>CM038147.1:43260020-44652213 GCA_021437245.1 Aegilops speltoides | reverse complement strand
GCCCATAAATGGATCATTGGAGCTTGCATACTTTGTTAGTGTTCTTAGGATCGACAAAACCTTCCGGCTGCATCATATACAGCTCTTCCTTAAGATGTCCGTTAAGGAATGCCGTTTTGACGTCCATCGCCATATCTCATAATCATAGTATCGGCAATTGCTAACATGATTCGGACGGACTTCACTTCGCTACGAGAGAGAATGTCTCGTCAGTAGTCAATCCCTTGAACTTGTCGATAACCCTTAGCGACAAGTCGAGCTTTATAGATGGTAACATTTCCATCCGCGTCCGTCTTCTTCTTAAAAATCCATTTGTTTTCTATCGCTCGCCGATCATCGGGCAAGTTTGTCAATGTCCATACTTTGTTTTCATACATGGATTCTATCTCGGATATCATGGCTTCAAGCCATTTGTTGAAATCCGGGCCCGCCATCGCTTCTTCATAGTTCGGAGGTTCACCGTTGTCTAACAACATGATTTCCAGGACAGGGTTGCCGTACCACTGCAGTGCGGAACGTGTCCTTGTGGACCCACGAAGTTCAAGAGCAACTTGATCCAAGTACCTTGATCCTCATCATTATTTTCCTCTTCGTTGGTGTAGGCATCACAGAACATTTTCTGCTTTGCACCACTTTCCCGCTCGAGAGGTAGTACTTCATCGAGTTCTACTTTCCTCCCACTTACTTCTTTCGAGAGAAACTTTTTCCGTAAAGCATCCGTTCTTGGCAACAAAGATCTTGCCCTCGGATCTTAAGTAGAAGGTATACCCAACGGTTTCCTTAGGGTATCCTATGAAGACGATTTTTCGACTTGGGTTCGAGCTTTTCAGTTGAAGTTTCTTGACATAAGCATCGCATCCCCAAACTTTTAGAAACGACAGCTTAGGTTTCTTCCCAAAACATAATTCATACGGTGTCGCCTCAACGGACTTAGACGGTGCCCTATTTAAAGTGAATGTAGCTGTCTCTAGAGCGTATCCCCAAAATGAAAGCGGTAAATCGGTAAGAGACATCATAGACCGCACCATATCCAATAGATTGCGATTACGACGTTCGGACACACCGTTACACTGAGGTGTTCCAGGCGGCGTGAGTTGTGAAACGATTCCACATTTCCTTAAGTGTGTACCAAATTCGTGACTTAAGTATTCTCCTCCACGATCCGATCAGAGGAACTTTATCTTTCGGTCACGTTGATTCTCTACCTCATTCTGAAATTCCTTGAACTTTTCAAAGGTCTCAGACTTGTGTTTCATTATGTAGACATACCCATATCTACTCAAGTCATCAGTGAGAGTGAGAACATAACGATATCCTCCGCGAGCCTCAACGCTCATTGGACCGCACACATCGGTACGTATGATTTCCAACAAGTTGGTTGCTCGCTCTATTGTTCCGGAGAACGGAGTCTTGGTGATTTTGCCCATGAGGCATGGTTCGCATGTGTCAAATGATTCATAATCGAGAGACTCTACAAGTCCATCAACATGGAGCTTCTTCATGCGCTTGACACCAATGTGACCAAGGCGGCAGTGCCACAAGTATGTGGGACTATCGTTATCAACTTTACATCTTTTGGCATTCACACTATGAATATGTGTAATATTATGCTCGAGATTCATTAAGAATGAACCATTGACCATCGGAGCATGACCATAAAACATATCTCTCATATAAATAGAATAACCATTATTCTCGGATTTAAATGAGTAGCCATCTCGTATTAAACGAGATCCTGATACAATGTTCATGCTCAAACTTGGCACTAAATAACAATTATTAAGGTTCAAAACTAATCCCATAGGTAAATGTAGAGGCAGCGTGCCGACGGCAATCACATCGACTCTGGAACCATTCCCGACGCGCATCGTCACATCGTCCTTCGCGAGTCTCCGTTTATTCCGCAGCTCCTGCTATGAGTTACAAATATGAGCAATGGCACCGGTATCAAATATCCAGGAGTTACTACGAGTACTGGTAAGGTACACATCAATTACATGTATATCAAATATACCTTTGGTGTTGCTGGCCTTCTTATCCGCTAAGTAATTGGGGCAGTTCCGCTTCAAAGGACCCTTCCTTGCAATAAAAGCACTCGATCTCGTGCTTGGGTCCATTTTTGACTTCTTCCCGAATCGGCGGACTTCGGGCGGCAACATCCTTGCCGTCCTTCTTGAAGTTCTTCTTGCCCTTGCCCTTCTTGAACTTAGTGATCTTATTGACCATCAACACTTGATGTTCTTTATTGATCTCAACCTATGCTGTCTTTAGCATTGAAAATACTTCAGGAACGGTCTTCACCATCCCTGCATATTGTAGTTCATCACAAAGCTCTTGTAGCTTGGTGGGAGCGATCAAGGATTCTGTCAATGACCGCCTCATCGTGGAGGTTAATGTTCATTTGAGTCGGCGGTTGTGCAACCTGCACATTTTGAGTATGTGATCACCGATGTAACTGTTTTCCTCCATCTTACAACTATAGAACTTGTCGGAGACATCATATCTCTCGACCGGCATGAGCTTGGAAAACTAGTTTCAGCTCTTCAACATCTCATATGCTCCGTGATGCTCAAAACACTTTTGGAGCCCGGTTCTAAGTGTAAAGCATGCCGCACCGAACGAGGGAGTAATCATCAAGACGAGACCGCCAAGCGCTCATAACGCCTTGGTTCTCAGGACGGAGCGCCACCTAGCGGTCCTTCTAGGACATATTGTTTCTGGCAGCTATGAGGAGGATCTTAGGTTCGGACCCAATCCGTATAGTTGCTGCCATCATCTTTCAGGTTGGTTTTCTAGGAACGCGTTGAAGTTCATGTTGACATGGCGCTGGCCATTTTATCTACAAGACATATTTGCAAAGGTTTTAGACTAAGTTCATGATAATTAAGTTCCTCTAATCAAATTATTACAATGAACTCCCACTCAGATTAGACATCCTCTAGTCATCTAAGTGTAACACGATCCGAGTCGACTAGGCCGTGTCCGATCATCACGTGAGACGGACTAGTCATCGTCGGTGAACATCTTCATGTTGATCGTATCTTCCATACGACTCGTGTTCGACCTTCGGTCTCTCGTGTTCCGAGGCCATGTCTGTACATGCTAGGCTCGCCAAGTTCACCCTAAGTGTTTTGCATGTGTAAAACTGTCTTACACCCGTTGTGTGAACGTAAGGATCTATCACACCCGATCATCACGTGGTGCTTCAAAGCATTTAACTTTAGCAACGGTGCACGTTAGGGAGAACACTTCTTGAAATTGTTGTAAGGGATCATCTTATTTACTACCGTCGTTCTAAGTAAACAAGATGCATAAACATAATAAACATCACATGCAATTATATATAGTAGTGACATGATATGGCCAATATCTTATAGCTCCATTGATCTCCATCTTCGGGGCTCCATGATCATCTTGTCACCGGCATGACACCATGATCTCCATCATCATGATCTCCATCATCGTGTCTTCATGAAGTTGACACGCTAACGACTACTTCTACTTCTATGGCTAACGCGTTTAGCAATAAAGTAAAGTAATTTACATGGCGTTCTTCAATGACACGCAGGTCATACAAAAAATAAAGACAACTCCTATGGCTCCTGCCGGTTGTCATACTCATCGACATGCAAGTCGTGATTCCTATTACAAGAACATGATCTCATACATCACAATATATCATTCATCATTCATCACAACTTCGCCATATCACATCACATGACAATTGCTGCAAAAACAAGTTAGACGCCCTCTAATTGTTGTTGCATCTTTTACGTGGCTGCAATTGGGTTCTAGCAAGAACGTTTTCTTACCTACGAATAACCACAACGTGATTTTGTCAACTTCTATTTACCCTTCATAAGGACCCTTTTCATCGAATCCGCTCCAACTAAAGTGGGAGAGACAGACACCCGCCAACCACCTTATGCAACTAGTGCATGTCTGTCGGTGGAACCGGTCTCACGTAAGCATACGTGTAAGGTTGGTCCGGGCTGCTTCATCCCACAATACAGCTAAAGCAAGAAAAGACTAGTAGTGGTAAGCAAGTTGACAAGATCCACGCCCACAACAAAATTGTGTTCTACTCGTGCAATAGAGAACTACGCATAGACCTAGCTCATGATGCCACTATTGGGGAACGTTGCAGAAAATTAAAAAATTTCCTACGATTTCACCAAGATCCATCTATGAGTTCATCTAAGCAACATGTCAAGGGAGTGAGTTCGCATCTACATACCACTTGTAGATCGCGTGCGGAAGCATTCAAGGGGATGGTGATGATGGAGTCGTACTCGCCGTGATTCAGATCACCGATGACCAAGTGCTGAACAGACAGCACCTCCGCTAAACACACGCACGGAAGGGAGACTCCTCCTTCTTGATCCAGCAAGGGGAAGGAGAGGTTGATGATGATCCAAAGACGACGGCGTGGTGGTGGATGCAAGCAGAACTCCGGCAGGCTTCGCCAAGCTGCCATGGGAGGAGGACGAGGTGTAGCATGTTGAGAGAGGCGCCAATGCATGTGGTCCGCTGCCTCCCCTTGCCCTCCTTTATATAGGCCCCTGTGGGGCGCCGCCCAGGAGATTCAATCTCCCAAGGGGGCGGCGGCCAGGGGGGTGGAGTGCCCCCCAAGGCATGTGGTGCGTCCCCCCACCCTAGGGTTTCAACCCTAGGCACAGGGGGTGGGCCTAGGGGGGCGCACCAGCCCACTATGGGCTGTCTCCCCTCCCACTTCAGCCCATGGGGGCCTCCAAGATGGGTGGCCCCACCCGGTGGACCCCCGGGACCCTTCCGGTGGTCCCGGTACATTACCGGGTGACCCCGAAACTTTCCCGATGGCCGAAATACCACTTCATATATGTAATTTTTTACCTCCGGACCATTCTGAAACTCCTCGTGACGTTCGGGATCTCATCCGGGACTCCGAACAACATTCGGTATGCTGCATACTCATATTCATACAACCCTAGCGTCTCTGAACCTTAAGTGTGTAGACCCTACGGGTTCGGGAGACACGAGACATGACCGAGACGACTCTCGGGCAATAACCAACAGCGGATCTCGATACCCATGTTGGCTCCTACATGCTCCTCAATGATTTCATCGGATGAACCACGATGTCGAGGATTAAACAACCCCGTATACAATTCCCTTTGTCAATCGATATCGTTACTTGCCCGAGACTCGATCGTCGGTATCCCAATACCTTGTTCGGCCTCGTTATCGGCAAGTCACTTTACTCGCATCGTAATGCATGATCCCGTGACCAACCACTTGGTCACTTTGAGCTCATTATGATGATGCATTACCGAGTGGGCCCAGAGATACCTCTCCGTCATACGGAGTGACAAATCCCAGTCTCGATCCGTGTCAACCCAACAGACACTTTCCGAGATACCTGTAGTGCAGCTTTATAGTCACCCAGTTACGTTGTGACGTCTGATACACCCAAAGCACTCCTACGGTATCCGGGAGTTACACGATCTCATGGTCTAAGGAAAAGATACTTGACATTGGAAAAGCTCTAGCAAACGAACTACACGATCTTGTGCTATGCTTAGGATTGGGTCTTTTGTCCATCACATCATTCTCCTAATGACGTGATCCCGTTATCAATGACATCCAATGTCCATAGCCAGGAAACCATGACTATCTGTTGATCAACGAGCTAGTCAACTAGAGGCTTACTAGGGACATATTGTGGTCTATGTATTCACACGTGTATTACGATTTCCGGATAATACAGTTATAGCATGAATAAAAGACAATTATCATGAACAAAGAAATATAATAATAATGCTTTTATTATTGCCTCTACGGCATATTTCCAACAGAAACCCTAGGGTGTGGGAGGCGCACTGAGGGAGTCCTGGACTAGGGGGTGTCCGGACAGCCGGACTATCATTATCTGCCGGACTCCAAGACTACGAAGATACAAGATTGAAGACTCCGTCCCGTGTCCGGATGGGACTTTCCTTGGCGTGGAAGGCAAGCTTGGCGATATGGATATGTAGATCTCCTACCATTGTAACCGACTCTGTGTAACCCTAGCCTCCTCCGGTGTCTATATAAACCGGAGGGCTTTAGTCCGTAGAACAACATACATTACAACAATCATACCATAGGCTAGCTTCTAGGGTTTAGCCTCCTTGATCTCGTGGTAGATCCACTCTTGTACTACCCATATCATCAATATTAATCAAGCAGGACGAGGGTTTTACCTCCATCGAGAGGGCCGAACACAGGTAAAAACATCGTGTCCTCGTCTCCTGTTACCATCCACCTAGACGCATGATTCGGGACCCCTACTACCGAGATCCGCCGGTTTTGACACCGACATTGGTGCTTTCATTGAGAGTTCCTCGTGTCGTCACCAGAGAGTGGATGCCTCCACCCGCCTTCAAAGACGGTGTTTTTACCGAAGTGGCCTTTAGCCGCCGCCAAACTATCCGCTTGGTGGTTTCTTATGACCTTTGTCCGCCGCCGCTTCAACAATGACTTCGCAAGTCGTTAGAAGCAATCTTCGCGTCAGCCCTAAAGCTGCCGAACAGTTGGACCCAATAGAGCTCTCGTCTGTTAATGAGCTCTTGGATCGCATCGCTGCCCTGGGAGTCGCTACGGACTACAACCAGATTGGGCTTAAAACCGATCTGAGAGAGATTAACTCTCCCCAGGCCACCCACCACATCGCAGTGGTAGAGGAGCAATACGGCAACTCTTTGCCTGTGTTGAAAACAATTCATGTCCGGATTCCCGAACCCTCCATGCGGATCCGCGGAGGGACGGACTTCGATCGAGCATTGAACTTAAAATCATGCATCGCCTCGACTCGCTGGATTGTGTCCAAAGAAACCAAGCTTCAATTGAAACCCTCGCCTTTGAGCCCCAAGATGGGCAGGGATCCGGATTTTATTCCACCCACCCGCCCAGACATATGCGATCTATCTCTAATACGGCAAGAGCCTGCTGAAATAGTACATCACTACTGGGCCAGATTCCTCCTGGTTATGGACAGGATAAAGGACTGCCGAGAGGAAAACGCAATATCAATCTTGTACAATAACTGCACGGACAAGGGAATACTAAACGCCATTGATCGTCGCAAAATTACGCGCTTCACCGATCTCGCATCCATTGTACGAAAGTATCTTGGCGATGGAGAGCTTCGGAAAACCGAAAATCAATTTTGGGATAATCCGCCCCAAACCGATCCGCAGAGAAAAGGGCACCTTACACTCAGGCCCCAGATGCAAAAACGAAAAAACAAAAACCCAATAAGGGAAACGGAACCGTACTGGAGGGATGGCTCAATGCACCCTGTAAAGCTTCATAGTACAGAGGGAGCCGTCCCAACACATAGCCTTCGAGCATGTTGGATATTACGGTAGGTGGCCAAAAGTGGCGAAGAGCTTCTAGCTCCGGGAAACCACTCCAACAATACCAGTACGGTATCAACAGTCTTCGAGACCTTCGCATCAAATAATATGCGAAGTTTAACAATCCAGCGGACTCGCCAAGTCTACCAAGTAGCAACAAAGAAATCCATGGAGCGACACAGCTATTACCTTCAACGCCAGCGATGAGCCTAAAATCCGAACAACCGAGCCCCACCAAGACCGGTACTTAGTCCCATAGTGGACGGCCGAACGACAAAAGTCGTCATGGATGGCGGGCGGACTAAACCTCATTTACGAGGAAACTCTGCGAAAAATGGAGATCGATTGAGCCGTATTGAGCGAAGCAAAGACAACCTTTAGAGGAATAATTCCTAGCGGAAAGCGCTGCACCGGAAAAATCACACTCGATGTGGTGTTCGCTCTCCGGACAATTACAGATCCGAAGAAGTCACGTTCTGTGGCCCTGCTCAGCAGCGGGTATCACGCCATATTAGGACGAGAGGCATTCACAATTTTCAAGCGATACCTCATTACGGGTACATGAAGCTCAAAATGCAGGCCCGGCGGAATAATCACTCTCGCTAGTGATCCGGACATAGCACTCCGCGCCGAAAACAAGACAGCCGCACTAGCCCTCGAGGCACTATCCGAAGCCTTAGCGGCAGAAGAACTCACCGCGCTGCGCTCTACGGTGAACAAGGACGACGTGATACTCGATAAGAGATCCAAGTCCACCTCATTCAAACCAGCAGATGAGATAATAAAATTCCAGGTCCATTCAACGGACCCAACAAAGACGGCCTCCATTGGGGCACAATTGAACCCCGAAGTAGACGCCGCACTGCGCGAATTCCTTCGGGGAAATTGGGATATCTTCTTTGGCATCCTTCGGACATGCCCGAATCCCACGCAGTTGGCGCGAACACAGCCTAAACATCCTAAAAGGATTCAAGCCACCAAACAGGCTCTTCGACGATTTTCCGAACCCAAAAGACAGCAATGGGAGAAGAGCTAGCCAAACTATTGGAAGCCGGATTCATTAGAGATATCAAACATCCGGATGGCTAGCAAATCTGGTGATGGTACCAAAGAAGGATAAATCCTGGCGCCTCGCGGTCGATTTTAAAGACCTCAATAAGGCCTGCCCAAAGGATCCTTCCTCTCCCCGCGATCGATCAAATTATCGATGCTACTGGCGAGGCACGATTCGTTGTGCTTCCCGGACGATACTCGCTATCATCAAATCAAGATGGCGGAAGGAACCAAGCCGCAACGGCATTCATCACTCCATATGGACCATTCGCTTCAACACGATGCCCTTCGGACTTAAAAATGCGGCGCAACATATCAAGATGATTCAAACATGTCTGGCCACCCAGATCGGCAAAACAGTCGAGGCATACGTAGATGACGTAGTCATCAAAACAAAACACGTCGAAAGTCTAGTAGACGATTTGAGGCTCACATTCGACAACCTCAGAGCATATGACATCAAGCTGAATCCGGAAAAATGCGTTTTCGGCGTACCAGCCGGAAAGCTTCTGGGCTTCATTGTATCCGGTAGAGGAATCGAAGCAAATCCGGCTAAAATCCGAGCTCTGTCATAGTTGGATATTCCAAAAGACCTCAAACAAATACAAAAATTAATAGGATGCGTGGCGGCCTTAAGCCGCTTTATCTCCCGTCTAGGAGAAAAGGCGTTGCCCCTCTATCGCCTCCTCAGGCGCACCGAACACTTTGAGTGGACGGATGCTGCCACTGCCAGACTCGATGAAATAAAGGCCATATTGGCAACAAACCCGGTCCTGGCTGCGCCCACTCTGGGCGAACCAATGTTGTTATACATCGCAGCAACGCATCAAGTTGTAAGCGCGGTCCTCGTCGTCGAACGAGCAACAGAAGGGCATAAATTCCCTCTTCAAAAACCAGTGTATTATGTGTCCACTGTGTTAACCCCCTGCAAATCCCGTTACCCGCACTATCAGAAGATAGCATATGCGGTGTTGATGGCGTCCCGAAAGCTTCGGCACTACTTTCAAGAGTGTTCGATAACAGTGGCCTCTGAAGTACCACTAATTGAGCTCTTACCATTCGACATAACTTACAAACCTCGGCGAGCCATAAAGTCACAAGTTCTGGCTGACTTCGTCGCCGAATGGACAGAAGCCGAACTCCCTAAAGAGTACGGCGCATACTCCAACTGGACTATGCATTTCGACGGCTCCAAAATGTTGGCTGGACTGGGGGCTGGCGTCGTACTGACGTCCCCAACCGGAGATACAGTCCAGTACGTACTTCAAATAATGTACACGGACTCCAACAACGCAGCCGAATACGAGGCCCTGTTACATGGTCTCCGGATGGCAGTCTCCATGGGCATTCAACGCCTGGAGGTGCGCGGGGATTCGAACCTTGCAATATCCCAAATAAACGGAGACTTTGACGCCAAGGATCCGAAAATGGCAGCATATCGCAACGCTGTCCTAAAAATGTCAGCTCGGTTTGAAGGACTGGAATTCCATCACATAGCTCGAGATAATAACCAAGCGGCCGACGTACTGGCACGCATCGGTGCGAAACGTGATGCCGTCCCTCCTAATATCTTCCTGGAACGGCTCTTCAAGCCATCCGTACTATGGGAAGAGGAGCCCGGTAGTGACAAACCGGAGAAAACCGCACCAACCGGTGATTCGGCAGATGACATAACACCCTCAGCCTGTTGGGGAACGTAGTAATTTCAGAATTTTCCTACGCACATGCAAGATCATGGTGATGGCATAGCAACGAGAGGGGAGAGTGTTCGTCCACGTACCCTCGTAGACCGTAAGCGGAAGCGTTATGACAACGCGGTTGATGTAGTCGTACGTCTTCACGATCCGACCGATCCAAGTACCGAACGTACGGCACCTCCGAGTTCAGCACACATTCAGCTCGATGACAATCTCCGGCCTCCGATCCAGCAGAGCTCCGGAGATAAGTTCCGTCAGCACGACGGCGTGATGACGATGATGATGTTCTACCGGCGTAGGGCTTTGCCTAAGCTCCGCGACGATATGACCGAGGTGGAATATGGTGGAGGGGGGCACCGCACACGGCTAAGGAACGATCCGTAGATCAACTGGTGTCTCCATGGGGTGCCTCCTGCCCCCGTATATAAAGGAGAGGAGGAGGGGAGGGCCGGCCCTCTACTATGGCGCGCCCTGGGGAGTCCTACTCCCACCGGGAGTAGGATTCCCCCTTTCCTAGTCCAACTAGGAGACCTTCCATGTATTAGGAGTAGGGAACTAGGAAAGGGGAGGAGAAGGAAGGAAGGAGGGGTGCGGCCCTCCCTTAGTCCAATTCGGACTAGGGCAGGGGGGGCTGCCTGCCCAGGCAGCCCTCTCTCTTTCCCGTATGGCCCATAAGGCCCAATACTTCTCCCGCCGAATTCCGTAACTCTCCCAGACTCAAAAATACCGAATCACTCGGAACCTTTCCGAACTCCGAATATAGTCGTCCAATATATCGATCTTTACGTCTCGACCATTTCGAGACTCCTTGTCATGTCCCCAATCTCATCCGGACTCGAACTCCTTGGTACATCAAAACTCATAAACTCATAATATAAGCATCATCGAAACCTTAAGCGTGCGGACCCTACGGGTTCGAGAACTATGTAGACATGACCTAGAACTATTCTCGGTCAATAACCAATAGCGGGACCTGGATGCCCATATTGGCTCCTACATATTCTACGAAGATCTTTGTCGGTCAAACCGCATAACAACATACGTTGTTCCCTTTGTTATCGGTATGTTACTTGCCCGAGATTCGATCGTCGGTATCCAATACCTAGTTCAATCTCGTTACCGACAAGTCTCTTTACTCGTTCCGTAATACATCATCTCGCAACTAACTCATTAGTTGTAATGCTTGCAAGGCTTAAGTGATGTGCATTACCGAGAGGGCCCAGAGATACCTCTCCGACGATCGGAGTGACAAATCCTAATCTCGAAATACGTCAACCCAACATTTGCCTTTGGAGACACCTGTAGTACTCCTTTATAATCACTCAGTTACGTTGTGACGTTTGGTAGCACACAAAGTGTTCCCCCGGTAAACGGAAGTTGCATAATCTCATAGTCATAGGAACATGTATATGTCATGAAGGAAGCAATAGCAACATACTAAACGATCGTGTGCTAAGCTAACGGAATGGGTCATGTCAATCAGATCATTCAACTAATGATGTGACCTTGTTAATCAAATAAAAACTCTTTGTCCATGGTTAGGAAACATAACCATCTTTGATTAACAAGCTAGTCAAGTAGAGGCATACTAGTGACACTCTGTTTGTCTATATATTCACACATGTATTATGTTTCCGGTTAATACAATTCTAGCATGAATAATAAACATTTATCATGATATAAGGAAATAAATAATAACTTTATTATTGCCTCTAGGGCATATTTCCTTGATCTCCCACTTGCACTAGAGTCAATAATCTAGATCACATCACCATGTGATTCACATCGATAGTTCACATCATCATGTGATTAACACCCATAGTTCACATCGCCATGTGACCAACATCCAAAGGGTTTACTAGATTCAGTAATCTAGTTCACATCGCTATGTGATTAACACCCAAAGATTACTAAGGTGCGATCATGTTTTGCTTGTGAGAGAATCTTAGTCAACGGGTCTTTCACATTCAGATCCGTTATGTATTTTGCAATTTTCTATGTCTACAATGCTCTGCACGGAGCTACTCTAGCTAATTGCTCCCACTTTCAATATGTATCTAGATCGAGACTTAGAGTCATCCAGATCGGTGTCAAAACTTGCATCGACGTAACCCGTTCTGACTAACCTTTTGTCACTTCCATAATCGAGAAACATATCCTTATTCCACTAAGGATAATTTTGACCCTTGTCCAAATGATCTACTCCTAGATCACTATTGTATTCCTTGCCAAACTCAAAGTGCAGGGTATACAATAGATCTGGTACACAACATGGCATACTTTATAGAACCTATGGCCAAGGCATAGGAATGACTTTCATTCTCTTTCTATCTTACGCCGTGATCGGGTTTTGAGTCTTACTCAATTTCACACCTTGTAACACAGGCAAGAACTCTTTCTTTGACTGTTCCATTTTGAACTACTTCAAAATCTTGTCAAGGTATGTACTCATTGAAAAACTTATCAAGCGCCTTGATCTATCTCTATAGATCTTGATGCTCAATATGTAAGCAGCTTCACCGAGGTCTTTCTTTGAAAAACTCCTTTCAAACACTCCTTTATGCTTTGCGAATAATTCTACATTATTTCCGATCTACAATATGTCATTCACATATACTTATCGAAATGTTGTAGTGCTCCCACTCACTTTCTAGTAAATACAGGCTTCTTTGCAAGTCTCAGATAAACTATATGCTTTGATCAACTTATCAAAGCGTATATTCCAACTCGAGATGCTTGCACCAGTCCATAGATGCACATTTTGTTAACACCTTTAGGATCGACAAAACCTCTTGGTTGCATCACATACAACTCTTCTTTAATAACTCCATTAGGGAATGCAGTTTTGTTTATCCATTTGCCAGATTTCATAAAATGTGGCAATGCTAACATAATTCGGACAGACTTTTAAGCATCGATACGAGTGAGAAAATCTCATTGTATTCAACATCTTGAACTTTGTCAAAAACCTTTTTCGACAAGTCTAGCTTTGTAGATAGTAACATTACTATCAACGTCCGTCTTCCTCTTGAAGATCCATTTATTTTCTATGGTTTGCCGATCATCGGGCAAATCCATCAAAGTCCACACTTTGTTCTCATACATGGATCCCATCTCAGATTTCATGGCCTCAAGTCATTTCATGAATCTGGGCTCATCATCGCTTCCTCATAGTTCGTAGGTTCATCATAGTCTAGTTACATGACTTCCGAACAGGATTACCGTACCACTCGTGCGGATCTCACTCTGGTTTATCTACGAGATTCGGTAGTAACTTGATCTGAAGTTACATGATCATCATCATTAGCTTCCTCACTAATTGGTGTAGTAGTCACAGGAACAGATTTCTGTGATGAACTACTTTCCAATAAGGGAGAAGGTACAATTACCTCATCAAGTTCTACTTTCCTCCCACTCACTTCTTTCGAGAGAAACTCCTTCTCTAGAAAGGATCCATTTATTAGCAACGAATGTTTTGCCTTCGGATCTGTGATAGAAGGTGTACCCAACAATTTCCTTTGGGTATTCTATGAAGACGCACTTCTCCGATTTGGGTTTGAGCTTATCAGATGAAACTTTTCACATAAGCATCGCAGCCCCAAACTTTAAGAAACGACAACTTTGGTTTCTTGCTAAACCACAGTTCATATAGTGTTGTCTCAACGGATTTAGATGGTGCCCTATTTAACGTGAATGCAGCTGTCTCTAATGCATGATCCCAAAACGATATTGGTAAATCGGTAAGAAACATCATAGATTGTACTATATCCAATAAAGTACGGTTATGACATTCGGACACACCATTATGATGTGGTGTTCCAGGTGGCATGTATTTGTGAAACTATTCCACATTGTTTTAATTGAAGACCAAACTCAGAACTCAAATATTTGTCTCCGCGATCAGATTGTAGAAACCTTATTTTCTTGTCACGATGATTTTTCCACTTCACTCTGAAATTCTTTGAACCTTTCAACTATTTCAGACTTATGTTTCATCAAGTAGATATACCCATATCTGCTCAAATCATCTGTGAAGGTCGAAAATAACGATACCGCCATGAGCCTTAACACTCATTGGATCGCATACATCAGTATGTATTATTTCCAATAAGTCAGTTGCTCGCTCCACTGTTCCGGAGAACGGAGTCTTAGTCATCTTGCCCATGAGGCATGGTTCGCAAGCATCAAGTGATTCATAATCAAGTGATTCCAAAATCCCATCAGCATGGAGTTTCTTCATGCGCTTTACACCATTATGACCTAAACGGCGATTGCCACAAATAAGTTGCACTATCATTATTAACTTTGCATCTTTTGGTTTCAATATTATGAATATGTGTATCACTACGATCGAGATCCAATGAACCATTTTCATTGGGTGTGTAACCATATAAGGTTTTATTCATGTAAACAGAATAACAATTTATTCTATAACTTTAAATGAATAACCGTATCGCAATAAACATGATCAAATCATATTCATGCTCAACGCAAACGCCAAATAACATTTATTTAGGTTCAACACTAATCCCGAAAGTATAGGGAGTGTGCGATGATGATCATATCAATCTTGAAACTACTTTCAACACACATCGTCACTTCACCCTTAACTAGTTTCATTTATTACGCAACTCCGTTTGAGTTACTACTCTTAGCAACCGAACCAGTACCAAATACCGAGGGGTTGCTATAAACACTAGTAAAGTACACATCAACAACATGTATATCAAATATACCTTTGTTCATTTTGCCATCCTTCTTATCCGCCAAATACTTGGGGTAGTTACGCTTCAAAGAACCAGTCCTTTGCGGTATAAGCACTTAGTCTCAGGCTTAGGTCCAGACTTGGGATTCTTCACTTGAGCAGCAACTTGCTTGCCGTTCTTCTTGAAGTTCCCTTCTATCCCTTTGCCCTTTTCTTGAAACTAGTGGCCTTGTTAACCATCAACACTTGATGTTCTTTCTTGATTTCTACCTTCATCGATTTCATCATCATGAAAAACTCGGGAATTATTTTCATCATCCCTTGCATACTATAGTTCATCACGAAGTTCTACTAACTTGGTGATGGTGACTAGAGAATTCTGTCAATCACTATCTTATCTGGAAGATTAACTCCCACTTGATTCAAGCGATTGTAGTACCCAGACAATCTGAGCACATGCTCACTAGTTGAGCGATTCTCCTCCATCTTTTAGCTATAGAACTTGTTGGAGACTTCATATCTCTTATCTCGGGTATTTGCTTGAAATATTAACTTCAACTCCTGGAACATCTCATATGGTCCATGATGTTCAAAACATCTTTGAAGTCCCAATTCTAAGCCATAAAGCAAGGTGCACAAAACTATCAAGTAGTCATCATATTGAGCTAGCCAAACGCTCATAACGTGCGATCCGCTCCTGCAATAGGTCTGTCACCTAGCGGTGCATTAAGGACATAATTCTTACATGCAAAGCATTGAGGATAAACCTCGGATCGCGGATCCAATCCGCATCATTGCTACTAACATATTTCAACACAATTTTTCTAGGAACATATGAAAATAAACATATGAAAGCAACAACGCGAGCTATTGATCTACAACATAATTTGCAAAATACTACCAGGACTAAGTTCATGATAAATTTAAGTTCAATTAATCTTATTACTTAAGAACTCCCACTTAGACAGACATCTCTCTAGTCATCTAAGTGATCACGTGATCCAAATCAACTAAACCATAACCGATCGTCACGTGAGATGGAGTAGTTTTCAATGGTGAACATCTTATGTTGATCATATCTACTATATGATTCACGCCGACCTTTCGGTCTCCGTGTTCGAGGCCATATCTGCATATGCTAGGCTCGTCAAGTTTAACTCGAGTATTCGCGTGTGCAAAACTGGCTTGCACCCGTTGTAGATGGACGAGAGCTTATCACACCCGATCATCACGTGGTGTGCGGGCACGACGAACTTTGGCAACGGTGCATACTCGGGAGAACACTTCTTGATAATTTGTGAGAGATCATCTTAAAATGCTACCGTCAATCAAAGCAAGAATAAGATGTATAATAGATAAACATCATATGCAATCAAAATATGTGACATGATATGCCCATGATCATCTTGCGCTTTGATCTCCATCTCCGAGTCATCATCATGATCTCTATCGTCACCGCACGACACCATGATCTTCATCATCTTGATCTATATCAATGTGTCATCACATGGTTGTCTCGCCAACTATTGCTCTTGCAACTATTGCTATCGCATAGCGATATAGTAAAGCAATTATTTGGCACTTGCATCTTATGCAACAAAGAAACAACCATAGGGCTTCTGCCAGTTGCCGATAACTTCAACAAAACATGATCATCCCATACAATAACTTTATATCTCATCACGTCTTGACCATATCACATCACATCATGCCCTGCAAAAACAAGTTAGACGTCCTCTACTTTGTTGTTGCAAATTTTACGTGGCTGCTACGGGCTTAGCAAGAACCGTTCTTACCTACGCATCAAAACCACAACGATAGTTTGTCAAGTTGATGTTGTTTTAACCTTCGCAAGGACCGGGCGTAGCCACACTCGGTTCAACTAAAGTTGGAGAAACTGACACCGCTAGTCACCGTGTGCAAAGCACGGCGGTAAAACCAGTCTCGCATAAGCGACGCGTAATGTCGGTCCGGCCGCTTCATCCAACAATACCGCGAACCAAAGTATGACATCTTTGGTAAGCAGTATGACTTATATCGCCCACAACTCACTTGTGTTCTACTCGTGCATATAACATCAAACCATAAAAAGCTAGGCTCTGATACCACTGTTGGGGAACGTAGTAATTTCAAAATTTTCCTACGCACATGCAAGATCATGGTGATGGCATAGCAACGAGAGGGGAGAGTGTTCGTCCACGTACCCTTGTAGACCGTAAGCGGAAGCGTTATGACAACGCGGTTGATGTAGTCGTACGTCTTCACGATCCGGCCGATCCAAGTACCGAACGTACGGCACCTCCGAGTTCAGCACACATTCAGCTCGATGACAATCTCCGGCCTTCGATCCAGCAGAGCTCCGGAGATAAGTTCCGTCAACACGACGGCGTGATGACGATGATGATGTTCTACCGGCGCAGGGCTTCGCCTAAGCTCCGCGACGATATGACCGAGGTGGAATATGGTGGATGGGGGCACCGCACACGGCTAAGGAACGATCCGTAGATCAACTTGTGTCTCCATGGGGTGCCCCCTGCCCCCGTATATAAAGGAGAGGAGGAGGGGAGGGCCGACCCTCTACTATGGCGCGCACTGGGGAGTCCTACTCCCACCGGGAGTAGGATTCCCCCTTTCCTAGTCCAACTAGGAGACCTTCCATGTATTAGGAGTAGGAGACTAGGAAAGGGAGGAGAAGGGAAGGAAGGAGGGTGCGGCCCCTCCCTTAGTCAATTCGGACTAGGGCAAGAAGGCGCAGCGGCCTGCCAGGCAGCCCTCTCTCTTTCCCGTATGGCCCATAAGGCCCAATACTTCTCCCGGCGAATTCCGTAACTCTCGGTACTCGAAAAATACCGAATCACTCGGAACCTTTCCGAACTCCGAATATAGTCGTCCAATATATCGATCTTTACGTCTCGACCATTTCGAGACTCCTCGTCATGTCCCGATCTCATCCGGGACTCGAACTCCTTGGTACATCAAAACTCATAAACTCATAATATAAGCATCATCGAAACCTTAAGCGTGCGGACCCTACGGGTTCGAGAACTATGTAGACATGACCTAGAACTATTCTCGGTCAATAACCAATAGCGGGACCTGGATGCCCATATTGGCTCCTACATATTCTACGAAGATCTTTATCGGTCAAACCGCATAACAACATACGTTGTTCCCTTTGTTATCGGTATGTTACTTGCCCGAGATTCGATCGTCAGTGTCCAATACCTAGTTCAATCTCGTTACCGACAAGTCTCTTTACTCGTTCCGTAATACATCATCTCGCAACTAACTCATTAGTTGTAATGCTTGCAAGGCTTAAGTGATGTGCATTACCGAGAGGGCCCAGAGATACCTCTCCGACGATCGGAGTGACAAATCCTAATCTCGAAATACGTCAACCCAACATCTGCCTTTGGAGACACCTGTAGTACTCCTTTATAATCACTCAGTTACGTTGTGACGTTTGGTAGCACACAAAGTGTTCCTCCGGTAAACGGGAGTTGCATAATCTCATAGTCATAGGAACATGTATAAGTCATGAAGGAAGCAATAGCAACATACTAAACGATCGTGTGCTAAGCTAACGGAATGGGTCATGTCAATCAGATCATTTAACTAATGATGTGACCTTGTTAATCAAATAACAACTCTTTGTCCATGGTTAGGAAACATAACCATCTTTGATTAACAAGCTAGTCAAGTAGAGGCATACTAGTGACACTCTGTTTGTCTATATATTCACACATGTATTATGTTTCCGGTTAATACAATTCTAGCATGAATAATAAACATTTATCATGATATAAGGAAATAAATAATAACTTTATTATTGCCTCTAGGGCATATTTCCTTCACAGCCCACGTCATAATGGCAGTAATCGCCGCGTGGACAGAACCTTTCCTAGCCTACTTACTTAGGTAAGAACTTCCCGAAGACCAAAATGAGGCCCGCTGCCTAGTCCGGCGATCGAAGGCCTACAAGGTCCATGAGGGAGAACTTTATAAGAAAAGTACAACCGGAGTCCTTCAGAGGTGTATCTCCGAAGAAGAAGGGCGAAACCTCCTGGCTGAAATTCATGCCGGACTAGGCGGACACCACGCAACAGCCCGGGCCCTTGTAGGAAAGGCATTCCGACAGATTTTATTGGCCGACGGCCCGGCAGACGTCTGAGGACTTGGTCCAGCGATCGTTGGTTGTCGACTCTTTGCTAATCGAGCCATATGCCACCCACCGCCCTCAAAACCATACCCATTACGGCCGTTCGCGGTGCGGGGCTTGACATGGTTGGACCCCTTAAAGGGGGAACCCACAAGCAAAGGTACTTATTGGTCATGGTGGATAAATTCACCAAATGGATAGAGGCCAAACCGGTCAAAACGGCAGAGTCCGGACCAGTGATAGACTTTATATCAGGGGTGGTACACCGTTACGGAGTCCCCCATAACATCATCACCGACAATGGCACGAACTTCACAGCCGACGAGGTCAAGTCATGGTGCAAAAATATGGGCATCAAGCTCGACTACGCTTCAGTTTATCACCCTCAAACCAACGGTCAAGTGGAAAGAGCAAATGGTCTAATAATGAGCGGCATTAAACCCAGATTAGTGAGGTCACTTACTAAATCCGACACACAATGGGTCGAGGAGCTCGACTCCGTACTCTGGGGGCTGCGGACAACGCCTAACCGTACTACCGGATTCACACCATTTTTTATGGTATACAGCGCAGAGGCAGTCTTGCCCTGTGACATTATTCATGACTCACCTCGAGTGCGCATGTATGAGGAAAGAGAGGCCGAGCTTGATTGGCAGGACAGCTTGGACACATTGGAGGAAGAACGTGATGTTGCGAAGGCTCGTTCCGCATTTTATCAGCAGCAGGCCCGAAGATATCAAAGCAGAGAAGTACGGGCCAAGACTTACAACATTGGCAAACTAGTTCTACGCCTGCCGGACAAGAAAAAGGACAAGCTCAAGCCCAAATGGGAGGGTCCCTTCATTATCGATCAAGTCCTGACCGGCGTAGCATACCGTCTACGAAATGCGTCAGACAACCGACTCGAGCCGAACCCGTGGAACGCAGCCCGCCTCCGACGATTCTATGCCTAGCGCCGGACTAAGAGTTCGTCCCCTTCCCCAGTCCAAACTTTTACATTTCGGCTGTCTTTCGTTTCTCTTTTTATGCCATTTTATCTAAAAGCCCTTACGGGCCTGTTTTCGCATTTTTTGCATGCGCATGATGTGCAATCCGCACTCATTATTCCTGGGGGCTCCTTTTACAGAAGCTCAATCACACGGGTTTCATACCCAGCACATGTGTCAAGCTTCCACATGTACCTTTTACTCGCCATTGTATGCATCGATATGACTTAAGTTTTGGCCAAGCTGGGTTGCCTGGCTCCTGTGCTTACGCCTCGTTCCCGATTGTTCGGCTAGGAGGTAAAGGAGCACCTCTGCGATTATTCTTGCTGGTCACCGGATGTGTACCTCGGTAGGTGAAGCCGAAAGCTAGCGTTCTTAAGGGAATATTCGATTCGGTGACTTAAAAGATGATTTTTACCTATTTAACTATTTGCCCCGGATGTTTTCTGCTTTCTTTGCAGTCCGGACATGCACTTTAGGGCATGCCTCCCGAGAAAGGAACCCTTAACGGAACTATTCTCCTGGAAGATGTTTCTTACTAACCATGTAATATAACATAACTAGTTGGGCACTTATGCGATAAAGCACTAATGACCCCTACGCTTTGGTCTCCATGCATACCACGGTTGTTTCTTAACCAAATAGGTATTCAGATACACTCCGGACTCTAGGGTCCCGAGGTTGAAGCGAAAAGGTCGGCAAAGACAAACGATCTACAATCCGGCTAGAAGGCATTTCACATGTCACTTTAAAGGATAACATACATTGTCAAATTCTTGATTGTATTCCTCCTCAATCCCGTCTAACAGCTGTCTAGTTTACATCCGTTGGGAAAATTTAGCAGCCAACTCTACTTGGCTATATACTAAACTCACAGGATCTCCTTCCGTCGGGCCCCACCGGTCCAACTTCGCCATGTGGTTGGGATCCGCCTTCTTGTACCGCGTCTTCACCATGGCCCAAGCCTCCACGGCACCTTGACGGCAGGCGAAATCTTCCACAAGCAGGCGCTGCCGCACTCCTGCAGCTTCTCATAAGCTCCCGAGGCCCTCGGGTAGGGTGAGGGCTGGCCATAAAGCCCGAGCACGCCGCTCATTGCTGTCGAACTCGTTCGAGTAGCTGCAACAGTTCGGGAAGTTGATCACCCGTTGATATGGGCATCTTCTCTGCAGGACGACCCGTGAGTATACCTACAAGACATATCATGTCAAAATACTTCCTCGCCGAACTCTTCTTTTCAAAAGAGTTTGCTCAAGCACTTACTATAAATGCCGCGACGAAGCCGCTGATTCTCCTTGACGGAGCCGGATAGCTCGGCCTGAACGCCTTTCAGCTCTTCTCCGAGCTTGGCGTTGGCATCCTGGAGCTTGTTCCTTTCCTGCTGAACCCTATTCAGCACACTCTCGCCGGCCTTTAGCTGGCGTAGCAATCTTACTCAGACGGATCTTGTCCGCGGTACCTGCAATGTCATTATTAGACTTCAAGGCTTGCGCCGACAACGCTTATGATTATTAATAAAATGTGTTACCGGAGGGGTCTTTGCGTCTCCTCCTGCGGCAGCAAGTCTTGACCTCAAGTTGGGCCTTGCAATCTTGCAGCTCCCGAGACAGCTGGGCGTTCTTCTCGGTAAGAGCCTACATTTTCAAATGATCCTTAAATCAGTTAGCCTAACTACTTTAAGTCTCGGGGGCTACTGGTATATACAACCATTAAAATTCCCTTACCCGTGTGTCTTTCACATACTGCTCTGTGGCTTTGGTAAAACCATTTTGAGCGGCACGGAGATGCGCGTCCCCTGCGTTAAAGGCATCCAATGCCTCAGGGGAGAAGCACGCTTCGTGAAATACTGTCCGGCGGCGCCTATGGTTCATGGCGCTCTCCACCTCAGACTTGGTGGCGGACAGTCTGTCGGTATCCTCCGTTGGAGAAGGATCCGGCCCGCGTCTTGCGCTTGCCTCCCCCTCCAGGCCGGGCGCTGGAGCCTGGCCGGTGTTGGTCGGATCGGCAATTCTTGCGCTTGCAGTCTGGCGAGTGCTTTTTCTCCTACAAAAATTATGAGCACTTAGGCGTTTCCTCGGAACGTTGCTCTGAAAATTCGAATATGAGCTATACCTTTGCGGCGACGTTTCCGCCCGCACCGCGCTCCTTTTCCGCCTGCTGGTCCGGACTGGCCTCTGTTGGCCGGCCGCCGCGGGCTCCGCTTCCTGCCGTAAAGGCACTTCCTGCGAAATACCGTCATTCGCGAGGGTTAGAAATGGGCAGAGAAGAGATAATAGTGCTCGGACTTCGGTCACGGTCACCTGGGAAGCCGGACTTAGTCCGGGGTAGTCCGCCGTAATGGCAACCAAGGCATTGTCTATGCTAAGCTGGTGAAACACCCCGTCGATCAGCTCCACCTCGATGTCCGGGTCCTCTTCGGAGGCCGGATCCAGGGATCCTTCTGGATCCTCGGGTTGCAGAGCAGGACTCACCATGTCCTCCACAGTCCGGCGTAGATCCTGCGCCGAAGACATAATGTAAGAAGCTTAAACTTCGAAGGCATGGGTTGAGCCCTTCAAGGTGTTCACTTACCCATCCTCTAGGGTTGATCATGGAAAACCCATTCAAAGGGTTCGTTCAAAGGAAGTCCTCCTTCTCCCCCTTGTACAGGCTGGACAGGATCTTCACCAGATCCTCGGTCGAATCCGGCCCTTTGAGGCCGTGCCGGGTAGCATCGTCTTCCCCGTTGAAATCCCACATGGGGTGGCCTCTGTATTGCAATGGCTATACCCCTCGCTTGATGCATGTCGCCATGACTCGATCATGGTCAAGCGGAATGGGCCATTAATCTTATCCGCCCATCAAGTAATGGGCGCTCTTGTCTTCCTCCAATCGGGGGCTCCGCGGGCGCCAGCTGAGGCGTTTCTTCAAGGAGCAGCACTAAACTCCGGGAGGCCGATCCGGACTGGGTCCGGCAGCGGGCGTCTCCTATATAAAACCACTCCGAGGGCCAGTCTTCGGACGCCTTCTTGGGAGTACCGGATAGGTATCCGGTCCCGGCGATGCGCCATATTTCGGCGCCGCCCACTTGATATATGGACCCCTCGTGAGAACGGGGTACGAGGCAAAACAGCCTCTTCCACAATGCGAAATGGGGCTCGATGCCCAGGAATAGCTCACAAAGAGCTATGTAGCCCGCGATATGCGTGATGAGGCGGGCGTGAGGTGGTGGAGCTGGAGTCCGTAGAACTTCAGGAGCCCGCGGAGGAACGAATGTATTGGAAATCCAAGTCCCCTTATCAGATAGGGGACAAAGCATACTCGCTCCCCCTTATTTGGGCTTGGAGTGTCCTCCTTTGCCTCCCACCTTGATAAGTAACCAGTCCGGCCCGGACTGGGACCATGAAGGCCGGAGGGAGAAATCCCCCCGCTTGGAGCTTCACTAGCTCGTTGTGCGAAATAGAGCACCTCCTCCAATTCCCCGGCGGTGGGCTGGGAGCGTGTGAAGAAGAGCCGCGTCGACGATCCATGATGGAATGGATTTCTAGGTCAAAGGCGCTTCGATGGAGTATTCGCGGGAGGAAGACGGTGTGGTTTGGATATGGATTCTTGCCTCTTTTATAGGCGGACGACTCGCGCAACTAGAGGGTGAAATGCAAAAGACACCCTGGCTTTTCGCATTCGTGCGACGCGTGGAAGAAGGCCATTATTTGGCGTAGAAGCCGAGGAACACAGTATTCAAGATGAAGCCGGACACTATTCGGCAGGTACATGGAATTTGAAGGGAGAACCCGCCTTGCAACGCCGAAGACTATAAACACGCTGGACTTATCGTCATTGAAGCCTGGTTCGGGGGCTACTGAGGGAGTCCTGGACTAGGGGGTGTCCGGACAGCCGGACTATCATTATCCGCCGGACTCCAAGACTACGAAGATACAAGATTGAAGACTACGTCTCGTGTCCGGATGGGACTTTCCTTGGCGTGGAAAGCAAGCTTGGCGATACGGATATGTAGATCTCCTACCATTGTAACCGACTCTGTGTAACCCTAGCCTCCTCCGGTGTCTATATAAACCGGAGGGCTTTAGTCCGTAGAACAACATACATTACAACAATCATACCATAGGCTAGCTTCTAGGGTTTAGCCTCCTTGATCTCGTGGTAGATCCACTCTTGTACTACCCATATCATCAATATTAATCAAGCAGGACGTAGGGTTTTACCTCCATCGAGAGGGCCCGAACCTGGGTAAAAACATCGTGTCCCTCGTCTCCTGTTACCATCCGCCTAGACGCACAGTCGGGACCCCCTACCCGAGATCCGCCGGTTTTGACACCGACACGCACCACTTGCCTTGGGGGGTACTCCAACCCCCCTGGCCGCCGCCCCCCTTGGGAGATTGCATCTCCCAGGGCCGGCGCCCCCCTGGGGGCCTATATAAAGGGAGGGGAGGGAGGGGCAGCCGCACCTGGAAGTTTTGGCGCCTCCCTCCCCCTGCTACACCTCTTCCTCCTCCCACAGTTGCTTGGCGAAGCCCTGCCGGAGTTCTGCTGCATCCACCACCACGCCGTCGTGCTGCTGGATCATCATCAACCTCTCCTTCCCCCTTGCTGGACCAAGACGGAGGAGACGTCACGCTGACCGTACGTGTGTTGAACGCGGAGGTGCCGTCCGTTCGGCGCTAGGATCTCCGGTGATAGGATCACGACGAGAACGACTACCTCAACCCCGTTCTTTTGAACGCTTCCGCTCGCGATCTACAAAGTGGTATGTAGATGCATCTCTCCTTTCACTCGTTTCTTAGATGAACTCATAGATGGATCTTAGTGAAACCGTAGGAAAAAAATTAATTTTCTGCAACGTTCCCCAACACCCACTTGCTCTAGAGTCAATAATCTAGTTCACATCGCCATGTGATTTAACACCAATATTCCCATCTGTATGTGATTAATACCCATAGTTCACATCGTCATGTGATCAACACTCAAAGGGTTTACTAGAGTCAATAATCTAGTTCACATTGCTATGTGATTAACACCCAAAGAGTACTAAGGTATGATCATGTTTTGCTCGTGAGAGAAGTTTAATCAGCGGTACATCACATTGAGCCGTATGTATTTAGCAAATATTCTATGTTTACAATGCTCTGCACGGAGCTACTCTAGCTAATTGCTCCCACTTTCAATATGTATCCAGATTAAGACTTAGATTCATCTGGATTAGTGCCAAAACTTGTATCGACGTAACCTTTTACGACGAACCTTTTTTCACCTCCATAATCGAGAAACATATCCTTATTCCACTAAGGATAATTTTGACCAATGTCCAGTGATCTACTCCTAGATCACTATTGTACTCCTTGCAAAATTGAGCAAGGTATACAATAGGTGCGGTACATAGCATAGCATACTTTATAGAACCTATGGTGAGGCATAGGGAATGACTTTCATTCTCTTTTTATTTTCTGCCGTGGTCGGGATTTGAGTCTTACTCAATTTCACACCTTTGCAACACAGGCAAGAACTCTTTCTTTGACTGTTCCATTTTGAACTATTTCGAAATCTTGACAAGGTATGTACTTATTGAAAAACTTATCAAGCGTCTTTATCTATCTCAATAGATTTTGATGCTCAATATATAAGTAGCTTTACTGAGGTCTTTCTTTTAAAGAACTCCTTTCAAATACTCCTTTATGCTTTCAAGAAAAATTCTACATCATTTCTGATCAACAATATGTTACTCACATATATTTATCAGAAAGGCGGTAGTGCTCCCACTCACTTTATTGTAAATACAGGTTTCACCGCAAGTCTGTATAAAACTATATGATTTGATCAACTTATCAAAGCGTATATTCCAACTCTGAGATGCTTGCACCAGTCCATAGATGGATCGCTGGAGCTTGCACATTTTGTTAGCACCTTCAGGATTGACAAAACCTTCTGGTTGCATCATATACAACTCTTCTTTAAGAAAACCATTAAGGATTGCAGTTTTGACATCCATTTGCCAGATTTCATAAAATGTGGCAATTGCTAACATGATTCGGACAGACTTAAGCATCGCTACAGTTGAGGAAATCTCATTGTAGTCAACACTTTGAACTTGTCGAAAACCTTTTTGCGACAAGTCGAGCTTTGTAGATAGTAACACTACTATCAGCATCTGTCTTCCTCTTGAAGATCCATTTATACAATATGGCTTGCCGATCATCGGGCAACTCCACCAAAGTCCACACTTTGTTCTCATACATGGATCCCATCTCAGATTTCATGGCCTCAAGCCATTTCGCGGAATCTGGGCTCATCATCGCTTCCTCATGGTTCGTAGGTTCATCATGGTCTAGTAACATGACTTCCAGAACAGGATTACCGTACCACTCTAGTGCGGACTGTACTTTGGAAGACCTACGAGGTTTTGTAGTAACTTGATCAGAAGTTTCATGATCATCATCATTAGCTTCCTCACTAATTGGTGTAGGAATCACCGAAACTGATTTCTGTGACGAACTACTTTCCAATTTGGGAGAAGGTACAAATTACCTTATCAAGCTCTACTTTCCTCCCACTCACTTCTTTCGAGAGAAACTCCTTCTCTAGAAAGGATCCGAATTTAGCAACAAAAATCTTGCCTTCAGATCTGTGATAGAAGGTGTACCCAATAGTTTCTTTTGGGTATCCTATGAAGATGCACTTCTCCGATTTGGGTTCGAGCTTATCAGGTTGAAACCTTTTTCATATAAGCATCACAACTCCAAACTTTAAGAAACGACAGCTTAGGTTTACTGCTAAACCATAGTTCATACGGTGTCGTCTCAACAGAATTAGATGGTGCCCTATTAAACGTGAATGTAGCTGTCTCTAATGCATAACCCCAAAACGATAGTGGTAAACCGATAAGAGACATCATAGATCGCACTATATCTAGTAAAGTACGATTACGACGTTCGGACACACCATTACATTGTGGTGTTCCAGGTGGCGTGAGTTGCGAAACTATTTCACATTGTTTCAAATGAAGACCAAACTCGTAACTCAAATATTCGTCTCCACGATTAGATCGTAGAAACTTTATTTTTCTTGTTACGATGATTTTCCACTTCACTCTGAAATTCTTTGAACTTTTCAAATATTTCAGACTTATGTTTCATCAAGAAGATATACCCATATCTGCTCAAATCATCTGTGAAGGTCAGAAAATAACGATACACGCCGCGAGCCTTAACACTCATCGGATCGCATACATCGGTATGTATTATTTCCAATAAGTTAGTAGCTCATTCTATTGTTCCGAGGAATGGAGTTTTAGTCATCTTGCCCAAAAGGCACGGTTCGCAAGCATCAAATGATTCATAACCAAGTGATTCCTAAAAACCCATCTTTATGGAGTTTTTTCATGCGCTTTACACCGATATGACCCAAACGGCAGTCCCACAAATAAGTTGCACTATCATTATTAACTTTGCATCTTTTGGCATCAATATTATGAATATGTGTATCACTACGATCAAGATCCAATAAACTATTTTCATTGGGTGTATGACCAGTTGAAGGTTTTATTCATGTAAACAGAACAACAATTATTCTCTGACTTTAAATGAATAACCGTATTCAATAAACATCATCAAATCATATTCATGCTCAACGCAAACGCCAAATAACATTTATTTAGGTTTAACACTAATCCCGAGAGTATAGGGAGTGTGCGATGATGATCATATCAATCTTGGAACTACTTCCAACACTCATCGTCACTTCCCCTTTAACTAGTCTCTGTTTATTCTGTTACTCTTGTTTTGAGTTACTAATCTTAGCAACCGAACAAGTATCAAATACTCAGGGGCTACTATAAACACTAGTAAGGCACACATCAATAACCTGTATATCAAATATACCCTTGTTCACTTTGCCATCCTTCTTATCCACCAAATATTCAGGGCATTTCCGCTTCTAGTGACCATTTCCTTTGCAGTGTAAGCACTCAGTTTCAGGCTTTGGTCCAGCTTTGATCTTCTTCACGAGAATGACAACTTGTTTTCCATTCTACTTGAAGTTTCCTTTTCTTTCCCTTTGCCCTTGTCTTGAAACTAGTGGTCTTGTTAGTCATCAACACTTGATGCTCTTTCTTGATTTCTACCTTCGTCGATTTCAACATCACGAAGAGCTCGGGAATCATTTTCATCATCCCTTGCATACTATAGTTCATCACGAAGTTCTAGTAACTTAGTGATGGTGACTAGAGAATTCTGTCAATCACTATCTTATCTGGAAGATTAACTCCCACTTGATTCAAGCAATTGTAGTACCCGGACAATCTAAGCACATGCTCACTAGTTGAGCGATTCTCCTTCATCTTTTAGCTATAGAACTTGTTGGAGACTTCATGTCTCTCAACTCGGGTATTTGCTGGAAATATTAACTTCAACTCCTGGAACATCTCATATGGTCCATGACGTTCAAAAACGTCTTTGAAGTCCCGATTCTAAGCCGTTAAGCATGGTGCACCAAAATATCAAGTAGTCATCATATTGAGCTAGCCAAACATTCATAACGTCGCAGATCCGCTCCGCAATAGGTCATCACCTAGCGGTGCATTAAGGACATAATTCTTCTGTGCAGCAATGAGGATAAACCTCAGATCACGGATCCAATCCGCATCATTGCTACTAACATTTTTCAACACAATTTTCTCTAGGAACATATCAAAATAAACATATGAAAGCAACAAGGCAAGCTATTGATCTACAACATAATTTGCAAAATACTATCAGGACTAAGTTCATGATAAATTTAAGTTCAATTAATCATATTACTAAAGAACTCCCACTTAGACAGACATCTCTCTAGTCATCTAAGTGATCACGTGATTCAAATCAACTAAACCATGTCCGATCATCACGTGAGATGGAGTAGTTTCAATGGTGAACATCACTATGTTGATCATATCTACTATATGATTCACGTTCGACCTTCGGTCTCCGTGTTCGAGGCCATATCTGTATATGCTAGGCTCCTCAAGTTTAACTTGAGTATTCGCGTGTGCAACTGTTTTGCACCCGTTGTATTTGAACGTAGAGCCTATCACACCCGATCATCACGTGGTGTCTCAAAGACGAAGAACTTTCATAGCGGTGCATACTCGGGAGAACACTTCTTGATAATTAGTGAGAGATCATCTTATAATGCTACCGTCAATCAAAGCAAAATAAGATGCATAAAGGATAAACATCACATGCAATCAATATAAGTGATATGATATGGCCATCATCATCTTGTGCTTGTGATCTCCATCTCCGAAGCACCGTCGTGATCACCATTGTCACCGGCGTGACACCTTGATCTCCATCGTAGCATCATTGTCGTTCCTCTATCTATTGCTTCTACGACTATCGCTACCGCTTAGTGATAAAGTAAAGCAATTATAGGGCGTTTGCATTTCATACAATAAAGCGACAACCATATGGCTCTTGCCAGTTGCCGATAACTTCGGTTTCAAAACATGATCATCTCATATAATAAAATATAGCATCACGTCTTGACCATATCACATCACAACATGCCCTACAAAAACAAGTTAGACGTCCTCTACTTTGTTGTTGCAAATTTTACGTGGCTGCTACGGGCTGAGCAAGAACCTTTCTTACCTACGCATCAAAACCATAACGATAGTTTGTCAAGTTAGTGCTGTTTTAACCTTCGCAAGGACTGGGCGTAGCCACACTCGGTTCAACTAAAGTGAGAGAGACAGACACCCGCCAGTCACCTTTAAGCAACGAGTGCTCGTAACGGTGAAACCAGTCTCGCGTAAGCGTACGCGTAATGTTGGTCCGGGCCGCTTCATCTCACAATACCGCTGAACCAAAGTATGACATCTTTGGTAAGCGGTATGACTTGTATCGCCCACAACTCACTTGTGTTCTACTCGTGCATATGACATCTACGCATAAAACCAGGCTCTGATACCATTGTTGGGGAACGTAGTAATTTCAAAAAAATTCCTATGCACACGCAAGATCATGGTGATGCATAGCAACGAGAGGGGAGAGTGTTGTCCACGTACCCTCGTAGACCGTAAGCGGAAGCGTTATGACAACACGGTTGATGTAGTCGTACGTCTTCACGATCCGACCGATCCAAGTACCAAACGTACGGCACCTCCGAGTTCAGCACACGTCCAGCTCGATGACGATCCCCGAACTCTGATCCAGTAGGGTGTTGGGGATGAGTTCCGTCAGCACGACGGCGTGGTGACGGTGATGATGTTCTACCGACGCAGGGCTTCGCCTAAGCACCGCTACGATATGACCGAGGTGGAATATGGTGGAGGGGGGCACCGCACACGGCTAAGGAACGATCACGAAGATCAACTTGTGTGTCTTGGGGTGCCCCCGCCCCGTATATAAAGGAGGGAGGGAGGTGCGGCCGGCCCCTAGGGGTGCGCTGGAGGAGTCCTACTCCCACCGGAGTAGGACTCCTCCTCTTGCCTTGTTGGAGAAGGAAAGGGGAGGAAAGAGGAAAGGCGCCCCTTCCTTGTCCTATTCGGACTAGGGGGGAGGGGGCGCGCGGCCTGCCCTGGCCGGCCCTCCTCTTCTCCCTCATGGCCCATGTAGGCCCATTAACCCCCGGGGGGGTTCCGTTAACCCCTCGGTACTCCGGTAAAATCCCGATTTCACCCGGAACGTTTCCGATATCCAAATATAGGCTTCTAATATATCAATCTTTATGTCTCGACCATTTCGAGACTCCTCGTCATGTCCGTGATCATATCCGGGACTCCAAACAACCTTCGGTACATCAAAACTTATAAACTCATAATAAAACTGTCATTGTAACGTTAAGTGTGCGGACCCTACGGGTTCGAGAACTATGTAGACATGACCTAGAACTGTTCCCAGTCAATAACCAATAGCGGGACCTGGATGTTCATATTGGCTCCTACATATTCTACGAAGATCTTTATCGGTCAAACCGCATAACAACATACGTTGTTCCCTTTGTCATCGGTATGTTACTTGCCCGAGATTCGATCGTCGGTATCCAATACCTAGTTCAATCTCGTTACCGGCAAGTCTCTTTACTCGTTACGTAATGCATCATTCCGTAACTAACTCATTAGCTACATTGCTTGCAAGGCTTATAGTGATGTGCATTACCGAGATGGCCCAGAGATACCTCTCCGACAATCGGAGTGACAAATCCTAATCTCGAAATATGCCAACTCAACATGTACCTTCGGATACACCTGTAGAGCTCCTTTATAATCACCCAGTTACGTTGTGACGTTTGGTAGCACACAAAGTGTTCCTCCGGTAAACGGGAGTTGCATAATCTCATAGTTGTAGGAACTTTGTATAAGTCATGAAGAAAGCAATAGCAACATACTAAACGATCAAGTGCTAGGCTAACGGAATGGGTCAAGTCAATCACATCATTCTCCTAATGATGTGATCCCGTTAATCAAATGACAACACATGTCTATGGTTAGGAAACATAACCATCTTTGATTAATGAGCTAGTCAAGTAGAGGCACACTAGTGACACTCTGTTTGTCTATGTATTCACACATGTATTTGTTTCCGGTTAATACAATTCTAGCATGAGTAATAAACATTTATCATGACATAAGGAAATAAATAATAACTTTATTATTGCCTCTAGGGCATATTTCCTTCACCTTTACTTTTAGAAACTGGAGAGCTAGCTGTCTCTTTTTCTTCTTTTGATATTCAACATGTAAGCAGATCAGCCAATGTACCGGCCCACCTTTGTGCTAAACATGCATGCACACTGATGGTCACCGAAAGTTGGACTGGATCTAGATCCTCTTTCCTACTCACTAGCCTTTTGGCTGATGATGCTAGGAGCTCTTTTGTTGAATAAATCTCTCAATTGGAATGCAAAAAAAAGGTAACCACCATAACTTTATGTTGGTTTACCTTAACTTTTAGAACATGGTTAATAGTACAAACAATTGCTAGTTGTATGAGGTTTTCTTGTCATCCATAGCCAAGTTTATAGTCGGTAAGTACAATAGTTAGATATAGATAGGTACTACTCCCTCATTCCCCAAATATATGTATATAAAGATAAACAATAACAAACCAATATCAATATCAATATATCTGTCATTTAGATATATTTTTGTAATGTATTTACTCAATATTATAGTTGTTAACAATTTCATCTATATATTTGATAAAACTTAGAAAGTATATTGACTTTATGACTCAGTTTATACACCATGTATTGGGGAATGAAAGCAGTACTTTATTGATACACGAACGGCCTCCCTTTCTCACAAAGTCAGGAGGAGCATAAGCTGCAGCCGACTGTTAATCTGTAACCCCCTTCTCTTCTCTTTTCTCCAACTGAGCAAAATTATATTATTTAAAGTCGTACATCATGCATACATCATCTTATTGTACTTGCTTTTAGGCCTTGTTCCAATAACTCAGAACTTTGTGTGAAGTGACTGTCGCCGCTCAGTTGGAGCAATTTTGTCATGATGCATGACCCAGGTGTCATGGTTAATTTGGGCAGTAGCCGGACCTGAGCGGCGGGGTGATTTGGCGGCCGACGACCACTTTCGAGGAGCGGGGAGACAACAACAATCTTGCCCTAGCCGAGGACACAAGAAATTGATTGCTGGGTGCTTCCTTTCACCACGCTTGATACGAATGAGTAACTTGATACACCGTTGATGGTGCTTAGTACCATTACTAGTCGATACGAATTTAATAGTTGCTAAATGATGTTTACTATCGGCGCTAGAACTTCAAAATAATAAGGCTTAATGAATTTGAGTGATACGCATTATATCCTACTCCTTTAATCAAACGCGGAGACAGAACCATTCCATTCCTAGAATGGAATGATTACATTTCATTCTATTTGGTCCTACAATCAAACGCAACCTAAACATAGATCATTCAATTCACACAATCTGGATTTTCAAATCAGCCTTGCTTGATAGCAGACTGAATCGGGGTTCCACGCTATCGGCTCGCACGTGGGCCAGAGGTTCCACGTTGGCTGTCCGACGTGGTGGTGGCACCCTTTCTAAATCGGTTCAGGAGTCGTTGCTTCTTTCTAGGGGGAGACTTGTATGGGATCTCACATTTAGGTGAGATTGTGAGATCAATCCGAAAAATTCATATTTAGACCTTTCAAAAAAAAAAATCTGAAATTATTTGACAACATTCATTTGAGGTATGTCTACAACTAAAAAAAATCAGCTCGGAACTTTGACACTATTTGAATGTGAATAGTGGCAGCTTTGAGTGAATACTTTGACACTATTCACGTTCGATTTTGTCTTTTATGTTTCTATTAATGTAAGTTGAATTAGAAGTTGATTTTTTTTAGGTTGTACATCAAACAATGATGTGTGTGTCTATAAAAAAATTTAAGAATATTTGAACATGTATATTTTTTTAGAAAAGACTATCTCATTCATCTCACCTAACGTGGGATCTCACACAAGTTGTATGAGATCTCACATTTATGTGAGATCGAGATCAGCCCCAAAAAATTCATATTTAGACGTTTCAAAAAAATCTAAAATTATTTGACAACATTCATTTGAGGTATGTACACAACAAAAATCAGCTCAGGACTTGATGTACATTTAGAGATTCAAAAAAGACAAATTTGAATGTGTTTTCTAGTGGCAGCTTTGAGTGGATAATACTTTTGACACTATTCACGTTTGATTTTTTTTTTTGTTTCTATAAATGTAAATTGAATCAGGAGCTGATTTTTTTAAGGTTGTACATCAAACAATGATGTGTGTCTACACAAAATTTAAGAATATCTAAACATGTGTACTTTTTTCAAAAAAATCGAACTCATTCCTAATGTGAGATCTCACACCACACAAGTCTCCCCCTTCTTTCTAAGCATGGCAACTTGGGCCGCGCTGCGCCGCCTCCGCTCACCGCGGCTCCGCCTCGCCTCCACCTTCTACCATCACAGCGCCGCCGCCGTCCCCGCCACCGACGCGTTCGGCCATGTCCAGGACCCGAACCGCCGCATCGCGGAGCTGGCCGCCGCGGGGCGCGTCCCGGACGCCCGCAGGCTGTTCGACCGGACGCCGGACCGGGACGTGGTGTCCTGGACGGCGATGGTCGCGGCGTACGCGCGCCAGGGCCAGCTCGGCGAGGCCAGCGCGCTGTTCCACCGCCCCGACGCGCGCCGGAACGTGGTCACCTGGACGGCGCTCCTCTCGGGCTACGCGCGGGCGCGCCGCGCCGACGAGGCCAGGGCGCTGTTCGACCGGATGCCCGAGAGGAACGTCGTGTCGTGGAACACGATGCTGGAGGCCTACGCCTCCGCCGGCCGCACGGGGGCCGCTCGCGCGCTGTTCGACAGTATGCCCGTGAGGGACGCCGGCTCCTGGAACATCCTTCTGGCCGTGCTGGTGCGGTCCGGGACCATGGACGAGGCACGGAACCTGTTTGAGAGAATGCCCGAGAGGAATGTGATGTCGTGGACGACCATGGTCGCCGGCCTTGCACGGAGCGGAAGCGTGGACGAGGCTCGAGCGCTGTTTGATGGCATGCCGGAGAGGAATGTCGTTTCCTGGAATGCCATGATCTCTGGATACGCCCGGAACCTCAGGATCGACGAAGCTCTTGAGTTGTTCATGAATATGCCCGAGAGGGACGTGGCTTCCTGGAACATCATGATCACCGGTTTTATCCAGAACAAAGATTTGAAGAAGGCACAAGAACTTTTTGACGAGATGCCTAAACGGAATGTAGTCAGCTGGACTACTATGATGAATGGTTGCTTGCAAGGCAATGAGAGTGAAATGGCACTGCAGGTATTTAACGGTATGCTCGTTGATGGGATCAGACCAAATCAGGTGACGTTTTTGGGTGCGGTTGATGCGTGCAGCAATCTTGCCGGACTCAGTGAAGGGCAGCAGGTGCATCAGATGATATGCAAAACACCATTTCAGTTTGATAATTTTATCGAGTCCACACTCATGAATTTATATGCAAAATGTGGAGAAATTAGATTGGCAAGGAAGGTGTTTGATCTCTCGGGGGAGAAGGACGTAATATCTTGGAATGGGATTATTGCAGCATATGCACATCATGGGGCTGGTGTAGAAGCTATAGCTTTGTATGAAAAGATGCAAGAAAATGGGTATAAGCCTAATGATGTCACATACGTGGGACTGCTCTCAGCATGTAGCCACTCTGGTTTGGTCGACGAAGGGCTTAGGATATTTGAATACATGGCAAAGGATAAGTCCATTGCAGTGAGGGATGAGCATTACACTTGCTTGATTGATCTCTGTAGCCGAGCCGGACGACTTGATGATGCCAAAAGATTAATCAACGGTCTTAAACTTAAGCCTACATCAAGTACTGTATGGAGTGCCCTTCTTGGTGGGTGTAATGCACATGGAAATGAAAGTATTGGTGATTTGGCAGCAAGAAATCTCTTAGAAGCAGAACCTGATAATGCTGGAACTTACACTCTCTTGTCTAACATTTATGCTTCTGCTGGTAAGTGGAAAGAAGCAGCAAAGATTCGGTCTGAGATGAATGATCGAGGACTAAAGAAACAGCCAGGATGTAGTTGGATTGAGCTGGCAAATAAGGTGCATGTATTTGTAGCACGTGACAAGTCCCACAGTGAGTCTGAGTTGATTTATAGTCTGCTGCAAGATATTCATCACATGATGAGGATGGCTGACAGTGATCCCAGGGACCACATGCAGCTTATAGATGAGGATCTGGTGGATCTTCAAGTATAATTTGCAATATACGAAAGTAAAGTTCCAGGATTTTGTCAGAGGGAAGCATCTTGCACCATTATGTCTCATAATTGGCGTCATTGTAGAGTTTAGACCTATATATGGTGTTGGTGTTACCCCAGGCTAAGTTGGCCCCCATCTTCGGAGCATTATAACTAGCAAACACCTGGTCTCTTGTCTGTTCAGAGTTCTATAGAATGTCAATATCTTCTTGAAGCTGGGTGATAGTCAAGGACCTTGCAGAAGTTTTGACCTTTATCTCTGGTGCTTGAATCTTATTTCTTCGGTTCAGTGGTCGAGGCTTTGCCATGTTAGAGGGTGCTATTCCAGGGTATGCTCTTTTTCTGTTTGAAGCCTACTTCTCTGTATGTGTTGGCTCCTTTGTTTATTGCTTGATGAAATACTTAGGAATTTTTCATATGTTCTGTACCTTTTCAGTTATGTAACTGGAGGTAATTCATAGTAAAATATCAGTAGCTGTTATACAAAGAAAGAAAAAAAGATCAAACATACCTAGACCTCATATACATTTGCATGCTTTGTAACTTCATGGTAATCAAGTTATATTATGGAAAATATTTCTCTAGACTTTCTTGCTTAACTTCAGGCTAAGAGTACAAGTAACTTAGGATTATAGAAGTAGGAGATAATCTAGAATTGCCAAACCATCGTTTGAGTGAACAGTGTTGCCCTGCTTCAGGTAGGGCGTCATGGTCCTCCAAAATGTCTATGTTAGGCCCCCTCTAGTTAATTTGATCCATGGACTCAAAATTTAGTGCAGTGTTCACGCAATTTTGCAAGTAAACTTTTGTCCTGGATTGTGGAAGGTTTATCCACTTATCCGTGAGTCATCTTGCTATTTGTTACAGTTGCAGGCTAGAACTTTGGGATCACACTCCCAAAAGGCAATCGTTGTGAACTCTGCCATGTATGTAGAAAGGAATTTCCTTGTGGTTGGAGCAGTGGCTCGGAAGATGGGTCTTCTTGCGTGGGAATGGAAGGAATCAGGAATGAACACTTTAGACTGTCTTGAACACCTTGACGTTACTGCAAGGCTTTCTCGGCGAACAGTTTTGGCGATGCACCGTGCATTGTAAACTGTAACAGTTCTCTCTGCCGAGCAAGTCCGTTGTAATAGCTGTCATATGAGAAAACCTGAAAAAAGTGGCGGCAGAAAGCACAAGTACGCGGGCGCTGGATAATGAGTTGTTGCTATAAGAAAATTGTTGAGACAGGCTCTAAGCACTTTCAATGGGAAACCAATGAGTTGTTGCTGAGAATGAACTCTAATTGTTTTTTTTTTCAGATTTGAATGAGCTCTAACTGTTTTTTCTAGGGGTGGGTGACTGTTGCTTTTTTTTTTTTTTGAGCGAAGAGTGACTGTTGCTATAACCAGGTTTTTGTACATTACGCGGGCCATCATCCGGCCCACTATCCGGCTCATTACACGGGCCGGACAGCCCAGCTGGACGAAGCGACCAACCCCCACACTCCTCGTCGTCCACCCCCGCTCAGAATAGTCCCGTCCGGACCAACCCACCCCACCCCCACCCCCACCCACCGACGGTAGGTCGCTCGCGGCGCGCGCCCCCCTCCGATCCCGATCTCCGCCGCGCCCCCCCCCCCCCCCATCCGACGCCGACGCGATGGCCCGCGCGTCCTCCCCCGCCGCGGCGGCCTTCCTATGGGCGCTCGCGTGCCTCGTGGCGGCGGCCTCGGGCGCGCGTCTCACCGTCCGCGCCGGGGGCGAGGGCCTTACGGTCCGCGCCGGCGGGGGCGCGCCGGCAACCGCGGTGTTCGCGCTGGGCAGCTTCTGGCGCTCCGAGGCGGCCTTCGGGTGCCTCCACGGCGTGCTCCGCACCTCCGTCGGCTACGCCGGCGGCTCCAAGGCCAACCCCGAGTACCGCAACCTCGCTGACCACGCCGAGTGCGTCAAGGTAGTACCCACAGAGCTCTCCTCCCGCCCCCTTCCGCCAGCTCCTTCCTTGATAATGTTCATTTTTTGCCCCTACTATTGGTAGCGCTATAGCCTGTTCTCTGTGCTTGGTTGGTTATGAAACTAGACCATTTTAAGCGCGCAAGTGAAACTAGCAGTGATTGAATGAACGAATGTTCTATGACCTACATGGACTGAATGTTTTGGACCTACTTAATATTAATATGCTTGATTTGTTTGATGTGGCGTGTGCTTGAAGCAATTGGGCGTGTTTGTTTAGAAGAAATTGGGCATGTTTTGGTCTTGTTGCCTGTGATCTTGCTGCGGTTTTGCCCATTATAAAAGGACGCAAGTCCTGAAGTGCTAGTCAGAGCTTGAGTAATTTCTGAGCTACATGGAACGAATGTTTTGGACCTTCTTGACATGCCTGATTTGTTTGACGGAACGTGTGCTTGAAGCAATTGGGCATGTTTTGGTCTTGGTGTGCGTGATCTTGCTGCGTTTCTGCCCTTGATAAAATTATGGAAGTTCTGATGTGCTAATCAGAGCTTGAGTGATGTTTGAGCTACCATGACTGGCTTTGACTTCTGCTTGCGCTTCATCCATCCAGGTCGAATATGATCCCCGGCTGATTCAGTACAAGCAGCTTTTGGACGTGTTCTGGGCAAGCCACGATCCACGGGAGGTCTTCGGACAAGGACCGGATGTTGGCAACCAATACAGGTGATTGACTTTTTTCTCTAGACAAGTAAATTGGCTATTTGAGGATGTGATGGTCATCTGTTTGCATACCCTGCATTTTCATGTTAGATGGATTTTGTTTACAGTGTTTTAGCATATGATATGTTAGCTACAAAGCCAACATTTTCACCTTGGTTTCATGCCTTCATGGATTTGATCTTGGTTGCAATGTAATGCCACTAGCTCAAACAAGATCCTCTCTGTGCATAGCAGTAGCATAGCACAATATGATGGTAGCTGCTGTCAGCAAATAATCTTTTAGTGAACATCATGGTCGTTAACTGTTGCTCATTTGTGTGGTCACAGATCTGTCATTTTCACAAATGGAACCCTCGAAGCTAGATTGGCTGCTCTTACCAAAGAAAGGGAACAAGCCAAGGACCGCAGCAGTGTTATTACCACAAAGATCCAACCGTTGGGGGCATTTTATCCAGCTGAACCAGAACATCAGGTATCTATGTCATTCGTTATTCTTCCTTGCAAGAGGTGCAATGCAAATGGCGTTCTAGTAGAGTAATGAATCCTCTTTACGTATGTTGTGCACTTATGTGAAATCGATCTGAATGCTAGAAATTCGAGCTGAAGCGCAAGCCTTTCCTGGTGCAACTGATCGGGAACCTGCCAGAGGAGGAGCTCCTGTCATCGACACTGGCCGCGAAGCTGAATGCGTATGCAGCCGAGCTCTGCCCTCCAAAGACCCAGAAGAGGATAAGCTCCAAGATTGATGAGATTGCCAAGAAAGGCTGGCCCATCTTACGGGACATTTAGCTCATCCTGGTCCCGGTTCTCATCAAACTGTAAAATCCATCAAATTGTAATCCAACATAGAAACAAGAGAGTTCTGCATGATTTTGCCGGAAAGTTTTGTAGGAATGTCTCAGCAGTCTGCTGACAGGAGCCAGATTGCAGTGCTTCATTGTTCACTTGGTCACGGTGATTCATTACAGCGTTTATAGATAGCATCAATCATCTGTCGATTTGGAGTTTTTCTCCGTCCGTTTGGTTTACTCCTGTGTACTTGTTCTGGGCTTGCTGGACATGTGGTGAAGTTGTAAGATGTAACTTTTGGTTGATTCAATTGTGAAAATGTATAGAAGCATTCTTATTCACAAACCATTTTATTCACAATCATGTGTATGGAAGCATCAATTCATCAGTTCATCAATCATCTGTTAGGGAATTGAATGGAATTCTTGTAAAATAAGAAATGAATATTTACAGATGGAGATAACACTACTGCTCCCAACAAAGTTGCACTAAAGCAGCATCAGTTAATATGGATCGTTTGCAATGCATAATAATTCTCATTTTTGCCCTTGCTGATTATTCCATTGAGGCTCCTTTTGTTATTAAAACTTTAAACGGCATCCCTGGTTTCGTGCTACCCCAACAAATAAAATAAACCCGAACACAAACAAACCCGAACGGGAGCAAAATACTGGTGTATCACCTCGGAAGTGGCCAAATGAGTCCATTTCACAACAATATACTCTCTCCGTCCCAAAATAAGTGTCGTTGTTTTAGTTTATTTATAAATCATAACTAAAACAACGACACTCATTTTGAGACGGTGGGAGCACATATTTAAATACCATATTTCTACAATGCAAAAAAAAAAAACATTTGTGTAGGCGAAAATACATGCATAACGTGTCCGTGAACATTTTCATAACAATATATTTTCACACGTGACGTAAAAAAAAAGAAAAACAAAATACATACATGAAAAATGTGCCATATTTTTCCGCCCAGGATTCTGTTTTTTCTTGCGCAGCTCACAAATCATATAACGTTTCTTAACGGAAATTTACAGACCCGTCATGGACATGTATAAATAAGCTTTCGCAAATGTTTTTCTTTTTTTTTGAAACTTTGAAATATGCTTTTAGAATTTTCATATCATATTAAAGGGCTCCCTGGAGCCCGGCCCGGCGCTATAACTTGGCGCTAGGGCTCAGGTCGAAAAAAGAAAAGGAAAAAAAGAGTGTACGTGCTAGGGTTCGGCGATCCGCCGTGTCGCTGACCACTCACCAGTCGATCCGCGTGTTGCCGGCGGCGATCGTGATGCCCGGCAAGAAGAATGCGGAGCCGGCGGCCGCCGCCGTGCCGCCCCAGCCCGCGCCGATGCCGGTAAGCCGTCGACCTCCCTCCTCGGCCGGCGGCCCGCCCTCCTCGAAACCTCGCCGTCCCCCCGTGTTTGTGCCCTCTGGTTTTATGCTCGCGGCTCCGCGGAGCAAAGAAAAGTCGCAGCATGGATGCGCAACCAGCCGATTTCGCTCAAGAGATCTCTCATCTTTTAGCAAAATTTAAGATTTTTTTTGTCTGTGCATCGGAGGAATTTAGTAGTATCATCTTTGTACATCTCTGATGATCGTATCTAGGTGAACTGATGAACTCATGAGACGCACGGTTACGGATGAACTGACGAATCTTGGGAGTAATCTTGTGGAAAATCTTGTGCAGCCTGTGAAGGTGTTCAGGTTGAACGACGGCGGTGGGTGGGACGACTACGGGGCCGGCCGTGTCACCATCGACCACCTCGAGGTATGGCATACGCCTGTTCGCTAGAGATTTGCAAACACGATATAAAATGTTATTACAACCAATATATGGCGACGGAGGGAGTGGCAGAGCAGGTTACATGATAATAATGCCCCTTCATCGCACATTGGGGGTTTCGCTGATGATTTAGGTTGTCGCTCATGGCCTTCTTGGTAACTGTATGTTTGTTGTCGCAGGGATCGGCATCGGAGAAGGAGATTGCTCTGGCTGTCATAGACGCGGAGAACAAGGAGACGATGCTCTTGCATCTCATCACCCCGGACGACATTTACAGGAGGCGCCAAGGTGAAGAAGACCCTCTCTTGCTTCCCCTGCCTTTTCCCCTTTCAATTTCTGTTCTCTCAACATTCGAATCTCCGACGAAAAGTCATCGCAAAAAAGATGGAAGTTATAGTTTGTTTTCAATGGTGCCGCCTTTATTTTGTTTGTTCCCCTCTATGCAATGGCACCATGATTATGGCATCCTCTCTCTCTCCCGCAGGGACGTTCATCTCGTGGTTCGATCCCGAGACCGGCTTGTCCATCTCCTTGAGCTTCCTAGACGCGGCGGCGTGCTCCGATGTATGGTATGTTACCATCACAATGAAAATGCTAGTGCTAATGTTGTTTCATTATGCTTTAAGCATGATTGATGATGATGCTAATGTATGGTATCTTGCAGGGACACGATCTGCCAAGTGCAGAGAAAACTGAGGCCTGATGGTTGGTAATAGGGATGGCAATGGTGAGGTGACCATACAATAAAACCCCTTTGATGTTTCTTTCACCCCAAAGATAAGAATGCTCAGTATAGATTTTTTACATTGTTTTGTGCAGGTCCTCAAGGACAGTTTACCCTATGAAGTGAAGCTAATGAGTTAGGAAATTTACCAATGAATAACCTCTCTTGTTTTCTTCAGGATTTATTGAATTAGGATGCCCTTTTTTCGCAGCGCCATGTGCAGAGTACACACCGTTAATTTCATGTAATAAGAACCACCTCTGTTGTGATTATTATTTTTGAGCTGCATCAACATTGCTCTGTATTTTAACATAGGTCGCAGTAACATGCTACAACATTAGACCAGGTCAGGTGTGACTGCTTAGTGCAGATTCATGTTCATATATACACTGGCACATATGTCTTACACACAAGGGAGAAAATTGTCCCACGGCTACTTCTACGCTAACATCCTGAACCAGGCTATCTCCTGATCCGTTTTGAGGCGGTCTTGGCTAGAGCATTGTAGATGTCGCGCTTCCTCTTCGCGTTTTCGTCCGTCTTGCCAGGGGGCGCGGCTGCACTGGCCTGTCGCTCCAACGCTTCCCTCACAAAGAACTTCAGCCTCCAGAGAGTCGTCTCGCTCTGCATCCGCCCGCACAGGAAGCATGGTTAACATTTTATAAACAATGTGGCGCATGGAGTGCGGTTAGGGTTTAGAATAGAGGAGCTTTACCTGAGCATCCATGTCAAGGTCCACTTCTTCTGCTGTAGTTTGGAAGTCAGGATTGTCTTGTGCGACCAGCTCCAGTGCCTTGCTAAGATCTTCTGGGGTCAGGTGGCAAAGACCTGCACCGAGTTTTCTCTTCTCGTCTGTGGTCATTTTCCTACAAGATAAAATAAAAATAGTAACGTTTTTAGGCTTGTCACCCTATAAGTCTGTAGCAAACATCAAATTATAGGCATGAGATAAACGCCTTTAAGACATACCTGCATCTCTGAACCACCATGTTCCGGAGCTGCTCCAGCTGCTTATTAATCTCATTCAGCTGGAACACAAGAAATAAAAGGTACTGAATATCTATAACAAAACAAGGGAACACAGTAGGGGTTGCAGTGAATATGCAAGGCATATATTTGACAAGGATACAGAAGCATATTCAGGCTGGCCAAGAAGGGATTTCACATCGATACATCAATAGACAAAAAGCTAAAAGATAACAGAAACATGTTGATAAAAGTCTGGGGCCATTTTTTTCTAAACGAGTCAAAGTCAGTATATGTGCTTCAATCAATACCGACACAACAATAAAAAGAATTACAGTCCATGAGAGGGCCGACCTCATCATCAGTATCTTTTGCTAATTTTGCAATAGCATCTTCCGGAGAGGTGTCTGTGGTTGGAGCATCGTTTGGTTCCACCTGTTGTTTCCTTTCCTAAAACAATAGGATCCAACTTATTGTTGTCAAATGCTAAATGACACATATCCAAATCAAAACAAAAATGGTAACATATGAGACTACAAATATCCACCTCATTCTCAACTTTAGGGAGAAGCTGGAGCCATTTCTCCTCAAATTTCTCAAGTAATAACTTGGCCATTATGTGAACATCGTGATGTTCATCATTGTATGTCATTGCATTGGTAAAAATTAACCTAACATCAGAATGTATTTCTCGAACACTTTTATACTTGGTACCATCCTTCCCTTCCATTTTGTTTTGGATGGTCGAGAAATCCATAGGTTTTGTTATAATCTGCAAAATGTAGAAACCAAAGATATCAGTCACTACAAACAAGCTTCAGGTAAAGAAACCAACGGAGCAACTCCATCTTATTGATATACTAAATATAGAAAAACATATTCGCTACCAACTCAAGGGATACATCAATATGAAGTACACTATAGAAGGTAAATAATAAGTGGCAAAACCAATTACAACTGTAATATAAACAGAAAACCTAATATGCCATGTTTTCCTTCTACAGATTAGGGATGATTACAATCTTAGAGTTCCAAGCAATGGTTTTCAGTTTCATGTACATGGAAGAGGGCAAAAAATAGTTACAAAACCAATTAACAGCTAATAAGATACCCAGCCATGTTTTCCATATATAGATAAGGGAGGATTTAACAGTATTATGTTTTTCCCTTGACATTGAGAATCTTCTCAGAAAGTTCAAAGCAAATACAGGATTATGTTTTTCCCTTGACATTGAAAATCTTCTCAGAAAGTGCAACAGCATGCCAACTGAAAGCAGAATGGAGACCAGAAAAAATAATCCTGCAGCGAATCGCGAGTAACGTCATATGCAATCAAAGTCAGTTTGTGTTTTTTAGATCCTGATGCCTTGCCAACATTAGGTCATGCAAACTATAAACAGTACCATCAGAACTAATTCACATTTAAGTTACCAAAATGTATCCCTTATAGTTAAAATTCCTTACAAGGGACAAAACTCTAGCAAAATCCAGGACAAACTGTACTGGCAGTATTACCTTGTGATAGTCATCAAGTTGTAGGCCTACAACATCTACTGGTTGCAGAAATGGCGCTGACCATTCATGAGACGTGATCTGGAAGAAAATGAATACAGAAAAGAGAATCAAGTGCAAAATTTTGCAAAGATCAACAGAAGGCTTTTGAGTTGTTAACTGCAGTAGTTGAATACGAACTTGGAAGGTGCCTAAAGAATGATAAACTTTGTACTGAGTATTACACCATAGAACACTAGATTAAAAAAAGGATTTTCCACATATAGTGGTTGAATCAATCCCAAAAATATAGCCAAGTAAAAAAAAATTGCAAGTTCACTTGCAAGGCTTTTTAGTTAGGTTCAGATGATCGCATTCAGCAAAAGCTGCAGATCATATATTTTATGCTGATTTCATTCACTGCACCAGAAGACCACATGTGAAAAATGGTCTACCAATGAACACAGCCAAAAAGATCCAGATTAATGTTCATGGAAGCATACATAAATTTGGGAGCTGTTTGAAACTTGTAGCAGAAATCTTGATTCCATTATAAATCTATCTTGCTGGAAAGAACAGGAGCAGTATGTGCAGGTAATCGCTACAAGCAATGGAAAAAGTCTAGGTTGCCACATTAGTCACATGGATCGATCAGGTCGAAAAGCCTTCTAATGTTCTAAATTGACCTGTGAATTACAAACCTGGCACCAGTCCGACTTTCTAAAACACGCTCCAGGATGCAAGAATATAGCATGAGTAGCCAGCAAACACAATGAATCATGGGATAAACCACACTGAAGAAAGATCATCACCTGGCGAATGATACCGGTAAGCTGGCGCATGAGGTCGGGCATCCCTTTGCAGTTGCTGTCCCTTGCACCATTCGCCGCATACCTGCTGCTACCACTGGCCCTGCGCCCTCCACTGCCATGCTTCTTGACGTCGTAGAACCCTACCACCTCGTTCACCCTCCTCTCCAGCTGCAACACATAACGCCAGTTCCAGCCTGAGACAACTTTACCCTAATTCTTCGGGGGAAAGAACACAGTATCGCAACAGGAGACCGCTAGACCTGATACCTAATCATGCAATAGCCAAAATCCCCGAAAATGGCGCACTCTTGGGAACGAAGCTGCTCTGGCAGCAGAGCCCTTCTTGGAAATCACCACTGAGGCGAGACGGAAACTACTATCAAGGCTAGGAGGGGAAGGGGTTACCACGTCGGTCTTGGAGGCGAGATCGTCGACCTGGCGCCGGAACGAGTCCACCTCCGACACCGCGGTGGCGGCCGCCGCCTGTTGCGCGCCGTCCTCCGGCACCATCTATGGTTCGTCTGCGCCGGCTGTGTGCGAGTAGCGAGCGACACTGCGTCTGTAGTCACAGGGGCTAATTGATAAAATGTCCCATGTTTGCTCTGCCCCGGCCAAAAACTGCCCAATCTTTATCTGCAATTGATCAAATATCCCAATTTAGCGCTTTGCCAATTGATAAATGCTACGCGTTACAAATGATCATGTTTCTTTGCTATAGATGACATAAATGAGAGGGTGGAAAGACCAGAATATCCATACAAAAAATAACAACAGAATTTTGCCATTAAAAAAAAAGAGTGTTGCTAAATCTGAGTGGTTATGTCTCAGTCAATGCTATATCCGTGAGATTTTGCGTAGAGATTCGTGCAAAATTTTCTTATTAGTTTTTTCTTTCTTATGTGTTATGTCACTTGATTGAGGTTTGGTTAAATCTCAGGCCAAAACTTGAACCAGCCAGAAAAATCTGGAAAAAAGAAATACTGCACAAAAGCCTATCAACTGAGATTTAGCAACACTGTTTTTGCTAAATAATAAAAAAAATCTTCATCGTCCCAGATCCATTCCCCTTGCTAGTGTTCATACCAAATACTACTCCCTCCGTTCGGAATTACTTGTCACAAAGATGGATGTATCTACAACTAAAATACATCTAGATACATTCATTTCTTGGACGAGTAATTCCGAACGGAGGGAGTAGATCGCAGCACGCATGAAACCCTAGAATCGTCCGAATCGAGGAACTAGCCAGAGACATGGGGTGTCACGCTTGAGAGAAAGGGAAAGAAAAGCTCACCTGAGAGGAACCTCCTCCCTCCCTTCCTCGATTCGGGCCGCTGCTGGCGGCTGTCGCCTTCACGGACGGGGGCGAGCTGGGGTGGAGCGGCCGGCGGCGCGGCGAGGAGAAGGCGGGGCTGCGCGGAAGAGAGGGCGGGAGGGGACAGGCTCGCACGGCGGAGGACCTGGGGGTGGGTGAGGGGGTGAGGTGGGGTGGGGTGGGGGGGGGGTGTTGAGCTCGTGGCTCCGGCGGCGGGGGAGCTGGCGAGCGGGCGGAGGAGGGTGGGCGTCGGCCGGTCGTGCTGTAGGAACAGAACAGATACGGTATAGCTGGCCAAATGGGCCGGTTTTTTTGGGCCGGCCCGTGAGCACGCTGGCACGGCCCGCCTTGGGCCAGGCACGGCACGGGCTAAACGGGCCGGGCCAGGCACGCGGCACGCCCTGGGCCGTGCCTGGGCCTGGAGGCTAGGCACGCAGGCCGGCACGACACGGCCCGATTAAGTTTTTATTTTTTATACATCTATATATGGCCCAATATGTAAAAATAGGCTAAAAAACGCTCAGTGCGTCAAATAATAGGCTGAAAATATGCGGCCCACCGTGCTAAACGGGCCAACGTGCCGGCCCGTTTACTAACTGGGCCGTGCTTGGGCCTGGGGGCGCAGCACGCGGGCCGGCACGGCACGACCCGTATAGTAATCGTGCCCTGGCGGGCTGTGCCGGGCCAGGCACGATTATAATGGGCCGGGCCGTGCCGTGCCGGGCTGGCCCGTTTGGCCAGGTATGAGATACGAGTCCGGTAAAAAAAACAGATAAGGATGGGCTCTTGGGCGACGTGACGGGCTTTCTACTGGACTAAGGACGGGCCGGCCGCACTCGAGGTTGGACGGCCCGATTTCACAGCCCACCGAGACTAAATTTTCTCCAGAAAAATGTGAGTAAACTATCTGGGAAACGAGCCATTATCAGCGAGATCAAATTGCAAGCGTCTTTATTTTATTGTATTTTTTTAAGGTTGTGCTGTCAATGTTGAAGCGCATAGTTTAGTCAGGTTTTTTTTCGTTAGGTCTGGGACGTCACGTTTGGTGTGGTTAGTGCCACGACCCGAACTCCTCTATCCCACACTCTATGGTGTTTGATGAACAAAACTTGGTTTTATCCCCCAAAAAAACTGGGGAATGAGCAGCGAGCAAACTGCAGATGGACCAGCCCAGGTAGCTAGGATCGATTTCTTACTACACTATTTTTTTCAGGTTTTTCCTCTATTTTGTTTTCTTTCTTCACTAGTTTTCCTTTTTTTTCTTTCTTTTTTCATTTATCTTGTTTATTTTTTCATAAATTTAACATTTCCAAAAAATGTTCCAAAATTGTTCGGAATTTGATTTCTCATGTTTTTTCGAAAACATTTCGTGCTTTGAACAGTATTTGAAGTTTTCAAAATTCTTTCACGTTCTTCAAAAAATGTCCACAATTTCAAGTGTTTCTAAAAACTCAAGTTTTCAAATTTTATTTAGAGTTTTAAAAAGTATTCATTTTAAAAACAATCGTGTTTTGAAATTTTCAAAAGGTTACATTCAAAAAACAATCACATTTTCAAAATTCAAAAAGAGGTTCTGATGTGATGTTGCGATTAGTTTTTAAAGTTCAATGCGGCCTAGTAGTTAGCAGAGTTTCATCAGCTTGAGTGGCTAGCCATGCGCCCTTTGCTCACACATCACTTTCTACATTTTGACCAATTTGCGCTAGAGTGCAACACGCTCCTGGGCTGGCCCACCAGGACGCGCCCTCTTTGTGGGCACCCTCCTATTTGACGCAAGGAGGTCTCCAACTATCTAACACATATCCTGCCAGCAGCTCCCACGAAGGTCACTTTTAGGCCCTGAGAGTGCATCAAGTGATGTGCCCAACTACTGCCACTTGTCGTGCAATGGGTACACCCTTAGAATTTTTGTTTTCTTACACCTGTTTTTCTTTTTTTCATGAGGCCGTGTTTTTGTGTGGGAAACACAACTTCCCGACAAGGAAAGAAGCATAATTTTGCTTCCGTGACAGGCAAAGCACAACTATAATTCCCCCCAAAAAGGAAAAGCATAGCATGTTCCTGGATGAGATGCATAGGTAGTGCTTATCTGAGAAGGAAAAATACATCTATGCTTCTTTGAAAAAAGTGCACAACTGTGCTTCCCTGAAAAAAGAGAGGCATGGCATGTGCTTCTGGAAAACGGAAACACATAGCATGTGCTTCCACGAGAAGCAAAACCGTGTTTCCTGAAAAGGAGAAAGCACAACTGTTCTTCCAAATATTATGAAAAAGCACAACCGTGATTTCGGGTTACGTTTTTTCGGTTTCGATTTTTTTCCTTCTTTGGTTTATGTATTTTTTGTTTTCATCCTTTTTTTATTTTTAGTTTTTGTGAAGAAAATGTTCATCGAAACATGGGACCTAGTTTTAAAGATCTGGACGCGAGAAATCCAATGATGAAAATGGTTCTTTTAAATGTGCGGTTCAAGAGATAAAATAATTTTAAAAAATGAATCCATGAAGAAGCATAGTTTAAAAAACTGAACCAGAAATCAAACCAGAAAGGTTGCCGGTTCAAGTTTTTACCGGTTGAACCGCCGGTTCACCGGTTCGATAATTAGTTTTTTAAGCAATAAAATAATATATGTTGATTAATATATGTGGTAATATAGTCTGAAACAATGGTCAAATAAAATTATATCCATGTAGTGGACAACAAAGTAGCACGACCAAGTTGGTTATTGGGCCATTGGTAGACCCCATGTACTGCTCACATGACTTTGGATCAAATCCCAATTTCCCAATTTCTATTAAAACATTTTTCCTGTTTTTCCCGATTCTATGGCCCGGTATTTTCACCAGTTAGAAAATCGGCCGGTTCGACAGTTTTCTCCGGTCTAATTGCAGAACGGTCTTATTATCTTAAAAAACCACTGAGGCTGCCGGTTCCAATTTTTTCGGTTCAACTGCCAGTCCGGTCCGGTTTTTTAAACTATGCGAAGAATGGGAAATTCCCATGTTCCAACAAGTGGCACACATGCAGTGCGCCACTTGTCAACACAAATGAAGGTGGGGAGTGCCTTGAAAAAAGGTACCCCTTAATTAGTGATTTCACAAAAAATAGGCTAAATAAATCCATCAAAGTTTTCCATGCAAATTACAATAATCCAAATAAATTATATATTGATTTCTTTTACAATCAAAAGTATATACTGATTAACACTACCACATTGCCGGTTGAGCATGGCATAAACCAGCACATAAAGGCATGTTCAACGCGTAAAGGTACACCCTCAGATGTCCACGCTATCCTTTAAATATCCGCCCTTCCCATTTAAAAAAATATTTCCACTAATTGTCAATTTTTTAGCTAGAAATCTAGGAAATTTACAGAACTTGGGAATTGTCCATCTAATATGGTCTAGTTTTTATGAAAATTGGAGTGGTGCAATTTTGCACCCTGTTTTTTGTACCCGCTTCCCAAGAAACACCCATTCTTGACACTTAGAAAATAGAAAATGAATTTTTTGTACAAAAGGTTGGAAGCTCTATTTTGTAATGGTAATATTCACCTATATGTCTAATTTGGGCACATTATAATAAATTATGCAATGAATATGGTCATCACCTTGGTTGTTTGACTTGAAAACCATGAATGTTCATACACGATAGCCCATTTTGTGAAGGATATTTTTCTTTCAAAATTTTCATGTTGAAATTTTGTTATTTTCATCCTAACTAGTACACATAAAAGGAGTCCATACGAAAGGATTGCATTTTTTGGTCTTGTATCCTTTTTGTTTCATTTTTCCCAAACAAGGTCAAAATGGCCATTCATGGTAAGGGGCTAAATCTCTCAAACTCTAAGTGGTTCTTTCATATAATTACTACTTGCGTACACTTGAAGTTCAAATTTGAATTTAAATTTGCGAAAGTAGCTAGAAATCTAGAAGATCCAGAAAACACGGGAATTTTCTAAAAATATGGTCTACTTTTTGTGAAAATTGGAGTGGTGCCATTTTGCACTATGTTTTCTTTACCCGTTTCACAAAAATATCCATCTTTTACACTTAGAAAAATGCAAAAAATATTTTTTGTACAAAATGTTGCAAACTTTATTTGGCATCATCGTTTTTAATGGCGAGATGCACCTAAATGCCAAGTTTAGGCCCATTGTCATAAATTAAAAAATAAATATGACCATCGCCTTATTAATTTGAGACCATATTTTGGCATGGCAATAAGTGTAAATAACATGGCTTAAAATGAAAAAGTCTCAGCAATGAAAATTATTTGTCTCGTCAAACTGAAAAACTTTGATTTTGGGATCATCTTTACCCAAGGTCGTATGCAATCTCGAGAACCAAAACAGTGTAGTGCATACCCCCTTTTGCCGAGTGTAGTAGTTGGGAAAGCACATTTTGCGCGAATTCCAATATTTTGCCGAGAGTTTTTTCCACGACACTCGGCAAAACACCCGTGGGGGAGAAGGCGGGGTGGGGCCAGGCCATGCAGAAGAGAGGGCGGGAAGGGACAAGCTCACAACCAGGGGTTGGGGGGTGTCAAGGGCTTAGCCCCGGCAGCGGGGGAGCTGTCAAGCCGGCGAGGGAGGCTGGGACGCGGCCGGTCATGCTGGAGGAACAGAACCGATGCGTGTCCTATAAAAACATGTAAGGATGGGCTCTTAGGCGACATGACAGGCTTTCTACCGGACAAAGACAAGTCGGTCATACTAGAGGTTGGCCGGCCCAATTTCCCAGCCCATCGAGGCTAAAATTTCTCTCAATAATGTGAGCAAACTGTCTGGAAATGAGCCAGTGAGATCAAGTTGGAGCCGTCTTTATTTGATTGTATTTATTTTCTAAAGATGATGTTGTCAACGTCCAAGCACATAGTCTAGACAGGTTTTCTCTTCCGTTAGGTCTGGGACGTCATGTTTGGTGTGACCAATGCGATGATCCAAACTCTATCCCACACTCTATGATCTTTGATGAATAGAACTTGGTTTTACACCCAAAAAATCTAGGAAATGAGGAGCGAGCAAAAGATGGACCAGCCCAAGTAGCTAGGATTGGTTTTTCTTACAATATTTTTCAGTTTTTTTCCTTTTTTTGTTTTCTTTCTTCACTAGTTTTCCTTGCTTTCTTTATTTTTTCCTTTTCTTTTTCTATTTCTTTTTATTTTTTCATAAATTCAACATTTCTAAAAGAATGTTCAAACATTGTTGGGAATTTGATTTTTTTTCATTTTTCTAAAAAATGTTCATGATTTGAAAAGTGTTTGAAGTTTTCTAAAAATCTTTCACGTTTTTAAGAAAATATCCACAATTTGAGTGATTTTTCAAAAAATGTTCAACTTTATGAATTTTGTTTAGAGTTTTTAAAATATTAAAAACAATCATTTTTTGAAAATTTGAAAAAGGTTGCATTAAAAAATAATTTCTTTTTAAAATTTCAAAAAAAGTTTGTGTTGAAAAAATGTTCAAACTCAAAAAATTGTACAAGTTTTCAAAAATTTATTCATAAATTTGAAAAAAGTTCGTGTTCCAGAAAATATACATTTTAAAAACCATCGTGTTTTGAAATTTCAAAAAAAGCTTAGATGTAATGTTGTGCATCTATAATACCCAATAATTCATCCTCACTACCATATTTCTCTTGACATGCTGTCTATCCACATTAGCAATGAACATGCAGCCATCGACGTAAGCAAATCTGCCACGTTGGCAATCCTGCTTTTTTCCCTTTTCTATGAAAGGAATCGTGTAATTTTTTACCACCGTCGCACTGATTGTTGCCTCTTCCTCTTATTGCCTCTTCTCCCGATGATTCTGTTCATCTCCCCTTTGCCAATAAATCTCTATTGTCTTCCCGATTCTTCTCCTCCCCTCTTTTAGCTCTCCATCTTTCCATAATGCATTGCCGTCGGCAAAGCAGTCTATGGCCAACAACACTAGAGATCTGCGTGGTGATGCTGTCTCGGAGCCCCATGATTGCCGCCAGCGGGTACTATGCTAGCCCAACACCATGGATTCAACCCGACCTTCAGGTGAGCCACGCATGCCATTGTCGGAGGTGAGTGGTCTCTTTCCCTTCTATTACTTCGACCTAAATGGTCTTTCTTATTTAGTGTGGAGGATCTAATTTCCAGTTGAAGTAGCTAGGAAGGTCAAGAGCGCTGGTCCCCAGGTTTAGTTTACTGTTTACTCGGCGGCGCTGACAGTGCGCGGACACACAACGCATCCTTCTGCATTGACTTAACATGATCCCCACCTGTTCACATGATGTGACATACATGTTGCCTGCACTCTCACCTCCTCCTTGCATCCAACATACTTGGTTATTGCAATAGTTGTGAATAAGTGATGGATCATTAGATTAAAAAATGTTGTTCTTTCCCCTCTACAGTACTCCCTTGAAAGTAAAGGAAGATGATTTTTATAATAATAGATTAACACCTAAAAACGATCCAACTGTACTTATCCATCACCATCCCCAGAAGTTGCCATGTAGATTAGCCGATCTTTAAGAGTAAGTGGCGCTTTCTTGCTAGCTGAAATTACATGCTATTGGCTTCTTGATATAGTTAGTGTTAGTGCAATATACGGTAGTACAATTTCCCTACTAATAAAAGCTGTTCATATGCAATCTGTCACACGTATGTCTTGTATCTACTACACTAAATGCCTGCATGACGGAGAGTTAACTATGGAGCCCTGCTACTTCAAATTTGAAACCTACCCGCTGCCTTTGTTTAATTGTATTGGTCTATATAGTTGCTTTCGGCTTTTAAAGAGCTTATTAATTTTAATTATAGAGTCTGGATGCTAAAACAAAATTGTTTACACATGAAGATTATACACCAAGACGCCAAATTGCATGCTCAAAGAGTTGCTGCGATTAAGGTAATAACTTTTCCTGATAATTGTTTCAATTGTATGTTTTTGTAAAATACAAGCAATTGACCTAGAGCTGATAGTGATGTATTTCCAACTCTGCCTTAACTCAAGAGAACAAAAGGTACTGCTCTAGCAAGGAATCCTGCTTCGAAAAAACAGAAGACATTCTTCAGGGATCCTAAGAATCAGCTCAAGAGAAGCATTACCATGAAAGGTAACTGGACTACAATTCCTTCTACTCACAGAAATAGTTTTCACAATTTCCTCAATTTCTGTGGACTTACAAAGTTTGGCTGTTTCTGTAGCCAGCTGTATGTTATCCGTGTGTTCTTAGTAAGTACATTTATTTACCCTCTTCATTTTGATTTTGAGTGGTAGTCTGGGAATGGGTTGTCATCTTACTCCACCGCCTTCTTTTCCTTGGATTCCCACCAAAAATGGAACCTACTATAAATTTGAACACCATTTAGCACCCCAAAGGGTCCGGCCATGGCAGCACGCAAGCTTCCTTGCCTTCTCATGTGATGCATCACAACTGGCAAAGTAGCAAGTACTACTGCTGGCCATGCCAAAGCTACCTAGCTTGCTTTTAGATAACAATCAGCTCCATTTTATGAAGAGGGAGCAACATGTCAGACGGATCCCAATTGAAGTCGGGCCTCTGTTGCCACAGAAGGGGCAGGAAGATGAAGTCATTCCTGCCATTTATATGTCCAGATCTTCACACCTACACTAATCCCCTTAAGGCATGTCCTTTTAGTGGAAGAAATGCATCTATGCCATGAGGGCCTGATGTGCATGACTCTATATTCACCTTATTTAGCGATTGGTATGTAGCTTGTCACCATGTATAAACTGTAAGGTGTATGGATGTCTTACTGTTGGATATTTTTAATATTTTGGAATTTCTCTTTCGAAGGGATTCTGCTCCTATATTACAAATAACTCAACAAGCATTAGTGCTTTTGTGTTAGGCAATGATTGGGCACTCTGTTCAGTGTAATATTCAGCTAGACTAGGCTGGCCATGTTTTCAGTGAAATTCCCATCAAACTATACGCTCTATTTTTTAATGTTAGTGATGCATTTAATTCCCCGCTAAAGGGTGACACGTTCTAACTACACAAATACGGAGATTCCCTGATATACCATTTCTCTCACGATTCTCAAAATACTATCAAAGGTTCAAAAATATATTAATTGTTTACTTATTTTCACTCCATAATCTTCCTACAAGTACCACCAAAGGTTTTAAAAAGTATATATTTTCATCATTTAATTATTTTCACTCCACAAGCTTCTTCATGTAAAGTACTAAGAGTTCCCGTAACAACGCGCGGGGTATCATATAGTACTTTTTAAAGTTCAACACGACCTAGTAGTTAGCAGAGTTTCATTAGCTTGAGTGGCTAGCCATGCGCGCTTTGCTCACACATCACTTTTTAGATTTTGACCAATTTGCGCTAGAGAGCAGCACGCTGCTGGGCCGGCCCACCAGGACGCGCCCCCCTTTGTGGCCACCCTCCTATTTGATGCAAGGAGGTCTCCAACTATCTAACGGGTATCTCATCGGGGGATTCCACAAAGGCTACTTTTAGGACCTGAGAGCGCATCAAGTGATGCATCCAATTGCCGCCATGTGTCGTGCGCTGGGTACACCCTTAGTTTTTTGGCACATGTTTTCTTTTTTTTCTTGGTTTTCCCTAGGTTTTGATGAAAAAAAAATATCATTTTTATGTTTTTTCATGAGACGGTGCTTTTCCGCGGGAAGCACAACTTCCCGAGAAGGAAGAAAGCACAATTTTTGCTTCCCTATAAAAAAGGGAAAACACAACTATACTTCCTCAAAAAAGGAAAAGCATAGCATGTTCTTCGGTGAGATGCATAGGCAGTGCTTCTCTAAAAAGGGAAAAACACATCTATGCTTTTCCGAAAGAGAAAACTATGCTCCCCAAAAGGAAAGGCACATATGTGCTTCCCGGAGAAAAAGAGAAGCATGGCCTATGCTTCTTAAAAAGGGAAAAGCACGACCTATGCTTGCACAAGAAGCAAAACCGTGTTTCCCAAAAAGGGGAAAGCACAATTGTTCTTCCCAAAAATGTAAAAGAGCACAACCGTGATTTTCTTTTTTTTCTTTTTTTTGCTTTTTGTATTTTTTGTTTTCATATTTTTTGATTTTTGATTTTCGTGAAGAAAAAGTTCATCGGAACTTATTAACATGCGACTAGTTTCAAAGATCTCGGCGCGAGAAATCCAACGATAAAAATGGGTTGTGATTTGAATGCGCGGTTCAAGAGATAAAAGATTTAAAAAAAACAAATCTACAAAAAAGGGGGAAATTCCCATGTTGCGGCAAGTGACACACATGCCATGTGCGAAAGTGGGGTGTGACCTTTGCAAAAGGTACCTCCTAATTAGTGATTTCACAAAAATAGGCTAAATAAATCCATTTTAAGTTTGCCCTCCAAACTAAAATAATCCAAACAAATTATATATTGATTTCTTTTACAATCAAAAGTATATACTGATTAATACTACCACATTGCCGGTTGAGCATGGCGTAAACTGGCACATAAAGGCACCTACAACGCTTTAACGTACACCCTCAGATATCTATGCTATCCTTTGAATATCCGCCCTTCCTATTATATATATATGTAGACACACACACACACACACACACACACACACACACACACACACACACACACACACACATATATATATATATATATATATATGTTATATTTTCATTAGATATTAAAAAATACACCAATTGTTAAATTTTTAGAGATAAATCTACACACTTTGGGAATTGTCCATAAAATACGGTCTACTTTTTGTGAAAATTAGAGTGGTGCCATTTTGTACCCTGTTTTTGGTACCTGCTTCACAAAAAACACCCATTTTTTACACTGAAATAGAAAATGATTTTTTTGAACAAAAAAGTTGGAAACTCTATTTTGCAACATTATTTGTAATGGCAAGGTTCATCTATATGTCTAATTTGGGCACATTATAATAAACTATGCAATGAATATGGTCATCACCTTGGTCATTGACTTGAAAGCCATGAATGTTCATAGAGGATAGCCAATTTGTGAAGGATATTTTTCTTTGAAAATTGTCATATTGAAAGTTTGGTATTTTCATCCACACTAGTACACATAAAAGGATTGCATTTTTTGAACTTGTATCCTTTTTGTTTCATTTTTTCCAAAACGGGGTGAAAGTGGCCGGCATGGCTATTCATGTCAAGGGGTTGAATCTCTCAAATTCTAAGTGGGTTTTCCAGGTAATGACTACTTATGTACCTAAAAGTATTTTTTGCAAATTTCTAGGACAGAGCTATCACACAATTATAGTTCAAATTGAATTAATTTTGCGGAATCATAATAAAGTCATTTAAATGTGTGAAAGTAGCTAGAAATCTAGAAAATCCACAAAAAATGGGAATTTTTTTAAAAAAACATGGTCTATTTTTGTGAAAATTGGAGTGATGCCATTTTGCACTCTATTTTTTTACCAGCTTCACAAAAGTATCAATTTTTTACGCTTCAAAAATAAAAAAAATTATTTTTGTACGAAATGCTGGAAACTCTATTTGGAAAAATTGTTTGTAATGGCAAGATGCACATAAATGCCAAGGTTAGGCCCATAGTCATTAAACTATGCAATAAATATGACCACCGCCTTATTCATTTGGGACCATATTTTGGCATGGCAAAAAGTGTAAATAATATGGCCTAAAATGAAAAGGTCCTCAACATGAAAACTATTCATCTTGTCGAAATGAAAAACTGTGATTTTTTGGATCATCTTCATCAGAGGTTGTATGCAATCTCGACAGCCAAAACAGTGAGCACAATGCATACCCCCTTTTGCCAAGTGTAGCACTCGGGAAAGCACATCTTTGCCTGAGTTCCACTATTTTGCCGAGAGTTATTTCCAAGACACTCAACAAAGCACCTTTTAGTAACTATAACTTTTTTGCCAGAGTTTTTTTCCACGACAGTGGGCAAAGCACCTATTTACCGTGTTTCAAGATTACACTCGGCAAAGATATGTTTGTGGAGTGCCCAACAAAATGCACTCAGCAAAGACACTAACACTCGGCAAACATGAATTTTCCCGTAGTGATAAAAAATAAGACAAATCTTAATGAGAGAGCTGATTGTGTTAACCACATTTCCATGTCGTTATCCTGAAACCCCATGGGACCATGACTGTGTTACTCGACTCTAGTTCTGAGGGGACTTTGAGAACCCTTTTATTTAGTAGGTTTATCATCCCAGTGAATAGGACCTTGGTTTCAGCCACCTAAGCAAACAACATGGATACACTTCCAGATGTTTTTACTATGAACGGCATTTCTATATATGTATATATGTGTAACCTAACTTACTATTTGGTGCTCTCCTTCATTTCTCATTTCTCCCTTAATTTGGTTTGGGCAAAGATTTTGTTAATGTGGTCGGAATTCCGATGTACCGATGCATCATGATGACCTTCTAGTGCAGGGAATTAGGAATGTTGTTCCAGAAAGATTAGAATTCGCCAACGATCGCTTCGGTGAAAAGATGAGAGGAAAGAGTTGCGACATACCACAATAGCTGGTGGACGCGATGCCATGCAACATGAAGGTGACAATGTAGCTAGGCTTACTGGTTCCTTGCAAGAGCAGGTTAGTTCTGTCTGTTGAGCTCGTCCCTGGAGCCTCCCTGCTTACATTATAGCCACATGCTCCCTTTTAGCTAGCTACATCATTGTCCATGATAATGAGCAGTATGTGCAGAACAGAAGTATATGATTGCGACTATTCTATATGAAATGAATTCCTCTTTGATGCTCTTACTGTACTAGTAGTTGACTGGTGACAAGATATGTGCTTACATATAGACTCGATTCATTTATTTTATTTGTGCGGGCATATCCAACATGGTGCTGTTAGAGCATTATAAGTCTACTAGAACCCTAGCTTCTTATTTTCTTACGGACATATATCGTTGCAGAAGTAACTAACTAGAATGGTGTGATGATGGCCTTGTTGAGCCTTCTGAAGGAAGACCCAAAATGGGCTTCCAGAGCATGTGACTGAAGCTGCTATACTAGCTTTCTCGTACGTTACAAATGTGTCTGTCACCACTCATACTGTCTCCAGTAGGTTGGGGCAGGGGACTGGAAAATCTTCTCGAAATACCAAATTATTCCTATGATGTTCCTTTGAATGTAAAAATGTTCCTATTATGCACAATTCAATAAACAAATCGCTTCCTTGACTGGCTATCTGATAATCTTCCAGGATTGAAGGTATGTACCCATTAATCAATAATTCTTAAAACAGAACTGTCTAATGATATAAATTTCTCAACAACATAAGTACATGCATACTATGAGAGGACACATTCGTTTGAAAGCAGGTAACAACTAACATAATTCAGGTTGCTCAAGTAATCTTGATTGTCTCAATGTCTTTTGCATGATACTAGATGAAACCATGTGGAAGCTTTGTAGAAGTTGTGGTTGTTCGTGCTCCTGTCGACAAACTAGCTGCACATTTAATAAAAATAGTATGAATATGGAAGTATCATATAATTGCATAACACATTAATTCAAACAAGTCACAAACATTTATGTCAAATAAAAATAAGAAGTCATGACCATTTTAATATGAATTAATGGTTTCAATCTATATTCGCCTCCACATTCGCTCTAGGTTGTTGTATTAAGAAAATTCTACATTCTAACCATGAGCAACAAATGTTCTTCACCCAACAACAACATTAATAACAGATAGTATATACTTATTAAGATAACAACTCTAAAATAGGAAGGTGTGTTAAGCTTATTGGTTATACAATTAGGAATCATCATGAACAATCTGATTGTTTGTGTCGTTGCACTTTGTAATGAAATTCTTCTCAAAATACTACTGACATAGATGACTGAAGGCAGTTACAAGTGGTATCCTCACACAATTAGAAAAACCTATGTGGCAAGAAGAATTACTTGAAGTTTGCGCCTTCGCCCCTTGTCTTTTAGTGGGCCATCTATAATCTGCAGAAATTATGCTTAGCTTAATTTATAATCTTGCTCTAAACATAAATAAACAAACAAAAAATTAAGAAAAAGGATTAACTATGAGAATACAATAGAGCAATACATATATGCAAGTATACACTATGGAAGTTATTTTCACAAGAATATCATTGCACATAACTACCTTGATGTATGCTTTTGGATATTAAATCATGACCCAAATAATGCTGGCACAAAAGATGGCGAGTGTGTCACAATATTAAATTCTACCAACAAGTTACATCCTCTATGAGGTATATACAAATCATGTTATTTTACAAGAAGAATTTCTTGAAGTTGTGTCCGTCATGATTCTTCTTTTAGACATGATGATATGCAACTATTTCATGAAGCACTGTAAAACTATGTATCTGCAACCATGAGGAGGTCCCCATGAACAGTTATATAAAACCTTATCTTACCTCACAAAAAAACTTTTTCTTTATCATGTCATGAGTAACCTAATTGTCATTGCAAATATTAATTCATGTAAACTAGGACAGTACTGGTTAATTTTGTTGTGTATGTGGACATTAATGTCTATTTTTCTCTCCATGAATTTTTATTATATTTCAGTTTCAGTTAGATTTCTCTGTATAGTAATAATAGTAGACAAAATAATATCCAAATGCATGGGGCCAACTGGACATACCCTGAAGATTGTTCGTAGAAGTATCAGATGATCTCTGTGCAAAAATAGGATACCGTGTCAAATTAATACTTTAAAGTTAATACCAAAAACATATACATCTTCGCATAATTACTATATGTTTGAAAGTCAAGTATTTAGGCACCTTCTGAACCGGCTTCCCTTTCACAGTTCCTATTCGTATGAACTCAATAACGTTGCGTTTGGAGCAAAATTTGTGACTATATTCCTTATGAAGGTAATACTGAAGTAAGCAAAACAATATACTTAATTTGTCATATAATATATGATTTGATATATAAGATTGCACAGTAGTTACTACTGTAATCAAGGAGAAAAAATGTTCTTGTGATACCGCAGAATAAGGCATTGTGCACTACAAATTGACCCATGCATTTCCTTTATTATATTCTCGTGGTGCATGTTTCATATGAATTATGGTTAAATGCTATAATGAACGAGGATCAAAATGTGAGTGAATAGATCAAACTAAACCTGTTCATGGACTACCCGGCCCAGAGGCCTGAGCCCAAAGCCCGACATCTGGGGTAGGCTTGGACTTCAATTTCTCGCCCGAAGCTCGGCCCAAAAGCCCGAAATGGCAACCAATGTTAGTAGATCAAAGGAAAAAGGATGGGCTAGTTGATAAAAAAATGCCATGTGTTTTGGTCATCCATGCAGACCCTAATTTGTGACTATATTCCTTATGAAGGTAATACTGAAATAAGCAAAACAATATACTTAATTTGTTATATAATATATGATTTGATATATAAGATTGCACAGTAGTTACTACTGTAATCAAGGAGAAAATGTTCTTGTGATACCGCACAATAAGGCGTTGTGTACTACAAATTGACCCATGCATTTCCTTTATTATATTCTCGTGGTGCATGTTTCATATGAATTATGGTTAAATGCTATAATGAACGAGGATCAAAATGTGAGTGGATAGATCAAACTAAACCTATTCATGGACTACCCGGCCCAGAGGCCTGAGCCCAAAGCCTGACATCTGGGGTAGGCTTGGGCTTCAATTTCTCGCCCGAAGCTCGGCCCAAAAGCCCGAAATGGCAACCAATGTTAGTAGATCAAAGGAAAAAGGATGGGCTAGTTGATAAAAAAATGCCATGTGTTTTGGTCATCCATGCAGACCCTAATTTGTATGCTCTCTGGTGTGCACCTATAGAGAATACCATTCTCGATCACATTCCATTTGTTGCATCATCGCTGCTTTAGGTTTGCCGCGCCTCCATATCCTTCTCCAGAACAATCCGTTCCAGTCAGGTAACCTTCACAACATCCAGGAATGGCGAGACTTATCAATATCTTTAGTGCATCCTAGCAGAAGGCCAAAAGCCGAGATCCTGACAAATTGGTGTCTTATGACTGCTAGTACAATTGGATATAGTGCAAAAACAAGAGTCAGTCAGTGTCTATAACAACACTGTAGAATGTGCAACAGCAAGTTGCGGAGCTTCATGTAGACCAACAGGGGCCATGGCCCCCCTTAATTTTTGCACCCATCAATGAATATACTATATTTTAAGCCTAACTAGTGTTTAAACTAGATATTTGCCCGTCCTTCCCTTCTAATTTCTCCCCCTCAAGTAATTGCCCTCTTGGATTATGCTCAAGCTCCGCCAATGGCGGCAGCACCACATTCATGAGCCATTTTAACATGCTTCCTCTTACCCCATCTTTTCACATGGGAGTTAAGAAGGTAAGATTTAGTCAAGTCCACTACTTAATGCAGTCAATGACTCAGATTTACTTTATACTCTTACGTCTCATGTGAAAAGGGAAGGTAAGAAGGAGCATGTTAGAAAAACCTCCGTAGTCATACAATAGCACATGAGGAAATTGAGATGTTAACTGATTTCTATCAACCACACAAGTGGCCATGAGTTTCTTTACATATATGGATGGTTGTGCTTAAAAAAAATACAAGTTAGTGTGAAAACAAATGCATAAAATCATTTTGACGCAAAGGCTAAAAATCTATGAGGTAACTGAAGCAAAACACAATGTCATCTTTTGGAGAGCCTAGGATCTAATTCGTTCATCATTTGGTCTGAATGCCCATCAAGCAAACACTCCTTATGTTATGAGATGATTAACCCACAATGAAAATTATTTGATGAGAGAGCACACCAGAACATGTGTATATACTAACCTCTTCATGCTTCCCATTTGCTCGAAATTGTTTGAGAGCTGTCCACATCTTTTTGCCTGAATCAATTTTCTCCAGCCACTCAGGGTAAATTTGTATGCAGTCTCGGCGCTGTGCCACTAGAACAGAATCTGACCTGGCAGCATGCCTCTCAGTACGAGAGGTAGAATCAATTTGCAAGCTACGCGTATAACCATGACTGTTAGATCTCGCCGTGGTATTCTCTCGTACAGCAGACAATGCCATAGCAGATTCTCCCTCGAGGTCTCCATCCTGGGTTTGGCTACCACCATACAGGATCCCCACATAACCCTCACTGATTGTTCTCTCGCTGTCACTTGAATCTGTTGCTAGCAATACCATATCAGATTCTCCTTCCAGGTTGCCATCGTGGGTTTGGCTACCACCATACATGATCCCCACATAACCCTCACTGATTGTTCTCTCACTGTCACTTGAATCTGCTGCTATTTCATGATTAGGCGCCGCTTGTCCCACGGTGATTTTATCAGCAGGTGCGGATGGTGTTTTGCCCATAGCTCCTTTTCGATCTTGCACTAACTACTAATTACAAGCTTAATAAGATTAGGACGCAGAAACAAGATGTGGGGCGTATATTCAAGGATGGTAGATTGAAGCAAACCTGATTTCCCAAGTGTAGAATCGCTAGATGATTGGAGTGAATTTTCCTACTGATATGGGAAGAAGATGGGAGTTTGTAGACAAACATAGAACTTAGATCTGAGATTGTGTTCTGCCTAGGAATATAAAGGGGAGTGAAACCGTGTTGCATGCTTTGTACAACTAATACACCATGTTTTCACCAGCAGAGTATAGCTAGCATATATTAATTCATTTACTTGTTGCTAAAAATAGTTTTGCTAAGATATATCCTTGTGTTCACACAATTATCCAAACATACTCCCGTCTGTATACATAGTATAAAACCTGGATCCAATGCGGATATTATTAGGGGAAATATTAATTACTACCATATAATTGGTGTCAAAATTTATTACTTGCTAAAATATTTTTTTTTGAATTCTGCTTAAATAGTTATTTATATAGTTATTTTTTGCGTGAGAATTTTCCAATATATTCATCTTCAATCATGGCAGTACAAAGAACACCAGAGATATGAAAAATTACAACCATGTCCGTGGACCACCTAGCGATCACTACAAGCACTAAAGCAAGCTGTGCATCGCCATCACCCCCCGGTCGCTGTAGCCGGGCAAACCTTGTTGTAGTCAATAGTCAGGAAGTTGTCGTGCTAAGGGCCCATAGGACCAGCGCACCGAAGCAGCAATCATCATCGATGAAGAAAATCATAGATCGGAAGGATCAATAGTATAAACACCACAAAGATGAACATAGACCGTGTCTTCACAGTGTGGCTAATTCACTCGGACAAGGAAGAAGCACATACATTATGCTTCTATTGCAAAAAATGTTTGAAGAAGTCTGCGAAAAGCATAGGCTTTCGAGAAGCAAGTCTAAAATACACATGCTTCTATCTGAAAGCAAACCTGGTTCTCACAATGATGCATGGCATGTCTTGAAACGAAACATGTCATGTGTGTCAACACGCTTTGTTGTAAAAGGAAAAGCACACTTGTTTTCAAATATTGACAACAGAACATTTGCCATTGATGATTTCTTATTTGGTTCATTATATATTTTATGTTATCACTGTTCACCTTTTATATGCATTGTTGAACATCAAGTTCGTGATCCATTACGCATTAAGTGACAATATTTAAAGTCGGAAATATATATGAAATATTGTAAAGTCTGTTAAACAATGATTCTAATAAATCATGACATGTTAGTGAACAAATAACGAAAGTTGATTCATTACGGTTAATGCCTGGTTCCTGATCATACATTCACAATTTATACAATAAATACATAAGTGCATATGTTTATTAGATGAGCATAAGTTACTGGATCAATAATTATCCAGATGTCTATGTAAAACAAGTGCTTACCAGTTTGTTCCCATGATTCGACCTTGGTATAAATGCGTAATGTCCACAATTGCTAAAACCTCCTTTCTAAACGATGCTCCGTTTTCGTTCCCGGAAATCGTCCGTATTGAAACATGCTGAATGTAAATTCATCCCAAAAGTTGCAGCAGTGCATTCATAAATAACTGGTCTAAACATATTGTCTTACATCTGTATCCTAATTTTAGCTTTCAAGAATCCTGAAATTTCCACAGATCCACCAAATGACCAATGCCGATCGAAGGCTGCAAACGATCGAGACAGGATAGATACATGGGGTACATGATTCCTACTAAGAGGCACCATCGAGACGGGATAGATCATGGGAAACATTATTCCTACTAAGAGACATCATAGCCAAACACGTCCAAAGAAACATTGAACCAAAAAGAATGAGATTTTAAGAAAACTCTATGCATAAAGTAAATACTTATGTCAATATTTTGGCATAAAATATTAGAATGTTGATAATTTATTGTACCATAATAGTATTTCACTGCACACATTGGGTTGTGCAATGCATATTTTTGTCCAATTTTAAGTAATTCAATTTGTTCAAATGTTTTTCATCTACTAGTACACATAAAGAGTTATAGAATAGATTGATTGGTCTTGACCATGATTTCTTATCATTTTTCAAAGGACAAGTATATTATTATGGTAATAGGGCTAATCCTTACTGTTAACTGGACTTTATCAAATATAATTGTAATGTGACCTTTTTTGTGGAGCAGAAAAAGAAGGCAAAATATAGTTATCTATATACTTATTGGTCGTTAATACTGAAGGATCGAGATGGACCTAAAGGGGGGTGAATAGGTACAACTACAAATTCTAATTGTTACTTAGCAATTTTAGGCACTAATGGAATATGAAAGTGAGCCTAACAATTGTAACATCATAGCCGCTAAGTGGTAAGCAAGATAAACAAAACAAGTATGTAAGTAAACAAGCACAATATGAACGGGTAAGTGCTAAGAGAAACGTAACCACAAGTAGAATTATGTCCTACTCACCTTCGTGGCCCAAAGGCCATCAGAGAGTGGGGCGGCAGCACGGCGCCGATTGGAGTTCCTCCCGATAACGAGGGCAGGTCCTACAAACAGATCCACCAAAGACCATCGAGATGGGAGCAGGCAAAGAAGCCGATTGAGGATGCCGATGCCCTCGACGCTTTCCTTGTGGAGACGGGAAGATCACGGGAAACATTATTCCTACTAGAGACATCATGTTACCACTTACATGGTCCAGCCAACTTTGAACGCTAGAGGCTATTCTCCCTTCGAGACAACATAGATCATGGAAACATTACAGCTTCTCAACCACTAATGGTAGACTATTTAATAGTAATTCTTATTTCAAATTTTAATAATTTGAGTGTTTACAATAATTTCAAATGAATGTAAAATTTGATTTACATGTTATTGTATATTAAATAGTTAATTTTTGTTTAAGTCAAGTTTTCATAAAGTTTCTTGATTGATTTTAAATATTTTAAATACAATCATTTTGAAATTTAAAAGTTGATTAAAATTATTTCGTTAAAAAATCTTGAAAATTTCAATCAAATGTTCGTATCAAAATGACAATAATTTAGCAGTATTGTATTACAAAAATTAACATTTTTGAATCTTTAAGTTTTCTTTAAAATAATTTCTTAATTTCATAATTTCTTTACATTGTTTCAATTATCACAAAATTGTAAGCAATTTCAAACATTAATCTAAATATAGTTATCTAGATACTTATTGGTTTTCGAAATTACATTAGACATGTGCTCATTACCTTGCATTAATCTCATAAATTCCTACTAAGAGACATCATAGCCGCAACACAGTCCAGCAAACATTGAACCAAAAAGAATGAGAACGGGTTCTCCCGCCAACGAGGGCTCGAGGTCCTCACAAACTTATCCGGGTAATCACAAAGGTCGATTCCTCTCCGAAGACTCCTACCGCCTAGGAGTCTCCATGAACTCCAAGAGTAAGAATGAGAACGGGTTCCTCCCGCCAACGAGGCCTCGAGGTCCTACTCACCTGTGGCCCACTCGCCTGACGTAAAATGGCACCTAATTCTTCTTTGATTGACTAAGATCGTAATCTGTCACTGTCAATACCATTGACTAGTGTGACTTCCATTCTATATTACCTATCCGCACTGACTGTGTCACACGTTTGCATGAATTCATGCTCATTCTCATCCAGTTGAGTCTCATCTATCATATGTTGACACGTTAATACCGATCCAAAGGCCATCAGAGATGGGACCTAAAGGGGGGTGAATAGGTACAACTACAAATTCTAATTGTTACTTAGATCGATGGGGAACAACTCAAGACTTGCTCAAATCAATATGAAAGTGAGAAGTGGATCTACAATTGTAAGTGTAGTACTAAGTGTTAAGCAAGATAAACAAAAAACAAGTATGTAAGTAAACAAGCACAATATGATATAAGTACAACTACAAAGTGCTAATTGTTAGAAAAGTAACCACAAGTAGAGAGTTAGGGTTAGGAATAACCGCAACTCCGGGAGACGAGGATGTATGCCGATGTTCACTTCCTTGGAGGAAGCTACGTCATCTAAGGCCATCAGAGGCAGCGGCACACGCGCCGATTGGAGGAGGAGAAAAGTGTGACCTTTTTTGACCTTTTCTTGAGCAGGAAAAAGAAGGCAAAATATAGTTATCTGATGGAGCAGAAAAAGAAGGCAAAATATAGTTATCAGATACTTACTTATTGGTCGTTAATATGAAAGGATCGAGATGGACCTAAAGGGGCCTAACAATTGTAAGTGTAGTACTAAGTGTTAAGCATATGTTCATTAATATCTTTAATACGTTCAGTATCTTCATTTCCATAAACTTACATTCACAGAAGTCTTGTGAATTACTGATTTTAGGATTGCTTTGTTCCAACTAAAGTAATTAATGCATATTTACAGTAATTTCCTTGAAGGCTCACCCTATTCTCCCTTTGAGACAACACCACAAGGTGTTTCTCAACCACTAATGGTAGACCTTGGGTGGTCTCCAAACCTCACAAACTTATCCGGGTAATCACAAAGGTCGATTCTCTCGAAGACTCCTACCGCCTAGGAGTCTAAGTATCCCAGTCTCATAAGTTTAATTATGATTTATCATCAGCACTTGTCTGCACACTTCAGATAAACAAAAAAACAAGTATGTAAGTAAACAAGCACAATATGATATAAGTAAGTGCTAAGAGAAGTAACCACAAGTAGAGAGTTAGGGTTAGGATTTTTCACTTGATTGGACAACTTCTTTCCAAAGCTGTCAAATCCCTTGGGGATCTAAGATTTCCTGTGGAGGAATGAGAGAGTGAGGAGTGTTCTAGGGTTTGTTCAAGGTGATTGGTCAACCCTTTCCGTGGGGCACAAGAACGCCTTGAAGGCTCACCCTATTCTCCCTTTGAGACAACACCACAAGCCTCAACCACTAATGGTAGACCTTGGGGTTCAAAGGTCTCCAAACCTCACAAACTTATCCGGGTAATCACAAAGGTCGATTCCTCCTAAGAGTAACAAGATACCTGGGGAACAACTCCAGACCTCCAAGAGTAACAAGATCGATGGGGAACAACTCAAGACTTGCTCAAATCACTAATTCCTTGGTGCAATCCTTTAATAAGATGCCATCTAATTGCTTGCAACATGGTAAACAGGGGTGAATAGGTACAACTACAAATTCTAATTGTTACTTAGCAATTTTAGGCACTAATGCGAATATGAAAGTGAGCCTAACAATTGTAAGCCATTTTTTCAGATAACCTAAATTAACATTATTTTAAATTGCATTGAAATAATTAACCTTTTCACATAAGTATTTTTGATTTACCATATCTGAATTCAGTATCTAATCTAAATCGATTTCATATAAGTTCAATATTCAAATCTAATGTAGCAATTACTTGTACATTCTAATTGCTATACATGTATACCAATATTATAAATATATATTTTATCATTATAATCTTTAATCAAAGTATCCCAGAAATTAGAAACCACATCACGAATATATTAATATCATAGGTTATTTATTAATGAATTGAGTGTAGCCATTATTGCACCATTATGTTATTGAACTCTGACAGTCAAAAATCACATTATATAAGAAATAGATCTATTTGTTGTAAAATTGGAAAGATGTCACTAATGGTTACCATATCCTAATTAGCATAATCCATTATTGCAATTCATATATGAACATAATTCAAATCACGAATTCCTTTGGTGCAAAGAAGGGTAGAAGGGGAGAAGTGGATCTATCACTTGATTGGACAACTTCTTTCCAAGTGCTCTCAAAAGCAAGATAAACAAAAAAACAAGTATGTAAACAAGCACATGATATAAGTAAGTATGTATGCCGATGTTCACTTCCTTGGAGGGAAGCTACGTCATCGTTAGAGAGGTGGGTGTTACCACGAAGGCACACCAACGCCTTGAAGGCTCACCCTATTCTCCCTTTGAGACAACACCACAAGGCGTTTCTCAACCACTAATGGTAGACCTTGGGGTGGTCTCCAAACCCTCACAAACTTATCCGGGGGTAATCACAAAGGTCGATTCCTCTCCGAAAGACTCCTACCGCCTAGGAGTCTCCATCCTCCAAGAGTAACAAGATCGATGGGGAACAACTCAAGACTTGCTCAAATCACGAATTCCTTGGGTGCAAAGAAGGGGGAGAAGTGGATCTATCACTTGATTGGACAACTTCTTTCCAAAGCTCTCAAATCCCTTGGGGATCTAAGATTTGGTGTGGAGGAATGAGAGAGAGTGAGGAGTGTTCTAGGGTTTGTTCAAAGTGATTGGTCAACCCTTTCCCGTGGGGAAGAAGAGCTATATATAGTGTGAGCACAAATGTGGCCGTTATATCATAAGTAAATGGGCAGGCCGGACATCCGGGCAGGGTGGCCGGACATCCGGGCTGGCAAGATACTTAGAAGAACAGAGAAGAAACCAGGAGAGAAACAGATAGGTCGGACATCCGGAGCCAGGCCCGGACATCCGGTGACACGGGAAGGCCCGGACATCCGGTCAACAACATGCAAACCTATTGGAATCGAAGTGACAGGGAGCCGGACATCCGGAGAAATTACCGGACATCCGGCGTGGCTGGGAGACCAGGACATCCGGGGTGCAGCCCGGTCGTCCGGTCGTGAGCGTGCAAGCCTACTGGTGTCAAACCAACTCTGGCCCAGACATCCGGAGAAATTACCGGACATCCGGCGTGGCTGGGAGACCCGGACATCAAGGGTGCAGCCCGGACATCCGGCATGGGACAGATCAGAACATGTGCACATGGTTTTTCTTTTGTGTGACCCTAAGTTTCTATTGAAGCAAATAATTATTGGAACCTGAGCAAGTCTTTAGCTAACCCTACCGATCCCCTCTTAATAGTGCGGGATCCTATACTCATGAAACCAAATATCAAATCAATTTTTATGCTTCATTCTTGAGTAAAAAAACACTTGTATGCCCTTGATCCACACACCTCGATGAGCCGAGGACTAACACCTGAGATTTACTTAACAACCATTGTTAGTCCCCTACATGTATATTGTCATCAACATCAAAACATGATGTAAAGGCATGATTGCACTTTCAATCTCCCCCTCTTTGTTTGTTGATGACAATCACACATGTAGTATCCCAGTTGTAATAAATAGTCTTAGCATTGACAAATATGAGAGCAAGAGTACAAAGTAAGTTGATGTAACTATTTGTATTTGGCTCCCCCTCATTGTGAGCAAGAGATGAATATGTTAACACGGCACGCCCTGGGCCATGCCTGGGCCTGGAGGCTAGGCACGCGGGCCGGCACGGCACGACCCGATTAAGTTTTTTTTATTTTTTATACATCTATATATGGCCCAATATGTAAAAATAGGCTAAAAACGCCAAGGCCAAATAATAGGCTGAAAATATGCGCCCACCATGCTAAACGGGCCAACGTGCCGCCCGTTTACTAAGCGGGCCATGCTCGGCTGGGGGCGCGAGCACGCGGGCGGCACGGCACGACCGTATAGTAATCGTGCCTGGCGGGCGTGCGGGCAGGCACGATTATAATGGGCCGGCCGTCGTTGCGTGCCGGCCGCCCGTTTGGCGTGTATGAGATACGGGTCCGGTAAAAAAAATAGATAAGGATGGGCTCTTGGGCGATTCTACTGGATTAAGGACGGGCCGGCCGCAATTGAGGTTGGACGGCCCGATTTCGCAGCCCACCGAGACTAAATTTTCTCCAGAAAAATGTGAGTAAACTATCTGGGAAACGAGCCATTATCAGCGAGATCAAATTGCAAGCGTCTTTATTTTATTGTATTTTTTTAAGGCTGTGCTGTCAATGTTGAAGCGCATAGTTTAGTCAGGTTTTCTTTTTCGTTAGATCTGGGACGTCACGTTTGGTGTGGTTAGTGCCACGACCCGAACTCCTCTATCCCACACTCTATGGTGTTTGATGAACAAAACTAGGTTTTATCCCCCAAAAAAACTGGGGAATGAGCAGCGAGCAAACTGCAGATGGACCAGCCCAGGTAGCTAGGATCGGTTTCTTACTACACTATATTTTTCAGGTTTTTCCTCTATTTTGTTTTCTTTCTTCACTAGTTTTCCTTTTTTTCTTTTTTTCACTTATCTTGTTTATTTTTTCATAAATTTAACATTTCCAAAAAATGTTCCAAAATTGTTCGGAATTTGATTTCTCATGTTTTTCGAAAACATTTCGTGCTTTGAACAATATTTGAAGTTTTCAAAATTCTTTCACGTTCTTCAAAAAATGTCCACAATTTCGAGTGTTTCTAAAAAATTGCTCAAGTGTTCAAATTTTCTTTAGAGTTTTAAAAAGTATTCATTTTAAAAACAATCGTGTTTTGAAAGTTTCAAAAGGTTACATTCAAAAAACAATCACATTTTGAAATTTCAAAAAAAGGTTCAGATGTGATGTTGGGATTAGTTTTTAAAGTTCAATGCGGCCTAGTAGTTAGCAGAGTTTCATCAGCTTGAGTGGCTAGCCATGCGCCCTTTGCTCACACATCACTTTCTACATTTTGACCAATTTGCGCTAGAGTGCAACACGCTCCTGGGCTGGCCCACCAGGACGCGCCCTCTTTGTGGGCACCCTCCTATTTGACGCAAGGAGGTCTCCAACTATCTAACACATATCCTGCCATCGGCTCCCACGAAGGTCACTTTTAGGCCCTGAGAGTGCATCAAGTGACGTGCCCAACTACTGCCACTTGTCGTGCAATGGGTACACCCTTAGAATTTTTGTTTTCTTACACATGTTTTTCTTTTTTTCATGAGGCCGTGTTTTTGTGTGGGAAACACAACTTCCCGACAAGGAAAGAAGCATAATTTTGCTTCCGTGACAGGCAAAGCACAACTATAATTCCCCCCAAAAAGGAAAAGCATAGCATGTTCCTGGATGAGATGCATAGGTAGTGCTTATCTAAGCAGGAAAAAAATACATCTATGCTTCTTTGAAAAAAGTGCACAATTGTGCTTCCCTGAAAAAAAGAGAGGCATGGCATGTGCTTCTGGAAAATGGAAACGCATAGCATGTGCTTCCACGAGAAGCAAAACCATGTTTCCTGAAAAGGAGAAAGCACAACTGTTCTTCCACATATTATGAAAAAGCACAACCGTGATTTCGGGTTACGTTTTTTGGTTTCGATTTTTTTCCTTCTTTGGTTTATGTATTTTTTGTTTTCATCCTTTTTTTATTTTTAGTTTTTTGTGAAGAAAATGTTCATCGAAACATGGGACCTAGTTTTAAAGATCTGGACGCGAGAAATCCAATGATGAAAATGGTTCGTGATTTAAATGTGCGGTTCAAGAGATAAAATAATTTTAAAAAATGAATCCATGAAGAAGCATAGTTTAAAAACTGAACCAGAAATCGAACCAGAAAGGTTGCCGGTTCAAGTTTTTACCGGTCGAACCGCCGGTTCACCGGTTCGATAATCAGTTTTTAAGCAATAAAATAATATATGTTGATTAATATATGTGGTAATATAATCTGAAACAATGGTCAAATAAAATTATATCCATGTAGTGGACAACAAAGTAGCACAACCAAGTTGGTTATTGGGCTATGGGCAGACCCCATGTACTGCTCACACGACTTTGGATCAAATCCCAATTTCCCAATTTCTATTAAAACATTTTTCCTGTTTTTCCCGATTCTATGGCCCGGTATTTTCACCAGTTAGAAAATCGGCCGGTTCGACCGGTTTTCTCCGGTCTAATTGCAGAACGGCTTAAAAAACCACTGAGGCTGCCGGTTCTGATTTTTTCGGTTCAACTGCCAGTCCTGTACGGTTTTTTAAACTATGCGAAGAAGGGGAAATTCCCATGTTCCAACAAGTGGCACACATGCAGTGTGCCACTTGTCAACACCAATGAAGGTGGGGAGTGCCTTTGCAAAAAGGTACCCCTTAATTAGTGATTTCACAAAAAATAGGCTAAATAAATCCATCAAAGTTTTCCATGCAAATTACAATAATCCAAATAAATTATATATTGTTTTCTTTTACAATCAAAAGTATATACTGATTAACACTACCACATTGCCGGTTGAGCTTGGCATAAACCAGCAAATAAAGGCATGTTCAACGCTTAAAGGTACACCCTCAGATGTCCACGCTATCCTTTAAATATCCGCCCTTCACATTTAAACAAACATTTCCACTAAATATTTAAAATACACGAATTGTCATTTTTTAGCTAGAAATCTAGGAAATTTACAAAACTTGGGAATTGTCCATCTAATATGGTCTAGTTTTTATGAAAATTGGAGTGGTGCAATTTTGCACCCTGTTTTTTGTACCCGCTTCCCAAGAAACACCCATTCTTGACACTTAGAAAATAGAAAATGAATTTTTTGTACAAAAGGTTGGAAGCTCTATTTTGTAATGGTAATATTCACCTATATGTCTAATTTTGGCACATTATAATAAATTATATAATGAATATGGTCATCACCTTGGTCGTTTGACTTGAAAACCATGAATGTTCATACACGATAGCCCCTTTTGTGAAGGATATTTTTCTTTCAAAATTTTCATGTTGAAAGTTTGTTATTTTCATCCTAACTAGTACACATAAAAGGAGTCCATACGAAAGGATTGCATTTTTTTGGTCTTGTATCCTTTTTGTTTCATTTTTCCCAAACAAGGTCAAAATGGCCATTCATGGTAAGGGGCTAAATCTCTCAAATTCTAAGTGGTTCTTTGATACAATTACTACTTGCGTACACTTGAAGTTCAATTTTGAATTTAAATTTGCGAAAGTAGCTAGAAATCTAGAAGATCTAGAAAACACGGGAATTTTCTAAAAATATGGTCTACTTTTTGTGAAAATTGGAGTGGTGCCATTTTGCACTATGTTTTCTTTACCCGTTTCACAAAAATATCCATCTTTTACACTTAGAAAAATGCAAAAAATATTTTTTGTACAAAATGTTGCAATCTTTATTTGGCATCATTGTTTTTAATGGCGAGATGCACCTAAATGCCAAGTTTAGGCCCATTGTCATAATTTAAAAATAAATATGACCATCGCCTTATTAATTTGAGACCATATTTTGGCATGGCAATAAGTGTAAATAACATGGCTAAAATGAAAAAGTCTCAGCAATGAAAATTATTCGTCTCGTCAAAATGAAAAACTTTGATTTTGGGATCATCTTTACCCAAGGTCGTATGCAATCTCGACAACCAAAACAGTGTAGTGCATACCCCCTTTTGCCGAGTGTAGTAGTTGGGAAAGCACATTTTGCGCGAATTCCAATATTTTGCCGAGAGTTTTTTCCACGACACTCGGCAAAACACCCGTGGGGGAGAAGGCGGGGTGGGGCCAGGCCATGCAGAAGAGAGGGCGGGAAGGGACAAGCTTGCAACTAGGGGTTGGGGGGTGTCAAGGGCTTAGCCCCGGCAGCGGGGGAGCTGTCGTCGGGCGAGGGAGGCTCGGGACGCGGCCGGTCGTGCTGGAGGAACAGAACCGATGCGTGTCCTGTAAAAACATGTAAGGATGGGCTCTTAGGCGACATGACAGGCTTTCTACTGGACAAAGACAAGTCGGTCATACTAGAGGTTGGCCGGCCCAATTTCCCATCCCATCGAGGCTAAAATTTCTCTCAATAATGTGAGCAAACTGTTTGGAAATGAGCTAGTGAGATCAAGTTGGAGCCGTCTTTATTTGATTGTATTTCTTTTCTAAAGATGATGTTGTCAACGTCCAAGCACATAGTCTAGACAGGTTTTCTCTTCCGTTAGGTCTGGGACGTCATGTTTGGTTTGACCAATGCGATGATCCAAACTCTATCCCACACTCTATGATCTTTGATGAAAAAAACTTGGTTTTACCCCAAAAAAATCTGGGAAATGAGCAGCGAGCAAAAGATGGACCAGCCCAAGTAGCTAGGATTGGTTTTTCTTACAATATTTTTCAGTTTTTCCTTTTTTTGTTTTCTTTCTTCACTAGTTTTCCTTGCTTTCTTTATTTTTCCTTTTCTTTTTCTTTTTCTTTTTCTTTTTTCATAAATTCAACATTTCTAAAAAAATGTTCAAACATTGTTGGGAATTTGATTTTTTTTCATTTTTCTAAAAAATGTTCATGATTTGAAAAGTGTTTGAAGTTTTCTAAAAATCTTTCACGTTTTTAAGAAAATGTCCACAATTTGAGTGAATTTTCTAAAATGTTCAACTTTATGAATTTTGTTTAGAGTTTTTAAAATATTAAAACAATCATTTTTTGAAAATTTGAAAAAGGTTGCATTCAAAAATAATTGCTTTTTAAAATTTCAAAAAAGTTTGTGTTGAAAAAATGTTCAAACTCAAAAAATTGTTCAAGTTTTCAAAAATTTATTCATAAATTTGAAAAAAGTTCGTGTTCCAGAAAATATACATTTTAAAAACCATCGTGTTTTGAGATTTCAAAAAAAGCTTAGATGTGATGTTGCGCATCTATAATACCCAATAATTCATCCTCACTACCATATTTCTCTTGACATGCAGTCTATCCACATTAGCAATGAACATGCAGCCATCGACGTAAGCAAATTTGCCACGTTGGCAATCCTGCCTTTTTCCCTTTTCTACGAAAGGAATCGTGTAATTTTTTACCACCGTCGCACTGATTGTTGCCTCTTCCTCTTATTGCCTCTTCTCCCGATGATTCTGTTCATCTCCCCTTTGCCAATAAATCTCTATTGTCTTCCCGATTCTTCTCCTCCCCTCTTTTAGCTCTCCATCTTTCCATAATGCATTGCCGTCGGCAAAGCTGTCTATGGCCGACAACACTAGATATCTGCGCGGTGATGCTGTCTCGGAGCCCCATGATTGCCGCCAGCAGGTACTATGCTAGCCCAACACCATGGATTCAACCCAACCTTCAGGCGAGCCACGCATGCCATTGTCGAAGGTGAGTGGTCTCTTTCCCCTCTATTACTTCGACCTAAATGGTCTTTCTTATTTAGTGTGGAGGATCTGATTTCCAGTCGAAGTAGCTGGGAAGGTCAAGAGCGCTGGTCCCTGTGTTTAGTTTATCGTGTTACTCGGCATACCGACACGGTGCTGCGGACACACAATGCATCCTTCTGCGTTGACTTAACATGATCCCCGCCTGTTCGCATGATGTGACATACATGTTGCCTGCATTCTCACCTCCTCCTTGCATCCAACATACTTGGTTATTGCAATAGTTGTGAATAAGTGATGGATCATTAGATTAAAAAATGTTGTTCTTTCCCCTCTACAGTTCTCACTTGAAAGTAAAGGAAGATGATTTTTATAATAATAGATTAACACCTAAAAACGATCCAACTGTACTTATCCATCACCATCCCCGGAAGTTGCCATGTAGATTAGCCGATCTTTAAGAGTAAGTGGCGCTTTCTTGCAAGCTGAAATTACATGCTATTGGCTTCTTGATATAGTTAGTGTTAGTGCAATATACGGTAGTACAATTTTCCTACTAATAAATGCTATTCATATGCAATCTGTCACATGTATGTCTTGTATCTACTACACTAAATGCCTGCATGACGGAGAGTTAACTATGGAGCCCTGCTACTTCAAATTTTAAACCTACCCGCTGCCTTTGTTTAATTGTATTGGTCTATATAGTTGCTTTCGGCTTTTAAAGAGCTTATTAATTTTAATTATAGAGTCTGGATGCTAAAACAAAATTGTTTACACATGAAGATTATACACCAAGACGCCAAATTGCATGCTCAAAGAGTTGCTGCGATTAGGGTAATAACTTTTCCCGATAATTGTTTCAATTGTATGTTTTTGTAAAATACAAGCAATTGACCTAGAGCTGATAGTGATGTATTTCCAACTCTGCCTTAACTCAAGAGAACAAAAGGTACTGCTCTAGCAAGGAATCCTGCTTTGGGAAAATAGAAGACATTCTTCAGGGATCCTAAGAATCAGCTCAAGAGAAGCATTACCATGAAAGGTAAGTGGACTACATTTCCTTCTACTCACAGAAATAGTTTTCACAATTTCCTCAATTTCTGTGGACTTACAAAGTTTGGCTGTTTCTGTAGCCAGCTGTATGTTATCCGTATGTTCTTAGTAAGTACATTTATTTACCCTCTTCATTTTGATTTTGAGTGGTAGTCTGGGAATGGGTTGTCTTCTTACTCCATCGCCTTCTTTTCCTTGGATTCCCACCAAAAATGGAACCTACTATAAATTTGAACACCATTTAGCACCCCAAAGGGTTCGGCCATGGCAGCACACAAGCTTCCTTGCCTTCTCATGTGATGCATCACAACTGGCAAAGTAGCAAGTACTACTGCTGGCCATGCCAAAGCTACCTAGCTTGCTTTTAGATAACAATCAGCTCCATTTTATGAAGAGGGAGCAACATGTCAGACGGATCCCAATTGAAGTCGGGCCTCTGTTGCCACAGAAGGGGCAGGAAGATGAAGTCATTCCTGCCATTTATATGTCCAGATCTTCACACATACACTAATCCCCTTAAGGCATGTCCTTTTAGTGGAAGAAATGCATCTATGCCACGAGGGCCTGATGTGCATGACTCTATATTCACCTTATTTAGCAATTGGTATGTAGCTTGTCACCATGTATAAACTGTAAGGTATATGGATGTCTTACTGTTGGATATTTTAAATATTTTGGAATTTCTCTTTCAAGGATTCTCTATATTACAAATTCAACAAGCAAGGATTCAATGATTGGGCTCCTATATTCAGCTAGACTAGGCTGGCCAAGATTCAAACTATATGCTCGATATACCATTTCTCTCACGATTCTCAAAATACCATCAAAGGTTCAAAAATATATTAATTGTTTACTTATTTTCACTCCATAATCTTCCTACAAGTACCACCAAAGGTTTTAAAAAGTATATATTTTCATCATTTAATTATTTTCACTCCACAAGCTTCTTCATGTAAAGTACTAAGAGTTTCTGAGGGAGTCCTGGACTAGGGGGTATCCGGATAGCCGGAATATCATCATCGGCCGGACTCCAAGACTATGAAGATACAAGATTGAAGACTTCGTCCCGTGTCCGGATGGGACTTTCCTTGGCGTAGAAGGCAAGCTTGGCAATACGGATATGTAGATCTCCTACCATTGTAACCGACTCTGTGTAACCCTAGCCCTCTCCGGTGTCTATATAAACCGGAGGGTTTTAGTCCATAGGACGAACAACCATTACAACAATCATACCATAGGCTAGCTTCTAGGGTTTAGCCTCCTTGATCTCGTGGTAGATCCACTCTTGTACTACCCATATCATCAATATCAATCAAGCAGGAGTAGGGTTTTACCTCCATCGAGAGGGCCCGAACCTGGGTAAAAACATCGTGTCCCTTGTCTCCTGTTACCATCTGCCTAGACGCACAGTTCGGGACCCCCTACCCGAGATCCGCCGGTTTTGACCCCGACAGTTCCCGCAACAACGCGCGGGGTATCATATAGTACTTTTTAAAGTTCAACACGGCCTAGTAGTTAGCAGAGTTTCATTAGCTTGAGTGGCTAGCCATGCGCGCTTTGCTCACACATCACTTTTTAGATTTTGACCAATTTGCGCTAGAGTGCAGCATGCTGCTGGGCCGGCCCACCAGGACGCGCCCCCCTTTGTGGCCACCCTCCTATTTGATGCAAGGAGGTCTCCAACTATCTAATGGGTATCTCATCGGGGGATTCCACAAAGGCTACTTTTAGGACCTGAGAGCGCATCAAGTGATGCGTCCAATTGCCGCCATGTGTCGTGTGCTGGGTACACCCTTAGTTTTTTTGCACATGTTTTCTTTTTTTTCTTGGTTTTCCCTAGGTTTTGATGAAAAAAAAAATCATTTTTATGTTTTTTCATGAGGCGGTGCTTTTCCGCAGGAAGCACAACTTCCCGAGAAGGAAGAAAGCACAATTTTTGCTTCCCTATAAAAAAGGGAAAGCACAACTATACTTCCTCAAAAAAGGAAAAGCATAGCATGTTCTTCGGTGAGATGCATAGGTAGTGCTTCTCTGAAAAGGGAAAAACACATCTATGCTTTTCCGAAAGAGAAAACTGTGCTCCCCAAAAGGAAAGGCGCATATGTGCTTCCCGGAGAAAAAGAGAAGCATGGCCTATGCTTCTTAAAAAGGGAAAAGCACGACCTATGCTTGCACAAGAAGCAAAACCGTGTTTCCCAAAAAGGGGAAAGCACAATTGTTCTTCCCAAAAATGTAAAAGAGCACAACCGTGATTTTGGGTTTTTTCTTTTTTTGCTTTCTGTATTTTTTGTTTTCATATTTTTTGATTTTTGATTTTCGTGAAGAAAAAGTTCATCGGAACTTATTAACATGCGACTAGTTTCAAAGATCTCGGCGCGAGAAATCCAACGATAAAAATGGGTCGTGATTTGAATGCGCGGTTCAAGAGATAAAAGATTTTTAAAACAAATCTACAAAAAGGGGTAAATTCCCATGTTGCGGCAAGTGACACACATGCCATATGCCACCTGTCAGCACCAATGAAAGTGGTGTCTGACCTTTGCAAAAGGTACCTCCTAATTAGTGATTTCACAAAAATAGGCTAAATAAATCCATTTTAAGTTTGCCCTCCAAACTAAAATAATCCAAACAAATTATATATTGATTTCTTTTACAATCAAAAGTATATACTGATTAATACTACCACATTGCCGGTTGAGCATGGCGTAAACTGGCACATAAAGGCACCTCCAACGCTTTAACGTACACCTCAGATGTCTATGCTATCCTTTAAATATCCGCCCTTCCTATTATATATATATATATATATATATATATTATTTTTAATTAGATATTAAAAAATACACCAATTGTTAAATTTTTAGAGATAAATCTACACACTTTGGGAATTGTCCATAAAATATGGTCTACTTTTTGTGAAAATTAGAGTGGTGCCATTTTGTACCCTGTTTTTGGTACCTGCTTCACAAAAAACACCCATTTTTTACACAGAAATAGAAAATGATTTTTTTGAACAAAAAAGTTGGAAACTCTATTTTTCAACATTATTTGTAATGGCAAGGTTCACCTATATGTCTAATTTGGGCACATTATAATAAACTATGCAATGAATATGGTCATCACCTTGGTCATTGACTTGAAAGCCATGAATGTTCATAGAGGATAGCCAAGTTGTGAAGGATATTTTTCTTTGAAAATTGTCATATTGAAAGTTTGGTATTTTCATCCACACTAGTACACATAAAAGGATTACATTTTTTGAACTTGTATCCTTTTTGTTTCATTTTTTCCAAAACGGGGTGAAAGTGGCCGGCATGGCTATTCATGTCAAGGGGTTGAATCTCTCAAATTCTAAGTGGGTTTTCCACGTAATGACTACTTATGTACCTAAAATTATTTTTTGCAAATTTCTAGGACAGAGCTATCACACAATTATAGTTCAAATTGAATTAATTTTGCGGAATCATAATAAAGTCATTTAAATGTGTGAAAGTAGCTAGAAATCTAGAAAATCCACAAAAAATGGGAATTTTGTAAAAAAACATGGTCTATTTTTGTGAAAATTGGAGTGATGCCATTTTGCACTCTATTTTTTTACCAGCTTCACAAAAGTATCAATTTTTTACGCTTCAAAAATAAAAAAAATACGAAATGCTGGAAACTCTATTTGGCAAAATTGTTTGTAATGGCAAGATGCACATAAATGCCAAGGTTAGGCCCATAGTCATAAACTATGCAATAAATATGACCACCGCCTTATTCATTTGGGACCATATTTTGGCATGGCAAAAAGTGTAAATAATATGGCCTAAAATGAAAAAGTCCTCAACATGAAAACTATTCATCTTGTCGAAATGAAAAACTGTGATTTTTTGGATCATCTTCATCAGAGGTTGTATGCAATCTCGACAGCCAAAACAGTGAGCACAATGCATACCCCCTTTTGCCGAGTGTAGCACTCGGGAAAGCACATCTTTGCCTGAGTTCCACTATTTTGCCGAGAGTTATTTCCAAGACACTCAACAAAGCACCTTTTAGTAACTATAACTCTTTTGCCAGAGTTTTTTTCCACGATAGTGGGCAAAGCACATGTTTACCGTGTTTCAAGATTACACTCGGCAAAGATATGTTTGCGGAGTGCCCAAGAAAATGCACTCAGCAAAGACACTAACACTCGGCAAACATGAATTTTCCCGTAGTGATAAAAAATAAGACAAATCTTAATGAGAGAGCTGATTGTGTTAACGACATTTGCATGTCATTATCCTGAAACCCCATGGGACCATGACTGTGTTACTCGACTCTAGTTCTGAGGGGACTTTGAGAACCCTTTTATTTAGTAGGTTTATCATCCTAGTGAATAGGACCTTGGTTTCAGCCACCTAAGCAAACAACATGGATACACTTCCAATTGTTTTTACTATGAGCGACATTTCTATATATATATATGTAACCTAACTTACTATTTGGTGCTCTCCTTCATTTCTCATTTCTCCCTTAATTTGGTTTGGGCAAAGATTTTGTTAATGTGGCCGGAATTCCGATGTACCGATGCATCATGATCACCTTCTAGTGCGGGGAATTAGGAATGTTGTTCCAGAAAGATTAGAATTCGCCAACGATCGCTTCGGTGAAAAGATGAGAGGAAAGAGTTGCGACATACCACAATAGCTGGTGGACGCGATGCCATGCAGCATGAAGGTGACAATGTAGCAAGGCTTACTGGTTCCTTGCAAGAGCAGGTTAGTTCGGTCTGTTGAGCTCGTCCCTGGAGCCTCCCTGCTTACATATAGCCACATGCTCCCTTTTAGCTAGCTACATCATTGTCCATGATAATGAGCAGTATGTGCAGAACAGAAGTATATGATTGCGACTAGAGCATTGCTATGCGTACGACTATTTCCATACGATTTTCATACGGCAATGTATATCACACCGTCCTTGTGTCAGAGCAAGCCGCTGCCCACCACCCGATCAGGAATCGTACAAGATCGTATATTCAAGCGTCGTACGTGCAGCAATTTCGTTGCGACTATTCTATATGAAATGAATTCCTCTTTGATGCTCTTACTGTACTAGTAGTTGACTGGTGACAAGATATGTGCTTACATATAGACTTGATTCATGTTATTTTATTTGTGCGGGCATAACCAACATGGTGCTGTTAGAGCATTATAAGTCTACTAGAACCCTAGCTTCTTATTTTCTTACAGACATATATCGTTGCAGAAGTAACTAACTAGAATGGTGTGATGATGGCCTTGTTGAGCCTTGTGAAGGAAGACCCAAAATGGGCTTCCAGAGCATGTGACTGAAGCTGCTGCACTAGCTTTCTCGTACGTTACAAATGTGTTTGTCACCACTTATACTGTCTCTAGTAGGTTGGGGCAGGGGACTGGAAAATCTTCTCGAAATACCAAATTATTCCTATGATGTTCCTTTGAATGTAAAAATGTTCCTATTATGCACAATTCAATATAAACAAATCGCTTCCTTGACTGGCCATCTGATAATCTTCCAGGATTGAAGGTATGTACCCATTAATCAATAATTATAAAAACAGAACTGTCTAATGATATAAATTCCTCAACAACAGAAGTACATGCATACTATGAGAGGACACATTCGTTTGAAAGCAGGTAACAACTAACATAATTCAGGTTGCTCAAGTAATCTTGATTGTCTCAATGTCTTTTGCATGATACTAGATGAAACCATGTGGAAGCTTTGTAGAAGTTGTGGTTGTTCGTGCTCCTATCGACAAACTAGCTGCACATTTAATAAAAATAGTATGAATATGGAAGTATCATATAATTGCAGAACACATTAATTCAAACAAGTCACAAACATTTATGTCAAATAAAAATAAGAAGTCATGACCATTTTAATATGAATTAATGGTTTCAATCTATATTCGCCTCCACATTCGCTCTAGATTGTTGTATTAAGAAAATTCTACATTCTAACCATGAGCAACAATGTTCTTCACCCAACAACAACATTAATAACAGATAGTATATACTTATTAAGATAACAACTCTAAAATAGGAAGGTGTGTTAAGCTTATTGGTTATACAATTAGGAATCATCATGAACAATCTGATTATTTGTGTCGTTGCATTTTGTAATGAAATTCTTCTCAAAATACTACTGACATAGATGACTGAAGGCAGTTACAAGTGGTATCCTCGCACAATTAGAAAAACCTATGTGGCAAGAAGAATTACTTGAAGTTTGCGCCTTCGCCCCTTGTCTTTTAGTGGGCCATCTATAATCTGCAGAAATTATGCTCAGCTTAATTTATAATCTTGCTCTAAACATAAATAAACAAACAAAAAATTAAGAAAAAAGATTAACTGTGAGAATACAATAGAGCAATACATATATGCAAGTATACACTATGGAAGTTATTTTCACAAGAATATCATTGCATATAACTACCTTGATGTATGCTTTTGGATATTAAATCATGACCCAAATAATGCTGGCACAAAAGATGGCGAGTGTGTCACAATATTAAATTCTACCAACAAGTTACATCCTCTATGAGGTATATACGAATCATGTTATTTTACAAGAAGAATTTCTTGAAGGTATGTCCGTCATGATTCTTCTTTTAGACATGATGATATGCAACTATGTCATGAAGCACTGTAAAACTATGTATCTGCAACCATGAGGAGGTCCCCATGAACAGTTATATAAAACCTTATCTTACCTCACAAAATAACTTTTTCTTTATCATGTCATGAGTAATCTAATTGTCATTGCAAATATTAATTCATGTAAACTAGGACAGTACTGGTTAATTTTGTTGTGTATGTGGACATTAATGTATATTTTTCTCTCCATGAATATTTATTATATTTCAGTTTCAGTTAGATTTCTCTGTATAGTAATAATAGTAGACAAAATAATATCCAAATGCATGGGGCCAACTGGACATACCCTGAAGATTGTTTGTAGAAGTATCAGATGATCTCTGTGCAAAAATAGGATACCGTGTCAAATTAATACTTTAAAGTTAATAAAAAAACATATACATCTTCACATAATTATTATATGTTTGAAAGTCAAGTATTTAGGCACCTTCTGAACCGGCTTCCCTTTCACAGTTCCATTTCGTATGAACTCAATAACGCTGCGTTTGGAGCAAAATTTGTGATTATATTCCTTATGAAGGTAATACTGAAATAAGAAAAACAATATACTTAATTTGTCATATAATATATGATTTGATATATAAGATTGCACAGTAGTTACTACTGTAATCAAGGAGAAAAATGTTCTTGTGATACCGCACAATAAGGCGTTGTGTACTACAAATTGACCCATGCATTTCCTTTATTATATTCTCGTGGTGCATGTTTCATATGAATTATGGTTAAATGCTATAATGAACGAGGATCAAAATGTGAGTGAATAGATCAAACTAAACCTGTTCATGGACTACCCGGCCCAGAGGCCTGAGCCCAAAGCCCGACATCTGGGGTAGGCTTGGGCTTCAATTTCTCGCCCGAAGCTCGGGCCAAAAGCCCGAAATGGCAACCAATGTTAGTCGATCAAAGGAAAAAGGATGGGCTAGTTGATAAAAAAATGCCATGTGTTTTGGTCATCCATGCAGACCCTAATTTGTATGCTCTCTGGTGTGCACCTGTAGAGAATACCATTCTCGATCACATTCCATTTGTTGCATCATCGCTGCTTTAGGTTTGCCGCGCCTCCATATCCTTCTCCAGAACAATCTGTTCTAGTCAGGTAACCTTCACAACATCCAGGAATGGCGAGACTTATCAATATCTTTAGTGCATCCTAGCAGAAGGCCAAAAGCCGAGATCCTGACAGATTGGTGTCTTATGAATGCTAGTACATTTGGATATAGTGCAAAAACAAGAGTCAGTCAGTGTCTATAACAACACTATAGAATGTGCAGCAACAAGTGGCAGAGCTTCATGTAGACCAACAGGGGCCATGGCCCCCCTTAATTTTTGCACCCATCAATGAATATACTATATTTTAAGCCTAACTAGTGTTTAAACTAGATATTTGCCCCTCCTTCCCTTCTATTTTTCTCCCCCTCAAGTAATGGCCCTCTTGGATAATGCTCAAGCTCCGCCAATGGCGGCAGCACCACATTCATGAGCCATTTTAACATGCTTCCTCTTACCCCATATTTTCACATGGGAGTTAAGAAGGTAAGATTTAGTCAAGTCCACTACTTAATGCAGTCAATGACTCAGATTTACTTTATACTCTTACGTCTCATGTGAAAAGGGAAGGTAAGAAGGAGCATGTTAGAAAAACCTCCGTAGTCATACAATAGCACACGAGGAAATTGAGATGTTAACTGATCTCTATCAACCACACAAGTGGCCATGAGTTTCTTTACATATATGGATTGTTGTGCTTAAAAAAAATACAAGTTAGTGCGAAAACAAATGCATAAAATCATTTTGACGCAAGGGCTAAAAATCTATGAGGTAACTTAAGCAAAACACAATGTCATCTTTTGGAGAGCCTAGGATCTAATTCGTTCATCATTTGGTCTGAATGCCCATCAAGCAAACACTCCTTATGTTATGAGATGATTAATCCATAATGAAAATTATTTGATGAGAGAGCACACCAGAACATGTGTATATACTAACCTCTTCATGCTTCCCATTTGCTCGAAATTGTTTGAGAGCTGTCCACACCTTTTTGCCTGAATCAATTTTCTCTAGCCACTCAGGGTAAATTTGTATGCAGTCTCGGCGCTGTGCCACTAGAACAGAATCTGACCTAGCAGCATGCCTCTCAGTACGAGAGGTAGAATCAATTTCCAAGCTACGTGTATAACCATGACTGTTAGATCTCGCCGTGGTATTCTCTCGTATAGCGTGCAATGCCATAGCAGATTCTCCTCCGTGTCTCCATCCCGGGTTTGGCTACCACCATACAGATCCCCACATAACCCTCACTGATTGTTCTCTCGCTGTCACTTGAATCTGTTGCTAGCAATACCATATCGATTCTCCTTCCAAGTTGCCATCGTGGGTTTGGCTACCACCATACATGATCCCCACATAACCCTCATCGATTGTTCTCTCACTGTCACTTGAATCTGCTGCTATTTCATGATTAGGCACCGCTTGTCCCACGGTGATTTTATCAGCAGGTGCGGATGGTGTTTTTCCCATAGCTCCTTTTCGATCTTGCACTAACTACTAATTACAAGATTAATAAGATTAGGACGCAGAAACAAGATGTGGGGCGTATATTCAAGGATGGTAGATTGAAGCAAACCTGATTCCCAAGTGTAGAATCGCTAGATGATTGGAGTGAATTTTCCTGCTGATATGGGAAGAAGATGGGAGTTTGTAGGCAAACATAGAACATAGATCTGAGATTGTGTTCTGCCCAGGAATATAAAGGGGAGTGAAACCGTGTTGCATGCTTTGTACAACTAATACACCATGTTTTCACCAGCAGAGTATAGCTAGAATATATTAATTCATTTACTTGTTGCTAAAAATAGTTTTGCTAAGATATATCCTTGTGTTCACACAATTATCCAAACATACTCCCGTCTGTATACATAGTATAAAACCTGGATCCAATGCGGATATTATTAGGGGAAATATTAATTACTACCATATAATTGGTGTCAAAATTTATTACTTGCTAAAATATATTTTTTGTGAATTTTGCTTAAATAGTTATTTATATAGTTATTTTTTGCGTGAGAAACTTCCAATATATTCATCTTCAATCATGGCAGTACAAAGAACACCAGAGATATGAAAAATTACAACCAGGTCCGTGGACCACCTAGCGATGACTACAAGCACTAAAGCAAGCAGTGCATCGCCATCACCCCCCGGTCGCTGTAGTTGGGCAAACCTTGTTGTAGTCAATAGTCAGGAAGTTGTCGTGCTAAGGGCCCATAGGACCAGCACATCGAAGCAGCAATCATCATCGATGAAGAAAATCATACATCGGACGGATCAATAGTATAAACACCACAAAGATGAACATAGACCGTGTCCAAACAGATCCACGGAAGACCAATGCCGACCGAATCCTGCGAAATCCGACAGAGACACACCTCTACATGCCCTCCGATGACGCTAGAGGCACCATCGAGACGGGGATAGAACATGGGAAACATTATTCCTACTGAGAGACATCATAGCCGCAACACAGCTCCAGCAAGACATTGAACCAAAAAGAATGAGAACGGGTTCCCTCCCGCCAGCGAGGGCCTGAGGTCCTACTCACCTTCGTGGCCCAAAGGCCATCAGAGATGGGGCGGACCAGCTACGGCGCCGATTGGAGGAGGAGAAAAGCGTGGGACCTTTTCTTGTGGAGGAGGAAAAAGAAGGCAAAATATAGTTATCTATATACTTATTTGTCGTTAACACTGAAAGGATCGAGATGGACCTAGAGGGGGGGGGGTGAATAGGTACAACTACAAATTTTAATTGTTACTTAGCAATTTTAGGAACTAATGCGGAATATGAAAGTGAGCCTAACAATTGTAAGTATAGTACTAAGTGTTAAGCAAGATAAACAAGAAAACCAAGTATGTAAGTAAACAAGCACAATATGATATAAGTAAGTGCTAAGAGACAAGTAACCACAAGTAGAGAGTTAGGGTTAGGAATAACCGCAACTCCGGGAGACGCGGATGTATGCCGATGTTCACTTCCTTAGAGGGAAGCTACGTCACCGTTAGAGAGGTGGGTGTTACCACGAGGGCACACCAACGCCACGAAGGCTCACCCTATTCTCCCTTTGAGACAACACCACAAGGCGTTTCTCAACCACTAATGGTAGACCTTGGGGTGGTCTCAAACCCTCACAAACTTATCCGGGGGTAATCACAAAGGTCGATTCCTCTCCGAAAGACTCCTACCGCCTAGGAGTCTCCAACCTCCAAGAGTAACAAGATCGATAGGGAACAACTCAAGACTTGCTCAAATCACGAATTCCTTGGGTGCAAAGAAGGGGGAGAAGTGGATCTATCACTTGATTGGACAACTTCTTTCCAAAGCTCTCAAATCCCTTGGGGATCTAAGATTTGGTGTGGAGGAATGAGAGAGAGAGTGAGAAGTGTTCTAGGGTTTGTTCAAAGTGAATGGTCAACCCTTTCCCGTGGGGAAGAAGAGCTATATATAGTGTGAGCACAAATGTGGCGTTATATCATAAGTAAATGGGCAGGCCGGACATCCGGGCAGGGTGGCCGGACATCCGGGCTGGCAAGATACTTAGAAGAACAGAGAAGAAACCAGGAGAGAAACAGATAGGCCGGACATCCGGAGCCAGGCCCGGACATCCGGTGACACGGGAAGGCCCGGACATCCGGAGCAAGGCCCGGACATCCGGTCAACAACATGCAAACCTACTGGAATCGAAGTGACAGGGATCCGGACATCCGGAGAAATTACCGGACATCCGGCGTGGCTGGGAGACCCGGACATCCGGGGTGCAGCCCGGTCGTCCGGTCGTGAGCGTGCAAGCCTACTGGTGTCAAACCAACTCTGGCCCAGACATCCGGAGAAATTACCGGACATCCGGCGTGGCTGGGAGACCCGGACATCCGGCATGGGACAGAACAGAACATGTGCACATGGTTTTTCTTTGGTGTGACCCTAAGTTTCTATTGAAGCAAATAATTATTGGAACCTGAGCAAGTCTTTAGCTAACCCTACCGATCCCCTCTTAATAGTGCGGGATCCTATACTCATGAAACCAAATATGAAATCAATTTTTATGCTTCATTCTTGAGTAAAAAAACACTTGTATGCCCTTGATCCACACACCTCGATGAGCCGAGGACTAACACCTGAGATTTACTTAACAACCATTGTTAGTCCCCTACATGTATATTGTCATCAACATCAAAACATGATGTAAAGGCATGATTGCACTTTCAATCTCCCCCTTTTTGTTTGTTGATGACAATCACACATGTAGTATCCCAGTTATGATAAATAGTCTTAGCATTGACAAATATGAGAGCAAGAGTACAAAGTAAGTTGATGTAACTATTTGTATTTGGCTCCCCCTCATTGTGAGCAAGAGATGAATATGTTAACACATGGACAAAACCAAAATCCATACCCACAAGGTAAACAACATAGGGACTCACATGATCAAGACAATAGCATAGGTAGCAACATAGTCTCACTTGATTAAGACAATAGCATAGGTAGTAGCAAAGCAACATGACAAGTTCGAATAGAGTGGGCTAACACAAATAGTTAATACATCATATCTAATACATCATATTAAGATACTACTTCTCCCCCTTTGACAGCAACAAGTAAAAAGGGGCGAAGGACTAAACGCACTCGATCACTCCTGGCGAATGTCATCATGATCATCAAAGAACTCAGGAAACTCATCACGAGATGGAAAACCGAAGGTAGAGGTGGACGGAGCCGCGGGAATAGGATCATCATCACTCACTGGGCTCCCACGGACACGGAGGCGCTGCTTGAGCTGATTCTTGGAGATGATGAGACGCTTCTGAACATCATGATTTTGCTGACAGCTGAAAGTGATGGACTTCATGATAGCAGATTGAGCCTTGCTGAGGAACAAGGCAAGGCGTCCACGAGGAGCTGACGACGAAGATGGAGCAGAGGAATCAGTGGGCTGAGTCCCACCAGTAGGCCTCTTTGACTGAGACCGAGCAGCAGTCTGAGCAGCAGGCATCACTCGCATGTGAGAAGCAGGCTTCCAACTAGAATGAACAGTAGTCTTAACCACTTCAAATGGAGCAGTGTGATCAATCAGAGCCTGAATGAAAGGAGCATGAGGAAACTGGCGCGTCTGAATGAAACTGCAAAGACGGATCTCATGCCAAATGAAATGGGCTGTGTCCAGAGGCTCAGTGGGTTTGTCATGCATAAGAACGATCAAGTCAATGCGATAGTTATAAGCCCTTGAGCGGTCTCCCTTCTTAGGATAGAGAGTGCGGAGCACACACTGATACAGGATGTAGTAAGGGGCACGGAAGATAGATACCTCCTTGAGTGGGCATTCAAGTTCTGCTTTAGAGAGCTGAGATGTAGGTTTGACAAGTGGCAAGCAAGCTTCAATCGTTTTGGGCTTGTGCTCAGGATCCATGCTGTGGATGCGATGACTAACACTGGAGAGACCCAGAATCTGAACAAACCTGTCATAGGGGATGCTCATAGTAGTGTTATCAGTCATCCAGGTGAGAGTGTTGTCCGGACCAAAGAAACAGGTGGCATAGAACTATAGAATGGCAGCTTCATTCCAATCACACCTGAAGGTCATTGCGGGACCAAGGGTCATATCATCAATGATCTTGACCGGATTGTTAGGGAACATGTCAGGATTCTCACATAGGAAGTTGAGATCTAAGTATGAGTGAGGAGCAAGTCCACGCCCACGGACAAAACTGGAATAGAGATCCTGCTGCATTCAAGTCTGAAATCGAGGATCCTCCGCATCAGCCACCATCTCATATTGATTGACATCCCTTCGAAACGTAAGATATTGAGCTGCCCCCACAGTTTTGAAGTCGTGTGGACAGCGATCTCCACTGTCCGGAAGCTCCATAGAGATGCGACGACCACGGACAGCGGGCATTGCAGAGCCACGAACTTGAGGCACCGGCGCCCTCCTAGTGCCAGGCTTGGACTGACCAATGGAGAGTTTGGGTGCACGGACCTCCTCTTCCTGCCCAACATAGTCTGCATCATCAGGATCCGAGTCCGAGGACTAGTGGATGGTGCCCGCTTCTTCTTATTGGCTGTGGTGGCCTTCTTCTTCTTAGGCCGAGCATGCTCATCGGAGTCAGTTGAGCCTTGCCGGCGAACAACTGGAATGGATAATGAGAGATCCCGATGAGATGGAGGCAACAGGTATGAACAAGGATAAGACAATATAAACAATGGGATGACCATTTTTGAGCAGAACCATAGACAAGGTCCGGTGGTAGAGCAAAGAAAATGAGACATGACCATGATTTAAATTGATTAGACAAGCTCATTGACAGATTTGTAGGCCTAAGCAAGAGACACCAAAACACAAGAGAGACATAGACCCCAAGATATCCATGAGAGAGTGAAAACCTAAGTTTTTTTTCAGTCAGCATAGGAGTAGAATGGAGTAGAGATATCATCCATACCCTTGGAAGAAGGCTCGGGGCGATTGAGGCCGCAGTTCTTGGTTCGTGCCATCAGAAACTCCGGCGGTGAATCCCATGAAACACCGGTCCCTCCCGAGGGTTTCACACAACAACCCAAGAAATGGATTGGATAGAATCGTAGATCGGGAGGAGAAGTGTCTGTGAGCAGGAGATCGGGGCCGGAGGTCGGTGGAGATGGCCGGGGCAGCATTGGAGTGATGGCCCGGCGGCAGCGGCTGTGAGGGGAGATGAGGAGAGGAACGAAAGAAAGGAGGAACTGTCCCCAAATCCCACACCCCTCCCCAGATATACGCGATTGCGGGCGACGAGCCGGACATCCGGGGCAAGGCCCGGATATCCGGCGAGTGGAAAACAGAGAACAAAAGAAGCAGCGCCCGGATGTCCGACTGAGGCCCGGATGTCCGGCCACTGTAGGTGGTTGATGATCGTTTTGAGGGGCAAGGAATTTTTCCCAGGGCCCGGATGTCCGGCGAGAGACCCGGATGTCCGGTCACTGGACAGAAGACAAGGGCGAGGGAAAGATGTGAAGGAGGGGGCCAACAAGAGTAATTTGATAAAGACACCGCCAAGGAGTTTACATGGGATTAAAAAGGGAGACAACCTGAGACATCTAAGACCATGCTAAGATGCATAAATAATCCAAACATTATTAAGAAGAAGGGTCCACATAAGCATTGTACAAGCGGTGACCGAGGTCACCATGTTTGAGCATATGGAACATAGTACCACAAAGATATAAACTTTGAGCACATGGTCACGACTCCATCATGTTAAAGTACCCTAGTTTGAAAACTATGATAACTTTGAGAGTGTTTGTTCAATTTATGCATCATGTAAGGTGAGAGAACTCATGGATTGAGTGTCTCCCCCTAAATATATGCCTACATCAAGACAAGACATTAAGTTTATGCATGGATGAGTACTAGATTTCACATAATGTTGTCAAGCTCCAAGATACCAAGTTCACGCCTAAGTCGACAAAACCTTGCTTCATCCAATGGTTTGGTGAAAATATCTGCCAATTGCAAATCTATACCAATGTGATCAATATGAATATCACCCTTCTCAACATGATCTCTCAAGAAGTGATACCTAATATCAATGTGCTTGGTGCGGAGATGATCCTTGGGGTTCTCAGCAATGTTGATGGCACTTTCATTATAACATAGAAGAGGCACATGTGTATAGGTGATACCGTAATCCTTCAAAGTTTGCCTCATCCATAATAACTGAGTTGCACAACTGGCGGCAACAATGTATTCAGCTTCTGCGGTAGAGAGGGCAATACAATTTTGTTTCTTCGATGACGAACTTACCAAGGAGCGTCTAAGAAATTGACATGCACCGGAAGTGGACTTACGATCCACTTTGTCTCCGGACCAATCCGCATCCGTGTACCCAATGAGATCAAACTTAGCATCCTTGGGATACCATAGACCCAACTTTGGGGTGTGAACAAGGTATCTAAGAATATGCTTAACCGCCTTATGATGACTTTCCCTAGGGGAAGCTTGAAATCTAGCACACATGCATACACTAAACATGATGTCTGGTCTAGATGCACAAAGATAAATCAATGAACCAATCATAGAGTGGTATTTAGATGGGTCGAAAGGGATACCGTTTGTGTCTTCAGTGAGTGTTATTTTGGTTGGCATTGGTGTCTTACATGGACTAGCATCAGACATACCAAACTTCTCTAGGATATCCTTGAGGTATTTTCCTTGAGACAAGAAAATTCCTTCTTGAAATTGTTGAATTTGAAATCCGAGGAAGAACTTCAAATCTGCATTGAGTGACATTTCAAAATTCTTGGTCATTAAAGCCGCAAACTTCTTGCACAAATGAATGTTAGGAGAACCAAAAATGATATCATCTACATAGATTTGGCATAAGATCAAATCACCATATCCCTCTTAGTAAAAAGAGTGGGATCGATCACCCCTCTCACAAAACCATCATCGAGTAGAAACTTCTTTAAATGATCATACCAAGCACGAGGTGCTTGTTTGAGGCCATACAAAGCCTTATGAAGTTTGTACACATAGTCTTTGTGATCGGGATCAACGAACCCAGGTGGTTGTGACACATATACTTCTTCTTGTAGAGGACCGTTAAGGAAAGCACTCTTCACATCCATTTGATGTAATGTAAAACCATTGAAAGCATCATAAGCAAGTAAGATGCGAATGGATTCAAGACGGGCAACTGGGGCAAAGGTCTCACCAAAGTCCAAACCTTCAAGTTGTGAGTACCCTTGCGCCACTAACCTTGCCTTGTTGCGGATGATTACAACATTCTCATCTTGTTTGTTCTTGAAAATCCATTTTGTTCCAATGACGTTGTGCTCGGTAGGTGGCCTCTTGACTAATGACCACACTTGGTTGCGTTCAAAACTATTCAACTCTTCTTACATAGCAACTAGCCAATCGTTGTCCATCAATGCATCTTGTACCTTGATGGGCTCAATACTAGACACAAACGAGAAGTGAGCACAAAAGTTTGTCAAATGTTTACGAGTGACTCTACCTTCCAATATGCCGGTGAGAATTTTGTCAACATCAACACGACCGGCCACTCGTGGCATGATAGAGGTAAGGGTTTCACGAGGTTCAACTTCATGTCCATCATCTGCATCCTCAACATATGGATCATTAATGTGTGGAGGAAGATCTTCTTGTTCATATTGCATTTGTTGAGGTTCATCATCAATGGTTGGACTTTCTTGTTCTTGCACTTGATGATGATCTTGTTCTTGAAGATTATCATGAAGAGGAACTTGATCATCTTCTTCTACTTGGGCTAAGGGCATTTGTTGAACACTAGGAGCTTGTGAAGTTGTGATGGTATGGGTGCTGAAGTAGTTTGATGATGTGTGAGACTTCCATCTTCTTCATCATCATCATGAGGTTCCTGTTCCATAGGAAGAAGTGCACCAACACCCATGGTCAAAATGTCTTGAGAAGAATCTTCTTCACCTGCATCACTTAGATCAACTTGCTCCCCATGGGAGCCATTAAATTCATCAAACACCACGTCACAAGTTTCTACAACACATCCATTGGATTTGTTGTAGACTCTATAGGCGTGGGAATTTGATCCATAGCCAACAAATATACCCTCAATCGTTTTGGATTGAAATTTTCCTAACTGTTCTCTTTTGTTGAGGATGAAACATTTGCACCCAAATACACGAAAGTACTTGACATTTGGCTTGTTTCCAGTTAGAAGCTCATATGGAGTCTTTTCCAATATAGTGCGGAGGAAAAGCCGGTTTGATGCATGGCATGCAGTGTTGACAGCTTCGGCCCAAAAACTATGTGGTGACTTGTATTCATCCAACATGGACCTTGCCATCTCCACAAGGGTGCGATTCTTCCTTTCGGCTGCACCATTTTGCTGAGGAGTGTATCACTAGTAGAAAAGGGGGCAATGGTCCAGGCCGGTCCAGCCTATTAGTCCCGGTTCAACCCAGAACCGGGACCAATGGGGGCATCGGACCGGTTCGTGAGCCCCGGGCGGCCGGCCACGTGGGCCATTGGTCCCGGTTCGTCTGGACCTATTGGTCCCGGTTTGTGGGACGAACCGGGACCATTGGTCCTGCTCGAGCCCAAACCTATTGGTCCCGGTTGGTTGCTTGAACCGGGACCAATGGGCTCCATTAGTCCGGTTCGTGCCATCAACCGGGACTAAAAGTTGGTGCCGTTGCGACGAGTTTAGTCCCACCTCGCCAATCAAGGGAACGGACTGGTTTATAAGCCCTCCTCTCTACTTTATTGAGCTCCTCCGATAATGAAAATAGATGCGCTTATATAGGTAATTTAGCATAAATTCATACGGATTTCTCTTGAAATTGTTATGAATTTAAGTTGAATTCCTCTATAAGCGATATCTGCACTCATTTCGAGTAGTTTTTTTTTTTTCTGCTATATTTATTTTTTCTTTTTATTTCGTGTTGTAATAAGCCATTAAAATAAGCATATATGCTCCTTTTTACTATAGTTAATCACAACTATTTTTTGCTTCTATTCATTTATGAGTAGTTTTTATATAGTTTTTCTTTTTCTGCTATATTTATTTTTTCTTTTTATTTCGAGTTGTAATAAGCCATTAAAAATAAGCATATATGCTCCTTTTTACTATAGTTAATCACAACTATTTTTTGCTTCTATTCATTTCGAGTAGTTTTTATATAGTTTTTCTTTTTCTGCTATATTTATTTTTTCTTTTTATTTCTGAGTTGTAATAAGCCATTAAAATAAGCATATATGCTCCTTTTTACTATAGTTAATCACAACTATTTTTTGCTTCTATTCATTTCGAGTAGTTTTTATATAGTTTTTCTTTTTCTGCTATATTTATTTTTTCCGAGTTATAATAAGTCATTACAAATAAAAGAGACGCAATGCTCGTTAATCTGCTTCAACCCTTCGGGATAGTGTCAATCTGACCGCACATAGCTCATGCGGTCTACCGTATCCCGCAAGGGTTGAAGCCGACCAACGTCTTGGAGCATTGAGCATCTTCGTCATTGTATCGCACTCGGGGCTTATAAACAGCTGCGAGTGCCTCTCGCTGGCGAGGTGGGACTAAAACGAAAGCTGCTGGAAGAATCAAAAAAAAACAGCTGCAGAGACCATTGGTCCCGGTTGGTGGCACCAACCGACCAATGCCCCGGCTTTTGTCCCGGTTCGTGGCTGCAACCGACCAATGCTTCTTTTGTCGGTTTGTGCCACCAACCGGGACCAATGGTTCGTTCCGCCCTTTGGGCTGCTGAAAAAAGTCTTTGGTCGGTTGGTGGCACAAACCGGGACTAAAGAGGTCATTGGTCCCGGTTTGTGCCTTAACCGACAAAAGCCTTTGCTATATAAGTAGCACTTAGGATTTCGAACCGCATCCCCACTTCGATCTCCTGCTCCTCGCCGCCTTGCCCCCCGCCGCCCGACACCGTCGCCGCCGCCCGACGTCGTCGTCGCCTGCCGCCTGCGCCGTCGCCGCCGCTGCCTGCTTGCTCGTCGTCGCCGCCGCCCCGCCCTTGACAACACGACGTCGTCGCCGCCCCCCGACCGATCGACGACCGCCGATCGTCGCCCGCCCGCCCGCCCGGCGCCGTCGACCCTTGACGCCCTACCGCCGCCCCACGCACCTCGCCGTCGCCGTCGCCGGCAGGTCTTTTTTTTTTTTTCTTAGATTTGTTTTAGATTTTTTTAGTTCATAGATATTTTTGTTAGATTAGATTGTGTAATTTAGATATGTAGTTAATGTAGATTGTGTAATTAATTTGTTAGTTTTTATGTTAGATTTTTTTTCTGTAAAAGATTTGTGCATATTATGTAAGATTTTTATGTTAGATTTTTTTATGTTAGTTTCTTTATGTTAGTTTCTTTATGTTAGTTTTTTTCTGTAAAATTTGTTCATATTATGTTAGATTTTTTATGTAATGTTTTTATGTTAGATTTTTTTCTGTAAAAAGAATTGTTCATATTATGTAAGATTTTTTACGTTAGTTTCTTTATGTTAGTTTCTTTATGTTAGTTTTTTTTCTGTAAAATTTGTTCATATTATGTTAGATTTTTTATGTAAGGTTTTTATGTTAGTTTTTTTCTGTAAAAAGAATTGTTCATATTATGTAATATTTTTATGTTAGTTTCTTTATGTTAGTTTCTTTATGTTAGTTTTTTTCTGTAAAATTTGTTCATATTATGTTAGATTTTTTATGTAAGGTTTTTATGTTAGTTTTTTTCTGTAAAAAGAATTGTTCATATTATGTAAGATTTTTATGTTAGTTTCTTTATGTTAGTTTTTTTCTGTAAAATTTGTTCATATTATGTTAGATTTTTATGTAAGGTTTTTATGTTAGTTTTTTTCTGTAAAAAGAATTGTTCATATTATGTAAGATTTTTTATGTTAGTTTCTTTATGTTAGTTTCTTTATGTTAGTTTTTTTTTCTGTAAAATTTGTTCATATTATGTTAGATTTTTATGTAAGGTTTTTATGTTAGTTTTTTTATGTTAGTTTTTTTATGTTAGTTTCTTTATGTTAGATTTTTTTTTCTGTAAAAAGATTTTTAAGTTAGTCGGCGATGGAGGCCTGCTTGATCAGGGTCATGTTCGGGACTGGGCTCCGCCGGGTTGGTATTGGGAGGTGTTACCTTTCGGGGGACGTAGTAGGTTGGTGAGGAGGCAACCCGTTGTTGACCGATCCTTGTTTGGTGGCGGTCGCGTGGGCGATGGCGGTGGTGAGGCATCCGGACACCGCCTCGCGTCGATACCGTCGGGCGCTACGGTTCTAGTTTTATTAGTGATAATATTCGATGATGTACGGACACCAAGAGATGATGTAGTATTCAACCCGTATGTACATCGATCATCTATAGTCAACCCGTGATTTATAATAATGATCTAGTTTAATATTTGAATTATGAACGTAGGTCGAAATGTCGTCCTCATCGACGCACGAAAATCGCCTCGGGAGTGCGATTGGTGCCACGATGACCGAGGTATGTGCGATGATTCATTGAGCTGGAGGAAGATCGGCGATTCAGCATTAAGCTCGAGGAGACTTGCGATGTTCATACGGATGCATAGCAGCGACAATAGTTTTTTTTCGTAATTAAGCACGACTTCAACTATTTTAACGTGTAATTTTCATCTTTTTCAATTTGACTAGCTTATCCCATGCTTTGCAAGACGCTATGTCTTGGAGAGGATGGATTTTGAAGACCATGAAAATTTTGAAACAAAAAAAATTGTCCTAAGTACCGAACATGATGTGGATTTTCAAGTAAAGCTGTACAATGCTCGAGTGTAACCCATTTTGGTTGCAAAATTGGGATGCATTTTGCAAGATGTATGGTCTTGATGAGGGTATGATTATCACCATGGATCTTGGTGATCCTACAATCGAGCAAGAGACACCTACGATTTGGGTCTTTGTGCATACACCTCCAGTTCTTCCCTCATGTGAGCTAAACATAGTTATTAAGTAATTTATATTGTTTATTTCAAAATATATAGTTGACAACTTATCTCCATTGACAGCTTATTTTCATTCTTCAAAGAATGTGCGGAAGATGGTAGAGTAACATACTACAACGAAGGCTGCGAATTAACTTATCGGGAGAAACGACATCTAGTCGGATTTTGTAGAGATCTTGAGAATTACAATATCTACAATCAAACTCCTCAACATTATGGTCAATACGTGCCACTAGTGCACGTGTTGAACTACGGTAACTACCATGGAGATACCTTGTACGATTATTTTTACTATTACAACATCCGTGCATCTTTTTGCACACTTCTAATTAAACTAGTACATCATTGCTAACTACGGTTATTACTATGTTTTTCAACAGATAATCCCGAATGAGTGTGTCCCTCATCCGATGTATACGCGTGGTAGCCTTCATGTTTTGAACATACTACCAGGTTGTCCTCTTAATCTCAACTGTCCATATCGGGTTTCTAAAAGAAGTGGAGACATAACAATCAAAGAATGGAAAAATGTATGGACAATCGTAAGGAGCTTCTTGGAAGCAATAAGCAGCGAAAGGCAAGAATTGGAGACAGGATGATCGCCATTCTTCATAATGGAGAGTCAGGTCTATATTGTTTTATGCTATTTTACCTTAAGGGTGTTTTAGGTCCTATACCTAGTAATTGATGATCATGTGCTAAGAACAATTATATATGTAGGGTTGGGTTCGATGACTATATACGAGGATGATGATCGTATGACTTATTATTAATAACGAGCTAGTAGAAGTAGTATGATGATGCATGATTAGTAGGACTTTATTATATACATATATATGATGATGTATGATGCAAAGCATGCATGAGCCATGTCATATATATATCTCATGGTGCAATGAACATATAAGCGTTGATAAACCAAGGACGAAGATAAGAGAGGACACTTCTCTCTATTAGCTAGCTATAAATAACAACCTAAAATAAACCACAAAACCCTAAAGCAGCCACTTTCTTAAAAAAGACTTTTGGTCCCGGTTGGTGCCACCAACCGGGACCAAAGACCCTCTGACTGGGCTCGGTGCACGTCGCCACGTGGAGTTACATTGGTCCCGGTTCGTCTTTGAACCGGGACTAATGTCTGGTGGCATTAGTAACGACCCATTAGTCCCGGTTCATGAACCGGGACTAAAGGCCCCTACGAACCGGGACTAATGGGTTGTTTTCTACTAGTGTATGGAGCTGAATATTGATGCTCAATCCCTTCATCACTAAGGAATTCTTCCAAGGTATAGTTTTTGAACTCAGATCCATTGTCACTTCTTATTGCCAAGATTTCTTTGTCAAACTTGCGTTGTGCTTGCTTGGCAAAGTCAATGAAGGTGATCTTCGTCTCGTCCTTGGACTTGAGGAAAAACACCCATGTATATCTTGAGTAATCATCAACAATGACAAGTCCATACTTTTTCCCACCAAGACTATCCCATGAAGGAGGCCCAAAGAGATCCACATGAAGGAGCTCCAAAGGCCTTGAAGTAGACACAATATTCTTGGGTGGGTGCTTTGATTGATGTTGCTTCCCGGCTATACATGCACTACACACACGATCTTTCTCAAAAGAGACATTTGTTAGTCCAAGGATGTGATTACCCTTTAAGATATCTTGAAGATTCGTCATGCCGACATGGGCTAGCCGGCGATGCCATAGCCACCCCTTGTCGGCCTTGGCCATTAGACAAGTTGCATGGAATGTGCTCTCTTTCAAGAAATCAACCGTGTAAAGGTTGCCATCCAACTCTCCAACAAAGGCCACTTCGAGAGTATCTCTCTTAAAGACTTTCACATCCGTTAGTCCAAATAGTGTATCATAACCAACAGAAGCCAATTGACGAACAGAAAGCAAATGATATTTAAGGGATTGGACAAGCATGACATTTGCAAGAGACATGTCATTTGTGATAGCCACCTTCCCCAACCCAAGTACCTGTCCTTTTGATCCTCCACCAAACATAATGATCATAAATGGTTGAATAGCTTCCATGAAATTGTAGAGCAATTTGCTATCTCCGGTCATATGATTGGTACATCCACTATCAATCACCCATTTTACTCCACCGGAGAAGGCAACCTACACACAATTATTACTTGGTTAGAGGCATCCATTTTGCAATGGGACCTCTAAAGTTAGTCACAAGGCTCTTAGGGACCCAAATAGCATAAAACCGAACTGCATTTCAAGGACCAACAAACTTTGCATAAACTTCTCCATCCTTAGTCTTAGGAAGTACATAGGATGGAGGCATGAACTCTTTTGGCTTGTTGAGAGTGGGCATGCCCCTTGTGGCTTTCCCGCTAGCAACCTTACCTTTCTCCTTGTGTCCTTCTCGTACAAAAGTTTCTTTTAAGGGGTGGTGCACTTTTGAGAGGACGTCTTCTTCTTGCTTGTGCTTGGGTCAAACCCAAGTCCCTCTTTAGCGAACACTTCATTGTGTTGGCTCAACACCTCATTAAGGTTCTTTTGCCCTTGAGCACATGTCATGAGCCCTTTCTCGATTTGAGTCTTGAGAAAACGATTCTCCTCAAGAATAGATGCTAGATCACTACTAGAGTTAGTAGAACAAGCATCAACATTTATAATAGGAGACGAGTAAGCCTTAGCTCGAGTTTCAAGATAAGTAAGTTTGAGCGTCTCAAAACTCTTTGTAAGAAGGGTGAGCTCTTCTTCCTTAGTCTTGAGGGACACGGATAGAAGCTCACAATCCTTAGAGAGAGAAGCATGAGACTTCGCAAGCTTACTTTTATCATTCATCAACTCTTCACAAGAGCCAATAGCCTTTTTCAAGGAGGCAAGATCTTTAGTATGAACATCAATATTTGCACCAATTTTTAAGCATAGTTCATCATTTCGTGTTTCCTCATATTGGACTTTCCTCTCAAGGATTTCACATTTTTCCTTTTCCTCGGTGACGAGGGTTTTGAGTTCTTTAATGGTGATGGTGTGCTTACTCACCATCTCCATAAGCATACAAAACATAGTGAGCTTCTTTCCTTTGAGGGACCACATGAACTTATTAAGTTTAGCAAGCATAGGATCATTTAGATCATCATCCTCATAACTATCCTCCGCATCAAGATACTCATCACTAGGAGTAGGAGGAGTGAAAAGAGGAGGGTTTGATCGTGGGGTTACCTTGACCTTCCCAGGAGAGTGTTGGTCCTCTCCATCTACTACCACGACCTTCGCCATGAGGCACTTGTGAGCGTTGCCCTTGTAATCCTTCATGTAGTTGTAGGTGACAACTTCACCACTCTTATTGACTAGCCTCAATGTGTTTTGAGAATCTTGAGCAACTCCGGCAACACCACTAACATCATCCGGATCGGATTCTTCTTGAGCAACCATTGCTTTCCCATCTCTCTTCTTGAGCTTGGAGTTCAAAGGATTTGGCAACTTCTTCTTGGGAAAGGTCTTGGGAAACCTTGGTTTATCTTCTCTCTTCTCATAAGGGCACTCATTGGAGAAGTGGTTGGTTTCTTCACAGTTGTAGCATTTTCTTACTTTCTTCTTTTGAAACCTTCCCTTGAATTTTCCCACGCTAAACTTCTTGACAAAAAGAGCCATGTCTTCATATGAAGGGCCCTCGTCGGATTCAATCTCATCACCATCTTCATCATCATCATCATCTTCTTCTTCTTCACTTTTTTCATCTTCACATACATGCTTGGCCTTCAATGCAAGATTGATCTTTGATGATGGGGAACCATGTATGGCAAAATGTTTTGTGGCAATAGCCTTTGACTCTTCAAATAGTTGAAAGGTGGATACGATGTCATCTGTAGTCATTTCCTTGAAGGTATGATGTTGTCTTATGTCCCACACCATTTGATGGTGATATGGAGCAAGAGCATGAATCAACTTATCCACAAGGAACCTCTTAGTCATGTTGAATCCATCTTGTGTCTTGTCACACTCACATGACTCAATATCGGCAGTGAGAGTCATGAGACGCTCATGGAGTTGATTGGGGGTTTCACCTTTCTGCATACAAAAGTTTTTCAATTGCCCTTTGGCAATTTCATATTGAGCACTCCGGAGGGTAGAAGTGCCAGTGTTGGATCATATAACACTTTCCCATAGTTCCTTGGCACTTGTGATGTGTATGAACGGTCTCCTTTGCTTTTCATCCATACCTCTCCTTATACACATGATTGCAGTGTCATTGAGGTTCTTGTCATATATTTATCTTGGTGTGGGGTTCTTTGGATCAACCACATGATAGCCATACTCCAAGGTCTCTAGCATCTCATCATTTCCATGTCGAAGATGATCCTGCATAGCAACTCTCCACAAAGCAAAATCGGAAGTGGCACTAAGTAAAGGAGGTTTGCCTTGAGGGTTATATCTTGGTTTCTCAACCTGAGGTCTTGCATAAAGCCAAGGAACACTGGCGTGTTCATTGCTAGAAGGTTGTTGACCAAGTGATGGAGTAGGCACAGTTGGCCTCGAAGCAGCACCACCCAAGAGTGGTGCAAGCACCGTGGACAACGTGGCTAATCTCATTAATTTGGACCAAGGCCTCAAGAGAAGCATCATGCTCCTCTTCGCTTAGCAAGGGTCGTTCTAGATCCTCCGACGTAAAGGACTTGACTTGAGAGGAAGCCTCGCCTTTATCCTTAGGATCTACAACTGGGGAGTCCCATCCGGTTCATCTCGCCTAGGCGGTTAAGCCACAAGAATAGAGCACGAGGCTCTGATACGAATTGAAAGGATCGAGATGGACCTAGAGGGGGGGGGGTGAATAGGTAAAACTACAAATTTTAATTGTTACTTAGCAATTTTAGGCACTAATGCGGAATATGAAAGTGAGCCTAACAATTGTAAGTGTAGTACTAAGTGTTAAGCAAGATAATCAAGAAAACCAAGTATGTAAGTAAACAAGCACAATATGATATAAGTAAGTGCTAAGAGACAAGTAACCACAACTAGAGAGTTAGGGTTAGGAATAACCGCAACTCCGGGAGACGAGCATGTATGCCGATGTTCACTTCCTTGGAGGGAAGCTACGTCACCGTTAGAGAGGTGGGTGTTAACACGAAGGCACACCAACGCCACGAATGCTCACCCTATTCTCCCTTTGAGACAACACCACAAGGCGTTTCTCAACCACTAATGGTAGACCTTGGGGTGGTCTCCAAACCCTCACAAACTTATCGGGGGTAATCACAAAGGCCGATTCCTCTCTGAAAGACTCCTACCGCCTAGGAGTCTCCAACCTCCAAGAGTAACAAGATCGATGGGGAACAGCTCAAGACTTGCTCAAATCACGAATTCCTTGGGTGCAAAGAAGAGGGAGAAGTGGATCTATCACTCGATTGGACAACTTCTTTCCAAAGCTCTCAAATCCCTTGGGGATCTAAGATTTGGTGTGGAGGAATGAGAGAGAGAGTGAGAAGTGTTCTAGGGTTTGTTCAAAGTGAATGGTCAACCCTTTCCCGTGGGGAAGAAGAGCTATATATAGTGTGAGCGCAAATGTGGCCGTTATATCATAAGTAAATGGGCAGGCCGGACATCCGGGCAGGGTGGCCGGACATCCGGGCTGGCAAGATACTTAGAAGAACAGAGAAGAAACCAGGAGAGAAACAGAGAGGCCGGACATCCGGAGCCAGGCTCGGACATCCGGTGACACGGGAAGGCCCGGACATCCGGAGCAAGGCCCGGACATCTGGTCAACAACGCGCAAACCTACTGGAGTCGAAGTGACAGGGAGCCGGACATCCGGAGAAATTACCGGACATCCGGCATGGCTGGGAGACCCGGACATCCGGGGTGCAGCCCGGTCGTCCGGTCGTGAGTGTGCAAGCCTACTGGTGTCAAACCAACTCTGGCCTGGACATCCGGAGAAATTACCGGACATCCGGCATTGCTAGGAGACCCGGACATCCGGGTGCAGCCCGGACATCCGGCATGGGACAGAACAGAACATGTGCACATGGTTTTTCTTTCGTGTGACCCTAAGTTTCTATTGAAGCAAAGAATTATCGGAACCTGACCAAGTCTTTAGCTAACCCTACCGATCCCCTCTTAATAGTGCGGGATCTAGGGTTGGCAATTTTATCCATGGATCTGGATAACCATGGATACCCGACCCGGTTGGGCAAGGGTATGGAGCGCATTTCTACCCATGGGTCCGTGGATATGGATACCCACGAACAGCTGGGTTGGGCACGGTTATAATTTGTGCTCCGTGGATATCCAATGGATACCCATATGACATGTCGGGCCATATGCCAGTGACAGTAGAAAGAGCGAATCAATGGGAAATGGCAGGCAATATGCAACTAGTGCCATAAGCTATATGCTGCAGAATCAACCTCTGGTATGTCACACTTAAGGACTCATCATATTACTTGTTGCCTACTTATGCATGTAGCTTATTTTGTCATTTGTGAGTGAATGATGATGAGCTAACTTGATCTTTGGGAAGGCTTCATGCTAACTTTTCTATGCCCATGGAGCTCCATGGTTATGTGGGTATCCAGCGGGTTTGGGCATGGGCACAAGTTGTGCCCATGGATAATTTGGTGGATGGGCAGAGAGTAGGAAGATGGGTCATGGCTTGGATTCGGACCAGCTCCACCCGCACCAAATCCGACCCATGGCCATCCCTAGCGGGATCCTATACTCATGAAACCAAATATCAAATCAATTTTTATGCTTCATTCTTGAGTAAAAAAACACTTGTATGCCCTTGATCCACACACCTCGATGAGCCGAGGCCTAACACCTGAGATTTACTTGACAACCATTGTTAGTCCCCTACATGTATATTGTCATCAACATCAAAACATGATGTAAAGGTATGATTGCACTTTCAAACACAAATGTGGCATATATCAAGTTTGTATTTCACAAAATGTAATATACAAAGTTGGCCCAACCAAGCATGTACACATATACATAAAACACTTTACTAACAACCAAGCATGCACACATATACTGATTTGAATGAAATATGCCCTAGAGGCAATAATAAAGTTGTTATTTTATATTTCCTTATTCATGATAAATGTTTATTATTCGTGCTAGAATTGTATTGATCGGAAACCTTAATACATGTGTGAATACATAGACAAACACTATGTCCCTAGTGAGCCGCTACTTGACTAGCTCGTTGATAAAAGATGGTTAAGGTTTTCTTACCATGGACATGAGGTGTCATTTGATAACGGGATCACATCATTAGAAGAATGATGTGATGGACAAGACCCATCTGTTAGTGAGGTGATGTATTACAAAACGAGTAAAGTGACTTGCCAATAATGATATTGAACTAGGTATGCAGATACCGACGATCGAATCTCAGGCAAGTAACATCCCGATAGACAAAGGGAATAATGTATGTTGTCATAACGGTTCGACTGATAAAGATCTTCATAGAATATGTAGGATCCAATATGAGCATCCAGGTTCCGCTATTGGTTATTGACCGGAGAGGTGTCTCGGTCATGTCTACATAGTTCTCGAACCCGTAGGGTCCGCACGATTAACATTCGATGATGATATTGTATTATATAAGTTATGTGATTTGGTGACCGAATATTGTTCGGAGTCCCGGATGATATCATGGACATGCCAACGAGTCTCAAAATGGTCGAGAGGTAAAGATTGATATATAGGATGATAGTATTCGGACACCGGAAGTGTTCCGGAATGTATCGGGTATTTATCGGAGTACCGGGGGGGGGGGGTGTCGGAACCCCTGGGGGGAATATATGGGCCATATGGTCCATGAGAGGGGATCGCACCAGCCCACAAGGGGTGGCGCCCCCCCCATGGTAGGTGGCCAAATAGGAGAAGGAGAAGAGGGGGTTCAGCCCCCCTTCCTTCTCTTCTTCCCCCTTCCTTTCTTCTCCGGTGGAGAAAAGGAAAGGGGGGGGGGCGCCACTTGGGGAAACCCCAAGTAGGATTCGGGTCCTACTTGGGGCGCCCCCTGGCTGCCTCCCTTCCCCTCCCACCTATATATATGTGGGGAAGGGGGCGCCTAGAACACACAACATCAATTGTTAGTCATGTGCGGAGCCCCCTCCACAGTTTACACCCCCGGCCATATTATCATGGTGCTTAGGCGAAGCCCTGCACGGATCACTTCACCATCATCGTCACCACGCCGTCGTGCTGACGGAACTCATCTACTTCCTCGACGTCTTGCTGGATCAAGAAGACGAGGGACGTCACCGAGCTGATCATGTGCAGAACTCGGAGGTGCCGTACGTTTGGTGCTTGATCGGTCGGAGCTAGAAGAAGTTTGACTACATCAACCGCGTTGTCAAACGCTTCCGCTTTTGGTCTACGAGGGTATGTAGACACACTCTCCCCCTCGTTGCTATGCATCTCCATGGATAGATCATTGCGTGTGCATAGAATTTTTTTTGTTTTTCCATGCAACATTACCCAACATGATTAACTCTAGTACATTGCAGGTTGAGCATGGCATAAACCAGCACATAAAGGCATCTCCAACACTTAAAGGTACACCCTCAGATGTCCACGCTATCCATCAAGTATCCGCCCTTCCCATTTTTTATTTTCATTAAATATTAAAAAATACACCAATTGTTAGTTTTTAGCTAGACATCTACAAAACTTGGGAATTATCCATCTAATATGGTCTACCTTTTGTGAAAATTGGAGTGGTGCCATTTTCCACTCTATTTTTTGAACCCGCTTCACAAGAAACACCCATTTTTGATACTTAGAAAATAGTAAATGATTTTTTGTACAAAAATTTGGAAACTCTATTTTACAACATTATTTGCAGTGGCATGATTCACCTATATGTCTAATTTGGGCATAATATAATAAACTATGGAATGAATATTGTCGTCACCTTGGTCGTTTGACTTGAAAGCCGTGAAGGTTCATACACGATAGCCCATTTTGTGATGGATATTTTTCTTTCAAAGTGTTCATATTGAAGTTTGGTATTTTCATCCTAGCTAGTACACATAAAAGGAGTTCATACGAATGGATTGCATTTTTTTGAACTTGTATCCTTTTTGTTTCATTTTTCCAAAATGGGGTCAAAATGCCCACCATGGATAATCATGGCAAGGGCCTGAATCTCTCAGACCATGGAGTACACACCTACTGTTAACTGTTTTATTCAGTGTTTCTCTGAAGAAATCTGAACATTATTTTCATTTAACTTGTACTTGCAGCACAAGCATGGCCATCCACCAACATGCAAAACAAGTTCAAGACCAAAAATATGTGTTTCTTGCTGTTTACTCAACTGAACCAGATTTGGGTTTTCAAGTTCCAAGGTTTCCTGCTAACAGCATACAGATTAAATTGAAAAGCTGGATTCATCTAAATCATGGACAATTCAAACAATTATTTCCAAACCAATTATTTCTAACTTGCTCCCTCCACCCCCCTGATATCTACTGATTTTTATTCAGTTAACACTAATCATATTCAGTTAACAGGAGCAGAGCAGTTCTTCCTGACGAACAGGAGCAGAGCAGCAACTCCCGTACACTGATCATATTCAGCACAGGGAGTAGAGGAGCAACTCCTTACGGTACCTTCTTCCTCTTGACGAGTGGGAGCTCTGGCGGCAGCACGGGCAGACGAGCAGCAGCAGCACCGGCGGTAGGGGAGAAGCTGCCGCACGGGCGCGCGTGCAGGGGAGTAGCAGCCGCACGGGCTCGCGCGGAAGATTGAGGAGGGCGCGCGGGCAGGGGAGAAGGAGGACGCGCGCGAGCTCCTGGTCCACCGGATCGTGGAGGCAATTTCCGGCGACGCCCGTAGGGGATCGCGGCCGGGATGAATTGCGGCGGCGAACGCGCGGGAGCTCGAGGAGGATGCACTGGAGCTTGAGGAGGATGCGCTGGAGCTTGAGGAGGATGCGCGGGAGCTCGAGGTGGACGCCCGCGAGCTCGAGGAGGACGTGGCCGGAGGTCCCGACGATGCCCGCAGGTAATCGAGGAGGGAGGGGATCGCGGCGGCGCAGGTCTGAGCGGGGGAGGCGGCAGAGCAGGTACTTGGCGACGGAGGCGGCGGAGCAGGTAGGTGGCGACGGCGGCGGAGCACTTCCTGATGGGCGGCGAGTCGCGCAGCTGGGCGGCGCCAGCCCCTATCGACGGCCGAGGGGCTTGTTTCAGACGATTTTAAAACTACAAGGGCTTTTTTGCAAAATCACCAATGAACTGCGCCCGCGACATGTTTTTCGGGACGGAGGGAGTATTAATTTATGGACCAAGGAAATTTTACCTAGTGTAAATTTTAAAAAAGAAATATAACTCTTAATCATTTTTTACTAATAAACCAAAGGATCTATTACAATATTGTGTACAGATAGCAAGCCCAATATGTGAGTGACCAAAATATTGACGTTGAAGCCCAATATACTACGGAAGAAAAACATGTAGCCGAGTGTTTCGTCGGATGCCGAGTGTTATTTTACGGGTACTCGGCTTATGCACCAATAAGCCGAGTACCCAAAATAAAGCACACGGCATAAAATGATTCTTGGCATATTGCGGGCTAAGGCAAGAACTGATAAAAAAAAACTCCCGCTTTTCACCATGCACTCGTCTTATCTAGGAAAAAAAATACTCGGCCTATAGGCGAGCCTCGGCATTGTGGCTGTCACATGACCATCCACCACGGGCCTGATGTCCCCCGTGATAGTGGGCTATGTAAGCCGAGTACCCGCTAACGGCGTGCTCGTCTTATATTTTCCTTTTTATTTATTTTAAAACACCCACCCCTTCGCATCCCTGCTAGCTTATGCAAAAATAAGCACTCTTGCTTGGCGCCTGGACCTTATAACAGGTTATATGTTGTCGCGGGTGGAGGAGGAAGAAAGACGCGGGCGAAACCGGACTGATGCTTATAAAATAAAAAATGGACAAGTTGCAAATAGACCGGTCCTATGGAATAGTACCATACCGGGTTGCTGAGTAGTGCACAGACCGGCATATATGTGCACGGCACATCCGTCTTGAACAGCCGGGTGCGGTGGCGCGCGCTTCTGACTCCAGCTTGGGAGGGCTAAAGGGTTGGCACTGTATGTTGCGGTTGCGGGGTGGGCTCGAGCCCGTGGCACTCGGTCGTGATCGTACACCCCGTACGGGAGCGACAGGAATACACGGCGCTGCGGGGTTACGCTCCCAGCCCGAGAAATTGATTCCCAACTAAGCAGTGCCCCGGCCGCTCGCTCATCTCAATCCCCATCCACGCCAACTCTTTTTTTGGTTGGTTTTGCTTGCGCCTTCACATGTTGGCAGCCAAAGATGGAGACGGTCAGACTTTTTCTCTAAGAACGATAGTACCATATCGCTAGCGCAGCAAGGTTCACACCGGGATATATGCGTGCCTCTCGTCCGCTGCACCAGCCGGGCGTGGTGGTGCACGCCTATGACTCCAGCTTCGGAGGGCGGGTTGGCATCCGATGGGCTTGGGTTTGGGCTCGAGCCCATGGCGATTGGTACGACAAGTTCGACGGCTGACTCACAAGCTTGTGTGTCGCAAATCGTGTCGCCCAAGAGATAAGAAGGCCGGTTGTGGAGTCTGTTCAGGTGCTTATATATATGCTGCGCGGGCTCAAGCTCCCAGCCGAGCAAGCAACTGCGAACCCTTCCGCCTCCCATGAGAAGCTCGCTTAAATACCCTTCCTATCTATGCCAACCTTTTTTCTCATCTTTTCCTTCAGAAAACATTTTATACACTGTACAAGCACATGGTTTTTTTTCCAGACGTACACGTATTGAAATACTCCAGTTCTTGCAAAGCTTGGCGTAAAACACATTCACTCTTGAGCCCTGTACAGAAATAACAAATTAAATCAGCAATAAGATATTGCTATAGTTACTCATTCTAGCCGATTTTTACAAGAAACACGAACTAGTATATTTCCTCATGAAAATTTGCAGGCGTGTGGTAAGCTACCATGTTTGCATGAGATAATTTGTGTGACAGTAGCCGCCGCCTCCTCCTTCTCCTCCACAAAAAGCTAGGGTTTTTGCCTCCCGCCGCCGCCGCCGCAGGTCCGCCTACTCTCCGATGGCCTTAGGGCCATGGGGGCGCAGTGGATCTCGGCAAGGGTCGGCGGAGGGCTCCGTTTTAATCGTTTCTTTCAGTTTTGCTAGGGTTTGTGTCCTGCTCAGAAGACGAGACGGCGGCGGCTCCTCAAGATGGAATAAAGGTCTCCCGCCTAGCCCCGCTCCGGCGATCGCGTAGCATCGTTGGTGGGCGGTGGAGGTGTGTCTCCGGCGGATCTATCTTTGGTGGATTTGCTCGGATCTCGCCGTTGTTCGCTCACGCTCGTGTGTCTTCGGATTGGATTTTTCGATCTACGTTATTCTTCATCCGCGGCGGTTGCTGTTCGTGCGCTGGTCCCACGGGCCTTAGCACGACGACTTCCGACCGTCTACTACAACAAGTTGTGCCCGACTCCGCGATGGAGGGCGATGACGGCGGCGCGCCTTGGCTCGCTTGAGTCTTGGTAGTTGTCGCTAGGTGGTCTACGGATCTGGATGTAATTTCTATTATTTCTGGTATTCGTTGTACTGCCATGATTGAAGATGAATAGATCGGAAATTTTCTCGCAAAAAAAAAAAAAAATTTGTTCATGATTATTTATAACTTTAAATATAAATATGGTTTTCGGTTCACCCGGAAAAAAGTGTTTTTGGTTTTTCCAAACAAAAAGATGCAAGTGAACCCCGAAGTTCAAAATCCACTCTATAAATTCATAGTTGAGTACGTGACCATGTGCTCCTAGCTCAAGCAAACATTTATAATTTTTTTATTGATTTTCGTGTGAGCACTATGTGTTTATGTCAACTTGTCCAATAATGTTACGAGCATCTCCGACGCTGACCATCAAATCGGACACGGTATCCGTCCATGGATCGGTGAGAACCAGTCCACGGACATTGATAGGGGAGCCGAACATCCAAAGTTGCCCTTAAATGTCCGCCCAGGTTTTGTCAATTTGCAATTCAAATGCTTCAGCCCGATAACATAGCTCATGCATTGGATCCTATAGCGCCAGGTCAAAATCAAAAAGAGGCAAATATCCGTCACATGCCCAATCACAAACGAATATATGTCCTGCAATGCATGCAAAAATTTGCCCTACCGGACAGGCAATCTAAGCCTCTATCGCTCACTCTGCCACCACTGGTGCCTCGGTCGTCGTCTCCTTCTCGGCCTCCACCTTCAACTGAACCTTCTGCCACATCAATATCCTGAAATAGACGGCTTGTACGACCGTCCATACATCGTCATCCAACTCATCCGTCCGCAAGGTCAACATATTCTCCTCCTCCAAAGCAGCTGCAATATGAACCTTCTTCTCTTCAAGCATGCCTTTTTCTCTTCAAGGTTGAGCTTCTGTCGGTCACCGCCATCAACATGTTAAACCTCTCAGCTTTACATGCCTCCTTCATGTCAGAGCGCTTGAAATATGAATCCTCTTTCTTCACCAAGATGTTCTCGAACCTCTCTGTTATGTTGGCAGCCTTCCCTTTTCTATTCGCCTTCTCCTCCTCTCACTTCTTTTTTGGAACCCTCTCCTATTTTTCTTCGGTGGTTCTTTTGTTGGGTCAGTTGTATCACCCGTATCTTCCTCGGTGCCAATGCCGGCGGTGTTGACGGAGTTGGCAGTGAATACATTTTACTTGGGTTGTCCATTTAACTTCAAATTTGACCAACTATGTATGAGAACGAATTTCTTGTTATCCAACATCAAGACCAAATTGCATGCACGGGAAGGCTACAAAGTATAAAACATTGTCAACAATTTGCATATCCAAGCTGACCAAATGACTAAAATGTAGAGCATATCCAGCCACCAAGTTACATATCCGGCAAATGATCAAACCATCGAGCATTCTCACCAACAAGTTGCCTATCCGGCCAAATGACCAACACACTCACTTGCTTCGAGATTTGGGCACGACTTGTCCACCATGCGATGAGTTGCTTCAAGTGTCCGCAATACTTGGACACTGACTCTTGAATGATGTACCCTCAATGGTTGATAGACTTCACCAAATGATTGCGAATTAGTTCGTCGGCGCATGGCTCGAAATGCTTGTGCTCATGGAACCAAGTGTGGATGTTGGCCCAAAATGTTGATCCCTTTTGCTCCGTGCCATGTAGAGTATCGATACTAGTGGCCAACTACATGTCACACAACAACTCGTCCTCCCTCATGTGAAGCTTTGTCCTCTACCCCTTTTCTTTGGATCAGTTGCAAATTCATCTGGATCAGCATCATCATCGCCGTCCTCCTGCTCCTCCTAATGCTCAATGGCTCAATCCGGTATCGTGCCTGTCTGGCTATACGTGCCTTGCTGGGTGTACGTGCCGGATTGGTTGTACATGCCCGGCTGTGTGGTTTCTGAGTCATCCACTTGCCCATCCTCGTAGCAACCTCCGCATCGGTCATGTATCATCTCAAACAATTGTCTGTCCGCGTCGTTCTACACCGGCTCACCCACTTTAGGCATTCCTACGAACAACATGCATGCACCTAGTTGCTGCACAGCGATGTCCACAACTTGACAAGTTGCGTTGACGTAGAATTCGAGAAAAGTGGTGCCGCACTGACATTGACGTAGTAGTAGGGAGCTTTGTATTTCTCTAGCTAGCACTATGTCTGTATGGAATGTAATGGCGGCAGCTACGCTCCACGTCCCCGGCACTACCCTGCACCACCATCGCTGCCGGCACCACGACTGATCCCCTGCTTGTCCCCTGCCACGACTGTCCCGTCCGTAGGCCTTCTTCTTCTTAAAGGCTCCGCCTTTGCCTTATGACTGAGTACGCTATCTTGCTATGTCGACGGGTTAATCTTACGCTCCCAGCCGAGCAAACAACTGCGATCCCTTCCGCCTCCCATGAGAAGCTCGCTTATTACCCCTCCTATCTATGCCAACCCTTTTCACATATTTTTCTTAAAAAACATTTATACATTGTCCAAACACATGCTTTCTTTTGCAGACGTACACATATTGTAATACTTCTTCTTCATCTTTTTTGCGTGGATATTGAAATACTTCTTGAAAAGCTTGGTGTACAAAATGTTCGTTCTTGAGCCCTGAACCAAAATAACAATTAAAATGCACAATAAGATATTGCTATATTTATTCATTCTAGCCGTTATTTCAAGATACACAAACTAATAAATTTTCTGAAGAAAAAATGCAGGTGCGTGGTAAGCTACCATGTGTGCATGACATAATTTGTTGATGATTTTTTATATATAACTTTAAAAATAAATATAGTTTTTGGTTCACCCCCAAAAAATGTTTTTGGTTTTCTAAACTAAAAAAGATGCAAGTGAACCTGGAAGTTCAAAATCCAGTCAGTAAATTCAGAGTTGAGTACATGAGCGTGTGCTCCTAGCTCAAGCAAACATTTATGGATTTCATGGTGAGCACTATGTCAACTTGTTCGGTGTAGATTCCTGCCGTCTCGTTTGGACGGTGAGGTTAAGTTTCTTGTCATACAACGAGATTTGGTGTCAGGTGCTTCAAATCCATGCAAAGGTTCAACAACGACGACTACGACTTCATGGCACAGGTCATTATTAGCACATGTACAAAGACTTGCTAGCTGTCATCTACAAGGTCAAGGCGGCTCCGGTAGGGGAGCAGCGCATCGGCGGCTCACTTAGGCGTAATAGTGGCCATTCAGTGATCTCAGAATCTTGATGTCTTTTTTATTATGTTTGAGATACTTTATACATCCGGTGAAATTTTATAATAGATCTGATCCTTTTCGTAAAAGAAAAATTCGATCTTCTTTCTACGATGGAGGCCACTTCGATGAGGTGCTCCTCTAGGTGGAACTCATCTTCATGAGCTGGAGGAGTAGCTGTTCGGCATGCGGATAGTGATGGGCCGGATAGTGGGTGCAGAGGAGCACCCGGACAAGGGCTGAGGTACCGCCACCGCAAATTATTCATGATTATTTATTACTTTTAAAAATGGTTTTCAGTTTACTAGCAAAAAACTATTTTTGCTTTTTCCAAACTAAAAGATGCAAGTGAACCAGGAAGCTCAAACTCAACTGGGTAATTCAGAGTTGAGTACGTGAGCATGTGCTCCCAGCTCAAACAAACATGTATGGATTTCCGTGGTGCGCACTATTTCAACTTGTCCTTCTTTGTTTGTAGGAGGCCAGGACGATGACGTACTCCTATACGCAGAACTCACCTTTTTTTCATAGCAGGAGTGGCCGCATGCAGTGATTGGCCGGGTAGTGGGTGCAGAGATGGTCAGAGGACAGTGTAGAATAATCAGGAATTTCATGTAATTGGCCAAGCTGCTAAAGTAGCTATAGTAGCTATAAATTTTGTTCATAAAATAGATCCTAATGACAGTGGTATTCTCAGGGCATCTCCAACGGTGACCCATAAATTATTAAATTATCTTCCACATCCGTCCACAGACAGAGGAACCAGTCCGTGGATAAGGATGCACGAGGACCCCATCCAACGCTAGACATATACATTTTGATAACAACTCAAATTAGCCGGACGAAATTCATTCACACACGGTCGGATTTCATATAAACACGGCTGGATTTCATATAAACATGACTAATTTTATCTAAACATGAGAGATTTCATTACATTTACATTAACTAAGCGGAGCTCGACCGGCTAGTCTAAATGGTCATCGACGCCCGTTCCCCGTGTCGGGCCATGAGGCCCGGGAACTGAAACTTCACCGTCTCCAGTTCCGCTTCGGCGCTCTCCAGCTCCATCTCTGTAACCTCCACCTTCGGAGGCCCGGGAAGTGAAGTTGTTTGCCTCCACATCGCCGCCAAGCGACTAATTGGCAAAAGACGTTGAGCCCACCAATCTTGCGTCGACGGGAGGGGAGGAGCGGTGGCCTTCCTATGACACGAGCGGCGGCGACAAAAGGTGCACTACTCTTCCGTGCTGCCGGAAGTGCCCGGGGACGTGCCGGCTTCGTGGTCTTCGCGAAGGGGCGCGGACTCGGCAATGTCCTCATCCTCCTTCTCGTCGGTCTCGCCGAACACCACCCGCGTCGTCGCTCTCGTTCTTGCTCCGCCAGGTCCGCGTCCGGTCGACTGCCCTGCCAGTGGAGAGCTGCTCCTCCGCATGCTCCTACAGGATGCGGTGGTTGTAGGCGGCGTTGGCCTGCGCCTCCTGGAACTTCTCCTCCCGCACCATGCCTCCCGGAACGACTCCGGTTTGTCGTTGGCGGCATCCTCTATTGTGACATCGTCGTCCACCGGTTGCATGACGGCCAACCAACTAGCGGCAATGGCGGCCATCTCCTTCTTCTGGCCCGACGTCTGCCAGTCCCAGAGAGCTTTGATGGGGGAGCAATCCATGGTAGGAGTGGTGCAGAGTGGGATTGGAGGTGGATGACTGCAGCTATGGCCGAGGCACCGGTTTTTATAGTAACGGTGGGCGGTAGAGGGACGGACGGGCGGCCGTCGTGTCCTTTGAATGCACGACAGTAGCCTGCACCGAGAAGCGGCACGTGCGGCGCTCTCTCGGCCGGCGCACCGATTTAATGGCGGTGCCGGTCGCATCCAGTCTGGTCGGGCATGAATGCGGGCGCTGACGCTCCGGAGCAGATGGACCGAAAATGCAGGGAGGGGTGGACGGGTTTTTGATGGGCCAGGGGAGTCAGAAACGGGCTTGGGATCGGTCTAAAATCCCGCAAAGCCCCCACATTTGTCTCCAGTTTGCAAGAAAATTCTCGTCCGGATCGCGCCACGGGTCCGAGTTGACATAGTGCACGGATTGCAACAGGTCCGAGTTGGATGGCTTCCGCTGTCTGGACAGTACTGTCCGGACACATGTGTTAGGTTTGCGGGTCGGTGTTGGAGATGTCCTTAGCCCATGTGTAAAGAGCTAATTTCTATGAGATGAATACATTACCAATACATGCATGGTGGAGAGTCCACATAGCAGCCTTTTGTCAGTTATTGTCAGATCAGATCAAAGAGAGGAGAGAAGAACCGGTGACTACATGCAGACAAGATTATCTCTCCGTCCAACTTTGGTTTTATTTTTCTTATGATATTTTGAACGAGTTATAAATCATGAACCTGTTGGTGATATTTTTATACATCTGAATTGCTCGCGTCAAAAAATAAAATAAGACAAATATTGGATAAATTTACACTAATTTAATTTCACCGATTCCAGAAAAGAAATTTCAATAAATGAAGAAACATATTCCACCCATCTGGACTCACTTAAAAAACTATATTCACTCATTGACTTCATCATACAAAATAACATATTTCACATATTTTTCTAGACACTTTACAATCACAGATGCTCACATACATAGTAACAGATTTCACGCATTTATAAAAACATATCTCACTCTTTGTAAAAATATAGTTTCACTCGTTTAAGAACTAATTTCACATTTTTCAAATATCTTATTTCACTCCTTTGATAGAACTTATTTCACCTCATTGATAAAAATATCATATTTCAAAAATGCGTAAAATCATTTGAAAGACACATTTCACTCATTTCAAAACTACTAATTTCACTTATGAAGAAGTTGGTATATTTGAAAAATATAACTAAAACTGAGTAAAATAAGAAACTCCACAAAATACACACTGAAATATGGAGCATCGCAATCATATTTCAGTTTCAGTTATATTTCAAAATATATATCAGTTTAAGTTATATTTGAAAGGAACGTATTCAAACTGAACTTCTTGTGATTTGAATGTACTGAAAAAAATTAATATTTGAAATATTTGTTTTTTCAAAGGAACATAATGAAACTGACATTTTTCTGGACATGTGATATGACACAATAATGAAACTAACTTCTTTCACTGAAAACATGCTATCCCGTATATGCGAAATTGTAACGGAATAATTAAACGAGCGAAATGTGTTTTGTAACATACTAAAGAGATTCAAGTTCATATTTTTGATAGAAAGTGATAATTTCACTCATTTGGTGAACATGTTTCACTCATTTTCATAAGCTGGTTTTCACTCATTTTGAAAGTACAATTCCAATCATTTCGGGAGAACATATTTTCTCATTTCAGTAATTTAAAAACACATTACATTCATTTACAGAAGTCAGATTTCACTCATTTCAGAAAACACATTACGTTCACTAAATTGAAGCAACGGATTTGACTAATCTGAGGAAACACATTACATTTACTCAATTTACAAAGGATATATTTCACTCATTTCCCTCAATCCAGAAAACACATCACACTAACTAATTTAAATAATATATTTCACTCATTTCCCTCAATCCAGAAAACACATCACACTAACTAATTTAAATAATATATTTCACTCATTTCAAAAAACTAATTTCACTCATTACAAAAGATATATTTAAAACTAATTTCACTATGTATTTGCAAAACTGATATTTCACTGCTACTAGTGGATAGATTTCACATGTAATGGTTATGTTTCACAAATAGAATTTTCAAACACTGAAATAAGCAGTTTCACAAAAAAAATATTAAGTGAAATAAGTTAATTGAAACGTTGAAAATAAAATGTGTTTAAAATATATCCAAGGTTTATTTTATTCTAAAGGTCATGGTGCCAACAGATCTAATATACAATTATTTTAAACATAATTATAGTTTAAAATATATGAATGATTGCAATTGTCAACGAGAAAATGAAATGGATGGATTTTGAGGATGGAAAAGGAGATAATACTACACCATGCATGCGTACCTGCTACGTCAGATAAGAGATAGATGGCCATGCGTGCATGGCAGCTTTATCTGACACATGGTGGGCTGTCCTTGTTACTCCCTCTGGTCCTTTTTAGTTCGTAGAGAAGATTTATCTGAAGTCAAACCTCGTAAAGTTTGACCAATTGTATAGATAAAAGTAAGAACATTCACAAGGAGAAACCATTATAATTAGATGCACCATGACTTAATTTTGGTGTTGTATAACTTTAGTATTGTAGATGTTGATATTTTTTCATATAAATGTGGTAAAACTTTACGAAGTTTGACTTCAGACAATTCTTATATGCAAAATAAAAAGGACCGGAGGGAGCACTTAATGCATATAAGAAAATTGTACATATAGAATTTTTAAGACAAAATATGGAGTGGATTAAAAATACATTGAGAAGATGCAAGCCAACATCTCTCTTCTCTTTTATTATCCAACCCTCAATGAGCTAAGTGCTGTAGAAATTAAGGACAAAGATGTGTAAAATATTATTGGTCTTGTTTACCTTCTGATGAGAGAAAAACATTATTTTCTACTTTAAAGTGCATTGGGAAGATAGAAGTACACTCTTTTGTGTACAAATTTTATAGACAAACATACACTCTTCATCGGGCGGAGGAAGTACTCATGTGCGCTAGATGCAATACATAGCTATGCATTCAATGTGGGCCTCCTATACCACTAATCATGGAGGATATGCATGGTGGATGTTTTACTCCCTATGCTCAAAAGAGGTTTGCGGGATCCTGGGTCTATGAAACCGTGATGATGGCAAGGGAAAGATGTGGGGAGTGATTCATAAGTAGTTGGAGAGGTGGGAACAGATGCATGACTGGGGATGGGGAGTACAATGGCGGGAAGGCAGGAAACTGTATGATCGATCGGGCACAGGAAAGGGCGGCTAGAGCCATACATGTCGTGTAGATTCTTCACCAAGGTCGGGCTGCACATCAGCTCAGTAGTACTACTAACAAGCCCATGGCGCGTGTGACGGGCCAACCATATATGCGCGTCACTGTTTCTATTGCAGTAACAAACCTGAGTAGGTGATGTACGGCGTAATCAGAGATGAGTCGAGTACTGTTGCCGATGATGAGTTAAGAGCATCTCTAACAGATCTGGCAAAAAGCCCCATGCTCTAAAATAACCACCGTTTTATGGGTTCGGGACAAAAAATGGACCTCCTATATGCTGCTCACTGCGGCAAACAGTCGAGGATTCGCACAAGATGTAGCTGACCTGGGCTGGTCATTCGTGTGACGCGCGTTTAAAAATAAACAAAATTCGGCTGCCACCGGTGGGAATCCAATCCGTGATCATCCCCGGACGCGCACGCGCTCCTAGCGAGTCCAACCTGATGACCTTTGTTGAAGATTTATTTATCACGCTTTTTAAAGAAATGAACAACAGCGGTAAAACATAAGAGAAGAGCCCGCAAAAAATTCCCAAAAAACATGTCTAGTGGGATCGAACACATGACCGCCCGTAGAACCACATCACTAGCTCAGAATTTTTTTTAGAAAATTAGAATGAGATTTTTTGTCTCACAATTGTTTTTTAGAAAATGAACATTTAACAAATTTTCAAAGACTCAAACAGTTTTGGGGATATCTCATTGAAACATTTAACTTTTCTTGTAACTACAAACAACTTTTTTTAAAGACCCAAACATTTAGCATTAACTTTTCTTGTAACTACAAACAACTTTTTTTAAAAACATGAACACTTTTTGGGACAGCAACAAATTTCAAAAATGTGAACATTTGTTTGAAAATAAATTTTTTATGAAATTTCAGAGCATTTTTTGCATTTGCGAACAAAAGGAGCTGGAAAAAGTGAAAAACAGAAAAATGCAAGAAAAAAGAAATAAAAAGGAAAAAAAGGAGAAAAGCAAAAGTAAAATAAAAAGTAAAAAGAAAATGGAAAGAAAATAGATAAATAAAAAAGAAAAAAAACCCGGTTCAGGAACCTTCTAGAATGTTCCCAAAACCGATAATAACAGTTGGGAACCCTCTAGAAGATTCCAAAAACCAAAACATGGAAGATGTACCTATATATAGATGGGGCGGCCCAAGCGCTCGCTTCGATCATTTCCTATATGCGATTGGTCGACAGTTCGATGGAAAGTGCGTCGAATAGGGATTTCCCAAAATGGTCCGGCTGTAAGAAAACATTGTGGGGAGCTGCATATTTTGGCCCGTAACCGCAAATCTCGGGTTTCCCCCTGGTTTTGCTGGTCTCTCTACTCCACGCATGCATTGGCGGGAGGGAAACTTCCACCCCTTCATTGCCGCCCTCGAGCCAGCGCCCACGACGATTTCTCCGGCCCCCTCATTGTCTTGCCTCGCTGCGCTTCCAACCGCTAGCATGGAGTACCCGCAGCCACCGGGCGGCGCACAAAGCGACTGTATTCCTCGCCGCCGTGCCAATTCCTTCCCCCGCTAGCGTAAAGAGGCAAAGGAATCATGTCATCCATGGAGCCGTGAACGCCGTTGTGCTGCCTTTTTCTGCCGCAGCCGTGCTCCCTTCTGTTGCGGTGATCGGCTCGGGGCCAGACGCCTCCTCCACCCCTCCGGCGGGCGGTCGAATTCGCAATCAAAGAGCCGGAGGAAGAAGGCGGTTGCGGCTCGTGGGCGAGTGCCTGCTCCACCAATGTATTTGATTTAAAAGCTCGAGAGGTAAAAAAACATTGCTCCGGTGAACTAAGGAGGTTCGTGGCGTTGTGCAAGGGGCCTCGAGAGTGATGAACGGGCGAACGATTAGCGGGAGGGGATTAAATGGCTGTTGCGGGTAGATACCAAGGAGGTGCTGTAATATTTTTTTTTTGAAAGCAGTCAAAGGGATAAGAAGTATTTTTGCTGTAGGATTCAACTAGAATGGACACTAGTCCATCGGTCTGACGGATGCCTTATAGGGCCAGTTCTTTTCGTGGCTTCTAGAATAAGCTGCAAAAAGCTGCCCTCTACCCAGCTTATTCTAGAAGCCCAACCATTTTTTTTATTTATAAGCCTAGTAGTTAAGACTTGACTAGTAGGCTTCTAAATTTTTGGTTGGGCTTCTAGAATAAGCTGGGCAGGAGGCAGCTTATTCTGGAAGCCCAAAAAAGCTAGCAAAAGAACTGGCCCATAATCAGACAACATATTAGAAGTGCTTCCTAGAGTGGGCATAATCTGAACCCAGGAGCATCTGCACTCACTTTTCAAAAAATGCATTTTAAGCATGTTTTTATAGCTCAAAAAATCAAAAGAAAATTTCATGCATACATGTTCACAAATGTGTGTGCGTGGCGCAAAGTTTTGTGAAAAAATGTCTTTATATTTTGTCTCCGCAAAAAAGACAAAATACAGTGATTCTAAATAGCGTTTCATGACACATTTTTTTGTCTTTTCTGCACAGGCCAAAACAAAATTATTTTTCCGTGAAACTTTATGCACGCACATAGAACATGGAGACGTACCCGTGCAACCTTTTTCGGATTATTTTTTGCATTTAGAAATGTGTTTTTCATAGTGGGTTCATATGTATCCGGATTCATTCATGCACTTCCCGTATTTCCAATCTCTACTCTCATGCATGCCTACTCTTTTGGTATGTGCAGCTCCTCATCCTCGCATGCCGGCCGGCACCAACTGTCGGAGACTGTCAGACTTTTGTTTTTGCTGACCAATGAATAAATAGTACCATACCGCTAGCCCAGCACGGTTCACACGGGGATATATGCGTGCCGCTCGACCTGTGCACCAGCCGGGCGTGGTGGTGCGCGCCTATGACTCCAGCTTCGGAGGGCGGGTTGGCATTTGATGGGCTTCGGGTTTGGGCTTGGAGTCCGTGGCAATTGGCGCGACAAACCTGCAAGGGTCGCCCATAGATAAGAAGGCCGGTCGTGTGATCATCAGTGGCTAGAATATGCGCTGTGCGGGCTCTCACGCGCTCCCATCCAGCCAAGCCAACAACTGCGGTCTCTTCCGCCTCCCATGCGAACGCTCGCCCATGATAAAACCCTGCCTATCCGTGCCAACCTTTTTTTAATTTTTGCCTAAAAAATTAACATTTATAAACTGTTTTTTTTTTTTGCACATACGCACTTCAACTACTTCAGTTCCTGCAAAGCTTGTGCAAAACAAAAAATGCATTATTGAGCCCTGCGAAGAATTAAAAAATAAATGCACAAATAAATTATTGCAAGTCCGTTTCTCTAAGAATGCGGCCTAATATACTTTCTCACGAACAGTTGCAGGCTCTTGGTATGCTATCATGTGTGCATGACATAGTTTGTCCTTGATTATTCAAAAAGTTAGTAAATTTTTTTTTTTGCTTTTTCCTATATACTAAAAGAAGCAAGTGAGCCTTCAAGCACAAAATCTACTCGGAGAATTCACGGTTACAATCATATGTGCAGGCGATTAGCCGGACAGCCGCTCTGTGCATGAACAGTGATGGGCCGACGAGTGGGTTCAGAGGAGCTCCCCGACAGGAAGAGTGTGGTTTTCTGTAGCTAGACCCAGGGACGGAGCCAGGATTTCAACATAGGGGGGGCGAGGTTTCACACTAAGTCTCATACGTGAAGGCTATATTGCAAAAAAAAAAACTTAGGTTCTAGTCTAATGGAGATGCAATGGTGCAAACTTATCCTTTTTTGTCTATTCATCGCATTCACATGATCAAAACTTGAAAGAAAATTGACAACCGACAAAAAAATCACAACACTAGAAACACAAGATAATCTTATGAACTAATAATTTGTAGTAATGCAATGTAGGTGAATAATACATTACCTAATCTCATTATTTGTTGGAATCAGCGAGATGGACCTCACTGATTCAACTCAATCCCAAAATCAGAATCGGCAAAAGCATGCGATTTTGTTGAAGCTATCAAAGGAGAGTGGTACAAAGAGCACAATGATTACTTTGGAAATGATAAACCAGGACTAATCTGGGTCTCAAAATAAACTACATTTTTCCTCGTTTCATCGCCGTTTATCCGCGTGTCGGCCTACTGGCAATATCCCCGTGTATCGGCCGCTCTCCGGCCGTTGTCCCCTACCCTTCTCCGCTTCTCTTGATTGTGATGCAATGGATCACACAAGTATAAAATTGGGAGTGTTATAATTGATTCTAAATCCGTATGATTATACTTCTATGATTTTAAAAGAAACAAACTAATCTGTTGTTGATGTTCATCCGTGCTTCCGATCTGCTGGGAACCGGCAACATGTGCGTACATGTGGTTGGATCGACACCGGCGTACCAGGCGGCCCCTTCCCTTCTCCGCTTCTCGATGGCGGCCTAATGGAGAGATCCGATCGCAGCAGCCAGCAGGCGTAGTCTGGATCGCAGCGGCGGCTGGAGAAATTAGCGATATGTGCGTACATTATCAGGTCGTGGCTGCCTGTTAACAGGCCTATTTGCCTTCCAAGATGGCCTGCTAGCCAATTTTCCTTTATGATTTTTTTTGGTTTTAGCCTGCAATGGGCTGTACATGGGCTGATGCTTTAACGTTAATGAGAAAAGGCGTGACAAAGGATTAGGGGGGCGAAGCAAGCACGGGACAAGCGGGCAAGAGAAAAAAAATTAGCAATTAGTTGATCGCTATCGAGGACGAGACGATCGTTTGGGGGTACCCCTCGTCCCCCCTTAGATCCGTCCCTGGCTAGACCAACATGGTACCCCTTATCTTTGCCATCCATTTCAGCATCGCGATCCATGCGGACGCATTTGTCTTTTTTTTCCAAATGACATAACATATAAACTTTAAACTTTGCAGAACAACAATACATTCTAACTACAATGTGGGAAAAAACTTTCAGGTTTTTTCATGCATTTTAAATACTTAAAATAATATTTTTAGTCAAACAAAATCTCATTTTGTATATTTATATCAGACCAAAAAATATGAAAGTTTTTTCACACAATAATGTTATAATGTTTGTTCGATATGCAAAGTTTGACGTTCATATATTTTTTCATTTGGGAGAAACAAAAAAGAGAAATTTTCTTGTTGTAAGTTAGTTGAAGAGTACGGATCTCAAAGCAAGGCTGGAGATTTGAGGACAAGAGGTTCTATGTAGTCTGAGCTACACGGGAACTTTCTGCCGACAGAACCGAGGGACCACCACAAAAATATTGGGAATCGTTGCATGGAAAATAAAAAAAAATCTACGCACACGCAATGATCTATCCATGGAGATGCATAGCAGCGAGGGGGGAAGTGTGTCTACATACCCTCGTAGACCGTAAGCGGAAGCGTTTGACAACGCGGTTGATGTAGTAGAACTTCTTCGCGCTTCAACTGATCAAGTACCGAACGCACGGCACCTCCGTGTTCTGCACACGTTCAGCTCAGTGACGTCCCTCGCCTTCTTGATCCAGCAAGACGTTGAGGTAGTATATGAGTACCGTCAGCACGAGGGCGTGGTGACGGTGATGGTGAAGTGATCCCCGCAGGGCTTCGGCTAAGCATTACGAAAATATGACCGGGGGTGTAAACAGTGGAGGTGGGCGCCGTACATGGCTACGCAATTGTCTGGGTTGTGCTAGGGCACCCCCCACATATATATAGGTGGGAGGGAGGAGGGAGGCGCCCCAAGTAGTCTGAATCCTACTTGGTGTCCTCTCCTTGGCCGCGCCCCTGTCATGTTTGTCGAAGGGGAAAGGAATGAGGGGGGGGGGGGTGGAGAGGGAAGGAAGGGGGAATCCTATTCCACTCTTTCCTTCTCCTCCAAGGCCGGGCCATATGGGGGCGCACTAGCCTCTTGTGGCTGGTGTGTTTCCCCTCTTGGCCCGTAAGGCCCATATCTTTTCTCGGGGGTGCCTGGAACCCCTTCCAGTGACCCGATAAGTACCCGGTACCCCCTGAAACACTTCCGGCGTCCGAATACCATCATCCTATATATCATTTCGAGACTCCTCGTCATGTGAGTGATCTCATCCGGGACTCCAAATAACATTCAATCACCAAATCACATAACTCATATAATACTATATCGTCATGGAACGTTAAGCGTGGGGACCCAACGGGTTCGAGAACTATGTAGACATGACCGAAACACCTCTCGGCTCAATAACCAATAGTAGAACCTAGATGCCCATATTGTCTCCTACATATTCTACGATGATCTTTATCGGCCAAACCACTATGACAACATACGTAATTCCCTTTGTCCATCGGTATGTTACATTCCCAAGAATCGATCGTCGGTATCTTCATACCCAGTTCAATCTCGTTACCGACAAGTCTCTTTACTCGTTCCATAATACATCACCTCGTGACTAACTCCTTAGTCGTTTTATTGCAAGCTTATGATGTGTATTACCGAGAGGGCCTATAGATACCTCTGTGATACTCGGAGTGACAAATCCTAGTCTGGATCTATGCCAACTCAACAAACACCTTCAAAGATACCTGTAGATCATATTTATAATCACCCAGTTACGTTGTGACGATTGATAGCACACAAGGCATTCCTCCGGTATCCGGGAGTTGCATAATCTCATAGTCGAAGGAATATGTATTTGACATGAAGAAAGCAATAGCAATAAAACTGAATGATCACTACGCTAAGCTAACAGATGAGTCTTGTCCATCACATCATTCTCCTAATGATGTGATCCCGTTATCAAATGACAACTCATGTCCATGGTTAGGAAACCTTAACCATCTTTGATCAACGAGCTAGTCTATTAGAGGCTTACTAGGGACATGGTGTTTGTTTATGTATTCACACATGTATTAAGGTTTCCAATCAATACAATTCTAGTATAAATAATAAATATTTATCATGAATAAGGAAATATAAAATAACAACTTTATTACTGCCTCTACGGAATATTTCCTTCAGTCTCTGATACGTCTCCAACGTATCTATAATTTTTGATTGTTCCATGCTATTATATTATCTGTTTTGGATGTTTAATAGGCATTTATATGATATTTTATATTATTTTTGGGACTAACCTATTAACCGAGAGCCCAGTGCCAGTTTCTGTTTTTTGCCTATTATATTACCAAATAAAAAGAAAAACAGAGGGGGGTGTCCTACTTTTGTTTAGGGACCTTCATGCTGGCCAACTAGAATTGTTTCGCTTAATCTCCAGGGAGATTATTTTATTACCTAAGGTTAATATGGCTGAAAGGATACAACAATATAGACTTATATGACTCCTTACTGTTATTTTTAAAATATTCACGAAGGTTGCGATTGTTAGGCTAAATTCGGTTGCTGAACATGTGGTTCGTCCTTCACAGACAACTTTTATGCAAGGCAGACACATCCTAGATGGAGTTGTTATCCTTCATGAAACCGTCCATGAATTACACCGGAAAAAGTTGAATAGGGTGATACTCAAAATTGACTTTGAAAAGGCTTATGACAAAGTCAAGTGGCACTTTCTTCAACAGACTCTCAGAATGAAAGGATTTTCTGCAGAGTGACGCGCTATGATTCATAGCTTCATTTCTGGAGGTAGTGTTGCCATTAAGGTCAATGATGACATTGGATACTATTTCCAAACGAAGAAGGGATTGCGACAAGGTGACTCGGTATCGCCCATGCTATTCAATATAGTGGTGGATATGCTAGCGGTCATGAATGAGAGCACCAAGATTGATGGCCAAATTGATGGGATAGTAAATCATCTAGTTGATGGTGCTCTCTCTATACTTTAATATGCCGACGATACGATTCTCCTCATGGATCATGACCTCGAGAAAGCGAGAAATATGAAACTGATTTTATCAGCATTCGAGCAACTCTTGGGTCTTAAGATCAACTTTCGTAGAAGTGAATTGTTTGCTTTGGCGATGCTCAAGATGAGGCCCACCTGTATGTTGAACTGCTCGGATGCAGGTTGAGCCAGTTTTCGATCACATATTTGGGGATACCGATACATTATCGGAGACTCACAAATGCTGAATGGAAACACCTCGAGGAGAGATTGCAAAAAGGACTTCGCAGTTGGAAAGGTAAAGTGTTGTCTCTGGGTGGAAGATTGGTCCTCATAAATTCAGTAAGTAATATGGTACTATATATGATTTCCTTCTTCCAGTTGCCGAAAGGAGTTTTACATAGATTGGATTATTTCCGATCAAGATTCTTTTGGCAAGGAGGTAACGATAAAAATAAATATCGACTGGCTAAATGGAGCTAGTTGTCATCCCTAAGACCAAGGCGGGTTGGGCATTCATGACTTTGAGGTTAAGAATAGGGCCCTACTCGGGAAATGGTTGTTTAAATTACTGACAGAAGATGGGTTATGGCAAACCCTCCTAAGGAGGAAATATGTGGGTTCCAGGCGGTATCCCAATTATATTGGAAGATTGGGGATTCCCACATGGCTACGAAGAAATATTTCGTCTGCTATGGATCCTTCTCAATCAAGGACACCTCGGAAATTAGATTCTGGGAGGACAAGTGGCTAGGAAATGCCACAATCCAAGAACAATATCCAGCTCTGTACAATATTGTGCGTTACAAGGGTGATACTATCGCCACTATAATGGAATCATTTCTACCAAATGTGACGTTTAGAAGAGATTTAATTGGACCCAGAGTCCACTCGTGTAACATCCTGCTCCAGCGGTTGTCCAAGGTGCAATTGTCACATGGGTCTGATGTATTTCGTTGGAACCTACATGGGAATGAACAATTCTCAGTGGAGTCCATGTACAGCGCTTTGCTCCAAATCTGATGTGCCAGTTGATAATAATAAGAAGATTAGGAAGATGAAGATACCTCTTAAGAATAAAATCTTTGCATGATATCTTCATCGCGGAGTCATTCTTACTAAAGATAACCTTATTAAGAGGAATTGGCATGGAAGTCCGCAATGTGTTTTTTGTCACCATGATGAGACAATAAAACATTTATTCTTCCAATTCAAATTGGCTCGTTCTATATGGTCAATCATCCAAATAGCTTCTGGCTTGTATCCTCCTTGTAGTGTTGCTAATGTATTTGGCAACTGGTTACATGGAATGGATCACAAGTTTAGAACTCTTCTCAGGGTGGCAGCGCTTGTCGTTATTTGGTCACTTTGGCTATGTAGAAATGATAAGGGTTTTAATGGTATTAGATGTTAGGCTTTCGTGCGATGTCTGTTTGGTATTCTGTTAGGACATTGGGCACCCTTTCATCAAATGAATAGGAGTAGCGACAAGTGTTGCCAAGATGGTGACTCTAGGCTTACTGGTGTATTACTTTGTTAGATCTTTGTTAATAATTAATAAAATGGCCGCATGCATCGTCCAGATGCAGACACCGGGGGTATATCCTCCTTTTGTAATTTTTTTATACATATAGAGAAATGATCCAAATAATTATATGTTACAAACTAAGATCTTTTTGATGCACTTAAGACATTCCCGTACAAGGTCAGTAATGTTGTCGATAGCTTCATTTGCACGGTACATCAACAAGTGTATTAAAAGTTTCTTTCTCAACTCAGAAACATCCTGCACAATGAATATATGTAATTAGCATAAAGATTTGACGTGGAAAATAATATTGCTTGTGCGTTAGCATACATTAATTTGTTTGTTCGACTTTAATCCAGTTAATGCATACCTATAGATTTCTTTGCACATCTACAGTTTATTTTTTTTATAAATAAATCACTCACCATCTTGCTTCTCCACCAACGATTTCTGCAACCCCAGTCCATGTTTGCCACCTGAGCTAGTGTCAAATCTGGCTCGCAATGCCCCCTTCCACCTCCACGAACACACACTTTAAATTTCAAACACGTGATGGTGTAGCTGTGCTACATTATATGATTAATTAAAAACATAAAATTGCATGTCTTTCTTTCCCTTCTCACTAGGCAAATAAGGCAAAACCTTTGTCCTCTCGATCTCCGTGTTGTGAGCCCGTGTATTCACATCCCCTCTGCATGTCACTCCGATGGCCGGTGGCGGGGAGGGGAATCCTCGTGCCTCGGCTCCGGCTAGTAGAAAGGTTAGGCATTTAATTCTCACAGGGGCGGCGCTCGGATGGATGGAGGCGCTTGTTCTTTGAGTCAATCTTCTGGGCTTCATCCGTTGATACGGACTAAATGGATCTCTGGTGTAGATTAGTGCCAGCTCCTCGTGCGCTGTAGAGATTTGGTGCCAAGTTCTTTAAATCGATTCAAGGGCTCAATGATGAAGACCGTGGCTCCAGGGCACTAGTCCTTAGGACACGTGTACGAAGGTTTTCCAACTGCCATTGAATAGGTCATATCCGCTCGGAAGCGTTGTTTCGGTGGCCGGCTTTGTCGGCAGATGTGGTCGTTCGGTGGTCTAGGAATCTGGTATAATTTTTATTATGTTTGAGATGTTTCGTACTTCTTGTAAATTTCTATAATAGATCTGAGACTTTTTTGCAAAGAAAAATACGAAAAAATTGCCAAGCACCTCTGTAATGTGCATGCTCAACTTAGTGGTGGCTTGGCTTGATTAATCTTTGAACCTTTTTTTTTTGAGCATCAGTACAGACACAAGCGCTCATATACACGCGCGTACACTCATCCCTATGAACGCACACACGCACACCCTACCCCTATGAGCACCTCCGAGAGACTGAGCCGGCATATCATCTTGAGATTTACGAAGTCACCGTAGGCGCCTCGTCGTCGACGGGAACGTCTCCTCCCACTGAAAGCGCATCGCCGGAAATCCTGAAATAAATCCAGGAATAATGCGAGCACCAGAATTTGAACCCTGGTGGGTTGGGGATACCACTGTCCACCTAACCAACTCAACCACAGGTTGAACCTTTATTATGTATACTACTTGTGCAGGTTCTTTTGGTACCCGAGGTGGGACAACAAGCAACGTATACGTCTACCAGCGCATTTTTTTTTTTGAGTAACCAGCGCATATTTTTTAAACCAGCCTATAAATGATACAAGCCCAGATAATATGTACGTGTGTGATGGGCCTTTGGCTAAATTTGACGTGTTCGATGTGACGGCCTGGCAAGCTAGATTTGACTCGAAAAAGAAGTCTGGGAAAGATCAATATAGTACCGTACCGCTAGTCAACCATCGCGTGCACCAGAATATATACCTGCCTCTCGTCCAGTTTGTCAGCCGGGCGCGGTGGTTCACGCCTATCACTCCATCCTCGGAGGGCTTATGGCTGGCATGGTTGTGTGGTTAAGTGGGTGTGGGCTGACGACCATAGGAATCATGATACATGCCCGCTCCTTTTTTTCACTTTTTTTCTCTCGCTAAATGCAATTTGGACAAAGCCGGACATAGTGAAAAACGGCGACGGATGCAGCAAAACATCGTCGCCGCCACAGGTCGGAGTCGGAGTCGGAATCATGAATGGTTGCAGCATATGTCAACGCCGGTCGTAGCAAAAACCGACGACGGATGCAGCAAAAACATCATCGCCGCCATCGCGGGTCAAAGCTGAGGCATGAATGGTTGAATCTTCTTTCCTTGCCGGATGTAGCTTTTGTCAACAACAGTTGCAGCTTTCGTCGTCATCCATAACTTCCATTGTTGAAGCTTTTCTCGTCACTGGTTAAAGCTTTTATCGTTGTCAGATGAATCTTTCGTATTTGTGCAGTGCCAGCACCCAGAAAATTGTTGCCTCCGATGGAAGCTTCCAGTTATGTTGGTTGTAACTTTCTCGATCACCCGATGCAGCTTTTAGTGTTTCAACAATGGCTAAGCACAGATTTTGCTCGTTTTCTGGTTGAAGCTTCTGTCGTCACCGGTTGTAGCTTTTGGGTAGTCGGTTGAAGCACCTGTGAAGGAGTAGCTTTTAAGTTTCGTGGGGGAGAGGAGATGCTTACAGTGCTGGGGGAGGAGGTGATCGTGCAAGCAGCAGGATTGCATGCCGCTGATGCTAGCGAGCTCGTTGCACAGAGACGAGATGGAATCAGCATGAGGCGAGAAGAAGAAGAACCAGAAAAAAAATGAAAAGAAAACGTGAAAAGAGATGAAGGGAGTCTAGTCGGAGGCTCACCTAGCTTGCGTGTCAGCCAGTTTCCGTGTGAAAAGAAGGAAGCGAAAAGATGTTACTGCTGAATGATGAAGATATAACGGAATAGGACAATGATCCGAGGTTGCAACAAATAAGAATTTCAAGTGGGCTGCTGGGAACCTCTCATTCCATTCTGCAGTGGCTAGGGCTCGGTCCAGTCGAACCCGCGTATAGCTACCGCCCACCACTTTCTTCTCGTAAGTCTAGAACCGGCCCTGGTAGCCTATATTCATTAACATGCACATGCCCACCGCATCTCGAAAACCCTGTATTTGAGCATTAGTGCGCTCTCCAATGCCTTCATGTTCATCCGGACGTAAGACTTCATTCAAATCACCCAAACAAACCCAAGGGATATTTCTCAAAGTGCTGATCCCCTTCAATATATCCCATGTCCGCTGCCTTAAATGTGTTTTGGCTTCACCATAGAACAGGGTCATTCTCCACGGATCACTCCCTGGATATTGAACTAAGCAATCTACGTAACCGATAATCTCAATTTTTATTGGATTATTCCAGAAAATCCCTAAACCACCACTTCAACCTTGACTACTAACAGCGTAGCCATTATCAAAACCTATAGTTCCTGCTAGCTTCTCTACTCTTGTCGTATCGATTTGAGTTTCAGCGATACATAAAAGAGTATGGAAAAAATTCTTCGCAATCTCGCGAAGCTCTCGAACTGTCGCAGCATTGCCCGCACCACTACAGTTCCAGCTTAGAATACTCATTGCACCGGGCGGCCCTCCCCAGAGGAGCCCGCCAATAATGCTTCATAGGTTGGTGTTGTTTCACAGTCAGCCATGTTCTCAAAATAGAGAGACTCCCCCTTTGGCCTCCAGTGTTCTTTGGCCTCTTGATGTGCTTCCGTGGTGATACATATACCGGAGGGAGCGGCGGGAGCAGAACCTGTTTCTCCAGCACTACGACCACCCCCCGTGTTGTAATCATCTTTGTTCTCGCCCACAACTTGTTTCTCCTCTGATGTGCTGGACAAATGTTCCACAGAGGGACACTTATTCTTTGCTAGGTTTCCATCTACCCCTTCTAGATCACCACTGGGCTTCTCCACTGTCACAGCCTGATCTCCCGGTTCTGTCACTTCATTTGTTGGTGCCCTAGCATAGTGTTGATTCTGTTGTTGCACGTTGAAGCGCCAGCTCTAATTAGAATTGTAGGGCTCCCTCCCTCTTCCTCGCCCCCTGACCTCCCAGGGCCTCCCCTGCCCTCGCTGGGTGCCAAATTCCCCCAGCCAATAGGCCTGAAGCTCACATTGTCTGCTAAAATAAACTCCCTCCATTCAAAAGTGGACTCATCATGGAATCCATCTCCGCACTCCTCATGCCAGTGGCCAAATTCACCGCAGATATAACAAAAGATTGGGAGTTTCTCATATTTCACTTGGTATCTCACCCTTTCTTCTCCTTTGGTCCCCGTAACAAAACGTTTTATCTTGGCATTTATATCAATTTTTACTCTGACCCTGACGAACTCCCCAAAGAAACATGTCAGGAGTTTCAACTGGACCTCCTCCACTTCCCCAATGCGAGTCGCCAACCCCTTGACTGCCGGTTCTACGAGGAAATTATCCGGGAGAAGATGGATCTGAGCCCAGACAGACAGCTTGTCCAGAACAACACTCTCGGGCCTCTTCAAACCATCATAATCCTTCAAGATTACCACGTGATCTCTGAACAGCCAGGGTCCCTCCAACATTGCATTGTTCCAATCACCGAGACATCCAAACTGGGCTGTGAACTGATTATCTTTGATCTTCCTCCACACCACAGTCCTTGCAGAATTCGATGCCGCTCGCATGTCCCCGTACAGAGCATTAGGGCTAAAGGTTTTCAGTGTAAACCTGGGCTATAGCGAGCCACTTCACCGGTGCCCCCAAGTTCGGAAATTCTTCTTCCCAAACGAAGTCATCCTTCTCCTCCTCCTCCTGTAAGTTCAGCTGAGCCAACAGCTCCTCCGCAGTTTCTTTCCCACGCCGACCGTGCGAGCTGGAACAAGCTGCCGTCTCCGGATCCGATCTCCCATCACGAGAGAAAACAAAATACAATGATGGCCAAGATCGCCCTGAAACCAAGGGTTGCCCGGCGGAGAGACGACGCCGATCAGAGATAAATTCCGGTGGCTAGCGCCGGAAGACTATGAAACCCTACTTTTATCGCCTAGGGGAAGACTGAGATCTCTCACCTCGACAGTGTGGCTGCCACATAACCGTCCTCCACAGGCCTGATGTCCGCGTGATAGTGGGCTATGTAAGTCGAGTACCCACTAATGGTGTGCTCGTCTTATATTTTCCTTTTTATTTATCTAAAACACACGCCCATTCGCATCCTGTAAGTCGAGTATGAAAAAATAAACAGTTGGCTTCGCGCCTGGAACTTATAGCAGGTTAATGTCGTCGACGGTGCATGTGGGTGGTCCAGATGGGTGGAAGAAGAATTAGACGGCGAGATCGGACTGACGCTAAAATAAAAAATTAGACAAGTTGCAAATAGACCGGTCCTTTGAGAATGGACGGTGGCTGAGTAGTGCACAGACCGTCATATATGTGCACCGCGCATCCGTTTGGAACAGCCGGGTGCGGTGGCGCGCCCTTCTGACTCCAGCTTCGGAGGGCTAAAGGGTTTTTTTTTGCATAGAACTATTGAGCTTTATTCAAACAAAAGTGTTTGCCGGGCAGTCAGCCATTAGGCTACTTACCAGGAAACTTGGAGTCTCAGAGAGCCAGCTCTCGGTTACAGACACATTACATGCATGCTGAGCACACAAGTGTGCTGGACCGTTTGCGGATCTACTAACATGTTGAATTACAAAAGAATGGAAACTATCCGCTAGCTCATCAATTTCAAAGAAGACAGGTGCCACAACAGAGCGACTGTTGTGTCGAGTGTTCCGGAGATTCACAATCTCCAGGCTGTCGGTCTCCATTATCACGTTAGCATAGCCTCTCAGGTTGGCGAAGATTACTCCATCCCGTAGGGCTAGTGCCTCGGCGATCATAGGATCAGTGACCCCTAGATGGGGCTTGCACCAGGCGCCCATCAGTGCTGTTTGGGAGCGGGCTACGCCACCCGCGCCACTTTTCTCCTGCACAAATCGCACAGCTGCATCGGTGTTGATTTTTACTTGATTCAGATCAGGTGGCCGCCAGCCATGTCCCGATAGCATTGCAGCTTGCTGTTTAGGTACATCAAGTAGGGCCAAAGTCTCTCTAGTGAGCTTGATAGACTTCACGGATCAAACTTCTCTCCATCATGCGTCCATCTATTGCGGGAATTCCAAATGGACCACATAATGGTGATTATAGTTGCTCGTTCCTTGTCGGTGAACATAGACCCACATAAGATATCGCCAGCCCATGAAGACGGGTGTAGTCGCGGTAGCTTGATGTCCAGAACAAGACGCGCTTCGTCCCAGAACTGTCTAGCATGCGAACAATGGACTAATGCATGTTCAAGATCTTCTTCATGTGCTTGACAGAGTTTGCATAAACTGACATCTCAAATATGTCTATGATGCAATGTCTTCTCATCAGTTAGGATGCCACGCATGACACGCCACTAGAAGACAGGTACCTTGGGGACAACTTTGAGAGACCAAAGTGTCTTCCACATGTGTGCTTGATCCACTGAAGTTCGGTGCCGGTCCCTTCACCTAGAGCTTGGTGCTCGTTGCGGTTCATCAAGGCTCGATACGCTGATTTCACACTGTAGTTTCCAGATTTCTCATGTGCCCACGCAAGAAAGTCCTCTCCACCGCCTTGCCGAAGTGGTATATTCAGAATTGCATCGGCATCAGGTGTGGCAAATGTACCTCGAACTAAGTCTCGTCTCCACGTCCAGTTCGTGTTGTCGATCAGATCGCTCACCTGTTCAACACTTGTGTTTGCTGGCTTGAGGATCGGTGATCGGGTAACAGTGGTTGGAATCCATTTGTCGGTCCAGGCGTTGATAGTTGAGCCATCACCAACACGTTGAACCACTCCCGCCTCAAGGGCTTCATGCCCGGCAACGATGGCACGCCATATGGCCGATGCTGAGTGTGGCACTTGAGCCTGCATAAAATCACTATCGGGGAAGTATCTCCCCTTCAAAACTCTGGCACATAGTGAGTTGGGGTTGGTCATGAACCTCCACCCATGTTTTCCCAATAGTGCCAAGTTAAACAGATGGTAATCACGAAATCCCATACCTCCTTTGCATTTTGGTACCGTGAGATTTTTCCATGATATCCAATGAAGAGATCTTCTGTCAATCGAGCCGCTCCACCAGTATTTAGCCATACTGGAAGTCAGGCTTTTACACACCTTTTTTGTAAGTAAGAAACAGCTCATACTGAACGTTGGGATGGCTTGAACTATGGATTTCAAAAGTGTTTCCCTCCCTGCGCACGCAAAGAGCCTTCCAGACCACCCTTGCATCTTGCCTCTTGATTGATCACCAATGTGATCAAAGGTCCCGCTAGTAATTCGGCCCACTGCCGTGGGAAGGCCGAGGTACCTCTCGCTAAAAGCTTCAACATGAACCCCCAGAATATGTTTTTGAGCTTGCCTGGTGATATGTGGAGCGTTCGAGCTGAAGTAGATGGCACTTTTGTCACGATTCACACACTGCCCGGATGCCTCCCCATATATCCACAATATATCATTCAGTGGCTGTGCACTTGCCGTATCAGCATTGAGGAAAATCAAGCAGTCATCTGCAAAAAGCAGATGGCTTATGCATGGCGATCGAAAGCTTACTCTGACGCCTCTGTCAATGTTGCCACCATAGTATTTCAAGAGAGAGGAAAAACCTTCAGCGCACAATAGAAATAAGAATGGTGAAACCGGACAGCCTTGCCTGAGGACTCTCGAGGGAGTGAAGTATGGTTGTAGCTCTCCATTTACTCGAACCGAGAAGCGCACAGACGTAACAAATTTCATAATTAACCTGAAAAGTGCATTACTAAAGCCGAGCCCGAGCAGAATGGCGTCGAGATAGTGCCACTCCATGCGATCATATGCTTTCATCATATCTAACTTTAGTGCACATGCTGTATTCCTTCCCTTTTTCCTTCTTTGCAAAGTGTGAACACTTTCGAAAGCCACCAACACGTTGGCAGTGATCAAGTGGCCAGGAACAAATGCGCTTTGTTCCTCACTGATAATATCATCCATATAGCATCGTAAGCGGTTAGCGATCGCCTTAGCCATGATCTTGTACAAAACTACGCATAATGCAATAGGACGGAATTGAGATATCATCTGTGGGTGTCGTACCTTTGGTATAAGAGTTATGGACATGTCATTTAAACACAAAGGGAGATCCCCACCATTCAGAAAGCCAAGCACTGCATCTGTCACATCTTTTTTCAGAAGCTGCCAGTGTCTTTGGAAGAATCCCGCTGTGTATCCATCGACTCCAGGAGCCTTGGATGGGACCATTTGGAAAAGTGCATCGTGTACCTCCTTTGCATCAAATGGCCGATCAAGCGACTGATTCATCTCCGGTGTCACCTTCGCGGGGACATGATCCAATAGCTCACTCATGTCAAAAAACCCTTGCGATGTGTAGAGATTCTGGTAGAATGACTGTATTTCCATTTTATCTTCCTCATGATCAGCAAAAACCGAACCATCAGCGCGTTTCAACCCGCTTATTCTGTTCATGCGCTGACGTTGTTTGGCTTGTGCTTGAAAGTACCCTGTGTTGCGATCTCCCTCTCGCAACCAACTTACTCTGGACCGCTGCCTCAACCAGATTTCCTCTTGTTTAAGTGCTTCTCGAAGCTTAGAAGTGATCCGTTTCTCCTCTTCAGAAGGGCCTCGCCCAATAGACTGTTCCCTTATCTTCTCCAACTTCTTCTCAAGCTGTCTCACGTTGCGCGAGAGACAGCCAAACTCACGCACCCCCCATGGCTCCAACGTGCGCTGGAGTGCCCCCAGCGAATCTGCTATGCCTTGAAGGCCCGGGTTGCGGGTATGTTTCAACCAAGTTTCTGTGACAAGATCCTCATAATCCCTATGAGTCTGCCATACGTTTTCATATATGAATTGTTTCTGTCGACGTGCACCATGATCATGCGGCTTGTCTCGGATCTCAGCTACCACGAAACAATGGTCAGATTCAACCGCACTAATGTGACGCACTCCAATTGATTCATATCGCTGCTTGAAGGCTTCGTTTGCAAATGCTCTATCAAGCCTAGCCTTAACGTTATCACCTCCAGATTGTCTGTTATCCCATGTATAGGGTAGTCCAGACCAACCCAAATCTTGGAAACCTATTTCTTCGACAACATCTCTGAATGCGCGCATTTGCCATTCCGGTCTGGCAGCTCGACTGAAATGTTCATCACCATACAGAGTCTCGTTGAAGTCGCCCATGCCCAACCAACCAGAATGTGGTAATGCATGCAAAGTTCTGAGGAATCGCCAGCTATGGTGTCTGTTCTCCACTCTAGGCGCTCCATAGAATCCTGTGAATCTCCACTCCACGGAGTTTGCCTGTTTCATCCGCACCATCGCATCGATATGGCCGGAACTAAAGTTTCTCAATTGTACTTCATAGTCCTTAGACCAAAAGAGGCCAATACCTCCTCTCAGTCCTTCGCTATCCACCGCAAAACATCCTGCGAAACCCAACTGGTGTCGCAGATCCTCAACTCGCTTCGCCCTAATTTTGGTTTCCATTACGAACAACAGGGCAGGAACTTCTTGCTTCACAATGTTGCGAAGCTCGCGAACTGCCTCGGGGTTCCCAAGCCCCCGGCAGTTCCAGCTCATGCAATTCATTGAGATCGGCAGGGCTGCACCACAGCCTCTGCCGAATTCTCGAGTGTAGGTCTCTTTTTCTTCGCCTCTCTCTCACTGTCATTGTCAGACATCTCCTGGCCTTCTCCTCCCGATGGTGTGCCTTCACGGATGACACTACTTGATGGGTTATTTCCATCGGTTAAGAGAAGCTGTAGGCTTGCAACTGGCCGGTAAACCTATTTCGGCGCCTATTTCCTTTTGTGAGAATGTGGCTTGTTATTAATAGGGGAGGTCACTTCAACCTGTTCCTTGTCTGCATTGGAAGAGTTTCCCGATTCCCTCTGACTGCTCGTACGTGTGTTCTGATCCTTAGACGAACTCTCGCCATAGGCAGGTTTCTTCTTCTCTTCAGGTGCTTTGAGTTTGGGACTGAACTGTAGTTCCCCGTTTTCATCCCTCGGTCCCGGGCTGGGACAGAACAGATCCGCATGCCCTAGACGGCCACAAGAGAAGCAAAAGTGTGGCACTTGTTCATACTGGATATCATATATATCAGTTTTACCCCTCTTTGCCGAAGTTATCAAGATCCACCTCCTTAGTGGCTTCTTGACATCAATGGAAACCCTAGCACGCAGGTATCCACCTACATGATCAAACTGAACGTAGGTAGCATCCTTGTCAATCTGCTGTGCGATTAGTTTTACCCATGTCTCATTGCGTAGGTTGTATGGGAGGTTTGGAACCCTAGCCCATAAACTAAGTCGATCGAACTGCACCTCATCGGGCCGCATGCAGTCCCTGAATTCCGCCAGGATCACCGCGTTCTTGCTGATATGCCATGGAGATCCATCCCAAATCCTATCGTGATCTCTTCAGGATTCAAATTCTGCCACAAAGGTATTCTCTCCCATAGATCGGAATTGGAGTCCTCTAGGGTTTCCCCAAGCCGGCCGAAGCGCATTGGTTATGGTCTGGATGTGGAGGAGGTGTCGATGCAAAACCCTACCCGCCAATAGCCACTTCTCCGGATTGCCTTCATCCATGTCATCGACCACCAGTGGAGTCGCTTCCTCATCGGTGATCCCCAGTTTTCCAAGTTGTGCCTCGAGCCGAGCCCTAACCGTCCGGGGGGAGGCTTGGTCCGCAGCCCGATCATCGCCGTGAGCAGAGTTGCCATCTCCACGCGAAGTCTCCGGTGCGCACCGTCGGTTTAGTCCCGCGAGCGCCGTCAAGTTTGCCGAAACCCTAATCGCCAGAGCTCTTTAGGTTTTCGTGAAAAACCCTCCCCATGCCTAATTGAATAGTCCTAAAGGGTTGGCACGGTATGTATGGGCTGCATGGTGGGCTCGAGCCCGTGGCACTCGTCATGATTGTACACCTCGTACGGGAACGCACGGTGCTGCGGGTTTACTTTCCCAGCCCGAGAAATTCGTGGTGGGCGCTGCACACGGTGCCCCGGCTGCTCGCTCATCTCTATCCCCATCCACCCCAACTCTTTTTTTGGTTGGTTTTGCGCCTTCACATGCCGGCAGCCAAAAGATGGAGATATGGACATGAATCACACCGGGATATATGCGTGCCTCTCGTCCGCTGCACCAGCCGGGCGTGGTGGTGCACGCCTATGACTCCATCTTCGGAGGGCGGGTTGGCATCCGATGGGCTTGGGTTTGGGCTCGAGCCCGTGGCGATTGGTACCACAAGTTCGACGGCTGACTCACAATATACACATTTCATTTTGGCCCACAATGAATTCATATTTTTCAGTACATTACTATTATTATCTACTAGCAGAGTGGCCCACCCGATGTGCCCGCTAGAATTTTAAAACTTTATCTTGAGAATGCATTATATGATTTGTCAAAAGAAAATTGGAACCAAATGTTATCACATTCACAAATATGTTATCAAGTAATCATGCATCTTCTAGTTATGCACACTATAATACTCATAATCAGTCATATTGTGCATTTTCTATTTTTATCATTTTCTAGGATTTTTACCGTGTTGGTGACTTTTAGGTTTCCCTTATTTTAAAATATATAGGAATATGTATATTTGCTAATGGTGTGTAAGATTGGCATACTAATCTGTTATTTGCTGCTGGGTGTATTTTTAATATTTGCCAATTATATCTGGCCTTGTCTTTTAATTTGAGAAATCCTACAAAAATAGTGGGACTTATTTGTATCGATGGAGGGAGTAAGAAATGAAGATAAGAGAATAATATCAAAAGGTTTTACATGCAAGATAATGATCATATTAGTAGTACGTATATATTTTAATATTTTATACATGAGTAATAAAAAATAAAACATAAAGTTGATAATAAGAAAGGTATAAAATAGATAACGTTATAACTCTCCTATGAATAGTCACTATAATTCAATAAAACAAAAAGAAAAGCTCATAAACATGAGCTAACTCGACCATAAAGGCCCACATCGCAATTCTACAAAAATATAAGTTTAGCCGAATAAATCTAGAATGGTTCACTTATCGAAAATAAAACATGCACAATATCGACCAAGTCAATTAGTGGCCACTTCATGGCATTGATTATGAATACATGTTTTTGGTGCTTGCAAAGAATGGTGGCCAAATAACATCAAATGATCGCCATACAAATGCAATATAAATTCTGCTGAAACATTGCACATATGTTTGAGCGCAAACTTTGTTTTTTTATACATAGCTCCTCGGATGTCCTTTGGGCACGTAGTTTTGCATACGCCTAAAACATTTGGTGATAATCGAAGTTACAAAGTTTTTGATTTTTTATTTGTTTTGCTATGTTTTTGGTCATGGGTTTAGCAGGGGGTGCATATAGCATGGGTGTAGAAATGGAAGCCACTCTTCGATGGTTGCACATATGGACATGAATCACATGATACAATGTCAATGCTTTTCTAAACCATTAGGTCAACTCTGTTGCTTATTTTGTTGGAATTTTGAAAGGATGAACTTAGGCAAATATTCATTTCTGAGCTCTAGCTCATCTACACCCTATGAATAGTAAAAAAATACTGACAAAATTCAAATCCGAAAAAAATATCATAGAAGATGATATACCAACTATCTTCTATAAAGAAAGCATCGGCTGATCGTTAAACATATAGCAAATTATTACTTAACTTAAGAACTGATATGCGCATTATTAGTCATTAAATTATTTACCAGAAAAATAACCTAAATTAAATCTTCTTGGTCTTGGGCGCACATGATTAATCCGCAAATCGATTTGGCCTAATCCTGGGAGCTTGACCGCCGGCTAGCAATGGATGCATGCCTTCCGCTTTTCTTTGTGGGTTTGGCCCTTGCTGGCACTAGTTTCTACTCAATATGTTGGGCGAATTCTGTCGGCTGCCCTTCCATCCTGCTTCTTGTGGTAGCGCCTCGCCAAGCTGATTAGATCGAGTCGAGTCGTGGCACCTAGGAAGGCTGAAAAGAATCGTGGGGGCAGAAGGCTTACCGAGAGGGAGTTGCGGAGCGTTCGGGTGATCAAACCCACATGCCCAAAACAGTGCATAGAAATGAAATAGCCTAATAAAAATATACATCGTTGGCCCAAAATTGGGGCCCTTGGGATTTGTGGGCCGTATGAGGTCACATCTCTCACAGAGTCCCCTGGACGGCCATGTGTGTGTATGTTTGCGACGCCATTTTAAATCTTGGGTAGGCTAGGATGGGAAACCGAGGAGGACTTAGAGGGGAATGGCCGCATGTATCAGCGGGCTCCACATGGATACAAATTGGGAGAGCTAATCATGAATCCCATAGTCGTGGTTATTTTGCCAAGGAGCAATCCCAAGCACTTATTTTACGGGTGCAATCCTAAGCACTTACGAAGCTACAAGGCAGGTTGATCGATCCTATAGCCTTTTTTTAGATGTCAACGATCCTCTGGCTTTTTTATTAGGGAATGATTAATTCTACAACTGGTCGTTCACGTATGATTAATCCTACAAGGCGTTCTTCAGTCTTGTAAGGGAGATGAGGAATGAGTTTCCTATATTGTGCGACTGAAGTTGGTGCACTAGTATTAGCCTGCCCATGCATTAAGAAAGTGTTTGTTATTATCATAGTGGCTAAAATAGGTTCGATTAGGGACTCGGAAATCATAAGTTGAGTAACTGCAATCATAAGGAGATTCTACGAGTGTCTTCCATTGTCAAAATTTACCTGTTGGGGAGAGTTCATAAGAACACAAAACTTCATCGAATGGATGTGTAGCTGATAATCTTTCTAGGTTTAAAGGAATATGTACTCATTTATCAAATAAGAACTCATTAGTCAAATAATTATGCAAAATATAACAGTCTAGTGAAATATAGTCCTCAATAACCACCACCAAGTATCACATATATTACGAAAGTACATATTAATTATCAAATCACGTTGCACCCAACATATTGTTGGCACTACAAATAATCTCGAATGTCTCAATGCGATCTACATGAAATTACACAAAACCGTGTGGAAGTTTTGTAGAAGATGGGGTTGTTCGTCCTCCAGTCGACAAACTAGAACCTGCACATTTTATGGATAAAATATTATGAACATAGAAGTATTATAATTGCAGAACACATCCATTCAAACTAGTCAGAAACATTTAATATTAAATTAATGATTTATTTTAATCTGTATTGGCTTTTTCTGTATGTTGTTGTATTCATAAAAGTATAAAGTCTAAGCATGAGCAGCAAATATTATTCACCCAACAATCACAGCTAATAATATATAATAGATACATATCGAGATAACAACTTCTACCAGAGAAGGAGTGTAATGCTTAGCGATCATGCAACTAGGAATCATCAGGAACTATACATTTTTGTTGACCTTTTGCATTTCGTCATGTAATTGTTCTAAAAATAACTACTAGCATACATGACTGCGAAGCTAGTTTAAATATTGAACAACCTTACAAGTGATACCCTCTCAAAATTAGAGCAACCTACATGGTATACGAGAAGGATTACTTATAGTTGGCGCTGTCATCCTTTGTCTTTTGTTGGCCCGTCTATATTCTGCAGAAATTGTAGCTAGATCAACTTTTTATCTTTCTATAATGAAAAGGTAACTGTGATGCAAAAAATATTAAAGAATAATGCATATGTGCAAGTAGTCTCTGGAACATGTGTTCACACTAATATGATAGATATCTTGATGTATGCATTTGTACGTGAAATAATTTCCAAATAATGCTAGCACAAAAGATTTCAAGGGTGTCAAAGTATTTAACACCACCAACAAGTTACATCCTCCATGAGTTATACAAAATTACTGCTTGTTCACCAGAAGCATTTCTTGAACTTGTTGCCCGCATGATTGTTCATCCAGACGGAATGATGCATGGATATTGCATGAAATTAAACAGGTAATATGATTGTAAAACTATGTAACTGGAAACATGCGGAGGTTCCCATGTAACATTTGTATAAACCATATTCTTTATCATGTAACGAAATAACCTAAAATAATGTCAATTCCATATTAACTTCTATTAAGTAACTACAATACTGACTATTTTATGTTGAGTTCACGTAGAAATCTATTTCTTTCTATGATATGATTACATTTGCACTCTAAGTTTGAGAATTCCACACTGTAATAATAGAAAAATATATTCAAACGCATCGGTGAAATTACGCATACCATGATTGTCCGTAGAAGTATCAGCAGATCTCTGTCAAACACATAGAATACCTTATTAAATTTACACTTGTAAATATATATGAAAAATATGTAATCGTATACATGTTTGAACAATTAGTAAATGCATTGATGTTAAGTATTTAGGCACCTTCTTAACTGGCTCCCCATTTACAGTTCTTGTTGTTCGGAACTCTAAAACATTGGGTTTGGAGCGGAATCTGTGACTATATTCCTTGTGAAAGTAGTACTGAAATGAGCAAAAAAGATATAGTTAATTTTACATATACATGATTTAACATGTAAAATTGCATAGAGAATACAAAAGGAGAAGTTTAAAATTGTAACGAAAAAAATGTGTTGTTAATATAATAATAAGGAAAAATGTTACGGTGAGAGCAGACAACCGAGCAATCTATACTAAAAATTCTTAAATATATTCAGTGTTGCATGTTCATAAGTTATTGGTTAAGTGCTGTGACAAGTGAGCATCCAAATGTGCGTGGACAGATCAGAGTCACACTGGTTGAATTCTGGGTTAAATACTATGACAAATTCAATCGTTTAGTTGAACACCAAAGAATAACATGTTGTTAATGCATTATTTTGATATTATGTTTTTGAAATTATGGCATCAGATTGTCAAACATCACATGATTGGTCGAGTGGGTTTTAATTATTTTAACCATTTAGTACACAAGAGAATTCTATAATAACATGATATCAATGTGCCCTATGTCTTGTTTCACATATGTGCATGGTTGTGCAAAACCAAATACAGTACAAACTAGTACGAAAACATGTGCAGAATTTTATTTGGACGCAAAAGACCAAAGATTTATAAGATAACTCAATTAAAACACATCTTTCTGAATCTAGATAAGTTATTATTTGGTCTGAATGCTCATCACGTAAACACTCCATATGCTATGAGATGATTGTGATTAGCACACAACAAAAATTATTAGTGGAAAGACCGCAGAGGAACAAGAGTACACTAACCTTGTCATACTGCTTCCCATCTTTTCTAAATTGTTTAACAGCTGTCCACATCCCTGCTCCTGAATCTATATCCTTCAGCCACTGAGGGAGAGGTATATCTATGTAGTCTCTGGGTTGTGCCACTGGTAAAGATTCAGAGCTGACAACAGCCCTCCCAGCAGGGGAGGCAGAATCAATCTGAAGGCCATCGGTATAACCATGCCCGTCAGATCTTGTTTCCTTCCATCTGACAACAGGTAATACCATACCAGAATCTGCTTCCAGGTGGTCATCCTGGGCTTGGCTGCCACAGTATGCGATCCCCATAGAACTATTGCTGATAGTTCTTTCACTCGAATCACTCGAATCTTCTGCTTTTTCAACACGTACATCCATCTTGCGCTAGTTACCAACAAGTTAATAAAATGAGGAAGCAGAAATGGGATGAGGAGAATATATTGAAGGAAGGTAGATGAAAGCAAACCTGGTTTCCGGAGGGTAGAACGGGGAGATGCTTGGCAGGGAGCCCTGGGATGATTTGTTTTTCCTACTGATATGAGAGCAAGGTTGGAGTGTGTAGAGGAAGAGAAAACACAGGTTTGTAAATTGTGTTCTTACCAGGAATATAAACGCGGGAGGAGGGGTGGGGATGTCAAACCGTGTTGCTTTCTACAGCTAAAGCTGTCACCAGCAAAGTACAGCTAGCAGGTATTAATCCTTAATTACTTGCTGCCAAAAAGAGCTCTGCTAATATATATCCTTGTGTTTTCACAATTATGTCTCTATATAGTATAAAATCTGGATCCATTGTATGTGGATAGCTTTGGGGAAAGATTCAGAATGTCATTACTACCATAGAATTTGTGTCAAAATCTATTACTAACTAAAATAGTTCTTTGTAGTTATTGGTCGTTACCAAAAAAATGTGGCATATAGGAATTTGCATTACAGAAAAGGTGCCCCGCATAGTAGGCCCACGCAAGCTTGCAAAGATGTACATAAAACAATGTATACAAGAAATATATCACGAATAGGGCATCCAAAGGGAAAGTAGTTGCTATATGGATCGCTGCAGCCCCGCTACATGCACTTATATATCCAGCCATTTTAAAACCTGGAGATGGGTGCGCTGGCCTGGTGCATGTCAGAACTGACATTACCGGGCCTTTTTGTGCCCATGTGAACACTGGAGGATTTTTGGACATCTCTCACCCGATTATATCACATGCATGCTCTCTATCTCACGCTCTCTCTCTTTTTCACGCGCTCTCGCCCTCTCACACATGCTGCACGATTTGGCCTATAAAAATAAAAAGCTCTTCCTGACACACAAGTTCTCTCACACTACTTTTAAGAACACTCTCACGTCTCCCTCTCTTGTCTAGAAAACAAGAAAACCTAGAGTATACATGTATCTGATGGACTCTCTCTCTCTCTCGATGACCATGTGTGAGTAGTTTCCTTAGGACTGTAGGTTCATAGAAGTAGCTAGATCTCTCTCTCTCTCTCTCTCTCTCTCTCTCTCTCTCTCTCTCTCTCTCTCTCTCTCTCTCTCTCTCTCTCTCTCAAGAGTAGGGTTAATATTACCACGAATATATAGCCTTCTTGCATAACGTATCCTCAATCTAGTCAGTTGTCCTTTTTTGAGATGCATATTAGTGAAAGTGATATCGAGACATTTGGAAGGTTTGTTTAGTGGTAAAACATAGATTAAACTATTTAAAGAAGGCTATTGTATAACATACCTTTGGTTATTCTTAAAGACTGAATGAAGTTAATGTGAGATCTGAAGAGTCTTCGAAACTGGCGAGTGGGGAAGATCAAGATCAGTAAACATCATATGGTGGTTGAAGATTGAATGAGAATATTGGTGGGACAAACCCAACAGCGACGAACGCCGAGAAGCCCTCCGACGACGAACGTTGGACGGATGTAGTAGACGATGAACAAATCACACTTCCGGCGACGAATGCCCCGGCCAAGGATTTACCCAGGAAACACTACCAAGGTCAGTGTAACACTAATTTACTTACCAAGAAAACAACACCTTCCTCCCCCATTTTTCAAAGCTTGGCTAAACATGACACATGCTTCAACTCCACCCTCCAAACATCCAGTCCCTAGGTCATGTTGTGGACAAATATGCCTCCTCAATGTGTGCTCTTTTCTCACATCTGCATTCAGTTAGTACATTAGAATGTCATGTAAACATAAACTTCCTAACATATATTAGCATTGGATATGGATTCAACCAAGATGACAAGCAACAATGGATCTAAGTGAGTTGCACTTGTACAAGCAGACATGGTGACCCGTTCTTAAGGAGCAAGACTGTTAAAATTTTCAAGTTGTTTCCCTTCCGTTGGATCGAGCAACCTTAAACTAAGTGCACGTCCATGCAGACCAATGGGAGATGACCAAATATTACTTTTCCCATTTCAGAGATCTGCAAGATATCATCATTGTCCAAAATAAGTATAATCATGTTATTTCATCCAGTTCAATAAATGAATTATGAAGCAAGAAGTACAAATTAGAGGCATTATGTGACCTTCATGCACTAGTAGAAAAAGGGTCATCGTGAAACACAATAGTGCGGTTTGAATTTCAGCCGCACTAATGTGTACAATAGCACCGGTTCGTGGCGGCGATCAATAGCACCGGTTCAGTGGCAAACCTTTAGTACCGGTTCATGCCACGAACCGGTACTAAAGGGCTGTGTCAGCCAGCTGTCGAGCTATGGCCCCACCATCACCATTTAGTGCGGTTCGCACCACGAACCGGTACTAATGAGGTTATGGCAAGCTGTTTTAGTCCCACCTCACTCCCTAACAAGCCTTTTACCACCTTAAATATGTTATTTCTCAAACTATCACAAGCACTTGGTCTTCATTGAACTCTATGTGTAAAATTTGTGGCGCAATATGAGTCTTCATCGGTTTATAAATCGTTGATGACTCATATTGACAATTCAGATTGTACACACAAAGATCATTGATGATCAAAGTATTTTGATGTTATAAGATCATATTGACAGTTTAGACTGTAAAGAAATATAAGATCATGTTGTAAATGCTCTTATATTTTTTGCGTTTAGTATGCACCATTCAAAGCGACGCCATCAACTTTCAACCATTTCTGCCTTCATTTGCTATTTTTCATGTATTCAATGATTTGTTTTGAGAACTAAATGACCTGGAAATTGAAAAGCACAACAAATGAACTCTGAAAAGGTTGAAACTTGGCATGGTATCATCATTTCACCCACATAGATTGTTCAAAAAAGTAGAGAGGGTTACGGCAAAAACTGGATGCACTTCGTTTACAAACTAGACAATCTCTTTCGAAGTATTCAGGTTTCTGACGAAATTAAACTCATCTGTTACAAAGACATTTCATTTTTTTAAACTTATTACAACTCCAGACTTTTTGTGCATTCAGTATGCATCATTCAAAGCGACGCCATCAACTTTCAACCATTTCTGCCTTCATTTGATATTTTCATGCATTTAATGATTTGTTTTGAGCTAAATGACCTGGAAATTGAAAAGCACTACAAATGAACTCTGAAAAAGTTGAAACTTGGCATGGTATCATCATTTCACCCACATAGATTGTTCAAAAAAGTAGAGAGGGTTACGGCAAAAACTGGATGCACTTCGTTTACAAACTGGACAATCTCTTTCGAAGTATTCAGGTTTCTGACGAAATTAAACTCATCTGTTACAAAGACATTTCATTTTTTTAAACTTATTACAACTCCAGACTTTTTGTGCATTCAGTATGCATCATTCAAAGCGACGCCATCAACTTTCAACCATTTCTGCCTTCATTTGATATTTTTCATGCATTTAATGATTTGTTTTGAGCTAAATGACACTAATTAAATTTTGTGCAGGCAGCGCACCACCTTTAGTACCGGTTGGTGGCTCCAACCGGTACTAAAGGGTAAGCTGTTTTTTAGTCCCACCTCGCCAAGAGAGAGGGAGTAGGAGCGGTTTATAAGCCCTAGGTGCAGAGACGATGAAGAAGAGGCTCAATGCTCACGTTAGTAGCTTCAAGCCTTTAGGAATATGGTAGATTGCACGGAGCTACGCGCAGTGCAGTTTACACTATTCCAAAAGGCTTGAAGCAAATTAACGAGCATTGCACCTCTTTTTTAATTTTAATAACTTATTACAACTCCGGACTTCTTGTTATGGCAAAAGGAAGGAGGAGAAGAAGAAGAGGAAGAAGAAGAAGAGGAAGAAGAAGGAGAAGAAGAAGAAGAAGAAGAAGAAGAAGAAGAAGAAGAAGAAGAAGGAAGAGGAAGAAGAAGAAGAAGAAGAAGAAGAAGAAGAAGAAGAAGAAGAAGAAGAAGAAGAAGAAGAGAGGAGGAGGAGGAGGAGGAGGAGGAGGAGGAGAAGAAGAAGAAGAAGAAGAAGAGGAGGAGGAAGAAGGAGAAGAAGGAGAAGAGGAGGAAGAAGAAGGAGAAGAAGGAGAAGAGGAAGAAGAAGGAGAAGAAGAAGAAGAAGAAGAAGAAGAAGAAGTAGAAGGAGAAGGAGAAGAAGAATAAGATGAGGAAGAAGAAGAAGAAGAAGAAGAAGAAGAAGAAGAAGAAGAAGAAGAAGAAGAAGAAGAAGAAGAAGAAGTAGAAGGAGAAGGAGAAGGAGAAGAAGAATAAGAAGAGGAAGAGGAAAATAAATAGAAGAAAATAAATAATGCAGAAAAGAAAAAAACTAATATAAAGCAAAAATATTCACAAAGAAACTAAATACGGCAAAAAACTACTCAGAAATAAATAGAAGAAAAAAATAAAGCAGAAAAGAAATAACTATATAAAAAATTACTCAAAAATAAATAGAAGAAAATAAATAATGCAGAAAAGAAAAAACTAATATAAAGCAAAAATATTCACAAAGAAACTAAATACGGCAAAAAAACTACTCAAAAATCAATAGAAGAAAAAAATAAAGCAGAAAAGAAATAACTATATAAAAAAATTACTCAAAAATAAATAGAAGAAAATAAATAACGCAGAAAAGAAAAAAATTTAAAAAAATGTTGGGGCACTCCCGGCGGGCCTACAAGACCTAGGGTGTGCAAATGCAGGCCCAGAAGGTCCAGGAGGCTCACCGGGCAGCGCGCCATAGTTAGGCCCAGAAGCCTGCTATATAGAGGAGTTCGAAAGGGCAGCCGCGGCTGGGTTTATAAACCAGTGCGGCTGCCCTTCGCTCGGCGAGGTGGGACTAAACATAGCGCACCGCGGGTGGCAGCGCACGGCCTTTAGTACCGGTTGGTGGCTCCAACCGGTACTAATGTGTTGCCCTTTAGTACCGGTTGGAGCCACCAACCGGTACTAAAGGCCCTCGTTTCCCGCCGCTTGGGCTGGCCAAAATTGGCCTTTAGTACCGGTTCGTGGCTCAAACCGGTACTAAAGGCTCCCCCTATATATACTACACTTACGAAAAATCAGTTATCGTCGCCACTTCGTTCCACTTTTCTCGCGCGAGAGAGAGTCTCGCTCGATCTCGCCGACGCCGCCGCGCCGCCGTGCCGTCGCCCCCGCCGCCGCGCGCGTCGTCGTCGTCGCCGCCGCCGCCGCCCGCCGCCGTCGTCGCCGCCGCGCCGCCGCCGTCGTCGTTGCGCGCCCAGCCCGCCGCCCGTCTCGTTGCCATATCGCCGCCGCCCGGCAACCTCGTCGCCGTCCCCGCCACCGCCGCCCGTCTCGTCGCCGTCTCGGCCCCCGCCGCCGTCGTCGCTGCCCGCGCCACCGTCGCGCCTATATACGCACACACGACACGCACACATACACACACACACACACACACACACACACACACACACACACACACACATACACACACACGACACACACACACGCATACACACACACATACACACAGACACGTACACACAAACACACACACACACACACACACACACACGTATATACACACACACATATTTTTTTACTTATTTTCCGTTTTCTATATATAATGTTTAGATGAATTAGAACTATCTAGTTTATTTTTAGAATGTTAGAAATGTTATCATCGATGAATTAATATAATATCTTGTTTATTTTTAGTAAATATAATGCTTAGTTGAACTAGTTGAATTAATATATAGATCAACTAGTTTATTTTTAGAAGATGCTTAATTAGTTGAACTTGTTGAATTAATATATAGAACTAGTTTATTTTTAGAAGATGCTTAATTAGTTGAACTTGTTGAATTAATATATAGAACTAGTTTATTTTTAGTAAATGCTTAATTAGTTGAACTAGTTGAATTAATATAACTAGTTTATTTTTAGTAAATGCTTAGTTGAACTAGTTGAATTAATAGATTTTTCTGTTAATAGATTTTTTTTCTGTTAATAGATTTTTTTTTCTGTTAATAGATTTTTTTGGTGATATTATTATTGAATATGCATGTTTGGTGATATTATTGTTAATAATTTTTTTGGTGATATTTAGATTGTGTAATTAATTTTGTTCATAGAATTTTAAGGATTTTTTTGTTCATAGTATTTAGAAAAATAAAAAAAAGAAGAAGTAGTTTATATATAGTTGAACTAGCTAGTTGATTTAATAAACTAATTTATTTTACTATATATAGAAGTAGTTTGTTTTTAGTAAGTACTACTTATTTATTTATAGTAAGTGCTTAGTAGTTGAACTAGATAGTTGACTTAATTAATAAAACTAAATTATGAACGTAGGCCGGAAATGTCGTACTCATCGGACGACGAAAACCGCCCGGGGGAGTGCGACTAGTGCCACGACGACCGAGGTATCTGCGACAGGTTCATTGAGCTGGACGAAGATCGGCGTTTCAGCATTAAGCTCGAGGAGACCTGCGATGTTCATACGGTACGCAATGACGACAATAGTTTTTTTCGTAATTAAGCACGACTTCAACTATTTTAGTGTGTATTTTTCATGTTTTCCAATTTGACTAGCTTATCCCATGCTTTGCAAGACGCTATGTCTTGGAGAGGATGGGTTTTGAAGACCATGAAAATTTCAAAACCAAAAAAATTATCCTAAGTACCGAACTTGGTGTGGATTTTCAAGTAAAGCTGTACAATGCTCGAGTGTAACCCATTTTGGTTGCAAAATTGGGATGCATTTTGCAAGATGTATGGTCTTGATGAGGGTATGTTTGTCACCATGGATCTTGGTGATCCTACAATCGAGCAAGAGACACCTTCGATTTGGGTCCTTGTGGATACACCTCCAGTTCTTCCCTCATGTGAGCTAAACATAGTTATTAAGTAATTTATATTGTTTATTTCAAAATATAATGTTGACAACTTATCTCCATTGACAGCTTATTTTCATTCTTCAAAGAATGTGCGGAAGATGGTAGACAGAACGTACTACACTGAAGGCTCCGAATTAATTTATCAGGAGAAAAATCATCTGGTCGGATTTTGTACTGATCTTGAGAATTACAATATCTACAATCAAACTCCTCAACATTATGGTCAATACGTGCCACTAGTGCACGTGTTGAACTCTGATAACTACCATGGAGATACCTGGTAAGATTATTTATTACTATTACAACATCCGTGCATCTTTTTGCACACTTCTAAAACTAGTACATCATTGCTAACTACAAAGTTATTATTATGTTTTCAACAGATAATCCCGAATGATTGTGTGCCTCATCGATGTATACGCGTGGTAGCCTTTATGTTTTGAACATACGACCAGGTCGTCCTACGAATCTCAACTGTCCATACCGGGTTTCTAAAAGAAGTGGAGACATAACAATCAAGGAATGGAGAAAATGTATGGACAGTCGTAAGGAGCTTCTTGGAAGCAATAAGCAGCGAAAGGCAAGAATTGGAGACAGGATGATCGCCATTCTTCATAATGGAGAGTCAGGGTCTATATTGTTTTATGCTATTTTACCTTAAAAGTGTTTAGATCCTACCTGATACTGATGATCATGTGCTAAGAACAATTATGTAGGGTTGGGTTCGATGACTATATATGAGGATGATGATCGTATGACTTATTATTAATAACGAGTAGAAGTTGTATGATGATGCATGATTAGTAGGACTTGTTATTATATATATATGATGATGTAAATGATGCAAAGCATGCATATGAGCATGTTATATCTGCGGGTGCAATGAACATAGCAGCAGCGTTGATAAACAAAGCATGCATGATGTATTATGCATAACGTGTACAATGTGTAGTATCGTAAAATACCAGCAAACAAAAAGAATTAAAATGGAAACACAAAATTAAATGAAAGAGAAATCATAAAACTAAAAACCCACCAAACCTTATAGTACCGGTTGGTGTTACCAACCGGTACTAAAGGGCTCCAGGCCCCCGGAGCTGGCTCGTGCCACGTGGTTGCCCTTTAGCACCGGTTCGTGCTGAACCGGTACTAAAGGTGGGGGGGCTTTAGTGAACACAATGTAGTGCCGGTTATGTAACCGGCACTAAAGGGCCTTACAAACCGGTGCTATTGCCCGGTTCTGCACTAGTGATGGGAAAGAATGTAAGACAGGGAAAGAGGAGTGAGGAAGCCCTCCGTCAACTGCAGAGCCAAGATGTCCACCTCCTCGTCTTAGCGAAGATCCGCAGCATCGGACCGTACTCGATCCGCCGATGCTTGCCACCACCACCAAGACCAATATTGATCCGCCGACGGAGGCGCAGATCTCGGCTAGCCCACCTGCCATGCACGTGTGCACGGTGGACTCATTCCGGCCAGCACGTGTCCATAGGCCACAACGCATGAGGCTCGTCTTGGCATATCGCCTCGCCGCCGGTCTAAGCATGTCTCGCTCCTCCCTACCTTGGGCATATGTATTTAGGAGGAAGAGGAACGGCGAGGACTTGAGGCACAGATTCTGGAGGTGGCTTGGTGCCTGGAGGGGGAGGCATAGAACGAGGGGAGAAGAGAACGGCGGTGGCGGCGATATATGGCATGGCGAGCGGGACAGCCCGTCCGAGTGGTGGAATGGGATCGTGGAGTGCTTAGATCAAACTCATATTGGTTGAAAGCGGGGGGGGGTTCCCTTCTTTGACAAATTCAATTGTATAGTTGAATGCCAAAGAATTAGAGGTACATGCAATATTTTAGGAAAAATGGATATTCATCTTCTATATTACGGGATTAAATTGTAAAACATAGCATGAATAGATGAACAGGTGTGAATTATTTTAACCAGTCACCACTAGAAACTTCTACCATAACTTGAAACCAATGTTAGTAGATCAAATAAAAAAGGATGTGTTAGTTTCTCAAAAAGATGCCATGTGTTTTGGTCGGCCATGTAGACCCTATTTGTCTGCTCTCTGGTGTGCACCCGGAGAGAATGCCATTTTTGACCACATTCGATTCGTTGCATCATCGTGGTTCAGATTTGTCACGCTGCCATATCCTTCTCCAGAATAATCTATTCTAGTCCAGTAACGTTCACAACATCCAGGAATGGCGAGACCTATCAGTTTCATTAGTGCATCCTAGCAGAAGGCCAAAAGTCGAGATCCTGACAAATTGGTGTCTTATCACTTCTAGACCATTTGGATATTGTGCAGAAACAAGATTTTGTCAATGGCTATAACAACACTGTAGAATGTGTGGCAACCAGTGGCAGAGCTTCATGTAGACCAACGGAGGCCATGCCCCCCCTTAACTTTTGCATCCATAAAAGAATATACAATTTTTTAAGCCTAACATGTGTTTAAACTAGAGATTAGCCCCTCCTTTGCTACTAATTCACTCCCCTTCAGGTAATGGCCCTCTTGGATTATGCTCAAACTCTGCCACTGGTGGCAGAACCACCTAGTTTCATCAACAACAATGGCAGACATGAACTTCTGTAAGAGAAATCTAATGGATTCGTTCCGTTAATAGAATAGGCAGCGCTCCTGTGGTTGTGCCCGCATTCTTGAGCAATTTTAACATGCTCCCTCTTACCCCATATTTTCACATGGGACTTAAGAAGGTAATATTCATTCAAGTTCACTACCTAATGAAATCAACGACTTAGATTTATATTATACTCTTACATCTCATGTGAAAAGGGGAGGTAAGAGGGAGCATGTTAAAAAAACCTCCACAGTCATACAATAGCACATGGGAAATTGAGATGTTAACTGATTTCTATCAACAACACAAGTGGCCATGAGTTTTTTTACATGTATGCATGGTTGTGATTAAAGAAAATACAAGGTAGTGCGAAAACAAATGCATAAAATCATTTTGACCCAAACGCTGAAAATCTATCAGGTAACTGAAGCAAACAATGTTATCTTTTGGAGAACCTAGGATCTAATTAGTTCATCATTTGGTATGAATGCTCATCAAGAAAATACTCCTTACGATACCTTGTAATTAACACAGAATGAAAATTATCTGATGATACAACAGACCAGAACATGAGTATATACTAACCTCTTCATGCTTCCTATCTGCTCAAAATTGTTTGAGAGCAGTCCACATCCTTTTGCCTGAATCAATTCACTCTAGCCACTCAGGATAAATCTATATGCAGTCTCGGCGCTGTGCCACTAGAACAAAATCTGACCTAGCAGCAGGCCTCTAAGTACGAGAGGCAGAATCAATTTCCAAGCTGCGTGTATAACCATGACCGTTAGATCTCGTTGTAGTCCTCTCTCCTACAACAGGCAATACCATAGCAGATTCTCCTTCCAGGTTACCATCCTGGGTTCGGCTACTGCTACTTCTTGAGCTTGCGTTAATTTTTCCCTTGAAGAGGAAAGGGTGATGCAACAAAGTAGAGATAAGTATTTCCCTCAGTTAAGAACCAAGGTATTAATCCAGTAGGAGACACAAGCAAGTCTCCAATATATGTAGCCGCACAAACTAACAAGCACTTGCACACAACGCGAAAAAGGGGTTGTCAATCCCTTCACGGTCACGAACAAGAGTGAGATCTAATAGAGATAGGTATAAAAGATAAATAAAAAGGCAAACTAAAGCAAATATAAATAAATTGTAGCAAGGTATTTTTGGGTTTTTTGATTTATAGATCTGAAAATAGACCCTGGGGCCATAGGTTTCACTAGAGGCTTCTCTCTTGAAAGAAAACATACAGTGGGTAAACAAATTAATGTTGAGCAACTGATAGAAAAACGCATAGTTATGACCATATCTAAGGCAATGATCATGAACATAGCCATCACGTCTGTGACAAGTAGACCGAAACGATTCTGCATCTACTATTATTAGTCCACGCATAGACCGACTCCTACATGCATCTAGAATATTAAGTTCATAAGAACGGAGTAATGCTTTAAGTAAGATGACAATATGTAGAGGGATAAACGCAAGCAATATGACATAAAACCCATCTTTCTATCCTTGATGGCAACAAGGCAATACATGCCTCGCTACCCCTTCTGTCACTGGGTGAGGACACCGCAAGATTGAACCCAAAACTAAGCACCTCTTTCATTGCAAGAAACATTTGAAAAGTTCAAAGAATTTCAGAGTGAAGTTGAAAATCATCGTAATAAGAAAATAAAGTTTCTACGATCTGATCGTGGAGGAGAATATTTGAGTTACGAGTTTGGTCTACATTTGAAACAATGCGGAATAGTTTCGCAACTCACGCCACCTGGAACACCACAGCGTAATGGTATGTCCGAACGTCGTAATCGCACTTTACTAGATATGGTGCGATCTATGATGTCTCTTACAGATTTACCGCTATCGTTTTGGGGTTATGCTCTTGAGACGGCTGCATTCACGCTGAATAGAACACCGTCAAAATCCGTTGAGATGACACCTTATGAACTATGGTTTAGCAAGAAACCAAAGTTGTCTTTTCTTAAAGTTTGGGGATGCGATGCTTATGTGAAAAAGCTTCAACCTGATAAGCTCGAACCCAAATCGGAGAAATGTGTCTTCATAGGATACCCAAAGGAGACAGTTGGTTACACCTTCTATCGCAGATCCGAAGGCAAGACATTTGTTGCTAAAAATGGATCCTTTCTAGAGAAGGAGTTTCTCTCGAAAGAAGTGAGTGGGAGGAAAGTAGAACTTGATGAGGTAACTGTACCTTCTCCCTTATTGGAAAGTAGTTTATCGCAGAAACCGGTTTCTGCGACATCTACACCAAATAGTGAGGAAGTTGATGATGTTGATCATGAAACTTCAGATCAAGTTACTACAGAACCTCGTAGATCAACCAGAGTAAGATCCGCACCAGAGTGGTACAGTAATCCTGTTCTGGAAGTCATGCTACTAGATCATGATGAACCTACGAACTATGAAGAAGCGATGGTGAGCCCAGATTCCACAAAATGGCTTGAGGCCATGAAATCTGAGATGGGATCCATGTATGAAAACAAAGTGTGGACTTTGGTTGACTTGCCCGAGGGTCGGCAAGCAATAGAAAACAAGTGGATCTTCAAGAAGAAGACTGACGCCGACGGTAATGTTACTGTCTACAAAGCTCGACTTGTCGCAAAGGGTTTTCGACAAGTTCAAGGGATTGACTACGATGAGACCTTCTCACCCGTAGCGATGCTTAAGTCTGTCCGAATCATGTTAGCAATTGCCGCATTTTATGATTATGAAATTTGGCAAATGGATGTAAAAACTGCAATCCTGAATGGATTTCTGGAAGAAGAGTTGTATATGATGCAACCAGAAGGTTTTATCGATCCAAAGGGAGCTAACAAAGTGTGCAAGCTCCAGCGATCCATTTATGGACTGGTGCAAGCATCTCGGAGTTGGAATAAATGCTTTGATAGTGTGATCAAAGCATTTGGGTTTATACAGACTTTTGGTGAAGCCTGTATTTACAAGAAAGTGAGTGGGAGCTCTGTAGCATTTCTGATATTATATGTATATGACATATTACTAATGGGAAATGATGTAGAATTTCTGGATAGCATAAAGGGGTATTTGAATAAGAGTTTTCAATGAAGGACCTCGGTGAAGCTGCTTACATATTGGGCATCAAAATCTATAGAGATAGATCAAGACGCTTAATTGGACTTTCACAAAGCACATACCTTGACAAAGTTTTGAAGAAGTTCAAAATGGATCAAGCAAAGAAAGGGTTCTTGCCTGTGTTACAAGGTGTGAAGTTGAGTAAGACTCAATGCCCGACCACCGCAGAAGATAGAGAGAAAATGAAAGATGTTCCCTATGCTTCAGCCATAGGCTCTATCATGTATGCAATGCTGTGTACCAGACCTGATGTGTGCCTTGCTATTAGCTTAGCAGGGAGGTACCAAAGTAATCCAGGAGTGGATCACTGGACAGCGGTCAAGAACATCCTGAAGTACCTGAAAAGGACTAAGGATATGTTTCTCGTATATGGAGGTGACAAAGAGCTCATCGTAAACGGTTACGTTGATGCAAGCTTTGACACTGATCCGGACGATTCTAAATCGCAAACCGGATACGTGTTTACACTAAACGGTGGAGCTGTCAGTTGGTGCAGTTCTAAACAAAGCGTCGTAGCGGGATCTACATGTGAAGCGGAGTACATAGCAGCTTCGGAAGCAGCTAATGAAGGAGTCTGGATGAAGGAGTTCATATCCGATCTAGGTGTCATACCTAGTGCATCGGGTCCAATGAAAATCTTTTGTGACAATATTGGAGCAATTGCTTTAGCGAAGGAATCCAGATTTCACAAAAGAACCAAACACATCAAGAGACGCTTCAATTCCATTCGGGACTTGGTCCAGGTGGGAGACATAGAGATTTGCAAGATACATACGGATCTGAATGTAGCAGACCCGTTGACTAAGCCTCTTCCATGAGCAAAACATGATCAGCACCAAGACTCCATGGGTGTTAGAATCATTACTGTGTAATCTAGATTATTGACTCTAGTGCAAGTGGGAGACTGAAGGAAATATGCCCTAGAGGCAATAATAAAGTCATTATTTATTTCCTTATTACATGATAAATGTTTATTATTCATGCTAGAATTGTATTAACCGGAAACATAATACATGTGTGAATATATAGACAAACAGAGTGTCACTAGTATGCCTCTACCGGACTAGCTTGTTAATCAAAGATGGTTAAGTTTCCTAACCATAGACAAAGGAGTTGTCATTTGATTAACAAGGTCACATCATTAGTTGAATGATCGATTGACATGACCCATTCCATTAGCTTAGCACCCGATCGTTTAGTATGTTGCTATTGCTTTTATCCATGACTTATACATGTTCCTATAACTATGAGATTATGCAACTCCGTTTGCGGAGGAACACTTTGGTACTACCAAACGTCACAACGTAATCGGGTGATTATAAAGGAGTACTACAGGTGTCTCCAAAGGCAGATGTTGGGTTGGCGATTCGAGATTAGGATTTGTCACTCCGATTGTCGGAGAGGTATCTCTGGGCCCTCTCGGTAATGCACATCACTTAAGCCTTGCAAGCATTACAACTAATGAGTTAGTTGCAAGATGATGTATTACGGAACGAGTAAAGAGAATTGCCGGTAACGAGATTGAACTAGGTATTGGATACCGACGATCGAATCTCGGGCAAGTAACATACCGATGACAAAGGGAACAAACGTATCTTGTTATGCGGTCTGACCGATAAAGATCTTCGTAGAATATGTAGGAGCCAATATGGGCATCCAGGTCCCTCTATTGGTTATCTATCGGAGACGTGTCTCGGTCATGTCTACATTGTTCTCGAACCGTAGGGTCCGCACGCTTAAGGTTTCGATGACGGTTATATTATGAGTTTGTGTATTTTGATGTACTGAAGGAGTTCGGAGTCCCGGATGTGATCACGGACACGACGAGGAGTCTCGGAATGGTCGGGACGTAAAGATTGATATATTGGACAGCTATGTTCGGACATCGGAATGGTTCTGAGTGGTTTCGGATAATACCAGAGTGCCGGAGGGGTTACCGGAACCCCCCGGGGAAGTAATGGGCCTTAATGGGCCACGAGGGGAGAGAGAGGGCTGCGCCAGGAGGTGGCGCGCGCCCCCCCCATGAGGAGTCTGAATTGGACAAGGAGGGGGCGCGCCCCTTCCCTCTCCTCTCCTCTCCTTCCTTCCCCTTCCCTCCTAGTTGGACTAGGAAAGGGGAGTCCTACTCCCACTAGGAGGAGGACTCCCCCTCCCTTGGCGCGCCCCTCTAGGGCCGGCCGGCCCTCCCCCTTGCTCCTTTATATATGGGGGCAGGGGGCACCCTAAGACACACAAGTTGATCCTTGAGATCGTTCCTTAGCCGTGTGCGGTGCCCCCCTCCACCATATTCCACCTCGGTCATATCGTAGCGGTGCTTAGGCGAAGCCCTGCGTCGGTATAACATCAAGATCGTCACCACGCCGTCGTGCTGACAGAACTCTCTCCCCGGAGCTTTGCTGGATCGGAGCCCGAGGAGCGTCACCGAGCTGTACGTGTGTCAAGAACTCGGAGGCACCGGAGGAACGGCGCTGGGATCGGTTGGATTGCGAGGATAACGTACGACTACTTCCTCTACGTTGTGATCGCTTCCGCTTCGGTCTACAATGGTATGTAGACAACACTCTCCCCTCTCGTTGCTATGCATCACCATGATCTTGCGTGTGCGTAGGAAATTTTTTGAAATTACTACGTTCCCCAACACATAAGGCCCAATACTCTCCCGGGGGGTTCCGGTAACCCCCCCCCGGCACTCCGGTTTTCTCCGAAATCACCCGGAACATTTCCGGTGTCCGAATATAGTCGTCCAATATATCAATCTTTATGTCTCGACCATTTAGAGACTCGTCGTCATGTCCGTGATCACATCCGGGACTCCGAACAAACTTCGGTACATCAAAACTTATAAACTCATAATAAAACTGTCATCGTAACGTTAAGCGTGCGGACCCTACGGGTTCGAGAACTATGTAGACATGACCTAGAACCATTCTCGGTCAATAACCAATAGCGGGACCTGGATGCCCATATTGGTTCCTACGTATTCTACGAAGATCTTTATCGGTCAAACCGCATAACAACATACGTTGTTCCCTTTGTCGTCGGTATGTTACTTGCCCGAGATTCGATCGTCGGTATCCAATACCTAGTTCAATCTCATTACCGGCAAGTCTCTTTACTCGTTACGTAATGCATCATCCCGTAACCAACTCATTGGTTACACTGCTTGCAAGGCTTATAATGATGTGCATTACCGAGAGGGCCTAGAGATACCTCTCCGACGATCGGAGTGACAAAACCTAATCTCGAAATACGCCAACTCGACATGTACCTTCGGAGACACCTGTAGTACTCCTTTATAATCACCCAGTTACGTTGTGACATTTGGTAGCACCCAAAGTGTTCCTCCGGTAAACGGGAGTTGCATAATTCTCATAGTTATAGGAACATGTATAAGTCATGAAGAAAGCAATAGCAGTATACTAAACGATCAAGTGCTAGGCTAACAGAATGGGTCATGTCAATCACATCATTCTTCTAATGATGTGATCCCACTAATCAAATGACAACACATGTCTATGGTTAGGAAACATAACCATCTTTGATTAATGAGCTAGTCAAGTAGAGGCATACTAGTGACTATAGTTTTGTCTATGTATTCACACATGTATCATGTTTCCGGTTAATACAATTCTAGCATGAATAATAAACATTTATCATGATATGAGGAAATAAATAATAAATTTATTATTGCCTCTAGGGCATATTTCCTTCACAAGCAGCCAGGAACAAATGTGCTTTGTTCCTCACTGATAATATCATCCATATAGCATCGTAAGCGGTTAGCGATCGCCTTAGCCGTGATCTTGTACAAAACTGGGCATAATGCAATAGGACGGAATTGAGATATCATCTGTGGGTGTCGTACCTTTGGTATAAGAGTTATGGACGTGTCATTTAAACCCAAAGGGAGATCCCCACCATTCAGAAAGCCAAGCACTGCATCTGTCACATCATTTTTCAGAAGCTGCCAGTGTCTTTGGAAGAATCCCGCTGTGTATCCATCGACTCCAGGAGCCTTGGATGGGGCCATTTGGAAATGTGCATCGTGTACCTCCTTTGCATCAAATGGCCGATCAAGCAACTGATTCATCTCCGGTGTCACCTTCTCGGGGACATGATCCAACAGCTCACTCATGTCAAAAACCCCTTGCGATGTGTAGAGATTCTGGTAGAATGACTGTATTTCCATTTTATCTTCCTCATGATCAGCACACACCGAACCATCAGCGCGTTTCAACCCGCTTATTCTGTTCATGCGCTGACATTGTTTGGCTTGTGCTTGAAAGTACCCTGTGTTGCGATCTCCCTCTCGCAACCAACTTACTCTGGACCGCTGCCTCAACCAGATTTCCTCTTGTTTAAGTGCTTCTCGAAGCTTAGCAGTGATCCGTTTCTCCTCTTCAGAAGGGCCTCACCCAATAGACTGTTCCCTTATCTTCTCCAACTTCTTCTGAAGCTGTCTCATGTTGCGCGAGAGACAACCAAACTCACCCACCCCCATGGCTCCAACGTGCGCTGGAGTGCCCCCAGCGAATCTGCTATGCCTTGAAGGCCCGGGTTGCGGGTTTGTTTCCACCAAGTTTCCGTGACAAGGTCCTCATAATCCCTATGGGTCTGCCATACGTTTTCATATCTGAATTTTTTCTGTCGACGTGCACCATGATCATGCGGCTTGTCTCGGATCTCAGCTACCACGAAACAATGGTCAGACTCAACCGCACTAATGTGACGCACTCGAATTGATTCATATCGCTGCCTGAAGGCTTCGTTTGCAAATGCTCTATCAAGCCTTGCCTTCATGTTATCACCTCCAGATTGTCTGTTATCCCATGTATGGGGTAGTCCATACCAATCCAAATCTTGGAAACCTATTTCTTCGACAACATCTCTGAATGCGCGCATTTGCCATTCCGGTCTGGCAGCTCGACTGAAATGTTCATCGCCATACAGAGTCTCGTTCATGTCGCCCATGCACAACCAACCAGAATGTGGTAATGCATGCAAAGTTCTGAGGAACTGCCAGCTATGGTGTCTGTTCTCCACTCTAGGCGCTCCATAGAATCCTATGAATCTCCACTCCACGGAGTTTGCATCTTTCATCTGCACCATCGCATCGATATGGCCGGAACTAAAGTTTCTCAATTGTACTTCATAGTCCTTAGACCAAAAGAGGCCAATACCTCCTCTCAGTCCTTCGCTATCCACCGCAAAACATCCTACAAAACCCAACTGGTGTCGCAGATCCTCAACTCGCTTCGCCATAATTTTGGTTTCCATTACGAACAACAGGGCAGGAACTTCTTGCTTCACAATGTTGCGAAGCTCACGAACTGCCTCGGGGTTCCCAAGCCCCCGGCAGTTCCAGCTCATGCAATTCATTGGGATCGGCAGGGCTGCACCACAGCCTCTGCCGAATTCTCGGGTGTAGGTCTCTTTTTCTTCGCCTCTCTCTCACTGTCATTGTCAGACATCTCCTGGCCTGTCGTGGATTTGTCACGGCAGATGTCCTTAGTGTCAGGACTTAGTCGCGAGGCCAACGCATCTATGTGGTAGCTTGAGAGGGGTTGAGCGGAATCGAGAGACGCAACACAAGACAGGGATTTAGACAGCTTGGCCCCGGAAACATCATCCGTAAAAACCCTACATGCTGTTTGAGGCTAGGTCTCATTACCATCACGAGGGAGTCGCCGTAAACCGACTCTCCTCTCTGTGTCTAGCCCTAGATTATTGCTTGTAACTTGTAGCTTCTAACCTCTAACTTGTCCCTCTTTGGGAGCCCTGCCCTCCTTATATATGTTGAAGGGCGGTTTACATGACTAGTCCTAGTTGGATTAGGATTACTCTATTACAAGTGGAGTCCTAGCCTTGCTTCCTTTGTAGGAGAATAGTCCTTACGCTTTCCTCTTAAACCGCCCACCATAGCTGAACTGCCTTCATGAACCGCCGTTGGGCCACCGGTCTTGTTGCTCCTCCGCCCACCGCCGGATTACCAATGAGCTATAAACCGTCTGGTCCGTGTCATACCACCCGGTGAATCGCCAAGTCCGGCCGGTTTACGCCGCGGGGCATATCCCCGACATTAGCCCCCAAGTTTAGCTTGGATTTATCCATGGTAAACTTATGCTGCAAATATACACCAGAACAAGCTTGACAGGTTGTGCTCCGGGTTAAGAATTCTTGTAAACCGGCACCTGATCATCCTTAAGTCCTTGTCATTTCATCCTTCTAGAAAATCCAGGTCAATAAGTCAGCGTCATACTCAATTTTCTGACATTGGCTTCTCACAGAACAATATTGTGAAGAATAATCCACTTGAGTGGGCTTCCAAAGCGCCGGTTTAAGAAGTATTGGTCTTGACTTACTCATCTGATATTCAGCCGGTTTGAAGATATAGAATTTTCCGGATTAATATTACCAAAATTGCCGGATTGTAAATATGGATGGCACCAAGTCATAATTGTCACCAACTCCAGGTCATAATTATTGCTCAAAACTGAGAATATGAAGATTTTTCTCCCTTATATCCATATTACCTGTAGCCCCCAAGTCTTGAACAGAACAAAGTGATGATTTGAGACTTGTTTCCATATAATTACTGCCACTTTGAAGAAATCCATGTTGTTCATCCCAGTCACTTAGTAAAACTGAACACTCCATATTATGTAGCCCCCAAGTGCAGGGTCATTATGCAATAATGAGCAGGAACTTTGATATATACTTCAAAGAGAATAACATCATATAATGTAACCCCCATCATGGGGCTTGAATTCACGTCCACAATGTTAAGAGCCTTGTGCTTTACCAACTGAGCAGTGGACCCTTCAATATAATGAATAAAAAGCTTTGTACCTTGAATTGTTTAACAGGAGCAATTGGTAGCCCCCAAGGGCCGGCTCATTATAATGTGATGAGTCGGGTCTTCAATAAGATGAACAAAGACTGACTTTGCATTAGCCCCAAGTGTCATGGTGCATGCTTGCAGCGACATGAGACTTGCATATTTGATGTAACCTCAACTTCAATAATGTAGCCCCCAAGTGCCGGGTTGTAAGCATGCAGCAACTCGGGACTATTCCTTCAACTGTAGAATAAAAGCCATATCCATCGATAAAATAATATCCATTGCGCTAAAGCGACTTTGAAAACCTCAATTATAATATTAATAACCATAATAAAAATCCAGCCATGTTGGCTATTCAAGATAATATAATCCGGTATGAAAACCTTATTCATCCAATATCATAATGAAATTTCAGCCAAGTTTGGCCATTTGAATAATATAACTCAATCATTTATAAGAGCATGATTCCAATGGCGCAATCCAAATATATGCTGGCGACTTATAGTCGAAACCAGACCGGGCCGATAGTCTCCGGATTATAACTTGATCGTGTACTGACAACTTGTAGTTGAAAGCCAAGCCGGGTTGATAAACACCGGTTTACTCCATAATAGGATGGTAACAGAAAATCAAACCGGGCAGATAGTCTCCGGATTAAGAATTGACCATGTTCCGTCAATTGACAGTCGAACCGGATTAAAATGTTGTCGGTTTAAAAACACCACAAAAAATCGAATACCAATTATGGAAAAATATGGCAACAAAGGCAATAACTCGTTGCAAAAGAAAAGCTTCATGGAGCTGGTCAGATGGCATTACCATGGTCAGACGCAACCAAGCCCCCCGAAGGCGTAGCGATGGTGCTAGTCGGCCAGGTCCCCAAAAGACTCTTGGCGAGTACGCCGGCCAAGTGGCATGACATTGGTTCGGGTTCGACCAAGCCTCCAAGTGACGCTGGCCCTATTGGCCGACCAAGAGGCGTGACCGGTTCAGACGTGACCGTGTCCCCAAATGATCTGGTGGCTTTCGCCTATCAAGAGGTGTTGCATTGGTTCGGACACAACCAAGCCCCCAAGTGATATTGTGTCATTGTGCCGATCAAGAGGTGTGACTATGGTTCGGATACGACCAAGCCCCCAAGTGATCAATAATATGATAAACCAATAAGGCATGATACCCATGTTTGAACCGTGCATCATGGCAGCAGGTCCTCTTTGGCACCCTTTAATTTTTTGCAAGAGATAGATCCTTCTTGAACCGGACATTCTTAAACCGGATATTGAGAGCTTCAAAGCTTTGTGGGAGATATCTTCCCCTTCAACCGGATATTAAACCGGAATCCTTCTTTTTAAGCCGGAAATTTTCTGACGGCCTTTAAACTCAAACTCGTGAGAAGTTAATTCCTTTTTGAACCGGACATTCTTAAACCGGATTTGAGAGCTTCAGTGAGACTGGCTTCCCTTGAGCCGGATTTTAAACCGGAATCCTTTCTGATGACCCGAATCTTCTTCTTTGAGCCGGGATTTTGTAAACTGTCATATACTTTCTAAGCCGGAAATTTTTCGACGGTCTTCAAATAATGATAGCCTCCGGACCGGGTTATCTTTCCCTCCATTGTCCTGGGGTTTTTAAATTTGCTGAAACTGGCAAGACTTGTTGCGTCATATCATCGTAGCCCCCGAGTCTCAAGGTGACTCGAAGAGTTGGCTTGAGATTCTCCATATTTGACCGTGATATAAACCGGCATAACTTGTATATCATTGGTGTTGATAGCATGATGTGAATCCACAGAAGATTGAGGTGACTGCGGCGGGTTATAAATGATCCCGTATGAGCCGTGTCAGCAACTCGGCCAATGGTTCCTTCCAACTGGTGATTTGAAGTTAACCAAACTGTAGTGGCGGCGACTTGTGCGCCTGCCCATTGAACCATCCAGTGCAAACGGCGGTTGATAATAATTTTCCTCCAATTTGAAAGAAAGCCGGGCTACCCAAGCTGTGACTTGCTCATACTTCAATAAACAGCCCATGCAGATAGGTGCGGCCCGGTATGTTGATGTAGACCAGGCCGTGAGAAGTGGACGGAAAAGATGACCTCAGCATCATAGGCGGCTCAAACAGATGAACCGGCCGCGGTGTTGTAAACCGGCGCAGGCGAGTCAACCACGTCGTCCTGCATCAACAATAGTGCAGACCAAGGCAAAGATAAAACTGCTCTTTGACAACAATAATATATGCCAATAAAATATATCTTAGATGGATGTCACCTAATGTGCCAGGCCGGAAATGATCCGCCATGAAATTGATGATCGCTTGGTGAAATTGAAGTCGCTCACGGATGAACCGGCCGCGGTGTGGTAAACCGATGCGGACGGGTGAGTCGGGTGACGTTTGTAAGCCGGCGCGGACAGCGAGTCGACCACGGCGTTATAAACCGGTGCGGGCGGGAAAATCAGCCGCAGGGGCGAACAATAAGTCAATCGCCTGTGTTGATGTAGTGGGGGTAGCAACCTGCGCAGGATGAGCGCTAGTGCAAAAAATAATATTTGCTCACACCCCTTTTGCAACACCTTTTTGTGTGGAATAATGGTCCTGTGAAGAAATAGCATAGACCAAGTAATTGTTCTTTGATAAAAACAATGTGCTAAGAAAAATAAACTTAGATGGATATCACCTGACTCGTCCGGATAACCGCGGCGCTGTAAGCTGGTGCTGACAGGCGAGTCAATCGCAGGCGCGGTAAGCCGCGCGGACGGGTGAGTCGACCGCAGGCGCAGTAAGCCGTGCGGACGGGAGAGTCAGCTGCGGGGGCGGACGGGCGACTTATCCGTGGTGTTGTAAACCGGCGCTGACGGGTGAGCCGGCCGCGGTGTTTTGTTGTAGACTGAGCCACAGAGGTGGCGGTTTGCACACACATTTGTTGAACAATGCGGTATGGTTGGATGCTGGCGCTTGATGATATTGGCGCGAGCTTCATATCCGTGTCATGGCGATTGTTTCTGCAGTGAATAATTTTCCTGCATAAAAAATATCAGGAGCCAGAATAGCTGTTCACAGGTAAACTACTATATATAGATGAAATAGATAGGATGGATATCACCTGATATATTTTCCGGATGAAGCGACTATACGGCAACTTGACCAGGTGGTGGCCACTACATCCAAACAACCATGCATCCATCCAAAACTGGCTAGTAGTGCGTTGAGGCAAGTCCAACTTTATACTGGACATGTTCCACAACTGGTGATTCTGACATTAAATCCGGCCCGTAAGAGGTCTCCAACTCCTTGCATAACTGTTTTTTCTGTCAGCAATATTTTGAAAACATATGCCTAGTAGTAGTTGACCATATCTGACTTGGGTCAATAATGGTAGAGGTGAACGAAACATCCATTCGCAGGCGGCTCATAACGGCAAGGTCGGAGCACTATTGATTCACGGTCGGCTCAGCGGCGAACCGCAGCAGGAGCGGTGCAACGAGCAGAGGCATGGCGATTTAAGACTTGCAGCGAGGTAGTAGCGGGGGTGAGCCCCCCTAGTAAGTCGACGATCCGGCACAGCGGCCATGGAGGTGAGGGCTGTGGCAGGGGCGGCAACAGCTGGGTGGCAGGATCGTGCTCGAGCCAGAGGCACGTGGTCATAATAGAGGCGGTTTAGCAAAGGCGGAGCATGGAAGCGGCCGTAACGGCGCCTCGCCGCGACGGTCCGTGCGGGGGTGAGTCAGAGGCGGACAGGCGGGCGACTTGTGGTACGAGTAACCCGGCACGGAAACTCGCGCAGGAGCGGAGGGGCGTCGGCCGCAATGACGGCACCGGCAGGTCGACAGACGCTGGCTGAAACACCTGTTGATTTTGTAGCGCCTGGTGACCACGGGTGTGGATACAATATTATTTAGCTTGATGGAAGTTGAATTGCCAGGTTCCTTGATCGTCTTGGCGTGTGACTGCTGCTGCCCTTTTTTCGTACTCCGGTCTGGTAGTATTCCTGGTGTTTATGTAGCCACTGTTCGGAGAACAAAAACCTGAACTAGCACACTACTTTCACGTGGAAGCAGTACTAGTTGTCAAATCACCTTTGAGTTTTACGTAGTAGGAACCTCACTGCTGGTTGGGAGTAGTAGTATATCTAGCGATCAATCAAATCACTTTGGAATTGTTTCAGCGGTCGCTGACGGCTTGGTTTGATCTGGCGGGCCCAGCAGCAACCCGGCGGCTTGAAGCAGTAGTAGAGGAAATAGCAGACGATGTGACGAAGACAACGGCTTCAGAGTCCAAGTCGGAAACAAGAGTCCTTGGGCGACTCAGAGTAGATGCAGCGACTTATGGCACCAAGACGGATTCGAAGATGAAGTGAGTTTAGCCACGGAGATGGCGCTCGAGTCCGTGGTTGAGGTGACAAAAAGCGAGGAACGTGCCCGCGAGGCAGCTGTCAGCGGCCACGCGCCTTTCCCACGGAGAGCTGATAATGGCTCATAGTAAAAGTGTTTCACGGTAGAAGCTAATAATAGCGGCTTGGAACACCTTGGCCTTGTGCATGTTGATGATTCGCACCCATCAGATTTCGGTAAACCAATACTGAACAAAACCTTGAGGTTGAGCAAACCAAGGATCCTTTCTGACCATCTTGCTGAACGACCGGATTAACACCATAAAAAATTTTGATCCTTTCAAACCGTCTTTCTTCATGCGGAAATTTGCGAACCTTTCGACCCTGAGAGAGATCCCTCCAAGAACTCAACACCACCGTGCGCAGGCCCCACGGTGGGCGCCAACTGTCGTGGATTTGTCACGGCAGATGTCCTTAGTGTCAGGACTTAGTCGCGAGGCCAACGCATCTATGTGGTAGCTTGAGAGGGGTTGAGCGGAATCGAGAGACGCAACACAAGACAGGGATTTAGACAGCTTCGGGCCCCGGGAAACATCATCCGGTAAAAACCCTACATGCTGTTTGAGGCTAGGTCTCATTACCATCACGAGGGAGTCGCCGTAAACCGACTCTCCTCTCTGTGTCTAGCCCTAGATTATTGCTTGTAACTTGTAGCTTCTAACCTCTAACTTGTCCCTCTTTGGGGAGCCCTGCCCCTCCTTATATATGTTGAAGGGGCGGTTTACATGACTAGTCCTAGTTGGATTAGGATTACTCTATTACAAGTGGAGTCCTAGCCTTGCTTCCTTTGTAGGAGAATAGTCCTTACGCTTTCCTCTTAAACCGGCCCACCATAGCTGAACCGGCCTTCATGAACCGCCCGTTGGGCCACCGGGTCTTGTTGCTCCTCTGGCCCACCTGCCGGATTACCAATGAGCTATAAACCGTCTGGTCCGTGTCATACCACCCGGTGAATCGCCAAGTCCGGCCGGTTTACGCCGCGGGGCATATCCCCGACATGGCCTTCTCCTCCCGATGGTGTGCCTTCACGGATGACACTACTCGATGGGTTATTTCCATCAGTTAAGAGAAGCTGACGGCTTGCAACTGGTCGGTAAACCTGTTTCGGTGCCTCTTTCCTTTTGTGAGAATGTGGCTTGTTCTTAACAGGGGAGGTCACTTCAACCTGTTCCTTGCCTACATTGGAAGAGTTTCCCGATTCCCTCTGATTGCTCGTACGTGTGTTCTGATCCTTAGACGAGCTGTCGCCATAGGCAGGTTTCTTCTTCTCTTCAGGTGCTCTGAGTTTGGGACCGAACTGTAGTTCCCCGTTTTCATCTCTTGGTCCCGGGCTGGGACAGAACAGATCCGCATGCCCTAGACGGCCACAAGAGAAGCAAAAGTGTGGCACTTGTTCATACTGGATATCATATAGATCAGTTTTACCTCTCTTTGCCGAAGTTATCAAGATCCACCTCCTTAGTGGCTTCTTGAAATAAATGGAAACCCTAGCACGCAGGTATCCACCTACATGATCAAACTGAACGTAGGTAGCATCCTTGTCAATCTGCTGTGCGATTAGTTTTCCCCGTGTCTCATTGCATAGGTTGTATGGGAGGTTTGGAACCCTAGCCCATAAACTAAGTCGATCGAACTGCATCTCGTCGGGCCGCATGCAGTCCCTGAATTCCACCAGGATCACCGCGTTCTTGCTGATATGCCACGGAGATCCATCCCAAATCCTATCGCGATCTCGTCGGGATTCAAATTCTGCCACAAAGGTATTCTCTCCCATAGATCGGAATTGGAGTCCTCTAGGGTTTCCCCAAGCCAGCCGAAGCGCATTGGTTATGGTCTGGATGTGGAGGAGGTGTCGATGCAAAACCCTACCCGCCAATAGCCACTTCTCCGGATTGCCTTCGTCCATGTCATCGACCACCAGCGGAGTCGCTTCCTCATCGGTGATCCCCAGTTTTCCAAGTTGTTCCTCGAGCCAAGCCCTAGCCGTCCTGGGGGAGGCTTGGTCCGCAGCCCGATCATAGCCGTGAGCAGATGTTGCCATCTCCACGCGAAGTCTCCGGTGCGCACCGTCGGTTTTGTCCCGCGAGCGCCGTCAAGTTTGCCGAAACCCTAATCGCCAGAGCTCTTTAGGTTTTCGCGAAAAACCCTCCCCATGCCTGATTGAATAGTCCTAAAGGGTTGGCACGGTATGTATGGGTTGCGTGGTGGGCTCGAGCCCGTGGCACTTGTCGTGATTGTACAACTCGTACGGGAACACACGGCGCTGTGGGTTCACGTTCCCAGCACGAGAAATTCGTGGTGGGCGCTGCGCACGGTGCCCCGGCTGCTCGCTCATCTCTATCCCCATCCACCCCAACTCTTGTTTTGGTTGGTTTTGCGCCTTCACATGCCGGCAGCCAAAAGATGGAGATATGGACATGAATCACACCGGGATATATGCGTGCCTCTCGTCCGCTGCACCAGCCGGGCGTGGTGGTGCACGCCTATGACTCCATCTTCGGAGGGCGGGTTGGCATCCGATGGGCTTGGGTTTGGGCTCGAGCCCGTGGCGATTGGTACGACAAGTTCGACTGCTGACTCACAATATACACATTTCATTTTGGCCCACAATGAATTCATATTTTTCAGTACATTACTATTATTATCTACTAGCAGAGTGGCCCACCCGAGTGCCCGCTAGAATTTTAAAACTTTATCTTGAGAATGCATTATATGATTTGTCAAAAGAAAATTGGAACCAAATGTTATCACATTCACAAATATGTTATCAAGTAATCATGCATCTTCTAGTTATGCACACTATAATACTCATAATCAGTCATATTGTGCATTTTCTATTTTTATCATTTTCTAGGATTTTTACCATGTTGGTGACTTTTAGGATTCCCTTATTTTAAAATATATAGGAATATTTATATTTACTAATGTTGTGTAAGATTGGCATACTAATCTGTTATTTGCTGCTGAGTGTATTTTTAATATTTGCCAATTATATCTGGCCTTGTCTTTTAATTTGAGAAATCCTACAAAAATAGTGGGACTTATTTGTATCGATGGAGGGAGTAAGAAATGAAAATAAAAGAATAATATCAAAAGGTTTTACATGCAAGATAATGATCATATTAGTAGTACGTATATATTTTAATATTTTATACATGAGTAATAAAAAATAAAATATAAAGTTGATAATAAGAAAGGTATAAAATAGTAACTTTATAACTCTCCTATGAATAGTCACTATAATTCAATAAAACAAAAAGAAAAGCTCATAAACATGAGCTAACTCGACCATAAAGGCCCACATCGCAATTCTACAAAAATATATTTTTAGCCGAATAAATCTAGAATGGTTCACTTATCGAAAATAAAACATGCACAATATCGACCAAGTCAATTAGTGGCCACTTCATGGCATTGATTATGAATACATGTTTTTGGTGCTTGCAAAGAATGGTGGCCAAATAACATCAAATGATCGCCATACAAATGCAATATAAATTCTGCTGAAACATTGCACATACGTTTGAGCGCAAACTTTGTTTTTTTATACATAGCTCCTCGGATGTCCTTTGGGCACGTAATTTTGCATGCGCCTAAAACATTTGGTGATAATCGAAGTTACAAAGTTTTTGATTTTTTATTTGTTTTGCTATGTTTTTGGTCATGGGTTTAGCAGCGGGTGCATATAGCATGGGTGTAGAAATGGAAGCCACTCTTCGATGGTTGCACATATGGACATGAATCACATGATACAATGTCAATGCTTTTCTAAACCGTTACGTCAAGTCTGTTGCTTATTTTGTTGGAATTTTGAAAGGATGAACTTAGGCAATTATTCATTTCTGAGCTCTAGCTCATCTACACCCTATGAATGGTAAAAAAATACTGACATAATTCAAAAATATCCGAAAAAAATATCATAGAAGATGATATACCAACTATCTTCTATAAAGAAAGCATCGGCTGATCGTTAAACATATAGAAAATTATTACTTAACTTAAGAGCTGATATGCGCATTATTAGTCATTAAATTATTTACCAGCAAAATAACCTAAATTAAATGTTCTTGGTCTTGGGCGCACATGATTAATCCGCAAATCGATCTGGCCTAATCCAGGGAGCTTGACCGCCGGCTAGCAATGGATGCATGCCTTCCGCTTTTCTTAGTGGGTTTGGCCCTTGCTAGCGCTAGTTTCTACTCAATATGTTGGGCGAATTCTGTCGGCTGCCCTTCCATCCTGCTTCTTGTGGTAGCGCCTCGCACCTAGGAAGGCTGAAAAGAATCGTGGGGGCAGAAGGCTTACCGAGAGGGAGTTGCGGAGCGTTCGGGTGATCAAACCCACATGCCCAAAACAGTGCATAGAAATGAAATAACCTAATAAAAATATACATCGTTGGCCCAAAATTGGGGCCCTTGGACGGCCATGAGGTCATATGAGGTCACATCTCTCACAGAGTCCCCTGGACGGCCATGTGTGTGTATGTTTGCGACGCCATTTTAAATCTTGGGTAGGCTAGGATGGGAAACCGAGGAGGGCTTAGAGGGGAATGGCCGCATGTATCAGCGGGCTCCACATGGATACAAATTGGGAGAGCTAATCATGAATCCCATAGTCGTGGTTATTTTGCCAAGGAGCAATCCCAAGCACTTATTTTACGGGTGCAATCCTAAGCACTTACGAAGCTACAAGGCAGGTTGATCGATCCTATAGCCTTTTTTTAGATGTCAACGATCCTCTGGCTTTTTTATTAGGGAATGATTAATTCTACAACTGGTCGTTCACGTATGATTAATCCTACAAGGCGTTCTTCAGTCTTGTAAGGGAGATGAGGAATGAGTTTCCTATATTGTGCGACTGAAGTTGGTGCACTAGTATTAGCCTGCCCATGCATTAAGAAAGTGTTTGTTATTATCATAGTGGCTAAAATAGGTTCGATTAGGGACTCGGAAATCATAAGTTGAGTAACTGCAATCATAAGGAGATTCTACGAGTGTCTTCCATTGTCAAAATTTACCTGTTGGGGAGAGTTCATAAGAACACAAAACTTCATCGAATGGATGTGTAGCTGATAATCTTTCTAGGTTTAAAGGAATATGTACTCATTTATCAAATAAGAACTCATTAGTCAAATAATTATGCAAAATATAACAGTCTAGTGAAATATAGTCCTCAATAACCACCACCAAGTATCACATATATTACGAAAGTACATATTAATTATCAAATCACGTTGCACCCAACATATTGTTGGCACTACAAATAATCTCGAATGTCTCAATGCGATCTACATGAAATTACACAAAACCGTGTGGAAGTTTTGTAGAAGATGGGGTTGTTCGTCCTCCAGTCGACAAACTAGAACCTGCACATTTTATGGATAAAGTATTATAATTGCAGAACACATCCATTCAAACTAGTCAGAAACATTTAATATTAAATTAATGATTTATTTTAATCTGTATTGGCTTTTTCTGTATGTTGTTGTATTCATAAAAGCATAAAGTCTAAGCATGAGCACCAAATATTATTCACCCAACAATCACAGCTAATAATATATAATAGATTCATATCGAGATAACAACTTCTACACTGAGAAGGTGTGTAATTCTTAGTGATCATGCAACTAGGAATCATCAGGAACTATAAGTGTTTGTTAACTTTCTGTATTTTTTTCATGAAATTGTTCTTAAAATAACTACTAGCATACATGATGGTGAAGCTAGTTGAAATATTGAACAACATTACAAGTGATACCCTCTCAAAATTAGAGAAACCTATGTGGTATGCAAGATAGCTTACTTAAAATTGGTGCCATCATCCTTTGTCTTTTGGTGGCCCGTCTATAATCTGCTGAAATTGTGGATAGATAAACTTTTCATCTTGCTATAGTAAAAGGTAACTGTGATGCAAAAAAATATCAAAGAATAATGCATATGTGCAAGTAGTCTCTGGAACATGTGTTCACACTAATATGATAGATATCTTGATGTATGCATTTGTACGTGAAATAATTTCCAAATAATGCTAGCACAAAAGATTTCAAGGGTGTCAAAGTATTTAACACCACCAACAAGTTACATCCTCCATGAGTTATACAAAATTACTGCTTGTTCACCAGAAGCATTTCTTGAACTTGTTGCCCGCATGATTGTTCATCCAGACGGAATGATGCACGGATATTGCATGAAATTAAACAGGTAATATCATTGTAAAACTATGTAACTGGAAACATGCGGAGGTTCCCATGTAACATTTGTATAAACCATATTCTTTATCATGTAACGAAATAACCTAAAATAATGTCAATTCCATATTAACTTCTATTAAGTAACTACAATACTGACTATTTTATGTTGAGTTCACGTAGAAATCTATTTCTTTCTATGATATGATTACATTTGCACTCTAAGTTTGAGAATTCCACACTGTAATAATAGAAAAATATATTCAAACGCATCGGTGAAATTACACATACCATGATTGTCCGTAGAAGTATCAGCTGATCTCTGTCAAAAAGTTAGATTACCTTATAAAATTTACACTTGTAAAATATATATGAAAAATACTTAATGGTATACATGTCTGTACAATTACTAAATTTTTTGATGTCAAGTAGTTAGGCACCTTCTTAACTGGCTCCCCATTTACAGTTCTTGTTGTTCGAACTCTAAAACGTTGAGTTTAGAGCAGAATTTGTGCCTATATTCCTTGTGAAAGTAGTACTGAAATGAGCAAAAAAGGTATAGTTAATTTGACATAGACATGATTTAACGTGTAAAATTGCATAGAGCATACAAAAGGTGAAAGTTACTGTTGTAATAAAAAATCCGTTGTGAATATTAAAAAGGAAAAATGTTGTGGTGAGAGCAGACAACCGAGCATTCTATACAAAAAATTCTTTATTATATTTCTCTGTTGCATGTTCATATGAGTTATGGTTAAATGCTAGGACAAGTGACCATCCAAAAGTGTGTGGACAGATCAGAGTCACAGTGGTTGAATTCTGGGTTAAATACTATGACAAATTCAATTGTTTAGTTGAACACCAAAGAATTACATGTAGTTAATGTATTATGTTGACATTATGTTTTTGAAACTACGGCATCAGATTGTCAAACATCACATGATTGGTCGAGTGGGTTTTAATTATTTTAACCATTTAGTACACAAGAGAATTCTATAATAACATGATATCAATGTGCCCTATGTCTTGTTTCACATATGTGCATGGTTGTGCAAAACCAAATACAGTACAAACTAGTACGAAAACATGTGCAGAATTTTATTTGGACGCAAAAGACCAAAGATTTATAAGATAACTCAATTAAAACACATCTTTCTGAATCTAGATAAGTTATTATTTGGTCTGAATGCTCATCACGCTATGAGATGATTGTGATTAGCACACAACAAAAATTATTAGTGGAAAGACCGCAGAGGAACAAGAGTACACTAACCTTGTCATACTGCTTCCCATCTTTTCTAAATTGTTTAACAGCTGTCCACATCCCTGCTCCTGAATCTATATCCTTCAGCCACTGAGGGAGAGGTATATCTATGTAGTCTCTGGGTTGTGCCACTGGTAAAGATTCAGAGCTGACAACAGCCCTCCCAGCAGGGGAGGCAGAATCAATCTGAAGGCCATCGGTATAACCATGCCCGTCAGATCTTGTTTCCTTCCATCTGACAACAGGTAATACCATACCAGAATCTGCTTCCAGGTGGTCATCCTGGGCTTGGCTGCCACAGTATGCGATCCCCATAGAACTATTGCTGATAGTTCTTTCACTCGAATCACTCGAATCTTCTGCTTTTTCAACACGTACATCCATCTTGCGCTAGTTACCAACAAGTTAATAAAATGAGGAAGCAGAAATGGGATGAGGAGAATATATTGAAGGAAGGTAGATGAAAGCAAACCTGGTTTCCGGAGGGTAGAACGGGGAGATGCTTGGCAGGGAGCCCTGGGATGATTTGTTTTTCCTACTGATATGAGAGCAAGGTTGGAGTGTGTAGAGGAAGAGAAAACACAGGTTTGTAAATTGTGTTCTTACCAGGAATATAAACGCGGGGAGGAGGGGTGGGGGATGTCAAACCGTGTTGCTTTCTACAGCTAAAGCTGTCACCAGCAAAGTACAGCTAGCAGGTATTAATCCTTAATTACTTGCTGCCAAAAAGAGCTCTGCTAATATATATCCTTGTGTTTTCACAATTATGTCTCTATATAGTATAAAATCTGGATCCATTGTATGTGGATAGCTTTGGGGAAAGATTCAGAATGTCATTACTACCATAGAATTTGTGTCAAAATCTATTACTAACTAAAATAGTTCTTTGTAGTTATTGGTCGTTACCAAAAAAATGTGGCATATAGGAATTTGCATTACAGAAAAGGTGCCCCGCATAGTAGGCCCACGCAAGCTTGCAAAGATGTACATAAAACAATGTATACAAGAAATATATCACGAATAGGGCATCCAAAGGGAAAGTAGTTGCTATATGGATCGCTGCAGCCCCGCTACAGGCACTTGTATATCCAGCCATTTCAAACCTGGAGATGGGTGCGCTGGCCTGGCGCATGTCAGAACTGGCCGTTCTAATTACCGGGCTTACTTTTTGTGCCCATGTGAACAGTGGAGGATTGTTGGACATCTCTCACCCAATTATATCACATGCATGTTCTCTATCTCACGCTCTCTCTCTTTTTCACGCGCTCTCGCCCTCTCACACATGCTGCACGATTTGGCCTATAAAAATAAAAAGCTCTCCCTGACACACAAGTTCTCTCACACTTCTTTTAAAAACACTCTGACGTCTCCCTCTCTTGTCTAGAAAACAAGAAAACCTAGAGTATACATGTATCTGATGGACTCTCTCTCTCTGATGACCATGTGTGAATAGTTTACTTAGGACTGTAGGTTCATAGAAGTAGCTAGATCTCTCTCTCTCTCTCTCTCTCTCTCTCTCTCTCTCTCTCTCTCTCTCTCTCTCTCTCTCGTAGGGTTAATATTAACACGAATATATAGCCTTCTTGCATAACGTATCCTCAATCTAGTCAGTTGTCCTTTTTTGAGATGCATATTAGTGAAAGTGATATCGAGACATTTGGAAGGTTTGTTTAGTGGTAAAACATAGATTAAACTATTTAAAGAAGGCTATTGTATAACATACCTTTGGTTATTCTTAAAGACTGAATGAAGTTAATGTGAGATCTGAAGAGTCTTCGAAACTGGCGAGTGGGGAAGATCAAGATCAGTAAACATCATATGGTGGTTGAAGATTGAATGAGAATATTGGTGGGACAAACCCAACAGCGACGAACGCCGAGAAGCCCTCCGACGACGAACGTTTGACGGATGTAGTAGACGATGAACAAATCACACTTCCGCATGCAATGCCCCGGCCAAGGATTTACCCAGGAAACACTACCAAGGTCAGTGTAACACTAATTTACTTACCAAGAAAACAGCACCTTCCTCCCCCATTTTTCAAAGCTTGGCTAAACATGACACATGCTTCAACTCCACCCTCCAAACATCCAGTCCCTAGGTCATGTTGTGGACAAATATGCCTCCTCAATGTGTGCTCTTTTCTCACATCTGCATTCAGTTAGTACATTAGAATGTGATGTAAACATAAACTTCCTAACATATATTAGCATTGGATATGGATTCAACCAAGATGACAAGCAACAATGGATCTAAGTGAGTTGCACTTGTACAAGCAGACATGGTGACCCGTTCTTAAGGAGCAAGACTGTTAAAATTTTCAAGTTGTTTCCCTTCCGTTGGATCGAGCAACCTTAAACTAAGTGCACGTCCATGCAGACCAATGGGAGATGACGAAATATTACTTTTCCCATTTCAGAGATCTGCAAGATATCATCATTGTCCAAAATAACCAAAAGTATAATCATCTTATTTCATCCAGTTCAATAAATGAATTATGAAGCAAGAAGTACAAATTAGTGGCATTATGTGACCTTCATGCACTAGTAGAAAAAGGGTCATACGTGAAACACAATAGTGCCGGTTTGAATTTCAGCCGGCACTAATGTGTACAATAGCACCGGTTCGTGGCGGCGATCAATAGCACCGGTTCGTGGCAAACCTTTAGTACCGGTTCATGCCACGAACCGGTACTAAAGGGGCTGTGTCAGCCAGCTGTCAGGCTATGGCCCCACCATCACCATTTAGTGCCGGTTCGTACCACGAACCGGTACTAATGAGGTTATGGCAAGCTGTTTTTAGTCCCACCTCGCTCCCCTAACAAGCCTTTTACCACCTTAAATATGTTATTTCTCAAACTATCACAAGCACTTGGTCTTCATTGAACTCTATGTGTAAAATTTGTGGCCGCAATATGAGTCTTCATCGGTTTATAAATCGTTGATGACTCATATTGACAATTCAGATTGTACACACAAAGATCATTGATGATCAAAGTATTTTTGATGTTATAAGATCATATTGACAGTTTAGACTGTAAAGAAATATAAGATCATGTTGTAAATGCTCTTATATTTTTTGCGTTTAGTATGCACCATTCAAAGCGACGCCATCAACTTTCAACCATTTCTGCCTTCATTTGCTATTTTTCATGTATTCAATGATTTGTTTTGAGAACTAAATGACCTGGAAATTGAAAAGCACTACAAATGAACTCTGAAAAGGTTGAAACTTGGCATGGTATCATCATTTCACCCACATAGATTGTTCAAAAAAGTAGAGAGGGTTACGGCAAAAACTGGATGCACTTCGTTTACAAACTAGACAATCTCTTTCGAAGTATTCAGGTTTCTGACGAAATTAAACTCATCTGTTACAAAGACATTTCATTTTTTTAAACTTATTACAACTCCAGACTTTTTGTGCATTCAGTATGCATCATTCAAAGCGACGCCATCAACTTTCAACCATTTCTTCCTTCATTTGATATTTTTCATGCATTTAATGATTTGTTTTGAGCTAAATGACCTGGAAATTGAAAAGCACTACAAATGAACTCTAAAAAAAGTTTGAAACTTGGCATGGTATCATCATTTCACCCACATAGATTGTTCAAAAAAGTAGAGAGGGTTACGGCAAAAACTGGATGCACTTCATTTACAAACTGGACAATCTCTTTCGAAGTATTCAGGTTTCTAACGAAATTAAACTCATCTGTTACAAAGACATTTCATTTTTTTAAACTTATTACAACTCCAGACTTTTTGTGCATTCAGTATGCATCATTCAAAGCGACGCCATCAACTTTCAACCATTTCTGCCTTCATTTGATATTTTTCATGCATTTAATGATTTGTTTTGAGCTAAATGACACTAATTAAATTTTGTGCAGGCAGCGCACCACCTTTAGTACCGGTTGGTGGCTCCAACCGGTACTAAAGGGTAAGCTGTTTTTTAGTCCCACCTCACCAAGAGAGAGGGAGTAGGAGCGGTTTATAAGCCCTGGGTGCAGAGACGATGAAGAAGAGGCTCAATGCTCACGTTGCTTAGCTTCAAGCCTTTAGGAATATGGTAGATTGCACGGAGCTACGCGCAGTGCAGTTTACACTATTCCAAAAGGCTTGAAGCAAATTAACGAGCATTGCACCTCTTTTTTATTTTTAATAACTTATTATAACTCCGGACTTCTTCTGTTATGGCAAAAGGAAGGAGGAGAAGAAGAAGAGGAAGAAGAAGAAGAGGAATAAGAAGAAGAAGAAGAAGAAGAGGAAGAGGAAGAAGAAGAAGAAGAAGAAGAAGAAGAAGAAGAAGAAGAAGAAGAAGAAGAAGAAGAAGAAGAAGAGGAGGAGGAGGAGGAGGAGGAGGAGGAGGAGGAGGAGGAGGAGAAGAAGAAGAAGAAGAAGAAGAAGAAGAAGAGGAGGAAGAAGGAGAAGAAGGAGAAGAGGAGGAAGAAGAAGGAGAAGAAGGAGAAGAGGAAGAAGGAGAAGAAGAATAAGAAGAGGAAGGAGAAGGAGAAGAAGAATAAGATGAGGAAGAGGAAGAAGAAGAAGAAGAAGAAGAAGAAGAAGAAGAAGAAGAAGAAGAAGAAGAAGTAGAAGGAGAAGGAGAAGGAGAAGAAGAATAAGAAGAGGAAGAGGAAAATAAATAGAAGAAAATAAATAATGCAGAAAAGAAAAAAACTAATATAAAGCAAAAATATTCACAAAGAAACTAAATACGGCAAAAAAACTACTCAGAAATAAATAGAAGAAAAAAATAAAGCAGAAAAGAAATAACTATATAAAAAAATTACTCAAAAATAAATAGAAGAAAATAAATAATGCAGAAAAGAAAAAACTAATATAAAGCAAAAATATTCACAAAGAAACTAAATACGGCAAAAAAACTACTCAAAAATCAATAGAAGAAAAAAATAAAGCAGAAAAGAAATAACTATATAAAAAAATTACTCAAAAATAAATAACGCAGAAAAGAAAAAAAATTAAAAAAATGTTGGGGCACTCCCGGCGGGCCTACAAGACCTAGGGTGTGCAAATGCAGGCCCAGAAGGTCCAGGAGGCTCACCGGGCAGCGCGCCATAGTTAGGCCCAGAAGCCTGCTATATAGAGGAGTTCGAAAGGGCAGCCGCGGCTGGGTTTATAAACCAGTGCGGCTGCCCTTCGCTCGGCGAGGTGGGACTAAACATAGCGCACCGCGGGTGGCAGCGCACGGCCTTTAGTACCGGTTGGTGGCTCCAACCGGTACTAATGCGTTGCCTTTAGTACCGGTTGGAGGCACCAACCGGTACTAAAGGCCTCGCTTCCGCCGCTTGCTGGTGGCCAAAATTGGCCTTTAGTACCGGTTCGTGGCTCAAACCGTACTAAAGGCTCCCCTATATACTACACATACGAAAAATCAGTTATCGCCGCCACTTCGTTCCACTTTTCTCGCGCGAGAGAGTCTCGCTTCGATCTCGCCGACGCCGCCGCTGCGTCGCCGTCGCGTCGCCGCCGCCCGTCGTCGTCGTCGCCGCCGCACCCCGCCGCCGTCGTCGTCGCCGCCCCGCCGCCCGTCGTCGTTGCCGCGCGCCCCAGCCCGCCGCCCGTCTCGTTGCCATATCGCCGCCGCCGGCGATCTCGTCGTCGCCGTCGCCACCGCCGCCGTCTCGTCGCCGTCCCGGCCCCGCCGCCGTCGTCGCTGCTGCTGCGCCACCCGTCTGCGCCCTATATATACGCATACACACACGCACACACATACACATACACACACTACACACACACAGACACACACACACACACACACACACACATACACACACACGACACACACACACATACACACACACATACACACAGACACGTACACACAAACACACACACACACACATACACACACACACGTATATACACACACACACATATTTTTTTACTTATTTTCCGTTTTCTATATATAATGTTTAGATGAATTAGAACTATCTAGTTTATTTTAGAATGTTAGAAATGTTATCATCGATGAATTAATATAATATCTTGTTTATTTTAGTAAATATAATGCTTAGTTGAACTAGTTGAATTAATATATAGATCAACTAGTTTATTTTTAGAAGATGCTTAATTAGTTGAACTTGTTGAATTAATATATAGAACTAGTTTATTTTAGAAGATGCTTAATTAGTTGAACTTGTTGAATTAATATATAGAACTAGTTTATTTTTAGTAAATGCTTAATTAGTTGAACTAGTTGAATTAATATAACTAGTTTATTTTTAGTAAATGCTTAGTTGAACTAGTTGAATTAATAGATTTTTCTGTTAATAGATTTTTTTCTGTTAATAGATTTTTATTTCTGTTAATAGATTTTTTGGTGATATTATTATTGAATATGCATGTTTGGTGATATTATTGTTAATAATTTTTTTGGTGATTGTGTAATTAATTTTGTTCATAGAATTTTAATGATTTTTTGTTCATAGTATTTAGAAAAAGAAAAAAAAGAAGAAGTAGTTTATATATAGTTGAACTAGCTAGTTGATTTAATAAACTAATTTATTTTACTATATATAGAATTAGTTTGTTTTTAGTAAGTACTACTTATTTATTTATAGTAAGTGCTTAGTAGTTGAACTAGATAGTTGACTTAATTAATAAAACTAAATTATGAATGTAGGCCGGAAATGTCGTACTCATCGGACAACGAAAACCGCCCGGGGTAGTGCGACTGGTGCCACGACGACCGAGGTATCTGCGACAGGTTCATTGAGCTGGACGAAGATCGGCGTTTCAGCATTAAGCTCGAGGAGACCTGCGATGTTCATACGGTACGCAATGACGACAATAGTTTTTTTCGTAATTAAGCACGACTTCAACTATTTTAGCGTGTATTTTTCATGTTTTCCAATTTGACTAGCTTATCCCATGCTTTGCAAGACGCTATGTCTTGGAGAGGATGGGTTTTGAAGACCATGAAAATTTCAAAACCAAAAAAATTATCCTAAGTACCGAACTTGGTGTGGATTTTCAAGTAAAGCTGTACAATGCTCAGAGTGTAACCCATTTTGGTTGCAAAAATTGGGATGCATTTTGCAAGATGTATGGTCTTGATGAGGGTATGTTTGTCACCATGGATCTTGGTGATCCTACAATCGAGCAAGAGACACCTTCGATTTGGGTCCTTGTGGATACACCTCCAGTTCTTCCCTCGTGTGAGCTAAACATAGTTATTAAGTAATTTATATTGTTTATTTCAAAATATAATGTTGACAACTTATCTCCATTGACAGCTTATTTTCATTCTTCAAAGAATGTGCGGAAGATGGTAGACAGAACGTACTACACTGAAGGCTCCGAATTAACTTATCAGGAGAAAAATCATCTGGTCGGATTTTGTACTGATCTTGAGAATTACAATATCTACAATCAAACTCCTCAACATTATGGTCAATACGTGCCACTAGTGCACGTGTTGAACTACGGTAACTACCATGGAGATACCCTGGTAAGATTATTTATTACTATTACAACATCCGTGCATCTTTTTGCACACTTCTAAAACTAGTACATCATTGCTAACTACAAAGTTATTATTATGTTTTTCAACAGATAATCCCGAATGATTGTGTGCCTCATCTGATGTATACGCGTGGTAGCCTTTATGTTTTGAACATACGACCAGGTCGTCCTACGAATCTCAACTGTCCATACCGGGTTTCTAAAAGAAGTGGAGACATAACAATCAAGGAATGGAGAAAATGTATGGACAGTCGTAAGGAGCTTCTTGGAAGCAATAAGCAGCGAAAGGCAAGAATTGGAGACAGGATGATCGCCATTCTTCATAATGGAGAGTCAGGGTCTATATTGTTTTATGCTATTTTACCTTAAAAGTGTTTAGATCCTACCTGATACTGATGATCATGTGCTAAGAACAATTATGTAGGGTTGGGTTCGATGACTATATATGAGGATGATGATCGTATGACTTATTATTAATAACGAGTAGAAGTTGTATGATGATGCATGATTAGTAGGACTTGTTATTATATATATATGATGATGTAAATGATGCAAAGCATGCATATGAGCATGTTATATCTGCGGGTGCAATGAACATAGCAGCAGCGTTGATAAACAAAGCATGCATGATGCATTATGCATAACGTGTACAATGTGTAGTATTGTAAAATACCAGCAAACGAAAAAGAATTAAAATGGAAACACAAAATTAAATGAAAGAGAAATCATAAAACTAAAAACCCACCAAACCTTATAGTACCGGTTGGTGTTACCAACCGGTACTAAAGGGCTCCAGGCCCCCGGAGCTGGCTCGTGCCACGTGGTTGCCCTTTAGCACCGGTTCGTGCTGAACCGGTACTAAAGGTGGGGGGCTTTAGTGAACACAATGTAGTGCCGGTTATGTAACCGGCACTAAAGGGCCTTACAAACCGGTGCTATTGCCCGGTTCTGCACTAGTGATGGGAAAGAATGTAAGACAGGGAAAGAGGAGTGAGGAAGCCCTCCGTCAACTGCAGAGCCAAGATGTCCACCTCCTCGTCTTAGCCGAAGATCCGCAGCATCAGACCCGTACTCCGATCCGCCGATGCTTGCCACCACCACCAAGACCAATATTGATCCGCCGACGGAGGCGCAGATCTCGGCTAGCCCACCTGCCATGCACGTGTGCACGGTGGACTCATTCCGGCCAGCACGTGTCCATAGGCCACAACGCATGAGGCTCGTCTTGGCATATCGCCTCGCCGCCGGTCTAAGCATGTCCTCGCTCCTCCCCTACCTTGGGCATATGTATTTAGGAGGAAGAGGAACGGCGAGGACTTGAGGCACAGTTCTGGAGGTGGCTTGGTGCCTGGAGGGGGAGGCATAGAACGAGGGAGAAGAGAACGGCGGTGGCGGCGATATATGGCATGGCGAGCGGGACAGCCCGCCCGAGTGGTGGAATGGGATCGTGGAGTGCTTAGATCAAACTCATATTGGTTGAAAGCGGGGGGGGGTTCCCTTCTTTGACAAATTCAATTGTATAGTTGAATGCCAAAGAATTAGAGGTACATGCAATATTTTAGGAAAAATGGATATTCATCTTCTATATTACGGGATTAAATTGTAAAACATAGCATGAATAGATGAACAGGTGTGAATTATTTTAACCAGTCACCACTAGAAACTTCTACCATAACTTGAAACCAATGTTAGTAGATCAAATAAAAAGGATGTGTTAGTTTCTCAAAAAGATGCCATGTGTTTTGGTCGGCCATGTAGACCCTATTTGTCTGCTCTCTGGTGTGCACCCGGAGAGAATGCCATTTTTGACCACATTCGATTCGTTGCATCATCGTGGTTCAGATTTGTCACGCTGCCATATCCTTCTCCAGAATAATCTATTCTAGTCTAGTAACGTTCACAACATCCAGGAATGGCGAGACCTATCAGTTTCATTAGTGCATCCTAGCAGAAGGCCAAAAGTCGAGATCCTGACAAATTGGTGTCTTATCACTTCTAGACCATTTGGATATTGTGTAGAAACAAGATTTTGTCAATGGCTATAACAACACTGTAGAATGTGTGGCAACCAGTGGCAGAGCTTCATGTAGACCAACGGAGGCCATGCCCCCCCTTAACTTTTGCATCCATAAAAGAATATACAATTTTTTAAGCCTAACATGTGTTTAAACTAGAGATTAGCCCCTCCTTTGCTACTAATTCGCTCCCCTTCAGGTAATGGCCCTCTTGGATTATGCTCAAACTCCGCCACTAGTGGCAGCACCACCTAGTTTCATCAACAACAATGGCAGACATGAATTTCTATAAGAGAAATCTAATGGATTCGTTCCCTTAATAGAATAGGCAGCGCTCCTGTGGTTGTGCCCGCATTCTTGAGCAATTTTAACATGCTCCCTCTTACCCCATATTTTCACATGGGACTTAAGAAGGTAATATTCATTCAAGTTCACTACCTAATGAAATCAACGACTTAGATTTATATTATACTCTTACATCTCATGTGAAAAGGGGAGGTAAGAGGGAGCATGTTAAAAAAACCTCCACAGTCATACAATAGCACATGGGAAATTGAGATGTTAACTGATTTCTATCAACAACACAAGTGACCACGAGTTTTTTTACATGTATGCATGGTTGTGATTAAAGAAAATACAAGGTAGTGCGAAAACAAATGCATAAAATCATTTTGACCCAAACGCTGAAAATCTATCAGGTAACTGAAGCAAACAATGTTATCTTTTGGAGAACCTAGGATCTAATTAGTTCATCATTTGGTATGAATGCTCATCAAGAAAACACTCCTTACGATACCTTGTAATTAACACAGAATGAAAATTATCTGATGATACAATGACTGAACATGAGTATATACTAACCTCTTCATGCTTCCTATCTGCTCAAAATTGTTTGAGAGCTGTCCACATCCTTTTGCCTGAATCAATTTACTCTAGCCACTCAGGATAAATCTATATGCAGTCTCGGCGCTGTGCCACTAGAACAAAATCTGACCTGGCAGCAGGCCTCTAAGTACGAGAGGCAGAATCAATTTCCAAGCTGCGTGTATAACCATGACCGTTAGATCTCGTTGTAGTCCTCTCTCCTACAATAGGCAATACCATAGCAGATTCTCCTTCCAGGTTACCATCCTGGGTTCGGCTACTGCTACTTCTTGAGCTTGCGTTAATTTTTCCCTTGAAGAGGAAAGGGTGATGCAACAAAGTAGAGATAAGTATTTCCCTCAGTTAAGAACCAAGGTATTAATCCAGTAGGAGACACAAGCAAGTCTCCAATATATGTAGCCGCACAAACTAACAAACACTTGCACACAACGCGAAAAAGGGTTGTCAATCCCTTCACGGTCACGAACAAGAGTGAGATCTAATAGAGATAGGTATAAAAGATAAATAAAAAGGCAAACTAAAGCAAATATAAATAAATTGTAGCAAGGTATTTTTGGGTTTTTTGATTTATAGATCTGAAAATAGACCCTGGGGCCATAGGTTTCACTAGAGGCTTCTCTCTTGAAAGAAAACATACAGTGGGTAAACAAATTAATGTTGAGCAACTGATAGAAAAACGCATAGTTATGACCATATCTAAGGCAATGATCATGAACATAGCCATCACATCTGTGACAAGTAGACCGAAATGATTCTGCATCTACTATTAATAGTCCACGCATAGACCGACTCCTACATGCATCTAGAACGGAGTAATGCTTTAAGTAAGATGACAATATGTAGAGGGATAAACGCAAGCAATATGACATAAAACACATCTTTCTATCCTTGATGGCAACAAGGCAATACATGCCTCGCTACCCCTTCTGTCACTGGGTGAGGACACGCAAGATTGAACCCAAAACTAAGCACCTCTTCCATTGCAAGAAAAATCAATCTAGTTGGCCAAACCAAACCGATAATTTGAAGAGAAATACAAAGATATCTTAATCATGCATAAAAGAGTTCAGAGAACACTCAAATAATATTCATAGATAACCTGATCATAACAATTCATTGAATCTCAGCAAACGCACCGCAAAAGAAGATTACATCGGATAGAACTCCGAGAACATCCAGGAGAACATTGTATTGAAGATCAAAGTGTGAGAAGAAGCCATCTAGCTACTAGCTATGGACCCTTAGGTATGTGGTAAACTACTCACGCTTCATTGGAAGGGCAGAAAGGTTGATATAGAGTCCCTCCATGATTGAATCACCCTCGGCAGAGTGCAGAAAAAGACCCCAAGATGAGATCTTGCGATAACAGAAGCTTGCGGCTGTGGAAAAGTAATTTGGTGGACGCTTCTAAAGTTTGGGGAATATTTGATAATTTATAAAGGTGGAACTGAAGGAAATATTCCCTAGAGGCAATAATAATTTGTTATTTTATATTTCCTTATATCATGATAAATGTTCATTATTCATGCTAGAATTGTATTAACCGGACACTTGATACATGTGTGGATACATAGACAAAACATCGTGTCCCTAGTAAGCATCTACTAGACTAGCTCGTTAATCAAAGATGGTTAAGTTTCCTAACCATAGACATGTGTTGTCATTTGACGAACATGATCACATCATTAGGATAATGATGTGATGGACAACACCCATCCATTAGCATAGCATATTGATCGTTTAGTTTTATTGCTATTGCTTTCTTCAAGTCAAATACATATTCCTTCGACTATGAGATTATGCAACTCCTGGATACGGGAGGAATGCCTTGTGTGCTATCAAACATCACAACATAACTGGGTGATTATAATGATGCTCTACAGGTATCTCCGAAGGTGTTTGTTGTTGTTGGCATAGAACGATATTAGGATTTGTCACTCCGAGTATCGGAGAGGTATATCTAGGCCCTCTTGCTAATACACATCATAGGAAGCCTTGCAAGAAAAGTGACTAATGAGTTAGATGCAGGATGATGTATTACGGAATGAGTAAAGATACTTGCCGGTAAAGAGATTGAACTAGGTATGAAGAAACGGACGATAGAATCTCGGGCAAGTAACATACCGATGGACAAAGGGAATAACGATGTTGTGATAACGGTTCGACCGATAAAGATCTTCTTAGAATATGTAGGAGCGAATCTGAGCATCCAGGTTCCGCTATTGGTTTTTGACCGGAGAGTTGTCTCGGTCATGTCTACATAGTTCTCGAACACATAGGGTCCGCACGCTTAATGTTCGATGACGATATTGTATTATATGAGTTATGTGATTTGGTGACCGATTGTTGTTCGGGGTCCCGGATGAGATCACAGACATGACGAGGAGTCTCAAAATGGTTGAGAGGTAAAGATTTATATATAGGACGATAGTATTCGAACACCAGAAGTGTTTCGGGATGCACCGGGTACTTATTGGGTCATCGGAAGGTGTTTCACGCACCCCCGAAAAGAAATATGGGCCTTATGGGCCAAGAGGTGAAACACACCAGCCACAAAGGGGATGGTGCACCCCCCCCTCCCCATATGGGCTGGCCAAATTGCAGAAGGAAAGGGGAAGGAGGAAAGGAAAAAGGGAATAGGATTCCCCCTTTCCCATGTTCCCTTCCTACTCCGAATAGGAATAGGAAAGGGGGGAGGCCGAATTGTGAGGACCCCAAGTAGGAATCCTCCATCTTGGGGCCCTCCCTTGGCTACCTCTCATATATGTTGGGTGGGCACCGCTAGAAGACACACCAACAATTGTTAGCTGTGTGTGGCGCCCCCCTAGTTTACGCCTCCGGTCATATCTTCATAGTGCTTAGGAAAAGCCTGTGCGGATCACTTCACCATCACTGTCACCACGTCGTCGTGATGATGGAACTCACACTACTAGGGAAAAGCCTAGTAGAGCAGGTTTTAGGCCTATCAGTAGCGTGGGCCGGCGCTACTAATAAGGCGCTACAACCAACGTATAACAGTAGCGCCTGTTGTCCCACGTTACTGCTATACATGAATAGCTCTAGCGCTCTTTAGAGAAGGGCGCTGCTGATATTATCTGCAGCGCTGTTTACAAGGAAGCGCTACTGGTAAGGCGGCGCTACTGCTAAATCCCCCCCCTCGCTACTACTAGTTTTATTAGTTTTTTCCCTCCATATTTGTTTTGTATTTGAATAGGCTTTATGCAATAATCTTTAGCATATCATACACATACAAATGTAATCATAACATATACATACAATTGGTCTCATCAAATCATGTCATCATCATAATCATCATCCAACAAAAAGTGGTCTCTCGTCATCATCTCGAAAATAGCGATACAAGTCTCGATTACTTGCAAATACATCGTCATCCATCTAAACAATGATATGCGCGAGAAGCGCTATCACTTTGAGTACATGAGTTCATATCCCTCTCTCGCATTAGCGTGAACCTAAACTAATTCGCCGCCGAAACCGAAAACTGGTACACTGGGCTCGACACTCCGCCACTGTCGTATATATACTCCTGGCGTAGCACTTCTTCGCCATCTATGATCTATGCACCTGCATCGTCACATGAGTTGATGATATGCAACATATATAGTTGAGCAATAGAAAGAGACAGACTTGGCAAAAATAGAAACAACATATCATAAGCATAAATAACAAAGTTCATCGTACCCAAAATGCCCTAACTAGAGTGATTTTCGCTAGTCGAGGAGGAGGACGGTTTAATTACATCACAAATAAAGTTTCACCGTGCATAACTCAAAGTTTTTTCATACAGAAAGTATGGACTAAACGGACACATTGTCGTGCCATCCATCTATGTCAGGGAGATAGTCCTCGAGCTTAGTGACAGGCTTCATGTCGAGACGCTGAGAGGCTATCCATGTTCGGACGTCGTCCCACGATATTTGTCCTTCTCCGTAGAACATCCCTGTTTTTCCAACGACCTCCTTCATGATGATTTGTGCCAGTTCGCGCCGGATGTTATAAAACTCAGGTCGCGCAGAATATGTGCATCACCGGATCTAGGTGACATGTGAAGGTTCTGGTGATCCCGTCTGTACTCCAGCATGTGGTGTAGGACATAGAATCCATCATTAAGAGAATCGTTCGGTTGCTGGATGCAGCAGAAGTCGGTCTTATGGCTGAAGGCGACCCTGCCGCCCCTTCTCTTGTTGTCCTTGACCTCTCCACCCCTTGCTTGGTAGTAAAACGTAGCACCGTCGAGAACATCATTGATGTGGGTGTAATCCTTTTTGTGAATGTTGTTCGACGAGTCCAAGTAAAGAGCATGGGAGAATCAGGGGTAGAGGATGATGAGGACGGCGTGCCCGCCGCTGCGCAAAATAAGTACACCTCAAATTAATTAGCCTCCACCATGCAAATGAATGATTGAAATCGAAGGAAGGATAGCAGCACGGATGACTTACACGGGAAGATAAGGCACGAGAATCGCCTCCTTGTCCTTATTGGCGAGCATGAAACTGACGATGTAATCCCTCGCGTATTCGCCGTGCTTTGCGCAGACTCCCAAGAAGCCCTCGTGCATGTAGTATGGGTCAGCGACACAGATATGAGGTATCTGCTCAACCCCGATTATGTAGTTCATGTGCAAGGCATAAAGGCAGACAAACGTAAAATCCAACTTCTTCACCTGAAACATGTCGAATATGTAATCGAATTGGAGGAAGAACATATCCGCGGGGAAGCAGTGGACGTACGACATTTGCCGTGGAACGTTAACCACGTAGAGTGGGTATCCTGGATCTTTCGAGGAGATGAGGCCTTTCTCTATCCGCAGCACATCGTCATGAAGTCTCCTTACATCGCCAAATCTGGCCCGTAGCACTGTTGTAGGTAGGATTGGTTGACCGGGGGTATGCCATTATCCGCATCGGGGATATCTATACGGTCCTGAAGCCGATGCTGCTGAGGCGGCTGGTGTCGTGGTTCTAAGTCTGACAGTAGAATAGGGGGTAGGTAAGGAGAGGCGATGTCCTAGCTATGGAGTAGTTGTGAAGACGAGCGATATACGAGTTCAGGCCCTTCTCGGAAGAAGTAACAACCCTACGTCTCGGAGCCCTGAGGCGGTCGAGTGAATTATGAATATGGGTATTACAAGAGTGCGAACCCCTCTATCTGTGGAGGGGGGTGGCTTATATAGAGTGCGCCAAGACCCCTGCCAGCCCACATAATGGAGAGGTTAAAGTACATAAAGCCTGGGGCGTTACTGGTAACGCCCCTCATAAGTGCCTTGATTATCATTAAGTCTATTCAATAGCAAGCCGTTGCGCTACGGAGTGCCTTCTGACCTTCTGGCGGTCGAGTGAGTCTTCATGGTCGAGTGAGTCTTCCATGGTCGAGTCCTTCCAGACCAGTCGAGTGGGTCCCTCTCTGGTCGACTGGAAGATGATGTCTTCTAAGAGTGTCCTAGGGTAGGACGTTTAGGTCAGGCCTATGACCCTACCCTAGGTACATGAATCCATCATTAGCCCCCGAATGGATTGAGGCTTGAGTGAAGGAGGAGTTGACATTGTTTCCGATTGTCTTTTGCATACTGGCTGAGTATTGTCTTGGATCAAGATCTTCTCCGTTGATGACAAGCGACTTTTCTTCAGTCGACTCGATCCATTCTTGTTTTTTAGTCGAGTGACCTTCCTTTACTTTGCTATTCCCGAGCGATGGATCGCAGGAAATCCCGCACTTGACAGACTGATCTGTCGCTCGCGGATCTCGCGGGATATGAAATTTGGGGAAGCCTTGAAGCGAACGGACTCGGCGCTCGGATGGGACATAACAGGGACGCCTCGATCTCCGCGCCGCTTTTTCCGCCACGTATCGCGCAGTGCAACTGTTTCGTGATATGATTGGATTGTTCGGGTCCACCTGTCATCCACTCGGAAGGGATGCTATAAATGTGACTCGTGGGGGCTCCTGCATAGTACCCCGTTCTTCCTCCTCTGCTTTCTTCGTCTCCGCCCTCCGCAAGCGCTGCCGCTCCTGCTGCTTCCTCTCCTGCGCATTCCGCCGGCGGCCATGGGCAAAGAGAAGACGGCGGTGCTGGAGTGTGCGAAGAAGGCGTCGGCGGCGGAGAAGGCGAAGGGAAGATCTACCAGCCGCGGCGGTTCCTCGTCGAGATCTAACTTGCCGAAGGGCTGGGTCCAGGGAGATTGGATCCAGTCGACCATCAGGGAGAAGGATCTCCTCGATATGGCCAACGATGGGTTGATTCCCCACGGCGCCGCGAGGCTTCCTGGTCGAGAGTGGCAGCCTCAGCCAGAAGAGGGTGAGTGCGTGCTCCTGACCACCCATGTCGACCGAGGATTTTCGCTGCCACCGAGTGTTTTCTTTCGGGGTTTCCTGAATTTCTTCGGAGCCCAGCTCCATCATTTTACTCCAAACTCCATCGCGTATCTTGCTGCGTTTGTGTCCATGTGCGAGAACTTTTTGGGTTGCCGACCGCATTGGGGTTTGTTCAAGTACATCTTCACATGTCGCTCCCAGACTGTGAAGAAAGCAAGCCCTGGTGACGAGAAGACCCAAGTGGTTCAGATGTGCGGGGGCCTAGGGATCCAGTTGAGGAATAAGAGCACCTTCCCAGCTATGTCTTTTCCCGAGTCGGTCAGGGGTTGGCAGTCGACCTGGTTCTACTGCCGGAACGAGTCGACGCCGGGACAGTCGAGTGGTCTTCCTCCATTTACCATGAGTCGAGTGAACAGACCTTCCTCCCTGAAGGTGATTCCAGAGGAGAGAGCCGATGTGAAGATGCTGATGGATCGCGTAGTACAGCTTGTTCGGGACGGTGTGACTGGCATGGATCTCTTGGAGGTTTTCCTTCGGAGGCGAATTCAGCCGCTTCAGTTTCGGAGCCACTGTATGTGGGTGTACTGCGGCACCGAGGACGATACTCGCGTCAACCCGGAGGCAGTCGACGATGCCATAGTGGAAAGGTGGATGGCCGCGATCACTGGGAACAAAGACAACCCTCGCGGATCCCGGAGGATTTCCCCACTTGACCACAATAACGTCCCTGACAAGGTATATTTGCTCTGCTTTCCATTGTATATCCGTCGAATGCGTTTCTGTGATTTAGTCGACTGAGCTCTGCTTTGTTATTTCCAGGCCCTTACCGAGTTATACTCAATGCCCAATGGCGCTCAGACTCCGACTGAGGAGGGGGAAGCCAGTGGGGCGAGCCAGAAGAGTGGGATTCAGACGCTGCAGAAGATGACGATGACGACGATGATGATGATGAGGATGATGACGACGAGGATGAAGAGGAGGAGGAGGTACCACCGCGCTCGGAAAGGCGGTCAAAACTTGTGCACGACCCTTGTTGAACACGGTAAGGAGTGGCGACGCCTCCTGATCGACCAAGCGCCTCGGACCGCTTCTCCGGTGCCGACTGAGAAGGCGCCGAAGCAGTCGAAAGTAGCTCCGTCGAGGACGACCAAGCCTCTGCCAAAAATGAAGGTAGCCATCCCCACCATTTCAGCGGCTGCGACTTCCGAAACCTCAGGCAAGGCTGAGGACCATGAGATTCGCGTCGTGACCTCAAATCCTGCATCAGATCCTTAATTCTTGTTCTTAGTCGGTCGACTCATAGTTTCTGACTTTGACTCTTTTCTGAAGCTCCAACTAGTGACATTATCACTCTTCCCGACGACGATGATGAGGATGAGGAGCCATTGAAGACTAGGAGGAGCAGAAAGGCATCTGCTGGCGAAGTAGCCCAAGGTGCGACGGCGCCCGAGACCGTTGTGACGGAAGGAGAGGTCGGCACTCGACATTCCGTGTCCTTTGCGGTGCCGCTGACGAGTGCTCGACCCACCTCGTCGAGTGCTAGGCAGCCTTCTATCTTCGCGACGCACCACGTCCCGGAGGACCAGGCCAATGCTGCTAAGGAGGCGATCCGTCAAGCAGGGATCATGATGGAACAGGTGAAGATCGTTCGGGATGCGAGCCAAGCAGCTTACGACGCCGACTCGCCTGAGCAATGTTCCGTCACGACCATCGCACCTCTGTTAGGATATGCTATCAAAACTTTTCTTTCGGAATTCATAGCAGTCACCCACCTGGGTGTGTTAGTAAAAACTCCGATTAGCGGGGCACGCTGAGTGCACCCGCGGGTGTAGTCCCCAAGGCTAAGGTCATCGCTGGCAATCGGTCTTAGGCTTCATAAGTAAATATTGATCATCACCGAATGAAACGAATGGGTTTACGAGACCAGTGGGCACGCTGAGTGCACCCACTGGGTGTAGTCCCGAGACCGTGGTCGATTGCCGCGATTGATTACATCTGAAGAAGTCTCGGTCGATCGGTCGACTCGTCTCTCGTCTCTCTTTTTTTTCTTGGTCGATTGGTCGACTCTGTCTTGAATAAGACCAGTGGGGGCACGCTGAGTGCACCCACTGGGTGTAGTCCCCGAGACTACGGTCAAATGTTTGCATTCGACTGTAGTCTTAGAAACGCATCATTTTTCTTTGTTCACTCGGAAGTGGATCATCTCTGACATTTTGTCGCTTGACTCTTCGTAGAAATCCTGCGATCTTGCGACGCGCTATACTGAACTGGAGCAGAAGCATAATCAGCTCGAGTTGGACTTGAAGCTAGTGTAGGAGAACCTGAGGAAGGCAAAGGAGGAGACCAAAGGTATGTTTGGTGAGACTTCGACGACTCTTTTCTCCCCTCATTTGCTTCAAACCTGACATTGCTGTAATTTACAGGCAAGGTGAAGGAGGCCCAGAGGAAGAAGGAGCTTGAGCTGTCTGAGAAGATCAAGCTCGCTGATGAAAAGCTTGCCTCAGTCACCAAGCTCGAACAGGACAACGCCAATCTGAGGGCTGCTCGGCCATTGCCACCAAGGATGTTGATCGATCGAAAGTGACAAGACTACTCTGACTGAGAGGATCAACCAGATGACCGGGAAGAAGAATGAGCTGGAAGGCTTCTTGGGTGGTCTTGCTAAAAAATTGTTCCTTATGCTTGAAGGTAATCTTCTTCACTCGACCAATTCTTCCAACTGTTATGTTCCCATTCGACTATTTTCTTGATTCGGGGTTTTGTCTTTGCAGAGTTACGTCGCAACTTTGAAGTGGTGGAGACGAACCTTGACCCTGTCAATTCTCGGGTGAATGATGAAACTGCCATGAACATCTTCCGACTGGAGTCCCGTGTTGCTGCCATCGTGGATTATCTCGCAAGACTGAAGGTTGCTACATCCCGCATCGACTCGACGCTCTGGCCCAGGGAGACACTCCAAAATGACCTCGAGTCGTTGGTGGCTCGACTGAACGCTGTCCCTGACCGAGTGCAAAAGTGGAAGAAGTCTTCAGCTCGATGTGGCGCAGACGTCGCCCTGTGTCTGGCACGAGTCCATTGCAAGGATGCCCGAGAGGATAACAGTGGCCAACACCAAAAACATGAGTTCAGGTCCTTCATGGAGACTTTCATCGCTGCTGCTACACGGATTGCAGATGGGATTGATCGCTAATTAAACTAGTTTAGTTTTAATTAAATTCTAATTAAACTAACCCCATCGACATCGCTGGGACCCACTGGTCAGTTTGACCTGACCAGCCCGTTGACCCCTCGACGTCATCATGACGCAGTCTCGTATAATATTTAAATTATCGGAATTATTTTTACACAGAAATTCCGTAAATTGTTTCAAACTTCAAAAATCATATAAAATCAACCATAGCTCCAAATGAGACAAATTATATATGAAAAATGATCAGAAAAATCCAATCTTTCCATCTGTACTGGTTTCATGCATGTTTACAGAAGCTAACTTGCTGTTTATCACAGAACAAGTTTAAGCACTTTAAATGATCATATATGAGTTTGAACTTTGAATCTTTGGTTCAAATTGATTCAAACCCATCTGATCTTAGTTGCATTAGGCCAAAGCACTCATTTTGCCATGTCTCATTGCATGCATCATATTGTTGCATCTTGTTTGGTAATGCTTGTGTATCGGTGTTCCTGCGGCAGGTTCTGGCCCCGAGGAGTACCGTGATAACCCCGACGAAGAACAATACCCGTGTAACGACCCGTCAGGCAAGCAACCAACCATTTGATCATATCGATAAAATCCCATGTTCTTGCTCCTGCTCTCGTTTACTGCATTAAGACAACGCGATTCAAACTGCTGTGTGCTGCGGTAGTTGAACCCATTTCCTCTGCATGACCTGTCATTGCCACAGTAACTAGATGAAACCCACTAGCATGTGTAGGAGTTGATTGAGCCATATGATTGTGTTGTTCCTACCTTGCTATGCCTGCTATGCTTAGAGTCGTGTCAGGTCTGGTTCATCGGGATGATGGCTAGAGTGAAATGATCGAGTCGGTACGAGAGTAAGGTGTTGAACACGATTTGGTAAAGGTATCGATGAAAGGCCATGTAGGAGTACATGGTGGGTTGTTTCATTGAGGCCGTCTTTAAGCACTGAGATCTGTATGTGTGATTTAAGAAACAGCTACTACCATACATTGGGCCTCAAATATGACCCGCCGACTTTTTATTCACGCTAGTCCTCTGTCCAGGAGTTGCAAGTAGTTTCTGGTGTTTGTAGCCTACTGGAGGCCGTGGACAGCGCTGACCGTAGGGGTGGGCTGTGATGCGGTAGGTACGTGGCCGGGTGTACCGGATGCCCGTTTGGTATCCCGGGAACCTTGTTCACATCGTTTGGGGCTGTGAGCGAGACTTCGGCCGGAACTCCTCATAGATGGAACCCAAATAGGCGATAAACCTGGACTAGAGACTTGTGTGTCTAGGTAGGTCGTGGTCTACACCCACGTCGGTTTTCGCTTGAAGTCTGCCGAGCACATGACGTGTGCAGACGCTAAGTGGTGGAAACATGTATGAAGAAGTACACCCCTGCAGGTTAACATCATCTATTCGAATAGCGCGTCATGTAAAGGACTACTTGGTTGCCTATACAGTTCATAGACAAGTAAATGGATACTACTAAAAGCCTCAAGATAAGCGTGAGTGCCGAGGATGGCTCCTCCGTAGGAAGACGGGGTTGGATCCTCGGTGGTGTATTGAAGTGATGAGTAGTGGACTCGAGTGCGCAAAACTGTTTCAAGTTGGTGTCTCATAGGATAGTTTAGCCATGAGTCAAAGCTGGCTTGCTGCAATAACCCCACCAACCCTTCTTGATAATGTGCATGTATGTAGGATCTGATGTAAGTCTTGCTGAGTACCTTTGTACTCATGTTGCTTTAATTTACATTTTTCAAGATGCCTCAAACCCTTCCGACGGGTTCTTCGTGAGACGCTGACATCGATGAGTAGACTAAGGCCTGTGGTGATCCTGCAAGAGAAGGACCTGTAGTATAGCTAGGCTTACCCAAGCCTCTTTTATTTTACTAGTTGTCTGTACCCAGACAAGAACACTTCCGCTGTGGCTTGTATGCTTGTATGACTTGTATGTGGGTCGTGTGACCCGCACTTGTGTGTATGATATGAATGGCTCCTCGAGCCTTTAAATAAAGTACTTGTGTCGAGAGTCATGTTGTGATGCCTTGTTGTATTTGCACATATCGAGCATATTGTGTGTATGATTGAAATGCTTGGTATGTGTGGGATCCGACTATCTAGTTGTTTATCTTTAGTAGCCTCTCTTACGGAAATGTCTCCTAGTGTCTCCACCGAGCCTTGGTAGCTTGCTACCGCTCCGAACACTTAGGCTGGCCGGCATGTGTCCTTCTTCGCTCTCGTGTCTGTCCTTCGGGAAATGTCACGCATTGAGTACCGGAGTCTGTTAGCCCGCTACAGCCCGGTTTATCGAGTCTGCTAGCCTAGTGCTACAGCCCGAACTTACTTGCTGTTGACCGACACGCTCGATGTCGGGTCATGGATGCTGTCCTCGTAAGTCTGTGCCACTTTGGGTTTACGACTAGTCATGTCAGCCCGGCTCCTTTTCATATGGATGCTAGCGACACTATCATATACGTGTGCCAAAAGGCTAAACGGTCCCGGCCAAGGTAAGGCGACACCGTTGGGATACCGTGCGTGAGGCCGCAAAGTGATATGATGTGTTACTGTGCTAGATCGATGTGACATTGAGTCGGGGTCGACAGCGTTGGCATCAGAGCCGGACTGCCTGTAGGTTCTCCAAGCCAAACTGGTCGATGTTGAGTCTAGAAATGCTTTAGTTATATGTAGGGGAATTGATTGTGGGATGGTACGTAAGGCTCTTTTTACTCCTTTATCTCATGATATTCTGATCTGAGTCAGTCCATTCTTCCACCGGGGGTTAAGGATTAGGACCTCTTCTCTCTGTTAGGCTCACGTGTTACTAATCAGTAGTACCTTGTAGGTTTGATGGTTACAAGTCTGGTTCAGTCTTACTATCCTGTTATGCGACTATTGGACCCAGAACCTTGATATGAAATTGTTGAGTGGTTATGCAGATCCTTGTGAAATGTCTCAATCCTTTGAGCATTTACAAATCGTTATGCTGTCCAAATTCGCTAGAAATACTAATGTCTTTGCATTGTGGTTGTGCTTCCAGATGGCCACTCGTGATCACAATCAAGTGGTTAAATCGACCAGATGCATTGGTGTGACCGGTCATACGACCATGCTAGTTCGGTTATGATCGAAGCGGGATACCGCTGGTACCCGATATACAGCTTGAAGAACGAGATCGAGACTTTAATCAAAGTCAGTATCTTTGCACCGTCAGGGTGTTCCCCTCTTATCCTGGTTGCACCGAGGCCCTTCACAGCTCCTATGGGCTTGGTGTTACTATTGATATGGCGGTTCAAGATGCTGCATATTCTATGATGACTATTATACGAGCCAGGACTGGGCTGCTCCGCAACACCGACTTCCGGTATATGCCGAGTTCACTTCCTGGAGCGTTTGGTTATCTTCGAGCCATCTATGCTGATTCCAGTCAGGAGGACTCCCTAACCCGTACTACCGCCGAGTTGCTCGAGGACAAGGACCGAGAGAGTCGGGCCTTGAGGATGGAGCTCTTCAATGCCCGTGCTGATCACTGGGCTACCTTGACTCGTTTTGCACCGGCTGTTCAAGCTGGTTATATGGATATGAGAGATTTGTATCCTGTCGGGCTGCTGCTCACGGACATGATGGATCTGGCGTGATGTGGGGGCATCACCCCACCTCGTGGTCCTCGCTTGCCACCGTTCAGAGGTCCAAGACCCCACCCTTGCCCTTACGGTCCACAGCTCCTCAGACCGCCTGCTCCTGCGACGATCACGTTGAACTCCTGTGTTACGGAGGAGACTTCTATGAGAACTACTACGGAGACGCCTCGAGTTAGTAGTAGTCCCTCTAGTATTGTAATAGCTTGTATTTCCACCGCCCTGCGTGACTCATGGAATATGACTTAGTGTGTACTAATCCGGAGGTGTAACAAAAATAATGTATAGGAGCTTGGTGTGCCTCCGATGAGATGTAATCTTCCTTTCACCGTAGTAGTACTTTGTTTGGTCTTGTACTAAACCTTGTATGGTGTGTATGACGATGGAATAAAGAAGTAGTTTCTGTATCTACCATGTCATACGGATGATCATCTCGCATTCCGAGTTATCCATTACATTCTACACTTCTATGTCGGAATCTTGCCATCCTGGACTAAATCCTTGTCTTGTTTTCCTAGGATGGTTAACACCCGCAACAACCCTGCTCCGCCAGAGCAGGCCGAAGGAAGTGGAGTTGGAGAAGCAAACCTGCCTCACCCTCCTTCTCTGGCCGAGGTTATGCTAGAGGCCGAGAGAAACAAACGGAGACCAACCGCTTGCTCGGAGCGATCGAATGTAACACAGCCCACCATCCGAGAAACAACTTGGTGTCGCCGGTGACTTCATCAAGTTACACCTCCTACCTTCCACCACTCCGTCGAACCTCTCGACGCTGATGATCGGCCGCAGCATTACTCACAAGCTGCGCTCGCTCGTAGCCGAGGCGGACAAGGTCACCTTTGCTGCATATCATCTCAAGGTCCCGCTAGTCTCTGGTGGGAGAATTATATGGCTATGCGCCCAGTTGGCCATGTCACTACTTGGGCAGAATTCAGCGAGGCTTTCCGTGAACATCACATTCCGGAGGGTCTCATGGATCGTAAACGTGAGGAGTTCTGCAGTTTCACCCAAGGTCGTCTCTCCGTGGACGCCTATAGTAGAGAGTTCGGTAATCTCGCACGCTATGCAACTGAAGAGGTCTCCACTGACGCCAAGAAACAAGCAAGGTTCCGCAAGGGACTTAGCCCCGAACTTCGCCGAGATCTCCGTCTGCATGAGTGCACCTCTTTCCAGAAGCTTGTCAACAAAGCCATCAGCGCTGAAACTGGTCAGACTGATTTCGAAGCAACACGCAAGCATGGTCGTGATATGGGTTCCTCATCCGTGCCTGGACCACGAAGCGCCGTGTGTGGGTGCCTCATACGCCTCGCCACCCAGATTCACACCGAGGCCATCCTTCCAGCGCCGCGCCAGTTCAGCAAAGAAGATGCACCAGCTAGGCCCTATGGTGGACCAACCAACAACGCTCCTCACGCGCCAGCCCGCGGACGTGTTTCAAGTGTGGGGAATCAGGCCACTACATGCGCGATTGTCCCTGCACCAACCCCAACCAGCCCGCAAAAGCTGTTGGCCGTGGCAAGCCAGCAGGAAGGTGTTCTATGCCTGCCGCCACCACCGCACGTGGCCATGTTAATTGTGTCTCACCGAGGAGGCCCAAGAGGATCCCAACGCCGTGCTTCGCACGCTTCTTGTTAATTGCCACCCGCATCCGCTCTTTTCGACATCGAGCATCACATTCATTCATATCCGAAAATTATGCTCGTTTGCATAATACTACATTCTGTGACATGCCTTCCACTATGGAAATTTCTACCCCGGGTTCTAGATGGCAAACCTCTAGAGTAAGCCATGGAAATGAAATTCAGGTCGACAGACTTGTTTTCCTTGCATCGTTGATAGCTCTCAAATCTTCGGACATAAATATCATCTTGGGTATGGACTGGATGTCAGCCCATCATGCCAAGATTGATTGTTTCTCTAGGACTGTTCAACTTACGCACCCATCGGGAAAGATAGTCAATGTCTTGACCCGAATATCCAAGCGTCAATTATATTCTCTTAATGCCAGTCCATTGCTGACCTCAAGACGCTCCGTAGTCGTGAATTTCCGGATGTCTTTCCAGAAGAATTGCCAGGTGTCCCACCTGACAGAGATGTTGAATTCGTGATAGACCTTATTCCAGGAACTGTCCCAATTTCTAGAAGACCCTACAAGATGGCACCCCTAGAACTAGCCGAACTTAAGAAACAACTCGATGAGGCCTTGCAAAAGGGTTTCATCCGTCCTAGTTCATCTCCTTGGGCTTGCCCCGTCCTCTTCGTCAAGAAGAAGGATGGTACGGACCGGATGGTTGTAGATTATCGACCCGCCAACTTGGTCACAATTAAGAACAAGTATCCGCTCCTCAGATCAACGATCCGTATGATCAGCTCGCAGGATCCTCGGCCTTTCTAAGATGGATTTGAGGTTAGGCTACCATCAAATCAAAATCCGAAACGGGGACATTCCTAAAACGGCTTTTGTTACTCGTTATGGCCAATACGAGTACACCGTCATGTCCTTCGGCTTAACCAACGCCCCAGCCACTTTTTCCCGGTTAATGAACTCAATCTTCATGGAATATTTGGATAAATTCGTCGTGGTTTACCTCGATGACATACTCATCTATTCCAAGAACGAGGAAGAACATGCCGAACATCTACGGCTAGTGTTGATGAAACTTAGAGAGCATCGCCTTTATGCCAAGTTCTCTAAATGCGAATTTTGGCTGCCAGAAGTGACCTATCTAGGGCATGTAATTTCTGGTAAAGGTATTGCTGTCAACCCCGAGCGAAGTTCAAGCCGCCCTTAATTGACTCCACTGAATCGGTCAAGCAAGTTCGAGTTTCCTTGGCTTAGCGAGCTATTGCCGCCGCTTCGTCGAGAACTTCTCCAAAGTTGCTAAACCTCTAACCGAACTCCTCAAGAAAGATAAAAGTTCGAGTGGACTCCACAATGTGAGCGCAGTTTCGAGAACTGAAAAGACGTTTAACTTCGCTCCGTGATTGGTACCACCAGATTTCTAAGGACTTTGTTATCTATTACGACGCCTCATGACAAGGACTAGGCTGTATTCTCATGCAAGATCGACACGTAATTGCTTATGGCTCACGGCAATTACACCCACATGAGGAAAACTACCCTACTCATGATCTAGAGCTTGCAACTGTAGTCTATGCACTCAAAACCTGGCGACATTACCTTCTTGGTAATCGCTATAAATCTACATTGATCACCAAAGTCTAAAATATATATTCACCCAACCAGATTTGAATCTCAGGCAAAGACGTTGGGTTGAGTTGATCTCAGATTTCGACTTAGGGATAACTTATACCCCAGGAAAAGCCAACGTCATGGCTGATGCACTAAGTCGTAAATCTTATTGCAACAACTTGATGTTGCAACAAAGTCAACCACTTCTCCACGAGGAATTTCGGAAGCTTAATCTTCACATTGTTTCTCGAGGGTTCCTTTCCACTTTGGTGGCGAAACCTACTCTTATGGATCAAGTCACCGCTGCCCAAAAACGAGATAGAGGAATATCCCGGATTAAGGAGAACATTGCTAGCGGAGATGCTAAATGTTTCTCTACAAATGATCATGGTGTTGTATATTTTGAGAACCGTCTAGTGGTTCCCAAGAATCAGCACATACGGCAGCTGATCCTTAAGGAGGCTCATGAATCTCCTCCCACCATTCATCCCGGTAGCACTAAAATGTATCAGGACCTACGCCAGAGGTTCTGGTGGACTAGGATGAAGAGAGACATTGCTCAATTTGTTGCTAATCGCGACGTCTAAATGTCAGGTAAAAGCAGAGCATCAACGGCCTGCTGGCACCCTTCAACCCTTAGCTATTCCTGAATGGAAATGGGATAAAATCAGTATGGATTTCATCACTGGTTTTCCCAGGACCAAGAGAGGGAATAATGCTATCTTTGTCGTTATCGACCGCCTCTCCAAAGTAGCTCATTTCTTACCTGTTCGCGAGAGTATAACCGCTAGTCAGCTAGCAGACTTGTACATCTCTCGAATAGTGTCTCTTCATGGTGTTCCATTGGAAATAAACTCGGATCGAGGGAGTCTTTTCACCTCTCGATTTTGGGAAAGTTTCCAAAACGCTATGGGAACCCATCTTTCCTTTAGCACTGCTTTTCACCCTCAATCAAGTGGTCAAGTAGAACGTGTCAACCAAATCTTAGAAGACATGCTTCGAGCTTCTGTTATCTCATTCGGAATGGATTGGGAGAAATGCCTTCCATTTGCCGAATTTGCTTATAACAACAGCTATCAATCCAGCTTGGGCAAAGCACCTTTTGAAGTTCTCTATGGACGAAGGTGTCGAACACCTCTTAACTGGTCAGAAACCGGGGAAAGACAATTCTTTGGCCCGGATATGATCCAGGAAGCAGAAGAGCAAGTTCAAGATCGCTCGTGAAAAGTTGAAAACAGCCCAATCTCGTCAAAAGAGTCAATATGACCGAAAACATAAGGCTATGACTTACGAGGTTGACGAGAAGGCTTACCTTCGGGTTACCCTCCAAGGGAACCCATCGCTTGTATCAAAGGCAAATTGGCTCCTCGCTACATTGGACCCTTTCGCATTCTTGCCAAACGAGGAGAAGTTGCCTACCAATTGAACTACCTCCGATCTCTCCAAAGTCCACGACGCCTTCCACGCTTCTCAACTCAGCGTTGCTTCTCGGATCCTATCCGTGGAGTGGACCACTAAACGCTTGATCTTCAAGATAACCTCACATATCGAGAATACCCGCTCAGATCCTCGATCAAGCTGAGCGCATTACTCGACGACATAATATCAAGTTTCTCAAGGTTCAATGGTCGCACCATTTCGAGAAGGAAGCTACTTGGGAAAGGGAGGATCATCTTCGACTTGAGTACCCCGCCTCTTTCCGGAGGAACCTAAATCTCGGACGAGATTCTTTTGAGTGGGGTGAGTTGTCACAACCTAGCTAGTCCATGCATTAGAATGTTGCATCATGTTTATTTCATTCAATGAAATTTGAAATGGGATTGCCGTAACCCCCACCCCTCTCAAACAACTAGGGTTTACTAAAATATTTTCGATGAACCTGAATGCCCTTCTAAAATGTCCATCATTTTGTCTTGGTCCGTAAGCTTTGCCAAAAGTGGTGCACATTTTCCTAGGTCATCCTAAGGTCATTGAATTAAATCATAGCTATTTGAATTTGGGCATTTAAAATTTATAAAATATTTCAAATGTCCAAATATCTCCAAACTAAAATGTTTCATGTTGGTAATATTCCAACATTGGACCATGAGCAGTTTGGTGAATTTTAAAACCTTTCTGGTATTTTAAAAAACTCAACAAAGTTGCAAAAAAATAGAAAAAGAAAACAGAAACAGAAGTAAACTTACCTGGCGCCTCGGCCCACTGGCCAGCCCACCTGGCCGGCCCAGCCAAAGACCGCGCCAATGAAGCTGCTTTTGGCCAGCAGCAGCAGTGCTCGACGGCGAGCACCGCATGGGTGCCACGCACCTGCTCGCCGCCTCGCCGCTTCCTCGCCTTGCCACGCCGGGATCGCCCCCTCTCTCTCTCCGCACCCTGACACCCCCGCACCTCCTGGTTCGTCTCCCTCGCTTCCCCACGCCATGGCCGACGCCACCGCCGCCAGACCACCGTCAGAGCTGCGTCCTCCGTCGACCCCACGCCGTGCCATCAGGTGTCAGAGCTCCGCCGCCGTCCGCTACTTCGAGCTAGCCGAGCCCCGAAGGCTTCGCGCAAGCCGCCGCACCGAAGCTCGCTCAAGCGCCACCGCCGGAGATCCTTCGCCGTCGCTGCCGCTGCAGCTCGCCCCGACCCCGCCGCGGTTTCTACGTGAGCTCTGTGAGCTCAACTACCTTCTCGGCTCTCTCTCTCGCTCCGTGCACCACAGCAAGCGCCACGAGATCGCGACGCGACACCGCCGCGGACCTCGTCGCCGACGTGCTCCCGGCCATCTTCCGGTCACTTCACCGTGTCCAACACGTTCACCACATCGCACTGATGCTAACCGAGCACTTCCCGCACCTCACCGCACACTCCACCTCGAGTTCACTCTCACCCGAGCTCCGGTGGCCGCCAAACTCGCCGCCGGCGCTTACTCCGCCACCCCGAGCCCAACGGACTCGCCAAGAGCTGCGGCTCGTCCTCGGCTTCACTCGGTGGTCGCGCGTTTTTTGGTGGCCGGAACGGCTAAAACACTATCGCCGCCCGGCGGCTCGCCGGCGGCTAAACGCCGTGGGTTTGACTCGGATTTGACCACGGTGGGCCTGTGTTGACCCCTGGGTCTATGACATGTGGGCCCAGCCCTGCTAATTAAACTAGTTTAGTTTTAATTAAATTCTAATTAAACTAACCCCACTGACACGCGGGACCCACTGGTCAGTTTGACCTGACCAGCCCGTTGACCCCCTGACGTCATCATGACGCAGTGCTGACGCAATATTTAAATTACTGGAATTATTTTTACACAGGAAATTCCAGAAATTGTTTCAAACTTCAAAAAATCATATAAAATCAACCATAGCTCCAAATGAGACAAATTATATATGAAAAATGATCAGAAAAATCCAATCTTTCCATCTGTACTGGTTTCATGCATGTTTACAGAAGCTAACTTGCTGTTTATCACAGAACAAGTTTAAGCACTTTAAATGATCATATATGAGTTTGAACTTTGAATCTTTGGTTCAAATTGATTCAAACCCATCTGATCTTAGTTGCATTAGGCCAAAGCACTCATTTTGCCATGTCTCATTGCATGCATCATATGGTTGCATCTTGTTTGGTAATGCTTGTGTATCGGTGTTCCTGCGGCAGGTTCTGGCCCCGAGGAGTACCGTGATAACCCCGACGAAGAACAATACCCGTAACGACCCATCGTGCAAGCAACCAACCATTTGATCATATCGATAAAATCCCATGTTCTTGCTCCTGCTCTCGCATCGCATTAAGACAACGCGATTCAAACTGCTGTGTGCTGCGGTAGTTGAACCCATTTCCTCTGCATGACTGTCATTGCCACAAGAATTAGATGAAACCCACTAGCATGTGTAGGAGTTGATTGAGCCATATGATTGTGTTGTTCCTACCTTGCTATGCCTCGCTATGCTTAGAGTCGTGTCGTCCGGTTCATCGGGATGATGGCTAGAGTGAAATGATCGAGTCGGACGAGAGTAAGGTGTTGAACACGATTTGGTAAAGGTATCGATGAAAGGCCATGTAGGAGTACATGGTGGGTTGTTTCATTGAGGCCGTCTTTAAGCTAATCGAGATCTGTATGTGTGATTTAAGAAACAGCTACTACCATACATTGGGCCCTCAAATATGACCCCGCCGACTTTTTATTCACGCTAGTCCTCCGTCCGGTGAGTTGCAAGTAGTTTCGGTGTTTGTAGCCTCATCGGAGGCCGTGGACAGCGCTGACCGTAGGGGTGGGCTGTGATGCGGTAGGTACGTGGCGGGTGTACCGGATGCCCGCTTGGTATCCCGGGAACCTTGTTCACATCGCTTGGGGCTGTGAGCGAGACTTCGCCGAACTCCTCATAGATGGAACCCAAATAGGCGATAAACCCGACTAGAGACTTGTGTGTCTAGGTAGGTCGTGGTCTACACCCACGTCGGCTTTCGCTGAAGTCCGCCGAGCACATGACGTGTGCACGCTAAGTGGTGGAAACATGTATGAAGAAGTACACCCCGCAGGTTAACATCATCTATTGAATAGCGCGTCATGTAAAGGACTACTTGGTTGCCTATACAGTTCATAGACAAGTAAATGGATACTACTAAAAGCCTCAAGATAGCGTGAGTGCCGAGGATGGCTCCTCCGTAGGAAGACGGGTTGGATCCTCGGTGGTGTATTGAAGTGATGAGTAGTGGACTCGAAAGCAAAACTGTTTCAAGTTGGTGTCTCAGAGGATAGTTTAGCCATGAGTCAAAGCTGGCTTGCTGCAATAACCCCACCAACCCTTCTTGATAATGTGCATGTATGTAGGATCGATGTAAGTCTTGCTGAGTACCTTTGTACTCATGTTGCTTTAATTTACATTTTTCGAAGATGCCTCAAACCCTTCCGACGGGTTCTTCGTGAGACGCTGACATCGATGAGTAGACTAAGGCCCTGTGGTGATCCTGCAAGAGAAGGACCCTGTAGTATAGCTAGGCTTACCCAAGCCTCTTTTATTTTACTAGTTGTTCTGCACCTGCACAAGAACACTTCACTGTGGCTTGTATGCTTGTATGACTTGTATGTGGGTCGTGTGACCCGTACTTGTGTGTATGATATGAATGGCTCCTCGAGCCTTTAAATAAAGTACTTGTGTCGAGAGTCATGTTGTGATGCCTTGTTGTATTTGCACATATCGAGCATATTGTGTGTATGATTGAAATGCTTGGTATGTGTGGGATCCGACTATCTAGTTGTTTATCTTTAGTAGCCTCTCTTACGGAAATGTCTCCTAGTGTCTCCACCGAGCCTTGGTAGCTTGCTACCGCTCCGAACACTTAGGCTGGCCGGCATGTGTCCTTCTTCGCTCTCGTGTCTGTCCCTTCGGGAAATGTCACGCATTGAGTACCGGAGTCCTGTTAGCCCGCTACAGCCCGGTTTATCGGAGTCCTGCTAGCCTAGTGCTACAGCCCGAACTTACTTGCTGTTGATCGACACGCTCGATGTCGGGTCATGGATGCCTGTCCTCGTAAGTCTGTGCCACTTTGGGTTTACGACTAGTCATGTCAGCCCGGCTCCTTTTCATATGGATGCTAGCGACACTATCATATCGTGCAGCCAAAAGGCGCAAACGGTCCCGGGCCAAGGTAAGGCGACACCCGTTGGGATACCGTGCGTGAGGCCGCAAAGTGATATGATGTGTTACAGGCTAGATCGATGTGACATTGAGTCGGGGTTCTGACACTTATGGGCCAAGAGGTGAAACACACCAGCCACAAAGGGGATGGTGCACCCCCCTCCCCATATGGGCTGGCCAAATTGCAGAAGGAAAGGGGAAGGACGAAAGGAAAAAGGGAATAGGATTCCCCCCTTCCCCTGTTCCCTTCCTACTCAGAATAGGAAATGGAAAGGGGGGAGGCCGAATTGTGAGGACCCCAAGTAGGAATCCTCCATCTTGGGGCCCTCCCTTGGCTACCTCTCATATATGTGGGGGGGGGCACCGCGAGAAGACACACAAACAATTGTTAGTTGTGTGTGGCGCCCCCCTAGTTTATGCCTCCGGTCATATCTTCATAGTGCTTAGGAAAAGCCTGTGCGGATCACTTCACCATCACTGTCACCACGTCGTCGTGATGATGGAACTCACACTACTAGGGAAAAGCCTAGCAGTAGAGCGGGTTTTAGGCCTATCAGTAGCGTGGGGACCGGCGCTACTAATAAGGCGCTACAGCTAACGTATAACAGTAGCGCCTGTTGTCCCACGTTACTGCTATACATGAATAGCTGTAGCGCTCTTTAGAGAAGGGCGCTGCTGATATTATCTGCAGCGCTGTTTACAAGGAAGCACTATCATATAAGGCGGCCATCGCTAAATCCCCCTCACTACTACTAGTATTATTAGTTTTTTCCCTCCATATTTGTTTTGTATTTGAATAGGCTTTATACAATAATCTTTAGCATATCATACACATACAAATGTAATCATAACATATACATACAATTAGTCTCATCAAATCATGTCATCATCATAATCATCATCCAACAAAAAGTGGTCTCTCGTCATCATCTCGAAAATAGCGATACAAGTCTCGATTACTTGCAAATACATCATCATCCATCTAAACAATGATATACGTGAGAAGAGCTATCACTTTGAGTACATGAGTTCATATCCCTCTCTTGCATTAGCGTGAACCTAAACTAACTACTGCTCGTCGCCGAAACCGAAAACCGTACACTGGCTCGACACTCCGCCACTGTCAGATATATATACTCTCGGCGTAGCACTTCTTCGCCATCTATGATCTATGCACCTGCATCGTCACATGAGTCGATGATATGCAACATATATAGTTGAGCAATAGAAAGAGACAGACTTGGCAAAAATAGAAACAACATATCATAAGCATAAATAACAAAGTTCATCGTACCCAAAATGCCCTAACTAGAGTGATTTTCGCTAGTCGAGGAGGAGTACGGTTTAATTACATCACAAATAAAGTTTCACCGTGCATAACTCAAAGTTTTGTCATACAGAAAGTATGGACTAAACGGACACATTGTCGTGCCATCCATCCATGTTAGGGAGATAGTCCTCGAGCTTAGTGACAGGCTTCATGTCGAGACGCTGAGAGGCTATCCATGTTCGGACGTCATCCCGCGATATTTGTCCTTCTCCGTAGAACATCCCTGTTTTTCCAACGACCTCCTTCATGATGATTTGGGCCAGTTCGCGCTGGATGTTATAAAACTCAGGTCGCGCAGAATATGGGCATCGCCGGATCTAGGTGACATGTGAAGGTTCTGGTGATCCCGTCTGTACTCCAGCATGTGGTGTAGGACATAGAATCCATCATTAAGAGAATCGTTCGGTTGCTGGATGCAGCAGAAGTCGGTCTTATGGCTGAAGGCGACCCTGCCACCCCTTCTCTTGTTGTCCTTGACCTCTCCACCCCTTGCTTGCTAGTAAAACGTAGCATCGTCGAGAACATCCTTGATGTGGGTGTAATCCTTTTTGTGAATGTTGTTCAACGAGTCGAAGTAAAGAGCGTGGGAGAATCAGGGGTAGAGGATGATAAGGACGGCGTGCCCGCCGCTGCGCAAAATAAGTACACCTCAAATTAATTAGCCTCCACCGTGCAAATGAATGATTGAAATCGAAGGAAGGATAGCAGCACGGATGACTTACACGGGAAGATAAGGCACGAGAATCGCCTCCTTGTCCTTATTGGCGAGCATGAAACTGACGATGTAATCCCTCGCGTATTCACCGTGCTTTGCACAGACTCCCAAGAAGCCCTCGTGCATGTAGTATGGGTCAGCGACACAGATATGAGGTATCTGCTCAACCCCGATTATGTAGTTCATGTGCAAGGCATAAAGGCAGACAAACGTAAAATCCAACTTCTTCACCTGAAACATGTCGAATATGTAATCGAATTGGAGGAAGAACATATCTGCGGGGAAGCAGTGGACGTACGACATTTGCCGCGGAACGTTAACCACGTAGAGTGGGTATCCTGGATCTTTCGAGGAGATGAGGCCTTTCTCTATCCGCAGCACATCGTCATGAAGTCTCCTTACATCGCCAAATCTGGCCCGTAGCACTGTTGCAGGTAGGATTGGTTGACCGGGGATATGCCATTATCCGCATCGGGGATATCTATACGGTCCTGAAGCCGATGCTGCTGAGGCGGCTGGATCAAAGAATCAGCTTTTTTGCCTTTCCTCGCTCTCTTCCTAGACTTCTTTACTACCGGAAGGTCGTCCATAATACGTTGAGACGGCAATTCAGGCACCGACTCATGACGCTCAAACCCTGAGGAGGCACCAGTATAGACATACTATTCAGCGCCATCGTCATCCTCATCCTCATCCATGGCGACGTCATCAGCGACTAATGGAGCCTCCTCCTTACCCCGTTCGCTATCACCCAACCCGACACCTGACGCTAATTGGGTAGGTGGGGTGTTGATGTCCATACCTTCCTGAGGCTGTGTGCTCGTGGGTGTGCTCCCGGCCGCCTCCAGACGAAGCAGACTCTTTGGCCACAATAGGACACACCCATTGAACCAATCACCAAGCCGCCGCGGGTCTCGTCATCATCCCCCACTAGTATTAGAGGAGGAAAATTCTCGTGGCCCGTTTTGACAGTGGCCACGGAAACCTTGAAGACGTTCGGGGCGATCGGCCGGCTGTGGAACAATGGTTCCTTCGGCTCCATTATCGTCGCCTTCCCCATGTCCACCTTCTAGTCGCCGATGGTGTACAATATGGTGCACGGGGTTTCGTCGGACTGCAAAGAAAAGTCTTTGACGTGAGACATCCGAAAGGCAACGAAAACGGGAGATTATACATTTATTGAAGGGGGCCGGTGTGACAGATACCGTGAGGGCGTCGAGCTCAGCCAAAGACGAAGCACCGCCGAGCACGTCCGGTGCGGGAGCCGTGTGCGGGAGCAGGTGTGGTGCAACGCTAGTCGAGCTGCTCCCCAAGAAGTCAGCAAGGGGAAAGTCCTCTCCATTTTTTTTGGATTTTGCCTTGTCCAAGTGAAAACGGCCGGAACCAAGGAAGTAGACAAATCTGCAACCACCTGTTTTCTGGTAGCTACCGCTGTTGCGACTGTCTGAGATGATTTCTTCTCAACCGCAATCTCAACCTTCTTGTCGATGTTTTCTTTAGTTAACCTCCGTCTTTCCTTTCTCTCCTCCGTGGTCTCACGGTAGTACTTCTTCCACGTGGCGCCGTCTCTGACACCGTGCACGCGTCCATACGATGGTTGAGTAACCACCGGTTGTCGTTTCAATATGTTCAACGCTTGGTTGAATGGAGTGTCCCACTTGGGCCTCGCCAATGCCTCAGACGGCGAGTCGCTTTTGGCCGCAATCCTGTGCTGCTCTCTCTGCAAAAGGCACAAGGATCGTTTACAAATATGACTAACGTGTGCAGTCGAACTGATCAGAAACTAAAATTACCAGCAGTCTCATGAACTCCGTAATGACCGGTTTTGTCTCGTAAACCTTCTTCACTGGGTCCCAGCGGTGCCGGGCCCTGAGGAGGTCACGCTCCTGCGGGACGGTGAACTCCGCCAAGGGGTCTGGGATACCCAGGCTCGTGGCTTCCGCGTCCTCCTTGGCCCATATGGACCTCTTTCCACCGTAACCACGGCTTCCGAGGTGGTGACTCCCAATGTTCCTCTCTTGAAGCCCCTTCATGTACTTAGACTTTTTTTGGCAGCTTCGGCCTCGCTAGCCTCCTTGAATATTTGAAACTGCTCTTCCGTGATTGTTGGATTATCCTTTACAATCTTGGAGTAGGGTTCCTTCTTGTTGATGATCTTTGCTTTCACTCGATTTTTCCACGCGGCCAACGTGTCGCTAAACTTGGTCATGGCGTGTTTGTTTATCTTCTTCATTGCCGGGTCCTCATCTGGATCTTCGTAATCCTTCTCATTCTGGCCCGGGAACAAAAATATCTGGTGAAACATCTTTAGGAGGGAGCGCCTCATATTATCTATCTTCTGTAGTTTCTCATCGTTGATGGTGGCGGTTGTCCGTACGATGCATCCTATTTGATTGTCGTAGCATCAGCACGCTTCCTCGGGCGCCTTTGGCTCAAAATTGCCGTCGTCCACCTCCGTGACCACCAGTCTAGTAGTCCTGAGTTTCTTAGGAAGTCGTTGCCTCTTTGCTTTCGGTTCTACACTGGCTCCGCTCCCCGAGGCAGCGTCGGTCTCAGTCTGACCGCCGGTCTCGATGTAGGTTTGAGTCTCAACGCCGGTCTCAGTCTTATCACCAGTCTGCGTGTCGGTCTTAGTCCCCGATGCCACCGGTGGGCCTAGCAACAACATCGGTTGATCGTCGGCAAGGCTAAAACAATCATCTGCCGCCCGGTAGACGTCGTCGCAATCACCAGAACCCTGTCCTTCATCGTTGCTAACCATGTTTCCTATGATTAAATCTAGTCAATTAATTCTAGACCTAATAAAATGAATAATGACATAAAAAGGCCTATTGCTTTGCAGGAACGTTGACTCCTTCCTGGTGCGGCAAATCCCGGGCACTCGATATGTCCTAGATTGTAGCACAAGCCATGCCAAAATTCACGGAAAATTTCGGCATGACCTTTGCTAAAAAATGGACAAATTGAGAACCTGAAATTTGCCGGAACAGAAATGAATCAACATTTCGGCAAAACATAGGCCACTCAGCTTCATTCCCTGGAAACAACAAAGCCACATGGGCACAATCGAACCACTTCAATGAAAAGATATAACATGAGCAAACACTATTGAGGAATTTGCATATAACATGGCCACTTCAATGAAAAGATATAATCAACAATAATGGAATATGCAAATGAACATCAATGACATATATCATATAAAAATAATCTAGTTTTTTGTTTACATAGCAACAGTTACTTTAACCAAGTTTTTGAAAAGAAAAAAATTCTGTTTTTTGTTTATAGCTAAATGCCAGCTACCATTTTTTATTTATAGCTAAACACTTTTGTTTTTTGACTAAAGCTAAAATTCTAGGAACTCCATTTTCTCTAACCCTTTTGACCTCACCAAAATTTCCACAACAAGACCTTAGTACCTACACCCAATTTCTTCAAAAATATTCAGGTCCATAGTCCAAATAATTCAAATTTCATTTGAATGAAATTTGGAACAAATTCAGGTCCGTAGTCCAAATATATTTTTATAGCTAAGTGCTTTTTATTTATAGCCTCTGTTAATTTAAATCTAAATGCTACTATTATTTATATACCCTCTATTAGTTCAAAGCTAAATGGAACTACTGTTTAGGCATTTTCATAAAAAATGCCCTAGCTAATTTCCTAAAAAAATTTCTAATCATTATTTCTAAATGCTATAGAATGCGTACTGCCCTAAAAAATTTAGGGTTCATATGAACACCTAGGGTTCATATGAACATCAACACAGTATGTATCAACATATATATCAATTGCCCTAGCAGAGAGAGAGGAGGGTAGGGGACAGGAGAGGCAGAACCTTACGGTAGGCGGCGAGGGCAGGCTCTGGCTCGGGCGGCGGCGGTGGCGGCATAGGGCGGTGGCAGTGTGGTCGAAGGCGGCAGGGCGACGGTGGTGATGGAGCAGTTGGGGGGCAAGGGGGAGTAGAGAGGGGGAAAGGACTTAGCGAAATTTTGAGCCCGGGCTGCTGGGATTTGAGTCAAACCAGCAGTAGTGCGTTTTGCCGAAACGCGCTATAGCTAAGATAGCTATAGCGTTTTCCCGAGAAACGTGTTTTATTTTTCTTTTTCTTTTGTTTTCTTTACATTTTTTTCATTTGTCCTTTTTCTATTTCTTTCATTTTCATTTACTTTTCTACTTATTTTTCTATTTATATTCTTTTTCATAGCAGTAGCGCTCTACAGCATAAACGTGCTGCTACAAAGTTTTTAGCAGTAGCGTGCTTCTAGGAGAACCGCTACTACTATTCCTAGCCTACCGGCATTAGTGAGGGAATTTTAGTAGCAGCGCTTTTCTGTGTAGACGCGCTACTCCTAAAAGAATGATTGTAGCGTGGTTTTGCAACAAGCACTACTACTAAGTAGCGCTAGCGCCATGTTTTGACCAACGCTACTGCTATACCTCTGTGTATAAGGTTTTCCCTAGTAGTGTCATATACTTCCCCAACACTTTGCTGGATCAATAGTTCAAGGGACGTCATCGAGTTGAACGTGTCCAGAACTTGGAGGTGCCGTACATTTGGTGCTTGATCGGTCGGAACGAGAAGAAGTTTGACTACATCAACCACGTTGTCAAACGCTTCCGCTTTCGTTCTACAAGGGTACGTAGACATACTCTCCCCCTCTCCTTGCTATGCATCTCCTGGGTAGATCTTGCATGAGCGTAGGATTTTTTGAAATTGCATGATATGTCTCCCAATAGGAACTAGGATTAGGGGACTCCTGAGGGGCCCACAAGCAAGGGGCGACCCTCTGGGGCGCGCCCTGAGGCCTTGTGGCCTCCTCGGGACTCTTATTGCCATCTCTCCAAATCTTCTGGGTGTCTTCTGGTCCAAGAAAAATCATCGTAAAGTTTTATTTCGTTTGGACCCCATTTGATATTCCTTTTCAATAAAAGTCAAAAACAAGGAAAAAACAAAAATTGACACTGGGATCTAGGTTAATTGCTTAGTCCCGAAAACGATATAAAATAGCATATTAATGCATATAGAACATCCAACACAAATAATATAATAGCATGGAACAATAAAAAATTATAGATATGTTGGAGACGTATCAGCTATCACCATACAGGATCCTCACATAATGTAGGACCTTGAGAAGAGGTGTCTGGGGGGTGATTAGACACTAAGTGACAAAGTTGCAATTTTTAAGATCTTTAAGTTTAAGTGGAGTTTAGGGACAAGTTTAACATTCACATTACATATCAAGCAAGTATGCAAAGAGTATATGAGCAGCGGAAAGTAAAGCATGCAACTTGCAAGAATGTAAAGGGAAGGGTTTGGAGGATTCAACCGCAATTGCAGACACGGATGTTTTTGGCGTGGTTCCGATAGGTGGTGCTATCGTACATCCACGTTGATGGAGACTTCAACCCACGAAGGGTAACGGTTGCGCGAGTCCATGGAGGGCTCCACCCATGAAGGGTCCATGAAGAAGCAACCTGGTCTATCCCACCATGGCCGTCGCCCACGAAGACCTTGCCTCACTAGCGGTAGATCTTCACGAAGTGGGCGATCTCCTTGCCCTTACAAACTCTTTGGTTCAACTCACAATCTTGTCGGAGGCTCCCAAGTGACACCTAGCCAATCTAGGAGACACCACTCTCCAAGAAGTAACAAATGGTGCGTTGATGATGAACTCCTTGCTCTTGTGCTTCAAATGATAGTCTCCCCAACACTGAACTCTCTCTCATAGGATTTGGATCTGGTGGAAAGAAGATTTGAGTGGAAAGCAACTTGGGGAAGGCTAGAGATCAAGATTCATATGGTAGGAATGGAATATCTTGGCCTCAACACATGAGTAGGTAGTTCTCTCTCAGAAAATGTATGCTAGAAGTGTAGGTTCAGTCTGATGGCTCTCTCCATGAATGAGGAGGAGGTGGAGGGGTATATACAGCCTCCACACAAATCTAACCATTACACACAATCTACCAAACTCGGTGGGACCGAATCAACAAACTCGGTCAGACCGATTTAGTAAACCTAGTGACTGTTAGGATTTTCGGTGGAACCGACATGCAACTCAGTAGGACCGATATGGTTAGGGTTAGGGCGTAACGTAATCTCGGTGAGACCGATTACACAAAATCGGTGAGACCGATTTTGGTAATAAGCTCTCCAGAGAGTAGGTCAGGCCAACTCGGTTGGACCGATTACACAAACTCGGTAGGACCAATTTTTGTAATGAGTCAACTAGGAAATTTGCATTGTAATCTCGGTAGTACCGATTGCTCAAACTCGGTGAGACCGATTTTGGTAATGGACATACACAGAGAGATTACAATCCCATCTCGGTGAGACCGAGATCCCTATCGGTAGGACCGATTTGCCTAGGGTTTGTGGCAGTGGATATGACATCTGAACTCGGTGGCGCCGGATAGAAAGAATCAGTGGGTCCGAGTTTGATTTTAGGTTTAGGACATATGTGTGGAAATGGGAAAGTAGTTGAGTGTTTTGGAGCATATCACTAAGCACCGTGGAGCAAGAAACTCATTAAGCAACACCTCATCCCTTCTTGATAGTATTGGCTTTTCCTATAGACTCAATGTGATCTTGGATCACTAAAATATAAAATGAAGAGTCTTGAGCTTGAAGCTTGAGCCAATCCTTTGTCCTTAGCATCTTGAAGGAGTTCCCACATCCTTTAGTCCATGCCACTCCATTGTTGAACTTTTCTGAAACATACTAGATAAAAGTGTTAGTCCAACAAGAGATATGTTGACATTAATTACCAAAACCACCTAGGGAGCACTTGTGCTTTCAATCTCCCCCTTTTTGGTAATTGATGACAACATACATCAAAGCTTTAGATAAGGATATAAAGAATAGCAAGTAAAGCTTTGGAAAGACATGTAACAAGCATAGGCTCCCCCTACATGTATGCAATCATGTGAATATGGAATATAGAAGTATGTGAGAGCATAACCATGATAGAGCAGGCAATCCGTTACATGTATCTTGGCCATATGCATCAGAGCAAAGAATGTTAAAGAAAATACCTTCATGCTCATGAGTCCTTCTTGCAAAGAGTATGTACATCAGCAAGAATTCCTCATACACATAATTGTGATGCATATACTTACTTTGTAGTCTTGAGTTGCTTTAGGATGGAATGAACCTGCGCAAACAAGGTTAGATAACAAAGGTACATCTACTAGCAAGAGCAAACAGAAGAAAAACAAGAATACCAAGACTGGGATGACATGTAGAGATTGAGTACTAAGTACCACATTGGATTAGACATGTCCCCAAGAGTGAAGATATGCAATGAATTTGAATGATTTCTTTCCCTTAGATGTCTTGCTCCCTTGAATCTAGCATGGGATACTGGGAGAAGATAGGGAACAGAAAATCAGAGCTGAAATATATATAAATGAACCAAGCTAATGCAAGCTAATGCAAATAAGCACAAAAGATCATATGAACATGTCTCTCCCCTCAAGAAGACATGTGGCATCTCTCCTCTTGAACAACAAGCATCAGGGATCCTTGAGAAATACTTTCTACTTAAGTATTCTCTCCCCCTGGAGATCTCTCTCTCCCCCTGAGGATCTCTCTCCCCCTGCGGAGGATCTCTTTAAATGATAAGCTTTGATGTGATCTCTCTCCCTCAGGATCTCTCTCCCCCTGCGGAGGATCTCTCTTTAAATGATAAGCTTTGATGTGATCTCTCTCTCCCCCTTTGACATCAATTTCCAAGAAGGGTTTTCTGGAATCTGTCGCATGGGTTTGGTCCTTGAGTGACATCACAAAGCAATGATAAAAATGTGATGCTTGTAGAGGACAACATTCATTGAGTGGAGCTGGATCAGAGGAACCAAGGAATAAGTCGCAAACTGTTTTTCCTGTTGTGAAATCGGTGGCACCGAGTGGTATGCTTTGTTTGTACTGAAGGAAATCGGTTGGACTGAAAACAACAAATAGGTGGAACAGAGTTGATCATAGATAAAACACTTGTCACCGCATCTCACTAGACTAGTAAGATCTCACAAAGATTTGCAAGGAATTTACTGAAAGATATGCAATGAATTGGATGCATAAAATGTAGAGCAAACAGAAAGAAGTCTAGATGAAGTTTTTTTTTGAAAGGGGAAACAGATATGCATGAGTCAAATGCAAAAACACAGAAAAGAACACAAGAGAACTTCATCTAGAGATGGTCGGCGACAAAGTCACCTATGTTAGAGTATATTAACTTAGGAGTCAAGTGAGATCACTTGATCATAGGTCATACTCATCATTTAAGCTCAAAATGGGGTTGCCATTTTTTTCATTTAAGCATCTTGATGTATTCACATCTTGTCGAGTTGCTTTAGCTCATGACTTGGAGTAAAGCTTCTCTAAGATGGAATAACATACCTTGGTTGGTGGTGTTGTCCATGTAGTTGAACTTGTGTGGGTTGCTCAAGGTTGATGTAGCTCATCAAGAATTTCGAGCACCACTTGGAATTTGAGTCCATCTACCTACATGGGTTAGTTTTTGCAAGGAAGAGCACTTGTCTATCCAAAAATGACAATCATAAAGCTCAACATAGAATTTGTCAAAGGATATGTTTGAATGGTTTTGTGCTTCCTTGGCTTCAACCACCTTAGTATAGAGACTTGGTGATGTAGAGATTGCTCAAGATATGAGTAGGTTACAACCTCATGGAATTAGATTCATCCAAGTAACTACATGGGTTAGATAACATGCAAGATACAAATATATCTAGGACATAAGATTTTCATCATAAGAGAGATATCAAGGATTAGTCATAAGATCATGTCTTGCATGTATCCAATGGAGTTTCTACTCCAAGTTTGAAGCATCAATGATGTTCAATTCTCCTCTTAACCTGCAAAACACTTTCTCATCAAGAGGTTTAGTGAATGTATCCGCTAATTGCTTTTCGGTGCGAACATGCTTAAGATCAATGTCACCCTTAGCAACATGATCTCGAATGAAATGATGACGAACTTCAATATGCTTAGTACGAGAATGTTGTACGGGATTATGTCCAATTTTGATAGCACTTTCATTGTCACAAAGCAATGGAACATGTTTCACATATATCCCATAATCTTTAAGAGTTTGGGTCATCCAAAGTAATTGAGCACAACATGAACCAGCGGCAATGTATTCCGCTTCGGCGGTGGATAAGGATACCGAGTTTTGTTTCTTGGAGGACCAAGACACAAGAGATCTACCAAGAAATTGACAAGTACCCGAAGTGGACTTTCTATCAACCTTGTCTCCGGCATAGTCCGAGTCGGAGTAGCCAACAAGATCGAAAGAGGCCCTCTTAGGATACCAAATGCCAAAATTTGGTGTATGGATTAAGTATCTCACTATCCTTTTCATGGCCTTAAGATGACATTCTTTAGGAGCAGCTTGATATCGTGCACACATGCACACACTTAACATGATATCGGGACGTGATGCACATAGATATAACAATGAACCAATCATAGAGCGATAAACCTTTTGATCAATCGGTTCACAATCTTTGGTCAAGTCAAGATGTCCACTAGTACGTAGGCATGGGTGTAGATATACCTTTGCACTCTTGCATATTGAACTTCTTGAATAAGTCCTTAGTGTACTTCGTTTGAGAAACAAAGTTCCTTCCTTAGTTTGCTTGATTTGCAACCCAAGGAAGAATTTGAGTTCACTCATCATAGACATCTCAAACTTCTCCGACATTAGCTTCCCAAACTTTTCACTAAAATGAGGGTCAGTTGAACAAAATATAATATCATCAACATAGATTTGGCACACAAATAGTTCTTCATTAACCCTTTTAGTAAAAAGAGTAGAATCAATTTTCCCAATTTCAAAACCTTTTTCAATAAGGAACTTGGTCAAGCATTTATACCACGCTCTAGGAGCTTGTTTAAGACCATAAAGGGCTTTGTGAAGTTTGTAAACATGATTAGATTTCTTAGGATTGACAAAGCCGGGAGGTTGCTTAACATAAACTTCCTCCTCTATTTCACCATTTAGAAAAGCACTTTCAATGTCCATTTGGTACAAGGTGATATCATGATGATTAGAATAGGCAAGTAAGATGCGAATGGACTCAAGTCTAGCAACGGGAGCATAAGTATCACCATAATCCATACCTTCGACTTGTGTGTAACCTTGGGCGACGAGACGTGCTTTGTTGCGAACTACTTGTCTATCTTCATCTTGCTTGTTGTGAAACACCCATTTGGTACCGATGATGTTGTGGTTGTTGTCGGGATTCTCATCCAATGTCCAAAATTGGTTCCTCTCAAAGTTGTGTAGCTCTTCATGCATAGCATTTATCCAATCCAGGTCTTCCAATGCTTCTTCAACCTTCATAGGTTCAATGCTAGAGATGAAAGAATAGTTTTCACAAAAGTTAGCTAAACGAGTTTTAGAGCAAGTGATTTTGAATATCATTGTAGATTTGCTCGATGGGATGGTCTTTAGCAATTCTTGCTCGAATTCGTGAAAGCTTTTGCTTGGTTCTTGGTTGAACTTCTTCTTCATCTTGTTCTTGTTCTTGGCCTTCTTCATTGTTGGTGTTGTCGTTCTCTTGTCGTGGTGGAGAAGGAGGTTGTTGACGTTCATCTTGATGCACTTCCTCGTTTTCTTCATCTTGGTGTGTCCCACTTGTGGATGCTTCCATATCAACTCTTGTTTCACCATGTCGTGAAGTAGAAGCTTCCACTTGGACGGATGAGGTAATATCCTTCACCTCCGTTGGATGGACCTTGCCAATAGACAAGTCTTGGATTGCTTTCGAAGGATCTTTGTCTCCTACATAAATTGGCAATTGCTCTACTTGTGAGCCGTTAGATTCATCAAACTTCACATCTACTGTCTCTTCAACCTTTCAGGTGAAATTGTTGTAGACACTGTAAGTGTGAGAGTTTGAGCCATAAGCTTGTAGGAAACCTTCATGAGACTTAGGAGCAAATTTCGAACGATGATGCTTATCAAGAATGTAGCACTTTGAGCCGAATACTCGAAAGTATCCAACTTGGGGTTTGTTACCGGTGAAGAGCTCGTATGCCATCTTGCCGATTAGCTTGTGAAGATACCAGCGATTTGTTGCATGACAAGCTATCTCAACCGCTTCTGCCCAAAAGTGCTTCGGTGTCTTGTACTCATCAAGCATCGTTCTCGCCATTTCGATGAGCGTTCGGTTCTTCCTCTCAACGACTCCATTTTGTTGAGGTGTGTACGTAGCCGAGAACTCTTGTGAAATCCCTTCTTCATCAAGAGAGGTGTCCACATTTGCGTTCTTGAACTCCGTTCCGTTGTCGCTGTCTCTTCAACCTTTCAGGTGAAATTGATTTTGGGCCTGCCTAGCGAAGTTTTTGAAGATCTTTTGGACCTGCGATTTATCATCGAGAAAGAACACCCACGTAAATCTTGAAAAATCATCAACTATAACTAGACCAAAAGAATTTCCACTGAGACTCTTGTAAGAGTTGGGACCAAAAAGATCCATGTGAAGTAGCTCGAGTGGCCTCCTTGTGGTCATGATGTTCTTCACGGGATGCCTTCCTCCAACCTGTTTACTTGCTTGACAAGCACTGCAAAGTCTATCCTTATCAAATATGACATCATTAACTCCAAGGATATGATTTCCCTTAATAAGCTTATCAAGGTTTCGCATACCAACATGACCTAATCGTCTATGCCATAACAAACCTTTTGAGGATTTAGCAATGAAGCAAGTTTTAGGTTGAGCCTTTTTAGTAAAATCAACAATGTATAGATCGCCTCTATGCACACCGGTAAAGACCATTTTATGATTGCCTCGACGAAACACTTGACAATCTACTTCTGTAAATAGGACATTGAAACCGAAATCAGCAAGTCTAGATACTGAAAGTAAGTTGTAGCCAAGAGATTCAACGAGCATGACATTTTGTATGGAGCTATCATGTGATATGGCCACCTTACCGAGGCCAACCACCTTACCCTTTGAGTTGTCACCGAAAGTGACATACTTTCGAGTACTATCATTTTCAGCAAGCTCACGAAACATGTCTTTATCTCCGGTCATGTGATCGGTACATCCACTATCAAGAACCCATTCCTTTCCTCCTGACATATATCCCCGAAGATTTGCCATAAGACCAAAATGTCTCATTGCATCATCAAGATCGAAGTCACTATCATCATCCTCATCATAGTATCCATGTTCAACATCGTCATGTGGTGGATCAAATCCTAGAGAGGGTAATTCGTTAAAGTGAGTTTGACAAAGATCTTTCTTATGAATTTTTATAGCTTCGGAAATAATATCACTGATAATTCCAACATCTCCTTTGGCACGCATAAGGTTTGTAAGCTCAAATAGACGATCACCAAACATTGGATCACTAGTATTTCAGCTAGATTTTTCAAGGAATAATTTGGAAAGCGTTCCTCAAGAAATTTCCATATAGCGTAGGCACACTTAAGAGTAGGCAAACATCCAATCAATTTTCTAGGCAATCCTCTAATGATAAGTTTGGCAGTTCTAAGATTCCTAATCATGTCAACTGACTCATGAAGGGTGGGATGCATAGGATCAACATGAGGTGCACAAGGGCTCGCAATGTACTTGTTCAAATGATATTGATTGAAAATTACAAGCATCTCATTTTTCCACTCATGAAAATACTCTCCATCAAGTATAGGCACTCTATGTCTAAGACTCCCCAAAATAGACTCATCCATCTTCCTCCAATGGTGATTAAACCAAGGCAATGGAGACCAAAGCTCTGATACCACTTGCAGGACCTTGAGAAGAGGTGTCTAGAGGGGGGTGATTAGACACTAAGTGACAAAGTGCAATTTTTAAGATCTTTAAGTTTAAGTGGAGTTTAGGCACAAGTTTAACATTCACAATACATATCAAGCAAGCATGCAAAGAGTATATGAGAAGCAGAAAGTAAAGCATGCAACTTGCAAGAATGTAAAGGGAAGGGTTTGGAGGATTCAAACGCAATTTGAGACACGGATGTTTTTGGCGTGGTTCCGATAGGTGGTGCTATCGTACATCCACGTTGATGGAGACTTCAACCCACGAAGGGTAACGGTTGCGCGAGTCCACAGAGGGCTCCACCCACGAAGGGTCCACGAAGAAGCAACCTTGTCTATCCCACCATGGCCGTCGCCCACGAAGGACTTGCCTCACCGGCGGTAGATCTTCACGAAGTAGGCGATCTCCATGCCCTTACAAACTCCTTGGTTCAACTCCACAATCTTGTAGGAGGCTCCCAAGTGACACCTAGCCAATCTAGGAGACACCACTCTCCAAGAAGTAACAAATGGTGCGTTGATGATGAACTCCTTGCTCTTGTGTTTCAAATGATTGTCTCCCCAACACTCAACTCTCTCTCATAGGATTTGGATCTAGTGGGAAGAAGATTTGAGTGGAAAGCAACTTTGGGAAGGCTAGAGATCAAGATTCATATGGTTGGAATGGAATATCTTGGCCTCAACACATGAGTAGGTAGTTCTCTCTCAAAAAATGTATGCTGGAAGTGTAGGTTCAGTCTGATGGCTCTCTCCACGAATGAGGATGAGGTGGAGGGTTATATATAGCCTCCTGTGACGCCCCGAGACCGACGCTCCAGAAGACTTCTAGATATTCCGAGCTTTGTCGTGTGTTTTATTTGCTTGTTGCATTGCATCATGTCATCATGCCATCATATCATTAATTTTTAAAACTCATCTAAATAAAATCGTATGGATCTTCGGTCCATTTAAATCGAGGGAATTCACATGGTGATTCTCTTTAAAACATATCCTCTCGATATTTTGAGAGCTATGGTAAATATTCCAATTATTTGGATTTACCGCAAACACACTTACAAAATATCCCATGCCGTTGTTATCTCAATTCTTGGTCTCCAACCTTGCCCATAATTTCTTTCATCATTTTCCGGAGCTCCACCAAAAATCTGAACATTTTTGGACACTTCTAAATCCTAGTCCTAGTTCAAACCCATTTGAATTAAATTCAAATGAGTTTGAATTTAAATCTTTCAATTATGCCTCTTTCTATTTTTCCTGGAACGAGCACATTTTTGTGAGTCCGGGAAAATTACTCGCGTGTCCAACTTCTTCCCCTAACCTCCCTTTCTTTTCTTTCTTATCCCTGTTTCTTTTCTTTAGAGTGAGAGAGAGAAGAGAGCCAGCCCAGCCGGCCTCTTGGGTCTAACCATCTAGGCCGACCCATTCATGCAGCTAGCCCAAGGCCCAGCCGCGCCGCTACCTAACCCTAGCCTCCCCTCCGATCGATCTCCATCTCCCTCGTCCTCCCTCCAGCGCCGCATCGCTCGCACCCATCGCCCGATCCCCACCTCTCTCGCTCGCAGTCCCGCTCGGTCCCCCTCGTCTCTTCCTCCCTCCACTCTCTGCCTCGCGTCGCCCTCCAGCGCCGCCCCGTCCGGATCCGTCAGGCCCTGCCATGGCCGTGTCTCGCCTGCTACTTCTCCGCGCCGACGACCTCCATCGCGCCTCCCTGCTTCGTCCGCCCGCGAGCACCACCACCTCCTCAGCGCCGCGGCCTCGCCCTTCCTCCTCCTGCATCGCGCGCCCAGCTCGCCCCGCCTCGTTCCCGGTTGGAACCGGCGTTCCCGCGCCTCCTCCTCGCTAAGTCCCGCCGCCGAAGCGCCTAGGAGAGGAGCTCGAGCACCTGCGCCCGCATCCGTCGCCCTTCAAGGCCCAAAGATGAGCCCCGCGCTACTCGTCCCCTCCGTTTCGCCGGAGTTCGTCGGAGCCCCAGCAGCCGCGCCGCCCGTGTGGCTTCGCCTCCCGCAACCCCGCGACGTCGCCTCGCCCTTGTCCCCCCGTCGCCTCACTGCCGCCTTGTCCGCTGCTGTTCGCCTAACCTTGGCCCGACAGCCCCTTCTTGCTCATGGTTTGCCGCTGCCTAAACCATCGCCGGCCAGGGTTCCTTTGCCGCCTTGCTGCTGCCACTCGAGGCACTAGTGTTGCTTCATTTTGGATCGTCAATGCCGACAAGATCGACTACACAAAACTGCCAGTACCTCTACGCACGGGTACACCAAGACCGTCCCGGATAATGTCAAGTACCACGACTGCAGCCGGTGTGCATTTTTGTCAAGTCCGACTACACGTGTACGACTACATCCGAGGTGGATTTCGTCAAGTACCCCTTCGGATGCGCCAAGTTCGTCTACATGGTCCGCCAAGTTCCTCTACCGATGACTCGAACGCTTATGAACCGTGTACAACTACCGTCGCCGTGTACAACTACTTCCACGACCGCCGCGAGAACGTCTACTTCCACTTCGACCCGTGAACGACTACTTTCCTCAACATTTTTGAACCGCATCGAAAGGCACGCTTCGAAGGTATAACAGCCGAGACGATCAACCGTGGACCAAATGCATGTGTTGAATGAGTTGTCCTTGTTGCACCGTGCCCGTTCGCTTCATGCACGTTCCGCCCTGTTGGCCATGCCGTCGTCCCGTGGGAACCCGGTAACCGGGATCACCCCACCATCCTTTGCTTCCACACACTTGCTCTTTTGCACCGGTATCTCCATGAGCTACCGGAACCGATATGTTGCCGTGGCATCATTTTCGGATATGTTGCCGTGGCACCATTTTTGTTTCGCCACCGTGGCACCCTTTTCGTTCCGCCATGGCGACAAATGCTCCTTATCATGCTCATGTTAACGTTTTCATAAAAATTGCATAAAACTTGTTCATGTCATCCGCATCATGATAACAACATTTAAATGCTTAAAATTGTGGTTGCATTACAATGCTAAATGACATGTGGGGGATTTACCGGAGTTTTTGTTTCTTGTTTCCGGCCTCACTTAAACTTGCCTAAATAGTTAGTTTGCTTGTGCTTCACCTCTTGCCATGTTAATAACATGTAATTTTGTTGTGGTTCTAACCGAGAGAGAACTAAATAATTGATGTGGTGTTTTGTCAATATGCAACTCGTTGCATATTGAGCTCCACTTAATTTGTAGTGTTGTTTGTTTGCACTTTGCCATGCCATGCCTCATTAAACCGGACATGCATCATACTTGTTTGTGCATCATGCCATGTTTATGCTTGTGTGTTTACCATGTTGTTTGTTTCTTTCCGGTTTGCTTCTCTCGATAGCTTCGGTTCCGTTCCGGAGTTGTGAGGATTCGTTCGACTACGTTCGTTTGTCTTCTTCATGGAATCGTTCTTCTTCCTTGCGGGATTTTAGGGAAGATGATCATACCATCGAAATTACTACTATCTTTTCTATGCTAGTTTGCTTGCTGTTTTGCTATGCCAATGCTACGAGGCCTACCATTTGCTTGTCAACCTCCCAAATTGCCATGAACCTCTAACCTTTGACACCATTCCTAGCAAACTATTGATTGGCTATGTTACCGTTTTGCTCAGCCCCTCTTATAGCGTTGCTAGCTGCAGGTGAAGTTGAAGAATTGTCCATGGTGGACAGGGTTTATGTTGGGATATCACAATATCTCTTATATTATTAATGCTTCTATATATTTGGTAAAGGGTGGAAGGCTCGGCCTTATGCCTGGTGTTTTGTTCCACTCTTGCCGTCCTAGTTTCCGTCATACCGGTGTTATGTTCCCGGATTTTGCGTTCCTTACGTGGTCGGGTGATTTATGGGACCACCTTGACAGTTCGCTTTGAATAAAACTCCTCCAGTAAGGCCCAACATTGGTTTTACCATTTGCCTCACCACCACCTATATTTCCCTTGGGAGAAATTAACCCAAGGGTCATCTTTATTTCAGCCCCCCCGGGCCAATGCTTGTCTAAGTGTTGGTCCAAACTAGAGCCCTTTGCAGCGCCCCCTCAGGGAAACTTGAGGTCTGGTTTTAGTTGTACGGATTGCTCATCCGGTCGTGGCCTGAGACGAGATACGCGCGGCTACTATCAGGATGTCGGCATGCCGGGAGGTCTTGCTGGTCTTGTTTTATCATTGTCGAAATGTATTGATGTACCGGGATACCGAGTCTGATCGGAGTGTCTCGGGTGAAGGTCTATTCCTTCGTTGATCGCGAGAGCTTGTCATGGGCTAAGTTGGGACACCCCTGCAGGGTATAAACTTTCGAGAGCCATGCCCACGGTTATGTGGCAGATGGGAATTTGTTAACGTCCGGTTGTAGAAAACCCGAAGTTGACCTTAATTAAAATGCATCAACCGTGTGTGTAACAGTGATGGTCTCTTTCCGGCGGAGTCCGGGAAGTGAACACGGTGTTGGAGTTATGCTTGACGTATGTTGCTATAGGATCACTTCTTGATCATACTTTTATCGACCGTGCTTTGCCTTCTCTTCTCGCTCTCATTTGCGTATGTTAGCCACCATATATGCTAGTCGCTTGCTGCAGCTCCACCTCATGCCTTTACCTTACCCATAAGCTTAAATAGTCTTGATCTCGCGGGTGTGAGATTGCTGAGTCCTCGTGACTCACAGATACTTCCAAAACCAGTTTGCAGGTGCCTATGTTATCGAGCAGGTGACGCAACCAAGCTCAAGGAGGAGCTCGATGAAGATCTTGCCCTTTGTGTTGTTTCGTTCTAGTTGATCAGTAGTGGAGCCCAGTTGGGGTCGATCGGGGACCTTTGTCACATTTGGGGTTCTTCTGTTATTTTGGTTCCGTAGTCGGACCTTGATTGTATCTGGATTATGTAATGCTTTATTCATGAAATTGTGTGAAGTGGCGATTGTAAGCCAACTATGTATCTCTTTCCCTTATGTATTACATGGGTTGTGTGCAGATTACCTCACTTGCGACATTGCTTTCAATGCGGTTATGCCTCTAAGTCGTGCTTCGACACGTGGGAGATATAGCCGCATCGAGGGCGTGACACCTCCACACAAAATCTAACCGTTACACACAATCTACCAAACTCGGTGGGTCCGAATCAACAAACTCGGTCGGACCGATTTAGTAAACCTAGTGACCGTTAGGATTTTCGGTGGGACCGACATGCAACTCGGTAGGAATGATATGGTTAGGGTTAGGGAATAACGTAATCTCGGTGAGACCGATTACACAAACTCGGTGAGACTGTGGTAATAAGCTCTCCAGAGAGTTGGTCAGGCAAACTCGATTGGACCGATTACACAAACTCGGTAGGACCGATTTTGGTAATGAGTCAACCAGGAAGTTTGTATTGTAATCTCGGTAGTACCGATTGCTCAAACTCGGTGAGACCGATTTTGGTAATGGACATACACAGAGAGATTACAATCCCATCTCGGTGAGACCGAGATCCCTATCGGTAGGACCGATTTGCCTAGGGTTTGTGGCAGTGGCTATGACATCTAAACTCGGTGGCGCCGAATAGAAAAAGAATCAGTGGGTCCAAGTTTGACTTTAGGTTTAGGACATATGTGTGGAAATGGGAAAGTAGTTGAGGGTTTTGGAGCATATCACTAAGCACTGTGGAGAAAGAAACTCATTAAGAAACACCTCATCCCTTCTTGATAGTATTGGATTTTCCTATAGACTCAATGTGATCTTGGATCACTAAAATATAAAATGAAGAGTCTTGAGCTTGAAGCTTGAGCCAATCCTTTGTCCTTAGCATCTTGAAGGAGTTCCCACATCCTTTAGTCCATGCCACTCCATTGTTGAACTTATCTGAACATACTAGATAAAAGTGTTAGTCCAACAAGAGATATGTTGACATTAATTACCAAAACCACATAGGGAGCACTTGTGCTTTCACATAACCCTCACAATTTGCTGCTATTTCATGATATGGTGCCGCTTGTCTCACTGTGATTTTATCAGCAGGTGTGGATGGTGTTTTGCTTATAGATCCTTTTCGATCTGGACCGAACTACTAATTACAAGGTCAATAAGATGAGGATGCAAAAACAAGATTAGGGGCATACATTCAAAGATGGTAGATTAAAGCAAACCTGGTTTCTCAAGTGTAGAATGGCGAGATGCTTGGCAGTAAATTTTCCTGCCGATATGGGAGGAAAAAGATGGGAGTGTGTACACAAACATAAAACTTAGATGCAAAGTTGTGTTCTTCCCAGGAATATAAAAGGTATTGAAACTGTGTTCCATGCTTTGTACAACTAATACAACATGTTTTCACCAGCAAAGTATACCTAGCACATATTAATTCATTAATTACTTGTTGCTAAAAATAGTTTTGCTAGGATATATCAATTTGTTCACACAATTATCTAAACATACTCCCGGATGTATACACAGTATAAAACCTGGATCCAATGTGGATATTATTAGGGTAAAGATTAATTACTACCATAGAATTGGTGTCAAAATTTATTACTTGCTCAAGAAGTTTTTTTATGAATTTTGCTAAAATAGTTATTTATATTGTTATTTTTTTGCGTGAGAAACTTCCAACCTATTCATCTTCAATCATGGCAGTAGAAAGAACAACAGAGATAAGAAAAATTACAACCAGGTCTATGGACCTCCTAGCGATGACTACAAGCACCAGAGCGAGCCACACATCGCCTCATCACCCCTCCCTCGTTGGAGCCGGGCAAAACTTGTTGTAGTAGACAGGAAGGAAGTCGTCGTGCGGACCCATAGGACCAGCGCACCGAAGCAGCAAGCACCACCGATGAAGAAAGTCATAGAAAGGATCAATCCAATAAACACCACAAAGACGAACGAATACCGGATCCAAACAGATTCATCGAAGACCAACGCTGATCGAGTCCTATGAGATCTGACAGAGACACATGATACGTCTCCTACGTATCTATAATTTTTGATTGTTCCATGCAATTTATATTATTAATATTGTATGTTTCATATACATTTACTAGCAACTTTATATCAACTTTTGGGACTAACCTATTAACTTAGTGCCCAATGCCTAGTGCCAGTTGCTGTTTTTGCTTGTTTTTTACTTTGCAGAATATCAATACCTAAAGAAGTCCAAATGCCACGAAACTTTTTGAAGAATTTTTTCTACCAAGAATAGACCGTGGAAGCTTTTGGAGGCCATGAGAATACGCTCGTGGGGCCCACTAGGCACCAGGGCGCTTCAGGGGCCTCTAGCGCGCCCTGGTGGGTAGTGGGGCCCATGGACACCGTCTTGACCTACCTACGCATCTATAAATACTCTAAAATCCCAAAAACCCTAGGGGAGTCGAGAAATACTTTCTTCGCCGTTGCAAGTTCCAGAACCACGATATACAATCTGGAGGCCGTTTCCGGCACTCTACCGGAGGGGGCAACGATCATGGAGGGGTTGTTCATCATCCGTGTTGCCCCTCCGATGATGCGTGAGTAGTTTACCATAGACCTATGGGTCGTAGTTAGTAGCTAGATGGCTTCTTCTCTCTTTTTGATCTTCAATACAATGTTCTCGATGATGTTCTTGGAGATCTATTTGATGTAATGACTTTTTGCGATGTGTTTGTTGGGATCTGATGAATTGTGAGTTTATAATCAGATCTACTTGGAGATCTATTTGAGTTTTCTCTGAATTGCTTTATGCATGATTGTTATAGCCTCGTATTTCTTCTTTGAAAAGTTGGTTTCGTTTTGCCAACTAGATTGATTTTTCTTGCCATGGGAAGTGGTGCTTTGTGATGGGTTCGATCTTGCGGTGCTCAATCTCACTGGCAGAAAGAGACATGGCATGCATGTATCGTTGCAATTAAGGGTAACAAGATGGGGTCTATTTATATGTGATTTTTTCTTGTCTACATTATGTCATCTTGCCTAATGCATTACTCCATTTTTTCATGAACATAATACAGTAGATGCATGCTGGATAGCGTTCGATGTGTGAAGTAATAGTAGTAGATGCAGAACCGTTTCGGTCTACTAATCTTGGACGTGATGCCTATATACATGATCATCGCCTTGGATATCGTCATAATTATCTGCTTTACTGTTAATTGCCCAACAGTAATTTTTTTACCTACCGTATGTTATTTTCTCGAGAGAAACCTTTAGTGAAAACTATGCTCCCTGGGCCTATCTTTTACCATATAAAACTCCTACAAATACCTTGCAACAATTTTCCTTTATTCATTTTATTCTGTATTTTAGTTAGATCTATTTACCGAATCCTATATAATTTAATCTATCTCAATACGGTTGAGGCATTAACAACCCCTCTACGCATTGGGTTGCAATTATTTGTTATTCGTGTGCAGCTGTTGTTTACATAGTGTTGCTTGCTTCTCATACTGGATTGATAACCTTGGTTTCATAACTAAGGAAATACTTATCTGTACTATACTGCATCATCCCTCCTCTTCGGGGAAATCCCAACGCAACTCACAAGTAGCAACACACATCCACACGCCCTCCGATGACGCTAGACACACCATCCAGGTCCAACCTTGAGGGGGGGGGTCGCCCCCCAAGTCCAGGGGGCCCCTCCGATCAGGGCGCGGTTCAGATAATCTGCATGCACTCACGATGCAGCCAACGACGACCACGTGATTATTACGTCATTATTTTTAATTCCTTGCAATCACAGGGGCCTAGCAGCGAACAGAACCCGAGTTATTGGTTCTGGCCAGACACGTGGTGAAATACCCACCTGCAGGTAGCGCACAATTGCCCTTCAATCAAAATAACGGGTAGGGAACAATGCCCTAGTCGGTCTAAAAAGATGCCCTAGGCCCCTTTTTTCTTCATCGTGGATGCCCACCGCCGACGGCAAACTTCACTCTGCAATCCTGGCAGGGCAATCGCCGTCGATGCCATGATGCACAAGGATGTAGGAGGACCACGCCGGTTTATTCGTCATGAGGCTTTGATAAGAATCGTTTTGCACATTTTTTATCGAATCTTATGAGTTTTGTATGGATTTTGAGACTCGCTTTCGTTGCTCCAGACGGGAAAAAATAGTCACCAGGAGTAGGACTTTCTTTTGGCATTCAAACTTAGGAACTATGATGTTACTGTTCAGTTAGGAAAATTAGGACCATGGGATGATGTCTACTGAAGCAGGATTAACCACTGAAGGTTCGTTGAAATCTTTATGAACTCATCTACCTATTGTATTAAATCGGCGATCAATTTTATCGGTTTGTAGTGATGCTGCAAAAGCTCTATCTCAAAGGCATTCGGGTGGTTCCTATGCTGTAGAAGATTTGAACTTATATATCTAGAATCAAATTTCATAGAAAATATTGCTTTTGGATCTGCAGATGATATCAAGTAATGTACGGAATCTTCTGTTAAACTGTTTCCTTTTTAGTTTAATAAACTAAACTCATTGTTTGTGTTAGCTCTCGGGCTTAGAAGATGGTTCTAATGCTTCATCAACGAACAAACATTCTTATGAAGGACGACATGTATACACTACTAGGAAAACCCTTACCAGTAGCGCTGTTTTTTTGCTATTAGTAGCGCAGGTAGGCGCGCTACTGCTACGGCGCTACTGCTACGGCGCTACAGCTAATTTCTAGCAGCATCACTTGTTTTGGCCCGCGCTACTGGTAAATGAGCGTTGCTGGTAATATTTTCGCCTGCGCCACTGCTAAAGTTTATGTTTTTGTTCATATTTTGGCGTTGTACATGTTTAAACAGATATATCTTTTATACAATAACAACTCATCATGAACTAGTCTGTTTAAATAGCATATTCATTACTACTAGTCATCACCACCAAACAATGTTCGTCAATGAGACATCATATATATAACAAGTTGGTCACTAGTCATAATCACAACTCCTCATCCTCCTCATCAACTCTAGCTAACACAATGTAGCACATAATAACACATTCTATCTAGGACCTACTCCTCTCATACGACCTACTCTACCCTCTCGTAGGTAAAATATCATAAAACAAGATAGGCATTCACTCTTCATTAAAGAAACTGGACTCTCCATAATGAAGAATGGAGATCATCATGTTTCCAAGTCTTGGCCTACGCACAATGTTTCTTCCAAGTAGCTCTCTACGATGGCTGAAACATTTTTTCCAATCATTTATTATCATGGCTTCCTCGCTTTTAGAAATCCGGTATGGATAGGAGTGATGCGGATACTGCGGCTGACCTGGCCGTGGTGGCTGTAAGATCATAACATCAACGCGACCTCTTGGCAACATCAGATGAGGCACACGATCCATCGGAATTTTCTGTTCAAATACATAGTAATAACTTTATAGCTATTTTACTTTAACCAACCAGTGTGTGTGCATGTGTGGAACTGTTGATCCAATTGTAACATCCAAACTTTCTATAATATAGCCAAATTCACACAAAAAATATGTTTTTTCTGAATATATTTATGTATGCAGTTTTCGCATTTCAAACTAACTAATTAATCTGGTTCATATTCTACATATTTTTTGGATGTCAAGCAAGGTTGTCATGATCATAGGTTCTGAAAAGGATCGAAACAATGTATATGTGGTAAGATCGCAATAGAATTAGATCGTGGCATTATAGCGATTTTTCACAAGACATGAAAATCTTACAGGTGGCCACTGGTAGTTTTAGAAAAAATTATGCAAAAGATGCACGAATGTCGTAATAGTATAAAATCTTACCATGCTATCTCAATTGATGTTACCGTAGCACACCGCATGCACTAGTCGCACATATTGACCATAATTTTGAGGAATTCGATAATAGCTATTGTAATTATCAAGATCAGTAAAATATGCGATAAGACCATCTTTCTCCTTGTAAGTTAATTGTGCTTCATCATTGTAGTAGTAGGTTCTGTCTACCATCTTCCGTACATTTTTTTAAGAATGAAAATAAGCTGTCAATGAAAATAAGCTGTCAAATACTTTGAAATAGACAATATAAATTACTTAATAAATATGTTTGAGAAACTCACACAGCGGAAGAACTGGAAGAGTGTCAACAAGGACCCAAATAGTCATATTCTTTTCATCGATGTCAGGATTACCGAGATCGAAGGTGAGAAGCATACCCTCATGAAAATCATACGCCTTGCAAAGGGCTTCCTAACTCGGGTAACCAAAATTCGATGAGTTCACAGAGTTGTATAGTTTTACAGCTAAATCATAACCATGATGGGTCCTTAGCTGAATTATCTTTGTCTTCATGCTTTCATGCTCTTAAAAACCCATCTTCTCCAAGACATAGCGTGCATAGCATGGGATAAGCTAGTCGAATTGTAAAAGACCGAAATTACACGTTGATGAAGCAGAGAAGTCGTGCAAAAATAACAAAAAACACTTTTCATTGTTGCGTACCGTATCAACATCGAAGGTCTCTTGGAGCTTGATGCTGAAGTGCCGACCTTTTACCAGGTGAGGCCTGTCGCACAGACCATGCTCAACTTCGCAGTAATCGCACATAGAGAATTCCCTTTCATCGTCAGACATTTCCTAATAGGTAATTAATAATCCATCATCGAATACATATATAGTAGTTTGTAGCAAAGATCATCATATAACAACTAGAACACCTAAAATTTGTAGTTGTAGCAAAGATCGTCATTGAACATAGTTTTTAGCAAAGATCATCATTGAACATAGTTTTTAGCAAAGATCATCATATAATCCATCATCGAATACATGTATAGTAGTTTGGAGCACAAACCACGCTCATCTTTTGCATTCAATAATCAAAATAACTAATAGGTAATTAATAATCCATCATCGAAAACATATATAGTAGTTTGTAGCAAAGATCATCATATAATATCACTAATACATCTTGAATGATAGCTCCTCTAGGTTCAGTGGGCCGCGGTGGACACCCAAAGAGAAGGAACCATCACAGGATCATAGCTCCGGTGAGGTCCCCAAAGAATCCGCCAGGTATTGGAGAACCTGTCGTTCGCCAACGAAACCAAGTAGCGGTGGACGTGCACGTTCTCCTCCGTGACACGGTGTTGTACCACCTGCGCAGGGGACTCAAGCCTCTGCACCGATGTAGGCCCACGTGACCGCCACCAAAGAAGCTTTGGTCGACGACGGGCTGGCTCCTCACTGACATGTACACAGCCTACGAAAATCCGATACAAGATTTAATTTTTTTAAAGAAAACAATTTGGTTAGCTTAAAAGTATGCATGTGCATATCTCACTAGAATTGGAAGTATATAACATGACTGATTTTTGTCTGCCACCTAAACGTATTCCGTCAATCCATCAAGTATTATTAAAATATTACTGAAACACAGGAGATTAAGGTGAAGGAAAACAAACCTAAGGTGAATGGAGGACGACGTACTCAGGGAAGTAGTTGTCATCAATCCTGTGCAAATAACTCTTATTGTTCCAAAAAAATTATTGCTCAAAAATTGAATAGTTTTACACAAGTGCTAAGCAGTTACAAAAAAATTAATGCCAAGTACTTTTGAGGGGAAATTCAAGCAAATGGCCGTGTACCCTTATCAGTGTATGTTACCAAAATGTGCCTAATCTTGATGCCGATACAAGGTTGTATATTCAATTTATTAATTTGGCGAAAAAAGGCTTGACCAACTGAAACATAGTACAGTTTCTTCACTATCATCGTATGTGTCCAAAAATGTTTATATTATTTGTCAAAAATCAATTGTAGTTGACAATGTCATTGTAAGAGAATATTCTATTTCAAACTTCAGTATGAATCTAATCAAAGTACTTAAATATACATCTCCATATTTGTAACAGCCGCAAATGGGACATCATATAAAATATATAGGGTATCCATTATTCTAGATTAAAATAATCACAATTTTAGTGTAAAAGTTAACATGTGCATTAAATTCTATCACAATATAAATTATATACTATTCTGAGGTCCCCAAAGAATCCGCCAGGTATTGGAGAACCTGTCGTTCGCCAACGAAACCAAGTAGCGGTGGACGGCACGTTCTCCTCCGTGACACGGTGTTGTCAGGGGACTCAAGCCTCTGCACCGATGTAGGCCCACGTGACCGCCACCAAAGAAGCTTTGGGTCGACGACGGGCTGGCTCGTCACTGAGCTGCGTTCACCAGAAGGTACCACAACCCAGTACCAGCCCGGCGGAACCCAGTCCCGGACATGGCCCCTTGGCTCAAGCAGGAGTCCTCCGCCGAGTCGACGACGAGGATGCGTGATAGGCATCGTCGACGTCGATAAGAAGGCGAGACAGATGCTCCTCTCTCTAAGGGCGAGACATATATCCACCCACCCTAATTTTTCTCCAACCTACCCGCTAACGATATTTGTATTCTACCTATCCCCGTCGACCTATATCAATCCAGAATTCGCTCATTCTCCTCCTCCGACTCCTTCTCTCTTTGATCCTTCTTCTTCTCTGTTGGCTCTTCCACCCCTCACTCCCAGGGCGCCACCGCCTTACTCTCGCCTTGCTCCCACATCCATGGGGTGGATAACTTCACCGTTAGTGTGAAAAGTAATCGATCATTGTGGGACTTGATACATAACGACGCTACGTGTCCAACGAACATGTGGTCGGCCGTGTGTTGGATGATCATGTGCAGACCCTGCGTGACTTGGTTGAGGCTGGCTGGGTAGGAGACAATAGAGAGGGTGGCTGAGAGAGTCGATGGAGTTAATTACTGATGAGTGTTTTTTATATTTTTGCGGGCGAGTAAGTAATGATGTGTTTTTCCCAAAGATAGTAGGTGATTACGGGCTTCTCCAAAGTGGCCCGTCAAACCTCCAGTATATGTCCGGACCAATTTTTTCATGCGAAATCCGGCCGAACTTCCGGCCGGACGCGCCCCTCTCGTCCCGCGCACAACATAACAGTTATAGTGCCGCACACACACCACGCGTCCAGGGGTCCCACGCACACCACTCAAGCACCCATGTCCATATCCTAGCAACAGCCCACCCACACAAATTTCGTCACTGAACCTCTCGCTCACATCTCACCTCCCTCATCTCTACCTCTCGCTCGGGCTACCGCATCCTTGCTCTGGCGAGCCCCATCACCACCTACCTACGCTGCTCCAGTGAGCGGACACTATCCACCCGCCTCGTTCTGCTCCGGCGAGCGGCCGCCCATCCATCAGCGCGACCGTGTGGCAACCAGCGCTCGTCGCCATGACCGACCGCAGCTGGTTGTGCTCCTCTCCATGCATGGCCGCCACAGTAAGATTTGCTACAACGATGTTTTTTTGCTGGAACCAGCTCATTTATTTGCTACCACCCACCCACCAAAAGTCTGCTACCACATTAGTTTTTGCTGGTAGCGGCAAACCATTTTGCTACAACCGTTTTTGGTTTTTGCTACTACCGGTGTTTTGTGGATTTGTGATACATCCATCTCCATGACATCGCCTGTTTTTCTAGTCAGCTTTTTGCTACAACCATGTTATGATTTTGTTGGAACTGAACATACTTTTTGCTACATCCACCCATGGCGGTGTTAGTCCACGGCGGCAATGGCTTTCTTCTTCGATAGTTAGGATCGGCAAGCAATTTTTGATAGTACCGGCGAGCAGTTTTGCTTCCACCAGCATCTCTTTTTGCTAAAACCATTAGATTTTTTGCTTGAGCCTATGTTTTCCATAGATGCGAACCAACTTTTTATACAACCGTCGAGAAAATTTGCTTCAACCAGTATCCATTTCTTTTGCAACCAGTTTGACCACTAATAATGATTTGACTATGATTATGATGGCGAAGAAAATGGTGATCTTGAAATAACAGAGACCGCCGAGGTATATTTACATAAGCAGGCATCTGCTGATTATCACATGTTTTAAATGATTTGAAGATATATTAACGAATCGATCTTTCTTCTTTCAGCCCTCCGGATCGAGCAAATCTTCTACAGGCAGAGTGCGAGGACCGGGCAAAAAGTTGAAGGATGGCATAAAGTACAACATCGATGCCATCAAAACTAATGGCGAACCACTAGTTCTTAAGAACATTGCGAACAAGTTTGTTCGTTAGTGCGGAGTTCGTGTGAAGGACCAACTCCCGATCTCCCTTCAAGAACGGAAAGAGCTTGCAAAGAAACATCCAGATCTTACTTTTGTCGACTATAGAGCAACAACTCTGCTTTGGGAAAAACTCATGGAACATTTCACCCTACCAGATCATTTCATAGCTGCAGATGTGGAGAAAGTCAAGGACACTGCTCTTAGGAAGATGGCGATACCGTTCAACAACCGCAAGAAAACTGTATGGAATAAGTACGTCGAAGGAGGAAAGAAGACTCCAAAACTCAAGGGAACGCTGGAGAAGCAAAGAGAACATTGGCCAGCTTTCGTGAAATTCAAGGAATCAGAATTATCTAAGGACCAGTCCAGAAAAAACAAGGCCAATGCCGCAAAAAAGGAGCAGTTCCATAGGCTGGGCCAGGTGACTATGATGTGGCAATGCCTAAGTGGGATAAGTCTAAGCAAGAGATGCAGGCTGCACTGGTCGCTCCAGTTACATTTAGTTAGCCCCCTAGGTGTAGAACTAGGTTATATGCGCATGGGGGGGCGTTGGACCCGAAGACCGCCATGTTTCGAAGAAGGCATGTCTTAAAGGAGCTGAAGTTAAGTTACTTGAAGCAATAGAAGATGCTCGAAAGGGGGTGTTCACGCCCAACAGAGAGAACGACGAGCTTACGCGTGCCCTGGGAAATCCTGAACACCCGGGAAGAACATGAGGCAAATGGCGTTGTTCCGTGATATGAGGGCTTTTCGAACTGGAACACCGACTACAGAAGCCGTGCGAGAAAGAAGATGGAGGAGGAGAAGAAGAGGAAGATGGAGGAGGAGTAGAGGAAGCAGGAAGCAAAACACCTTCAAGGCCTAGAATTAGCACACGCGGACTTGGCACTCAAATTCCAGCGGCAGCAGCAGCAGATCGACTCACTTAGCCAGGAAAGGGGGTCTCAGCAGCGGTAGCAGCTAGCGGATGATCCAGCATTGGATAGCACCATCCCATCCATGCCAAGAAGCAGCGTGGGTTCCGCCCTGGGCGATGCACTACTGGATAGATACCCTATGGATGACATAATCGAGAACACTAACTGTGAGCTACATTTCAAAATAAAGAACATATCCGTGAAGGTGGCGGATGTCGTTGCTTATGCAAATCCCCACAAAGCAGCCTTCCATTGCAGCCCGATTCCAGCCGGCTATGCTCATGTCGTGGTTGATGAGGTGGTGGACCAATATTCGAGGCTACATCTTGACATTCCTGGAGGCGACGAGGAGCACAGACTAGGAGAGTCCATGCATCGTATCATCCTATAGAGAAAGGATTGCATCATCTTTCGAAGGCCACCGACACCGCCTCAGCTAGAGCTTGACATTCCGGAGGTGACGAGGAGCAGACGAATCCCGCTCCTCCAAGTCCGGCACAGCTTCAGGCCACTCCTCCTGCTTCAACTGAGCTAATGCGTGAGGCCACTCGTCCTCCTCCAAGTCCACGCCAACGCGTGCCACTCCTCCTCCAAGTCCAACACCGCATCAGCCGTCTCCGCTGCCTTAGCAATCACGAAAGAGAGCCGCCGCAGATATGGTGCATAGCGCTACAAATCGAGGTAGTATAGGAGGTACAGGCGGAGGCAAGCGATTTCAATATGGTCCAAGCATCGGGCCTCTTCGGTAGAGGCCTTACGACATGACCGAGGAGCAAAACGAAGCCATGGTGAAGGCCCAAGTGGATGCCCATTTTGGACCGAAACCGCCACCGCCGCCAAGGGAGAAAGTGCCTGAGGATAGGATTGACCACTTTATTCGTATGGCTAAAGCACCAGCTCCCAAGCCTGTTGACTCAGACTATGAGCGCCAATCAGAGTCGAGCTCGAGCTCGAGCCAAGCAGCTGGCCAAAAATGCGGGAAACCTGTTCCTAGCTAGGAGAACAGGCGGCGCAATCGATCCCCCCGCTTGTTGTACCAACACATGAGAGTACCGGCGCCGGTCAGCTGGTAATAACCAACGAGCATAGAGGGAAGACTGAAATGCTCGGTATCACTGTTGGACAACTCCTTGAGATTGAGCCCATGTCTCTACTTAGAGAGGAGGACATAAAACCGAAATATGTCCGCGGCCAACCTTTGGTCAAGCCTGAGGAGGTCAAGAACCTCCCAACGAGAATGTATGAACTGCATGATTGGTACATGAAAATTACCAAGAGTTCGAATCGAGAGTCCCTCATGGTGCAAGTCAAGGAAGAGCATTACTTCCGTAAGCTAGCTCTGACCGTTGAGTATTCAGAACTATGGCAGTTATTCAATCAAGAAGCACTCGACAAAGGTCTCATCAGTTGCTATTGTCTGTAAGTGATTTCTTTCTGTAATTTAAGTCTCAAGCTAGCTGTAGTGCTCATTGATCAATCATTACCTGTAATTATCCTTACTCTGTTCTTTTATGTGGTATTATGCAGGATGAAGATGTATGAAATGAAAAAAGGTGGACGCTATGGCATTGGGTTCATTCACCCAAATACCATTAGTGAAGAAACATGGACATATGCATGGTATAAAGACGATGTAGAGAAAAACATGCTAGAGTTCTTGAAGCGCCTCAATACCAATGAAGATATACTACTTCCTTACAACTTCCGGTGAGTCACACTGTCTTGTACTACAAATTCTTTTTTTTCTTACTAGCTAGCTAGATGTTAAAAAACATGCCCGCTTAATTAATACATGCAAACGTACACGCATGCAGTTACCATCTTGCTAGTCATTAAAGTTGACGAAGGAACAATTGTAGTATTGGACTCACTACTTAAAAATAAAGTGACTACTCAATCTTGAAGGCGATAATCGACAGGAAATTCAATCATTATAAACTATATGTCGGCCTCTTTAGTTCTTCATTTCCTGACATAAACTATTCAATAACTCGTTTATTCATTTTCTTTGCCGGCAGGCAAGGCTTGGGCAAAGTTCAGGAGAGAGGTTCCAGGTCCATGGAAAGAAAAGATGTATTGGTTTCCACCCAAGGTATAATTAATTAAGTAGTACTAGCTAGCTATCATCTCTTTAATTCTAGTTTCAATACCATTAATTCTCATGCTTCATTCATTATTATCTGATTAAATTCTATTATCGTAAAGGACCTGAAGCAGGCGCCGGGGACTAAAGAGTGTGCATACTATGTTTGCGAGAACATTCGCATGATGGCGTCCGAAAGGACCAAATCCGATAGACAGCTATGAGTACGTTTGCCAGAACACTATTCACAATTTTTACATCATTATCGATATCTAGTTAAAGAACTAATACACATGCATATTGATCTCCTTCTTAACAGTTCAATGAGGTGCAGGAGACGCTCCTACCAAAGAAGCGTATACCAACACTTCAAAAAGAAATAGCCGGATTTTTGCTCGACCGGGTCATAGATCCCAAAGGAGAGTACTATTACCCGCTACTACCCCATGAGCCACTCCCAATTGTCATCGTGCTTCGAAGGCACCAAGGCAAATGCCACTGGCTCTGCAGGCAACATGTAGGAGAAATTGTATATATACCTAATTGTATATATATATATATATACATACATGTGTATGTGTATGAATAATGGTGGTTGTGAGACATTGGATGATATATATATATATATAAATATATATATATATATATATATGATCGGTTCTACGAGAAATTCTAATTATGTATATGCATAACGTGTACAATATGTAGTATCGTAAAATACCAGCAAACGAAAAAGAATTAAATGGAAAACACAAAATTAAAGGGAAAATAAATAATAAACCCAAACCCCCCCAACCTTTTGGTACCGGTACTAAAGGGCTCCCCGCCCCCGGCGCTGGCACGTGCCATGTGGTGGCCCTTTAGCAGCGGTTCGTGCATAACCGGTACTAGGGGGGGGGGACCTTTAGTCCCCACTCTTTAGTGTCGGTTACAGAACCGGCATTAAATGGCCTTACAAACCGGTGCTATAGCCCGGTTCTGCACTAGTGTGTCCGAGAAGATCAAAGGGCCCAAAGCAGCCACGAGAGGCTCCCACCGTGATGTCTACTACGCAACCTTCTTCTTGTAGACATTGTTGGGCCTCCAAGTGCAGAGGTTTATAGGACAGTAGCAAATTCCCCTCAAGTGGATGACCTAAGGTTTATCAATCCGTGGGAGGTGTAGTATGAAGATGGTCTCTCAAACAATCCTGCAACCAAATAACAAAGAGTCTCTTGTGTCCCCAACACACCCAATACAATTGTAAATTGTATAGGTGCACTAGTTCCGCGAAGAGATGGTGATACAAGTGCAATATGGATGGTAGATATGAGTATTTGTAATCTAGAAATATAAAAACAGCAAGGTAACAAGTGGTAAAAGTGAGCGTAAACGGTATTGCAATGCTAGGAAACAAGGCTTAGGGTTCATACTTTCAACAATAATAACATAATTGGATCATCTAACTATCCCTCCACATGCAACAAAGAGTCACTCCAAAGTCGCTAATAGCGGAGAACAAACGAAGAGATTATTGTAGGGTACAAAACCACCTTAAAGTTATCCTTTGTGATCGATCTATTCAAGAGTCCGTAGTAAAATAACACAAAGCTATTCTTTCTGTTCGATTTATCCTAGAGTCCGTACTAGAATAACACCTTAAGACACAAATCAACCAAAACCCTAATGTCACCTAGATACTCCAATGTCACCTCAAGTATCCATGGGTATGATTACATGATATGCATCACAGAATCTCAGATTCATCTATTCAACCAACACAAAGAACGTCAAAGAGTACCCCAAAGTTTCTACCGGAGAGTCAAGACAAAGATGTGTGCCAACCCCTATGCATAAGTTCACAAGGTCACTGAACCCACAAGTTGATCACCAAAACATACATCAAGTAGATCAAGTGAATATCCCATTGTCACCACAGATAAGCACATGCAAGACATACATCAAGTGTTCTCAAATCCTTAAAGACTCAATCCGATAAGATAACTTCAAAGGGAAAACTCAATCCATTGCAAGAGAGTAGAGGGGAGTAAACATCATAAGATCCAACTATAATAGCAAAGCTCGCGGTACATCAAGATCGTGGCAAATCAAGAACAGAGAGAGAGAGAGAGAGAGAGAGAGAGAGATCAAACACATAGCTACTCATACATACCCTCGACCCCGAGGGTGAACTACTCTCTCCTCATGGAGAGCGCGGGATGATGAAGATGGCCACCGGTGATGGATCCCCCCTCTGGCAGGGTGCCGGAACAGGGTCCCGATTGGTTTTTGGTGGCTACAGAGGCTTGCGGCGGCGGAACTCCCGATCTATGTTTCTTTTTGGGGGTTTCTGTATTTATAGGAATTTTTGGCCTCGGTCTCATGTCAGGGGGGTCTCCGAGTCATCCACGAGATAGGGGGGCGCGCCCATGGGGGTGGGCGCACCCTCCACCCTCGTGGATGGCTCGGGAATCTTCTGGCCCAACTCCTTTACTCCGGGGGCTTCTTTTGGTCCATAAAAATTCATCAAAACTTCGCACGTCAATTGGACTCCGTTTGGTATTCCTTTTCTGTAAAACTCAAAAACAAGGAAAAAACAGAAACTGGCACTGGGCTCTGGGAAAACCCAAAAATAATATGAAACATCATATAAATGCATATAAAACATCTAAGATGGATAATATAATAGCATGAATACTTCATAAATTATAGATACAATGGAGACGTATCACACCGCAAGCCAACGGTCAAGAGATGGCCAAGAGCCTCTCTTTGCCCTCTCTCCAGCATCCTCTATTGGAGTAGTACTCGTTTTCCTACTAGTGTCTTGTTTGTAGTTACGTGCTCCACTGCAGCTAGCTGGCACAATATACATGCTATCGAGCTGTATGTGCATAAGTACTACCTCGTATGCCACTATCTTTTATGAAGTTAGTAATGGTGTTTGAGCAGTAACAAGTTATATGTGCTTATATGTTTGACTTGATTCATGTTGTTTCTATTTATGCAAGCATATATGTAGCCATCCTATAAGATCATCTACAATCGCAGCCCACGTATCTTGCCCAAACGTTTGAGTGGCCTGCGCGCTAACTGCATGAACATCGAATTTCAACCAAACTTGTATGCGCACATCCAACCAAAACATGTAGGATGACCATCACTTCCTATACACAATCCAAATGCGAGGAGGATATATGGACATCCGGATGCTCCAGCACGCGTCTGCTACATCGGAATGACAGGCGGGGCCAAGACCCATCTATCCGATGGGCACATCCTCTGCTTTAGATGAGGATGTATGGACGCATTCATGACACCGCTCCACCTTCGCCGTCCAGCTGCCATCATGGTCTGCATGAGTGTGACATATTACAATATGCTGATCCTGGAGCGCTGTGCAGAAATCCAAGAACAGTTGTATGCCATGGAGGAGCTCCTCATAGTGTGCATTGTGGCCTGCCTTCCTCTGGGGCTGGAAAGTTCAGATGAGCATCCGCTAAAGCAGGAGAAGGTGGAGATGCTGGACAAGATGGAATAGGTGGAGTAGGGGGGGAGCCACAGTTAGATGAGGAGAAGGAGGAATCCATGCCGGAGCAGGAGTATTTTGGCATAGAGTACACATTGGCTTAGTTGCTTGCCCAAGAGGAGGAGGAGGTAGAGCAACAGGCCAAACTCGAGTCCATCCGATCTGAGGAGAAGGTGGCAGTGAACCATTGCTTCAGCCACGCGGCTGACATGAAGTGCAAGCAGCTCTTGGACGCGTCCGCGGATGTTTGGGGGATCACTTTTACTAGGTCCTCTTGTACATGCTCTTAGAGTAGTATGAATTTTTAGGACCATAGCGTCTTTATTTATGGATTGACATATACCATTGGTACAAGTAACTAACTACAAATGGTGTGATGGTCTTCTTCAGTCGTCCAAGGGAGATAAGGAATGGGTTTCCTACATTGTGTGATTGCAGTTAGAGCACTAGCCTCCCCATGCATTGAGAAGTATGTGTCACTACTCATAGTGGCTAAAATAGGTTGGATTAGGGACTGCAAAATCTTACTAGAAAACCAAAATATTTCTACAAATGTCTTCCATTGTCAAAATTTCCCTATTGTGGAAATTCATAACGATGCAGCTTCCACTAATGGAGGACTGACTAATAATATTTTTAGGATAAAAGGAATGTACTCATTTATCAAATATGTACTAATTAATTAATAAAATATGCAAAATATAACAGTCTAATTAAATAAATTCCTCAACAACCACCACCAAGTATCACATATACTACAAGAGTACATATCAATTTTCAAATGACGTTGCCCCCAACATATTTTTGGCACTATAAATATTCTTGAATGTCTCAATGCACTCTACATGAAATTACACAAAACCATGTGGAAGTTTTCTAGAAGTTGGGGCTGTCCGTCCTCCCGTCGGTAAACTCGAACCTGCACATTTCATGTAAAATAGTATGAACATAGATGTTTTATATAATTGCAGAACTCGTCCATTCAAACTAGTCAGAAACATTTAATATGAAATTTATAATTTGTTTCAATAAATATTGGCTTTTACTCAATGTTGTTGTATTAATAAAAGTATAAAATCTAGCCATGAGTAACAAATATTCTTTACCCAATGATCACAGATAATAGCATCTAATAGATACATATCAAGATAACAACCTCTACATTGAGAAGGTGTGTAATGTTTAGTGATCATGTAACTGGGAATCATCATGAACTAAAGTGATTGTTAACTTGTTGCATTTTTACATGAAATTCTTCCATAAATAACAACTAGCATACATGACCGTGAAGCTAGTTTGAAATACTGAACAACACTACAAGTGGTAACCTCTAAAATTAGAGAAACATATGTGGTATGGAAGTAGGATTACTTAAAGTTGGCATTGTGATCCTTTGTCTTTTGGTGGCCCGTCTATTATCTGCAGAAATTGTAGCTAGATAAAAAAAATTATCTTGCTATAAATCCAAATAATAAAAGGTAATTGTGATGCAAAAAATAACAATGAACAATGCATATGTGCAAGTTGACTCGGGAACATGTTTTCACTCTAATATATTAAGTATCTTGATGTTTGCATTTGTATGTGAAATCATTGCAAAAATATTGCTAGCACAATGATTTCAAGGGTGTCAAAGTATTGAACACCACTAACATGTTACATCCTCCATGAGTTATACAAAATTACTGTTTGTTGACCAGAAGTAAGTAATATTACAGTTAAACTATGTACCTGATCATGTGGAGGGTTCCCATGTAACATTTGTATAAAAATAATTCTTTTTCATGTCACTAAATAACCTAAAATAATGTCATTTCATATATTAACTTGAGTTGAATAATTGGACTACCGATTATTTATGTTGAGATCATGTAGATGCCTATTTCCATCCATGATATGGATTATATTTGCGGTCTAAGTTTGAGTATTCCGCACAATAATTGTAGACAAATATATTCAAATGCGTCTGTCAAATTACACATACCATGATTGTCCGTGGAAGTGTCAGCTTATCTCTGTCCAAAAAAATACCATACGAAATTTACACTTGTAAATATTTATGAAAATACATAATCATATGTATGTTTGTACAATTACTATATGTTTTGAAGTCAAGTAAATAGGCACCTTCTTGACCAGCAACCACTTCACAGTTCTTCTTGATAGGAACTCAACAACGTTGGGTTTGGAGGAGAATCTGTGACTATATTCCTTTTGAATGTAGTACTGAAATGAGCAAACAAGATATAGTTAATTTAACATATACTATACGATTCAATTTGTAACATTGCATAGAGAATACAAAAGGTGAAAGCTACTATTGTAATAAAATAACAAGTTGTTATTTATTAATAAAAAGAAGAAAAATGGTGTGGTGAGAGCAGACAATCGACAATTCTATACTAAAAGTTCCTTATGTGTTGCATGTTCATATGAATTATGGTTAAACGCTATGACAAGTGAGCATCCAAAAGTGTGTGGACAGATCAAACTCACATTGGTTGAATTCTGGGTTAAATGCTATGATGAATTCAATTGTATAGTTAAACGCGAAAGAATAACATGTAGTTCATGCATTATTTTGATATTATGTTTTTTAAATTAGGGCATCAGATTGTAAAACGTCAGATGATAAGTCGAATAAATGTAAATTAGTTTAACCAGTCAGTACAAAAGAGAATTTTATAATAAAATTATATAGATGAGCCCTATGTTTTGTTTCACATATGTGCATGGTTGTGCAAAACAAAATACAAACTAGTGCAGAAACAAATGCAAAATATTATTCTGACGCAAAAGATCAAAAATCAATAAGATAACTGAAGAAAAACACATGGTTCTTAATGTAACTAATTTATCATTTGGTCTAAATGTTCATTGCGCAAACACTCCATATCCTATGAGATGATTAGCACACAACAAAAATTATCAGTGGAAAGAGCGCAGAAGAACATGAGTATACTAACCTTGTCATACTGCTTCCCATCTTTTCGAAATTTCTTAACAGCTGTCCATATCCCTGCTCCTTAATCTATAACCTTCAGCCACTCAGGGAGAGGTATACCTAGGCAGTCTCCTGGTTGTGCCACTGGTAAAGATTTTGTGCTTACAACAGCCCTCCCAGCATAGGGGGCAGAATCAGTCTCAAGGCCACCGGTATAACCATGCCGGTCAGATCTCGATTCCTTCCGTCCGACAGCAGGTACTACCGTAGCAGAATCTCCTTCCAGGTCGTCATCCTGGGATTGGCTACCATCATATGCGATCCCCATAGAATCATCGTTGATAGTTCTTTCACTATCGTCGCTGATAGTTCATTGCATCCACGTAAGCATTCATCACTCATAGTCTCATACAATCAAAAGCATCGCAAGTGGCAATCTAAGAAGTCCATATCGGCACCTACATGACTATATCACTAAATCAACGCCAAACTATCTAGGTGGCCTACTCGGAGGTGTAGTAGGTGATACCAGTGATCGTGGAGTCAGAGCACGTCGGGGCATCCCCCACGGTGGAGGACCAAGCGTCGTCGAGAATGTACGTCGGCTGACTCACACTCCTTATGTGGTGGGGCCTTCTTCTCCTTAGCTGGCGGATTCTTCTTGGCCAGATCCTTAAAATACTTTATTACAATCAGCTGTGGGTGCTTCTCAATGAGCGTCGGCAAGCGGTCCTCGGCGAGCTTCTCCGTGTCCGTGGAGTCGACACTAAAGGGAGATGCGTCATCGGAGGAAACCATAGTCGCGAAATCGATCGATGCTAACACATTTCATCATACAATGAAAAATAGCATAAGAATCAAACATCAAAGATTACTTCTAAGAAAACTAATTATGATCACTATCTCACGGATATTTCCACTTTCGGTGATTGTCGAGTTAGGCGAGTCCATCGTGCGTGAAAAATGTATATCACAAGACGAACTCGCATAAATCGTCCGCCATCTCAAAAGTCGATTTTTTCTCCAAGAACAACTCTCATCTCTCTGATGTATATATCGTGGAACTCTCTCTGGTGGTGGTATATACGGTGGACACTTTCTCACGGATATTTCAACTTTCAGTGATACTCGAGCTGGGCGAGTCGATCGTGTGTGACAAATGTATATCACAAGAAGCACTTGCCCAGACTGACCGCCATTGTCAAAAGTCGATTTTCTTCCTCCAAAAACAACTCGATTATCGGTGATGGTCACTCTTCCTCTGTTCCTCCTACTACGAAAAGATCACAAAGGAGGAACAGAGGAAGCGTGACCCCCTATGACAACAATTGGCATCTGTCAAATATCATCAGAGTGACCTCCATAGCATCCATACAAACAACAAGAACTAATAGATGCATCAGCAATTATCTATACAAAAAATTAACAATTATCTACATTCATCCATCCTTCTTTCATCCATCTATGCATTCATGCATACATACATACATACATACATCTATATATTGATACATAGAAAAAACTACCAAAAAAATTACTACAAAAAAGGTCCATGCATCAATTCATGCATTCATACATACATATATACATTCATTTATCCATGCATCCACCAGTCCTTGCATCCATATAAAAATCCATGCATCCATACAAGATCGGGGAGGGGGAGACGAAGCTCGCCAAGAGGGGGATGTGGTGCCGGCGGGGTTGGAGGGGGGCGCCGGCGGGGTTAGGGGCGCCGGCTCGGTGGGACGAGGGGTGCCGGTGGGGTGTGGTGGCACCGGCTCGGTGGGACGAGGGGTGCCGGTGGGGTGTGGGGGCGCCGGTGGGAAAGAGAGAGAAGTGCGAGAGAAGAGACCGTGCGCGGGGGGTGGGGGGTATGTGTTCGCCGACCTTTACTGAGAGTCTATCGGTGCGGCTCTTGGTAAAGGATATAACCTAATATCTAGTTTACGTTATGCCGAGAGCTACATTCGAAAATGCCACACATACCGAGAGCTGCACTCGGAAATTCCCTCCTCCCTCATCTATACAGGGCCTACGCATGCCACAAGGACAACACAAATGATTTCCTGTGCCGCTACCGGGCAGGATTTCAAGTGCCACCTTGCTGATCTGCAATTCCCGACGATGAAACACTAGCAGAGCACTAAATTTCTCGAATATTGCACGTGCCCCCAAAAATGCTATGCCGTGGCACGTGCCATGCAGTTGCCCCCTCTTAGAGCACGAGAAGCTTTGAGGCTAACGGAGAAACAGGACCAGCACTTCCTATACAAACCGGACACGTTCTCTCTCGATACCCAGATACTAGCTTGGAGACAATGCGGTTTATAAGTGTCCTCAGGGGTCACCTCTCTAGAAACGTGTCCATACCTTTACCACACCCTCTAGAGGACCTATAATGACACCGTGCCAGATCCCGAGCAATCCTACCATCGTATGATTTTCCGAGGATTTCAACGGTTGCATCAGGAATGACACCGAGGTACTTTCGGTAACCCGGTGGCAGAGCATGCCCCTCCCTCATGTATGCACGGCCTAGGCATGCCACAAGGACATCAAAAATGATTTCCCATGCCGCTACTGGGCATGATTTCTTGTGCCGCCTTGCTGATCTGCAATTCCCGGAGATGAAACCCGTAGAGCAAGAAATTTCTCAAATATTGCACGCGTCCCCGAAAAGTGCGAGGTCATGGCACGTGCTATGAGGTTGCCCCCTCTTAGAGAACGAGAAGTTTCGAGGCCAATCGAGAAACTGGACCAGCACTTCCTGCAGAAACCGGACACGTCCCTCTCAATACCCAGATACTAGCTCGGAGACAGTGCGGTTTACAAGCTCAGGGCCCTGTGATGACACCATTAATTAAAGAAAAAGCTGGCATCCATCATTAAGAAGATGGCCTGTCACTTTGAATGTTCTCTGCTCAAGACAGGTGAACATTCAAAGTGATAGTCCATCTCCTCAACAAGAGCTTAATGAATACCAAAGCTTACTGCATCTGGACTATCCCACTATTTAAAAAAGTTGTGTTGCTTGTCTCTAGGCGAGGTGGGACTAAACTTTGATGGTGGCCTTATAATTACCGAGAGTCACTCTCAGAAACTTCTCTCTTACCGAGAGCTCCTCTCGGTAACGGTGTGGATCCTAAATTTGAAAAACGCCGGCATCCACTTTTAGAATATGACAGCCATTATGATTTTTTGCTAGCTGACTGTACAGACTCATACTAATGAAGGCCGAGGTGGGACTAAATTTTGCCGAGAGCCACTCTCGGCAAAGAGTTACAGCCATCACCGTGCCGTTACTCGCCGCCTACTGCTACACGTGGCAATACTTTGCCGAGTGTGACTTGATGGCCCTCAGCAAATAGTACACCACATGCTCGACGCCGCAGACACCCACAGGAAATACAAAATGGGTGCGTCGATGAGAGGCTGGTAGAGTAGCCTACCCACCGGGAAGAGAAATAGAGCATCGTCCGGACTAGGGGTGGACACGGTCCGGGCGGTCCGGCCGGGTCCGAGCCGTCGTTTGGACTGGCTGCCGGCAGTCCGGTCCTGACCGGACCGAGCAATGCAGCGGTCCTGATTTCAGAGACCGGACCGGTTGAGGTGAAGCTCGGTGCGGACCGACGGCCCTCATGGTCCCGGCGATGTCCAGTCACTGCCATGTGAGCCCAGGAGGTCGAAGAGGTGTTCGGTGAAGCAGCACAGTGGCCGGAGCCAGAGAAGACGCCCCTGATGTGGGGCGGCGCGAGGGAGATGCGCGGGGGAGAGAGGGAGCGGCGTGGCCACGCGGGCGAGTGTGGGAGTGGCGGCGCGAGGTAAAAAGGTGCGGCGGCGTGACGTGAGGGAGAGAAGGCGGCGTCGCGACGCAGGGGAGAGAGAGGCTCGAGCGAGAGGGGGGTTGCTTTGGTGAGGTGGAAGACGTGCGCGAGAGCCAACGGCGAGAGGGAAACGACGTGCAGGGAAAGTGGTGTTAGCCACGAACTTGCGCATGTTTATTACTCAGCAGTTTTCTTTGTTGCATGCAAGCAATCTATCAGGTGCATGAGCCCACGATCATGCGTTTACAGCGTCGCCGTGATGAGTGAATCAAATTGGACGTGGAGTTAATTGTGGGATGGCACCGTGATTCTCGGATCGAGCCTGTTTCTTTCGTTAGTCACTATTAAGAGGAAACAACGATCTGGAATCCATACAAAACAAATGGAGACATTTAGATTGAAAACTAAAAGGAAACAAGAGTGTGAATCATGGAAGAATGTTATTAGATTGATGAAAACAATGGAATCCTGTGGGCAGTTATTTCCATAGGTGTAGCAACAAATAATCGTGGAATGGCGTCGTGATTATGTGATAACCCCGTTTCTCTCATTCTTTCTGTTTTCTCTCGACTGAATAAAAACAAGTGGACAAAGCTAACGCTCACATGTGTGGTGGGAACCAAACCCGCCCACACGCCCTATAGCACACAGACTGCGTCACGTCACCGCATGCATGCATGTGGGAATCATTTTAGATTTTCAGTTTTTAAAATGTTTTATCTCTTAAATAAAAATTCTGATTGAAGATCCGTTTTCACCATTAAATCCCTCGCGACGAGATCTTCGAAACTAGATCTCATATCAATATATTTTGATGAATTGTTTTTGGGTTAAAAGTTGCCATGCCTATTGCATATGAATTGCCATGATGTTTACGCTGAAGTTGCCATGATATGTTTCAGCTATTTTCTTCCACATTTAAAAGTAAATTTTGACATATTATAAAATAGGGAATTAAGAAACTACACTTGCCATGAACCATAAACTAAAATTGCCATGATACATGCACTTAAAATTGCCGTGGTTCATACAAAGAATAATTTTCATGGTAAAAGTACTGGAATTGCCATCATAAAAAAAACTAAAATGGTCATGCTCTACAAACTAAAATTGTCACATGGCAACTTTAGTTTAAGCACTATGGCAACTACAGTGTAAACATCATGGCAACTTTTGGGGAAAAAAATCGTTGGAACATGTCAACATGGGGTCTACTTTAAGATCTGGTCGAGACAGATTTAATGGTGAAGACGGATTTTAAATTCGATTTTTTAATTAGGAGATAACACATTTTTAAGCCGAAAACAAACAAAAAAATCCTGCTGATGTCATCTGTTCGTACGTGGCAAAATGAGTCGTGATGAAGGCCTGTGGGCGATATGCAAGATGCCACACTTGTGGGCGTTAGTTTTTGAAGGAAAAAAGGCACCAGCGGATCGCGTGGAGGAGGCGGATAAACGCGTGAGCACAATCTGCGGGTACTGCCTCGTCCGCATGGGCTTCTTCTTCGGTCCGACCGAGCGGACGGGCTTTAACCGGACCGGATCGAAGATTTTTCAGTCCATATTTCACAGACCGGACCGGCTGTATTTTTGACCGGGCCAGGACTGAGCTGGGCGGGACAGAGCGGGCCAAAAAGCCAGCTGGTGTCGTCCACCCTGAGTCAGGACGGTGGTTGGTAGCGGTCGCGGCCAAGGAACCAGAGGGTGGCCGGAGAGCAGTACTACTGAGGCGAGGGGAGGGTCGTGCATAGAGTGTTATTGTTGGTGAGCTTGGCCGGAGAGTCATCGGCGCCAGCGAGGGAGCAGAAGGGAGGAGGGGGCGACGTACGGATGTGTGCAAGTGCAATTGATTGATGTGCACGCAGTGGAGGAGGGAACCGAGTGGGGAGCTGCCGGAATCGATGATGGCATGACGGCTGCGGTGACACTGGCCGGAAGGGAAGGAGGAGTGGTCGGGAGGCGCGGAGGTGGAAAGGGGGTGGGGAAAGAGAAGTTGGGTGGTGGCAGCCTTTGTAGGGAAGACGATTTTTGGCCGGCGCGACGGTGGGAGGATAGCAGCTCCATCCTTGCGGCCCGGGAGCTGAGGAACGACGCTCGTGTATGGTGTATGGCCTTGTGACTTGGTTAGTAGCCGGCGTTGGAAAAAAATAGGACCTTTGTGCTTCGAGTGAAATAGAGTAAATCGCATAAAACCACCACTTTAAAGGTTAGATAAAAACACTATGTTACATTTTTTTTGGCAGAAAAGATCATATCTTATGTAATCATTTTGCAAAACCACTGATTGACTGATTACAATGCTTTCAACATGTTTATGACAGATGGACCCCGCTTGTCAGGAGCTGACTGGGCAAAATTATGCCAGGTAGTCAAAAATGCATGTGTCGTCACCGAATCTTGCTACCTGTTACAGAGTCAGCAGCTCCGCCACTGCCAATGGAGGAGAGGAGCAGCAGCTCCGCCACTGCCAATGGAGGAGAGGAGCAGCAGCTCCGCCGCTGCCAATGGAGGAGAGGAGCAGAAACCGCCGCTGAATGATTTGGGGCCTTGGTCAACGGTGGTGCAGCGTCGTTCGTGGTCGTCGACGGTGAGGACGAGTGCAGCGGCGGCGGATCGAATCGGAGGAAGACAAGGTGGGGGTGCCTCGCCGGGTAGGGGCCGCCGGCAGTGAGGGAGTCGAGGGCCACATCGGCTTGAGAGGGGGATTGGGGATCGAGCTAGAGAAGAATAAATTGCATGGCGGATGAAGATGCGACGGCGGCAGCGCTCCAGGTGCTGCGCGCCGCCGGACGGCGGCGGGCGGTTGGGGAGCTCAAACATGGCAGAAAGCTGCTCCTCGGCCAGGGTGGGGCCGGGACGGGCAGCGAGCTCTGCCTCGCCCAGGGTGCGGCAACGGCGACGACGGTCGAGCCTTTGCCTCGGCCGGGGTCGGGACTGGCGGCGGCCTTCTGCGTCGACGTGGGCGGGGCAACGGCTGCCTCTACATCGAACTGGCCGCGGCAGCGACGACCCTTATCTCTGTCGGGGACGGGATGGGCAGCGGCTGGGTGGAGAAGAAGATTTTTTCTTTTTTTTTCTTTTCCGATGACAGGTGGACCCCACAAGGCAACATGATGATAACGTTACCTCATGACGCCGTTACATGTGAGATATTATTTGATACCATGTCAGTCCGACTGGCAGGCCATAGCTGTCATAATCTCATTTAACAGAATCGGATCCGTCAATCAGTGGTTTTTGCAAAATGACTACACAAGACATGGCGTTTTCTGCCAAAAAAATGTAACATAGTGGTTTTTGCAAATCTAACCTTTAAAGTGGTGGTTTTATGCAATTTACGCGATTGAAATACGTACTAGTAGTTTGTGAGCTCGATTGATTGAGGTGGCGGCATCTTGTTTGTGGTTGTCGGCGGCGACGAGAAGCGATTGACAAGAAAGGTGGAGCGGGAGAGGAGGAATTGGGTGGGGAGTCGACGACGGCGGCGGCGGGTGCAGTTAGCCAGTTACCGACCGGAGATGAAGGAGGCGAGGTCCCCACGGACGGACGGCGCGCCGGCGTGGTAAGGTAAGTGAAGGCGATCAACTCGATTCGATCGTGGAGATGGAAAAAAAGTAAAAAGTTTTGCCGCGAGTAGTCGACGAGAAAAAAGGAAAGAAAAAAAGATGATTCCCGGGTAAGGAAAGGAACAAGCAGACAACAACGTGTTTGCGTGAAATCCTTCCCTTCCTTGCTGGCTGGACGCGCGGAAGGAATCAATCAGCTAGTCTAGCCAAGTATATGATGGACTGGGTCGGTTTGGTAACCGAATATGGCACGGATCTGTAAGACGATCGATGGATCGAGTCCATATTAAACCCCCGAGCCGGACCAGAAGAAATTTCAGCAGCACACGACCCGCCCGCCTTCTCTGCTCGCAGATCGCTGCCGCTGATAATATGGCGTCTGGGTCTGTTCCCGTTGGGAGGAGGGGGCTGGTGTCTTGCGCGCACAGCCTCAACTGCCGCGCCGAGGACGCGCCTCCTCTCCCCGACGACCTGGAAAACGCCGTCTACGAGCTCATCGTGGGCTTCTACGACCAGGCGTTCGACCGGCTGCCCTGCGGGAGGATTCCGGGCCTCCTGGACCTCCTCGCAACCGGAGGCGGCGGCACCTGCCTCGGCCTCCTCGATCCCGTCTCCAACATCATCGTCAACACACTCGCCCTCCTCCCTGAAGGCGCCGCCGCCGCAGCAGCTTCCACCACTCCACCGCTCGCAAAGAGGTCCAAAAGACAAGTGCGCAACGCCTGGCAGTGGCACGACATTGCAAACAGGTCCTACAACAGTCTCCTGGGCTTCCTCATGGCCTACTTCGGATGTCTCTGCACCAAGCAACAGGCCGCCCACTACCTCTACTGGGCCGACGCCAATCTCAGCCTCGCCGTCATGCTTATCCAACACGATCTCTATGTGGAGGGTGAAGAAGCAGTACTGGACCCTGAATCCGATAGGGCGCAGGCCGCCCTCGAGTGGGCGGCCACCATGGCCGGTCACCCTTCCCCTGGCGTTTTGACTAAGCTCATGTCGTCCCGGCTCAAAGAGGACGACTTTCACCTTGTGGCGAAGCTACTCTTTTCAGCAGCAGATACCCCTCTCAAGGTTGATGATGTCGGAGAAATCGACCGGATATTGCGCATGATTATGAGCCCGCCCTGTGTTGCCACCATAATCAATACCAGAAAAGGGCCGATTCTCCATGTCCGTAAGAACCTCCACGCCGTGTGCTCGACCGCCCCCGCCACTACAGTGGACACCAGGATCACCTCTACAGCCCTCTGCTCCGACGGAAAACCCATCTCGTCGCTGCAGTGCGGACTGCCTGACAAGCTACAACGTTGCCTGGGAAGAGCAGATGGTCTGGAACAATATTTGAAGACGACCCCGTGCAGCAGTGACGCTTGCGATTACCTGCAAACTCTAACGATGCGCCTCCACGGTATGATTCACAACTTCTGCATCAAGGCGCTCAAGCTGCTGCCCACGCCATCCGGCTCGCTCATGCGCGGCTTCCTCATGGCCGGCCACTGCTACGGCTCCATGGACCCTGTCTCCAACATTATCGTCAACTCCATCTGGTACAACAGCCAAGGCTGCCCTCTCTCAGAGTCTGATCGCAGCAAGATTGAGCAATACAATGACATACTGGACCCCCTATCTCTGCTCCGCACATAGGTCCACTCCCTCAAGGGCCTTATGGAGCTCGCCGCATTCGCCGGCCCCCAGTTCTCAACAAAGGCTTGTGCTCTGGAGATGCTCTGCGGTGCAAGATGTGACATCGTTGACATGTTGCCATTATCGCCAGAGATGCTTGAAAAGAAGAACCCCTTCCATGAAGCTGCCAAGGCCGCCGGACACCCTTTACCGCTTCAGCTGGGTGAACTGCACATGCTGCTGCTGCGTATGCCCGATGAGCGAAGCGCGCTGCTCTCCTTTATGACCGAGGCTCGAGCTGGCCGTACTGTGTTGCGCCTTGATGACATGACAGTTCTTCTTAGGCGTGTGTGGCACAGAAACACGGCCACTAAAACTGGCCGCATTGTGCAAGATCCTGAACTTTTTCCAGAGTATCGGAGGTTGGTGTCTAGCATGAGATCACAGTATGAGGAGGGGAGGAGCTGGTTCCGTTCAAAGATTGAACAGGTGCTGAAGGATTACACGACCCAGCATTTTTGGGTAGGTATCCTTGGCTGCTACGTACATTTGCTTTAATTACCTTCATTTGGCCTACTCCCTTACTTGACTTGCTTGCTTGTTGTAGGAACCACAGTATAAACTTGATATTATCTGTGGCGTGGAGGAAATCAACCAAAGCTGCCCCCCCTCGGGTAAGATGTGCTACCGCGTGAACTTCACTGCTACTTCTGATCTGCAGCTTGAGAGGACGCTATTCTTCGCCGAGTTTTTTTTCTCAAGTGGGCCAAGGCCAGAGACCTGCTGCCCTCTGCCCTATGAGTATGCAGGTAAGCCCCCTCTAGTTTCTCTATGGCACGGCTGATTGGCTTTTTATTATCGTGTGTTGTAGTAGTCTCACTGAACCATGTATGGTCGGCTTTTATTTTGTTGACAGGTCGTTGCTACTCTGGCGTGCTTACCGCAAGGAAAATTGTGTATCCAGATGACACCAAATACATCCCGCACGATATCACCCATGACGGAACCTGCCACGAGGATGACATGCTAGAGATGGACGTCGTCCTCAGTTCCGAGAAAGACGTGGAGCATCTGGAGAAACTCAACAAGATGCACACTGAAGAGTGAGTCGCAGCGGGAAAGCTTGTGTGTGATGCTATCAGCTGTGAAGTTGGACCATAGTACTATATATGCTTCCAGCTGTGTGTTATGATGTTCTAATTAATGTGCATCCTGCGTTGTAGTATTATCTAGACTGGATGACATTCTTCAACATGCATGTTTGGCTGCCTTGAGCTAATCTTATGCACGTGTCCATGCCTAGCTTGCTTGCTTGGCCTTGTTAAATACTCTCGTCGTGAAGCCCGTGCATGTTCCTTTGTTGCTTTTTTAATTGAGAGAAAAAGAAGCAATGGTTTTTAAGGAAGGCCGATGGTGAGGTAGTTATGTTTACTCGACGGGTTCTTGTAACTCCTTGTATTTTTTTATATTTTGTTACATGCCAGTCTTCATTGCTTCTTTTTCTTAGTTTCTTGTATGTCTAGCATGCTATCTTGTATTCTTGTCTTGACCAATCAGGTGCCCAATACCCGGCATGCGTCCTGGTTGAGATCTCAGGTCTTAGATGTCAGGTTTGGCTGCGAGGTCTGTTTGGTATTAGGCCCAGACTATCAGCATCCCTACATCAACTGGATAGGACTAGCGACAGATGTTGCTTAGAGCATCTCCAACAGCCGCGCTAAACTAGCGCCGCGCCGCAAATTAGGCCGTTTTAGTGCGCGCGCAATGCGGAGGGTGGCTCCAGCGGGCGCGCAAAAACCCCGCGCACGCTATAACGAGTTGGGCGCGCTGTCGGATACGCTATCCCGCGCGGTGTATTTGGGGCGCCCGCTTCCGCGCGCGGCACACTCGAGCGCTCGCGCCGCACTCTCTCCTGTCCGCCTCCTCGATCCAGCAGCGCCGGCGCCGGACTTCGCCATGGACGCACGCGTCGGCACCCCGCTCACCCCGTTGTACAACCGCGACCCCTCCCCCGCCGCCGCCGCCGCCGGAAACCCTAGCGCGGGAAGCGTTGGCGTCGCCACCGCCGGAGCTCCGCCGAGCATCGGCCTCGCGCGCAGCCTCTTCTTTCCGCCACCGATGACCACGTCGACAGGGGGGCGTCGCGCCGGCGCCGTCCCGTACCGCCACCGCACCCTCGAAGCTCCCCAATGCGGCGCGGCCGAAGAAGGGAAAGGCATCCGCGAAGAAGAACAAGGCGGCGGACGGCTCCGGCAGCTCGAAGGCGAGGGGAAAGAAGCTTGCAGGGTGTTCGACAGGCGCGGCGGCTACCGAAGCGCCGGCGAGCTCACTCATTGAGCCGGCCGCTGAGGCGCACCATGTGTTTGACGAAATGCCTCCAAGGTAAAAAAAATCCATCTTTTATTTTTTAGTTATTTGTTCAATGCATCATCATATAGATAGCTTATTTGCATTGTTCAAAAGACTTTGTAGTCTTAACGATGATGCATACATGTCAACTATGGGTGTTGGGTCCAACAATTCGCATTGGTCTCAAACCAATGACATCCATTTCGAAGACCATGAGTTTGAGGTGGACGAGGAGGGTGAGGGCATTGTCGACGCGCCGAAAGGAAGAGCGGGCAATTACTCCACCAACGATGACAAGTTACTATGCAATACTTAGTTGCAAGTGTCGAGGGATCCATCCGTTGGAGGTGATCAAAGTAGAGACGCTTATTGAGGGCGAATGAAAGAACACTTTGATGCTCACAATGTGAGTGGAATTGACCGCTCTGAGAGATCACTTCGGTCCCTCCACTACGGAGGACACCAGGATCACCTCCACCGCCCTCTCCTGGGACGGAAAACCCATCTCGTCGCTGCAGTGCGGACTGCCTGACAAGCTGCAGCGTTGCCTGGGAAGAGCAGATGGCCTGGAAAAATATTTGAGAAGACCCCGTGCAGCGTTGACACCTGCGATTACCTGCAGACCCTCAAGATGCGCCTCCAAGGTATGATTCACAACTTCTGCATCAAGGCTCTCAAGCTGATTCCCACACCATCGGGCACGTTCATGCGCGGCTTCCTCATGGCCGGCCACTGCTACGGCTCCATGGACCCTGTCTCCAACATCATTGTCAACTCCATTTGGTACAGCAGCCACAGCTGCCCTCTCCCAGAGTCTGAACGCAGCAAGATTGAGAAATACAATGACATCCTGGATCCCCATTCTCTGCTCTGCACACAGGTTCACTCCCTCAAGGGCCTGATGGAGCTTGCCGCATTCGCCGGACCCCGTTCTCAACAGAGGCTTGTGCTTTGGAGTTGCTCTGCAGTGCAAGATGTGACATCGTTGACATGTTGCCATCATCGCCAGAGATGCTTGAAAAGAAGAACCCTTTCCATGAAGCTGCCAAGGCCGCTGGACACCCTCTACCGCTTCAGCTGGGTGAACTGCACAGGCTGCTGCTGCTGATGCCTGATGAGCGAAGTGCGCTGCTCTCCTTGATGACTAAGGCTCGAACTGGCCGTACTGTGTTGCGTCTCGATGACATGACACTTCGTATGAGGCGCATGTGGCTCAAATGCTCGGCTCCCAAAACTAGTGGCATTGTGCGAGCTCCTAAACTTTTTCCAGAGTCTCGGAAGTTGGTGTCAAGCATGAGATCAAAGTATGAGGAGCGGAGGAGCTGGTTCCGTTCAAAGATTGAACAGGTGTTGAAGGATTACACGACCCAGCATTTTTGGGTAGGTATATCCTTAGCTAGCTGCTACGTACATTTGCTTTAATTACCTTCATTTGGCCTACTCTCTTACTCAACTTGCTTGCTTTGTTGTAGGAACCAAAATATAAACTTGATATTATCTCTGGCGTGGAGGCAATCAACCAAGGCCGAACCCCTTGGGTGAGATGTGCTACCGGGTGAACTTCACTGCTACTTCTGATTTGCAGCTTGAGAGGACGCTATTCTTCGCCGAGTTTTTGTTCTCGGGTGGGACAAGGCCAGAGACCTGCTGCCCTTTACCCTATGACAATGCCACTAGTTTTGGGAGCCGAGCATTTGAGCCACATGCGCCTCATACTAGACCTGCTGCCCTTTATCCTCAAAAAAAAAAAAAAAAAAAAAAAAAATATGAGTATGCGGGAAAGCCCCTCTAGTTTCTCTGTGGCACAGCTGATTGGCTTCTTATTATCGTGTGTTGTAGTAGTCTCACTGAACCACGCATGGTCGGGTTTTATTTTGTTGATAGGCCGTTGCTACTATGGCGAGCAAACCGCGAGGAAAATTGTGCATCCTAGTGACGCCAAATACATCCCGCGCGATATCACCCATTACGGAACCCGCCGCATGGATGACATGCTAGAGATGGATGTCGTCCACTTCAGTTCCAAGATGGACGTGGAGGTCGTGGAGAAACTCAACAAGATGCATGCCCATTGAAGAGTGAGTATGAGATAATCTTCTGTCGCCGCGGGAGCTTGTGTGTGATGCTATCAGCTTTGAAGTGATTGAAGTCATACCATAGTACCATATGTGCTTCCTGCTATGTGTTGTGATGTCCTAATTAATTCGCATTCTGTGATGTATCATCTAGACTGGATGACACTTTTCACCATGCATATTTGGTTGCCTTGAGCTAGCTACTAGTACTGTTATGCATGTGTCCGTGCCTGGCTTGCTTGCGTTGCCTTATTAAATTTGTATGTAAATCAGGCTGCTATGGTTGTGATGAACTATATGTATATGCAGCTTTCTTATTCATCATTATTTGCACTGTGATCTAAGTTGTCCAGAAAACAGCATAGGTCATGTCAAATTATTTTGACACTCTTGCAGATTGCCCTGGCTAGTTTTCACAGCAACTGCACAAGCACGTTTTAGCCAGCTAGCTAGTTTTGGTAGTGAGCTAGTTCCAGTTGCAGCGCATGCTAGAGTGAGTGAACCGATCGAGAGCAGGTAGCTTGCTCGTACGTGTGTTGATTCCAAAGGCAATCATGGTAAATGTGCATGAACCTGACCAAGAGTCTGAACGCACCAAGATTGAGCAATACAACGACATCCTGGACCCCAAATCTCTGCACCGCACATAGGTTTGAAAGATTGGTTGAAGCGTATATCTCTGGCAGGGACGCGTTGCATGTTATATAGATCGACAGGTTTACAAGATATGGTAGTTCGGTTGGCGTTGGATTGATCCTCAAGAAAAGCTATACAGAGATGAGGATAAATCCTAACAATCGCAACTACCTGATTACAATCACTGATTACAATCACCCACGCAACACATAATCCTACCAGAAGTATATACGGTTTATATTCATACCGTATATACATGTACAATACTTTCTAACACGCCCCCTCAATCACAACTTCACCAAGTTGAGATTGCTCTTAAAGTCTTCCAATTTCCGCCATGATAAGGCCTTGGTAAAACCATCAGCAACTTGATCACCTGTGGGTATAAAACGAATATCTAGTAGCTTGCTAGCTACTCTTTCTCGAACAAAATGATAGTCAACTTCTATATGTTTAGTTCTTGCATGGAACACTGGATTTGCTGACAGGTATGTGGCACCAATGTTGTCACACCAAAGACGAGCAACTGGTGAATGAGCAACTCCAAGTTCACGCAGAAGAGTTTGGACCCAAATAATCTCAGCAGTTGCATTAGCTAAAGATTTATACTCTGCCTCAGTACTTGATCTTGGCCTGCTTACGTGCACTCCAAGAAATCAAGTTGGGACCAAAAAACACACAGAAACCTCCTGTTGATCTTCTGTCATCAGGACATCCTGCCCAATCAGCATCCGAGAAAGCACTAACAATATTGCAAGTTGACTTGGTGAATTTTAGACCTGTACTCATAGTACCTTTAAGATATCTCAAAATCCTTTTAACTATTGTCATGTGTTGAGAGGTAGGAGAGTGCAAATACTGACAAACTTTGTTTACCGGGAAACAAATATCAGGCCTTGTCAAAGTCAAATATTGCAAAGCACCTACCATACTTCTATACCTTGTTGACTCTTCGGCCCCCAAAGGTTCTCCTTCTCTTGACAGTTTTTAAGATGTTGAGAGAGGCATGTTTGAAACCTTGCAACTTATCATACCTGCATGTTTCAATATATCCATGACATATTTTTCATGGGTCAAAAGAATGCCATCTTTCACCTTTTTGACTTGAATTCCCAAGAAATAATGTAGATCTCCTAGATCTTTTAGGGCAAAATCTCTCCTCATATCTGCCAACAAAGCTACAGTTGCATCTTGTGATGAGCTAGCAAAAATAATATCATCAACATAGACCAACATACAAATAATAACCTTTCCTCTTCTATAAAAGAACAAGGAAGTATCCCCCTTGATGGTTTAAAACCAAGCGCTTGAAGTTTGTCACATAACCTGGAGTACCATGCTCGAGGTGCCTGTTTTAGACCATACAAAGCTTTGTCAAGTTTGTAGAGATGATTTTCCTTGCCTTTTATCACATAGCCAGGTGGTTGTCTCATATAGACATCTTCCTCTAGAACGCCATGAAGGAACGCATTCTGAACATCCAATTGCCTAAGACTCCAGTTACTGGATACTGCAACAGAAAGAACATGTCTGATAGTAGCTGCTTTAACAACAGGACTAGAAGTATCCTCATAGTCTATACCATATCTCTGTTTAAAACCCTTTGCTACTGCTACTAGCCTTGCCTTGTATCTGTCAATTTGACCATCTGCCTTTCTTTTAATCCTATAGACCCACCTACAATCGATAATATTTTTATTTTTTGTTGGTGGATCTAAATGCCAAGTCTTATTTTTAATAAGAGCATCATACTCATCATTCATAGCCATTTTCCATTTTTTGTCACTTAGAGCCTCTTGCAAATTACTTGGCTCACCAGTGGTTGTCAGACCTCCAAAATGAGGTTTTAACTTGTCATACATGACCGTACCGTATGTACGTATCTGACGTTTCACAATACCATGTTGTGATCTTGTTACTCGAGTTGACACACCAGGTGCTGCTGTAGGATGTGGTACAGAAGATCTCATAGGGGAGGAGGCAGCCGCACGGGATACCGTGTCGGATCCGACAGTGGCAGAGGATCTCGCGTCCTGTCGCTCCGAGACCCCGCCTGACGCGCCACGGGATTCCTCCATGTGGCCGCCAGTGAGAGGAGGGAATCGCCGCTCGGATTCATGCGGCCCATCTGTGGCCGCCAGTGAGAGGAGGGAATCGCCGCTCGGATTCATGCGGCCCATCCTGAGCCACGTGGTCACCATAGGTTGGCCCGCCTGGGAAGACAGGATCTCGCGGGCCAGCCCGCGACGCGCGGCGTTCGCTCGGCGGAGTTTGTGAGCCCGAGGAGGATTCACCCCCTGAGCCGCCTGCGCCACCTGCGCTTGCTGCTGCCTCGGGATCAGTTGCCACAACACCTGAATCAACCTCGCGTTCAGCGCCATGCTTGTCTTGTTCTGGCTACATAAAATCATGAATAATAGCTGGATTTGCTCCATGATTAGCAACAGAATTAGTACGAAAATTAGCCTGCTGGTCAACTACACGTTCGCCCTCATGATCAATAGGCTCAGAGAGAGAGTTGTGTCAGGAAGCAATAAGGCCTCAGAACGAAGGGGGTGCCTGCATTTGGATTTAAGGAGGCAAAAGGGAAAACTGTTTCATCAAAAATAACATCACGAGATATGTAAGCTCGTCCAGCAGCAACATCAAGGCACTTGAAACCTTTGTGAAGATTGCTATATCCAAGGAACACGCATTGTTTAGAACGGAATTCTAATTTTTTGGAGTTATATGGACGAAGATTAGGCCAACAAGCGCACCCAATAACTCAAAGTGAATGATAATTTGGTCGTTCTTGAAAAAGACGAGTTAATGGGGTTTCAAAATTAATCACTTTGCTTGGGGTGCGGTTGATCAAATATGTAGCTGAAAGAAAGGCTTCATCCGAGAATTTTCAGGGCATAGAACCATGAGCTAAGAGAGAAAGGCCTATATCAACAATGTGTCGATGTTTCCTCTCAGCATAGCCGTTCTGCTGGTCAGCATGGGCACAGGAGACATGATGGGTGATTCCTACTTGACGAAAGAAGGAATTAAGACGCTCATACTCGCCACCCCAATCTATTTGCATAGAGATAATTTTTCTATTGAACAACCTTTCAATAAGAGTTTTGAAACTCATGAAAAACTTTGAACACTTCAGATCGGTGTTTAAGAAGATATATCCATGTGAATTTATTGTAATCATCAATGAATGAAACCTAATAATTTTTCCTATTGATAGAATCATGGGCAGGCCCCCATACATCAGAAAAAATTTGCTCTTAAGGAGCACTAGTAGAAAAACACCTAATAGTCCCGGTTCGTAAGGGCCTTTAGTCCCGGTTCATGAACCGGGACTAATGGGTCGTTACTAATACCTTCACCCATTAGTCCCAGTTCAAACACGAACCGGGACCAATGTGCCTCCACGTGGCCCTGTGCGCCGAGCCCAGTCAGGGGGCCTTTGGTCCCGGTTGGTGGTTCCAACCAGGACCAAAAGTCCATGTTTTTTTACAAAAGTGGCTGCTTTAGGGGTTTTGGGGGTTATTTTTAGGTTGTTATTAGCTAGCTAATAGAGAGAAGTGTCCTCTCTTATATCTTCGTCCTTGGTTTATCAACGCTGCTGCTATGTTCATTTCACCCGCTGATATAACATGCTCATGCATGCTCGCATCATACATCATCATATATAATAACAAGTCCTACTAATCATGCATCATCATACAACTTCTACTCGTTATTAATAATAAGTCATGCGATCATCATCCTCATAGTCATCGAACCCAACCCTACATAATTGTTCTTAGCACATGATCATCAGTATCAGGTAGGACCTAAACACCCTTAAGGTAAAATAGCATAAATTAATATAGACCCTGACTCTCCATTATGAAGAATGGCGATCATCCTGTCTCCAATTCTTGCCCTTCACTTCTTATTGCTTCCAAGAAGCTCCTTACGACTGTCTATACATTTTTTTCATTCTTTGATTGTTATGTCTCCACTTCTTTTAGAAACCTGGTATGGACAGTTGAGATTCGTAGGACGACCTGGTTGTATGTTCAAAACATGAAGGCTACCATGCGTATACATCAGATGAGGCACACAATCATTCGGGATTATCTGTTGAAAAACATAGTAATAACGTCGTAGTTAGCAATGATGTACTAGTTTTAGAACTGTGCAAAAAGATGCACAGATGTTGTAATAGTAAAAAATAATCTTACCAGGGTATCTCCATGGTAGTTACCGTAGTTCACACGTGCACTAGTGGCACGTATTGACCATAATGTTGAGGAGTTTGATTGTAGATATTGTAATTCTCAAGATCAGTACAAAATCCAACCAGATGATTTTTCTCCTGATAAGTTAATTCGGAGCCTTCAGTGTAGTAGGTTCTGTCTACCATCTTCCGCACATTCTTTGAAGAATGAAAATAAGCTGTCAATGGAGATAAGTTGTTAACTATATATTTTGAAATAAACAATATAAATTACTTAATAACAATGTTAAGCTCACATGGGGGAAGAATTGGAGGTGTATTCACAAGGACCCAAATCGAAGGTCTCTCTTGCTCGATTGTAGGATCACCAAGATCCATGGTGACAAGCATACCCTCATCAAGACCATACATCTTGCAAAGTGCTTCCCAATTTTTGCAACCAAAATGGGTTACACTCTGAGCATTGTACAGCTTTACTTGAAAATCCACACCATGATGGGTACTTAGGATAATTTTTTTGGTTTCGAAACTTTCATGGTCTTCAAAACCCATCCTCTCCAAGACATAGCGTCTTGCAAAGCATGGGATAAGCTAGTCGATTGGAAAAGATGAAAAATACACGTTAAAATAGTTGAAGTCATGCTTAATTACGAAAAAAACTATTGTCGCCGTTGCGTACCGTATGAACATCGCAGGTCTCCTCGAGCTTAATGCTGAAGCGCCGATCTTCGTCCAGCTCAATGAACATGTCGCTGATACCTCGGTCGTCGTGGCACCAGTCGCACTCCTCCGGGCGGTTTTCGTCGTCCGATGAGTACGACATTTCCGGCCTACGTTCATAATTCAAATATTAAACTAGATCATTATTATTAATCACGGGTTGATTATCGATGATCGATGTACGTAGCTCCTCCTTTCATTCCCGAATGCATTATTATATCAAATTGTCTAGCACACGGGAATGAAGGAGAACTTATCCAATATGAGCATTCAATAAGCAAAACCAAATCATAAAATAAGCAAAACCAAATCAAAAAATAAAGTATCGTATTCAAATTAGCAAAAAAAATATCACCAAACATGCATATTCAATAATAATATCACCAAAAAAATCTATTAACAGAAAAAAAAATCTAACATAATATGAACAAATTAATTACTACACATCTAATCTAACAAAAAAATCTAATTAATCTAACAAAAAGCTAACATGATATGAACAAATTAATTACTACACATCTAATCTAACAAAAAAATCTAATCTAACAAAAAATCTATGAACTACATATCTAAATTACTACACATCTAACCTAACAAAAAAAATCTAATTAATCTAACAAAAAAATCTAACATAATATGAACAAATTAATTACTACACATCTATTCTAGCAAAAAAATCTAATCTAACAAAAAATCTATGAACTACATAACTAAATTACTACACATCTAACCTAACAAAAAAATCTATAAACTACAAAAAAAATCTTAAAAAATCTAACAAAAATAAAAAACAATGCTCCCGTACGGCCGGCGACGGCGACGGGCGAATGAGTCGGCGAGGTGCGGAGCGGGCGGCGACGGCGCCGAGGCGGCGCGGGCCGGGCGGCGTCGGCGAGGCGGGTAGGGGGGGCGCGGGCGGCGACGGCGCTGGGCGGGCTGGGCGGGCGGGCTGGGCGACGACGGCGTCGAGGCGTGGCGGGCGGGCGGCGGCGGCGCCGAGGCGGGCGGCGACGGCGAGGTGGCGGCAGGAGACACGCGGCGATGGGAGTGGAGCAGGAGAGATCGAAGTCACGCTAAGTGTTGTATATATAGCAAAGGCTTTGGTCCCGGTTCGTGGCACAAACCGGGACTAATGCCTTTTAGTCTCGGTTGGTGCCACCAACCGGGACCAAAGGCTCTTTTCAGCAGCCCAAAGGGCGGAAGCGAACCTTTGGTCGGTAGGTGGCTCCAACCGACTAAAAGCGAGATTCGTCGGTTGGTTCAACCAACCGGGACCAAAAGAGAGATTGGTACCGGTTGGTGCCACCAACCGTACCAATGGACCGATCTAAATACTTTTTATTTTCTGCAGCTGTTTTTTGTTGATTCTTCCTGCAGCTGTTTTTTAGTCCCACCTGCATAAGCGAGAGGCACTCGCAGCTGTTTAAAAGCCCTGAGTGCAGAGACGATGACGAAGAGGCTCAATGCTCCTGCATGTTGGTTAGCTTCAAGCCTTGAGGAGTACGGTAGACTGCACAGAGCTATGTGCAGTGCAGTTGACACTATTCTGAAAGGCTTTAAGCAAATTAACAAGCATTGCGCCTCTTTTTTATTTTTAATGACTTATTACAACTCAGAAATAAAAAGAAAAAATAAATATAGCAGAAAATAAAAAAAAACTATATAGAAAACTACTGAGAACTGAATAGAAGCAAAAAATAGTTGTGATTAACTGTACTAAAAAATGAGCATAGATGCTTATTTTTAATGACTTATTACAACTCATAAATAAAAAGGAAAAAATAAATATAGCAGAAAAGAAAAAAACTATATAGAAAACTACTCAGAAATGAATATAAGCAAAAAATAGTTGTGATTAAGCTGTACTAAAAAGGAGCATAGATGCTTATTTTTAATGACTTATTACAACTCAGAAATAAAAAGAAGAAAAAATAGTTGTGATTAACTTTACTAAAATATGAGCATAGATGCTTATTTTTAATGACTTATTACAATTCAAAAATAAATAGAAGAAAAAATAGTTATGATTAACTTTACTAAAAAATGAGCATTGATGCTTATTTTAATGGCTTATTACAACTCAGAAATAAAAAGAAAAAAATAAATATAGCAGAAAAGAAAAAAAACTATATAAAAAAACTACTCAGAAATGAGCATAGATGCGCTTATAGAGGAAATTCAACTTAAATTCATAAAAAATTTCAAGAGAAATTCGTATGAATTTAGGCTAAATTGCCTATATAAGGGCATCTATTTTCATTTTCAGAGGAGCTCAATTAGGCAGAGAGAGGGCCTTATAAACCGGTCTGATTCCCCTTCGGTTGGCGAGGTAGGACTAAACTCTGGCCGCAACGAGGACCAACCCTTTAGTCCCGGTTGATGGAATGGAACGGGACTAATGGGCATCCTTTGGTCCCGATTCAGGCCACCAACCGGGACCAATGGTGGTGGGCCAGGAGCGAGGGCCATTGGTCCCGGTTCGTCCCACCAACCGGGACCAATAGGTCCAGACGAACCGGGACCAATGGCCCACGTGGCCCGGCCGGCCCCTGGGGCTCACAAACCGGGTCCAATGCCCCCATTGGTCCCGGTTCTGGATTGAACCGGGACTAATGGGCTGGACCGGCCTGGACCATTGGCCTCTTTTCTACTAGTGGAGCTTTGGATACACTGATTGAACTAGGGTAAGGAAGTTGGTGACTTTTTTCCATTTGGCATGCATCACAAACACCTTCTTTATTCAACTCACTACTTGAAAAGGGAATATTATTTTGGCTAAGGACATGACGAACTATAGTGGATGAAGGGTGTCCTAGCCGGCTATGCCACCTTTCAGTGGACAGCTTATTGACGCCAAAAACTTGCTTGCTTGACCTTAACGGAGCCGATGAAAGGGGGTAGAGACCACGTCTACATCTGCCCCGAAGGAGGGTTTTCTTTGTTCCCTATTCCTTAACAAAAAAGAAATTTGGGTGAACTTCAAGATAAGCATGATTATCAGTGGACAAACGATGAGCAGAGATCAGATTTTTGGTGGCATCAGGTACATGCAAGATGTCTTTTAGATGAAGATCACGAGTGGGAGTATGAACAGTAGATTGACCAATATGACTAATTTCCATACCTTCTCCGTTTGCAGTGTGGACTTGTTCGTTGTCGTTGTACTTGTTGCAAACCGTCAGCTTGTCAAATTCGCTAGTGATGTGGTCAGTGGCCCCTGTATCAAGGTACCAGTTTGTGTCCACCCCATAGGATGAAGTGGTGGCTGACCCTGCGCTCTTGTCGTTCTTGGTGAAGGAGATGTCGAAGCAACGGTAGCACTCGAGGGCGGAGTGGTTTGGCCTCTTGCAGATCTGGCAGACGACCTCGGGAAGATCATCAACTCCTCCATTGCCATTGTCGCGGCCTCCATTGCCACGGCCGCCGCCTCCATTGCCACGACCTTTGTTGTCGCGGCCTCCTCCTCCATTGCCGCGACCACCATTGTCGTGGCCACCTCCTGTTGGGGAATGTAGCAGAAATTCAAAATTTTCCTACGTGTCACCAAGATCTATCTATGGAGAAACCAGCAACGAGGGGAAGGAGAGTGCATCTACATACCCTTGTAGATCGCTAAGCGGAAGCGTTCAAGAGAACGGGGTTGAAGGAGTCGTACTCGTCGTGATCCAAATCATCGGAGATCCTAGTGCCAAACGGACGGCACCTCCGCGTTCAACACACGTACAACCCGGTGACGTCTCCCACGCCTTGATCCAGCAAGGAGAGAGGGAGCGGTTGAGGAAGACTCCATCCAGCAGCAGCACAACGGCGTGGTGGTGATGGAGGAGCATGGCAATCCTGCAGGGCTTCGCCAAGCACCGCGGGAGAGGAGAAGGGAGAGAGGTAGGGCTGCGCCAGGGAGAGGTCAAAACTCATGTGTTGGCAGCCCCAAAACCCTCAAGTATATATAGGGGGAGGGGAGGGGGCTGCGCCCCCTCTATGGTTCCATCCCCAGGGGTGGCGGCAGCCCCCAGATCCCATCTGGGTGGCGGCCAGAGGGGGAGAGAGGGGAGGCGCACCTGGGGTGGGCCTTAGGGCCCATCTGCCCTAGGGTTTGACCCCTCCCACTCTCCCCTGCACCTTGGGCCCCTTGTGGGGGGCGCACCAGCCCACCTGGGGCTGGTCCCCTCCCACACTTGGCCCATGCAGCCCTCCGGGGTTGGTGGCCCCACTTGGTGGACCCAGGACCCTCCGGTGGTCCCGATCGTTCTGGAAAAACCGAAACTTTTCCGGTGACCAAAACAGACTTCCATATATAAATCTTTACCTCCGGAACTCCTCGTGACGTCCGGGATCTCATCCGAGACTCCGAACAACATTCAGTAACCACATACAAACTTCCTTTATAACCCTAGCGTCATCGAACCTTAAGTGTGTAGACCCTACGGGTTCGGGAACCATGCAGACATGACCGAGACGTTCTCCGGTCAATAACCAACAGCGGGATCTGGATACCCATATTGGCTCCCACATGTTCCACAATGATCTCATCGGATGAACCACGATGTCAAGGACTCAATCAATCCCGTATACGATTCCCTTTGTCTAGCGGTATTGTACTTGCCCGAGATTCGATCGTCGTTATGCCGATACCTTGTTTAATCTCGTTACCGGCAAGTCTCTTTACTCGTTCCGTAACACATCATCCCGCGATCAACTCTTTGATCACATTGTGCACATTATGATGATGTCCTACCGAGTGGGCCTAGAGATACCTCTCCGTCACACGGAGTGACAAATCCCAGTCTCGATTCATGCCGACCCAACAGACACTTTCGAAGATACCTGTAGTGCACCTTTATAGCCACCCAGTTACGTTGTGACGTTTGGTACACCCAAAGCATTCCTACGGTATCCGGGAGTTGCACAATCTCATGGTCTAAGGAAAAGATACTTGACATTAGAAAAGCTTTAGCATACGAACTACACGATCTTTGTGCTAGGCTTAGGAATGGGTCTTGTCCATCACATCATTCTGCTAATGATGTGATCCCGTTATCAACCGCATCCAATGTCCATGGTCAGGAAACCGTAACCATCTATTGATCAACGAGCTAGTCAACTAGAGGCTTACTAGGGACATGGTGTTGTCTATGTACCCACACATGCATCTGAGTTTCCTATCAATACAATTATAGCATGGATAATAAACGATTATCATGAACAAGGAAATATAATAATAACTAATTTATTATTGCCTCTAGGGCATATTTCCAACAGTCTCCCACTTGCACTAGAGTCAATAATTTAGTTCACATCGCCATGTGATTAACACTCACAGGTCCATCACCATGTGACCAACATCCAAAGAGTTTACTAGTGTCATTAAACTAGTTCACATCATCATGTGATTAAGACTCAATGAGTTCTGGGGTTTGATCATGTTTTGCTTGTGAGAGAGGTTTTAGTCAACGGGTCTGCAACATTCAGATCCGTATGTTCTTCACAAATCTCTAGGTCATATTGTAAATGCTGCTTCCATGCTCCACTTGGAGCTATTCCAAATGGTTGCTCCACTATACGTATCCGGTTTGCTACTCAGAGTCATTCGGATAGGTGTTAAAGCTTGCATCGACGTAACCCTTTACGCCGAACTCTTTATCACCTCCATAATCGAGAAACATGTCCTTATTTACTCCAAGGACAATTTTTGACCGCTGTCCAATGATCCATTCCTGGATCATTCTTGTACCCCTTGACTGACTCATGGCAAGGCACACTTCCGGTGCGGTACACAGCATAGCATACTGCAGAGCTTACGTCTGAAGCATAGGGGACGGCCTTCGTCCTTTCTCTCTCTTCTGTCGTGGTCGAGCTTTAACTCTTAACTTCATACCTTACAACTCAGGCAAGAACTCCTTCTTTGACTGATCCATCTTGAACTCCTTCAAGATCAAGTCAAGGTATGTGCTCATTTGAAAGTATTATTAAGTGGTTTTTGATCCATCCTCATAGATCTTGATGCTCAATGTTCAAGTAGCTTAAACCAGGTTTTCACTTGAAAAACACTTTTCAAATAACCCTATATGCTTTACAGAAAATTCTACATCATTTCTGATCAACAATATGTCAACAACATATACTCATCAGAAATTCTATAGTGCTCTCACTCACTTCTTTGGAAATACAAGTTTCTCATAAACTTTATACAAACCCAAAATCTTTGATCATGTCATCAAAGTGTACATTCCAACTCCGAGATGCTTACTCCAGTCCATGGAAGGATCGCTGGAGCTAGCATAGCTTTTAGCATCCTTAGGATCGACAAAACCTTTCTAATTGTATCAAATACAACCTTTCCTTACGAAAACTGGTAAGGAAACTCGTTTTGACATCCGTCTGCCAGATTTCATAAATGCAGCTAATGCTAACATGATTCCGACGGACTTAAGCATCGCTACGGATGAGAAAATCTCATCGTAGTCAACTCCTTGAACTTGTGAAAAACTCTTCGGCACAAGTCGACCTTCATAGACGGTGACATTACCGTCCACGTCCGTCTTCTTCTTAAAGATCCATTTATCTCAATGGCTTGCCGATCATTGGGCAAGTCCACCAAAGTCCATGCTTTGTTCTGATACATGGATCCTATCTCGGATTTCATGGCTTCTAACCATTTGTCGGAATTTGGGCCCACCATCGCTTCTCCATAGCTCGTAGGTTCATTGCTGTCTAGCAACATGACCTTCAAGACAGGATCACCGTACCACTCCGAAGCAGTACGCGTCCTTGTCGTCCTACGAGGTTTGGTAGTGACTTGATCTGAAGCTTCATGGTCAATATCATAAGCTTCCACTTCAATTGGTGTAGGTGCCACGGGAACAACTTCCTGTGCCCTGCTACACACTGGTTGAAGTGATGGTTCAATAACCTCATCAAGTCTCCACCATCCTCCCACTCAATTTTCGAGACAAACCTTTCCTTGAGAAAGGACCCGATTCAAGAAACAATCCCTATTGCTTTCGGATCCGAATTAGGAGGTATACCCAACTGTTTTTGTTGGAAATATGCCCTAGAGGCAATAATAAAAGGATTATTATATTTCAATGTTCATGATAATTGTCTTTTGTTCATGCTATAAATGTATTATCCGGAAATCGTAATACACGTGTGAACACTTAGACCCAATGAGTCCCTAGTGAGCCTCTAGTTGACTAGCTCGTTGTGATCAATAGATAGTCATGGTTTCCTGACTATGGACATTGGATGTCGTTGATAACGGGATCACATCATTAGGAGAATGATGTGATGGACAAGACCCAATCATAAGCATAGCATAAAAGATCGTATAGTTCGTTTGCTAGGAGCTTTGCCAATGTCAAGTATCTATTCCTTCGACCATGAGATCGTGTAACTCCCGGTTACCGTAGGAGTGCCTTGGGTGTATCAAACGTCACAACGTAACTGGGTGACTATAAAGGTGCATTACAGGTATCTCCGAAAGTATCTGTTGGGTTGACACGGATCGAGACTGGGATTTGTCACTCCGTATGACGGAGAGGTATCTCTGGGCCCACTCGGTAATGCATCGTCATAATGAGCTCAATGTGACCAAGGTGTTGGCCACGGGATCATGCATTGCGGAACGAGTAAAGTGACTTGCCAGGTAACGAGACTGAACAAGGTATTGGGATACCGACGATCGGGTCTCGGGCAAGTAACGTATCGATTGACAAAGGAATTGTATCTGAGGTTTGATCGAATCCTCGACATCGTGGTTCAACCGATGAAATCATCGAGGAGCATGTGGGAGCCAACATGGATATCGGACCCCGCTGTTGGTTATTGCCCGAGAGTCGTCTCGGTCATGTCTGCGTGTCTCCGAACCCGTAGGGTCTACACACTTAAGGTTCGGTGGCGCTAGGGTTAGTAGGAAGTCAAGTATGTGACCACCGAATGTTGTTGAGTCTCGGATGAGATCCCGGACGTCACGAGGAGTTCGGAAGGGTCCGGAGGTAAAGAATAATATATAGGAAGTGGTGTTTCGCCATCGGGAAAGTTTGGGGTTTCGGTAAAATCACGGACCACCGGAAGGGTCCCGGGTCCACCGGTGGGGCCACCTATCCCGGAGGGCCACATGGGCTGAGAGGGAAGGAACCAGCCCCAAGGGGCTGGTGCGCCCCTAGGGTCCCCCTGCGCCTAGGGTTGAAACCCTAGGGGTGGGGCGCCCACCGGCAGGGGCACTCCACCCCTTGGCGCCGCCCCCGGAGATTGGATCTCGGGGCCGCCACAGGGGCCTATATAAAGGGGGAGGGAGGGGCTGCTATACACAACACCCAAGGCGCAGCCCTCCCTCCCAACACATCTCCTCCTCCGTAGAGCTTGGCGAAGCCCAGCCGAGATCTTGCTTCTCCACCATCATCACGCCGTCGTGCTGCCGGTGGAGCTGTCTTCCTCAACCTCTCCTTCCCCCTTGCTGGATCAAGAAGGAGGAGACGTCGATCGTCCCGTACGTGTGTTGAACGCGGAGGTGCTGTCCGTTCAGCACTTGGCATCGGTGATCTGAATCACGTACGAGTACGACTCCATCATCACCTTGCAAGCTTCCGCACGCGATCTACAAGTGGTATGTAGATGTCATCTCTCTCCCGTTACTCGTTGCTTAGATGAACTCATAGATGGATCTTGGTGAAGCCGTAGGAAAAATTTTAATTTTCTGCAACGTTCCCCAACAGTGGCATCATGAGCTAGGTCTATGCGTAGTTCTCTAATGCACGAGTAGAACACAATTTGTTGTGGGCGTTGATCTTGTCATCTTACTTGCCTCTACTAGTCTTTTCTTGCTCAACGGTATTGTGGGATGAAGCGGCCCGGACCAACCTTACACGTACGCTTACGTGAGACCGGTTCCACCGACTGACATGCACTAGTTGCATAAGGTGGCTGGCGGGTGTCTGTCTCTCCCACTTTAGTTGGAGCGGAATCGATGAACAGGGCCCTTATGAAGGGTAAATAGAAGTTGACAAAATCACGTTGTGGTGATTCGTAGGTAAGAAAACGTTCTTGCTAGAACCCAATCGCAGCCACGTAAAAGATGCAAACAACAACTAGAGGGCGTCTAACTTGTTTTTGCAGCGATTGATCATGTGATGTGATATGGCCAGAAGTTGTGATGAATGATGAATTGTGATGTATGAGATCATGTTCTTGTAATAGGATTCACGACTTGCATGTCGATGAGTATGACAACCAGCAGGAGCCATAGGAGTTGTCTTTATTTTTTGTATGACCTGCGTGTCATTGAAGAACGCCATGTAAACCACTTTACTTCATTACTAAGCGCGTTAGTCATAGAAGTAGAAGTAGTCGTTAGCGTGACAACTTCATGAAGACACGATGATGGAGATCATGATGATGGAGATCATGGTGTCAAGCCGGTGACAAGATGATCATGGAGCCCCGAAGATGGAGATCAATGGAGCTTGATGATATTGGCCATATCATGTCACAACTATATAATTGCATGTGATGTTTATTATGTTTATGCATCTTGTTTACTTAGGACGACGGTAGTAAATAAGATGATCCTTATAAATTTCAAGAAGTGTTCTCCCTAAGCGTGCACCGTTGCTACAGTTCGTCGTTTCTAAGCACCACGTGATGATCGGGTGTGATGGATCCTTACGTTCACATACAACGGGTGTAAGACAGTTTTACACAGCGAAAACACTTAGGGTTAACTTGACGAGCCTAGCATGTGCAGACATGGCCTCGGAACACGGAGACCGAAAGGTCGAACACGAGTCGTATGGAAGATACGATCAACATGAAGATGTTCACCGATGATGACTAGTCCGTCTCACGTGATGATCGGACACGGGCTAGTCGACTCGGATCGTGTAACACTTAGATGACTAGAGGGATGTCTAATCTAAGTGGGAGTTCATAATTTTGATTAAGAACTTTATTATCATGAACTTAGTCTAAAACCTTTGCAAATATGTCTTGTAGATCAATGGCCAACGCTAATGTCAACATGAACTTCAACGTTCCTAGAAAACCAAGCTGAAAGATGATGGCAGCAACTATATGGATGGGTCCGGAACACGAGGATCATCCTCATAGCTGCCAGGAAGCAATATGTCCTAGAAGGACCGCTAGGTGCCGCTCCGTCGAAGAACCAAGGCGTTATGAGCGCTTGGCAAACTCATGTTGATGATTACTCCCTCGTTCGGTGCGGCATGCTCTACTGACTTAGAACCGGGGCTCCAAAAGCGTTTTGAGCATCACGGAGCATATGAGATGTTCAAGAGCTGAAACTAGTTTTCCAAGCTCATGCCCGGTCGAGAGATATGATGTCTCCGACAAGTTCTCAGATTGTAAGATGGAGGAGAACAGTTACATCGGTGAGCACATCTCGAAGATGTCCGGGTTGCACGCCAGTATGACCCAGATTGAATATTAACCTCCAGATGAGGCGGTCATTGACAGAATCCTCCGATCGCTCCCACCAAGCTACAAGAGCTTTGTGATGAACTACAACATGCGAGGGATGGTAAAGACCATTCTGAAGTGTTCTCGATGCTGAAGTCAGCAGAGGCTGAAATCAAGAAAGAACATCAAGTGTTGATGGTCAATAAGACCACTAAGTTCAAGAAGGGCAAGGGTAAGAAGAACTTCAAGAAGGACGGCAAAGATGTTGCCGCGCCCGTAAGCCGATTGCGGGAAGAAGTCAAAGAATGGACCCAAGCACGAGACCGAGTGCTTTTATTGCAAGGGAAAGGGCCTCGAAGCGGAACTGCCCCAAATACTTAGCGGATAAGAAGGCCGCAACACCAAAGGTATATTTGATATACATGTAATTGATGTGTACCTTACCATTACTCGTAGTAACTCCCGGTATTTGATACGGTGCCGTTGCTCACATATGTAACTCACAGCAGGAGCTGCGGAATAAACGGAGACTGGCGAAGGGCGAGGTGACGATGCGCGCGTCGGGAATGGTTCGAGGTCGATGTGATCGCCGTCGCACGCTGCCTCTACATTTACCTACGGGATTAGTTTTAAACCTCAATAATTGTTATTTAGTGCCAAGTTTGAGCATGAACATTGTATCCGGATCTCGTTTGATACGAGATGGCTACTCATTTAAGTCTGAGAATAATGGTTGTTCGATTTATATGAGAGATATGTTTTATGGTCATGCTCCGATGGTCAATGGTTTATTCTTAATGAATCTCGGCGTAATATTACACATGTTCATAGTGTGGATGCAAAAGATGTAAAGTTGATAACGATAGTCCCACATACTTGTGGCACTGCCGCCTTGGTCACATTGGTGTCAAGCGCATGAAGAAGCTCCATGCTGATGGACTTTTAGAGTCTCTTGATTATGAATCGTTTGACACATGCGAACCTTGCCTCTTGGGCAAAATGACCAAGACTCCGTTCTCGGAACAATGGGCGAGCGACCAACTTGTTGGAAATCATACATACCGATGTGTGCGGTCCAATGAGCGTTGAGGCTCGCGGAGGATATCGTTATGTTCTCACTCTCACGGATGACTTAAGTAGATATGGGTATGTCTACTTAATGAAACACAAGTCTGAGACCTTTGAAAAGTTCAAGGAATTTCAGAGTGAGGTGGAGAATCAACGTGACAGAAAGATAAAGTTCCTACGATCAGATCGTGGAGGAGAATATTTAAGTCACGAATTTGGCACACACTTAAGAAAATGTGGAATCGTTTCACAACTCACGCCGCCTGGAACACCTCGGTAAACGGTGTGTCCGAGCGTCGAATCGCACTCTATTGGATATGGTGCGGTCTATGATGTCTCTTACCGATTTACCGCTATCATTTTGGGGATACGCTCTAGAGACAGCTACATTCACTTTAAATAGGGCACCGTCTAAATCCGTTGAGACGACACCGTATGAATTATGGTTTGGGAAGAAACCTAAGCTGTCGTTTCTAAAAGTTTGGGGATGCGATGCTTATGTCAAGAAACTTCAACCTGAAAAGCTCGAACCCAAGTCGGAAAAATGCGTATTCATAGGATACCCTAAGGAAGCTGTCGGGTATACCTTCTACTTAAGATCCGAAGGTAAGATCTTTGTTGCTAAGAACGGATGCTTTCTAGAGAAAGAGTTTCTCTCGAAAGAAGTAAGTGGGAGGAAAGTAGAACTTCGATGAGGTACTACCTCTCGAGCGGAAATTGGTGCAGCGCAGAAACCGTTCTGTGATGCCCACACCAACTGTGAAGAGGAAAACGTTGATGATGATCAAGGTACTTCGGATCAAGTTACTCTTGAGCTTGAAGGTCCACGAGGACACGTTCCGCACTGCAGTGGTACGGCAACCCTGTCATGGAAATCATGTTGTTGGACAACAATGAACCTTGAACTATGAAGAAGCAATGGCGGGCCCGATTCCAACAAATGGCTTGAAGCCATGAAACCGAGATAGAATCCATGTATGAAAACAAAGTATGGACTTTGACAGACTTGCCCGATGATCGGCGAGCGATAGAAAATAAATGGATTTTTAAGAAGAAGACGGACGCGGATGGTAATGTTACCATCTATAAAGCTCGACTTGTCGCTAAGGGTTATCGACAAGTTCAAGGGATTGACTACGACGAGACCATTCTCTCCCGTAGCGAAGCTTAAGTCCGTCCGAATCATGTTAGCAATTGCCGCATACTATGATTATGAGATATGGCAGATGGACGTCAAAACGGCATTCCTTAATGGACATCTTAAGGAAGAGCTGTATATGATACAGCCGGAAGGTTTTGTCGATCCTCAGAACGCTAACAAAGTATGCAAGCTCCAGCGATCCATTTATGGACTGGTGCAAGCATCTCGGAGTTGGAACATTCGCTTTGATGAGATGATCAAAGCGTTTGGGTTATATGAGACTTATGGAGAAGCCTGCGTTTACAAGAAAGTGAGTGGGAGCTCTGTAGCATTTCTCCTATTATATGTAGATGACATACTCTTGATGGGAAATGATACAAAACTTCTGGACAGCATTAAGGCCTATTTGAACAAGTGTTTTTCAATGAAGGACCTTGGAGAAGCTGCTTATATATTAGGCATTAAGATCTATAGAGATAGATCGAGGCGCCTCATAGGTCTTTCACAAAGCACATACCTTGATAAGATTTTGAAGAGGTTCAAAATGGATCAGTCCAAGAAGGGTTCTTGCCTATGTTACAAGGTGTGGCTGAGCTCAGCTCGATCACCGACCACGACAAAAGATAAAGAAGAGATGAGTGTCATCCCTATGCTTCAGCCATAGGATCTATTATGTATGCCATCTTGTGTACGGACCGATGTAAACCTTGCCGTAAGTTTGGTTGCAAGATATCAAAGTAACCCGACAAGGAACACCGGACAGCGGTCAAGAATATCTGAAGTACCGAAAAGGACAAAGGACATGTTTCTCGTTTATGGAGGAGACGAAGAGCTCGTCGAAGGGTTACGTCGACGCTAGCTTCGACTCAGATCTGGATGACTCTAAGTCACAAACCGGATCGTGTATATGTTGAATGGTGGAGCGATGGCTGGTGCGGTTTGCAAGCGAAGCGTCGTGGCGGGATCTACGTGTGAAGCGGAGTACATGGCGGCCTCGGAGGCAGCGCATGAAGCGATTTGGATGAAGGAGTTCATCACCGACCTAGGAGTCATACCCAATGCGTCGGGGCCGATCAAACTCTTCCGTGACAACACTGGAGCTATTGCCCTAGCCAAGGAGCCGGGTTTCACAAGAAGACCAGCACATCAAGCGTCGTTTCAACTCCATCCGTGAAAATGTTCAAGATGGAGACATAGAGATTTGCAAAGTGCACACGGATCTGAATGTCGCAGATCCGTTGACTAAACCTCTCTCGCGTGCAAAACATGATCAACACCAGAACTCTATGGGTGTTCGATTCATCACAATGTAACTAGATTGGTGACTCTAGTGCAAGTGGGAGACTGTTGGAAATATGCCCTAGAGGCAATAATAAAAGGATTATTATATTTCAATGTTCATGATAATTGTATTTTGTTCATGCTATAAATGTATTATCCGGAAATCGTAATACACGTGTGAACACTTAGACCCAATGAGTCCCTAGTGAGCCTCTAGTTGACTAGCTCGTTGTGATCAATAGATAGTCATGGTTTCCTGACTATGGACATTGGATGTCGTTGATAACGGGATCACATCATTAGGAGAATGATGTGATGGACAAGACCCAATCATAAGCATAGCATAAAAGATCGTATAGTTCGTTTGCTAGGAGCTTTGCCAATGTCAAGTATCTATTCCTTCGACCATGAGATCGTGTAACTCCCGGTTACCGTAGGAGTGCCTTGGGTGTATCAAACGTCACAACGAATCGGGTGACTATAAAGGTGCATTACAGGTATCTCCGAAAGTATCATTGGGTTGACACGGATAGAGGCTGGATTTGTCACTCCGTATGACGGAGAGGTATCTCTGGGCCCACTCGGTAATGCATCGTCATAATGAGCTCAATGTGACCAAGGTGTTGTACGGGATCATGCATTGCGGAACGAGTAAAGTGACTTGCCGAAACGAGACTGAACAAGGTATTGGGATACCGACGATCGGGTCTCGGGCAAGTAACGCATCGATTGACAAAGGAATTGTATCTGTGGTTTGATCGAATCCTCGACATCGTGGTTCAACCGATGAAATCATCGAGGAGCATGTGGGAGCCAACATGGATATCCAGACCCGCTGTTGGTTATTGCCCGAGAGTCGTCTCGGTCATGTCTGCGTGTCTCCGAACCCGTAGGGTCTACACACTTAAGGTTCGGTGGACGCTAGGGTTAGTAGGAAGTCAAGTATGTGACCACCGAATGTTGTTCGAGTCCGGATGAGATCCCGGACGTCACGAGGAGTTCGGAAGGGTCCGGAGGTAAAGAATAATATATAGGAAGTGGTGTTTCGCCATCGGGAAAGTTTGAGGTTTCGGTAAAATCTGGGACCACCGGAAGGGTCCGAGGGTCCACCGGTGGGGCCACCTATCCCGGAGGGCCACATGGGCTGAGAGGGAAGGAACCAGCCCACAAGGGGCTGGTGCGCCCCTAGGGTCCACCCCTGCGCCTAGGGTTGAAACCCTAGGGTGGGGCGCCCACCGGCTTGGGGGCACTCCACCCCTGGCCGCCGCCCCGGAGATTGGATCTCGGGGCCGCCACTGGGGCCTATATAAAGGGGGAGGGAGGGGCTGCTGTACACAACACCCAAGGCGCAGCCCTCCCTCCCAACACATCTCCTCCTCCGAGAGCTTGGCGAAGCCCTGCCGAGATCTTGCTTCTCCACCATCATCACGCCGTCGTCTTTGCCGGTGGAGCTGTCTTCCTCAACCTCTCCTTCCCCCTTGCTGGATCAAGAAGGAGGAGACGTCGATCGTCCCGTATGTGTGTTGAACGCGGAGGTGCTGTCCGTTCAGCACTTGGCATCGGTGATCTGAATCACGTTCGAGTACGACTCCATCATCACCTTGCAAGCTTCCGCACGCGATCTACAAGTGGTATGTAGATGTCATCTCTCTCCCGTTACTCGTTGCTTAGATGAACTCATAGATGGATCTTGGTGAAGCCGTAGGAAAAATTTTAATTTTCTGCAACGTTCCCCAACAGTTTTGGGTGTCCTATGAAGATGCATTTTATCCGCTTTGGGTTCGAGCTTATCAACCTGAAACTTTTTCACATAAGTGTCGCAGCCCCAAACTTTTAAGAAACGACAACTTAGGTTTCTCCAAACCATAGTTCAAACGGTGTCGTCTCAACGGAATTATGTGGTGCCCTATTTTAAAGTGAATGCGGTTGTCTCTAATGCCTAACCCATAAACGATAGTGGTAATTCGATAAGAGACATCATGGTATGCACCATATCCAATAGGGTGCAGTTATGATATTCGGACACATCATCACACTATGGTGTTCCAGGCTGTATTGGTTGTGAAACAATCTCCACAATGTCTTAATTGTGTGCCAAACTCGTAACTCAGATACTCATTTCTATGATCATATCATAGACATTTTATCCTCTTGTCACAATGATCTTCAACTTCACTCTGAAATTACTTGAACCATTCAATAATTCAGACTTGTGTTCCATCAAGTAAATATACTCAACATCTACTCAAATCATCTGTGAAGTAATAACATAACGATGTTCACTGCATGCCTCAGCACTCATTGGACTGCACACATCAAAATGTGTTACTTCCAACAAGTTGCTATCTTGTTCCATCTTACTGAAACCGAGGCTTTTCAGTCATCTTGCCCATGTGGTATGATTTGCATATCTCAAGTGATTCAAAATCAAGTGAGTCCAAACGATCCATCTTGAATGGAGTTTCTTCATGCGTATACACCAATAGACATGGTTCACATATCTCAAACTTCTCAAAAACGAGTGAGTCCAAAGATCCATCAACATGGAGCTTCTTCATGCGTTTTATACCATTATGACTTACATGGCAGTGCCACAAGTAAGTGGTACTATCATTACTATCTTATATCTTTTGGCATGAAAATGTGCATCACTACGATCGAGATTCAATAAACCATTCCTTTAGGTGCAAGACCATTGAAGGTATTATTCAAATAAATAGAGTAACCATTATTCTCCTTAAATGAATAACCGTATTGCGATAGAAATAACCCAATCATGTCTATGCTCAACGCAAACACCAAATGACAATTATTCGGGTTTAATACTAATCTTGATGGTAGAGGGAGCGTGCGATGTTTGATCACATCAAACTTGGAAACACTTCCAACACATATCGTCAGCTCACCTTTAGCTAGTCTCCGTTTATTCCGTAGCTCTTTTATTTTGAGTTACTAACACTTAGCAACCGAACCGGTATCTTAATACCCTGGTGCTACTAGGAGTACTAGTAAAGTACACATTAACATAATGTATATCCAATATACTTCTATCGACCTTGCCAGCCTTCTCATCTACCAAGTATCCAGGGTAATGCTGCTCCAGTGGCTGTTCCCCTTATTACAGAAGCACTTAGTCTCGGCTTTGGGTTCAGCCTTGGGTTTCTTCACTAGAGCAGCAGCTGATTTGCCGTTTCATGAAGTATCCTTTCTTGCCCTTGCCCTTCTTGAAACTACTGGTTTCACCAACCATCAAAATTGATGCTCCTTCTTGATTTCTACTTTCGCGGTGTCAAACATCGTGAATACCTCAAGGATCATCATATCTATCCCTGATGTGTTATAGTTCATGACGAAGCTCTAGCAGCTTGGCGGCAATGACTTTGGAGAAACATCACTATCTCATCTGGAAGATCAACTCCCACTCGATTCAAGTGATTGTTGCACTCAGACAATCTGAGCACAAGCTAAACGATTGAGCTTTTCTCCCTTAGTTTGCAGGCTAAGAAAATTGTTGGAGGTCTTGTACCTCTTGACATGGGCATGAGCCTGAAATCCCAATTTCAGCCCTCGAAAACATCTCATATGTTCCGCGATGTTTCGAAAACGTCTTTGGTGCCTCAACTCTAAACCGTTTAACTGAACTATCACGTAGTTATCAAAAAGTGTATGTCCGATGTTCGCAACATCCACAAACGACGTTTGGGGTTCAGCACACTAAGCGGTGCATTAAGGACATAAGCTTTCTATTGTCCGCATAATCGCTACTGTCAACTTTCAACTATATTTTCTCTAGGAACATATCTAAACAGTGGAACTAAAGCGCGAACTTACGACATAATTTGCAAAGATCTTATGACTATGTTCAGGATAATTAAGTTCATCTTATGAACTCCCACTCAGATAGACATCCCTCTAGTCATCTAAGTGATTACATGATCCGAGTCAACTAGGCCGTGTCCGATCATCACGTGAGACGGACTAGTCATCATCGGTGAACATCTTCATGTTGATCGTATCTACTATACGACTCATGCTCGACCTTTCGGTCTCTTGTGTTCCGAGGCCATGTCTGTACATGCTAGGCTCGTCAAGTCAACCTAAGTGTTTCGCGTGTGTAAATCTGGCTTACACCCGTTGTATGTGAACGTAAGAATCTATCACACCCGATCATCACGTGGTGCTTCGAAACGGCGAACTTTCGCAACAATGCACAGTTAGGGGGAACACTTTCTTGAAATTTTAATGAGGGATCATCTTATTTACTACCGTCGTTCTAAGCAAATAAGATGCATAAACATGATAAACATCACATGCAATCAAATAGTGACATGATATGGCCAATATCACATTGCTCCTTTTCATCTCCATCTTCGGGGCTCCATGATCATCATCGTCACCGGCATGACACCATGATCTCCATCATCATGATCTCCATCATCGTGTCTCCATGAAGTTGTCTCGCCAACTTATTACTTTTACTACTATGGCTACCAGTTAGCAATAAAGTAAAGTAATTACATGGCATTGTTCAATGACACGCAGGTCATACAATAAATAAAGACAACTCCTATGGCTCCTGCCGGTTGTCATACTCATCGACATGCAAGTCGTGATTCCTATTACAAGAACATGATCAATCTCATACATCAAATATCATTCATCACATTCTTCTTGGCCATATCACATCACATAGCATACCCTACAAAAACAAGTTAGACGTCCTCTAATTGTTGTTTGCATGTTTTACGTGGCTGCTATGGGTTTCTAGCAAGAACGTTTCTTACCTATGCAAAACCACAACGTGATATGCCAATTGCTATTTACCCTTCATAAGGACCCTTTTCATCGAATCTGTTCCGATTAAAGTGGCAGAGACTGGCACCCGCTAGCCACCTTATGCACCAAGTGCATGTCAGTCGGTGGAACCTGTCTCACGTAAGAGTACGTGTAAGGTCGGTCCGGGACGCTTCATCCCACAATACCGTCGAAAGAAGATTGGACTAGTAACAGTAAGCATATTGAACAAAATCAACGCCCACAACTACTTTGTGTTCTACTCGTGCAAAGAATCTACGCAATAGACCTAGCTCATGATGCCCTTTGTTGGGGAGCGTGGCAGAAATTCAAAATTTTCCACGTGTCACCAAGATCTATCTATGGAGAAACCAGCAACGAGGGAAGGAGAGTGCATCTACATACCCTTGTAGATCATCGAGCGGAAGCGTTCAAGAGAACGGGGTTGAAGGAGTCGTACTCGTCGTGATCCAAATCACGGAGATCCTAGTGCGAGCGGACGGCACCTCCGCGTTCAACACACGTACAGCCGGTGGCGTCTTCCACGCCTTGATCCAGCGAGGAGAGAGGGAGAGGTTGAGGAAGACTCCATCCAGCAGCAGCACAACGGCGTGTCGGTGATGGCGGAGCATGGCAATCCTGCGCAGGCTTCGCCAAGCACCCGGGAGAGGAGAAGGAGAGAGGTAGGGCTGCGCCAGGAGAGGTCAAAACTCATGTGTTGGCAGCCCCAAAACCCTCAAGTATATATAGGGAGGGAGGCGCTGCGCCTCTAGGGTTCCTCCCGGGGTGGCGGCAGCCCCAGATCCCATCTGGGTGGCGGCGAGGGGAGAGAGGAGGCGCGCTGGGGTGGGCCTTAGGCCCATCTGCCCTAGGTTTGACCCTCCCACTCTCCCTGCGCCTTGGGCCCCTTGTGGGGCGCACCAGCCCACCGGGCTGGTCCCTCCCACACTTGGCCCATGCAGCCCTCCGGGTTGGTGGCCCCACTTGGTGGACCCAGGACCCTCCGGTGGTCCCGTGCGTTCTGGGAAAAACCCGAAACTTTTCCGGTGACCAAAACAGACTTCCATAAATAAATCTTTACCTCTGGACCATTCCGGAACTCCTCGTGACGTCCGGGATCTCATCCGGACTCAACAACATTCGGTAACCACATACAAACTTCCTTTATAACCCTAGCGTCATCGAACCTTAAGTGTGTAGACCCTATGGGTTCGGGAACCATCTTGAACATGACCGAGGCGTTCTCCGGTCAATAACCAACAGCGGATCTGGATACCCATGTTGGCTCCCACATGTTCCACGATGATCTCATCGGATGAACCACGATGTCAAGGACTCAATCAATCCCGTATACAATTCCCTTTGTCTAGCGGTATTGTACTTGCCCGAGATTCGGTCGTCAGTATGCCGATACCTTGTTCAATCTCATTACCGGCAAGTCTCTTTACTCGTTCCGTAACACATCATCCCGCGATCAACTCTTTGATCACATTGTGCACATTATGATGATGTCCTACCGAGTGGGCCCAGAGATACCTCTCCGTCACACGGTGTGACAAATCCCAGTCTCGATTCGTGCCAACCCAACAGACACTTTCGGAGATACCTGTAGTGCACCTTTATAGCCACCCGATTCGTTGTGACGTTTGGTACACCCAAAGCATTCCTACGGTATCCGGGAGTTGCACAATCTCATGGTCTAAGGAAAAGATACTTGACATTAGAAAAGCTTTAGCATACGAACTACACGATCTTTGTGCTAGGCTTAGGATTGGGTCTTGTCCATCACATCATTCTGCTAATGATGTGATCCCGTTATCAACGGCATCCAATGTCCATGGTCAGGAAACCGTAACCATCTATTGATCAACGAGCTAGTCAACTAGAGGCTTACTAGGGACATGGTGTTGTCTATGTACCCACACATGTATCTGAGTTTCCTATCAATACAATTATAGCATGGATAATAAATGATTATCATGAACAAGGAAATATAATAATAACTAATTTATTATTGCCTCTAGGGCATATTTCCAACACCTCCGCCTCGACCGAAACCACCACAGCCACGGGAGACAGCGTTGGCCGACGACTGGGAGGAGTGGTTGCCACCTTCGAACATAGCAAGGCGTTCAGCTACCTTGATTGGTTCGGTCCTCGCAGCACACATGGAGGAGACAAACAAGATGTAGTCATAGTCTAATCCAACGAGGATGTAGGAGACCATGTCATCATCGTCGAGTGGCTTTCCTGCTGAAACCATCTCGTCGCCCAGCATCTTCATGCGCCCGATGTGGTCGGCGATGGTCGTTGTGCCCTTTTTGGTGTTGGAGAGGGCGATCCACGTGTTGACGATGTTGGCCTGCGTCTGGGAGAGGAACATCTCCCTGATGGCGGTCCATGCCGCCGCGGCCTTGGTGCAGTGAACGACCGAGATCATCACCGATGCTGAGATTGAGTTGAAGATGAAGCTCAACACCTGTGAGTCTTGCGCCAGGGCGATAAGATGCGCCGGGTTCGGCACATCGGTTGGCTTGCCATCCTTATCAGCAAGCTTGGGCTCCGGGAACGGGTGATCGGGATTGAGGTGATCGATCAGTTGCGCTCCGCGGATGGTGGCTAGGGCTTGCGCGTGCCATACTAGGTAGTTGCCTCGGTGAAGCTTGTCAGCGATGGGAATGAGGGGAAAAGCGGCGGCGGCAGCGGAGCTGGAACTAGCCATAACTAGGGTTGGATGTCAAAGAGGAACTAGGCTCTGAATACCATGAAAGATTGGTTGAAGCGTATATCTCTGGCAGGGATGCGTTGCATGTTATATAGATCGACAGGTTTAGAAGATATGGTAGTTCGGTTGACGTTGGATTGATCCTCAAGAAAAGCTATACAGAGATGAGGATAAATCCTAACAACCGCAACTACCTGATTACAATCACCCACGAAACACATAATCCTACCAGAAGTATATACGGTTTATATTCATACCGTATATACATGTACAATACTTTCTAACAAGGTTCACTCCTTCAAGGGCCTTATGGAGCTCGCCGCATCCACCAGCCCCCGGTTCTCAACGGAGGCTTGTGCTCTGGAGTTGCTCTGCGATGCAAGATGCGACATGTTAGCTTTAATCTTGATATATGTATCTGCATATTTGGTTTGCTTTCGTCTTGCATGTAGGATAGGTTAGAGAGTAGCTAGTCCGGTGAAGCTTCAACGGAGTTGTGCAGAGAAGGCGAGATGCTAGGCCGCCGTGTGATACGGCGAGCACGGCGAGATGCCGATGGCAGTGTGAAGCTGCAGTGGTGAGCGAGGCGGCGAGGCCGTGTGATACGGCAAGCATGTGTATGACTGGAGCAAGACCGGATGTGCTGGACTGATTAGTTGGAGGAGCCAGGAGATCTGGTGAGTTAGTTGCATGCAAGTCGTAGTTAGCTGCATAGCCGGGTCATGTGACCGTTGATATATTGGCAGAAGTGATGAGTATAGACGTGCATATAGTTGGTGGTTAGGTAGTGCCGTAGTGCATGGAGTTAGTTGAGCTAGTGGCCGGGTGATGCGTGAGTGCATGGGCTAGTGGCCGGTGCAGTGGCGTGAGTTGTGGGCTTGAGTGCTTGCCCCTGATGTATATATATGTGTTGCATATTAATGAAAAAAAAGGCCGTGAGGACTGAGGGAGAAAAGATGTAGCATATGTGTGCCTCACCGAGAGAACAAAGCAAAGTTGGTTCCTCCATGGTGAGGTGTGTGTGTATGTGCGTCCATGTGATCTTGGCAGAAGATAGAAAGGAGAGAGAGCTGTGCGAAGCAGCGCAAGGAAGAAGAGGAGCGGCGCTGCAAGAGGCGGCGCCAACATTTGGCATTAGAGCCATGTCGATCCGTGGCGGTGACTAAGGTGTCAGCGGCTATGGTGGCCGGCGTGGCGGTGGCGGAGGCAACGGCTGTGACGGCGGCGACGCGGTGGTCTCCATGTGAGGTGGAGGACGCCGATGCGGGGTGATGGCCAGCGGCGGCACAATGCCGCTGGTGGCCGGTTGCTGTGCGCTGCCGCGAGGTGATGATGGCGTGGTGATCGGCGTTGCGAAGGCGCCGTCCACGACAAGAGGTGGCCGCTGCGTGTGGCAGAACGATGTGGTGATGGGCGCTGCGACGGCGTCGACCACGACAAGATGGTGCACGGTGGTGTCCGGCGCTGCGACGGCGTCGTTGACGACAAGATGGTGCATGGTGGTGTCCGGCGCTGCGACGGCGTCGTCCTCGGCAAGGAGAAGTCACTATATTCGGCAAGTGGTTGCTGGTGATCCGCATCGAAGATTGGAGCATCAAGATTATGGGGAAAAATGTTAGCTTTAATCTTGATGTATGTATCTGCATATTTAGTTTGCTTTCGTCTTGCATGTAGGATAGGTTAGAGAGTAGCTAGTCCAGTGAAGCTTCAACGGAGTTGTGCATAGAAGGCGAGATGCTAGGCCGCCGTGTGATACGGCGAGCACGGCGAGATGCCGATGGCGGTGTGAAGCTGCAGCGGTGAGCGAGGCGGCGAGGCCGTGTGATACGGCAAGCATGTGTATGACTGGAGCAAGACTGGATGTGCTGGACTGATTAGTTGGAGGAGCCAGGAGATCTGGTGAGTTAGTTGCATGCAAGTCGTAGTTAGCTGCATAGTCGGGTCATGTGACCGTTGAGATATTGGCACAAGTGATGAGTACAGACCTGCATATAGTTGGTGGTTAGGTAGTGCCGTAGTGCATGGAGTTAGTTGAGCTAGTGGCCGGGTGATGCGTGAGTGCATGGGCTAGTGGCCGGTGTAGTGGCGTGAGTTGTGGGCTTGAGTGCTTGCCCCTAATGTATATATATATATATGTGTTGCATATTAATGAAAAAAAAAGGCCGTGAGGGCTGAGGGAGAAAAGATGTAGCATATGTATGCCTCACCGGGAGAACAAAGCAAAGTTGGTTCCTCCATGGTGAGGTGTGTGTATGTGCGTCCATGTGATCTTGAGAGAAGATAGAAAGGAGAGAGAGTTGTGCGAAGCAGCGTAAGGAAGAAGAGGAGCGGCGCTGCGAGAGGCAGCGCAAACACAACATTGTTGACAGGTTGCCATCATCGGTAGAGATATTTGAAAAGAAGAACCCTTTCCATGAAGCTGCCAATGCCGCTGCACACCCTCTACCGCTTCAGATTATCATCAATCATCTATGTGTATGTAGCATCTGCAGTTCGTCCTGCGTTATGTGAAGTATATCTTTGATTTGCCGCTGTCATATTCATTGTATCTTTGGAGTTGCAGTTAATTTTTAAAGAACTTATGCTGAGATTATTTTAAGTGGTTTTCAACTTTTTTCTTAATTTTTTGGGGAAATATTGGTATTACTAATATTGCTTTAGCTATATGCGTTTGTCAATTTGGTTATAGCTACGGCCTGCTGACAATAGAACTGATCAATGTTTTCCCTATTACAAATCTAACCAGCTGCCGGCTTCCAAAAAGCTAGGGTTCCTCTTGCCTCCCGCCGGCGCCGTCGCCGGTCCACCCTGTCTCCGGGGGCCTTCGGGCCATGGAGGCGGAGTGGATCTCGGCCCTTGCCGGTGGGAGGGCTCTGTTTTTAAATCCCTTTTCGAGATTTGTTAAGGTTTGTGTCCTACTCAAGAGGGCGAGACGGCGGCGACTAGCTGAAGATGGAATAAAGGTCTCCCCGCCTAGCCCCCGTTCCGGTGATGCGTCTAGCATCGTCAGTGGGCATGTGGAGGTGTGTCTCCGGCGGATATGTCTCTGGTGGATTTGCTCGGATCTGTTCATCGTTCGTCTATGTTCCTGTGTCTTCAGGTTGGATCCTTCTGATCTACACTCTTCATCGGCGGCGGTTGCTGTTCTGGTGCGTTGGTTCTATGGGGTCTTAGCATGACGACTTCCCGACTGTCTAATACAACACGGTTTGCCAGGCTCCGGCGAGGGAGGGGCGATGACAGCGGCACGCCTTCGGCGCGCTTCAGTGCTTGTAGTCGTCGCTAGGTGGTTCACGGATCTGGATGTAATTTTTATTAATTCTAGTGTTCGCTGTACTACTATGATTGAAAAAAAATAGTTATAGCTAGTTTTCCCTTCCCTGAAAAAAAATACTTATTCGTTTTGCCCACAAATTACTGAATCTAAAAAGATACGCATCAAACTGAAGTTATGTGAAGTATATATTTGATTTGCTAGTGCCATATTTGTTGTATCTTTTGTCATGCATTTATTTTTTAAAGTGCTTTTGCTGAGATTATTTTAAGTGGTTTTCAACCTATATTTCTTTACTTTTGGGGGGGAAATAATGCTTTAGCTCTGAAAAAATGTCTTTGTCAATTTATTTATTCATTTTGCGCACTAATTACATTCTCTAAAAAGGTACACCATAAACTTAAGTGGTTGAGGACTCTAGCAAGCGAGACATGGTCCTACCCATGAATTTCCGTTCTGCTTAGTTTGTTGATAACTGATTTATGGCTATCTCACTACACCGGTGATTAACCAATTATGGGCCAGGTTTTATTACCGCGTTAGACGGTTGTGCCGTTCATCAAAACAGCATACACAAATAGGAGAGCCTACTGATAGCACCAGATGTGGATGAGAAATTGTTGTCTTGGTTGAAGGAGGCAATAGTCAAAGGAAAGGATAACCGGAATATTTTGAGTCAAGGGCAGGCGAACGGCAGTATAAGGTGGCCATCCATACTCTCGGTGCGATGAACAACCTAGAGGTGTCGCGGTTGTGGAGGTAGCAGGCTGCCAGGTGGCATCGTTGATTGCCGCCAGCAGCTGCGCCTGAGGCCGAGAAGGTCAGTGTTACAAGCCGCCAACCGGGTGGAATCATCGTGGCGTGTTGCACGCCGCTAGAGGCGGTGCTGCCGGGGACTTAGCAAGGCTAGAAGGCAGGAGGTCCAACGAAAAGTTATTAAGTAGGGCAATTAGTGTAAAAATAACACACTAGGAGGTAAAAACTGGAATTTACTCACATAGTAAATTCATGAAAAACTTTATAATGCTTGCTGTCACATAGTTTTCTTTCCAATGTCTGTTTAGGTCTGAAGTTACATTTACCATCTTTCAAAACACGCTCATCTGACACCTTTTATATGACAATGCAGGTTTCCAAAAATACATTTTCTGGGGAGATTGTGAAAGCCAAAATTCTGAAGATATGTGATGCTTCGTGCAAACCGTTACCCTTTTTATGAAGACCTTGCTAAACAAATGCATCGTATTGAGGAGGTCAACATTTCGAAATATATTATTTGTCGTTGTTCTATGTTGAAATTCTTTCTCGTTGCTCAGTATTGCATGTTTCTACTTTGGCTTAAATAGTCAAACCCGAGAACCTTCAGAGGTAGCACTTGTAAGGAGGAAGTTAGCAGTTGAGAATAGTTCTTTGCAGGATATACCAACTTGTGTAACCTCCTGTGCCAGATTTCGAGCATATATGCATGCTACCCTTTCTCCATCCCAAGGTATCATACCTCTGTTACTTTTTCATGGGGCCTTTAACTACTGTGGTAAAATGTATTACATAACTTGTGAGAAGAGCTGGTGAGTGGTGATGATCATAACCAAAATGCGCTTTAGCTGCTTCTGGATCCTATATTTGGTCGAAGTAGCATTAATATTGATATCTTGTAGTTGCATGTATTTAGGTGTGTTATATGGATGTGTGTGTTGTGCTCAGTCCAAGTCGTGGGAATAGCCGGTCTGCATGTGTGCATGGCCGAGCAAAAGTTTGAGTTAGTTAGTGACATGAAGAAGAGGCCCTAGTGTAAATTGTAGTCAAGTTAGTTAGCTCTATGCATGTAACCGTGCGAGTCCTAGAGTGATTCTAGGAATGGAAGTGGTCATGTCTAGTTAGTGCGTGAGTTAGTGGATTAGTGGTGGCAGGTATATCGTGAGTCTAGTTATTATCCCACGCATGTAATATGGTTTGATATATAAGAGAAATAGAGAGAGGAGAAAAGGCAGCCGTGAGGGCAACACCAATATGTAGCCTCAGTGTTCACCAAGGAAGTGTGTTTTGGGGCAAAGCCATTTGGTGTTCTTCCTTGGTTGTGTGCGTGTGTGTGTTCAGGAGAAAGCTAAGAGAGATTGAGCGAAGAAGAGAGGGAACTGAGCGATTCAGCTCCAACACCCTATCCTATCAATCTTTTTTTGTTTTATGCAGATTGTACATCACAACTGTAAGAGAATATACAATCGTTGCAAGAACAGTGAACTTTTGATCCCAAAATAGCCACAAACATTCTCAATTATGTTGCCTCACAGCAGTGTGAAAATGAACTAAGATTACTTAAACATTACTCAGCAGTTAAGGACATTGATTTACGACACTATTAAATGAATACAACAACGATAGAATACATCTTCGATACTATTGGTAATAGAAGATCGATGCATGGATATAGGGCCGACCCTGGGCATATGCAAAGTGTGCGGTTGCACAGGACCTCTAATGTCTCAGGTTTCCGTTTAGGTACATACAATAAATGCATAGTACGTACATACAGCGAGTACTTAATATTGAACAAGCACTTACCAGCGAAACGTACTAAACGGTCCAATATCCAACAATTTAACCAAAAACATGAAGAAACAATGATCCATGATGATAGGAACGAAGAAGCTGCACACTCTCGGAAACAAATTGAAATAAGTCTCCTAATTAACTACACCATGAGCATGAATGAGGCGGATCATCCACTTCGCGGGGTTTAGTAGTTAGGCATTGACTATATTGTGCTCTGTATATACCAACGTCCATATAATGTCCTAAGCGGTTTCACCTTTTAGCTTCTCCTGCCTAGCTTGAGATTTGAGTCTCTACTCCTGGTTGTCTTCTTTAGTCAGTGTGGGTCATTATAGCTGAGGCCAATCTCGTTTTGCTGCTCCTTGACGTTAGAGCGAACCCATAGGCCCAAAAAAAAAACAGGACGACGACCTTAGGCTCAATGGCTAAGGCGCACGCACATGCACACACTACATGAAGTTTTCATATAAATAACCACATTATAAGTGAAAATGTGTTACCTCCATGAGCCTACCAAATTTGAGTGTCTAAACAAAATTAGAGACCAAATTTGTAATAGCAAGTTCACACTAGAAAGCAACTTTACTTGGAATGCAAGTATCCCTCTTTGGTGAACGCTTTACAAATTCTTCTAAAGGGACTAATATTATTTGAGTACCAAGTAAATATCATATGCACGTCATCAACATATTATTGAACCCACCGTAATATGTTTCACATATCTGACCAAAAATTTGAATAAAGCAGTATAGCAATTATTAGGTACCAAACTCCTCGTAAACATCTCGTGTACTCCAGATTTTTTTTATTTGCATATATCTAACCATATAGTTCATTATCAAGATACATATGTGTACCCCACATTTATTAAGATAATTAACGACACACACATACATATATACCCAATTTAATACAAGATTCAGAAATTAATCCAAGAAGACATGGAATTTTGTCATTTCTTATTTAATCACATTTAAGTTGACTTGATTTAGACATGTTTTAACACGTATTTTATTGAGAAATGTATATTTATTAAAAATCTTTAAATTTACCATAATAATTAGTTATCCTTATGAGTTACGAAAAATGACTTGTAAACAAGTATTAATATTTAGTATAAATATCGATATTTATTTGGCTCACATCGGGCCCCAATAATTATGGGGGTTTTGATTTTTTGCCCCTTCTTACTTTGTACTTTGACAATCTGCCACCGGTTACTTTCTAATTGATTTTTTGCCACACGTTACTTCACACTGATCTTTTGCCCCTGTCAAGTGGGACCCATGATTAAATCCCCAATTTGCCCTTTGCATCGATTGCCCACGCACGGGACAGTATCGATCCCCATCTCTCGCTCGCCGTTCCTCTCTCTGCTTTGCGGATGAGGGAGGCGGCGGCGCTCCGGTGGCCTTCGACGCCGGCAGCTACCTACCGACGACGCCATCAAACCGCCCCACCAACCCTAGCTCCGCACCTCGCAGCAGCCAAGGCGGACCGAGCGCCCCCGCTGCTCCTCAATGGCCACCATGACCAGCCATGGCGCCGCATATAAGGACGTCCATGGCAAATTTCTTTGTTCCTCTGCTCGCCGCCGCCCCTTCCAACCTTGTGACGCTGTTCGCGCCACCGTCCCTTCCAGCCATGCGCCGATGTTCGCGCCACCGCGTCCAGCTGCTGTTCACCGGGGGCCATCAGCCAGCCCGCATGTGTGTTGACTCCGTGCTCTAGATGGATGCCAGTAGGTGCTTCTCTCTGTCCAACTGATGTTCGTCGGTAGGTGCTTCTCCCCGCCGCCCCGTGGTACTGTTGCCCGCCGCCGCCACCGCCGGCTACTGTTGCTGCTTCTCGCCGGCACCACATACTGCCGATGATGATGCTCGCCAGCGCCTTGTGCAGCGGTCCGCGGCACCTAGTCACGACTCACCGTGGTCACTCGGAGGTAGCCGGCGACCGCCGAGGACCACCGTATGCTACGAGAAAGCCGCAGCCTTCTCTTCTGTCCTGGCGTGCCTCGGTGTCAAACAGGAACACAAGGGCATACTTGCCCATCGTTTTGTCCATATAATATATCCATCATTTGCAAGTATTGTTTTTGTGTGAAAAAATGGCAAAAGATCAAATGGCAAACTAAAGAGTGGCAAAAGATCAATAACAATCTAAGCAGTGGCAAAATGTCAAAGTCTAAAGAAAGTAGTGGCTGGAAATCAAATCCCCCAATAATTATTGGACTGGAATGCATGGATGCAACAATACAGGAATAATAGAAGTTGCATACAATACAAATAGTAAAGTAATGAAAAACAGAATACTACTAATATTACAAGCCCTTACTCCGGTTCACCATAAGAGTTTAAAGGCCAGGTGGCCAGTGAGTGTCTTATTGGTCCTGCTTGGGTTGTTAGGATAGTTTAACCCTCCTGGTCCTATTAAAAAGACACTGTGATTGATACGAACTTGGTCGTCCGCGTCGTATATCTCGTCTCTGTACACGAAACTGAATGTTCTCCCACTAGGTACGCCAGAGATAAGCGGGTATCCACTGGCTATCAATCTGACGATGAACTCTATTTCGTGTGAAGCTACACGAAAGAAATGGCCAATAATCAGTCTGTCACCTGGTACCTGGTTCCACTTGACCGTAGTGAGGGACTGGGCACTGAGCCTCTCACTATATTGTTGTGCGATGTGGATGACGCATATCTCTTTGTCACGCCTCAAGGGCCTGTTGTTCTCGTACCCAAAGGGTGTTGAAGAAATCGAATAACTTGTTGAAAATGTATTGAATACTCAAGTGACGGGCAAATTAAACTCAAAATTGATATGCTTTATCGATCTTATTCATGAGATCCATGCCGGCAAGACTCGCATGGGCCACACACGTATCTGGGTAAATAAAAGAGTACGGCGTGAATTAAGCAAGGAAAAAATACATTCATGAGCACTAGTAATGGAAAAACGAAATAAAATGATAGGCATGTTCGTGGGGAAGAAGAACGACTGAGATAACTAATTTATTTGGCTGACTTGGGGGGACTTTGAGTCACTGACATGTGGACCCTACACATGGTGGGATACACATGTTAGTTGGTTAAAGTCACCTGACTTTGTCTCCCACAGCATGCAAGTGTTAGGCTAGCCACAGTGGGAGTAACTTCAAGAGTAACATCGGGTCCAACTCAGCATTTAGTACTTACTGTGCTGACCTTGATTGCGAATTAGGAAACCAAAACTGGATTCCTCTCAGGGTGCATTCCGTAACTTTCCATCGATATCCTACAGGGTTTAGTAATTTTTCGTCAAGAGCTAATTAAGGGTTATGTAATATTCCCTCTGTAAGGAAATATAAGAGTGTTTAGATTCAAGAGCTAATTAAGGGTTATGTAATATTCTCTCTGTAAGGAAATATAAGAGTGTTTAGATCACTAAAGATCTAAACGCTCTTATATTTCTTTACAAAGGGAGTATCTATCTATTCTATTATATACAAAAAGGAAAATACGAAGAAAACATAGATAAATATTCTAGAAAATCCCACAATAATCAGAAACATCTGGCCATCAGTTTAATGTGTCGATAAACAACAACCATTAGATTTTAATAATATCTGTTTCACATTGAAGTTGAGATAAATAACCCACTTATGTCATGATATCTTTACCTAATAATAAAGGATGGAGGCTTTCGTAGTTCTTCATACGTCTTTATACCCCTAATAATAATACACAAAGATTGACGGTTGAGATTGATTTTCCACCCCATGTACAATACCCATCCTGTACCAACTCTGTTTCAGTCCACCTATGATACCACTAGAAAACCAATTGAGTTTTCCATGCCATGCACGATACCCATTGAAAGACATCAATAAAATCAACTCTTGTCTGACCCACGTACAAACGATCGCGATAATCACGCCAATCGATCATGGGATCAGGAAGTGGGGAAAATAGACCAGCAAGACACGGAAGCCGCGACGACGAGATCGAGCTGGCTTCGAGGTCCTACTCACAGGTAACTTGGACGGCCTTGGATTCGGTGGCGCCAGCCGCCAGTCGCCTGTTGCATTGCCGATAGGCGACGTGCATGCGCTACAGGCGGCGCCGAAGGCGGCCAGGGAGGGTGGAGGAGGTCCGGGTGACCTCGACCTCTGCACCAGCATTGCCTTCTCGCTGTTGTTCATCTACGCCGCTGTATCACTCCTGGTGTGTGCCGAGTGCCCGGGAGACACCCTGGACAAGATAATCCACCTCCTCACGCACGCTCCCTGATGATCTCGGCAATCCTTGCCGATTATCGCGTTCACATGCGAGGCAGCCGTTAAAAATCCAACTGACCGCGAGGCCGCATCAGAACGTAGAGAGTGGAGGCGCCCTTGAACGTCTGGGAGAGCACGGCGCGACACCTCAACTCCTGGGTCGAAGATTTCACTTTGAACCTAGGCATTGTCTCACCGACATCCTTTGGTCAGACTACGACCGTCGTGCTTTCCAATGCTGTATAATTGAAAGGAGCCTCGGCTCCCTGCAATTTCCTACAGACACGCACGCCGGCCAATGAAGCATCATCAATCAATAAGATAACCTTCCGTCTGGTCTTCATGCGTGATCACCTGACAGGGAGCCGAGCCAGGAAGAACCTTTGATCCTGGACATAGCAATTGGCTCCTGCATTGATCCTCTTGCTTGAAGTCAGCCTATTCTTCTTCACGCAATTCTCTAATCAGATCGCAGCTACATTATATGGTGTGTCAGCCCAAACAACAGTCAATCGCCAAGAATCATACCTATACATGACATGACGCTTGGTCTACAGAGCAGTGTTTTGATTTTCGGTTTGGGCATTTTTTCGCCCCAGGCCGAAATTGCCGAATTTCGGCCATTTTCAAAAATTTCGGCCATAATTTGACCAAAATTTGACTGACATTTGACTAAATTTTGACCAAAATTTGCCAAGTTTGACCAATTTCAGCCGAAGGATAGATTTCGCCCCAGGCCGAGATGGCCGAAATTCGGCCGAAATCCGTTTTTTTCGGCCGAAATTCAAAACACAGCTACAGAGTGGGAGAAACAAGATCAGTTATCTCCTTCCTTGATATCCCTTAATATTAAAGGCACCTGATATAATTGGCTTGTCAAAGCAAGCTATCCTGTTTTGGAGCCTTTTTATTCAGTTAGTATATTCTCAGTTATTCGTACAACTCCCGGGACTTGATCGTTCTTTTCATATGCACGGGACTGTATTGTAGACGGGACTGTATTCAACAATCTGCATGTCAATTAACCGCTTGATAGAAAATTGCACATCATGACATGCAGATTCTTTGGGGTCTTTAGCTGACTCCAATTTGTTATATTGGAGTGTCTTCCTTTCGTTTGACAGTGAGAAATTTCATCTATTGGCCCTATTTGCACAACACCAACTATATGTTGGAGAGTATCAACTCTTAATTCTGAAAAATCTTATGTACATTATGTGACTAGATCATTACCCGAGGTTGGGGGACAACTTCTTTTGCGATTAGTGCAGAGTCATTTTTCATGGGTTTAGAAAATCATTGTGAAAGACAACACCAATTCAATATTAATATTCCCCGCAAAAAAATCAATATTAATACAAATGGATTATGATGGGCAGTATTTTGCCTATGTAAAACAACTTTATAAAATTCTAGCCCGTGCAATTGAGCGGGCTACTTGGCTAGTAAGAGGAAAATCAGTTGTATGAGGAAGAAAATCTAACCATGTTTCCACATTCGGTGCAAAACAAAGCAGACAACTTTAATAGGAAATTGTTTTTTTTAACACAATACAGACACAAGTGCTCATACATATGCGCATACACCTGCCCCTATGAACGCACAATGCACACCCTACCCCTATGAGTTGATTGACGCATTTGTCACATAGCATGGACCGTTATCCCCGGCGATGTTGGTGCACGCCCAGTCCACTGCAACTCCATCGACTGGATCAGTCCTGCGAGTAATCCCGACCCTTGTGAAAAGCTGAGCCAAACTTGGATGCGGGCACTCTTTTTTAACACAATACAGACACAAGCGCTCAGATATAGACGCACACACTCACCCCTATGAACGCACACACGCACACTCTAACCCTATGAGCACTTTTAAGAGACTGAGCCGGCATATCATCTTGAGATTTTACGAAGTCACCATAGGCATCTCGTAGTCGACGGGAACGTCTCCGCCCACTGAACGCGCATCGCCAGAAATCTTGAAATAAATCCAGGATAAATGCGAGCACTAGAACTTGAATCCTGATGGGTTGCAGATGCGTGCACTCTTGAGGAACGGGAACACCAGCCATCTGAGGAAGAAGAGGAAGAAGTTAAAAAAAAGGTAACCTATGTAAGCACCACCCTAGTTTTGCCTAGCGAGGCTTGCTGTTTGCCCCGGCCGGCTAGCCAAAGTGGTCAACGAGTACTCGCATGAGAATGCAAGGCACGATTTTCTAGCGCTACGCCAAATGATTACCTATGCTCCCTAACTAACTTATGCTGCCTTGCCTTTTTTCTAGCTAAATTTTGTTCATGAGGCAAAATACTTCCAATAATTTCCAGGTAACACTAGTAAAAAAACAGGAGATTTGATGACAACCCCTCCTGGTTGGTTGACTTCTATCGTAAGCCCCTTTTGTGTCTTGCCCCAAACAGTGGGAAAGGGGCTTATGATCGAGAGGCACACCAACGGCAGGGGGGGTTATCATCAATTCTTCTGTAAAAACAAAGACGACAGATGATGCGGGAGGAAAGTGAGTATAGCATCAAAGGTTCCCCTAGACGGATGCATCATTCGCAACCCCCGATCTGAATCGGGAGCGCTGCAGAGACCATGTTTTAGTTGTCATCATGTGCTAACCTTGCTCGTGCGGCGAAATAGCTGTTAGTAAGATCCTAGCTCTCTCTTTTTTTAGAAATAATAAATCGCCAAAGCAGGAATGAAAAGATTATTTGATTGAAGAAACCACCATGGCAGCAAATAACTGAACCTTCACTCTGTTTTAACTGAAAATATACTTGAAAAAAAAAACTTTTACACGTGTGAAAATCTTCTCTACAGGTGGAAGAACACATCAAACACAGTGCAAAAACTAAACCCTTGCACTATGTCAAAACTAGAAGAAAATGAACATATATTCCTATACAGTGCAAAAACTAAATATATGCCCATATTTAAGTCCGAACGTTACGTTCTTTTAATTGAAGAAACTAAACATTTGATCATATTCAGTGCAGAAACAGAGTTTATAATATTTTGAAGTGCACAAACTGAAGATTGGCTTTTTTAAGTGCAAAAACTGAAGATACATGCTACGTTATTGTGCAAAACGTTTACATTAACTCTGTGTAAGTGCAAGTGATGAAAATCTGCTCTCCTTATGAGAAAAAAACTGAATACATGCCCTGTTTATCTGAAGAATTGAATGAACATTGGCCCCGAAGCATATTCTTGACTAAACTGTGCTCGTAATCCAATTTATGGCCTAATCTACTCAGATTTTACTCAATGACCATGTGCCCAGAGAAAAGGGGAAGAACAGAAGAGGAGGAAGAGCGTACCACGTCTGTAGTCGGGCTAAGCTGTCGCCGGTGACGGTGGAGACGAGGCTGGCTGACCGACCCGGCAGCCAAATGCCCTTGTTCGTAGGCAACTTCTCTGGGCAACCTCCCTGCTCTGTGAGAGTCTTCTCAAGACCTGAAAAAAAATATGAATTTATTTATTTGTAGGTAGAAGTAGAACAATCTTCTTTTTCCCATGTAGGAATAAATCAAGTTAACCTAGGGAATGGAGACCCGGAGCTATTTAAGAAAGAAGTAGCATGCAGTTAAATATGTGAAAGAAAGAAGACAAGGGTCTGCTGCATACTCAAAGTCTGCTCCTAATTTGATTGAAAGTACAACTAGCTAGTATGAAAGAAAACAAACAGAGCTTTCTACTTCTACTTTCTAATGCATGCATTTGGAGGGAGCAATGTAAATCTGAGATGATAACTGAAATAGTAATCAAATCCCTGCTTCAACACTCGTATTCAGCACATATGAACAGCAAAGTCACATCTGACAGCATGGCACAAAAACGGTAGTATGGCCACACCAATCGACTGGAAAGAGCTTCTTCCTAGATGGCACAAGAACTAGCGCGGCTCATGGCTGCACACACACACACAGAGAGAGAGAGAGAGAGAAAGAGCACACACCTTCCACGGAATGCAGCGGTCGCTTCTCCTTTCTGCCTTGTGCTGTTGTGCAGCTCCTCGCCCTTCTCTTTATATAGAGAAAATATCTGGTGGTACCGGCTCCTCATATGATACGATGCTTCACTGAGTTGTGGACCATTAGATAATGTTCAGATGAACACGATGAGTGCACATGTGATGGGCAGCTCCTACACCATGAATATACAAACACATGTGATGGACAAGGATTATGTTTCATCGTGCAAACACACCTCAAAAACATGTGGTTCTCTCAAGCGTACTGTTGTGCCATCTCCATATAAAAATATGACAAGACACTCGTGCATGTTCAATAATCAAAGTAGAAGAAATTTATTTACCTCTGAGAAATAAGATTATATCACAGAAAACTGACGTGATATGCAGCATTCTAAGATAATTTCCACTTTAAAATATTTGTTCATTCTATGTTGCAGATATCTCCCACTGATAACTAACGAAAGAAGAGCTCAAGAAATTGGGCAGACTTTTTTTTATCTTGGTTCAATTTCTCTTTACCACCGTCATGAAGCATTTCTTTACCATGGTTACGGGCGGCAGGTCAAGACGCTCCGTGCTTACGCACTACAACACAGATGTTAATAGCAGGCATTTTTGTAAGGGCATTTTCTGAAAATGCCTCGAAAACTCAATTTACAGAGGCATTATCTCAAAAACGCCTTCGTTGGATGTAGCTTTGAAGGCACTTCTTCAAAATGCCTCGGATTGGAGGTAGCATTGGAGGCGCTTTTTTTAGAATGCCTCGGATTGGCAGTAGCTTTGGAGGCATTTCTCAGGAAAGCATCAGATGGATCAAGATTTTGAGGCGTTTCATATAAATCGCCTGCTACTTGATAATAATTTGAGGCGTTTAGAGCATCTACAACCGGAGATAGCAAATCCAGGCACTCAAACGCCAGGGCGCGTCCGCGGGCACTGACCGAGCATGCCTCATTTGTGAATTCTACACTTCTACACCCGCGTCCCTCAAATCTGAAACGTCTAAACCATACAATCGATGCAACGCTACGTAAAAGACGATCATCGGACGCAACAAACGCAGTTCATCGGGTTAACATTTCATTGCCGGACAACAGGAGCATAGTTCATTGGAGTTCAATGGCCGACGGTGCAAATCCATACTACAAATTACTTAAAACATAGCTAAAATATAAACAGAACGGGGAAGGGCAGAGGAAATCACCTTTTCCTCGCCGACCCCTTCCCCTTCCGGTCATTGATGCAGTTGTGCCCCTCCTCTGTGTAGGCGTCAGCGTGCAGTGGTGCGTCGTCGTCGGAGCTGGAGGTGGAACCACCCGTCAAGTCGGAGGCCGAGCTGCAGCTTCGGTCGGACAGCCTGCGGAGCAGACGGTCCTACTCCTTGGCATGGTGGGCCACCTTCGCCTTCACCGCCGCCTCCTTGCTTGCCTCGCGTTACAACAACTCGATGGGAGAGTCGGAGTGTGCCTTTGCGTTCTTGCGACGGAGGCGCCGCGCATCCGTCTCCACCTTCATGAGAGAACGGCGGAGGACCGACGCGAGGAGTGCGGCATCAGGATCGACCGTCGCGGTCGCGTATGACCGGCGTGTGTTCTGTGCCTCCCCTGTCGCCGCCCTCTCCATTACCCGCCGCCGCTTGTGGCGGGCTGCTCGTGCCTCAGACTCGGGTGTTAAAGGGGTCAGATTAGCCAAGTCCGGTTGTATACGCTCTAATGGCAGCAGCATGGATCGGCCGGAGATCTTGAAGATGCCGATGAAGACGGTGGCACACAGTGTGTAGAGGAAATAAAAAACAGTTGGCGTCCCTTTTCACACACAAACATAAGACAGTCGAGCTAGTTGGGGAGGTTTATGTCAGAAGTTAGAGGAAGCGAGTTTGATTCTCCGATGTGCGACGTGGTGCGAGAAAATATATTGTTTCTGAAACTAAGGGCAGCTTAGGTCCAGCGTTGATCCTTTTGGGCACGCCACTTGCACATCCCAGGCGTTTCTAGACGACGCCTCCGTCAGAGCATCAAAGGTGTTTTGGCATTTTCCCAAAACGCCATGATTGACAATTCCCTTCGTGATAGTCTGTAGCATTTTTAAGGAATGCCTTCGTAGCTGTTTAGAGGCACTCTGAATGGCTCTAGAGGCATTTTAGAGGCACTCTGAATGGCTCTAGAGGCATTTTAGAATGCCTCATATGCTCTACCGTGTTGTAGTGGCGTCTCCTCCACAACTGATGTAATCCTAGCATGCATAGATCCCAGAATAAATCCTGCATTGCAAGCGGGCGGCTCCCTCCAACCGGGAGGCCAAATGCTTGTTTTGACATAAGGAATTTGTTAAGGTGAAACTTGATATATTATCTTTTATCTGATTTGTACAAGATAAATCCGGTAATGTCAGAGAAGAGAAAAAGGAAATGTGTTTCAAATGAGGCCAAGTTTGTTTTGTTTATCCCAGCAAAAAAAGTTTGTCTTGTTTTGTGAAGCGCACACACACGTACATACATACACACTAGTACTACAAAGGAAACACATGGGAATAGTGTCTCGTGACTGAGTCTAGGCCAGTGTTGCTCGTGTTACTTTCCATTTGAGTCAGGGAGGACGAGCATTGCAACATCAAATGGATGGGCTCATGTTCATCAATGCAAAAGGCTGGCAGGCTGAGGGAGCACGCTACAGCCTATAGGCTATAGCCTATGTTTGCACAGAGCTGACAAGATCGAGCGACGGCAGCAGGTTTGCATTGGATGCTAGCTAGCGAGCGGGCAAGAAGCCAGCCTTATGTTTTTGCTTGCACCTTTTGTCCTTTATATATATATATATATATATATATATATATATATATATATATGCTACTACAGAGAAATAATTAATTATTACTCTCTTCGTTCCTACTACAGAGCCTACGGTCTCCACATGGGAAATTTCATCGACCTCGCCACAAACGACTAGGCGGGTGGTATTATGGCGACTACGACGGCTAGGACAGCAACCGCGCCCCAAAGGACGAGCCGCAGAGCAACGAAGACGACTACACCGTCGCATGGGCCTTTAGATTAGATTTAGTTTAAGTTTTTTTATTAAGTTATAAATGAAAATTTGTTAAGTTATGAATGAAAATTTGTCAAATTATTCTATCGAGGCGGCTGGAGTGAAAAGGCCATGACGGAGACACTGTATGCACGTGCAGGTGCACGTCATATACAAGACGTTGCAGTCGGTGTGGGCTTCCGCCCATCATCCCTGCCAGACTAGACTAGCATGACCAATCAGCAAAAGCAGACAGAGCATTGCCAACTGTGCAATTTTGTCTTTGGTGTTTGGCTAATAGAGGATGGTTAATAATACTCCCTCCATTGAGTGTGGCGTCGCAGAGGCCGAGCGTCAGGCAGCTCAGTATCCCCTGGTGGGAATATGCTTTGCGATTAGTTTCTGTCAGGCTTTTCTGAGGTATACGGGAATTAGTACAAACGTATGCTTGCTCCCTAGACGGCTCGAGTTAATGAGACGATGTTGTTTGATGCGCGTGGTGAAGGTGACTTGACCTCTCCAAATCAATACGGCAGGCAGCAAAAAGTATCAATTCTATAAGCGTCCAGACGTCTCACCCGTCGCTATCTGTTACAGCCATGGCTGTCCTGGGCGACTTTCTATTGCAGTCTGCATATTTTTTTTTATTTAAGGCAAAAACCCTCTAATTAGTGTACAATTCACGATAGCAATGGGTACATGCTACCTAATGAATAAAAATTCTAACTAGGGCATCTTTAAAGCGGACCCTCGAATCTTCCGCAATTGTCTGGATCACGTTGTCCGGCTACAATTTGCCATACAACGTAATCCCACACCAGTCCACCGACGCGTCCGGACATTTGTTTTTTTATAAATCGGAGACAAATAAAGAGGGGCTTTGCGGGAGCAGGCATCTTTCTAGCCAATCAAAAGCATGTCCGGATGACGAAAGGACGCTCCTTTTTTTTCTTTTGCTTTGGCAGGAACTACTTTTTATCCATGCAGTGTTTGGCGGAAACTACTTTTAATCCACATAATGTTTGGCGGAAACTATAGATTAGCGGTGCTAAGCATACATGTAATTAATTTGACGGAAGGTGTGCATGTGATTTGGCGGACGTTAATATTTTAACAAAGTTGATTTAGCGGAAGGTGTGCATATGATTTGGTGGAAGGTACTCCCTCCGTTCCAAAGTTGGGTCATCTATTTTGGAACGCAGGGAGTAATATTTAACCAAAGTTGATTTGGCGGAAGGTGTGCATGTGTTTTATTTTACCAAGACAAGCAACACGAAGAACATTTGGGATTTGGCTGAAAGTGATTTGTCTTACTAAACACTTAATTGTTTTCAAATGGATGCGGACAAGGTTGGATGGCCGGCTCCCATATCAGTGTCCAGACACCAGTCCGGATCGGTTTTCAGACAAATAATGCGTCCGTTTGTTGATCGGCGTTGGAAATGCCCTAAGTGTTTGAAAAATAATTAGTCATGGGTTTATAAATAGGAAAAAGGTAATAACCATCGGGTAAGCCTACCCATACCCACATATCCATATGATTATTTGTGTCATGAACCAATTTGTCATTTCTATGTTGAACCTATTTGTGGTCTAACTTATTTTTTTGTTGAACTTATTTGTATGATGAACTTTAAGTGGTTGAAATGACAATGTGTGTGTGCTGAAATGCTGAAATGTGACATGTTTATGTGTTGAAATATATATGCTAAAATGTTGTAATATTGTGTGTATGTGATGAAATGCTGATATGTTTGTTTAAATGTTGAAATATATGTGCTAAAATGCTAAGATGTGTTAAAATGATGAAATGTTGTGTTTTACATACTGAAATGCTGAAATTACACATGGCAAAATGTGAATTGAAAGATGACCGAGATGGATATTTTTACTAACTGGTATTACCCGCTCGTGGCCTGGTATAGGTATGAGAACAATATGGAACCCGGGGTGTGGGTACGGATACGGATTTGGACAAAAGATACTGAGACGGGTGTGGGTTTGAGCGAGTCATTACCCGCATCCAAACTCTGCCGGTGCAATTAGATGTTAGATCTTGATTGAACTAACTACCACAATTGAAAGTATTGTTCATCAGGCACCACACACGACGCAATAGTTCATCTGTTTAGTTTTCCTTTTAAGTGTTCTCTATTTTCACATCGCTAATCTCCCAAAGTAGCGTTTAAAAAAACTGTTTTGTCGGCATGTCTATAGGACCTATGATTAGGGTGCTAATAAACGTGGATCTTGAAGAAACCCTCCCTGACAAAACTCTCCTTCATCAACCGTCTCAACAGTGGTGACCTGCAAAAGGAAGTAATGGCCCATCAAATCACTAGTCAGCCCACAGACAGATGTTGCTTCGTCCATGTCCGATACCTGTCCCTCCTACTAGGGCCTACCAAGGAATACGCTGATATACGGACGTTCATGCCACGCTGGAAAAGGCAATACGGATGACATCACACATCCCTATGCTGGTTCAGTGTAGGGGATTCCGAGCTACTTGCAGACCGGCCTCCGCAACGTTTTATCATCCCTCCACTCCCTTATCTAGTGCGTATTAGTTTTTTGCTACAATTCCACCATGTAGTGCATGTGAGCTACTTTGAACAGCAATTACCCTCAACCGTTCACAGGAGATGCAACCACATCCACATGCATGTGTACAGAGTGTGTGCAGGTTATTGTGGTCCAAAAGTACAACTCCACGTCATGCCTTGGTTTTGGAACTCCAAACCATGCAAGACTTTATCCAAATCGTCCATATCCTTTCGGGATCAGAGCCTCCCCTGTATTGCCGGACACTGTACCCCTGTAGACGCTGATTGCCCGTGTATTCAGCTCTGCGTAGGCTCGTAGCTAGCGAATCTAGACTAGCACATGCCACTGACCGGTTTTCCTCTGCACACATCCGCCGGTACCCCATGCGCGGCAAAACTTCGTGTTTTGACCCTTTTCACGTCTAAAATCGGGATCTGACCCCGGTTTGAAATTATTTCGACATTTGACCCTTTTGCTACCGCCGGGCTCCGTGGTGGTAGATGTGTGCAGGCTACCGCCGCTCCTCGTGGCGGTAGGTTTCCTGACACCGTCTGACCGTTAACAGCCGTGTACACGTGGCAAAGGGACCTACCGTCACACCCTACGGCGGTAGGCTGTTTCAACCTACCGCCGAGATTTGGCCGTCCTGGATAAGGTTGTGAAGGAGGGGGCTATGCTGCTCCCCCACCCACTCATTCACCCCACTCTTCTTTCGAGCTAAAGCTCTCTCCCCCCACCAAATCACCCACTAGATCCCCCTCCATTGCTTGAGATTTGGCCGGTGGATCGAGCTCATTTGCATCACCCAAGGTACCTCCCCCATCCCCCCTTCATTTGGTTGGTTCAAATCATGCATTTTTCTCATTTGTTGGAATCACTAGTTCATGGTTTTGTTGTGGTGAAATCATTGTATATGATGCATTTAGAGTAATGTTTGTGCTTTGACAATGTATTGTGTCAGTAGCATTGTTTGGGTAGTAAGAAATATCATTTAGGGTTTTGTTAGGGTTAATGACATGGTTAGGGTTAAGGTTGGGTTTATGGTTATGCTTAAGTAAATGCCTATATGACGAACGTTATGGTTATAGTTTAATTAGGGTTTTGTTAGAGTAGTTTGAATTATAGCTCAATCTACTCCTAGGGTTCAAGTTTTTGTCGAGACACGGTTAGGATTTTTACCTTGGATGACCGTTATAGTAATACCTCGACTTGTAGGATGGGATCGATCATTTTTGTTGAGACTTCCGCGGAGGCGGCGGCGAAGCGTGAACGTGCAGTCATTGAGGAAAAGATGGACTTGTGGGTCAAAGCCGTTGATGCATTGAATGCGGCTTGTAGAAATTTTCAAAGTATTATGTGTCGAAGTGTGACGATGCCAGAGTTAAGTTATACGAAGCTAAAGAGAAAAACATAAGCAACCTCAAGAAGGAAGAGAAAATTCATAGACGCGCTCTTGCAAGGCAAATTGCATTGTGTGGAACAAGGGATGAAGTGAATGAGATGGGCTTTAACAACCTTGGCCAGATCATTGATTGGCTAGTTAGGCAACCATCATCGGCAATACTTAGTCGGGCAACTCGTTGGGCTTGGGTCCATGAAAGAAATGATGTCATTTGTTGCAACCCCGAGCCGTACGACAAAGATGTCTTGTTGATGGACTAGTAGAGGGGGTTGAAACAAATGATGTTGTAGTGTCATTTAGACTGTAATGGCATATATCCTTATCGTTTATGTAACCTATGTCATTTGAACCAGTGAGAACATTATGTAGCCTAAATAAGTTATGCTTTGTGTTTGTATTGTATCATTTGATTTGAGTTCTGGTTTGTTCCATTTCATGTAGCATGGAAAACTTGATGGAAAACATGACCCCGGAGCAGTTGAAGAAAGTACATGAGAAGTGTTGTGGCATTGCATCTAAGAGTTTGGCTGCAGCGTCTAAGAAGATTGTACCGGAGCGAGAACTTGCTATCAAGAGGGAGGTTGAAGCATGGTTCAAGAGGAATGATGAGGAGTTTGCTGCCATGATGGATTTCCAAAAGTATACATTCATGGAGGAACCTTCTGATCTTAAGGAGAGAAAAGTTTTTCGTAGGGTTGTGAAAGAAAAACAGAAGATACTTGATCTTCTGCATGAGAAGGCATATTCTAGCAGGCATTCTTTGGCAACGGAGATCTTTTTCTCTGCGAACATAGAAGAATTCCGCGAGCTGGACTTGAGGAAACCTGGACAGGTCATTGGATGGGCAATCACACAAGGCAAGTCGGAGATTCCGGAACGCCGTGCTCGATGGGCCTGGTTCGGCGAAACGAAAGGTGTGTTGGAGAATTGAGCGGGTTCTCAGGATTATCAATTGAAGCCTAATCCTGATCGTGACGCACAAATTGAGCGTGTTATGAGTTTTAGATCTAATTTTCCGAAGTAGAAAGTGTATGCTCGTGTTTGAGCTTTGTATTTTGAACTCATGTCATTCGAGTCTCTAGATGTTTCAAGTCAGTTGAACTACTGTCATTTGTGGATGTAATGAACTATGCTCAGTTATGTATGTCTTCGCTACTCCATAATTTTTGCATGTCATTTTGGATGCTTAGGTCATAGAAATTTGTAAGAAATGCAAAGGCAAAGGGCTAAAAAAGATAAGAAGAGGGAAAAGGAATTGGGTGCCCAACCCTACCGCCATAGGCACCGGCGGTAGGGTGGCCAACCCTACCGCAGAACAGGGGACCGTTTCGGCACCCTACCACCATAGGCTACGACGGTAGGTTGCTGCTAGGATGGCCAACCCTACCGCCATGCTCCCTGGCGGTAGGGCCTACCGCCGAGAGGGCCGGCGGTAGGGTGGCCAAACCTACCGCCAGCAAATTTCCCATTCCGGTCACAGAAGATTTCGCCAACTGAAAGGATCGATATGGTTGACTAGAGGGGGGGGGTGAATAGGCAACTAACAATTTTTAAGCTTTTCTTTACCAAATTAAACTTTGCAACAAATAGGTTGTCTAGATATGCAACTAAGTGAGCAACCTATATGATGCAATATCAACTAGCACGCAAGCAAACAATAGATGTAACAATAACTAAGCTTGCGAAAGTAAAGGCACGAAATAACCAAGAGTGGAGCCGGTGGAGACGAGGATGTGTTACCGGAGTTCCTTCCTTTTAAAGGGAAGTACGTCTCCATTAGAGCGGTGTGGAGGCACAATGCTCCCCAAGAAGCCACTAGGGCCACCGTATTCTCCTCACGCCCTCACACGATGCGAGATGCCGTGATTCCACTATTGGTGCCCTTGAAGGCGGCGACCGAACCTTTACAAGCAAGGTTGGGGCAATCTCCACAACAATCGGAGGCTCCCAACAACAACAACACCACGAAGCTTCACCACAATGGAGTATGGCTTCGAGGTGACCTCAACTGTCTAGGGTGCTCAACACCCAAGAGTAACAAGATCCGCAAGGGATAAGTGGGGGGAATCAAATATCCTTTGGTGGAAGTGTAGATCGGGCCCTTGTCACCCAATCCCGAGCAAATCAACAAGTTTGATTTGCTAGGGAGAGAGATCGGGCGAAAATGGAGCTTGGAGCAACAATGGATCTTAGAGGTGGAAGAGGTGGTCAACTAGAGGTAGAAGATATCCCTTATATAGTCGTGGAAAAAATCCAACCGTTATCCACAAGTTACGCGCGACTCACGGTACTACCGCTCCAAGGAAGCGGTACTACCCATGACGCCACATGATACTACCGTGGCAATCGCACAGCCGGAACAAGTTCGACGAAGGAGCGATACTACCGCTTGGCGGTACTCGCTCCCCTTGCGGTACTACCGCAAGGCGAGAGGGTCACGACACTGGGAAGGCGCGGATGAAATAAATTACATCCGTGCCTACTTCGCGAAACTAGGGTGGTGCAAAAACCCGACGGTACTACCGCTTGAGAGGCGCAGTACTACCGTGGTCGGCGCGAATGTAAAAATTACATCGCGCCTACTACCGCGACATCTTCTTGATCTTGGGTCGAAGAGCACGCAGTACTACAACTCCTAGGAGCGGTACTATCGTGGGCCCCGCAGTACTACCGCTGTTGGGCGAGAGGTACTACCGTGGGGGGCGCGGATGTAAAAAATTACATCCGCCCCTACTACCGCACCGGAGCGGCACAAGGCAGTGCGGGGTACTATCAAGACCGAAGGCGGTACTACCGTGACATGCCACGGTACTACCGCTTATACCTGCGGTACTACCGCAAGTACAGCTGTAGTCGCCAGTTCCACACAACCAAGATAACGACGGGTAGCTCAAAAGTGCAAGGAAAGGAGGGACAAGTGTACGTGTGATTCCACCCTACCTTTCTGACGCGGACCCCCTCTTAATGATACGGCTCTCCTACGACTCAACTCCACCAAAGTGAAACGTAGAACAACGCCAGCTTCGACAGTCTCCGAGGGGCACCGAATCGTCTTGTGCCTAATGATGAAGTATCTGAGGGACTCAAGGCACACGATTAGTCCGCAAAAGCATTGTCATCAATCACCAAAACACTTAGGGATAAATATACCCTTACAATCTCCCCCTTTTTGGTGGATTGATGACAACACGGGATTTGCACATAGATAAGATAATTTAGAGCAGTGGCAAACCCCACTTCTCTAAAATATAGACGGGGCTCCCCCTAGATGTGTGCACTTTAGATGAATGCTTTGGACTGCATGACACACAAACTAGGATCAACACTCCCCCTATATTTTAGAGACCAAGACATGATAATAAGCATAGCAAAGCATGAAGATAGCACAATATAATAAAAGCTTGCTAGGATATATAGAGTGCATATGTCTTACACCATACGAAGTAAGATAACCAAGGTTCAAACGAGAAAAAAAACGGCAAAGTTCAACTGAGAAAGCAGCAAACACACGACTCGCAAACTCGCAAATCCCTACACTCTCTCCCCCTTTGGCATCGAGACGCCAAAAAGGCAGAGAGGACACCTACACACACAAGAGGTGGCTCAAGCAGAGAAGTCGTCTCAAGCCTCTTCATCAGACGCCTCTGCAGCTGGAATGGACTCCTCGACCTCCTCCTCAGAATCAGTCCACCTGTATCCTTGCTTCTCCATCCACTCGGTCTCAGGAGTGATGTGCTCCTCAGACCCACAGACACATCCTCGCCATAGAGCTGCAAGACCTTGTTGTGCCGGGCGACGACTCTCCTTGGACTCCACGTGAGCCTGTCTTGGCCCTTGGCTTGCATGCGAAAAGAGACTTCATCTTATCCTTCAACTTCTTGGCCCAAGATGGCCTAGAGTCACTCTGAGAGGGCCTAGCAGAGCGGTCCTCGGCGCCAAAGAACATCCTCATCAACAGCAGCAGCCCTAGCAGCAGGCGCCAAAGACGAGTAGCGGTGCTAGCCAGATTAGGTTTGACCCATGAGCAGATGGGCTCATGGCGAATCCATCTGGAGCCAGGAACTCCTCCTCAGGGTACATCTTCTCCCAAGTCTTCAAAATCAGCAGAAACGGGTAGGGCCCATAAATAGGCACCTTGCGGTTGAACACAGCAAACCGAAGCTCACACCACATGATGTGAGAGACGTCAAGTGGCTGAGTCTGAGACGAGCGAGACTCCTAGCAAATAAGCATCTTGTCCACCATATAGGCATGAACCTTGTCTTTGTCACCGATGCGTGGGAATAAGGAGTTGCGGAAGATGCGGTACATGATATCCAGAAAGGGGTTGAGAACCAAAATTGTCTTGCTATTGGCGAGCGTCTTCTCAACCATGAACGGGGTGAGCTTGTCCTTGTCGGCAGAATCAGCATTGCCATGAGGGCGAACACCCACAGGAGTGTAAAGTCCATCATCGACAACTTGAAGCAAATCCATGAACTCCTTCCGGTAGCGACGCTTGCGGCCATTGGTCATCCAGTCATCCTTCTTTCTTCATTGGGTGGAAGTACATGAAGCAAAGAACCGACATATGATCTCGGGGTCATAGTCCGGTGGAAAGAGATCACATGCTCAATGCCAAACTGCTCCACCAAGTCGAGCCTCCCCAAAGTAGTCACGGAACTTGTCCTTCCTCATGTGGTGCATATCAATCCACTTCACTTCCACATAGTTATTCGCTTATTCTTGATGACATCCAAATAGATTTGGGTGCAGGTCTTGTTCGAACAGTTCACACCCTCGATAGTGGGCGTGGGGTCACATAAGGGTGAAGCTGCCTGAGACGGACATACTCTATAGGGCCTGTCTCATCCATACCCCTGGCGGGCTCCTTGTGCTTGCTAGCGGTGGTCTTGACATTGCGCTTGGACGAGATGACCCCTCGGGAACTTCTCTGGGTTGCTTGACCGCTTGGAGCCAGTGTCATGAATGGGATTGGACCGCGAGAGCCACCACCGAGACACACACGCAAAGCACCAAAACAAAAGGCGAAAAGAATCAATGCAAAGGCCATAAGACAGCACATGAAACCCATAGAAGATAAGCGAGAAAGTTGGCATGCGATAGATGTGAGCCACGGTAGATCTGCCATGGTTTGCGGTACTAAAGGCTTAGTACAGCTCTGCACACGGTAGTATCGTCTTGGGTCACGAGTAGTACCGTGGATGGGACGATAGTAAACTTTTAGTACCAAGACGCTGCTGCTGTGTAGTACCGCGCCCTAGGGGCGATAGTACCGTGCGAAGCGGTAGTACCGCTCTCACGGGCGGTAGTACCGCGTCGCGTCAGATCTAACAGGATTTGAATCTGAAAAAGAACCGCGAAGCCATGGCGGTGCTACGGTGATCAGATCTAGCACAAGACAACAATACAAGTGTAAATCCTATGCAATACCACACTCCTTCATCCTACTCTTGCAAAGATTTAGACTAGGAATCTCAAGAACATACAAGCCTCCCCCAAAACCTAGAAGAACCAAAACACAATCAAAAAGGAGAAGGATTTGGGGAAAAACCTTGGTCCATAGCAAGAGCACATGGTGGGGAACGATCCCACCGGACGGAATCACGGGAGGGCAGCCGGTGGAGGAGATCCGGCGACGAACGCCGGCTCCGTTCGTGAGCACGAGAGAGGAAGAGAGACGTGGAGAGAAAGAGGACGAATGGGTATGGGGAGTTAGAACTCCCCCTGCTCGGCCTTATCCCCACGCGCTCGAACCGGCGTGGTAGTACCGCGGGTCATCGCGGTAGTACCGCTTCGAGCGGAAATACAGCGCCGAGGCGGTAGTACCGCTCAACCAGCGGCGATAAAAATTACTGCCGCTTGGGGACTGATAATACCGTGCTCCCATCAGCAGATAGTACCGTGGTTGGCCGCGGTAGTACCGTGCCCGACCGCGGTAGTACCGTGAGCTCACGACACCGAAGGTTTCAAACAAGAGAAAAAAACGCCTTTGCACGAAAAAAAAACAGACACACACCCAAAACTACAAAAACAAGCACATACCAAGGGAACAACAGGAAATCCCTAAGTGACAAAGCCTCTCGAGGAGAGAGGGCGGTGGCTGAAGCCACCTATGTTTGAGTTGGATGGTATGGCACCGCGAAGAATTATCCTTGGGCCTATGACCAAAACTCGTCTTTGAAGCACACGTACCGTCAAAAATGGCTATGTGAAAGAGGTGATCTATTTATGCATAATGGGGGAGGGAGAGTTCATTGAGAGAACAACACTCCCCCTATGTCTATGCCTACACCTAAACTAGACAACAAGTTAAGTGTGGTGGGGGGGGGTGCACGGGTTCAAGTCACATTGCTCAAATCAATGATATTTAGCTCATGCCTTAACTCGCGAAATCTTGCTTCATCCAAGGGCTTCGTGAAAATATCTGCAAGGTTATCATGAGTGTTGACATGCTTGAGCTCGATCTCCCCTCGCCTAATGTGATCCCGGATGAAGTGATACCGAATCTCAATGTGCTTCGTCTTGAAGTGTTGCACCGGGTTGAGAGAAATCTTGATGGCACTTTCATTATCACACCAAAGAGGCACTTTGTCACAAATGACACCGTACTCCTTTAAAGTTTGCCTCATCCATAGGAGTTGAGCACAACAACTACCGGCCGCCACATACTCCGCTTCGGTGGACGAGAGAGACACACAACTTTGCTTCTTGAAAGACCAACTTACCAAGGAGCAACCAAGAAATTGGCACCCTCCGGAAGTGGACTTCCTATCCACTTTGTCTCCCGCCCAATCAGAATCCGTGAAACCTTCAAGCTTGAAGTTTGCTCCTCTTGGGTACCATAAGCCAAAGTTTGGGGTATGAGCCAAATATCGAAGATTAAACTGACCGCCACAAAGTGACTTTCCTTTGGTGCGGCTTGAAAACGCACACATCCCCACACTCAACATGATATCCGGTCTAGATGCACAAAGGTAAAGCAAGGAGCCAATCATGGAGCGATATACCTTTTGATCCACCGCTTTACCATTGGGATCGATGTCAAGTTTGCACTTGGTAGGCATTGGTGTAGTAGCCGGCTTGACATCACTTAGCTTGAATCTTTTAAGCATGTCTTGAGTGTATTTGGCTTGGTCGATGAAGGTTCCTTCTCTTCTTTGTTTGATGTCGAAACCAAGGAAGAACTTCAACTCTCCCATCGAAGACATCTTAAACTTGGAGGTCATGAGAGCGGCAAATTCTTCATTGAAAGCTTTGTTAGGGGAACCAAAGATAATATCATCAACATATAGTTGGCATACAAACAACTCCCCGTTGACCTTCTTAGTAAAAAGAGTGGGGTCGATTAGCCCTACTTCAAATCGACGATCTTGTAGCAACTCGGTAAGGTGGTCATACCACGCACGTGGGGCTTGTTTAAGGCCATAGAGTGCCTTATCGAGTTGATACACATGATCCGGAAAGTAGGAATCCTCGAACCCGGGGGGTTGCTTGACATAGACCAACTCATTAATAGGACCATTAAGAAAAGCACTTTTCACATCCATTTGTTGCAACTTAAAGTTGTGATGGGAAGCATAAGCAATCAACAAACGAATGGATTCAAGACGAGGAACGGGAGCAAAGGTTTCACCGTAGTCGATACCCTCGACTTGGGTGTAGCCTTGTGCTACCAATCTTGCCTTGTTGCGAATGATGTTCCCATGAACATCTTGCTTGTTCTTGAAGATCCACTTGGTTCCAATGACGCTGTGGTTCCCGGATGGTCTTGGCACCAATCTCCACACCTTGTTGTACTCGAAGTTGTTGAGTTCTTCATGCATTGCATTGAGACAATCCGAGTCTTCGAGCGCCTCATAGACCTTTTGGGGTTCGACACAAGAGACAAACGCGTGATGTTCACAATAGTTTGCCAATTGTCTACGAGTGCTTACCCCCTTTCTTAGGCTTCCAACCACATTTTCCATGAGATGGCCTTGGGTGGTGAGCTTGGAAGCAATCTTCGCGGCACGACGCTCTAATTCCTCCTCGGGTGTGGAAAGAGGAGGGTTGACTTGATCATTTTGAGCGCCGTCTTGAGCTTGTTCTTGATCTTGAGGTTGCTCTTGATCTTGAACTCGCTCGAGGGGAAGAACTTGACCTTGGGCATCATTTGGTGGTTCACCACCGTCTTGAGGCAGATCTTGCCCTTGGTCTTGTTCACGAGGTTGAGGGCCTTCACTTTGTTCTTCGGAAGCGTGTGGGTCTTGATGAAGTGATGGCTCTACGTGAGTAGAGCATTGTCCTTCTCCTTCGGCCACAAGGGGTTCCTCAATGGGTAGGATTTGACCAATACCCATTCTTCTTATGGCTTGGGGAGGAATTTCATCACCTATATCACAAGTACCACTTTGCTCCACTTGGGAGCCGTTATTTTCGTCAAACTCTACGTTACACGTCTCCTCAATGAGTCCAGTGGACTTGTTGAGGACACGGTAAGCATGAGAGTTTGTAGCATAACCAACAAATATGCCCTCATGAGCTCTAGCCTCAAATTTAGACAACCGAACACCTTTCTTGAGAGTGAAACACTTACAACCGAACACCCGGAAGTACTTGAGGTTGGGCTTGTTGCCGGTGAGGATCTCATATGGAGTCTTGTTCAAGCCTTTGCGAAGATAGAGCCGATTGGATGCATGACATGCGGTGTTGATGGCTTCGGCCCAAAAGTTGTACGGAGACTTGAACTCCGCCATCATGGTCCTTGCCGCATCCATCAACGTCCGGTTCTTCCTCTCCGCAACACCATTTTGTTGAGGGGTATAAGGTGCCGCATATTGATGCTTGATCCCCTCATCACTAAGAAACTCATCCAAGGTGTAGTTCTTGAACTCGGTGCCGTTGTCGCTTCTTATTGTCAAGATCTTTGCATCATGTTGACGTTGAGCTAAATTTGCAAAGTTGATGACGGTTTGTTGGGTCTCACTCTTCCTCTTGAAGAAGTATACCCAAGTGTATCTTGAATAATCATCCACAATCACCAAGCAATACTTTCTTCCTCCAAGACTATCAAAAGATGGAGGCCCGAAGAGATCCATGTGAAGGAGCTCCAAGGGTCTCTTCGAGTAAATGATGGTTGAGGGAGGGTGAGCCTTTTCATGAAGCTTTCCTTCGATACAAGCACTGCAAGCACGATCTTTGGCAAAACTAACATTTGTTAGTCCACGGACATGGTCCCCCTTGAGAAGACTTTGCAAATATCTCATATTGACATGGGCTAAACGGCGATGCCAAAGCCATCCCACGTCAACTTTAGCAATTAGGCATGTCGCGGTCTTAGTGGGTTGCTCCGAAAAGTTAACCACATAGAGGCCGTTCTCGACATGCCCAACAAAGGCTACTTTAAGAGTCTTGCTCCACAAGAGGGCCACGATATCAATATCAAAGAATGTAGCAAAGCCCATGAGTGCAAGTTGACGAACGGAAAGTAAATTGAATGCAAGGGACTCAATAAGCATGACTTTCTCGATCGTTAGATCATGAGAAATGACAACCTTGCCGAGACCCAATACCTTAGAATGTGATGCATCACCCCACTCTACATTGGTGGGCATAGATGGAATCTCTTGCACGTCCACCACCAAGTCCTTGCTCCCGGTCATATGATTTGTTGCTCCACTATCGAGCAACCATGATCCCCCACCGGAAGCAAACACCTACACGAGATCAATGCTTGGTTTTAGGTACCCATTTAGTAATGGGTCCTTTGATGTTAGTAACAAGGGTCTTGGGAACCCAAATAGACCATTCAATGTACTCATAAGAAAAACCAACAAATCTAGCATAGACATGTACATCACTAGCACGACACAACACATAAGAAGGGTTAAAGTCGCCGGCTTTGTTTGAGGAAATGCTTTTGCTCTTTTGGACGTTAACTTCCTTCACTTTCTCCTTCTTCTTCTTGGAAGCACCCTCTCCCTCTTTCACGAACGTTTGTTTGAGGGGAGGAGGACGATTGGCCTTGTTGTTCTTCTTCTTCTTGCTCTTGGACTTGGGTGCAAACCCAATTCCTTCTTTGGCCACAACTTCCTTTTGATTGCTCAAAAGGTTGTTGAGGTTTTTCTCACCTTGAATGCAAGTCACAAGGCCTTTCTCAAGTTGATCCTTCAACTTGGCATTTTCTTCCACAAGATGCACATGCTCACAACAAGGGTTAGTAGCACATGCATTATCAATTAATACCATATGAGGAAAGGTGGCCTTTTCCTTGATTAGCTTAACTTGGAGTTGAGCATGAGACTCTTTGAGGCTAGCATGGGTACCCTTCAAGACCTTGTGGGCCTTGTCAAGTATCTCAAACTCCTCTTTGAGTCTAGCATGATCAACCCCAAGTTTAGCCTTCTCGGAGGTTAGCACACGAGACATGACAAGAGCATGATCAAGATCTTTCTTTAACTTAGCATGGTCATCATTGTGTGACTCCTGAAGAGTCAAACGATGCACACGCTCTTCCTCAAGAGCATTAGAGAGATCCGATATCTCATCGGCATAGTCACAACTATGACCTTCCATCTTGGAGATGGTTTCTTCGTGAGCCTCGATCATGTCATTGGCCTCACCAAGTTGTTCCAAGAGAGCAACAAAGTGCTTCTTGGACTTTCCTTTGAGCTTACTCATAAAAGACTCAAATTCATTCACTTCCTCATTAGACTCAACAAGTCCATCAATGCAATCCTCCACGGAGGGATTAGTAATGATGGTGGTTGTGATGTTGGGGGTTACCTTGTTTGAAGCCTTAGCCATGAGGCATCTAGCGGTGATGTTTTTGTTGGGTGATTCGAAGAGAGACACCCGGGGAGTAGCAATGTCAATGGACGCCATGGTCGTTGCTTCTTCATTCTCATCATTATCGTCATCCTCTTGGTATTCTTCTTGAACCACCAACCCACGAGTGGGAGTCTTCTTGGCGAAGTTGTTCTTGTTGGGGAAGGACTTGGCTTTGTCTTTACGAATGAACTTGCCACCATTGTCTTCCCGCTTCTCGTAAGGACAATCCGCAACGAAATGGCTCACATTGCCACAGTTGAAGCAAGTTCTAACTCGTTGCTTGCCCTTGACACCACTTGAGTTGTTTTTGTTGAAGTTGGGCCTTGAGCTCTTCTTGCTCCAAAATTGTCTTGAAGCAAGGGCCATGTGCTCATGATAGTCAAACTTGGTGTCTTCGGGGTTGCTTTCCTCATCTTCCACTTCTTCCTCTTCTTCCATAGTAACCTTGGCCTTCAAGGCAAGGTTAGGCTTCTTTGCTCTTTGAGAACGGAGCACCGCATTGTCGGCGGTCTTGTCCAAGATGCTCATTGCAATGAACTCATCCAACACTTCACTTGAGGTCATGGTGTGGAAGTACGGTCGTTGACGAATGACGGAGGACATGGCCTTGTTGTAGGGCATCATGGCCTTGAGGAACTTCCACTTGATCCAATTGTCATCCGTGTCCTTGCTTCCATGATCTCGAAGTGCCACCGCGAGTTTGGTCACTCTTCGAAAGAGCTCACGAGGTTCTTCATCTTCTTTCATTGCAAACTCATCGGCTTCATCTTGCACCACTTCATAGTTGGAGCGTTGAATGCTAGCACTTCCACGGTAGAGACCCTCAACACATTTCCATGCTTCTTTAGCCACGACATGGGGTCGAAGATGAGGGAGATCTTCGGGAAGAATTGCATCTTGGATGATGAAAAGAGCACTCTCATTGAATTGATTGTCCACGTCTTCTCGAGGGGTGAAGTTGCTTGGGTCATGAGGGTAAAAACCTTCTTCAATAATTCTCCAAAGGTTAGTATTCACATGTTTCAAATGACGCTTAAAGCGATAGACCCAATTATCAAAATCTTCATGTTTCTCATATTTAGGAGGTGGACCGGCATGATTCAAATGAGTGGAGGGGATTGGCCCTTTATAGACCGGGGGTTCCACATGGGCAAAGATGCCGGTGCCATTTCTACCACTAGTTGAAGGACTGTTTTCATTGTTAGCTTCCCCCTTGTCGGAGATAGCATCCGTCACCTTGTTAGTAGGATCACCTGTTGGGGAACGTAGTAATTTCAAAAAATTTCCTACGCACACGCAAGATCAAGATGATGCATAGCAACGAGAGGGGAGAGTGTCGTCTCGTACCCTCGTGAGACTGAAGCGGAAGCGATCTGGCGTAGAGGAAGTAGTCGACGTTCTCCTCGCGATCCGACCGATCCGGCGCCGTTACTCCGGCGCCCCGAGTTCTTGACACACGTACAGCTCGATGGCGTCCCTCGTACTCGATCCAGCCGAGTGTCGAGGAGAGTTCCGTCGGCCGACGGCGTGGTGACGATCTTGATGTTCTATCGTAGCAGAGGTTTCGCTTAAGCTTCGCGACGATATGACCGAGGTGGAATATGGTGGAGGGGGCACGCACACGGCTAAGGAACGATCCGTAGATCAAACTTGTGTGTTCTAGGGTGCCCCCTGCCCCGTATATAAAGAAGGGAGGGGGAGGTGCGGCCGGCCCAAGGGAGGCGCTTGCGAGGAGTCCTACTCCCAGGGAGTAGGACTCCCCTTCCTAGTTGGAGTAGGATTGGGGAGGGGAAGAGAGAGGGGCGCCCCCTCTCCTTGTCCTATTCGGACTAGGGGAGGGGCGCGGCCACCCCCTGGCCGGCCCTTCCTCTTCTCCTCGTGGCCCACTAAGGCCCAATAGCCTCCGGGAGGTTCCAGTAACCCCGGTTTTCAGTAAATCCCGATTTCACCCGGAACCATTCCGAACTCAAATATAGGCTTCCAATATATCAATCTTTATGTCTCGACCATTTCGAGACTCCTCGTCATGTCCGTGATCACATCCGGGACTCGAACTTCTTCGGTACATCAAAATACATAAACTCATAATAAGCATCGCATCGAAACCTTAAGCGTGCGGACCCTACGGTTCGAGAACAATGTAGACATGACCGAGACACGTCTCGGTCAATAACCAACAGCGGGACCTGGATGCCCATATTGGTTCCTACATATTCTACGAAGATCTTTATCGGTCAGACCGCACAACAACATACGTTGTTCCCTTTGTCATCGGTATGTTACTTGCCCGAGATTCGATCTTGGTATCCAATACCTAGTTCAATCTCGTTACGGCAAGTCTCTTTACTCGTTCCGTAATACATCATCTCACAGCTAACTCATTAGTTGTAATGCTTGCAAGGCTTGATGATGTGTATTACCGAGAGGGCCCAGAGATACCTCTCCGACAATCGGAGTGACAAAACCTAATCTCAAATCGCCAACCCAACATACGCCTTTGGAGACACTGTAGTACTCCTTTATAATCACCCGATTACGTTGTGGACGTTTGGTAGCACCAAAGTGTTCCTCCGTAAACGGAGTTGCATAATCTCATAGTTACAGAACATGTATATGTCATGGATAAAAGCAGTAGCAACATACTAAGCGATCGTGTGCTAAGCTAATGGAATGGGTCATGTCAATCAGATCATTCTACTAATGATGTGACCTTGTTAATCAAATAACAACTCTTTGTTCATGGTTAGGAAACATAACCATCTTTGATTAACAAGCTAGTCTAGTAGAGGCATACTAGTGACATGTTGTTTGTTTATGCATTCACACATGTATCATGTTTCCGGTTAATACAATTCTAGCATGAATGATAAACATTTATCATGAAATAAGGAAATAAATAATAACTTTATTATTGCCTCTAGGGCATATTTCCTTCATCACCCACTTTCATAGGCGCGGTAGATAGTTTAAGTCCCTCTAGAAAATCATTAAACATGCTTTTAACCTTGGCCGTCATGGAGGTTTTCAATGTGTCTAAAGCCACATTGAATTCCTCACGAGAGACCGAGGTTCCCCCTTCGGCCGAAGACGAGATGGGATTTACACCGGAGTGTTCCTCCGCACCATCGTTGGTGTCAACCATACTCTTCGGACGGCAAAGTCCTTAATAAAGAGACGAGGCTCTGATACCAATTGAAAGGATCGATATGGTTGACTAGAGGGGAGGTGAATAGGCAACTAACAATTTTTAAGCTTTTCTTTACCAAATTAAACTTTACAACAAATAGGTTGTCTAGATATGCAACTAAGTGAGCAACTTATATGATGCAATATCAACTAGCACGCAAGCAAACAATAGATGTAACAATAAGTAAGCTTGCGAAAGTAAAGGCACGAAATAACCAAGAGTGGAGCCGGTGGAGACGAGGATGTGTTACGGAGTTCCTTCCTTTTAAAGGAAATGCGTCTCCGTTAGAGCGGTGTGGAGGCACAATGCTCCCCAAGAAGCCACTAGGGCCACCGTATTCTTCTCACGCCCTCACACGATGCGAGATGCCGTGATTCCACTATTGGTGCCCTTGAAGGCGGCGACCGAACCTTTACAAGCAAGGTTGGGGCCATCTCCACAACAATCAGAGGCTCCCAACAACAACAACACCACGAAGCTTCACCACAATGGAGTATGGCTTCGAGGTGACCTCAACCGTCTAGGGTGCTCAACACCCAAGAGTAACAAGATCCGCAAGGGATAAGTGGGGGGAATCAAATATCCTTTGGTGGAAGTGTAGATCGGGCCCTTGTCACCCAATCCCGAGCAAATCAACAAGTTCGATTGGCTAGGGAGAGAGATCGGGCGAAAATGGAGCTTGGAGCAACAATGGAGCTTAGAGGTGGAAGAGGTGGTCAACTAGAGGTAGAAGACATCCCTTATATAGTCGTGGAAAAAATCCAACCGTTATCCACAAGTTCTGCCCGCGACTCACGGTACTACCGCTCCAAGGAAGCGGTACTACCGCGACGCCGCGCGGTACTACCGTGGAAGACCACGGTACTACCGTGGCAACCGTGACAGCGAAACAAGCTCGACGAAGGAGCGTACTACCGCAGGCGGTACTATCGCTCCCCTTATGATACTACCGCAAGGCAGAGGAATCACGACACGGGAAGGGCGCGGATGAAAAACTTACATCCGTGCCTACTTCCGCAGAAACTAGGGTGGTGCAAAAACCCGACGCGGTACTACCACTTGAGAGGCGCGGTACTACCATGGTCGGCGTGGATGTAAAAAATTACATCCGCGCCTACTACCGCGACACTGCGGTACTAGGTCGAAGGGGCACGGTACTACAACTCCTAGGGAGCGGTACTACCGTGGGCCCCAGTAGTACTGCTATTGGCGAAGCGGTACTACCGTGAAGCGCGGATGTAAAAAATTACATCCGCCCCTACTACCGCACCGGAGCGGCACAAGGCCAGGGTGTCGCGGTACTACCGCACCGAAGGGGCAGTACTACCGTGACACGCCGCGGTACTACCGCTTATACCTGCGGTACTACCGCAAGTACAGCTGTAGTCGCCAGTTCCACACAACCAAGATAACGACGGGTAGCTCCAAAGTGCAAGGAAAGGAGGGACAAGTGTACGTGTGATTCCACCCTACCTTTCCGACGCGGACCCCCTCTTAATAGTACGGCTCTCCTACGACTCAACTCCACCAAAGTGAAACGTAGAACAACGCCGGCTTCGACAGTCTCCGAGGGGCACCGAATCGTCTTGTGCCTAATGATGAACTATCTGAGGGACTCAAGGCACACGATTAGTCCGCAAAAGCATTGTCATCAATCACCAAAACACTTAGGGATAAATATGCCCTTACACCAACCTACCGTCGTAACATCTGGCGGTAAGGCTTCAAATCCTGCCGCCATGGGGTTTGGCGGTAGGTGGCAAAGCAGAGCAGTGTTTGTTCTGTTTTTCCTCTTCTTCACTTGAAGACAAATCAAGTCACAGCAACAGCAAGTTTCATCTAATCGAAGACGTAGTTCATCACAAGTTTCACAAATCAAAGACGTAGTTCATGACAGGTTTCACAAATAAAGTACATAGTTCATGATAGGTATCACAAATCAAAAACATAGTTCATCACATGTTTCTCGAATCAAAGGCATAGTTCATGACTAGTTTTTTGAAACGAAGGCCTTATTGGGTCACACGAGGCCATTTTCCTTTTTTGTCGCGTGCCTCATCCTCCTCTTGGGCTTCACGAGCCCTTGCAAGATTTCTTGCTCTCTCCTCTTGACGAGCAATCTTCTCCTTGCGTGCCGTCTCCTCTTCACGCTTCTTGCGCTCCATCCTCTCCTTTTCACGACGCTCTTCATCCAAGCCTCTCTGAAATGCTTCTTCAAACAACCGCTGCCTCCGTAGACAATCTCGAAGTTGATCTTTCTTAACATCTTCTGGCACACCTTGATCTATCCATGTGAAGTACTTACAAAGTGGAGGCGGCGACTAGGTACGAATAAAGAACAAATGTGGTCATTAGTAAGATAGATTCAATGGTTGACGACATGTTTGAACTTGAACAACTCACCGGCGGTACATCATAGGCGTGAGCTGGACGAGGACGATCGTAGGCATAGTTGGGACAAACAAAATATCTTCTTCCTTCCATCCATGATTTGTTGCGGTCGGTGGATACCTTAACTTTGCAAACATCTCCACGCCAACATGATGGAGTTCTCATATCTTTGTCCTTCACCTTATCCAACTTGGCGTCTGTCCACTTGTCCGGCATATCCTCGCGGTTAGCACACGGTGGCCTCGTCACGGAACCGGAAGAAGCCATGCCTATAAAGACAAACTTGGTAGTTAGTAAAGTAAAAAAAATGTATGTATGCAAAAAACAAATAAACAAGACCAAATAACAAATACCATTCACCTTATTTCAACCATGTGGGTTAAGCAAGATGTCAATAGGCCTTCCTCTATGAACCCTTCTCGTCCTACGACCACGGCCACCGGTACCCGACCGCCCCCCACGCCCTCTAATACTGTCTCCTCGTCCACTACCGCCAAGATTCGTCCATCCTCCACGCGCACCACTCCTGCCTCCTCGTCCACTACCACTCCTACCTCCTTGTGTGCCACCGGTACCTCCTCTTCGGGCACCACTTTGACTAGGATCCGGAGTGTTGGCATCGGTCCGTGGCTTTTTGGTGCATTTCCTAACATTGTGTCCCGGCTCGTCACATTTACCACAACTGTTGATCTCCGGTGCCTCCATGAAATGGCCGCTACCAAATTGTTTCATTCCGGTGTATCCAGCTAGGTCATCCATGTCACCCCTAAACCTCTTCTTTCTTCTTCTTCCCTTTGTAGGCACCATGAGTTCGGGGTCGGGGACGATGTGTGGCCCATGATACTCAGGCCACTGTGACTGATCTAGGAAGGGATGAAACCTAGGAGCCCATGTCAACCTCGTTCGTTCCAATGTGAACTCATGCAACCGCAAGGTGGTACCATCGGATACTTTCAAATTTATGAACCTTGCGGCGGTCATCACATGCGAGCAAGGCCAATGATACTTGTGATGTCTCTCGCACTGACACCACAGGGTCTTGAGGCGCACCTCATATGCTACTCCACCGTATGTCATGCCGTCCCTTGTTGTGCCACCCAGCTCATCGACTTGGTAGATTTGTTCTTTTTCATTGAAACTAATGATTTGTTGATGCCAAGACTTGCGCGCTTGATGCTTCAACCAATCCTCAACTTTGAAGGGAAATTCCATTTTCTCACCTATCCATTTGGCTGTCTCTTCATAATGCCTCAGAAAGTACTCGTTGAGCTTGAAGAAGGTATATTTCACTATTGCAGTGACCAGCAAAGAACGGACACCCTTGAGCACATTGCTTAAGCATTCCACCATGTTACTTGTCATGTCTCCGTATCGGAAACCTCCTTCATCGTAAGCACGTGACCACTTATGCTTCTCCGGAAAATTCCTTGTCAAGAATTCTCTCCCTCCTTTGTTCTTTTTCAAAGCCTCGAATAGCTTATCATAGCGGCTTTGGAATGTGGCGGTGTTGAATGCCACACAAACATGGGTAAGATCTTTGCAAAACTGCTTACTCTTGCATGCACGGTAAAAGTTTGCCATGAAATGCCTCATGCACCAACGGTGTTGGAGCTTTGGATAGCCTGGAATATCAACTTCTATTGCTTTGAGAATCCCATGATGGCGATCCGATATGATGCACACCTCTCTTTTGAGAGGCCCCACCTACCCATCTTCCCATAGTTTCACTGAGGTGGGGCCAATCACCTTAGTCATCACATGATCCATAAACCACTGTCAATTATCATAGTGCTCGAAAGGCACCAACGCAAATGCCACCGGCAACACATTGTCATTGGACGAGTGGGCCATTGCTACCATCAACGTGCCCTTTACTTTCCGGTCAAGAACGTGCCATCAATTGACAACACGGGGCGGCAATGCGTAAATGCATCGATGCATTGACCAAAGCTCCAAAAAGCTCGATGAAACACTCCCTCAATTGACTCCACCTGATGGCGCATTCCCGGGTTCCGATGAGCAATGGCTGCCAACATCTTGGGAAGAATGTTATATGCGGCTTCATAATCACCATGCAACATCCTTATAGCATTTGCCTTTGCCATCCACGCCTTTCCATACTTGATCGGGTACCCGAATCTTTTGAAGACCGAACTCATGAGGAACTTGACCTTCACGGTTGGATCATGGGATATCTCATTCAACAATTTATAGCCTAGATACTCGGACGTGAGTTGGCGGTGTCCCTTGCTTCGGTCTGCTTTCTCCGGCGGTATGCACTTGTGGGTGGCCACACAACTCTTCAACTCCCATTGCCCGGTTTCCTTGATATTTCTTCCACGGACCTTCCATGGGCAACCTTCTTTGTCACATTTGATTGTGTAGCGCAATTTTTTGTTGGAATGACCAACAACGAACGGCCTATGATTTCGAATGGCCTAGTCACTCAACCATATCTTGAACTCCTGCAAACAACCAAACTTGATCCCTTTCTTCAAATGAGCATTCTCGTCCTCACCCGGTGGCCTTGGATCACCCATCCTCGGGCAAGGCGATGGTTCGATCAAGCCCAACCTCATGCCACCATCAACAACGGCCTTGTCGGCAAGGCTTAGATCACGGAACAAAGTGGGTCCTCTTTCCTTGCCATTGACCTTCTTGTAAATTTGATTTTCTTGCGGCGTGAATCCATCCTCATCCAATTCTTCCGGTGGACCCTCATCATCCGACTCATACCTACACATACGGCTATAAGGTAGGTTCTGGTCCATGTCTTGTTGATGCACAATGACATCCAAGTCACCAATGGGATTGTAATGAATCTCTTCTTCTTCCGCATACACATCATCTTGAGCAATAGCATCTCCATCAACATGAGCAATGACATCTCCATCAACATGAACATTTGCATGTTCATCAACATGAGCAACGGCCTCATCTTCAACATGATCATCACCTACAAGAACAATTGCTCTAGCATTGATGATGTCCTCTTCATTTGGTTGGCTACTTGGTGGTTGGCTAGCCGCATTGTGGTCAAACACCACGACAGCATCATGTATTGGGGAGGACACATTCCGGTTCAAGTCAAGTAGTGGCCGAGGAACTTCAACCTTGAATTGTCTTGTGGCAAATAACTCAAGTGACTTGTCTTGTGATCCCTCAACTTTCTCCTTATACACATCCCAATGCAATTGAGAGGTGATGGGCATACTCTTTAATCGGGATCTTACTCCCACTCCCACATCATAACGTCCAATAAGCTTCACACCATCACTTGGGTTAATCCAATTGAGGACGTTTCTCACTTTCACAACAATATCATCATAGCTCGGGCTTGTCTAAAAAACCATGGCCTCCTCCCCTTCGTCGGCATTTCCATGCATGAAAGTCGCCTTGTCCAAATAATGCACATTCACTAGTTTATCCATCTAAAAACAATGGAACAAAATTGAGTCATCCATGGACCGGTCATTTCATATGGATGGACTATCTAAAATATAAGGTTTTAAATCTAACAACTAGTTTTTTACCTTAATCATAGCACTAACCCTAACCCTAACCTAAATATACCCCTAACCCTAACTCTTAAGCTAGCTTGCCACAACAAAGAGTGACACATATTACTTAGATCAACCATAAATACACCATAAATGCCCCATAAATGTGCCATAAATGCACAATAAATGCTAAACTAGAGGAAGAACTAGAGGGTTGCAAAACTAGTTCATTCCAACAAAAGTAGATGATTTGAACCAACCAAATGAAGGGGGGATGGGGGAGGTACCTTGGGTGATGCAAATGGCCTTGATCCACCGGCCAAATCTCAAGCAACGAAGGGGGGGTCTAGTGGGTGTTTTGGTGGGGGAGAAGAGGGGGAGAGAGTGTGAGCTCGGGAGGGAGGAAGAAGATGAGTGGAGTGGGTGGGTGGTGAGTGAACCCCACCAAACATTATCTCCAGGACCCTACCGCCGGGGTCCTCGGCGGTAGGGTGTTGGAGCCTAGCGCCGAGCCCTGCGGCGGTATGTCCCTTTGCCACGTCAGCCCCCGTTAACGGCCAGACGGCCGTCAAAGTACCCTACCGCCAGCTAGCATGGCGGTAGCTTGCACACATCTATCGCCACGGAACCCGGCGGTAGCTAAAAGGGTCAAATGTCGAAATAATTTCAAACCGGGGTTAGATCCCGATTTTATACGTGAAAAGGGTCAAAACACGAAATTTTGCCCCCATGCGCTACTGCAAACTCGTTGACAAGACATAATCAATTATTTTCCTAAGAGACCAATCCAGCTCAATTAGTGATCTGTTATCTTAGTTTTTGCCATCTGGTGACCGATGTTCGACCGTGGAGGATGAACTGCACCTGTACTGAACATGGGTCTAACTAACGATTTTTTTGGGCTTACAATGAGGCCGAGTAGTTTGTATTAAAAAAACTTGTTAGTGATCCGATGTTTTTCATGTATTGTTTTTTAGTAAATCCTGCATCAGGAAGTAGGAAAACTGCATTTTTTTATTTACAAACATTTTTTATATGACACGGAAACTCATTAAATAATCTCATATATAAAAATCACCGTGGAGAATTTTGTGAATACTAATACTCCCTCCTTTCCAAATTATTTGGCTCATCTAAACAAATATTTTTCATTTTATTAGTCTCAATTCTATAGTTATCATCACATGTTTAGATTTTGAGGGGCGGTAAATCATTGCGTGCAATTATCAAGAGAAGACTCACCAATATAACATGTACTAGAAGTGCTTGGTGCTTTAGTAGTCATGTATGCATGCATTTTAATTAATACTCCCTCTGTCCTAAAATTCTTGTCGTAAATTTATTTAAATACCGATGTATCTAACACTAAAACATACTAAATACATCCATATTTAGACAAATCTAAGACATGAATTTTGAAATGAAGGAAGTACATCAGTAAAAATAACTTTTGAGAAAAACGAGCATACTAATTAAACAATTTTGCAAACTACAAAAGTATTCCAGTTTTGTTAGATATGTTTCTAAATTAAGACCTATAAATCGCAAAGAAGGGAGTAATGTTTTTCAAGCAATTACCATACAAATAGCAACCCCAACAAGGCAATCTTAATTAAGGAGATCGTCATTTCCAGCGCAAAAAAAGGAGATCGTGATTTTTGTTAACACTGACACATACTAGTGTGGTACAGCGGTGTGGGCATGATTTATCTACAATTCACTTTCGAATCTGGCCCCACTAGCGCATGGTCTGGTCATGTCAAGTGTGCACTGTTCATCTGTCACGCACAACCCATTTCGAAACCAGAACAAGCACTGGACTGGACCAGTGGACCTTGAATTCTAAGCCTATTCAACAGAGTAGAGTTGCAGTTGTGCCACCAGTGTACTCCTGGGCCCTAGCACCTAGGGCCAACTCCACCGCGCGACTCCAAACGGACGTCCGTTTTGTTCGGTTTTTGTCCGTTTGGGTAGAGATTTGGGGTCGAGTCCGGGCCTGTCCTGAGATGCGGTGCCCGTGCGCCCAGGGCGCGGCCGCATCCATTTGCCCCATCATGTCCGTCAGGGTCAAAAATGCCTAAATTTGCATCAAAATTAGTTTTCAACCCAAATAATCTGAAAATTAAAATAGTTTTACAACCCAATTGAAATTGTCTTTAATAAAATAGTTTTACAACCAAATCGAAATTGTCTTGACTGAACATAAATTGGACCAATACATCTATTGGTTGCCAATGTGATCCCAGACGTGCTCAACCAAGTCATTTTGAAGATTTAAATGAATGTGTCAATCACGCATCTCATGGTGGAATTGGACAACCTATTCAAATGTGGCCGGGTCTTGGTGCAGGGGCTCAATATTTTCACCTTGATAATCAAATCCTTGGTCGAAGATACTCTCATCATGCTCGTCCTCGACGATCATGTTGTGCATGATCACACAAGCAGTCATCACCCTCAAAGCTTCCTTTCATCCCATGACAGTGCAGGGTTTCGAACGATACCCCACCGGGATTGAAGCACACCAAAAGCACGTTCCACATCCTTTCTAACACTCTCTTGCATTTGGGCAAATCTCTTTCTCTTCTCACCTTTGGGCTTCGAGATTGTCTTAACAAAAGTTGACCACTGAGGATATAACATCTGCTAGATAGTATCCCTTGTTGTACTGGTGGCCGTTGATCTCAAAGTTGACAGGTGGGGAGTGGCCTTCTGCAAGCCTCGCAAAGACTGGAGAACGCTGCAACACATTGATATCATTGTGAGAACCTGCCATACCAAAGAAAGAATGTCATATCCAAAGATCTTGCGATGCCACCGCTTCTAATATAACAGTGCGCCCGTTAACATGCCCCTTGTACTGGCCCTGCCAAGCAAATGGACAGTTCTTCCCTCCCAATGGATATAATCTATGCCGCCAAGCATGCTCGAAAACCTCTAGGCTGCGTCGGCCGCCAACAATCTCTCTATATCGGTGGCGGTTGGTCGCCTCAAGTACTCTGGCTAAACACCTCGATCACGACCTAGCAAAACTTGTACATTGACATCGACATGTTGTCTCACTCATACGCACATACTCGTCCACCGGATCGCTCGAATACCATATGCAAGCATGCGGATGGCGCGGTGCATTACGTAAGAGGAGAATCCAAGCTTGCCAAGGCATCCGTCTTGCACTCGAAGTATGGGTCATGAGCAACCACTCCCTCTCGGATACGATTAAACACATGCCTTGCCATACGAAAACGGCGACGAAATTTATCCGGCTTGAAGAGCGGGGTGTTGGCAAAGTAATCGGCATAGAGCAAGGCGTGGCCTCTCTCCCTGTTGCGGTTCAGGTTGGGAGCACGGCCAGGGAGTGACCCCCTGTACCGAGGAAGCTGCCGTTGAATATGGTCGTGAACGACCAGTGCACCCACCACAAGATCTTCATCATCCGACGATGAATCGTCCGATGAACAAAGGAAGTGATGAAAGAAAAACTCGTCTCCACTGTCCATACCTTTGATGGCAAAAGGTCGAACACCTTGCGGTCGTGGTGGCGAAGAGGCCGCGATGATCACCTCGACGCAGCAGGGTGGTTCACGGCGGCCATCGCCGCTCTGGAGCTCTCGTCGGAAGCGCCTCGCCGCCGTGGTCTGTCGCCGGCAGTCATGTCCCTCCGCCACCAGCAAGGACGGCGACGGCCAAACCTCCCCCGATAGACGACCAAAACTACGGCAAAAGCGCGGGCGTGGTGGCGGCCATGTCGAGACGTGGTTTGGTATGGACGACGGGGCTGCGCGTGAGGCGGCGGAGAATAGGCGAGCCAATGGCGGGCGGGCGGGAGAGAGGGTGAAGCGTTGGGAGCGGAGGGACTGCTAGTGTCCCCGACAGGCGGGCCACGTGGGGGACAAGGGCGTGCGTCGCGGCCGTCCGCGCGTGTCCGTTTCACCCCAAACCGAGCGCAAGTTTGGGCCGGAGATGGGTCGAAAACGGATGGAATCCGGACATTTGTCCGTTTGAGGCCGCGCGCTGGACCGCCTCTTTTGTCCTTTTTACCCCGAACGGACGATGGCGGATAGGATAGAGTCGCGCGGTGGAGTTGGCCTAAACCTGCTGCTCGAACGTGGGGGGCAGGCTGCCGACAGAAACAGATCAAGGCCACACTGAACAGCCGAGATAACCCAACCCAAGGTGCTCGGCCTCCAAAAATTCGCTCTCAGCCAACAATGGGCTATATGAAGTTGCCATATTATAATAGCCATTTACAAAGTAGTACAACGCAACCCCAACGACGCCGTAAATGAAACAGGGGCACAATGCAGCGAAGCCAGGCCCGACATGGTAAAAGGGCCACCGCGCCCTGCGGTGCTGGTCCTTGTTTCAGCGTGGCCACTAGTCTCTACTCCTAATGTCTCAGTTGGTAGGTCGCGTTCCGGGTTTTATTTTCGTCCTCTGTTCCAGGTCTTTTTTCGTCCCACCTCCCACCTTCGCTTGGTTTTTTTTCGTCGTTCTTTTTTCGCCGGTTCTTTTCCCCCGCAGCACCGGTCTTTTTCAGATAGAGATACTACACGCATGACATGCAACGCCACCCCGCTCGATCTAGATCTCGGCGGCGGCGGCGGCTCCTCCCTCTACTCGCGCACCGACGGATCCCCCGGAGCCCTCCCCACCTCCTCCCTTCTCAGCGCCCATATCGCTACCCAGTGCTGCGGTACTTGGGAGGAGGAATTGGCGACGGAGGTGGCTCCACCTGGATGTCGCCGACCGCCCACCGGAAGGAATCGAAGCGGGACGATGTGGTTCGATGGCCAACGCGGGGCAGGAGGCGGCCATGGCGTTCCCGACCATGGCGGTCTTTCTCGATCCAAAGAGGAGACGTCCTCCAATCAGTTCCGCCCTCTCCCCCGCCGGCTTCGCCCTCCACTCACCTTCTTTCCTTAAAGAGGGGAGGCCCCAGATTGAGTCGAGCAAGTCAGCGGGCCGGCGGCCAGATCCGCCACAGCCACATCTTGTCGAGATGGGTCGCACCGGGAGAGGTAGATCGAGGGGGCGGGCACTGGTGCAGGGTGTCCGAGGACTGGTGTGGCAGCCGGCGGTTTGATTCCGTGGTGGAGGAGGCCTTGACCATGGTCGGGGCATCCGCTTGATCTCACGCCTCTCCTGGCCACCGCCACCGCTCGATTCCATGCCTCCACCAGCTGCCGCCGTTTGAGCACACGGGCGCGAGAATGGGAGACGATTCTGACGGGCGTATGTGCCATCATCCTCCAGTCAGCATCATGGACGGTACTAGATGCAGCAGTGGGACCTTACCCCTGCTCTCGGCTATGGTCAGTGATGAGCTCCCCCATCCCCCCTAGCTCTCTTCTTTGCCCTCACAATTTTTTTATGATCATGTTTATTGTCAGATCAAAGTCAATGGGACATGATGCACCATAAGAATAATATGTTTGCCTATTTTCAAATGACGAGTTGTTTCAGAGTTGTTAGAATAAGTGGGCCCTCATTCTTTTCTGTGTGAATTAGATTTGCTTGTTCGGAATTTTGCAGGCATGTGCTGTGATTTATTGATCTGGTCTTGTTTTGTTTGCAGAGACGCCTGGTGATGTATCAAATTCTGTCCTGCAAAATAAAGTAGCGCTGAGGATGATGGTTTTCATGTTGCCTTGGATCATGCTGGTTCGGCAGTGGCCTCTAATATGTCAGGTAAGATCTTGGGGTATTATATTCTCTGATTCTTCATTAGATTGTCGGCTCATTGCAGGATTTGTGTTGTTGTGTTGGGTTAGTTGTGATGCGTGTCGCCTATAGGGATACGCTGTGGCCGCGGGCCATGCGTGTGCCTATGCATGCTAGGTAATATTTGTGTTCATCCATGCAAGAGGAAAGTAACTTAATAGTTTGAAATAAAAATGATTCCGAGAAGATTTGGTCATGGTGCAGTATTCTTAGGCTAACTTATTATTTCTTGTAGAAGCTAGAAAGATATGTCTAGATAATAAATGTACATAAAATTTGGTACGTATAGTTTCAATACATTTGCATTTTACTTTCAGTTATATAGGTTTCTAGCATGCTTTTATTCGAGGTCTTTGCCAAGTGGTGTGTGGCTGAATTAGATGGCAGTTGTTCCATCGGTTGTTGCTGGTCATATAGAGTTTACCTTTGATTTCCTATATGGTGTACTTGGGTCCAGTTCTCTTCAGAAAATTTGATGTAGTTTTCTACAATAATTAGCCTGATTGGTATTATTTGGTGACCTATGAAGTTGTATAGCTATCTTGTAGAAGGAACCGGTAATCTGCCAAAAGTAGAGCCATGATAACTGCATTCAGTGAAGACTGTATTACAAGAATTTTCAATCAATAATAAAACCATGGTTTTCAGTAGTGCTTGTACAATGAAAAGGGATAGTCCCAAGATTCAAGTTTGTTCACCAGAGTGGCTTTTTAATTAGTTTTTGCTTTTGTTTCAAGTGCCAATCGAGGAACCATGGCAAGTACAAGCTTTATGCTACCATGAGGGTAAATTCTGCATCACTTATTAATCTTTGCTATACATTGAAGATGCAAAAAAGAAAGAAATAGATGGTTTTTCTGGGGAAGTAATAAGTGTAGTGGCCATCAACCGTGGGCGGGGAGAAGATGATGGGAACTTTTTGGGATGACAAAATTTGAGAGAGAGGAGATGCTAATGCTCCTGATTGTTGCTGATGATGTCTACGGGAGAGAGATTGGAAACACGATTTTTCATATGCATATCAATGTATAGCTACCGACATCCTGCTCTGAATTTTTGGTAGTTATCGAAGGGTAGAGGATTATTCAGTGATTGAACCACCCAACTGTTTCTTTGTATCTGACTTGCTAAGTGTTTAGGTGTTTAGGTGCACACGTCTGATGTGAAACTGAAATTAAGAGCTGAAAATAATATATTTTGTGCACAATAAGAGATGCAAGTATTTGCCAATCTGAATTGATTAACTCGGTTCTGAAAAAAGAATGAATTGATTAACTCAAGAGCAACAGTACCATGTCCTTATTAATAACAAATACCAAGATAAGCTGGGTACTGAAGTCATATTGAGTTACTGACACAACCCCATAATGAATGAGATGTGAACTAAGTCTTGATACGTATGACACAACTCTGTAGCAAACGTGCTACTTTGGTTTCTGAAGCTTAGTGCATATGATTTCTGGGCACTGGAGCCATACTGACACAGCCCCATAACGAATCTTCCACCATGCACTTCATTTGAACAATATGTAGTTTATATTCGAGGGTTCATGTGCTGGAGAGATAAATCATTGCAATCTTGACTATTGTATACTGATTTGGAACCTTGCCGAGCGCAAATCTGCAAAGCCATGTGTGTTATTTTCTGATCCTACAATTATTTTTTAAGACAATACATGATTGACCACGTTTAACCAGTTGGTTCATGTATGTTCATTAAAGGGCAGAGAAGATTTGTTGAGAAGAGAAACAGAACACTGTACTAGCGACAGGGTAGAGCACGACGGGTAGGAGGAGGTGAGAAACAGAGTAGAGAGTACTGCACCTACAACAGAGTACGGGAGGATTGGGAACAGGGTAGAGAACGACGGGGAGGAGGCGAGAAATAGAGTAGAGAGTACTACACCTACAATAGAGTGCAAGAGGATTGGGAGAAGGAAACGAGGAGGAAGAGGCAACGAGAAGAAGAGAGGGGGCAGGAAGAGTGGTGAGGGATCGCTAGAGTGCGACCATGGCCTCGCCCTCTCGGATTGGGAATTTCAGCCTACTTTGGCATGCTCACACTTGCGTACTGGAGGTCGCGCTGGAGTAGAAGTAAGGCCGATATTGTGGACGCGGATGGACTGTGGTGCCTCCCCCCTCAGCAGCTCTAAGGTTACACATTCTCTGCACACACCGCCTGACAGAGTGCACATATCAATGGAGGGCCCATGCCGATCTTTTGGTCCTTGAGGTTCATCTTCACGAACTTTTTTCGAAATCCAAAATTTGGTGCTAGATCATACCACAATGCTTCATATGATGTGGTACAAATGTTAATTTGGAACCCAGTCGTCTTTTATCTAATATATTTGCATATGACTGTTGCATTTCAATTCTTTTGCAGATAGTCCATGTCGTTGGACGTAGTCGGGCTGGCGGAGAGCATGTCCATGGTCGATCTGGAGGTCGTGTTCGGCTCCATTGGCCGCGTCACCGGCTCCGAGTTCATGCGCACTAGCGGCCACAGCTTCGTCTACATTGCCACTGCCCCTCCCACAAGGTCATGACGAAGTTGTTCTCCACCGTAATCATCAATAATCTCATTGTAACTATGTTTCTACACCTCGGCAACAATTAATAGTAGCAGATTGGGGTTTTGTTGATTTTCCACATTAGCCATGTGCATTCTGTGGTTTGAATGGAGAAGGTTGTGTTTGAGGCGAGTAGAGCTTTACCAACTTAATAACAGAGGGTGGTGCTTGCAGTTTCTGTGGGTGCTGATTGTTCCCCAGTCTCAGTTTCTTGGAATGGCGGTTCAAGAAGGGACATCATCGTGTGGCTTGCGTGACCATAGGGCTCTTGACCAAGCCGAGCGAATTAATTTTCACAGCTCACCGATATTGCAATTTTATGGTGCGAGTGTCTCTTGACCATAGGGCATCTGAACCATTGTGTTGATTGCCATGTTGTCAGTTGTCACTTTACAGTCCTAGAAGTTTTGCTTGAAAATCTCAGAATATCAGAATTCCAGCATTTCAAAAGCTAAACAACACGATGTTCCTAAAAAGATGTTGTTTTGCTTGCAGAATATAATTAGTTTTGAATTATTTTGTAGTGAAAAGGTCTGTACACAAGGTTTGTTGTGTATTTTGTAGTTACCTCCATTGATTGTATCGTATTGAGTGCTGTATGTAGTGAGTTGGGCGTGTGTGTCCTGTGGAGGCGCTGTGCACCTTCAGGGTCATGATGGCCATCTGCTGTCGAGCTTCACCGCCTCACGCAGCAGGACTGACTCTGATGACCTGTTTAGAGCAGGTTCGATCCAATCTACCTTTTATTTCCATGGCCTTCCCACCTCCACCCCTATTATTGCTATTTTACTTAGTGCGTGTTTTGAGAAGATCAGGCTGCATGTTGTTCTATACTTCTTTACCTTTAAAAAAAAGCTTGGTTTTTATACATAATTTAGCATGGGTAAACTAATAAAATTTAATCATGGAGAAGGACATGAGCTTGCACAGAGTTTTTAGTAGATGACGACATAAATTGTGGCATTGGTCGCAATCTAGAAGTTTTTCAGGTGAGTGACATGGTTTAATTTGGAGAAGCACGAGCTAGGATGCAGTCACATATTTTTTAATGGTTCCTGCCTATTCCTTGTGGTATTATCAATATTTTCTAATTGAATTGAACTTCTATGTGATAACCTTCCCGATCCAAATCCTACTTCAGAAAGTGTATATGAGCAAAGGTCTGCACCTAAACGTTATCAGAAGTGAGGTCTTAGACAAGGTAATGTTTTTCTATCTGATGAACTAGACAAGGTAATGTTCGAACTTGGAAGTGATCAAATCATAAACTTTGGTAAGAAAGAGTGTAAACTAACTATTACATGTACATCTTAGCTCTAGATTTTCAGTTTGTGCTTGTCTAATGTAGAAAATGTTGTCCACGAAACATGGCCTGAAGGTCAGAAAATATCATTCATCCTTGTGTTGCAGTAAAGTATATCTCTTCATTACAAAAAATAGTCCATTTAGATTTCGGAGCAGTATATGCCGAGTATCTATACTCACCAGAGTCGATTTTTCTTTAAGATAATTTTAAGAGGTACTGCTTAAGTTCCGCATGCAATGTGTTGTAGCATAATTTATCTTATTCTGTTAATTACAAAACTATCTCTGAATAACTTATAGATATATCAAAATCTCACAAATTCGGATAGACCATCTAGCGTACTTCTCAATTTTGGTATTGGCGGTGACATTGTTATTCGAGATTATTTTGTTGTTAACTTTTTTTGCCCTTTAAATTTGAAATACTTGAAACATGATCTGGGTGCTTCTTCTTGATCTGGTCGGTGAGTGAGGAGGTAAGAAACAGAGACATAGAGGCAACACACTAACGGTACTCATGGGCTTAGGATGAAAGTAGCCAGCAGAATCAGTAGGTTGGATGGAAAGGCGGTTGTTGCCCTTGTCCCTTGGTGCTAGCCTACCGTGGTGGTCTCACTAACTTGCTCATTGCGAATACGAGTTCGTGGGGTCGCGAGTTGCTGCAGATTTGTTTCTATCACTTTTTACAATATTTATTGATGTATCCCAAACTCATCGAGTCATTTTTAGCTTTGATTTCCCATATACGCCAGCCTAAATATCCCATGGTCAGAATATTTGCATGGTGAGTGAACATTGTCCCTTTTTTCTAATGTTTAATATTTTATATTGCCGATAGAAATAATTTTATCCGCTTGATTTAGGAAGTGCACATAGGTAGGTCAACATATTTTGTAGCTCTTTCGGATGTAAAAGCATATGTTGCATAAGAAATTATTATCTTCCAAGCATACTCACATTTCACTAACAAATAGGGGGAGGTTCAGACTTCAGAGCAATGATAAAAAGTTTTATTCCTCACTCTTTTGTTGGAATTTTAGTTCCAAGTTAACATGATTTTTTATCCGCTTCATAAGTCATGCATCTGCTTAATTAGGTGATAATTAGGGCTATTGTGGGGTTTGTTTAAACTCCAGCATAAGGAATTCTGGTTTAAGAAAAAAGACTTTTGGCTTTCTTTAATTACAAATTGATTGCAACATCGTGTTAGTATGTGATTTCTCACATCTGGTTGTAATATTTGTGAAGACGTGCATTGCACGTGCACTTGGAAGCGGGCATGTGGCTCGCGCCGGATGGCGCCGACGCCGACCCGGGCCACCTCCTCCGCGTATTCTTGGAGTGGCTGGCCGATTTACATGAAATTAATTCCCTCATTTCTGGTGGCAAATATAATACACGTAATCCATATTGTTATGCACTAACGTGTGTGTGTGAAATAGATGGATTATGGTCCCGTACCCAATAAGATGGATACGTGTGTGTTAGAGAGAGGGAGAGGGGGAGAGAGAGTGAGGAAGAGGGAGGGAGTGTGTGTGTGTGAGGATTTGATGGTAAAAAAGGTCGCCAATGTCGTAATATTGAACTCTTTAAGTTAACGTGGCCCCGTTGCAACGCACGGGCGTTCTTCTAGTATTGATTGTATACGGGTAATGTAGGCATCGTTTGTGATTTTCCCATCTATTCCGTGCGCGCATCACCTCGGCGCAGCGGGCGGCTGGATATCTGCGTCCAGGACGGCCGCTCTCATATGAAGTTGCCATATTATCTATGGTCAATCTAGTAGCCAACATTTATAATAGTTATTTACAAAGTAGTACTACTTCATTAATGGATGGCCCATCTTACAATCCTACATTGTTTTTTGAAGCACGTGATGCAGCCGGCTCTTAATCTACCGCCCGCTTCCCTTTCTCTCTTCTTTTCTCTCATCCAACTCAGCAAACATATATAACATTTTAATTCTTACAGCCTGCTGACTATATCTTATTATAGTTACTCTTAGGCAGCCTGGCTAGCTCTCATCACATCTATCTCATCTCACTGAGGCGTCCACGGGCAGAGGATCCGGTTCCGGAGAATCTAGGCTTGGAACATCGCAGAGCTTGCTGCATGCCGATGTACAGTGCCTCGCAGACATGTTCGTTGGGAATCGCGGCATGCCTGGCTGGCCACTAGTTCCATGAGCGCAGACGTGGAGCAATGCTGGCCAGCGCATGCCCAACTTTTTTTTACCAATAGGCATTCTTGATTAAGCTCACCCAAATAGTTTTGAGATATGCTTATTTCATTAACAGAACGTGTCACATAGTCAGAGTTAGATTGTTTTGTGCTTATTCGCAAAAAAAAAACATTGTTTTGTTTTGAAACATTTATCATTCATCTGTTAATGAGTTTCTTCAGTTTGAGACGCTAGAAAATCCAGTCTGTCCATCAGGGTTTTAGTCCTGGTGCTCGCATTATTTCTGGATTTATTTCAGGATTTCTGGCGATGTGCTTTCAGTAACAGCTTTGTGGGGAGACATTTGCATCGACGACGAGGCGCCTACGATAACTTCGTAAATCTCAAGATAATATGCGGGCTCAGTCTTTAGAGGTGCTCATAGTGATAGAGTGTGCGTACATGCATGTATGTATAAACGCTTGTGTATATACTGATGTTAAAAAGAAAAATCCAGCCGGTCAGCGTTTTTGGCCTAACTAATCCTGTTTACAGGACAAACAGTTGTATTCACGAGCGGTGGCTTGAACTTAAGACGCCTCAGCGGCAGCGCATTGCTCAATGCACATTGTGCATTTTGGTTGACTCGCGGGTACACCACCCCCGTGCGTTGAGAACAGCTTTGTGCAGGCCAGTGCACTTTATGCCATGTTGTCACATCAACCACTCCTCTCATCTGCCCCGATTCACCACACGGAGAGTAGAGGCAGTGAAGCATTTTTGTGGTTAGTCGGCCGGTGTGCATTCCAACCGAGCATGGATATGAAATAAACTTTGCTCTACTCTTTCATTAGTACAAACACTAAAAAAGACTCGCCTCTTTCCAAGTCTTCTTTTTCCTCATCCCACGCAAATTTAGTGGCTAGCCAGGCATGCGGCGATTTCTTGGTTAGGACACACTTGGATCGACTATCCGTTGTTTAAAGAAAAATTCAGCCCGAGTGGAGCTAGCATAGTGCGTACTACTACGTGCGTGCCAGAGAATCCGCTGCATGTCTTTTCTTCCACACAGCCGCTTGAATGAAGCTCGCTAGCATCCAATGCAAAGCTGCTGCCGCAGCCGCGCCATCTGTGGAAGAGTAGCGTGCTGTGTGCTGTGCCCGGCCAGCTACTCGCTGGTGGATGCATGCAGCTTTGGCATTTGATGCGGGCAGAGCAATGCTAGTGTCTACAGGAGTACTACTAGGCAAGTAGCTTTGAATATAGTAGGAGTAGTAGTATAGCTGAGTTACTGCTATGCTGCCAAAGCCCATCTCCTACAAGCACTGTAACAACACCGGGTAAAAAGGTGAAAAATTAATGTTTGTTTCGGCACTACTGCTGTGGTAGAAACTATGCATTCAAGCGGCTGAAAGGTGAAAAACTATGCATCCACACAGCCGCTTAAATAGGTGAAAAATTAATGTTTGTTTCTTGGTTAAGACATGCATAGTTTTGTTTAGACGTGCCAAAACCCTATGGTAGGGAATATATTCTGGGTTTTTATATGGTTATCAATTTATTTTCCTGTCGCAAATAACTTTCAAACCGTGGGAAGGTCTTTGTTGTTTACTCTTCGACTTTGTTTCTGGGCACGGCTTTTGTCACATACTATCACATTGCAAATCATTGTCAGGACCTGTAGCCCTTAGGCCCCTGCTAGAGGAGGCAAAATTTAGGACACAAATAACCTCGAGGCGAAAGACATTTAAATAATAAACTTCCGACGAAAAAATTTCACAGATCTAACCCTTTTGTGTAACCGCATTTTCTGAAAGGCAGGCGCTATTCTCGATTAATGAGAGATATAGACGCCGCACATTAACTGGCAGGGCCGTTTTGGAAACAAGTTAATGGAACTATCGATCCTTGTCCTCTTTAAGATAGCGCGTGTAACAGGCCGGCCTGACACTGTAACGCTCGACGCAAGAGTTCCCTCTTGTCTCGCTCAATGCAAGATATATACGCCGCATATTAAGTAGCAGCGGCTGTTTTGGGAATAAGTTGATGAAACGATCGATTCTTTAAAAAGAAGTTAATGGAACTATCGGCCTGGTTTTGGGATGGTATTATGCTGTTTTTTCCTATTTTCTTCTCTGTGTTTTTCTCTACCAGTTTTCATTGGTTTTACTTTTGCATTTTATTTTATTTCAAGTTCATTTCTTTGTTTTATTTTAATTTTTTTGAAAATGCATGTCAAATTTTTTTAATACACGTTAAACAATTTTCGTGTACATATTAAACATTTTTAAAAGAATGCGAAAAATTTATCTGAATATATGTTGACATCTGTAAATGTACATTGAACATTTTCTAAAACACATGTGAACATTTTTAAAGCACATGTTGATCATTTTCAAAAATATGATGAACATTTAGAAAAACTGAAAGGCTTTCTAAGTGTTAGAAAAATATTGGTAAATGTCCTGAACATTTTTACGGATTATGGGAACAATTTTTTACAATTTTCTGAATATTTTTATTAAATATCACGAACAATGTTTTTACTTGTGGGGTTTTTAGATGTTGCCAACATATTTTAAATGGTACAAAGTTATTTTATTTTTCAAGGTTTTCCTTAAAACACCTTTTGAATTTATGGGAACATTTTAATATTCCGGTTATATTTCTTAGAAGATTTCATAGAAAACGAAAACATAAATAAGTTTAAAAATCAGACGAAAAAAACGTGCGATGCATTACGTTGGGTGTGGCAGACGCAGGCGCTCTCGTCACTGATGGGCCTGACCATTGGATATCATCTTTCACTCTACTGCATTCTGCCAAATGCAAAAACAAAAAGCTCAAAACAAAAGCACTTCTACTTTGTTCCAGAATATTCTTAATATAATTATGCAAACCTTTATTCTTCTAAAATCATCTTTCTTTGATTATTGTATAATTTGCAATGCATAATATGCTCAAATCGTAAAACACTAGCACTTCTCCTTTGTTCTAGGATCTTTCTTTTTTTACTTATGCAACAAAAATGTAAATGAATTAAATTTTTCTACTTTATTATTTACACTCCATAATATGCACAAACCTCACATCACATGCACTTCCATAAGTTCTTGTATCTTCCATACTGAAATTTCCATCAAGTTTTATTTTTTCGAAAAGAATTGCCATTCGTTTTGAATTTATGATATTTTTTGTTCAAGGCAATGATAACATGAGTATAATTTTCATGTGTCTTTGAAGATGCAAGATGAGTTATTCAAAAGTGTAATATGAGATGCATAAAGACAAATGTGCTAGATGTGTTTAAGATGAGTTTCATATAGTACTATACCATGCCGTCATTGAATTTTGTAGCTATAGTTTAATTTCCAGTCAGATGGACTACAACAATCTACATATATGTCAACTCTTACTAGGAGAAGGGTTTTGAAATGAGCGAACCGTTACGTGTACGGACCGGTGATGCAAGGGGCGATTTGGGCGATCCCCCGCGTGGGCCGCTGTCGGCCGACGTCGACGCCTGGCAGACCATTTGCCGAGGTCAGGCGGCCTCGCCAGGCCGTGCGAATCCTGTCCCTAGCTTGAGGGCTAGGGCGATGCCGGGTGGCACTCGCTTTTGGACTTGGTGGACGCATATTCGAAGGATGAAATGGAAACCGGGTCGCCGGCGGCCAAGGCAGCGTCTGCTGGCCCCATGGTCGGTGACTTCATCGCCTTCGCGGCGGCAGTGGCGGGGAGCGATTTTATCTGGCCGCGGACGCAGGTTCGCGTCAGGCGGCTCGGACTCGTAGGCGACGACGTCACACATCTGGCAGCTGGAGGTCCATGCACGTGGTGGTCCCGCTGCGGTGGCTGCCTTGGGCATCCGGTCCCGAGTGGTGAAGGTTCTGGGGGCGCCGGTCGGCTGTGTGTTGCCCCTGTGGAGTGGCCCTGTCTCCCTTCCCTTCCTAGGTTGCTGGCGGTGGTGTCCATGCGGACGGCGACGACATCGGAGCCAGGGCAGTTGGCTCGAGCTGGCTTCGCTGTGGAGGTTGTGCTGGACCCTAGGGATGGGCCGACCAGGGGGCGGGGCCTATGGTCAATGTGATGTGCCCTGTAGAGGCGGGTTCCCCTGCAGGCTTTGGCCTGGTTTCTGGGCCTGACGCTGGTTGGGCGGCAAAGCCTTGTAGAGTCGGCTACCTGCCTAGCCCAACCACTCGCTATATATGGTTGTAGCAGGGGTGCTGAAACCCTAGCTTAGGGTTTCCTACCACTCTTCGATAGGTGTGGCGGTTAGCTCACACTAAGTGCACCCTCTCCATCTCTCCCCCCTCTACCTCAATGACTTGTCTCCTATGCGGAAGCGGTGGCGATGGGTGACCACGGGCCAACAAGCGGCCGATGGAGCCGTCGGACCTGGAGGCGGAGCAGCGGCGCGAGCGGGAGCTACGGGAGATGTGTGGCCGCCAGCAGGGACATGATGGTTGGGAGGCGCGCAACAACTTTCAAGACCAAGATGGGCACGAGGGGGATTGGGGTCCTCCTCCCCCATGGTGGATCCAGCACCAGGAGCGCAAGCCAATGGAGCACTTGTTCTATTGTGGTGGCCATGGTGACCCGCTGGCCAAGAAACTTCGTGCCCAACTGGAGCCGCTCGCAGTGGAGCTCCCCCTCCTCAAAGGGCACGGTGGACGAGCCCATCCCGGTAGAGGACGTCCCAGAGGTGGAGTGCTTCAAGTGCGGCCGCTACGGTCACTTCCAATCGAAGTGCAAGTTCTCTTACCTCTGTGCACTATGCAAGGAGGAGGGACATGCCTCCTTCAACTGTCCGTCGCTAGGCCGTAAGCTCAACCTCCAAATCATGGGAAGTGCCATTCCGAGCGAGGGGTTCTTTTGCATGCAGTTCGAGGATGACGAAGAAGTAGACGTGTTCTTGGATCTGGAGGTTGCCAATGCAGCCATCCTATCTGCTAACCCTAGGAAGCTCAACATTCGCACGCCCAGGCAGGAGCTCAAGCATATGGTGGCTGGGGAGTGGGACTGGCAGATCTCACAAGTGTGTGACAACAACTTCTTGGTGGGTTTCCCGTTGGCGGATCTGCTACACATGGCAAAGAACAGTGGAAAGCTCTTTATGTCCATCAATGACATCATGGCTAGGGTGTGGGATATAGTCCATGAGGAGATCTAACCTATGGTGATGCCCGAGGCCTGGGGACGGCTCCATGGCATCCCCAAAAAGCACCGGCGGGTGGACCGCCTCATGAAAGGCTTGAAGATGCTAGGCCGTCCGATTGTGGTTGACGAGCTCTCTCTCATTAGGTTGGGGCATGTGAGGATGAAGCTGGCGTGCAAGGTGCCGGCGAAGTTGAATGGTACGGTCCAGGTGTAGTTTAACCATGAGGGATATGAGATCAAGATCGAGATCGAGCGCGTGCCTAATTGCACGGGCGAGGTGGGTGTGTCTGCGCCCGACCCTTCTGTCAAACACCCGAAGCCTACAGACATGGACGACCACAGCCATCCTTCTGGAGACAAAGGCAACGACCACATGGATGCGCAGGACAAGGAGAAAGGCGGACCAGGAGGGCGGCAGGCCGCTGCCTCGCAGGATGTGGTGATGGAAGGACATGAGGAGGGTCTTGACGACAGCGTGCAAGATACATCGATTGAAACCGAAACCTGGAAGAAGTTGGGAATCAAGGTTGGTGGTTACCAGGATGCGGCCATGGAGGAGGCGAGGTTGGCTCAGGTGGAGCCAACAATATAAGACATAGCGGTCAGCCTCCCTCCCCTGGTCCACTCCCTTGCAACCTCCTTTGACCAGTGCGGCTCCAACCTCCTTGCACCGGGCTCTGAGTCCAAGATGTCCCCCATGGAGGTAGAGTTGTTGGCAAGCTCGACGGGTGTGTCTCTTTCTACGGCATCGTTGGCTAGACCGGGGATGGACTCTAGGTGTGTGCTGGATGAGGGGCCAGTGCCTACCCCTCCGTCTAGCAGGCGTGGCTCGAGTGGCTCCGAGAGACCACCCAAGAAGACCGCCAGTAGGAAGCCTACAACCAAGATGGCAGTCCTCTCATTGGCATCGCCCTAGGTGGCACTGCGCACTACTAGGAAAAGGGCTATAGATAGGATTGATTCTAATGGCGCACCGTGGTAGCAGTGCACCACTACTATATACTAATGGCGCACCTATTTGTGATACGCCATTAGTGTGGAAGACACTAATGGCGCCGTAAAAGCAGTGCGCCACTAGTATGAATTATTTTTTCCATTTTCCCATACATACTAATGGCGCATCTGGTCCATAATGCGCCATTACTATCTATAACTACTAATGGCGCACCAAGCAGGCAGTGCGCCATTACTGTAAATTTTTTTTTTTTGCAAAACTACTAATGGCGCATAGTCGCACAGTGCGCCATTACTAGTTTAAACTAGTAATGGCACACTCAGAGGAGATGCGCCATTAGTATATATACTTATTATTTTTACTTTTTTGCAAAACTACTAATGGCGCACCGTATGTTGATGCGCCATTAGTAACCAGGGTTACTAATGGCGCATTTTCCTACGGTGCGCCATTAGTAACCTGGGACCAACAAGATATTTTGGACAGCCCACACCTACCCACTCACTTTCCACACTTCATTCCATCCACCTCCTTCTCCAAGCTTTCGGCCATCTCCTCCTCCTCACCTCATTTCCACCATAGATTCAACAAAATTAAGTGGTGAAATTACCTTCTTTTGATAGGTAAGTAAGGGAAAGCTATCTTCATGATATAGATCTACTTTTTTCTCCCTAGCTCGCTCCAACAACGTGCACATGCACTTTTGTGGCCTAGCAAGATCTATGTATGTTTGTGGTGTTGCATGTGTTTGTGGTGTTGCATATATGTTTGTGTTTGAAGGTACGGTATTTGAAATATGCGATAGTTGCCAATATTTTGCGGAATGTTTTGATTCATTTCTGTTTGGCGAGAATTTTGGCACTATGCATTCTTTTCTGGTCCTATTTTTAGGGAAGGTCATGCCAAATTTTTCTTGGTTCTAACATATCGTTTTGCTCTACCCGTGGCGACCATAGTCCGCACGATGGTGAAGGCATCGTGAATAGGTTTTTGAGCTCCGCGAAGGCCGAGATGCTTCAAAAGAACGAGGCGGAGATAAGATGTCCATGTCGAAGATGCAAGTGAAGAGCCTTATTGCGGACCGGATTCCGGCAGGTGCGGGACCACCTGCTCTTGCGTGGTTTCATGGATGGCTATCGGTGGCAAGGTGATGAAGATGACTATCAAGTCGTCCATGGCCGGGCGGGCAAGAAATGAGGAAGGGCAACAAGACAAGTACCACCTTGGCGTAGGGCGGGCGAGAAGACGAAGAATCTCGAGGACATGATCACGGCGGTGATGTTGTACACGATCATCATGTAGAAGATGTCGTACATGATGATGAGGAAGATCAAGACGAAGGGCATGATCATGAAGATGAAGATGCCGGAGCAGACGACGATGGAGGCTGGGTGCAGGACCCTCATATTCAAGAGCTGCTTCTCAAGCGAACGAATAACGCAAGAGCTGCCGCCCGAGAGAAAGCCAAGCTGGATCAACTGGAGATAGACGCGGTTACTCCATTGTATGAAGGATGCAGGCCCGAGGATACCCGCCTGAAAGTAACGCTCGTGGCTCTGGAGATGAAGGTAAAACACAAAATGACCGATGCATGCTTCGATAAGAACATGTCATTCTGGCACGAACGTCCACCCAAGGGGAACAAGTGCTCGACCAGTTTCGAGGAGGCGAAGAAAATCGTGTGTCCTCTGGATTTACCGCACGTGAAATACCATGTGTGCATGAACAATTGCATCATTTATCGGGACGAGCACGCGGAGTCTACCATATGTCCGGTGTGCGGCGTCACTCGATACAAGAAGAGGAAGAAAGCTCCTCGAAAATCTGTGTGGTACTTTCCGATCACTCCTCGTCTGCAGCGGTATTTCGCGGACCCTAAGGTAGCAAAGCTCCTGCGTTGGCACGCGAATAGGGAGGAGAAGAAGCGAGAAGATGACGCAAATGATCCGGAGATAGATAAAAAGACAAGATGCCGAGTCACCCTAAGGATGCGAGCGGTGGCAAGCGTTAAACTTCAAGACCCGAATTTGGGAGCGATCCAAGGAACATCGTGGCCGGGCGCGAGCACCGATGGAGTCAATCCGTTTGGCAGCCGAGAAGCACACATAGCACTGGCCTGTGTTTGTGTGGATGTACAACCTTCCCCGGTTGTGCATGAAGAGGAAGTACATTCACATGAGTATGCTAATTGAAGGGCGAAACAACCAGGGATCGACATCAATCAGATCTGGGGCTCTTTGAAGAGGAGCTTGACACGTTGTGGAAAACGCCACCAATACGTGGGGCGCTTGCAGAGAAAGAATATTTCCCTATGAGAGCCGCCTTGCTCACGACGGTGCACATCTATCTCGATTACGGATATCTCGCGGGCGGGTAGTCCACGGATTTTACGGATGCGTAAGGTGCATGGATGACACAACGTATCGCCAGCTAGATAGAGATCCCGGGTCTTCAAAAACCGTGTTCATGGGACATCGAAGGTGGCTTCGCGACGATGACCCGTGGAGGAAACGCAAGGATCTGTTCGATGGTGAAACCAAACCCCGAAAACGCCCATGTACGAGGAGCGGCGAGGAAATAGACAAGCTGTTGAAAAATTGGAAAGACTGCCCACTGCCGGGAAAGAAGCGAAAGGCGCCAGAGCCGCTGCTGAAGGTATGGAAAACGAGGTCTGTTTTCTGGGACTTGCCGTACTGGAAGATCCACCGTGTGCCTCACAGCCTTGATGTCATGCATATCACGAAGAACGTGTGCGAGATTCTACTTGGTACCTGCTCAACATGCTAGAGAGGACCAAAGATGGGCGAAAGCAAGGCGGACTTGAAATCAATGGGCATCGGCGGGAGCTTCACGCTAATGATGATGATGATGATGATGATGAGGCGAAGCAGACACGGAAAGTCGTCGCAAAGGCAAAAGGCCAAGAAGACCGGAAATGACTACCCTCCCGTGCTTCACTCTAAGTCGGGAGGAGATCGAGCAGTTTTCACCGCCTCCTAGGAGTAAAACTTCCTTACTGATTCTGTGGGAGGATAAGCAGATACCTAGACCCAATAAGCGAAGTTCAGCGGGATGAAGTCTCACGGTATCACGTCTTGATGTATGAATACTTCGGTTGCAATCCGTGGGATTATGGACGCACGTCCGTGAAACGCTATTTGGCCTATGCAACTTTTTTCGATGTCATCTCTCGAAGTCGATTGGCGTGAGGCAACTCGAAGGCTATAGGAAGAGATCGTGGTGATACTATGCGAGCTTGAGATGTACTTCCGCCCGCATTCTTGACGTTATGGTGCATCCGCTGGTCCATATAGTGGAGGATATCATCCAACTTGGGCGGCGTTTCTGCGGCATGATGCTGTTCGAAAGGATGAATGGTGTCATCAAAGGATATGTTTGCAACATGTCACGTCGAGGGAAGCATAGCCGGGGCTTTTCGATCAAGAGTGCATCTCCTCTCGCACTAATTATCTAGGCATCAAGAACCCGTTGGTCCGCCGTCAGCAGCACCTCGGCGGGCTCGCTGGATGGGGTAACCATGAGGGTCGCCGCGAAATGCATGTCGACTTCGAGGGTCGACTCGCCGACTTTGAAAGAGCAAACCTAGTCGCGCTACAACACATAGACGTGGTTGATCCTTGGGTGGTAGAGCACAAAACCTTTATTAAGAAGACGTACAATGACCGAGGCCAACAGAGGACGGACGGAGATATACTCAAAGAGCACAACTCATGTTTCACGCGTTGGTACAAGCAGAAGCTTCTGTCGTACCCTTTACATGAGGATTCTTCCGCGGAAGAACAACTCATATTCGCCTTGTCACAGGGCGCCGAGCACAACCTGATGACCTATAGAGGCGTACGATATCAACGGCTACACATTCTACACCGAGGACAAGGACATGAAGAGCGATGGTTATCAGAACTCCGGGGTAACGATGGAATCCTACACCGATAACGACAAGGACAGATACTACGGAAGGATCGAGGAGATCTGGGAGCTGAGGCTGTTGGAGAGAAGGTCCGATGTTCCGTGTCGGATGGGCCAAAACGTCATAAAAGAAGACCGGTATTTCACCACCATGGTTATACCCGAAGCCAAATCAAGATCGCGGCGCAAGCGTCACCATGAAAAATGAGCCATGGGTGCGGCTTCCCAAGTAGACCAATGCTTCTTCATTACCGACCGCCAAAGCCCGGTCGTGTTGTCGTAAGGAGAGGCAAAAGGAAGATCATCGGAATGGATGAAGTAGCCAATGAGCAAGACTTGACAAGCACTGGCGACCAAGATCGAACATGGCGACGACGATGAAGTAGCAGCACACACCACAAGAAGAATCAGGACCACCCTACCTAAAGGACGTCCGTTCCACAGAAGAACTCCGTTTGCGAAAAAGAAGGGCAAGAAGATTGTGTACAGATAGCTAGCTAAGACCGATTGTATTTAAATTGTAGTCTTCATTTCTCGATTGTATTTCATGGGCACTTTTTGATATCATGAATATTTTTAAATTTCATGGGCACTTTTTGAATTCATGAGGACACTTGATCTCGATTCCCCTCCATCTCGATCTCGATCCCCTCCATCTCGATCGCACTCAAGCACCTCCCGCTAGCTCCACCCATCGCAACCCTCCCCGCTCCACCGCCGAGCACCCAGCCCCAAGACCAAGACTTTTGAACATATTTTTAAATTTTTTTACTATTTTTATAAAAATATTATTGTTATAATTTAAACAAGTTTGAACATATTTAAACACAAATAAATATAAAAACAACATTTAAAATGCATAAAAATATTACTGTTATGATTTAAACAAGTTTGAACATATTTAAACACAAATAAATATAAAAACACCATTTAAAATGCATAAAAAATATTGGGGATCACAGGAATCGAACCCAGGACCTCCTGGTGTGTGTGCTGCGTGCTGACCAATCGGGCTAGTGGGTGGGTTCTATTGTAGATAGGGTTAGGTTGTAGATATGGCTGGCGGGCTAGATTATAACAAAATTCTAATGGCGCACCGAGGGTGGTGCGCCATTAGAATAGTCGTACTTATGGCGCACCGGGGGGTGGTGCGCCATTAGAAAGCTTCCCTCCACCTATTCCCCTCTGGCCTCTCTCCCTCGCTCGCCAGATCCCCCAATCGACCTAATTAACTTTGCCTTGCTCCCCAGCGCGTCGCCCGCTGTCGCCTCAAGACTCCCGAGCAGGAGGAGACGACGACCGCCTCTACCTCGCCGTCCCACCTCCGCCCGCGCCCGCACCCTCGACGTCCTCCGCCCAAGCCGAGACGCAGAGACAGGCGAGTGGAGGAGCCCACCGCGTGTCACCGGAGTTTCAACGCCCAGCCGCTGCCGGAGCTTCAACGCTGGCGTCTTCCTCCATTCCTCCATCCCCTCCCCCAGGTGATTCCTCCCTTCTCCTCCACCCCCTCACCTGCAAACCCTAGGGCCATGGCGGCAGGCTTCTTGCTCCCTTGTAAGAACATCCTCTCTGTTGGCCTACATGTATTTCAGAGAACAAATTCGTAGTTCATTTCATTCTGTTGGCCTGCATTAGGTAAGCATCAAGTGGATTTAACTATTTTAGATAGTTTCAGTTAACTGTTTTGCATTTCCTGAAGAGGTTCACCTATAGTTTCAAAAATTCAGTCACTGGATATATGCAATAATTTACAAAGAGCAAGTGATGTAGAGCAAAAATTCAGCAAATGATGTATAGTTTCAAAAATTCAGTGAAACTGAACCTACCCTATTGCTTCATGTAGCAAAGGCGGCAATGCAAGCAAGATCATGCTTGGCTTAGCCAAATTAGGTGTTACTGAATTTTTTCAACATGATAAAATTGTCATGCTACTAAATGTTATAGAAATGCAAGGAACACGAAATACTAGGGCACACAACATTTAGAGTACTTTGAAATTCAGTTCTGAAATTTGTTGTTAGATAGTGGCTACACTAATCTAGAGTAGTATCCCAATCGATGGAGTACCGATTTAAAACTCCTAATCTAGACTAATATTCTATAATCATTCACAATAACCTTGCACACGTATAACTAGTAGTACTTGCTCGATTAAACACAACTCACTTTGGATTACTCCAATGACAAGTGCCTTTGAACAAGACCGAAAGACCTTGCCAAATATCGCTTATTTTCTCCTTGATACGAAGATGTGCCTTGCATGCTTGTGAGTCTTGCAACACATTGCGGTTGTGTGTAAGATGGAATTGACATAACCGTTTAGAGAAGATATTACATCATACTCAGCTGAATCAGAAAGCTATAATAGATTTGCATCTCTCCAAATTGTTTCTTATTCAGAGTTTGAACAATGTTCAGCAGAAAGAAAAGGGTAACGTGCTTGATGTCCAAAAGTAACCGACAGTACCGTGCTATGGTAGCTGGCTCGAGGATGTGGTGGGGATCTTTGCATGCCTAACACTGATTTTTGTCCAAGATGCGAATATTCTTGATGGCCTCTTTACGTAGATGCTGCATATGTAGAGTGTAATGAGATCTTAGTGTCATTTATGACACATATTAGACAGTGTGCAGCTTTGTCATTTATGACACATATTAGACGAGTGTGCAGCTTACGGATGTATTAAAAGAAATCATTTCTTTATTTTTGTTAAGTGGAGCGAAAAAATCATTTATCTGGTTTTATTATTTCGCATACCCACTTGGAACTGCAATTTCATTTATGTTGTTATAAGTTTGTTTTGTCGGCATGAGTTAACTTGCTGTCATTTATCGAAATTCAGAATGTCTTTGGACTATATGTTCATTGGTACTACTTGTGATCTTTCTGCTTTGTACTACTTGGAAATTTTGTCAACTTGTGATCTTCTTCTTTGTACCCGAGAGGCCCTTGAGTTTGCGGAATGTCGATTAACTTCCGTTCAAGCAAATTTGGTACTCCATATGTCCTATTTTCAGCAAAGGTCATGCTGAAATTTTCCGTGAATTTTAGCATGACTTTGCTAAAAATAGGACATATGGGGTACTGCGACTAATGCATGGGCGGGCTATCTTAGTACTTAGTTAAGTAGGATCAATCGCCCGCCATTCTTGCTGCATTAAATCATAGGTGGCAATAGAGCCAAGTGATTAGGCCCAACTTAGAATTATCCTTAGCATCGATAAACCCTAGATGATAACCCAACATAGGTGGCAATAGAGCCAAGATTAGGCCCAACCTAGGGTGCCTCGGCATCGATAAACCCTAAATGATGAAAACTTAACTTGGCTGCCCCGGATGCCTCGGTGTCGATGAGAACCTAAATGATGAAAGCTTAGGCTTTTAGGGTGCCTCGGTGTCGACCAACCCTAAATCATGAGACCATGATCTTATTCCTTGACAATAACCATCTTTTTGACCAAACTTTTTTCCTATTTAGAGAGAAACATGGCCCACAACGATGAGGCCGGTGGTTCGGGCGGCAAGCAATTCAGGAGCTGTCCCAAGAGATGGAGGAACAACCTCACCGCTATGATGGCCTTGGAAGACACCGATCCTGATTACACAACCCCTAGTGGCATCGGGGATGACACCACTGATGGTGCCGCTGAGGATGCCACCACTGATGATGGCGGCGCACACACAGATGGCAGCCAACCGAAGAAGCAAAGGAAGGACCGGCGCCCGAATGCGCTCTGCACCGTCAAGGAGGAATTCACTCAAGTGGACTCCGATGGGAATCCAACGGAGCCCAAACATATAGTCAAGGGGTACTCGGTTCAGCTCGGGTGCATTCTCCGAAGCACTGTCTCGATCAACAACGAGAACCTTAGGCATAAGGACCGAGGGAATTTGCGTAACCTCCTCTTCACGAAGCTGCACGAACGATACAAGTTCCCCGCCGAATTTGAAAACACACGCCTCTCAGGGAATAGAGTGAACAATGCCGCCCTCACGAAGATGAGCACGGCCCTGTCTACTTGGAGAAGCGCGGTGAAGAGAATGATTGATAAAGGTGATAGTTATGACAAGATCAAGGCGAAATATCATTTGATGAGCGAAGATGAGTACAAGGAGTTCAAGATCAAGTGCGAGCCCGCAACCTCCGAATCAAGTGAGTGGGGAAAGAAATGCGGAGTTGAACTTAGGGAACACAAACTCGGTCCGGCGGTTATAGAGTGGCGGAGCCTATATGGGACAAGGAGGACGCGGAGCGTGCCGAGCAATGCCTACCGCCCGCTTCGAGAAATACAGCGGTGACAAGCGGACCGGGAACTATGTCACGGCCCGGTACAAGGAGGACCCGATAACAAAGGAGCTTACCATGGATCCGAAGACCAGGCGCTTGAGCTTGTTCTCGTAAGGAATACACCCCGCGTAATTAGCTCCATATGGTTGCACTCTAATTAATCCCCAATATTTCTAAATGGTTCATGTTCCTTTCGCGGGACAATGAAAGCGATGGCGGGGTCGTCTAAGAGCTCCCCTTCGACACCCCTTTAAATAGGCCGTTGAGCGTAATGAAAAGAAGGATAAGCTCGATAAGCCGGCGTCGGCTGGTCGTGTGGCGGCAAAGGCTTGTCCACAAAATGGGGGTCATACTATACCGCTGGTGTGCGGAAGGAGAAAAAGGCCAGCTCGGAAAGCCAGACGTGCGAGGTTGAAGCACTCAAGGCACAAGTGGCGCGGATTCCGGAGCTTGTCCAAGAGCAAGTGGAACAACAGCTGGGAACGAAGCTCAACGCCATGGTGCCTACGTTGATTCATGGGCGACGACGTGGATTGCGGGTGGCCAAAGGGCCTCCCGGTTCCCGGCTTCACGGCCAAGACCTTCGCCTGTGGCGGCGGCACCATTGGTGTCTCGGGCGGCGGCGCCATTGGTGTCTCCGGCGGCGGCGCCATTGGTGTCTCCGGCGGAGGCGGTATTCGTGTCTCCGGCACCGGCACGGGCATTGAAGCTTAATGCACCGGGTGTCGCCGACCGCACCTCGCCGAAGAAGCGCCCCCTCCGTCGATTACGCGCCCGCCGTTGGCGGTGCCTCGACATTAGCCGAGCTCGACGGCATCACGGTAACTAAGCCTCTCGGCCGATGACTTCATCTCGTTGCCTTTGACTGGGCATCCCTGACGCCCTATACATGTTTTCGCAGGGCACCGCCGACGTTCCTTGCACTCTTACGCGCCGTGGGCGTCAAGTTGGTCGATGTCGCCAAGGGCGAATCGTTCAACCGGCAACCCCATGTTCCACGGTAATCGATGCCAACCACAATGTATAGGGTTGAAGTGGTCCGGTCTTTGCCAGCTGCGATGAGCTGTTACCTCGATTCGACCGGCGGGGCGACGAAGAAGATGAGATGACCCTCGGCACTGCGCAGAAGCGGCCCTGCTATGGCGAAGAGCGGATTCGTTTGGGGCGGGGACACCACCCCACGACAAGACCGCCCGATCGTGCGGCGCCAAGCCATGGCAAGAACGCCGCAACGCTACCGGACCTGCCGGACATCCCTATGGCACAGGATCCGGACAGCCCTATGGCACAGGATCCGAATGGCGACGACAACGACGACGGTACATTTACCAAAGTTGACAAGTACTTTGCCAAACATGGGTACGCTGACCAGTTCTGCGGGCCTCTTTCTCAAGAACCCAACCAAGACCACCACGATCTAGCTGGTATGGTGGAGAAATCCAATTGCAACAAGCGTCGTCTGGCGTTCAGTTCTCAGGACACGCCTTCAGCTCCCGCCTTCACCGAGCCTCAGATAGCTGAGGCGCGAAATATTATCAGCCCCAACACGCTGAAGAAGGCGGTCTGTGAGCAGAACTCGGTCCCATTACGGAGATCAAGAAGAAGGGCGGAAGCGAAAAGACTAACAAAGGCGCCGGTGCGAGCCAGCCGGCTCGAGTTTGATCCGTGCTCGGGACGGGCCACCTTCACCTAAGGATATCTCGAGGAGGTGCATGTGGCGGGTAGGGCGATGCTACCGCCAAATATGCTGAATCTGCAACCGGTGCTATGCGGAGTCTGCACGACGGTGTTCGGATTTTGGAGAAGCGGCGTCTCGAGAGAAGGATGTGGCATACCGGTTTTCGTGGCCAAGGTGCGAGAGCAAGGGCTTTGTGGATGGCGACATCGGGGTATGATCGTCCTGCGGTTTGATGACATCTTTGCTATGTTTAACCTTCATCCGTTGCACTACACCTTCGTTCGGCTGTTTTCACCGAGCATGCGGATCACGGATCATTAGAGACAATACCGGACATCGTGATAGTCGACCCCCTTCTACATGCGTGCCAAGCACTTGAGCAGCGGCGGGAACCGCCAAGTTGCGAGTTCACACCTCGAAGGCGTCATTCGCAAACGCAGATAAGGATAACCTCCTTGTGCCTTACTTTCCGAGTAAGTCATCCCTTAACCGCCCGTAACATATGATTTCTTAGATTTCGATCGTTCTTTTTTCTAACATTCCGTGTTACGTGCGGTGACACACATTGCACACTCATCCTCTTAAGCCGAAATATTCCATGGCCACGTATTTCGACCGAACCGTAACTCCATGATAGACTACACAAATGTGAAGAAAGTTCTTGATGATGTTCTCCGTGCTACGCCTAACTGGAGGCACCTTCACGGGCCAGTTAAAAGCACGGCAAGCACATCTTCTCACACCTGTCTGAAGTTCTGCTGCGTCAAGCAGCCGCTTTGGCGGTCGAAGGATGCCTACTACGCCCTCCATCACATGCGAGGCGATCGTAAGGGACCATCATCACCTTCGCTACCAGATAATCTCAAAGATTGGGCGCGAGCTTGTCGGCAGTCCAGACGCGGACCTCGGACAAGAATTCTTCGCATCCGATCGGAGTTTGCGGACATCATCCATCAAGATGTCCTTCATACCATGAGGCAGTTCTTCCTCGATATCAACCGTCCAACAAGTGAGATAGATGTAACGCTACAAATGCAGGTGACAACGACCGTGATTTCATGACCATCACGACAGACGGCGGCTTCACCCACGCTCTGTCCGATGAGTTGAGTCGAAAGTAGTGATGTGTAGTTCGAAACATTGATTGGCTCATATTGTAATTAAACTTTAATGAATTCGTATGTCTCTTTGGTTTGGACGGTTGTTCAACTTAGATGTAATCGATGCTATTTATTAGTAGGACCATGAATCGTGCTATTAATGTCTTGCTTTTCTCTTCCGATCCTTTTGTTGCATACTTACACATTGCTTATGTATTGTCATTGTTTGGCTTGTGCATAGAGATGCCGTCGTATGTCGTGTACAAGGGTAAGGTTCCTGAGTCTCGATGGTGGGAGGAGTGTCGGAGACAGGTTCACCGTTCAGCGGTAATGATTACAAAGGGTACACCACTAGGGCGGAGGCGAATCTAGATCGCCCGCTATCTAGCGGGAGAGAGGAGGGAGCGTTGGAGGAACCGGATGAAGACCAGTTTGATCGCGATGATGCTCATCGTGATGACCACAGCTCTCTTCTATGTGATGGTAGTTTAGATGATCGATATCGACTTGTAATGTGAAGGCAAACTCGATACTCGCGGTCTTGAGACTTGTAATGTTTTATCTTTGTCCGGTCTTTTGAATCCGGAGACTAATATGATGAATTGTATTCGGAGATTAATCTTCTATTGTATTTGATGAATCTGATGTTGCTGTGTGCTGCTGTCTATATTCTATGCAATAATATATTTTGTAACCTGTGCAAAAATCAGAAAAGCAAAAAAAAATAAAACCTAATATTCATACTAATGGCGCACCACACAAGACACTAATGGCGCATTGTGATCATCACACTAATGGCGCATTAGCTGCTGGTGCGCCATTAGAATGCCAAAGCACATTTGTACATATGGCCCCGGGAGGCATTCTAATGGCGCCATCGCAGCTATACTAATGGCGACTACGTGGTGCGCCATTAGAACACCAGATACTAATGGCGACGATGAGTGCGCCATTAGAATTTAATTCTAATGGCGTGATGCGGTGGCGCGCGATGAGTGCGCCATTAGAAGGCAAATTCGATGCGCCACTAGCATGCCTTTTCCTAGTAGTGGCGGGGAGATCTTGGGGTGGCGTCGCCCTCGGCGGCGCTGCGGGGAGATCAGGGTGATCTACGGGAAGTCCTCCTCAAAAAGGGTTTTGAGGAAGGTCTTGTTCACCGCATCATGCACCCCATTTTGAGTGGGCACACTGCGGTGTCAATCAATGGCGTAGTGGGTAAATACTTTTGGATCAAACGAGGTTTGCGTCAGGGTGACCCTATATCACCGCTGATTTTTAACTTCGTCTCGGACTCCCTATCAGCCATGATTGAAAAGGCGAGGGCCGCCGGCCATATTAAGGGCCTGCTTTCTAACCTATCCCCAGAGGGGTGAGTGGGTGACACGCCTTCAATATCCAGATGACACGCTATTGCTTTTTGAGCCCGATGACCATAGCTTAGCTACGTTCAAACTGCTACTCCTCTCCTTCCAGATTCTTTAAGCCTTAAAGATCATCTTCCTAAAGAGTGAGGTCGTCACCATGGGAATGGATGATGCGCCTAGTAGGCGAGTGGCCGATATACTTAATGTTAAGCTCAGGGGCTTTCTGATTAAGTACCTCAGCTTGCCAATTTTGAATAGGAAGCTAACCATACACGAATGGTAGCCATTGTGTGGCAAAGCGGCCGGGAGAGTGAGCCCGTGGAGAGGCAGAATCATGTCATCCGCGGGGAGGCTAATTCTCACGAACCGCTGTTTATGATGGGTATGTTCCTCCTCTGGCGACCCGGGGGAACCCCGATCTAGCGCCGCCGCGTCCCACCCCCTCGCCCTCCCAGTCTCGCCGCCACCCGAGGAGGCCGCCGGCGAATGCCGCGCGCGTTCCGAGGAAGGTGGCGGCGGGCCGCTTCGCCAGAGGAGGGGCGGAGCCGTCGTGTTGGATCTAGGGTCCGTCCTCGGGGGCATGCGAAGGCGGCTGCCTCTTCGATGCTGTGGGTGGCTTGGGGGCGTCGGCTGCTGGTGCTGCTCCGGGCGCCATTGGCATGATCGGTGAGTCGCATATGGATCGCTTCGGGCGGCGGCGTGGTCTCGGTGGGGGGCTTCCCCTTGCTGAGATCTGGCAAGCGGGATCATCCAGATCCCAGCAAGGATGGTGGCGACCCGTGCATGAGAGATGGAGGTCTTCGATCAAATCTGTATGAAAACCTGCTATTGGCTACTGCCAAGGCCGGCGATGGCGATGTCGTCTGCGTCGTTCCTTCCTGAAGGCATCACCGTGGAGAAGTTCAAGGCCACTCTCTGCTACCTCCGGGGGAAACCCTAGATCAGTAGATCGGATGACGGCGGCTCTCTAGTGTCGTTTTCCCCCATGGGGGTGTCATTCTTTGAGGTGCACACGGGCTCGAGGGACTAGAGGATAGCGACTTTGGTGGAGCGGTGCTTCATCTTACACATTGATGGTGTCGGATCTCGGCGGCGTGGTGCTATTGAGACTCGGCGTCTGATGCGCGGAGATGGACTCGCGCAGGAGGAGGTTGCTGTCTGGCGTCATGGTGACGTCGATGGCCGAGTGGACAGACAAGGTAGAAGCCTCAATATGACCTGAAGACGGACCTGTGGAAGATGGCGGCGACGACACACGAGTCGTCTCGACGGATTGTGCCCTGCACCGGTATGTGGCTCGGCTGGGGCTTCCAAATATGTTTCGGCTTCCGTCTTTTGATGTTAGGCTTAGGTGAGTGGTTTGGGTAGTGGCCCAGCTAGCACCCCTTCATCATTTTGGATAGGAGTAGCGGCATGTGTTGCCAAGATGGTGGATTCCGGCACATTTGTTATAATACTTTGTAATGTCCTCGAGAATAATCAATAAAGTGGCCGTATGCATCTCCTAGATGCAGAGGCCGGGGGTCATCCTCCTTTTCTAAAAAAAATGTTCCTATTGGCGGATGGGGTTCACGCTAAGTTGGACAAACCTCGCTCTTGGTTTTTTTTTTGCGAAGGAGCTAGGACCAAATGGAAGTACCACTGTGTGCGGCCGTGTGCAGGCTAAAAAATATGGTGGGCTGGACATTCTCAATTTCAAACTCATGAATGTGGCTTTGCTCACGAAGTGGATTTGGCGGCTAGCCCAGAATGAGTCGGGACTCTGGGCTGACATGCTACACGCGAAATATTTTCCAGATGGAAATCTCTTTACCGCTAAAGCCAAAGGTTCTTCATTTTGTAATAGTATTCAAGCGGTGAAACCAGCGTTCACGGTTGGGTCCCGTTTCCATGTGAATAATGGGAAATCTACACGGTTCTGGTAGGCACTTGGTTGGGGCCTAACCCTTTGTGGATGAGCCATGGAGTGCTTTTCCAGCTCGCAACCGACACATAGCTCATGGTGGCTGATGCGTTAAGATCACCTCCTCCAGCCGTCAGCTTCATGAGGAACCTTACCCCGGTAGAAGGCCGCTGTTGGGATGACTTGGTGGGTACGATTGGGGCGTGTGCGCTGAATGCCGGGGCCGATGCGGTCTCCTGGAGATTGACTGCATCTGGCAAATTCTCCGTCAAATCCATATATAGCAAACTCATTGAAGGAGTTTTGCTTGACATGGCTAGGGGGCTATGAAAGTCGAGATACCTCTCAAGACCAAAATTTTCCTTTGGCTAATGTTTCGTAACCGTCTACGAACCTCTGACAATGTAGCAAAGTGTAACAACCCATCTAATGGGACATGTACTGTTTGCTGGTCACCGTAACACGCCAACCACGTGTCCTTCCGGTGCCACCTGGCCGGCCCTTTTTGCTTGGAGTGCCGTGAGAGAGGCGTTAGGGCTGAATTGGAACCCTATGTCTGGGGCTGACTTGCTCGCCTTGCTGCAGACACAATGGGGTGCATTTGCAAGGATCGTGTTGCGTAGCGTAGGGGCGTTACTATGGTCTTTAACAAAATTACAATCGAGAAAAATTTCCTTCTCACCCAGCTAATGTTATCTTTAAATGTCACATATTTCTTCAATTGTGGACATTATTGGGGAAGCAGCGCGACTGTGAGCTCATGCAGAAGGTTATGGAGCGGATCAGGGGCATTTAGATGGTTGCACAGCATGATGCGACGCCGCACTGATCACCTTTTAGAGTCTCTGTTTGTTGGCTGGAGGTTGGCAGTAGTTACTAGCTTTCGTACTATCTCTGTGTCGGCCTCGGAGCCTTGGTTCATGTAATGCTTGATTAGAACTATTTCTGTTTGGTTGTTCGAAAGTATGTTGGTCGTTTGTTGGATGCTGCCTTGGATGGCTTTATTAATTTAAAGCCGGATGCTTTTTGTGCCTTCGTTGTAAAAAAAACATGTAATGTTGCCCTAAAATTATTACCCAAAAGCTCAATCTTTAATTTTTATCTATAATATTGTTGCCATAACTACTGTAGCAAAACTCATTAATAAATTAGCACACAACAACTAAATTCGACAGGTTTTTAGTAATCATTTGATCCAGAATCCAGCGGAAATATTTTCCATCTATGGAAAAAAAATCCTCACATACCACAAACCAGGTAATCGAGACAAATGTTCACAAATACAATATATCAAGCCAGAGATTCACATGTTTACATATTCATACACCACAAACTGCAAGTGCACAAGAGACGTATATAGTTTGGCGCTGTGCAAAGCTTGCAGCATTTTTATCTGATTTTCTCGATCTCCTAGCGACCCGTTTCGGTTATAACACATAAAGCCAGACCACAGGTAGAGAATGCAAATAGCAGATATACTTACATGCTCACACTTTTTGCCTTCTCAATCTTCTAAAGCAGACGTGGCAACCTACTTACATGCAAAGGCATAGATGTTTTGGGGTAATCGATCAAACATCTGCGCCACGAAGAGGCAGGATAGATGTTGCTGACACTGCATAGGTTGCCAGGCGAGCAACCTGAGAGAGGCTCCTGGGAATCGATCAAACAACTGACACATCGAGAGGCAGATTGCTGCATACGCTAGATACGTTGCTGGTGAGCAACCTCGGAGGGCCTGCCGGTGCCTCCATATTCCCAGTATGCTTGACATATTCTTATCCGGGCATCCCTCACTGGGACTAAAGGCCCTCCACGTGGCCGCTGCCTGGAGGTCTACCTTTAGTCCGGTTGGTAACACCAACCGGTACTAAGAAAAATTTTATGATTTTTTTTTGAATTTTTTTAATTTTTTTTTATTTTCAAATTTCTGAATTATTTTAACCTCTAATCTCATCACTGCTCAATTTAACCTCTAATCTCTAATCACCCTCATCATTTCAAATCATCTAACTTTCCGGAAGGTCACCCATCCTCTCACTACTCTAGCCTGAGCATACTTAACTTTCAGGTTCTATTCTCCCTCGTTTCCAAGTCTACACTTGTTGTTTTCCTGACAATAGTAAGATGTCAATCCTATTAACCCTCAGGCATTTAGCTTGAGCATGAAGTCACACATTTCACTGTTTGAGTTTGAAACTATTGTTCTAAAAAACAATAATTATTTAGTAACACTAATATTTCTTGAATAAGTAGTTTGACCACAGTTTGACCATAGTTTGACCACAGTTTGACCAGATTTGACCAAAATTCAAAAAAACTAAAATAATTATTTAGTAACACTAATGTTTCTTGAATAAGTAGTTTGACCACAGTTTGACCAGATTTGACCAAAATTCAAAAACTGAAATAATTATTTAGTAACACTAATATTCTTGAATAATTATTTAGTAACACTAATACTTCTTGAATAATTAGTTTAACCATAGTTTGACCAGATTTAACAAAAATTCAAAAAAATAATGAAATTTGAGCATAACTTTTTTTCCTTTTAGAATTTGCGGATTCTAAAAATTTGCAAGCAGGCCGTAGGCGGCCAAAATCGGATGCGGATTTTCGTGCTGAACATTTTGATATATTATACGTTTTTCTGACATCGTATGCAAAAGTTATAGCCGTTTTACATTTTCCCTGCACTTTTTGCAAAACATGTTCAAATTTAAGTTTTTAAATTTTCCTAACTAGTACATGTAGTAACATAACTACATCTGGAAGGATTATAATTTTTGAAGTTTTTATCATTTTATTTTGCTTTTTACAAAACTACAAAGGCGATCCACACGAGGGGGGGGGGGGGGGTAGAGTTTGAAAATGGGACCTTTAGTACCGGTTCGTGGCATGAACCGGTACTAAAGGTCTAAACCCCATTAGTACCGGTTCGTCCTACGAACCGGTACTAATGGGCATCGCACCCTTTAGTACCAATTCGTGGCACCAACCGGGACTAAAGGTCCCATTTGAACCGGGAGTAATGCCTGTACGGTGCCTTCGCCGCTCGAACCGGGACTAATGCTCACAATAGTCCCGGTTCGTAATGCAACCGGGATTAATGCTCTTTTCTGGCCGAACGAAAGCCATGTTTCTACTAGTGGTAGCACGCGGCTGGGAGGTTCCACTGGTAGCGGTGCACCGGCATGCCAGCGGAGATGGTGTGGCAGCGATAGCACGCATAACATTAGAATTTCGGTTAGGGTTTCTCGGCATGATTTTTCTACAGCAATTATATTCTCATGTACGCCCATATCTCTAGACATGGGAGGGGAGCAGGGGATATGTCCACCGTGATTGACTGGTATAAATCTTATTAAGGGCATTGGTGGGTAATTTGCATGATCTTTGATGTCATTGGCTATTTTAGATATCCATTGGTTGTAATTGTCTTCTTAACTTAAACTAATGGTCATATGTTTCTAATTTTTGTGGTACTTTCTAGTTTATTTTCTTATTTTCGGTTAACCTATCAAATACTTTTTATTTATAATAGATGAGTACTCCAACTACAAGTACGGATATGCACTCGATAAAAATATATAATTGCCACCCTTAATTACATTACACCTTTCTTTTGAGAAGTACTTATTACATTCCATCTAAAGCCTCGAAGTAAATTGTTTCCAAAAATAGCATGCCTGTTCTTGGCATTATAAACAACTATGTGAAGGCAGTTAGCTCGTCCGGCAACCACTAGCTGGATAATACACATGTAACGACCCGAACCTGATAAGATTCGATGTCTCTGTGTTCACAGTGCTAGTCCCTGGATCAACTTGCTAGCACACACAGTACATATGAATATTAAATAACAAGTGCATCATTTAACATAACGTATGATCCAGAAGTTATAAAGTATTACAAACTGAATAGCACATGGCTAACTTATTCAATAATAACAGCGGAAAGGTAGCATAATCAACGATGAGGTCATCAATGCCCACTGAAGAACATGTTGAGTGAAGACTCGCGACCCTACTGTATCTCACTGATCATCTGAAAATCCTGCAACATGATAAGTTGCAGCCACAAGGGTCAATACATTGAATGTATTGGCAAATCACACAATATGATATAGCAAACCTACATCCACAAAGCAATGTATGACAAAAAAACACACTAATTTGGAGAAGAATGTCTTCAACTACCTCCACTACCTGAACTCACAACCGTCTCTAATTTACTCGCCCAAGATAACCCAAAGATTCTAAATAAACATGACAAGAACTTCAGAAGTATGTCTCAAGTGCGCTCTGTCAGTGGCGCATTCTCTAGGAACAATAGGGCGCTCTGCCAAGGATGCATTCACCTGATTTAAGTTCCGAAAACTAAACCTCGCCTCAAGTGCGCTCTGTCAATGGCGCATTCTCTAGGGACAATAGAGCGCTCTGCCAGTGACACATTCACCTGGTTAATAATCCCGACCCTACGGCTATAAACACTCACCACTTTCATGGATCACTCGACATATGCCCACGTCTATCATAGCAAGTTGATCACACCATAATATGACAACACAGAACATACATATCAAACCAAGCACATGCCATAGCATAAAAATCACACATGCATAGCAGAATATAGGATGAGCAAAATCAAAAGTGTAAACTTGCCTTGAACGGTGATGAAGTACTCTAACGATTAATTCCGATCCGTTTCACACTCCGGACAATTTATACGATTAACGGAGGTAACGATAAATAAACTATGCTCACATAACCCTAAAATAAAGTAAACAAGAACGAGTTCAAACAAAGACTTAAATAACGGAACATATTAGTAGGCATATATTATCTACATGCTAGTAGGATCACAATGCAAAAAGAATCAACTAATTTGGATCACCAGTTTGAAAGATATGGCCTTCGGAAGTTTGAATTCAAATTTAAACAAATTCAAATTTGAACTGTTCAAAAATGTGAAAATTTGGTTCTTCAATATTCTCCTGGTCACTACGAGTACACAGGAAAAAGAATCGATGAATTTGGAGTTACGGGTCTCAAGATAAACCTAAATGAAAATTTGATACGGAATCTGCAAAGAACAATTATGCCATTAAAGCGTTCCGGGAAGAACTGCCGCGGCTGCTGTGGACATGCCACGTGGCACGCTGTGAAAGGCTGGAGGATGTTTGCTGCTACGCTTAAGAAACGAACGGCCGGTAACTAGAGAAAAACGGTTCGGCCTTAAATAAAAACAACAGATCTAATCTTGGCCATTGGAGAGGGATCGGACGGTGCAAGGCGACTCACCGGAGAAGAACAGAGGTTGGCCGTCAAACTTGAGGAAGACGGCGTGGCGCGGCTCGGACTTGGAGCGTACGCTCCCTGGAGAGGCCTCCCGAGCTCGGGGACGAAGGGAAGATGTGCGGAGAGAGGCGGCGAACTCGAAACCGTCCTCGGGAACGGCCGGGACTTCTGCTAGCGTCGGTAAGGTCCGACTGGAGCGGCGACGGCGGAGTTGAGCTTCGGTTCGAGGTCAGTACGGTCGTTTAGATGCGTCCCTGCACGAACTAGGAGTCAGGGAGAAGGAGGAGACCAACTAGAAGTTGATAGAGCATGAGGAGGGGCTGTGAACCCACGGCAGCGACGAACTTGACCGGCGACAGGAGCTCTTGCAGCGAACTCCGGCCAGATCGGGACGAGGTCTTAGGGCACGGGAGGCGACGATTTTGGCAAAAACCGGACGAGAAGAACGAGGGGATTATTTATATGGAGTCAGGACAAGGCGAGGGGCAGCAGATCGATCGATTCGATTCGACCTGGGTTCGTCTCCTACAGAAGTTCAGGAAGAACACGGCTGAGGAACAAAAAAAAAAAAAAAACAGAAGAAGGAGAGGCGTGCGGGGTGAGCTGCGGTCTGCGTTGCTGGAATGGGCCGGCCTGCTAACCTCAGCACGCTGCACTGCACGCGTGGGCGAAAATACAAACTGGGTTGCGCGCTAAGGCCCGGATGAACAGTAATATCTGCGAAGATATACTGTACAGGAAATATATCGCTAAAACTAAAATTCCAGAGTAAATTCTAAAATACTATAAACACAAAGTAAAATATTATATCTACGCTAGAAAATAGTGAACATTTTTAAAACACAAATTCACTGTAAACAAATACATATATTATGCAATAAAAGCATACAAAGGGCATTATAACAACTATAAAAAATAAATTTGAGTTTCCACAAAGCTAAGATAATTTAGGTAGACACCAGAATATATTCTTAGCGTTTTCCAAATATAACTAATAGGGAAGAAGTCATATTATCTTCACTCCAAATATATTGCCTTGACTTGGAAAACACTTCAGAAAATTCTAATATGCATAGAAATCATGATGAAAAAGAATGATCCTATTAACATTCCAAATCTGAAATTTTGGGATGTTACAACACATCCCAGCAGTCAGTAACCTTTGCTAGGTCTCTCAGCACTCCCCAAACAACCTCACGAAGTCAGGATGAGGCCGTTCTACACGATGCTCCTAGCCCTCGCCCTTGTGGTGCTATGTTCAGGTATAGGCAGATCTACGTGCGCTATTAGTTTCAACTTTTCAAGTAACAAACTGGAGTAATATATATGCCTCGCGCTAATTACTCTGTGTGCGCTGTTCGATCCGTAGATGTGGTGACAAAGGTGGCGACGGCTAACGGCGGTGGCGCCACTGCGACGGTGCCCCCCATGGACTGCAAGGTGCTCCCGACCATCCCCGGCATATGCAATCCTTACAAGTGCATGGAGTACTGCCAGGAACGCATCAGCAGCACCTCGGTGGGCGAGTGCGTTTCCGACGGATGCCGGTGCACGTACTGCGGTATCCCACCTAGTGGTCGTCGGAACTGAACGGAGAGCAGCATGCTTCTTTTTCCTGATGAATAATGATATGTTGATGACGTTTGGTCGAGTAGGATATTGACCTCCTTAACTGTCACTCTCAAATAATGCTCGTGTTTTTATATATTTTATATCGCAAAAAGAAATATAAGCAATGGCAGGATTCGAAGCAGCTACCTCTTGGTTGAAAGCTTCATGTGATAAAGAAAGAGCCAACCTGAATTGATGTTATTAAATACCTCTATCGCACTTTTCTCCTTCCCCTTTCTTTTTCTTTTTTCTTTTTTCCTATTTCCTTTTCTTTTCTCGTTTTTTCAAACAGTTTTTTTGGGTCTTATGTTTCTTTCTTTTTTTCTGTTCCTTTTTGTTTTCCTTTTCTTTTGCAATGGGCAAACTTTTTCAATTTCGCTTTTTCTAAAAATCAATAAACTTATTTTAATTTTGTGAATATTTTCTCAAAATTCTTTAATTTTTTTAAAATTCGTGAATATTTTCCAATATTGATGACCTTTTTTTAAAATCGATGAGCCTTTTTAAAAATGTATGAATTTTTTCAAAGTTGATGGACTTTGTTTTTCAAAATCGATGCATTTTTTCAAAATTGATAAACTTTTTCCAAATCCTTGGACATTTTTTCCAAAATCCATGAATTTTCTTCTATTCATGGTCTTTTTCAATTTGTGAACATTTTGCAAATCCAAAAACTTTTTTTCAAATCCATGAACTTTTACGAAAAGATAACCACTTGTTGAAAATGAACGGTTAATGGTCAACTTGTTGAACTACGAAGAACCAATCGGGCGTATGCTCCTCACGAGCGACGGCTGATCGCCCGTGTAGTTTGGCTAGCCCCATGAAAGGTGGCGTGCGAGCGCTGCGTCCACTAACTGGCGCAGCAAGCGCTGACTAGGAGCTCCCGCTTTATAGAAAGTAGCGTCACGCAAACCGGCGCACACACCTCTCCCTCCTCGGCTTGGCCCATTTATTTATTTTCGTTTTTTAACCTTCAAAATATAGGTGCATGAAGTAGAATTCCAACTATTGAACTCTTGGATTACTTCCACTCACTATAATTAACTTCGAACTGTGAACTCCTTCTTAAATTTGTGAATCTTTTCAATTTGTAGATTGATTAAGGTGGAGCTTAATGTTCTCGTTTTCCAAACTTTTTTCACAAATTTAAGGAATGTTTGCATTTAAAAAATATTGATAATTGTTTTCAAAAGTACGTGGTTTGCCTGTCCATTAGGTGGACGTTCCCTAGATTTGTAGGTTGATCAAGGTGGAGCTTCTGACCTTAGCGGTAATTTCTCCCTCGGATCGTATTTCTTAAAAGGGCCGTGGTGGATCTATTCCGCCTAGGCGCCAAGATGCTTCGGGAAGATTTTTGTACCCGCCTACTTGCCTATCTTGGCCTCGAGGAGGGCAGTCGGGCTTCTCGGCCCACTCGCACTTAGATAGCATGCTGTCCTTGGCCTCCTCGTCTAGCTCTGGAAGCGGGACATTACTAGAAAAAACCTTATACACAGAATCTTACCGGCAGCGCCTTTTAAAACATGGCGCTACTGCTATTTAGCAGCAGCGCGTGCCACCAAAACGCGCTGCTGAAAAAAAATAGCAGTAACGCGTCTGCTGTAAACAGCGCTACTGCTATAACTGCCATGACCTCGCCGCGAAGCTAGTTATAGCAGTAGCGCCGTATGCCATACCGCGCTACTGCTATTGATTTTAGCAGGCTCGCTACTGCTAAGTTCATTCCATAAGTTTAGTCCCATCTCGCTCCGCGAACAGGGTGTTTACCACCTTAAATATGTTACTTCTCAAACTATCACAGCCACTTGGTCTTCATTGAACTCTATGTGTAGAATTTGTGGCCGCAATATGAGTCTTCTCTGGTTTCTAAACCGGAGAGGACTCATATTGACAATTCAGATTGTACCCAAAAAGATCATTGATGACCAATGTATTTTTGCATGCTTACACTTAGTAGTAGCGCGTTTTATGGGCCGGCGCTACTGCTAAAGCCATCCTATCTTCCCTACCAGGCCGCCCCTCACTCTCCTCTCTCTGCTCCACTCACTCTCCCCTCGCACTCGTCTGCTCACTTGTTGCATTGATTGTCGCTCTGCTCGCCGTCGCCGCTCCCTCCCTCCTCCATCCATGCACTGCCGCCCCCTCCTCCATCCCCGCCGTTGCCCCCCTTCCTAGCTCCCTCCTCCATCCCGCTGCCCCCCCGCCGTCACGGCCACCGAGGTAGCTCCTCCTACCTCCCTCCTCCTCCCTCCCCATCCTTCCCACCTGCTCCTCCTTCCTCCCACTTGTTCCTCCCTCCTTCCTACCCCTCCTCCCTCCCTCCTTCCTACCCCTCTTCCCTCCGTCCTTCCTACCCCTCTTCCCTCCGTCCTTCCTACCCCTCCTCCCTCCCTTCTCTCTGTTCTTGTAGAATGTAGGTAGTTTAAATGTAGATTTTAGTATGTAGACATTGTAGAATGTAGGTTTTGTAATAGAATAACTTTAGCCTATTTTAGGTATTTTGAATAGAATATGAAATTTTAGGTCTTTTGATTAGACATTTAGTAATGGAAATTTTTAGTTGGTAGAATTTGAAAAAATGTTCTGTACTTGTTATATTCTGAACTTAGGGCATATTTTTAGGGTTTAGTAAAAGAAATAGTAATAGTGGATGATGATGTAGATGTTTTAGGTATTGAACATTTTGAATAGATGATGATGTAGATTTTTTAGTAGAACTACTTTATTTAGTGTTGCTCAAGAATTGCTCATATGATGTAGATATAAACATGTATATCTAGTGTTGCTCGAATAGGATATGTGCTTGCCCAAGTGACCACGTTTGCAGGTAACACCTCCGAGTGGCCTATGTTTTGCCGGCGTGTTGATTAATTTCCGTTCCGGCAAATTTCTGGCGCTCGATATGTCCATTTTTAGCAAAGGTCATGCCAGATTTTTCCTCTGAAGTGGATCGTTAATCTTTTTCTAATATCGCTTTAGGAAAATGGAGCCACCACCTGCTGGGGAATGAAGCATGCAATTTCCAAAAATTTCCTACGATCACACAAGATCTATCTAGGAGATGCATAGCAACGAGAGGGGAAGAGTGTGTCCACGTACCCTCGTAGACCGAAAGCGGAAGCGTTACTTAACGCGGTTGATGTAGTAGAACGTCTTCACGATCCAACCGATCCAAGTACCGAACGTACGGCACCTCCATGTTCAGCACACGTTCAGCTTGATGACGTCCCTCGAACTCTTGATCCAGTAGAGGGTCGAGGGAGAGTTCCGTCAGCATGACGGTGTGGTGACGGTGTTGATGATGTGATCCGCGCAGGGCTTCGCCTAAGTACTACGACGCTATGACCGGAGGAGTAAACTGGGGGGGAGGCACCGCACACGACAAAGAGAACAATTGATGTGCCTTTGGGGTGCCCCTTGCCCACATATATAAAGGAGGGGGAGAGAGGCCGGCGGCCAGGAGGGGCGCGCCATGGGGGGAGTCCTACTTGGACTCCTAGTCCAAGTAGGATTCGCCCCCCTACCTTTTTTTCACTAGAGGGAATAGGAAGGAGCGTGTGAGGGAAAGGGAAGGGGGGCGCCGCCCCCTCCTCCCCTCGGTACTCCGAAAAATGTCCGAACCTCTCCAAAACTTTTTCGGTGTCCAAACATAACCTTCCAATATATCAGTCTTTACCTATCGACCATTTCGAGACTCCTCGTCATGTCCATGATCTCATCAGGGACTCCCAACAAACTTTGGTCATCAAAAACACATAACTCATAATACAAATCGTCATCGAATGTTAAGCGTGTGGACCCTACGGGTTCGAGAACTATGTAGACATGATCGAGACACATCTCCGATCAATAATCAATAGCGGAACCTGGATGCTCATATTGGCTCCTACATATTCTACGAAGATCTTTATCGGTCAAACTGCACAACAACATACGTTGTTCCCTTTGTCATCGGTATGTTACTTGCCTGAGATTCTATTGTCGGTATCATCATACCTAATTCAATCTCGTTATCGTCAAGTTACTCGTTCTGTAATGCTACATCCCGCAACTAACTCATTAGCCATGTTGCTTGCAAGGCCCAGAGATACCTCTCCGATACACGGAGTGACAAATCCTAATCTCGATCTATGCCAACCCAACAAACACCTTCGGAGACACCTGTAGAGCATCTTTATAATCACCCAGTTATGTTGTGACGTTTGATATCACACAAGGTGTTCCTCCGGTATTCGGGAGTTGCATAATCTCATAGTCATAGGAACATGTATAAGTCATGAAGAAAGCAATAGCAATAAAAGTTAACAATCATTATGCTAAGCTAACGAATGGGTTTTGTCCATCACATCATTCTCTAATGATGTGATCCCGTTCATAAAATGACAACATATGTCTATGGTCAGGAAACATAACCATCTTTGATTAACGAGCTAGTCAAGTAGAGGTATACTAGGGACACTTCGTTTGGTCTATGTTTTCACACATGTACTAAGTTTCCGGCTAATACAATTCTAGCGTGAATAATAAACATTTATCATGATATAAGGAAATGTAAATAAAAACTTTATTATTGCCTCTAGGGCATATTTCCTTCAGTCTCCCACTTGCACTAGAGTCAATAATCTAGATTACATAGTAATGATTCTAACACCCATGGAGTCTTGGTGCTGATCATGTCTTGCTCGTGGAAGAGGCTTAATCAACGGGTCTGCAACATTCAGATCCGTATGCATATTGCAAATCTCTATGTCTCTCTCCTTGACTTGATCGCAGATGGAATTGAAGCGTCTCTTGATGTGTTTGGTTCTCTTGTGAAATCTGGATTCCTTTGCCAAGGCAATTGCTCCAGTATTGTCACAAAAGATTTTCATTGGACCCTATGCACTAGGTATTACACCTAGATCCGGTATGAACTCCTTCATCCGGACTCCTTCATTTGCTGCTTCCGAAGCAGCTATGTACTCCGCTTCACACGTAGATCCCGCCACGACGCTTTGCTTGGAACTGCACCAATTGACAGCTCCACCATTCAATATAAATACGTATCTGGTTTGTGACTTAGAGTCATCCGAATCAGTGTCAAAGCTTGCATCGACGTAACCATTTACGACAAGCTCTTTGTCACCTCCATAAACGAGAAACATATCCTTAGTCCTTTTCAGGTATTTCAGGATGTTCTTGACTGCTGTCCAGTGATCCACTCCTGGATTACTTTGGTACCTCCTTGCCCAACTCATAGAGAAGGCACACAACTGGTCCGGTACATAGCATGACATACTTTATAGAACCTATGACTGAGGCATAGGGAATGACTTTCTTCTCTTTCTATCTTCTGTTGTGGTCGGGCTTTGAGTCTTACTCAACTTTACACCTTGTAATACAGGCAAGAACTCCTTTGACTGATCCATTTTGAACTCTTTCAAAATCTTGTCAAGGTATGTATTCATTGAAAAATCTTATCAAGCGTCTTGATCTATCTCTATAGATCTTGATGCCCAATATGTAAGCAGCTTCACCAAGGTCTTTCTTTGAAAAACTCCTTTCAAACTCTCCTTTATGCTTTCCAGAACATTCTACATCATTACGGCTCAACAATATGTGATTCACATATAATTATCAAAAAGGTTGCAGTGCTCCCACTCACTTTCTTGTAAATACATGCTTCACCGCAAGTCTGTATAAAACTATATGCTTTGATCAACTCATCAAAGTGTATATTCCAATTCTGAGATGCTTGCACCAGTTCGTAGATGGATCGTTGGAGCTTGTACACCTTGTTAGCACCTCGACAAAACCTTATGGTTGCATCATATACAACTCTCCTTAGAGATATCCATTTAAGGAATGCAGTTTTGACATCCATTTGCCAGATTTCTTAAAATGCGGCAATTGCTAACATGATTCGGACATATTAAGCATCGATACGAGTGAGAAAATCTCATCGTAGTCAACACCTTGAATTTGTTGAAAACCTTTTGCGACAATTCGAGCTTTGTAGATAGTAACACTACCATCAGCGTCCGTCTTCCTCTTGAAGATCCATATATTTTCTATGAGTCGCCGATCATCCGACGAATCCACCAAAGTCCACACTTTGTTCTCATACATGGATCCTATCTCCGATTTCATAGCCTCAAGCCACTTATCGGAATCTGGGCTCATCATAGCTTCTTCATAGTTCATAGGTTCGTCATATTCAAGTAACATGACTTCCAAAACAGGATTACCATACCACTCTGGTGTGGATCGTACTCTGGTTGACCTACGAGGTTCTGTAGCAAATTGATATGAAGTTTCATGATCTTTATCATTAGCTTCCTCTCCAGTTGGTGTAGGCATCACGGGAATAGATTTCTCGGATGAGATACTTCCCAAATTGAGAGTAGGTACAATACCTCATCAAGTTCTACTTTCCTCCCACTCACTTCTTTCGAGAGAAACTCCTTCTCTAGAAAGGTTCTATTCTCGGCAACAAAGATCTTGCCTTCGGATCTGTGATAGAAGGTGTACCCAATTGTTTCCTTAGGGTATCCTATGAAGATGCACTTCTCTGATTTGGGTTCAATCTTATCAGGCTGAAGCCTTTTGACATAACCATCGCATCCCCAAACTTTAAGAAACGACAACTTTGGTTTATTGCCAAACCATTCATACAGTGTTATCTCAACGGATTTTGACGGTGCCCTATTTAATGTGAATGCAGCTATCTCTAATGCATAACCCCAAAACAATAGTGGTAAATCGGTAAGACACATCATAGATCGCACCGTATCTAATAAAGTATGGTTACGTTGTTTCGACGCACCATTACGCTGTGGTGTTCCAGGTGGCGTGAGTTGTGAAACTATTCCACGTTGTTTTAAATGAAGGCCAAACTCGTAACACAAATATTTGCCTCTGCGATCAGATCGTAGAAACTTTATTTTCTTGTTACGATGATTCTCCACTTCACTCTGAAATTCTTTGAACTTTTCAAATGTTTTAGACTTGTGTTTTGTTAAGTAGATATACCCATATCTGCTCAGATTGTTTGGGAAGGTCAGAAAATAACGATACCCGCTGCGAGCCTCAACACTCATTGGACCGCATACATCGGTATGTATTATTTTCAATAAATCATTGGCTCGCTCCATAGTTCTGGAGAACAGAGTTTTAGTCATCTTGCCCATGAGGCATGGTTCGCAAGTATCAAATGATTCATAATCAAGTGATTCCAAAGGCCCATCAGCATGGAGTTTCTTCATGCGCTTTACACAAATATGACCTAAACGGAAGTGCCACAAGTATGTTGCACTATCATTATCAACTTTGCATCTTTTGGCATCAATATTATGAATATGTGTATCACTATGATCGAGATTCAATAATTCATTAACATTGGGTGTATGACCATAGAAGGTTTTATTCATGTAAATAGAATAACAATTATTCTCTGTCTTAAATGAATAACTGTATTGCAATAAACACGATCCTATCTTGTTCATGCTCAACGCAAACACCAAATAACATTTATTTAGGTTCAACACTAATCTCAAAAGTATAGGGAGTGTGCGATGATGATCATATCAATCTTGGAACCACTTGCAACACACATCATCACTTCACCCTCAACTAGTCTCCATTTATTTTGCAACTCCTGTTTCGAGTTACTAATCTTAGCAACCGAACATGTATCAAATACCAGGGGCTACTACGAGCACTAGTATGGTACACATCAATAACATGTATATCAAATATACCTTTGTTCACTTTGCCATCCTTCTTATCCACCAGATTTTTGGGGTAGTTCCGCTTCTAGTGACCATTTCCTTTGCAATAGAAGCACTCAATTTCAGGCTTAGATCCAGCTTTGGGCTTCTTCATGGGAGTGACAACTTGCTTGCCATTCTTCTTGAAGTTCCCTTTCTTTCCCTTGCCCTTTTTTCTTGAAACTAGTGGTCTTGTTAACCATCAACACTTCATGCTCCTTTTTTATTTCTACCTTCACCGATTTCAGCATCGCGAAAAGCTCAGGAACCGTTTTCGTCATCCCTTGCATATTATAGTTCATCATGAAGTTCTAGTAGCTTGGTGATAGTGACTAGAGAAGTCTGTCAATCACTATCTTATATAGAAGATTAACTCCCACTTGAATCGAGCAATTGTAGTGCCCAGACATTCTGAGCACATGCTCACTAGCTGAGCTATTCTCCTCCATCTTGTAGGCAAAGTACTTGCCAGAGGTCTCATACCTCTCGACACGAGCATGAGTCTGAAATACCAATTTCAGCTCTTGGAACATCTCATATGATCCATGGCGTTCAAAATGTCTTTGAAGCCCCGATTCTAAGTTTTAAAGCATGGATCACTAAACTAACAAGTAGTCATCATATCGAGCTTGCTAGACATTCATAACTTATGCATCTGCTACTGCAATAGGTTTGTCACCTAGCGGTGCATCAAGGACATAATTCTTCTGTGCAGCAATGAGGATAATCCTCACATCACGGACCTAGTCCACATCATTGCTACTATCATCTTTCAACTTAGTTTTCTCTAGGAACATATCTGAAAAATACAGGGGAGCTACAACACGAGCTATTGATCTACAACATAATTTGCAAATACTATCAGGACTAACTTCATGATAAATTAAGTTCCATTAATCATACTAGGACATATGCCCGTTCGTTGCAACGGGAAGGATAAATTGGAGTGCATCTGCAAGCACAACACCTCATGCTTCGGTACGAAGAAAACGCCAATTGCCCCATCCTTCAAAACACCCACCAACGCAGTATGATATCCGGACGGTGCCACCGCAGGCAGGCAGGCGCATGAATCGAGGTTTAGGAAAATTGTGGGGGTCATGTTATACTCTCTTTGCAAGGTATTATTAGACTGCTTGACCACTTGGTCTCAGACGCACAATGAACACAAAATGAGTCTTACTGCCGATGGTAAGGACATCTCCAATGCGAGGTAATACATATTTTCCCACTATTTCGTTTTTGGACCGTACCGCACACGTTTGGACTGAAATGCCTCGGACATTTTTAGGACTCCCATGCTATCCCTTATTTGTCCGCTCATCTTGTGGTTAGACCATGTTTTCTCGTCTCGGTATTGCACTGTCATCCCACTAAGCGAGGTAATACATATTTTGCCATTATTTAGTTTTGGACCGTACCGCACACGTTCGGACCGAAATGCCTCAAGACATTTTTAGGACTCCCATGCTATCCCTTATTTGTCCGCTTGGCCTGTGGTTAGACCATGTTTTCTCGTCTCGGTATTCCACTGTCAGCCCACATTACCCAAAAAATAAGGATTATTAGAGGACCTCTTAGGAAAAATAGTTTTTTTGGCAATCGAAGTTTAAATGCTCTACTATTGTTTGTAGCCCCAAAATCCTGGAATGCATCCTTTTCATAAGTATCTTGCAACATGCGCACACATCCTTCCATCTTTCTTCATGCACAATTCCTTCCATCCTTGCATCCCATAATAATCATCATATTGATCCTCCCATTAATAGCCCGCAATTCCTTTTTACAATGCATGTATGTAGATGTCATGCATCTCATTCCTTTTAATCATCCAGTTCCTTCCATGCTTTCATGTATGTCAATATCCTTGCATCCCATAATAATCCTCAAATCCATCCTTCCTTTCATAGCCCGTAATTCCTTTTTTTACAATGCACATATGCAACATCATGCACCTCATTTCCTTTTAATCATCTGTTCCGACCATCTAATCCCACACCTCATCCTAGGGCTTGTTATGTCTACATATTGATGTATATAAATTGATGCATTCTGATATACTATAGCGAGGTGGGACTATTGATTTAGGAAAGAACACTCTTTAACACAAGGAAAAGCTAGCTCGTTGGTTGCCTCCTTAGAAAGGAAGAAGAGGTTGTGAGTTCGATACCTCGCTGGCGCAATAAATTTTGCCTGGTTCTCAAAGCCCACTCTCCCTATTGCCGGGCTACCACTTCAGCTTGGCCTGAGGCCCACAAGAGGAGACTTCAAAATGGAACAACCTAAAAAGTGGGCCTCGCAACAGAATTTCTACCTCATATGGGAATATTCAGTCTTTTTATCAATGTGGACTCTTGGCATGGTGGTAAAGCATGTGTTATCTCCTGTTCTGGTCGTGGGTTCGATTGCCCGACCTTTTCTTTTTCTGCCGGAAGGAAATGTTTTATTTGTTCGCCACTTATAAAAATAGTACAACGAGTTTAATTGTCAAAAACCACAGGGATGTTTTTGCAAAAAAAAAAAAACACCGCGACGGTGAACCCGACAAACTCAATCCGTGCTTTATTATTAGTTAATCATATTACTTAAGGACCCCCACTTAGGTTGACATCCCTCAAGTCATCTAAATGATACATGATCCAAATCAACTAAACCATGTCTGATCATCACGTGAGATGGAGTAGTCATCAATGGTGAACTTCTCTATGTTGATCATATCTACTATATGATTCATGTTCGACCTTTCGGTCTCCAGTGTTCTGAGGCCATGTTTGTACATGCTAGGCTCGTCAAGTTTAACCTGAGTATTCCGCATGTGCAAAACTGTCTTGCGTCTATTGTATGTGAACGTAGAGCCTATCACACCCGATCATCACGTGGTGTCTCAGCACGAAGAACTGTCGCAACGGTGCATACTCAGGGAGAACACTTATACCTTGAAATTTTAGTGAAGGGATCATCTTATAATGCTACCGCCGTGCTAAGGAAAATAAGATGCATAAAAGATAAACATCGCATGCAATCAAAATATGTGACATGATAGCCATAATCATCTTGTGCTTTTGATCTCCATCTTCAAAGCATCGTCATGATCTCCATCATCAACGGCTCGACACCTTGATCTCCATCGTAGCATCGTGGTTGTCTCGCCAACTGTTGCTTCTACAACTATTGCTATTGCTTAGTGATAAAGTAAAGCAATTACATGGCGTTTGCATTTTATACAATAAAGTGACAACTGATGACCCACAAGTGTAGGGGATCTATCATAGTCCTTTCGATAAGTAAGAGTGTTGAACCCAACGAGCAGCAGAAGGAAATGACAAGCGGTTTTCAGTAAGGTATTCTCTGCAAGCACTGAAATTATCGGTTACAGATAGTTTTGTGATATGGTAATTCGTAACGGGTAACAAGTAACAAAAGTAAATAAGGTGCAGCAAGGTGGCCCAATCCTTTTTGTAGCAAAGGACAAGCCTGAAAAAACTCTTATATAAAGGAAAAAGCTCCCGAGGACACATGGGAGTTATCGTCAAGCCAGTTTTTATCACGCTCATATGATTCACGTTCGTTACTTTGATAATTTGATATGTGGGTGGACCGGTGCTTAGGTGCCGCCCTTCCTTGCACAAGCATCCCACTTATGATTAATTACTCTCGCAAGCATCCTCAACTACGGAAGAAGAATTAAGGTAAACCTAACCATAGCATGAAACATATGGATCCAAATCAGCCCCTTACGAAGCAACGCATAAACTAGGGTTTAAGCTTCTGTCACTCTAGCAACCCATCATCTACTTATTACTTCCCAATGCCTTCCTATAGGCCGAAACAATCGTGAAGTGTCTGGTAGTCGATGTTCACATAACACCACTAGAGGAAAGACAACATACATCTCATCAAAATATCGAACGAATACCAAATTCACATGACTACTTATAGCAAGAGTTCTCCCATGTCCTCGGGAACAAACATAACTACTCACAAATCATATTCATGTTCATAATCAGAGGGGTATTAATATGAATATAGGATCTGAACATACGATCTTCCACCAAATAAACCAACTAGCATCAACTACAAGTAGTAATCAACACTACTAGCAAACCACAGGTACCAATCTAAGGCTTTGAGACAAAGATCGGATACAAGAGATGAACTAGGGTTTGAGAGGGGATGGTGCTGGTGAAGATGTTGATGGAGATTGTCCCCCTCCCGATGAGAGGATCGATGGTGATGATGATGGTGACGATTTCCCCCTCTCGGAGGGATGTTTCCTCGGCAGAACAGCTCCGCCAGAGCCCTAGATTGGTTCCGCCAAGGTTCCGCCTCGTGGCGGCGGTGTTTCGTCCCGAAAGCTTCTTCTTAATTTTTTCCTGGGTGAAAGACTTCATATAGCCAAAGATGGGCACCGGAGGCGCGCCAGGTGGCCCACGAGGCAGGGGCGCGCCCGGGGGGTAGGGTGCACCCCCCACCCTCGTGGACGGTGGGTGGCCCCCCTCTGGTATTTTGTTTGCTCAGAATTTTTAATTAATTCCAAAAATAACTTCCGTGGAGTTTCAGGACTTTTGGAGTTTTGCAGAATAGGTCTCAAATATTTGCTCCTTTTCCAGCCCAGAATTCCAGCTGCCGGCATTCTCCCTCTTCGTGTAAACCTTGTACAATAAGAGAGAAAAGGCATAAGTATTGTGACATAATGAGTAATAACATCCCACAATGCAATAAATATCAATATCAAAGCATGATGCAAAATGGACGTATCAACAACCATAAGGCTCCTTCCAGTTGCCGATAACTTTTACAAAACATGATCATCTCATACAACAACGTATATCACATCATGTCTTGGCCATATCACATCACAAGCATGCCCTGCAAAAACAAGTTAGACGTCCTCTACTTTGTTGTTGCAAGTTTTACGTGGCTGCTACGGGCTTCTAGCAAGAACCATTCTTACCTATGGCACAAAACCACAATGGTCATTTATCAAGTTTGTTGTTTTAACCTTCAACAAGGACCGGCCGCCATCAAATTTGATTCAACTAAAGTCGGAGAAACAGACACCCGCCAGCCACCTTTATGCAAAACTAGTTGCATGTCTGTCGGTGGAACCGGTCTCATGAATGCGGTCATGTAAGCTTGGTCCGGGCCACTTCATCCAACAATACCGCCGATTCAAAATAAGACATTGGTGGTAAGCAGTATGACGATCACCGCCCACAACTCTTTGTGTTCTACTCGTGCATATCATCTAAGCATAGACCTAACTCGGATGCCACTGTTGGGGAACGTAGCATGCAATTTCAAAAAATTGCTACGATCACGCAAGATCTATCTAGGAGATGCATAGCAATGAGAGGAGGAGAGTGTGTCCATGTACACTCGTAGACCAAAAGCGGAAGCGTTAGGTTACGCGGTTGATGTAGTCAAACGTCTTCACGATCCAACCGACCCAAGTACCGAACGTACGGCACCTCCGTGTCCAGCACACGTTTAGCTCGATGGCATACCTCGAATTCTTGATCCAGTAGAGGGCCGAGGGAGAGTTCCATCAACACGATGGCGTGGTGACGGTGTTGATGATGCGATCCGCGCAGGGCTTCACCTAAGCACTACCATGCTATGACCGGAGGAATAAACTGTGGAGGGGGGCACCGCACATGGCAAAGAGAACAATTGATGTGCCTTTGGGGTGCCCCCAGCCCACGTAAATAAAGGAGGGGGGATAGGCCGGAGGCCGAGAGGGGCGCGCCATGGGGAGTCCTACTTGGACTCCTAGTCCAAGTAGGATTCGGCCCCCCCTCTACCTTTTTTCACCGGAGGGAATAGGAAGGAGAGGGAGAGGGAAAGGGATGGGGGGCGCAACCCCCTCCTCCTTGTCCTATTCGGACTCCCTAGGTGGGGGGCGCGCGGCCACCCCCCGCGGGCTTCCCTCTCTCCCTTAGGCCCATGTTGGTCCAACACTTCCCTTGGGGGTTCCGGTAACCCCTCGGTACTCCGAAAAATGTCTGAACTTTTCCGGTGTCCGAACATAACCTTGCAATATATCAATCATCACCTCTCGACCATTTAGAGACTCCTCATCATGTCTGTGATCTCTTCCGGGACTCCAAACAAACTTCGGTCATCAAAAACACATAACTCATAATACAAATCGTCATCGAACGTTAAGCATGTGGACCCTATGGGTTCGAGCACTATGTAGACATGATCGAGACACATCTTCGATCAATAACCAATAGCAGAACCTGGATGCTCATATTGGCTCCTACATATTCTACGAAGATCTTTATCGGTCAACCCGCACAACAACATATGTTGTTCCCTTTGTCATCGGTATGTTACTTGCCCGAGATTCCATCGTCGGTATCATCATACCTAGTTCAATCTTGTTATCGGTAAGTCTTTACTCATTCGGTAATGCTCCCGCAACTAACTCATTAGTCACATTTTTGCAAGGCTTACACTGATGAGCATTACCGAGAGGGCCCTGAGATACCTCTCCGATACACAGAGTGACAAATCCTAATCTCAATATATGCCAACCCAACAAACACCTTTGGAGACACCTATAGAGCATCTTTATAATCACCCAGTTACGCCATGACGTTTGATAGGACACAAGGTGTTCCTCCGGTATTCGGGAGTTGCATAATCTCATAGTCAAAGGAACATGTATAAGTCATGAAGAAAGCAATAGCAATAAAACTTAACGATCATTATGCTAAGGTAACAGATGGGTCTTGTCCATCACATCATTCTCTAATGATGTGATCCTGTTCATCAAATGACAACACATGTCTATGGTCAGGAAACATAACCATCTTTGATTAACGAGCTACTCAAGTAGAGGCATACTAGGGACACTTTGTTTTGTTTGTGTATTCACACATGTACTAAGTTTCCGGTTAATACAATTCTAGCATGAATAATAAATATTTATCATGATATAAGGAAATATAAATAACAACTTTATTATTGCCTCTAGGGAATATTTCCTTCACCATGACCACCACCACCATGCCGACTGTGCAAGTCAAGATGCGCCAACAGCCTTGCAACTGGCACATTGTTCGGCATCTACTTCCAACCAAGTTTTCTTCCTGCGGCGGTAACAAAATATATGAAACTTGTAACAACTATTTTGTGTTTAGTGTTATTGGCATTAATGCATTGTGTATATATCATTGTGTATACAAAAATCTTCCCATGCAATGTGAGGTTGGAATTCAACAAGCTGACTGGAGACACTGTGACCTTTGAGGCTCCTGGGGGCCCCGACACTATGGAGGTCGAGAAAGGACGAAATATGTCACGGATGGGAGGAGATGGATGGGACCGTTTCATCTCCTACATGGGTATCCCTAGAGGTGAGTTGATCAGCTTCTCCTTCAGAGCAGAAAGACCCAAGTTGGCCATCATTTATCTCCACACGGCTGAAGATGATGAGGACCCACTTGATGAAGCCATCTATACTCGAAGAATAAGGCTGAGCGAGGAGGAGGTGTGCAACCTATGGGACATAATTCCGCCACGTGCTGACTTTGTCGGGGTGCCATTCGTGACCCACCTGACAATTACCATGGTTGATCGGCATGTTATGGTATGTTATACTTACTGTAGTAATTCATTATATGCTTTTTTGTTTTTTCAGAGTGAACAATAGGAAAGGCTCCTATTGTGTTAATATATTAATAGGGGTAACATTGTACAAATGAGTATTTACATAGGGGGGTGGGACTTGTCCACTTTCTGGCAAGCGAGAAGGGGGACTAAACAAGCAAGGGAAACTGTTATAAAGAGTGTACCAAATTTAGAACAAAGGTCCTACGCGCCTCTTTAACCCTGTGCTGAAGTAGCTCGAAATCCCTCTTGAACCTGTCAAGCCAAGAGCTGAATGAGGGGTCCTCTCCTTCCAAATGCTCTAGGCCGCCACTATGAATTTCTCTAGGAATATTGGAGATGGATGGCCAATTGTTTGGACTTCAATAGCTTGCAAGCGGCTGGGGAAGGTCCCCCCAGTGAATATCAAGTTTATCCCAGCATTGCTTGCTGAAGGAGTAGGTGAAGATCATGTGCTCAACCGTTTCCTCTATGTTCAGACTGCAGAGGAGGCAATTATGATCATCTCCAATGTTGTAATGCCTCCTTTTTGAGCACATTCCGCGTGTTGAGTCTATCATGGAATAACAACCAAGCAAAAAGCTTTAATTCCATCATTCACTTTGATTTCCAGATCCAGCAAAACACTCGGTGAGATTGAATATCCCTGAAGAAGAAACGGTAGTAATCCGTTGATTTGAAGACCGTTTTGCCCCAAACATAGTGCCACACGTCTGAGCCCGCCGTTGAAGGTTGTATCTCTGACGCAATTGTCTGCATGTGTCTGACCTCTGCATGAGCTTGAGGGGACATAGCAAGATGGAACGTTTCTCCCAGCAACGTGATCCACAAGAAATCCTTGACAGAGACATCCTCATTCAAAGAGTGGGAGAAAGCACGTGGATGTGAATCTTGTAGATGCTGATTGGACCATAGATCTTTCCAGAACAGAGCCGTGGTGCCACACACAATGTTGACCCGGGAGACTCCCCTGAATTTGGGAGAGAGCTTGAGTACATCCTTCGACCAAAATGATCCAACCGGGTCGCAAGCATGTGGTATTTTTTGAGCATAGTATGAGTCCCAGGTGAGTTGTACCCAAGGAATATCCATCTTATTGTAGAATTTGTGTAGAAATTTCAAAAGCAAGGCTTCGTTTTGCATTCGGAGATTGAGGACTCCAAGCCCTCCCTTATTTTTGGGCTTGCAGAGCATGTCCGAAGCAGCCAACGAGTTGCATTTGTCACCTTGTTCAGTTTTCTTGATCCAATAGCATCTGCGTCTGATCTTATCCAACATCTCTATTAGCTTTGGTGGAAAATGGAGCGTACACATCGCATAAATGAGTAGGGAAGTAACTGTGGAGTTGAGAAGGGTCAGCTGTTGGGGAACGTAGTAATTTCAAAAATTTTCCTACGCACACGCAAGATCATGGTGATGCATAGCAACGAGAGGGGAGAGTGTTGTCTACATACCCTTGTAGACCCGAAGCGGAAGCGATCACAACGTAGAGGAAGTAGTCGACGTTCTCCTCGCGATCCGACCGATCTGGCGCCGTTATTCGACGCCCCGAGTTCTTGACACACGACAGCTCGATGACGTCCCTCGACTCCGATCCAGCCGAGTGTCGAGGAGAGTTCCACAAGACGACGGCGTGGCGACGATCTTGATGTTTCACGGCGCAGGCTTCGCCTAAGCTTCGCGACGGTATAACCGAGGTGGAATATGGTGGAGGGGGCACCGCACACGGCTAAGGAACGATCCGTAGATCAATACTTGTGTGTTCTAGGGTGCCCCCTGCCCCGTGATATAAAGGAGGGAGGGGAGGCCGGCCGGCCCTGGAGGAGGCGCGCTGAGGAGTCCTACTCCCACCGGGAGTAGGACTCCCCCCTTCCTAGTTGGAATAGGATTGGGGAGGGGAAGAGGAAAGGGCGCCGCCTCCTTGTCCTATTCGGACTGGGGGAAGGGGCGGCCACCCCTGGCCGGCCCTTCCTCTTCTCCTCGAGGCCCATCGAGGCCCATTTACCCCGGGGTTCCGTAACCTCCGGTACTCAGTAAATTCTGTTTTCACCGGAACCATTCGAACTCCAAACATAGGCTTCCAATATATCAATCTTTATGTCTCGACCATTTCGAGACTCCTCGTCATGTCCGTGATCACATCCGGACTCAACTTCTCGGTACATCAAAATACATAAACTCATAATAACCGCCATCGAAACCTTAAGCGTGCGGACCCTACGGTTCGAGAACAATGTAGACATGACCTAGAACTATTCTCGGTCAATAACCAATAGCGGACCTGGATGCCCATATTGGTTCCTACATATTCTACGAAGATCTTTGTCGGTCAGACCGCATAACAACATACGTTGTTCCTTTGTCATCGGTATGTTACTTGCCCGAGATTCGATCGTCGGTATCCAATACCTAGTTCAATCTCGCTATCGCAAGTCTCTTTACTCGTTCCGTAATACATCATCTCACAACTAACTCATTAGTTGTAGTGCTTGCAAGGCTTCAGTGATGTGTTTTACCGAGAGGGCCCAGAGATACCTCTCCGACAATCGGAGTGACAAAACCTAATCTCGAAATACGCCAACCCAACATCTGCCTTTGGAGACACCTGTAGTACTCCTTTATAATCACCCAGTTACGTTGTGACGTTTGGTAGTACCAAAGTGTTCCTCCGTAAACGGAGTTGCATAATCTCATAGTCATAGGAACATGTATAAGTCATGAAGAAAGCAATAGCAACATACTAAACGATCGGGTGCTAAGCTAACGGAATGGGTCATGTCAATCAGATCATTCAACTAATGATGTGATCCCGTTAATCAAATAACAACTCTTTGTTCATGGTTAGGAAACATAACCATCTTTGATTAACAAGCTAGTCAAGTAGAGGCATACTAGTGACACTCTGCTTGTCTATATATTCACACATGTATTATGTTTCCGGTTAATACAATTCTAGCATGAATAATAGACATTTATCATGAAATAAGGAAATAAATAATAACTTTATTATTGCCTCTAGGGCATATTTCCTTCAGTCTCCCACTTGCACTAGAGTCAATAATCTAGTTCACATCGCCATGTGATTGAACATCAATAATCATATCTGTATATGATTAACACCCATAGTTCACATCGTCATGTGACCAACACCCAAAGGGTTTACTAGAGTCAATAATCTAGTTCACATCGCTATGTGATTAACACCCAAAGAGTACAAAGGTATGATCATGTTTTGCTCGTGAGAGAAGTTTAGTCCACGGATCTGTCACATTCAGAGCCGTATGTATTTTTGCAAATATTCTATGTCTACAATGCTCTGCACGGAGCTACTCTAGCTAATTGCTCCCACTTTCAATATGTATCTAGATTGAGACTTAGAGTCATCCAGATCGGTGTCAAAACTTGCATCGACGTAACCCTTTACGACAAACCTTTTTTCACTTCCATAATCGAGAAACATATCCTTATTCCACTAAGGATAATTTTGACCGCTGTCTAGTGATCTACTCCTAGATCACTATTGTACTCCTTGCCAAACTCGATGTAGGGTATACAATAGATCTGTACACACAGCATGGCATACTTTATAGAACCTATGGCCAAGGCATAGGAATGACTTTCATTCTCTTTCTATCTTCTCGCCGTGGTCGGGTTTTGAGTCTTACTCAATTTCACACCTTGTAACACGTGCAAGAACTCTTTCTTTGACTGCTCCATTTTGAACTACTTCAAAATCTTGTCAAGGTATGTATTCATTGAAAAACTTATCAAGCGCCTTGATCTATCTCTATAGATCTTAATGCTCAATATGCAAGCAGCTTCACCGAGGTCTTTCTTTGAAAAACTCCTTTAAACACTCCTTTATGCTTTGCGAATAATTCTACATTATTTCCGATCAACAATATGTCATTCACATATACTTATCGAAATGTTGTAGTGCTCCCACTCACTTTCTTGTAAATACAGCTTCACCGCAAGTCTCAGATAAACTATATGCTTTGATCAACTTATCAAAGCGTATATTCCAACTCCGAGATGCTTGCACCAGTCCATAGATGGATCGTTGGAGCTTGCACACTTTGTTAGCTCCTTTGGATCGATAAAACCTTCTCGTTGCATCACATACAACTCTTCCTCCGTAAACCCATTCAGAATGCAGTTTTACATCCATTTGCCAAATTTCATAAATTGTGGCAATTGCTAACATGATTTGGACAGACTTAAGCATCGCTACGCTTGAGAAAATCTCATTGTAGTCAACACCTTGAACTTGTCAAAACCTTTTGTGACAAGTCGAGCTTTGTAGATAGTAACACTACTATCAACGTCCGCCTTCCTCTTGAAGATCCATTTATACAATATGGCTTGCCGATCATCGGGCAACTCCACCAAAGTCCATACTTTGTTCTCATACATGGATCTCATCTCGATTTCATGGCCTCAAGCCATTTCATGAATCTGGGCTCATCATCGCTTCTTCATAGTTCGTAGGTTCATCATGGTCTAGTTACATGATTTCCGAACAGGATTACCGCACCACTCAGTGCGGATCTCACTCTGGTTTACCTACGAGATTCGGTAGTAACCGATCCGAAGTTATATGATCATCATCATTAGCTTCCTCACTAATTGGTGTAGTAGTCACAGAACAGATTTCGTGATGAACTACTTTCCAATAAGGAGAAGGTACAATTACCTTATCAAGTTCTACTTTCCTCCCACTCACTTCTTTCGAGAGAAACTCCTTCTCTAGAAAGGATCCATCTTAAGCAACGAATATCTTGCCTTCGGATCTGTGATAGAAGGTGTACCCAACAATTTCCTTTGGGTATTCTATGAAGACGCATTCTCCGATTTGGGTTCGAGCTTATCAGGATGAAAACTTTTTCACATAAGCATCGCAGCCCCAAACATTAAGAAACGACAACTTTGGTTTCTTGCTAAACCACAGTTCATATAGTGTCGTCTCAACGGATTCAGATGGTGCCCTATTTAACGTGAATGCAGCTGTCTCTAATGCATGATCCCAAAACGATATTGGTAAATCGGTAAGAAACATCATAGATTGCACTATATCCAATAAAGTACGGTTATGACGCTCGACACACCATTATGATGTGGTGTTCGGTGGCATGAATTTGTGAAACTATTCCACATTGTTTTAATTGAAGACCAAACTCAGAACTCAAATATTCATCTCCACGATCAGATCGCAGAAACTTTATTTTCTTGTCACGATGATTTTCCACTTCACTCAAATTCTTTTGAACATTTCAACTATTTCAGACTTATGTTTCATCAAGTAGATATACCCATATCTGCTCAAATCATCTTGTGAAGGTCGAAAATAACGATACTTGCCACGAGCATCAACACTCATTAGATCGCATACATCGGTATGTATTATTTCCAATAAGTTAGTAGCTTGTTCCATTGTTCCGGAGAACGGAGTTTTAGTCATCTTGCCCAAAAGGCACGGTTCGTAAGCATCAAGTGATTCATAATCAAGTGATTCCAAAATCCCATCAGCATGGAGTTTCTTTATGCGCTTTACACCAATATGACCTAAACGGCAGTGCCACAAATAAGTTGCACTATCATTATTAACTTTGCATCTTTTGGTTTCAATATTATGAATATGTGTATCACTACGATCGAGATCCCATGAACCATTTTCATTGGGTGTGTAACCATATAAGGTTTTATTCATGTAAACAGAATAACAGTTTATTCTCTTACTTAAATGAATAAATCAGATTGCAATAAACATGATCAAATCATATTCATGCTCAACGCAAACACCAAATAACATTTATTTAGGTTCAACACTAATCCCGAAAGTATAGGAGTGTGCGATGATGATAATATCAATCTTGAAACTACTTTCAACACACATCGTCACTTCACCCTTAACTAGTTTCTGTTTATTCTGCAACTCCCGTTTCGAGTTACTACTCTTAGCAACTGAACCAGTACCAAATACCGAGGGGTTGCTATAAACACTAGTAAAGCACACATCAAACACCAGATATCAAATATACCCTTTTTCACTTTGCCATCCTTCTTATCCACCAAATATTTAGGGCAGTTCCGCTTCCAAAGGACCATTTCCTTTGTAAAGGTAAGCACTCGGTTTCAGGCTATGGTTCAGCTTTGGGCTTCTTCGTGGGAGTGACAACTTGCTTGTCAATCTACTTGAAGTTTCCTTTGCCCTTTCTTGAAACTAGTGATCTTGTCAACCATCAACACTTGATGCTCTTTCTTGATTTCTACCTTCATCGATTTCATCATCATGAAAACTCGGGAATCATTTTCATCATCCCTTGCATACTATAGTTCATCACGAAGTTCTACTAACTTGGTGATGGTGACTAGAGAATTCTGTTAATCACTATCTTATCTCGGAAGATTAACTCCCACTTGATTCAAGCGATTGTAGTACCTGCATAATCTGAGTACATGCTCACTAGTTGAGCGATTCTCCTCCATCTTTTAGCTATAGAACTTGTTGGAGACTTCATATCTCTCAACTCGGTATTTGCTTAAAATATTAACTTCAATTCTGGAACATCTCATATGGTCCATGATGTTCAAAACATCTTTGAAGTCCCGATTCTAAGCCATAAAGCATGGTGCACAAAACTATCAAGTAGTCATCATATTGAGCTAGCCAAACGCTCATAACGCCCCAGATCCGCTCCTGCAATAGGTTTGTCACCTAGCGGTGCATTAAGGACATAATTCTTCTGCAAAGCAATGAGGATAAACCTCGATCACGGATCCTATCCGCATCATTGCTACTAACATCTTTCAACACAGTTTTTCTAGGAACATATCAAAATAAACATATGAAAGCAACAACGCGAGCTATTGATCTTACAACATAATTTGCAAAATACTACCAGGACTAAGTTCATGATAAATTTAAGTTCAATTAATCATATTACTTAAGAACTCCCACTTAGATAGACATCTCTCTAGTCATCTAAGTGATCACGTGATCCAAATCAACTAAACCATAACCGATCATCACGTGAGATGGAGTAGTTTTCAATGGTGAACATCTTATGTTGATCATATCTACTATATGATTCACGCCGACCTTTCGGTCTCCGTGTTCGAGGCCATATCTGCATATGCTAGGTTCGTCAAGTATAACTCGAGTATTCTGCGTGTGCAAAACTGGCTTGCACCGTTGTAGATGGACGAGAGCTTATCACACCCGATCATCACGTGGTGTCCGGGCACGATTTAACTTTGGCAACGGTGCATACCGGGAGAACACTTCTTGATAATTTAGTGAGAGATCATCTTATAATGCTACCGTCAATCAAAGCAAGATAAGATGCATAAAGGATAAACATCACATGCAAATCATTATAAGTGATATGATATGGTCATCATCATCTTGTGCTTCGTGATCTTCATCTCCGCAGCACCACCATGATCACCATCGCCACCGCGCAACACCTTGATCTCCATCGTAGCATCGTTGTCGCCTCGCCAATCTTATGCTTCTACGACTATCGCTACCGCTTAGTGATAAAGTAAAGCATTACAGGCGCATTGCATTGCATACAATAAAGCGACAACCATATGGCTCCAGCCATTGTCGATAACTTCGTTACAAAACATGATCATCTCATACAATAAAATATAGCATCACGTCTTGACCATATCACATCACAACATGCCCTGCAAAAACAAGTTAGACGCCCTCTACTTTGTTGTTGCAAATTTTACGTGGCTGCTACGGGCTTAAGCAAGAACCAGTCTCACCTACACATCAAAACCACAATGATACTTCGTCAAATAGACTCCGCTTTTAACCTTCTCAAGGACCGGGCGAGCCACACTCGGTTCAACTAAAGTGAGAGAGACAGCACCCACCAGTCACCTTTAAGCAACGAGTGCTCGTGGCGGTGAAACCAGTCTCGCGAAGCACACGCGTAATGTCGGTCCGGGCCGCTTCATCTCACAATACCGCTGAACCAAAGTATGACATGCTGGTAGGTAGTATGACTTGTATCGCCCACAACTCACTTGTGTTCTACTCGTGCAAAACATCAAACCATAAAAACCTAGGCTCGGATGCCACTTTGGGGAACGAGTAATTTCAAAATTTTCCCACGCACACGCAAGATCATGGTGATGCATAGCAACGAGAGGGGAGAGTGTTGTCTACATACCCTTGTAGACCCGGCGGAAGCGATCACAACGTAGAGGAAGTAGTCGACGTTCTCCTCGCGATCCGACCGATCCGGCGCCGTTACTCGACGCCCCGAAGTTCTTGACACACGACAGCTCGATGACGCCCTCGACTCGATCCAGCCGAGTGTCGAGGGAGAGTTCCACAAGATGACGGCGTGGCGACGATCTTGATGTTTCACGGCGCAGGCTTCGCTTAAGCTTCGCGACGGTATAACCGAGGTGGAATATGGTGGAGGGGGGCACCGCACACGGCTAAGGAACGATCCGTAGATCAATACTTGTGTGTTCTAGGGTGCCCCCCTGCCCCCGTATATAAAGGAGGGAGGGGGGAGGCCGGCCGGCCTGGAGGAGGCGCGCCGGGAGGAGTCCTACTCCCACCGGGAGTAGGACTCCCCCCCTTTCCTAGTTGGAATAGGATTGGGGGGAGGGGGAAGAGGAAAGGGGGCGCCGCCCCCCCTCCTTGTCCTATTCGGACTGGGGGGGAAGGGGGCGCGCGGCCACCCCTGGCCGGCCCTTCCTCTTCTCCCTCGAGGCCCATCGAGGCCCATTTACCCCCCGGGGGGTTCCGGTAACCTCCCGGTACTCCGGTAAATTCCTGTTTTCACCCGGAACCATTCCGAACTCCAAACATAGGCTTCCAATATATCAATCTTTATGTCTCGACCATTTCGAGACTCCTCGTCATGTCCGTGATCACATCCGGGACTCCAAACTTCTTCGGTACATCAAAATACATAAACTCATAATAACTGTCATCGAAACCTTAAGCGTGCGGACCCTACGGTTCGAGAACAATGTAGACATGACCTAGAACTATTCTCGGTCAATAACCAATAGCGGGACCTGGATGCCCATATTGGTTCCTACATATTCTACGAAGATCTTTGTCGGTCAGACCGCATAACAACATACGTTGTTCCCTTTGTCATCGGTATGTTACTTGCCCGAGATTCGATCGTCGGTATCCAATACCTAGTTCAATCTCGCTATCGCAAGTCTCTTTACTCGTCCGTAATACATCATCTCACAACTAACTCATTAGTTGTAGTGCTTGCAAGGCTTCAGTGATGTGTTTTACCGAGAGGGCCCAGAGATACCTCTCCGACAATCGGAGTGACAAAACCTAATCTCAAATACGCCAACCCAACATCCGCCTTTGGAGACACCTGTAGTACTCCTTTATAATCACCCGATTACGCCAGGACGCTTGGTAGTACCAAAGTGTTCCTCCGTAAACGGAGTTGCATAATCTCATAGTCATAGGAACATGTATAAGTCATGAAGAAAGCAATAGCAACATACTAAACGATCGGGTGCTAAGCTAACGGAATGGGTCATGTCAATCGATCATTCAACTAATGATGTGATCCCGTTAATCAAATAACAACTCTTTGTTCATGGTTAGGAAACATAACCATCTTTGATTAACAAGCTAGTCAAGTAGAGGCATACTAGTGACACTCTGTTTGTCTATATATTCACACATGTATTATGTTTCCGGTTAATACAATTCTAGCATGAATAATAGACATTTATCATGAAATAAGGAAATAAATAATAACTTTATTATTGCCTCTAGGGCATATTTCCTTCATCAGCTTCCCTGCATGGGACATAAGAGAGAGCATGGAAGACAAACTTCTTTCAACAGTACTGACGAAAGCCATGAAATCTTGAATGGTGGGCCGTGAAGTGCCCAAGGGAAGGCCTAGGTAGGTAAACGACATGGCACCAATTGAGAATTCAAAAATAGAAGCAATTTGTGATGCAAGATCAGTCTCCAAGTTAATGGGAATGAGCGTTGACTTATGGAAATTGATCTTGAGGTCGATGGATTGGGCATATTTTGTGAGGATATTTTTAATACTCAGGGCTTGTTGAGGACAGGCAGGCATGAGCAAGACCGTGTCGTCGGCATATTGGACAATAGGGTAGTCCATTTGGCCATTACAAGGAAAGGGAAGTTGAATCAGGCCCTCCCTATATGCATCATTGATGGCTGATTGGACGAGGTCGGCCGCAAGGAGGAAGATGAGTGGAGGAAGGGGGTCACCCTGTCTGACTCCACGTTGGCAATGGAACTGTCTGCCAGGCATGCCATTAAGTGGAATGGAAGATCTCCCCGAAGAAAATATTGATTTGATCAAAGATAACCATTTGTCATTGAAGCCCATGTGTTTCATGATGTTGATCATGGGATCATGTTCAATAGTATCGAAAGCTTTGGTGAAATCCAATTTAAGCAGCACGATCGGGTGCTTCGAAGCTTGGCATTGATGGATGTATTGGAATGACCATGCAAGGAAATCTTGGATAGATCTTCCACGTATGAAGCCATACTGGTTGCGATGTATAATTTTCAAAATGACTTTCTGGAGTCGGTTGGCCAGGAGTTTTGTAATGAGTTTGAGGCAGCAATTGAGTAGAGTGATTGGCCGGTAATCATTGACTGTGGATGGAGACACGTTCTTCGGGATGAGAGTAATCAGTCCATCATTAATGCTTTGAAGATTAAGTGTTCCTGCATGGAATTGATTGCACAACGTGTAAAAATCTTTCTTGATGATTGGCCAACAAGCTTTAAGGAAGAGGCTACTAAAACCATCTGGGCCAGGTGCCCGATCGCCCGGCATATCTTTAACAACCAAATCACTCTCCTCATGAGTGAAAGGCGGAGTGAGGTGATCTAGATTTTTATTGGGCCGGATCAAGGATGGAAGGTCGATCTACATTTGCGTGGAGTTTGATGTGCCTAGCCTGTCAGTGTAGGCTTGGAAGAGAAGAGCCTCTTTGCCAGTGTGATCTTCGACCATGAGCCGGTCAGGAGTTTGTAGGTTTGCAATATTATTTTTACGATACCTTTCCTTGGCCACTGCTTGAAAGAACTTCATATTTTCATCGCTAAACTTGACCCAGTGAATTGTGCACTGTTTCTTCCAATATTGCTTCTGATAATCCAGCAAATGGAGGAGGTGCTTCTTGATAATCTTGCGGAAATTATTTTTAGGGAGTGTGAGTGCCCGTAGTTTCTCCAGAGCATCCAAATCAGCAAGGGTGTTGTTTGTGTTTTCAATAGCCACAAAAAGTCGAGAAATATTCTTACTCCAAGCTTCCTGTCTCAAAATCTTGAACTTGCAACAGAGCATGGTGGATGCATTGGTTGTATTGACAGGTCGGTCCCATACTTCTTTAACCACATCCATAAAGCCTGGATGGAGTAACCAATATGGTTCAAACCTGAAAAGCTTGGCTCGTGGAATTTTTGTCTCAATGTTTACTACACATGGCGTGTGATCCGATGTAGGCTTGTAGAGGGGATTAACCACAGTATTGGGATAAACATTCGTCCAGTGGATAGAGGTAAAGAACTAGTCTAGTTGCTCGAGCAGGGGGTCTTGTTGCATGTTGCTCCACGTATATAACCTACCCTTAATGGGCAATTCAACGAGATTGTGTTTGCGGATAATATGATTGAAAGTTTACATGTCATTAACATCACCCCTGGCTTATTGCGGTTCTCTGGACCTCGAATATTATTAAAGACACCAAGGAATAAGCAGTCATCATCTGCCTAAATGTCCCTGTAATACAACCATTGGGTAAAGGAGTTGCGTGCATGTCCTGTGCATGGGCCATTGATACGCTATAATTTTTGATTGTTCCATGCTATTATATTATCTATTTTGGATGTTTAATGGGCTTTACTATGCACTTTTATATTATTTTTGGGACTAACCTATTAACCGGAGGCCTAGTCCCAATTGTTGTTTTTTTGCCTATTTCAGTGTTTCGCAGAAAAGGAATATCAAACGGAGTCCAAACGGAATGAAACCTTCGGGAGAGTTATTTTTGGAACAAACGCAATCCAGGAGACATGGAGTGGACGTCAAGAAAGAAACGAGGCAGTCACGAGGCAGGAGGGCGCGCCCAGGGGGGTACGCACGCCCCCACCCTCGTGGGCCCCTCGTGGCTCCCCTGACCGACTTCCTTCACCTATATATACTCATATACCCTGAAAACATTTGGGAGCACCACGAAACCCTATTTCCACCGCCACAACCTTTTGTACCCATGAGATCCCATCTTGGGACCTTTTCAGGTGCTCCATTGAAGGGGGAATCGATCACGGAGGGCTTCTACATCAACACCATAGCCTCTCCGAGGAAGTGTGAGTAGTTTACCACAGACCTTTGGGTCCATAGTTATTAGCTAGATGGTTTCTTCTCTCTCTTTGGATCTCAATACAAAGTTCTCCTCGATCTTCTTGGAGATCTATTCGATGTAATTCTTTTTGCGGTGTGTTTGTCGAGATCCAATGAATTGTGGGTTTATGATCAAGATTATCTATGAACAATATTTGAATCTTCTTTGAATTCTTTTATGTATGATTTGTTATCTTTGCAAATCTCTTTGAATTATTAGTTTGGTTTGGCCTACTAGATTGATCTTTCTTGCAATGGGAGAAGTGCTTAGCTTTGGGTTCAATCTTGTGGTGTCCTTTCCCAGTGATAGCAGGGGCAGACGTATTGTATTGTTGCCATCGAGGATAAAAAGATGGGGTTTCTATCATATTGCTTGAGTTTATCCCTCTACATCATGCCATCTTGCCTAATGTGTTACTCTGTTCTTATGAACTTAATACTCTAGATGCATGCTGGATAGCGGTCGATGTGTGGAGTAATAGTAGTAGATGCAGAATCGTTTCAATCTACTTGTCGCGGACGTGATGCCTATATACATGATCATGCCTAGATATTCTCATAACTATGCACTTCTCTATCAATTGCTCGACAGTAATTTGTTCACCCACCGTAATACTTATGCTATCTTGAGAGAAGCCACTAGTGAAACCTATGGCCCCCGGGTCTATTTTCCATCATATAAGTTTCCGATCTATTTTATTTTGCAATCTTTACTTTCCAATTTATATCATAAAAATACCAAAAATATTTATCTTACTATCTCTATCAGATCTCACATTTGCAAGTGGCCGTGAAGGGATTGACAACCCCTTTATCGCGTTGGTTGCAAGGTTCTTATTTCTTTGTGTAGGTACGAGGGATTTGCATGTAGCCTCCTACTAGATTGATACCTCGGTTCTCCAAAACTGAGGGAAATACTTATGCTACTTTGCTGCATCACCCTTTCCTCTTCAAGGGAAAACCAACGCATGATCAAGAGGTAGCAGCCATAAATGTTGTAAAGCGACCAGGCTTGGGAGGAGAGAGTGCTGGTGAACTGAATGCCCAAAGCAAAACCTTCCTGAACAATAACAGTACCAGAAAAGATGGAACTATTCCAAACAGTGAGCAAGCCACCAGATGCGCCACGGGAAGGAATATAAGCGAATTTATCAAAGAGCTTAGGACAACAAGATCTGATAGAAATATGCCCTAGAGGCAATAATAAAGTTATTATTTATTTCCTTAGTTCATGATAAATGTTTATTATTCATGCTAGAATTGTATTAACCGGAAACTTAGTACATGTGTGAATACATAGACAAACCATATAGTCCCTAGTATGCCTCTACTTGACTAGCTCGTTAATCAAAGATGGTTATGTTTCCTAACCATAGACATGTGTTGTTATTTGATGAACGGGATCACATCATTAGGAGAATGATGTGATGGACATGAACCATCCATTAGCTTAGCATTATGATCGTGTTAGTTTCATTGCTACTACTTTCTTTATGACTTATACAAGTTCCTTAGACTATGAGATTATGCAACTCCCAAATACCGGAGGAACACTTTGTGTGCTACCAAACGTCACAACGTAAATGGGTGATTATAAAGGTGTTCTACAGGTGTCTCCGAAGGTATTTGTTGGGTTGGCATAGATCGAGATTAGGATTTGTCACTCCATGTTTAGGAGAGATATCTCTGGGCCCTCTCGGTAATACTCATCAATATAAGCCTTGCTTAGTTAGTTGAGGGATGAAGTATTACAGAACGAGTAAAGAGACTTGCCGGTAACGAGATTGAACTAGGTATTGAGATACCGACGATCGAATCTCGGGCAAGTAACATACCGATGACAAAGGGAACAATATGTTTATATGCGGTTTAACCGATAAGTAACATACCAATATGAGCATCCAGGTTCCGCTATTGGTTATTGACTGGAGACGTGTCTCGGTCATGTCTACATAGTTCTCGAACCCGTAGGTTCCGCATGCTTAACATTCGATGATGATTGGTATTATGAGTTTATGTGATATGTTGTACCGAAGATTGTTTGGAGTCCTGGATGTGATCACAGACATGAATATTGATATAAATATTGATATATTGGACGACTATATTCGAACACTGGAAGTGTTCCGGAGAAGTTTCAGATATAACCGGAGTGCCGGGAGGGTCATCGGAACCACTGGAGAAGTAATGGGCCTTATTGGGCCTAAGGGAGAGAGAGAGAGGGGCGGCTAGGGGCTGGCCGTGCCCCCCCATGGGCCTAGTTCGAACTGGGATAAGGGGAGGGGCGGCACCCCCTCCTTCCTTCTCCTCCCCCTCCTTCCTTCTTCTCCTAGTAGACTAGGAAATGGGGGAGTCCTACTCCTACTAGGAGGAGGATTCCTCCCCCCTTGGCGCGCCCTAGAGGGCCGGCCTGCCTCCCCCTTGCTCCTTTATATATGGGGGCAGGGGGCACCCTAGAACACACAAGTTGACAATTGTTTAGCCGTGTGCGGTGCCCCCCTCCACAGTTACACACCTCAGTCATATCGTCGTAGTGCTTAGGCGAAGCCCTGCGCCGGTAACTTCATCATCACCGTCACCACGCCACCGTGCTGACGAAAATCTCCCTCGGCCTCAACTGGATCAAGAGAACGAGGGACGTCATCGAGCTGAACGTGTGCTGAACATAGAGGTACCATATGTTCGGTGCTTGGATCAGTTGGATCGCGAAGACGTTCGACTACATCAACCACATTAACTACATGCTTCCGCTTTCGGTCTACGAGGGTACACGGATGCACTCTCCCCTCTCCTTTCTACGCATCACCTAGTGATAGATCTTGCGTGATCGTAGGATTTTTTTTGAAATTACCGCGTTCCCCAACAGTGGCATCCGAGCCAGGTCTATGTGTAGATGTTACATGCACGAGTAGAATAGAAAGAGGTGTGGGCGATAATAGTCATACGGCTTACCAGCATGTCATACTTTGATTCGGCAGTATTGTTGGATGAAGTGGCTCAGACTGACATTATGCGTACGCTTATGCGAGACTGGTTCTACCGATGTGTTTGGCACATAGGTAGCTGGTGAGTGTCTGTTTCTCCAACTTTAGTTGAATCGAGTGTGGCTACGCCCAGTCCTTGTTGAAGGTTAAAATAGCACATTTGACGAAAAATCATTGTGGTTTTGATGCGTTGGTAAGAACGGTTCTTGCTAGAAGCCCGTAGCAGCCACGTAAAACTTGCAACAACAAAGTAGAGGGCGTCTAACTTGTTTTTGCAGGGCTTGCTGTGATGTGATATGGTCAAGAATGATGTGATATAAATTGTTGTATGAGATGATCATGTTTTGTAACAAAGTTATCAGCAACTGGCAGGAGCCATATGGTTGTCGCTTTATTGTATGCAATGCAATCACCATGTAATTGTTTTACTTTATCACTAAGCGGTAGTGATAGTCGTACTAACAATAGGTGGCAAGACGACAACAATACTATGATGGAGATCAAGGTGTCACCCCGGTGACGTTGGAGATCATGACGATGCTTCGGTGATGGAGATCATGAGCACAAGATAATGATGACCATATCATTTCACATATTTTGATTGCATGTGATGTTTATCCTTTATGCATGTTATTTTGCTTAGAACGTCGGTAGCATTATAAGATGATCCCTTACTAAATTTCAAGGTACAAGTGTTCTCCATGAGTATGCATCGTTGCTATAGTTCGTCGTGCCGAGACACCACGTGATGGTCGGGTGTGATAAGCTCTACGTTCACATACAACGGGTGCAAGCCAGTTTTTGCACACGCCGAATACTCGGGTTAAACTTGACGAGCCTAGCATATGCAGATATGGCCTTGGAACACTGAGACCGAAAGGTCGAGTGTGAATCATATAGTAGATATGATCAACATAGTGATGTTCACCATTGAAAACTACTCCATCTCACGTGATGATCGGACATGGTTTAGTTGATTTGGATCACATGATCACTTAGATGATTAGAGGGATGTCTATCTAAGTGGGAGTTCTCAAGTAATATGATTAATTGAACTTTAATTTATCATGAACTTAGTACCTGATAGTATTTTGCATATCTATGTTTTTTTTTGACCTTCAAGACTGCAGGGCTTACACCCCACAGCATTTTATTGAAAGCAAAACAAAACAGGACTAATACAAAGTTCCCTCAAGAGGAGGAAAGAAAACAAGGGGAAAAAAGAACAGCAAAGGAGAACTATACAGGAAAAAAAGCTAAACCTACAAAATACAAATGTACATAGGGTAACAAAAGTAACTCCCTTCAAGGAGGAAGGAAATCAATCCATTTAAGTAAAGCTTCCTTGTGCTTCGCTTGATTCTATGAGAAAGGTGGTGAGGTCATGAATGAATCCAGATTCCATGCTCAAGGAAGGCCCGATGTTCCCTGAATGCCTGTCATTTCTAACCTTCCAAATATTCCACCAGCAAGAAACACCACTTCAGCAAAGAAAGGCTTGTTGAATTCCTTTTTCGCATGCAAGGCAATCTCCACCATATCTTGACTGTCTTTCCAAAGAATCTGCAGGTAGATCCATACGCGAGCACTGAAATTGCACTGGAAGAAAAGATGATTTCTGTCCTCCAAAGTCCCTGTTGGGCAAAGAACACATTGTGGTCCATCATTAATCCTCCATTTCATTCTTTGGGTCATGTCCTTGGTATTAACCCTATCCATTATGACAAGCCAGGTGAGGGAGTCCTGGACTAGGGGGTGTCCGGACAGCCGGACTATCAATATCCGCCGGACTCCCAGACTACGAAGATAGAAGATTGAAGACTCCGGCTCGTGTCCGGAAGGTACTTTACTTGGCGTGGAAGGCAAGCTTGGCAATACGGATATGTAGATCTCCTACCATTGTAACCGACTCTGTGTAACCCTAGCCTCTCCGGTGTCTATATAAACCGGAGAGCCGTAGTCCATAGGACACAACATTACATCTCAACAATCATACCATAGGCTAGCTTCTAGGGTTTAGCCTCATTGATCTCGCGGTAGATCTACTCTTGTACTACCCATATCATCAATATTAACCAAGCGGGACGAGGGTATTACCTCCATCGAGAGGGCCGAACACAGGTAAAAACATTGTGTCCTCGTCTCTGTTACCATCCGCCTAGACGCACAGCTTTGGGACCCCTACCGAGATCCGCCGGTTTTGACACCGACATTGGTGCTTTCATTGAGAGTTCCGCTGTGGCGTCACCAATAGGCTCGATGGCATCTTCAATCTTTGACGCTGTCCAGGGCGAGACTTTCCTCCCCGGACAGATCTTCATATTCGGCGGCTTTGCACTGCGGGCCAACTCTCTTGGCCATCTGGAGCAGATCGAAAGCTACGCCCCTGGCCGTCAGGTCAGATTCGGAAGCCTAAACTTCACGGCCGATAACCACGGAGACTTGATCTTCGACGGACTCGAGCCACAGCCAAGCGCGTCGCAGTGTGATGATGGGCATGATCTAGCTCTGCCGCCACACAGTGCTTTGGTGGCCGCACTTGAATCCGCCCCGGCTACTTGCCCGGAGCCGATCGCCCATGACGAGGGACGGTGGATAGACGCCGCCTCGGGGGCTTCAACATCTACGGCGATGGAGCCAAATACCAATCTTGTCCCCCACGAAATTCGTGATCCCGAGGCACCGGACTCCTTGCCGGACTCCGAGCCTCCCGCGCCCCTGCCAATTAAACCAGATTGGGCGCCGGTTATGGAATTCACCGCCGCGGACATCTTTCAACACTCGCCTTTCGGCGATATCTTGAATTCTCTGAAGCATCTCTCGCTATCAGAGAATCTGCCGGACTATGGCTGGCGGTTGGAGTTCGGACGACGAAGAAATTCGGAGCCCACCTACCACCCACTTTGTAGCCACTGTCGAGGACCTAACCGACATGCTAGACTACGACTCCGACGACATCGACGCTATGGACGGTGATGCCAGAGACGATAAGGACCCAGCGCCCACAGGACACTGGAAGGCCACCTCGTCATACGACGTTTACATGGTGGACACCCCGAAAGAAGGGGATGGCGAAAAAGCAGCGGAGGAAGATTCTTCGGAGAAGCAGCCTAAACGCCGGCGTCAGCGGCGCCGCTCTAAATCCCGCCACAACAAGAATGGAGAATCCGGCACGGGAGACAATAATACTCCGGAGAGTGCCGAAGACGACCTCCTCCTACAAGATTTAGCGCAGGAGGACGTAGAAGCAAGCCCTCACGATAGGACGGCAGACGAAGGGGTTGAGGACGATAACTATATGCCTCCCTCCGAAGACGAGGCGAGCCTCAATGATGACGAATTCGTCATACCCGAGGATCCCGTCGAACAAGAGCGCTTCAGCGCAGCTCATAGCCACAAAAATAGCTTAAAGAAAAGCAGCAACAGCTTCAAGCTGATCAAGATCTGCTAGCCGATCGATGGATAGAAGTCCTCGCGTCAAGAGTATAAACTCGAACTCCCTCCAAAGTTACCTAAGACGCAAGCTGCTCCCCCGATTAGAGGAGGAAGCATACGCACCTTTATCACCAGCAAGACGACATGGCTGACCGACCACCCGTGGTCGCGACAGAGAAGCATTCAAGGCCCCAGCCAAGACCGCACCCGACATCGATCTAGGAGTACGAAGCCAAAAGGGAACGCGCCGGACTTGCGAGACATCTTGGAGGACAAAGCAAGGCAATCCAGATCCATTTATGGATCACGTGGGCGCCCTACGAGCCACGACGAATACCGTTGCGCCGGACATAACGCCGGCCGAGCCGAACACAGCAGACAGCGCTCCCTCGAGCTGCGTCGCGATATTGCCCAATACAGGGGAGCCACACACCCGTTATGCTTCACCGATGAAGTAATGGATCACCAGATCCCCGAAGGGTTCAAACCCGTGAACATCGAATCTTACGATGGCACGACAGACCCCGCGGTGTGGATCGAAGATTATCTTCCCCACATCCATATGGCCCGCGGTGACGATCTACACGCCATCAAATATCTCCCACTCAAGCTTAAAGGACCAGCTCGGCATTGGCTTAACAGCCTGCCCACGAGTCAATTGGGTGTTGGGAAGACCTAGAGGCGCGTTCCTTGATAACTTCCAAGGTACATACGTGCGACCTCCGCACGCCGACGACCTAAGCCACATTATTCAAGAACTGCATTTAATCGGCCGACAGTTTCGACACGATTCTTGACGAAGAAAAATCAAATCGCCGACCGTCCGGATGCGGAGGCCCTTGCAGCCTTCAAACACAACATCCGGGACGAATGGCTAGCCCGCACTGGGGCAGGAGAAGCCAAATCCATGGCAGCCCTCACATCATTAATGACCCGCTTTTATGCGGAGAGGATAGCTGGCTAGCCCGTAGCAATAATCTCCGCAAAAATTCGGCAGTCCGGATTCTAAGGACAACCACGGCAGGTCACGATTTAATCAAAACAGGCCCGTATTAACGGCGGCGACAAAGAGGATACGGCAGTCAATGCCGGATTCGCTGCTCCAAACCCGTCAACGGAAGAAGCCATTTAAAAGAACAACCCCGGCCCGCCCAACTGGATAGAATACTCGACCGCCATGCCGATACATGGCACCTCGAAAAGCCAGCTAATCACACCAATAGAGATTGTTGGGTGTTCAGGCAGGCCGGCAAGTCAATTGCCGAACACAGTGACAAGGGGCTAAATAGTGACGACGAGGAAGAGACCCGGCCGCCGAACAACAGAGGACTGAAGGGTTTCCCCCCGCAAGTGCGAACGGTGAATATGATCTAAGCGACCCACATACCCAAGAGGGAGAGGAAGCGCACTACGGACGCCTATGCGATGGAGCGATCGCCCAAATTCAATCCATGGTCCTCTGTCCGATCACTTTCGATCGACGAGACCACCCGACTAGCATACGCCATGGCGGATTCGCGCGCTGGTCTTAGACCCAATCGTCGATGGATTTCACCTCACAAGAGTCCTGATGGACGGCGGCAGCAGCCTGAACCTGCTTTATCAGACACGGGCGCAAAATGGGCATAGACCCATCAAGGATCAAACCTACTAAGACAACCTTTAAAGGTGTCATCCCGTGAGTGGAAGCCAAGTATGACAGTTCGTCACACCGAAGTGGTCTTGGATCCCGGATAATTTCCGGCGAAGAGTTAATCTTCGATATAGTCCCGCTCAGATCGGCTATCATGCCCTGCTCGGACGTACAACGTTTGCAAAATTCAACGCGGTGCCACATTATGCATACCTAAAGCTCAAAATGCCGGGCCCTCGTGGAGTCATTACGGTCAATGGGAATACGGAACGCCCCTCCGCACGGAGGAACATACAGCGCTCGCGGCGAAGTACAGAGCAGCCTTCACGGCAATTCTCGGTCCGCAACTAAAAAGCCGACACATTAAAGCGCCACCGAGCAGCACCAACCAAGACCACCCGACGCGATTGAGCATCGCAGAGTAACACGGCCCCACCCCGCCGCACAGATATCACAAGAATAACACTCGCGTACATCATTACGCTTTGGAGATACCATGGGCGCAGGGAGGGCTTCACCTCAAGGATGGAAAAGTGCGGCTCGACCGCACTGTGGGCTCGTGTTAGCACCCCCTTGGTGTTATTTTTATCTTTTCTTTTATATATGCAGGACTCTACCAAATAGAAGCCCTGCTCGTCGTGAACTTGCCGAACTCACGATACAACAATGGATTAAAAAGGCGGCAACGACACTCGTGTGGTCTCCATTATGAGCATTAAATTCAATTACATACACCAAGTTCTGCGGCTTATCCTCAAGGGGGACACGCTAATTTAGTCCTAATCCCTTGCTTATCAAGACTATTTGTATCAGTTCGCTTTATTAGCGTAACTTCGTCATAAATAACGCAGCACTTACTTTTTGCAAGTTTATTACCTTTTCACAGCAATCGCGTTACCCTTTACAAATGTTCACCATGTGACATATTGCACCCGTACACTTTGGTACTGTCAAATACACCAGGGGCTTCTGTTCCCCATATTACGGTGTGACTAAGTCCGAACACTTTCACAAAGTGCGGCACCCCGAACTTATAGCATTATATGAATCAGCTCCGAATCATGTCTTGGGTCAATAGTTGGGTTTGCCCGGCTCCTATGTTTTGGTGCCTTACGTTCCGCTCCGTCGGCTAAGGTAGCACTAGGAGAACCATCGCGATTGTGCCCGGTTCGCCGGGTTAACGCCTGGAGAAAGCTAAACCGACCGGCATGATAAGGCGAGAGACTGGTCGCTGTTCGAGAGGTCTTTTCGGGTCCCTAAAGACCCATGCCGTTTCGAGCGAAGTTCCGGATTATGTCCGACGAAGGCGTGGATAGAGCCCCGGATTCGGTCTTCCGAATACCAGGGGCTTCGCCGAAATTTAAAATTATAGAATTCTATGGCTAAGTGAGAGTGTTCAAGCATTATAAGTCCGGTCGCCTGGTTTGTCGTGTTGAGCGCCTCCCTAGATGGACCCAAAGATGGGAACAAGAGTGCTCAAGTTTATCACCAACACCCCAAAGACTGTGGGCTCGGGGCTGAAGCCAACGACTTGCCATCTCTCGATTTAACAAACGGCCGCATGAAGGTAATATTTTAAATTAAACAAAGCGTTGCTCATAGCGCATATAAACTTAGTTTTCGGCGCACAGGATAAACACACAGCGAGTTCACTCAAGGATTACATCAAGGGGACACTAATCCGCGATATCGCGGGCTCCCTTCAGGACTACTTTATAATATCGCTCCGGCGTACGGTGCTCCTTGCCCGGCGGCGGCGGATCCGTGAGAAGCTTCTCCGCATCTAGCTTGCCCCATTGCACCTTTATGCGGGCAAGGGCTCGACGAGCGCCTTCAACGCAGGCGGAGCGCTTGATCACATCCAGCCTAGGGCATGCATCCACTAGCCGCCGCACTAGGCCAAAGTAGCTGCCAGGCATGGCCTGACCAGGCCACAGCCGGACTATGAGGCCCTTCATAGCCTCTTCAGCTACCTTGTGGAGTTCGACCAGCTGCTTCAGCTGGTCGCTTGGGGGCACCGGATGGCCGGCCTCAGCGTACTGAGACCAGAAGACCTTCTCCGTTGAGCTCCCCTCCTCGCCACGATAGAACGCAGCGGCATCAGACGCACTACGCGGCAGATCTGCAAATGCCCCTGGAGAGCTCCGAATTCGGGTAAGTATCCGGTAATTTACATTAACATGCTTGCTCTGCATGAAAAACGCCTTACCCGCTGCTATCTTCCTCATGTCCTCTACCTCCTCACGGGCCCTCTGGGCCTCGGCCTTGGCGGATTTGGCACTTTCGAGAGCCGAGGCAAGCTCGGACTCTCGAGTCTTGGAGTCACGCTCCAAACTCTCATGCTTTTTCATGAGAGCCTGGAGCTCTTGCCGAACCTCCGCCACCAGCGCCGCTTGCTTTCCTTGCTCAATCCGTTCTGTGGCCGCATTGCGTTCGGCCACGGACACGGCATCTCTCAGGGCTGCCACCTCGTTTGTGGCCCCTGCATTGCACATTTTATCCTTGTTAATCTTGTTTGCAACCAAAACTCTTTTCTGTAAGGTACATATTTAAAGTGGTGTTCTTCACCTTCTTTTTCCTTGAGCTGCCTCTTGGCATGGCCGAGCTCTTGCTCCGACCGCTCAAGGTCCTTCTTCAGCGACCGACCTCCGCTGTCAATGCGGCGAGAAGTCAACAGCGCTGCCTGCAAACCCATATTTTAGAAACCCTGTATATCTTGTTAAAGATCCTCGGTCAAGCTTTTCTTTTCAACACCGGACTAAGCATCGAGGCTACTGTCTATGCGGTGTTATATCGCTTAAATTTAAACTTCTTACCTCAAAGCTTTGTTAGAAGGCTCTTGCAGCTTCGTCAGCCGCCCTTGGTGAGCTGGACCTTTCAATCACCGCACTCATGAGAGTGCGGTGTTCTTCCTCAATGGAGGCGCTTGAGCGCCCAAGAAGTTGTCCGGCGCCCGGTTGGGACGGAGGCCGCCGGCGCCACGGTCCTGCCCCTCCTTCGAGGGGTTGCTTGCGGACTCGAACCGCTGCGGTTCCGGAGTCGAGTCCGGCAGAAAGTCCGGAGGCTGCCCGACGGCGCCCGAGCCTCCTCTGGCGCGCCCCCTATGGGATTCCGCCCGTCGTCTTCGGCGGCGTGGGGTAGAGGCGGTCGGGATGGAATTTACATCCGACGGCGCCAACGACCGCCATCGAAGTCGGGAAAGTCGTCACCGGCGGACTAAAGAAATAGTGCGGCATTAGAAGGACACGTGTGATATACTATAATACGGCATATGAATGATCCGGCAACTTACGATTTTGCGGACGCCGCCCTTGAGGCCATTCTCCTCGCCAACGCTGATGTTGGCGAATCGTCCGGGGATGGTTCTCCCCTCTTGACCCTTTGGCCGCCCGATTGGGGAGGCCTTCCTCTTCTTCTCCCCTCCTCTCGAGAGAGTACTCCTCCTCCTCTTCCTCGCCTTCGGGAGGAATCCTCGTCGTCGTCGGGACGTTGATTGCGGGAACTCTTTCGAGTCCCCGTGGCCACCTTCTTGGCCTTCTTCTCCGGCACCACGTACGGTGCCGGAACCAGCAGCCTTGCTAATTGGCGTTTACTGGTTCTTCTAGCATGTGAGCCGGACTGATAATCAGCTCGGCCTTCTCCATCCATTCCTGTCAAAGGAAAGAGGCGGATTAAAAACCTCGCTAGAGTCAATCTAAATTATTGCAAGTGTCCCGTAACGGGGTCGAATCACTTACTCCGTCAGTCGGAGACCGCAAGATGAAACCACGGTCTTCGGTCGCGGATGTGGGCGCATCAACGCTCTTGAATAGCACCCTCCAGGCACCTTCATATGTTGTATCAAAGAGCCCGCTCAGCGTTTGGTGCTGTTCCGGATTAAACTCCCACAGAGTAAAAGCCCTTTCTTGGCATGGGAGAATCCGCCGGAGGAGCATGACCTGGACTACGTCGACGAGCCGGGGCCCATTGCTCACCAGCTTTTTGATGCAGGTTTGAAGTCCTGTCACCTCCACCGGGTTACCCCACTGCAGGCCCTTCTCTTTCCAGGAGGTGAGCTGCGTGGGGACTCCAGATCTGAATTCGGGGGCTGCCGCCCATGTAGGCTCGCGCGGCTCGGTGATATAGAACCACCCCGATTGCCACCCCTTGACGGAGTCCACGAAGGTCCCTTCTAGACAAGGGACGTTGGGCAGCTTGCCCAACATAGCGCCCCCGCATTCCGCTTGCGCCCCCTTCACGATCTTCGGCTTGACGTTGAAGGTCTTGAGACACAGGCCGAAGTGGGGCCGGATGTAGAGAAATGCCTCGCACACGACGATAAACGCCGAGATGTTGAGGATGAAGTTCGGCGCTAGATCGTGGAAATCCAGGCCGTAGTAAAACATGAGCCCCCGGACGAATGGATGGGGCGGAAAGCCCATCATGGAGGAAGTGGGGAAGGAAAACGACCTCTCGTGAGGTCTGGGGTAGAACGAGCTGCCCGCGTCGGGCAGCCGATGTGCAATGTTTCCGGAGAGGTATCCGCGTCACAGAAGTTTGGTGATGTCCTCCTCCTTGGCGGTGGAGGTCATCCACTTGCCTCCCCCTCCAGACATGTTCGGAGAAGGGTCGAGGCGGTATGTGCGAGCTTGAGCGTTGGAGCTTGGGTTCGCAGGGACGGATGAGCAAAGGAGGAAGAAGGCGTAGGTGAGAAGGTAAATCCTTATCCCTTATATATAGGCGGACAAAACTATGCGTCCCTCACCGGCCTGGTAAAACTCGCTTAATCCCCCAAGCGCGACCATCAATGGCGCGGTTGGGTTACCCACGCACGTATTGATGAGAATCCCAGAAAGAGGGGAACACGATCTCTGCTTCGACAGGACGTGCCAAGGAAGCCGCTTCGCTAAACGCGCTGAGGTGGGATAGTAAAAACAATTAAAACGAAGGCTTGGCTGCGGTGTGATGTCATGCCGCATAATACGTCAGCAGATTGGATCGGTGTATGTGTTTTATTCTCTCTACGTTGGAGTGTGACAATTATTTTGCAGAGCCGGACACTATCCTGGTGTTCATTAACTTCTCCGGATTATTCAAGGGAGGAACCCGCCTTGCAATGCCGAACATTATGCACGCCGGACTTATCGTCATTGAAGACTGGTTCAGGGCTACCGAGGAGTCTGGACTAGGGGTGTCGGACAGCCGGACTATCAATATCCGCGGACTCCTGGATCACGAAGATAGAAGATTGAAGACTCGGCTCGTGTCCGGAAGGTACTTTACTTGGCGTGGAAGGCAAGCTTGGCAATACGGATATGTAGATCTCCTACCATTGTAACCGACTCAGTAACCCTAGCCTCTCCGGTGTCTATATAAACCGGAGAGCCAGAGTCCATAGGACACAACATTACATCTCAACAATCATTCCATAGGCTAGCTTCTAGGGTTTAGCCTCATTGATCTCGTGGTAGATCTACTCTTGTACTACCCATATCATCAATATTAATCAAGCAGACGAGGGTATTACCTCCATCGAGAGGGCCTGAACACAGGTAAAACATTGTGTCCCTCGTCTCCTGTTACCATCCGCCTAGACGCACAGTTCAGGACCCCCTACCCGAGATCCGCCGGTTTTGACACCGACACCAGGCAAACATCTTAATTGACATTGTGCAGCAACTCTTCCAAATCCAACTCAAAATTGGGTTTGAGACCATAGGCTGGTAAGCAAAGTCATAGAACTTTTTGGCAGTATAGGTAGATTTCTTTCCATGCCTCCATTCCCAGATATCACTACAGCTGGAATCCAGATTGAAAGAACCCATTAGTGTCGAAAGCTGCTGCAACTCTTGATGTGCTTGCTGAGTGAGGGGCAGGAAAAAAAGATCTTGCAAGCTATCAGCCAGAAAGACTTCCTTGACTGAAAGTTTTTTGTGTAGACAAAAGGAATACAATCTAGGAAATCTGTCCAGAAGAGGCACATGACTGTTCCCAATTTGCCGCTGATCGCACTGGAAGAGCACAGTTTCTCCATCGTGAACAGAACCTCGACCAACGCTCTGAAATTATCCATCAACTTGCAGACATCTTTCCACCAAAAAGAACCACAAAGGGTGGTATCATGAGGGATTTGTTCAAAATAATAAGAATCCCAAATTAAATGTACCCAAGGCACATCCATTTTGTTGTAGAATTTATTCGTAAACTTGTAAAGAGCTTGGTTTTGCAAACCCAGATTTAAGATTCCAAGACCCCCCTTTGCTTTGGGCCTGCAAACAAGAGGCCAAGCTGCTAAAGAATGGCCCTTCTCCTGCCCATGTTTCCTCCATAGACACTGCTTTTGTATTCTTTCCAATTGCTTTAGAATACCTTGAGGGATTGATAGGGTACAAAGGAAGAAGATAGGCAAAGAAGAAATGACAGAATTAACAAGTTGCAACCTGCTTCCCTGAGGCAAGAACCAAGAACTTGCTGTCAATCTCCTCTCCATACAATCCACCAAAGGAAGGAGATCCACAATTTTAGGCCTAGTGGTTCCAACAGGTAACCCCAGATATGTGAATGGCATCTTGCCTAACTTGCAGCCAAAGTAAGCAGCAAGATCAATAGCCTCCTGGTCAATCACATTAATGGGGTACATTGCAGATTTATGGAAGTTAATCTGCACGATTCTCTCGTAAAAGGAATATAACACTGATTTCAGAGCCCCCAAATGATCCCTGTCAGCCTTTAAGAATAACAGTGTGTCATCAGCATACTGAACCACTGGAAAATCAGGACCATGTGTTGGCAGAGGCCTGCTTATTAAACCCTGCTGAAGAAGATTGTTAATCAAGGTCTGCAAAAGATCAGCAGCAATAACAAATAGCAAAGGAGAGACTGGGTCCCCTTGCTTAACTCCACATTTGCACTTAAAATGACTGCTAGGAACACCATTAAGTAAGACAGAAGAGGTGCCAGATGACAGTATCTGCCTAACCCATGTAATCCATCTATTGTCAAAACCCTTTGCAGCAAGAATCCTCAAAATAGCCTCATGTTGGATGGAATCAAAAGCCTTTTCAAAATCCAACTTTAGCAGAAGTATGGGCTGTTTAGACTGGTTGCATGTCTATGTTGTTGTAGATCAATGGCCCGTGCTACCGTTCGTTTGAATTTTAATGCATTCCTAGAGAAAGCTAAGTTGAAAGATGATGGCAGCAACTACACGGACTGGGTCTGTAACTTGAGGATTATCCTCATTGCTACACAGAAGAACTACGTCCTGGATGCACCGCTAGGTGCCAGGCCTACTGCAGATGCTACTTATGACGTTAAGAACGTCTAGCAGAGCAAAGCTGATGACTACTCGATAGTTCAGTGTGCCATGCTTTATGGCTTAGAATCGGGACTTCAAAGAACGTCATGGAGCATATGAGATGTTCCAACAGTTGAAGTTAATATTTCAAGCAAATGCCCGAGTTCAGTGATATGAAGTCTCCAATAAGTTCTACAGATGCAAAATGGAGGAGAATAGTTCTGTCAGTGAATACATACTCAAAATGTCTGGGTATCATAATAACTTGACTCAGCTGGGAGTTGATCTTCCAGTTGATTGTGTCATTGACAGAGTTCTTCAATCACTGCCACCAAGCTATAAAGGCTTCGTGATGAAGTATAATATGCAAGGGATGAACAAGACTATTCCCGAGCTCTTCGCGATGCTAAGGCCGCGGAGGTAGAAATCAAAAAGGAGCATCAAGTGTTGATGGTCAATAAGACCACTAGTTTCAAGAAAAAGGGCAAAGGGAAGAAAGGGAACTTCAAGAAGAACGGCAAAAAGGTTGCTGCTAAAGAGAAGAAACCCAAGTATGGACCTAAGCCTGAAACTGAGTGGTTCTAATGCAAAGGGACTGGTCACTGGAAGCGGAATTGCCCCAAGTATTTGGCGGATAAGAAGGATGGCAAAGTGGAAGGTATATTTGATATACTTAACTAATGCTCGCAGTAGTGCCTGGGTATTTGATACTGGTTCTGTTCCTCATATTTGCAACTCGAAACAGGGGCTACGGATTAAGCAAAGATTGGCTAAGGACGAGGTGATGATGCGAGTGGGAAATGGTTCCAAAGTCGATGTGATCGCGGTCCGCACACTACCTCTACATCTACCATCGGGAATGACCTGAATAATTGTTATTTGGTGCCAACGCTGAGCATGAACATTATATCTGGATCTTGTTTGATGCGAGATGGTTATTCATTTAATTCAGAGAATAATGGTTGTTCTATTTATATGAGTAATATCTTTTATGGTCATGCACCCCTGCTGAGTGGTCTATTTTTATTGAATCTCGATAGTAGTGATACACATATTCATAGTGTTGACGCCAAAAGATTGAAGTTTAATAATGATAGTGCAACTTATTTGTGGCACTGCCGTTTGGGTCATATTGGTATAAAGCGCATGAAGAAACTCCATACTGATGGACTTTTGGAATCACTTGATTACGAATCACTTGTGCTTGCAAACCGTGCCTTATGGGCAAGATGACTAAAACTCCGTTCTCCGGAACAATGGAACGAGCTACTGACTTATTGGAAATAATACATAGCGATGTGTGCGATCCAATGAGTATTGATGCTCGTGGTGGGTATCGTTATTTTCTTACCTTCATAGATGATTTGAGCAGATATGGTTATATCTACTTAATGAAGCATAAGTCTGAAACATTTGAAAAGTTCAAAGAATTTCAGAGTGAAGTGGAAAATCATCGTAACAAGAAAATAAAGTTTCTACAATCTGATCATGGAGGAGAATATTTGAGTTACGAGTTTGGTATTCATTTGAAACAACACGGGATAGTTTCACAATTAACGCCACCTGGAACACCACAGCGAAATGGTGTGTCCGAATGTCGTAACTGTACTTTATTAGATATGGTGCGATCTATGATGTATCTTACTGATTTACCGCTATAGTTTTGGGGTTATGCTTTAGAGACGACTGCATTCACTTTAAGTAGGGCACCATCAAAATCTGTTGAGACGACGCCTTATGAACTATGGTTTGGCAAGAAACCAAAGTTGTCGTTTCTTAAAGTTTGGGGCTGCGATGCTTATGTGAAAAAGCTTCAACCTGATAAGCTCGAACACAAATCGGAGAAGTGCATCTTCATAGGATACCCAAAGGAAACTGTTGGGTACACCTTCTATCACAGATCCAAAGGCAAAATCTTTGTTGCTAAGAATGGATCCTTTCTAGAGAAGGAGTTTCTCTCGAAAGAAGTGAGTGGGAGGAAAGTAGAACTTGATGAGCTAATTGTACCTTCTCCCTTATTGGAAAGTAGTTCATCACAAAAATCAGTTCAAGTGATTCCTACACCAACTAGTGAGGAAGCTAATGATGATGATCATGAAGCTTCAGATCAAGTTACTACCGAACGTCGTAGGCCTTCTAGAGTAAGATCCGCACCAGAGTGGTACGGTAATCCTGTTCTGGAAGTCATGTTACTAGACCATGGTGAACCTACGAACTATGAAGCAATGATGAGCCCAAATTCTGGGAAATGGCTTGACGCCATGAAATCTGAGATGGGATCCATGTATGAGAACAAAGTGTGGACTTTTGTGAGCTTGCCCGATGATCAGCAAGCCATAGAAATTAAATGGATCTTTAAGAAGAAGACCGACGCAGACGGTAATGTTACAAAGCTCGACTTGTTGCGAAAGGTTTTCGGCAAGTTCAAGGAGCTGACTACGATGAGACTTTTGATGACCCACAAGTGTAGGGGATTGCAATAGCTTTCGAGGGTAAAGTATTCAACCCAAATTTATTGATTCGACACAAGGGGAGCCAAAGAATATTCTTAAGTATTAGCAGTTGAGTTGTCAATTCAACCACACCTAGATAACTTAGTATCGGCAGCAAAGTATTTAGTAGCAAAGTAGTATGATAATAAAGGTAACAATGGCAAAAGTAACGATAGCAGTTTTGTAGTAATTGTAACAGTAGCAACGGAAAAGTAAATAAGCGAAGCACAATATGAGAAAAGCTTGTAGGCATTGGATCAGTGATGGATAATTATGTCGGATGCGATTCCTCACGTAATAGCTATAACATAGGGTGACACAGAACTAGCTCCAGTTCATCAATGTAATGTAGGCATGTATTCCGAATATAGTCATACGTGCTTACGAAAAAGAACTTGCATGCCATCTTTTGTCCTACCCTCCCGTGGCAGAGGTGTCCTACACTACAAAAAAAAGACACATCCGTGACATTTTGGGCCGAACGAATTTTTTTTCTATCATACATATGACACTTCTATGACGATAATTGTGACAAAAGCCGGTATCATCATAGATGTGGTGGGCTCCTACTTCTATGACAAAAAATCATGACAGAAAATGGGCTTTTCGTCCTGGGCGGGCCGGAGACGCAGCTGCATGACATTCTTTGGGCCGTCCATGACGAAAAAACGGTGGTAGAAGCGAGGGGGAGGAAAATTTCGGGGAGTTGCCGGTTACGGTGGGAGGTCGAGGGCGGAGCGATGCGCGTTTCTCTTGTACGTAAGTGCGTGTGTGCGAGGCGTTGGCTCTAACTGAAGCCAAGGGAGGCGTTGGGCTCTAAATGAACCCGAGCGACAGATCGCAGTTACGCTGCTATCGAACCCGAAGCGATTGATCGATGGCTGTTAATCGAACCCGATGGAGCGATTCTTCGCTCATCGCTGCTAATCAAGCCGATCGATGCTACCTCTAGGATGAACAGTGAGCGTTGCGGGGGGGGGGGGGGTGGATGAACAATGAGCGGTGGCGTTGCCTTTGGATGAAGAGGAACCCGTGGTGTGGAGGGCTGGATGAATAGTAGATTGTGGAGGGGTGGTTGAACAGGACCCCGTGGTGTGGAGGGCTGGATGAACAGTAGACGGTGGAGAGGTGCCCGTGGAGGGGTGGTTGAACAGGATGCGATGGTGTGGAGGGCTGGATGAACAGTAGATGGTGGAGGGGTGCCCATGGAGGGGTGGTTGAACAGTAGCCGGTGGAGTAGCGCGCGGTGGAGGCTGGATGAACAGGAGCCCGTGGAGGCTGGAGGAGGTCGACGGTAGCCCGTGGAGGCTGGAGGAGGTCGGCGGTGGAGATGAACAGTATCCCGTGGAGTCCCATTTTGCGGTACGCCACACCCCTCACCCCCCCGTTTCGACCGTAGCGCTCCAACACAAGTCCGTTTCGTCCGTTTTGCGGTACACCACACCCCTCCCGATGAACAGAACCCCCGTTTCGACCGTAGGAGGTCCGTTTCCTCCGTTTTGCGGTACGCCACACCCCTCCCGATCAATAGGACCCCCGTTTCGACCGTAGGAGGTCCGTTTAGTCCGTTTTGCGGTACGCCACACCCCTCCCGATCAACATGACCCCCGTTTTGACCGTAGGAGGTCCATTTCCTCCGTTGTGCGGTACGCCAGGCCTCGTTTCCATCACCTGTTCCATCCAAGCCGGTTGGCTCCCACGCGTTCCTTTGCCTCCCGATGAACACGACGCATTCCGTTGCCTCCCCATGAACACGACGCATTCTGTTGCCTCCCCATTAACACGGCGCATTCCGTTGCCTCCCCATGAACACGAGCCCTCGCCGTACGTATGCGCGACTAGGCGTTCGAGACCCCGCCCGTATGTACACATACGTGACCGTATTTTCTTTCTTGCACCATGGCCGCTGTACGTACGTGTACATGCTACGTGCGTGCCTCTACTACGACACGTGCGCGCCTCTACTACGACACGTGCACGCCTCTACATCGACCAGTATGTACGTACACGTTCGCGACCAGGATGGCAACGCTACGTATGCTTCGACCAGGTGGGTCCCGACTGTCACACACTTCCTTGCCTGCGAAGATGTAGCTGGTGGGTCCCAGCAGTCAGGGGGGAGAATCGTTTTTTTTGCCCGGACGCACTTCCTTGCGTGCGAAGGTGTAGCTGTTGGGTCCCAGCAGTCACGGGGGTGAATCTTTTTTTCTGCCCGGACGCACTTCCTTGCATGCGAAGGTGTAGCTGGTGGGTCCCAGCAGTCGCGGGCGAATCATTTTTTTGGACGCACTTCCTTGCGTGCGAAGATGTAGCTAGTGGGTCCCAGCAATGTGGGGCGAATCGTTTTTCAGATGCACTTCCTTGCGTGCGAAGATGTAGCTGGTGGGTCCCAGCAGTCAGGGGGAAACATTTTTTCGCGAAATACAGTGGCCCGTCCGGTGGGTCCCAGCTGTCAGGTGGAGGAATCATTATTTTCCGCGTAATAAGGAGGCACTTCCTTGCTGTGGCCGTGGACCCAGCTGTCAGCCTCTCCACGTACAGTCCACGTCCGATGGAAGTCATTCCTTGACCACGTTGACCACGCTGCACCGAGAGCACCAGGGCAGTTGACGACGGCGAGGCCTAGGAAGGGGACGACGGGGAGCCGGGGAAGACGCGGCAGTGGAAGCACGCGCGGAGAAGAGTATGAGGGTTCACTGGTTCGGCTGCGGTGTGAGGTTGCCATCGTCGCAGGGCCTAGCCAGCGGTGGGAATAGTAGGGGGCGGTGAGGCCTCCGCGGCAGCACAGCCGGCCACGGGAGGCAGGAGCATGCGGCACGACCGGCGCTGCTTTGGGTGGCTGGAGCAAGAAGACCAGAGGTTGAGGAAGCACTACGGCCGTTGGATGGACATCGTACGGTCAGTGGAGCTAGAATCGTTCATATTGACTAAAGTTGACAAAGGCCCCCATCCCAGTCAACTTAGTAGGCCCACAAGTCAGCCTCCCACCATGATGGGTCCCAACTAGCAAGGGGAGTATTCATTTTTTTGTGCGTAATAAGGAGGCACTTCCGGTGGGTCTGAGCTGACAGCGCGGGGAATGTTTTTTTCACGAAGTACGCTGGCCCGTCCGGTGGGTCCCAGCAGTCAGGGGGGAAACGTTTTTTCGCGAAATAAGGTGGCCCGTCCGGTGGGTCCCTGCTGTCAGGTGGAGGAATAATTATTTTGCGCGTAATAAGGAGGCACTTCCTTGCGGCCGCCTGGACCTAGCTGTCAGCCTCTCCACATACAGTACTCTTCCGATGGAAGTCGGTCGTTGACCACGTTGACCACGCCGCACTGAGAGCACCGGGGCGGTGGTCTGGACGACGGCGAGGCCTAGGAAGGGGACGACGCGGAGCCGGGGAAGACAAAGCAGTGGTAGCCCGTGCGGAGAGGAGTACGAGGGTTCACTGGTTCGGCTGCGGCGTGAGGCTGCCGTTGCCGCAGGATAACAGGGGGTGTTGGTGAGTAGAGGGATACCCTGGGCTAGCGGTGGGAGTAGTAGGGGGCGGTGAGGCCTCCGCGGCATCACAGCCGGCCACGAGAGGCAGGAGCACGCGGCACGACCGGCGCTGCTTTGGGCGGCTGGAGCAAGAAGACCAGAGGTTGAAGAAGCACTATGGCCGTTGGATGGACATCGTACGGTCACTGGAGCTAGAGTCGTTCATATTGACTAAGTTGACAAAGCCCTCCGTGCCCGTCAACTTAGTTGGCCCACAAGTCATCCTCCCACTATGGTGGGTCCCATCTAGCAGGGTGGGTATTCATTTTGTTGTGTGTAATAAGGAGGCACTTCCTTGCGTGCGAAGATATAGCTGGTGGGTCCGACATGTCAGCGGGGGGAACGTTTTTTTCGCGAATACGAGGCCCTTCGGTGGGTCCCAACTGCCGTGGAGGAATCATTATTTTGCGCGTACAGTCCATGGCCGATGGATGTCGTTCGTTGACCACGTTGACCAGGCCGCGCCGAGAGCACCATGGCGGTGGACGACAGCGAGGCCTATGAAGGGAACGACACGGAGCCGGGGAAGACTCGGCAATGGTTGCCCATGCGGTGGGGAGTACGAGGGTTTACTGGTCCGGCTGCCGTTGCCGGAATATAACAGAGGTGTGGGTGAGTAGAGGAAAGGCTGGCCAAGAATGAAGTAGGGTGGGGGGTGGCTCTGTGCGGCAAAGACAACCGCCACGGAGGCGGAGCAGCAGTCCCACCGGAGCTGGTTTGGGCGGCTGGAGCAAGAAGATCAGATATTGAAGAAGCAGCACGGCCGTTGGATTAACATCCAACGGTCACTGCTGCTAGAATCGTTTGTGGGCTAAGTTGACAAAGCCAAAGTACACGTCAACCTAGTAGACCCACAAGTGAGCCTCCAAATATGTCCCAAACAACATACAGCCCGAAATTTCTAGCCGGATTCAAATTAATTTTAAATCTGTATATACCTTAATTTAAATTCAATGAAATTTTACGCGCACAAAAACAATGAAATTTAAAATATCAAAATCCGAAAGAAAATAGTATTTGGGAACTAATTGCATGTTTGCTGTATTTTTTTCATTTTACAGCCCATTTATTATTACTTATAGCCCATTTCTTATTACTTATAGCCCATTTCTTATTACTTATAGCCCATTTTCTCGGAAAAATGCATCCTTCCTCGTCTTGAAAGATTTCCGGCCCAGCAAGGCGTAGAAAAGCAAGTAGGCCTATGTTGGTTATTCTGCAAAAAACAAAATAGCTGGCTAGCCATTTTTCAGAAAGGAAAATAACAAACTGGGCTGGTCATGTGCTAAACATATGAAATAAAAGCCTGGGCTAGACGGGCCACGGGTCCCGCACAACACAATTGATACCCTTCTCCGTCCCGAAAAAACAAAATTATGCACAGGCAGCTCCTGGTCCTTATCGTCATCCTCACCATGTACAGTCATCTCCTTATTCCTCTCGGTTGTTGACCATGTTGACAACACCGGAGGGCGGCGCCGTGGCGAGTGTGGAGGACGATGGTGAGGCCTTGGACGGGAACAAATAGGAGCCGGGAAGATCACAGCCAGCCGTGGGAGGCGGGAGCAGGCGGTCCCGCCGGCGCTGGTTTGGCTTTGGCGGCTCGAGGAAGAAGAGACTGAAGAAATGCGACAGACGTTGAATGTCAATCGAACGGTCAAGGTTGGCACAATCATTTTTTGACTAAGCGGACACCAAGTAGCATACTTTTTTATATATAGGAAGAAAACTACGAGGAAAATGCGTTCGTCTGCCGTCCTCCTCACAGGGAATGTTCGCCACATAAGTGACTAGCACCCTTGGTTTTCAACCAAGAGGTCTTGGGTTCGAGTCCGAGGAACTCTCAATTTTGTCCTCCTTCCTTCCTCGCAAAAAAAGGGAAAGAAAATCAAAGAATTGGGAAGGCGTACAGAACAAGCTAGTGTACCAGTAAAGAGACATTGCCGAGTTTTAGGAAAAAGAAAGACGTGCTCCTGTAGTTGGTTCAAATCCAAACCTAGACTATGACTATATATGGTGCTGTGCTACTCTGCAAGTAATGAAACTGACATATCCAACGTTCGCTTCTCCTCTTCTCTACTTACTCGCTTAGCATCGAAGCTCGCCGCAGCAACTATGTCCGCTAGCTGCTCGTCCACCGCTTCTTCAAGCAGTAACAACCAGATATGCGCCAAGTCGCCACCCGCATTCATCACCGTGGGTCTCATGACACCCCGCCGACGCGAAGACCGCAGCCGATTGCTCATCGCAACCCGCTGCCGTTGTTGTGGTGCCACTGCTGCAAATCACGTAGAGTCATCCGTCGCGTCTCAACCACAATCCGCAACCCTGGCCGAGTCTTCTACAAATGCCCGAATCATGGGGTAATAATACGTTTAAGTGTTGTTCTGCTGCTTTCAGTTGCTGATTTTTTTAATAGTTTGGTTGATGATCTTCCAATTTGATTCGTGCAGAAAAGGGAAGATTCGTGTGATTTGTATTTCTGGGAAGTTGCTGATGTGGGGGAATGCAACTACGCTGATTATTTGGTTGGCCGAGGAATCCCAATACCAGCAGGTTGGGGTGTTGGACAAGTAACTGAAGGAATGGCCGAAAAGGAAGATGCAGAGCAGAAGGTTAAAGACGCAGTTCCTCTGATCATGGCCAAGCAACAGCTGCTGAACGGCCTTGACAACAATGAGGAGATGAAAGAGCTTGTGAAGATAATGGGCAAAATCGATGTGCTCTGTAGGATGATTGTCTCTTTATTTCCAGTGTATGTAGCACTCGTGATGTATTCAGTGGCTACGACATGAGCACTTTGCTAAAACTAGTAATGAATAAAACCTGTGTAGCAGGCTGGGCGTAGTGTTTTGAACATCTAATGATTTCTATTAACGGAAATCAGGGGGTATCCCCTTTTGCTCATATAAATAAATAGATAGCAGAGGCCTTGTCGGGTCAGCTTTGTTCTCATTCGAAGACGTCGAGCAAATTGCAGTCCAACAGCAAACTATTTCCTCAAATTCAAGTTTCACAGCCAAATATGAGTACAACTAAACAACAATGTCATCACGTTTTAGTTGTCATACAATCACCAAACACAAATCAGCATACATAACAAGTGATGTTCTCACAGCAAAATACTAAACAACATGTTCATCAGGTTTCAGTTGTCATAGCAAACACAATTTCACATAGTAGATAAAAAACGTCTTCTGACAGGCAAATACGACAAAAGCAATGTAATCATCATCCGCAGCAGCAGCGTCAACATCTTCGCCATGTGTATCAGTCTGAATCGTAATTCCCCATGGTGTCATCTTCTTCTTCGTCCTCAACGTCCTCTAACGTTGGCTTCTTCTTGATCAACTCTTGTATGTCCACAGCACGACAGGCAATCTTTTCGCCGGCGTCATTGACGTGATGGTTCTCAAAGATATTAGGAACATCTATGTTATCTTGTACATCAGGAGCAGTGTAAGCATCATCTTGTTGTGCAACTTCATTAAACGAATTCCTCCGCTGAAACCTTTGCAATACTCTCCAGTCATCGCTACGTGCAAATGTGTCTTCCAAGAAAAATATCTGTGTTGCTTGATTTGCCAAAATAAAAGGCTCGTTGGTCTGGTACGCCGCCTTGACATTGATGGATTTGAAATAACCATCAGCTCGGGTTTTGCGATCTCGGAAAACAGGTTATACCAACGACAAGACAACAGTAACCACACACCGATGATCCTCGAAATCGAGATATATCGCAATCGAACAATGTCTGTTATGTTAGCATACATTTCAGTTGTCTCTTTGTCATACGTACCCGTGCTCATGATGGCACTGTTTTGTGTCTTCCTGCCTTCATCTCGTGCAAGGGTGTTGTAGCGCACATCTCCAACAATGCAAGATTCATAATGTCTTACCCGAGTATCGGGACCCATTGCTAGTGAGTAAAGGGCATCATCAACTGCCTGCCCATCCTCCCGCATCTTCTTAACCTATGGTTAGAAAATAGACAAGCTAATCATCTTATGTACTCAATATATTAAAAAAACTGACAGTGCACTTCAAAAGCTTACATGGTTCTTGAACCACTTTGCAAATCCTGCCATAACCAGTTTGTCAATGTTTCTTGGATTTTGCGGCAGTAACTCCTCTTTGTACATGCTGCACAACATAGTGATCGCGTCAAACATCTAAATATATAAGAATGTGTTGCAAGTTTAGTAGATTACGATGTATAAGTTGCAGTACTGCACTTACTTGATATAAGGTAGTATCTCAGGACAGTTATTCAACACATACCAAATCATTTTGTCCAAATCTTTAGGTTTGTCCTCTTGTCGACTCTTCCTCGTAACTCAATGCAGAATAATCGAAAACATTGAGCCCGGATTGTCTTCACCCACCTCTTTGCTAAGCTGATTAGCTGTTTCAATGTATTTTCAGCAGAATGTCAACGCTTCAGAGCAATGTAGGCCTCTCGCAATGGAACCCTCGGGTCTAGCTCTGTTCCTAACATAGCCCTTAAAAGTGCCTAGCCGCCTTTCAATAGGGTACATCCAGCCATACTGCATCGACCTCTAAGTAGTGCCTCATCCGTAGATGAACAGCCAAATGCACCATCACATCAAAGAAGGCTGGAGGATATATCTTCTCAAGGTCGCATAGGATAGTTGGTATCTTGTCTCTAAGACGCCCAAAGCATCTATCCCGATATTTCTCGCAGAGTTCCTCAAGAATTGTCCCAACTCTCGCAATCGCTCAGATAAGTCGAGCGGCCCAATCCTCTAAGGATAACAGTAAAACCCTTTGAAGTAGGATGTGGCAGTCATGAGTTTTCAACCCTTGTACCTTGTTTCCATCTGCACTGATTCTCCTTTCAGGGTTGGAAGCAAATCCATGTGGGAATCTCACACGTGACAGGACCTCGCATAATTCTTTTCTTTTTACCTTGTCCAAGACGTACACAGCTGGTGCCATAGCCCGTGGTTTACCTTGATCTTGCACCTGCAAATCCTTTCTGATTCCCAGGTGTGTCAAATCAATCCTAGATTTTAAGGTATCTTTCGTCTTGCCTTCAATGTTAAGAAGTGTGCCGATAATGCTGTCACATATATTTTTCTCGATGTGCATCACATCAAGATTATGCCACAGATCCAAATCTTTACAATAGTCCAAGTCCCACAAAGTGGACCTGCGGGTAAACAATAATCTCTCTTCTACCATGCCACGCTTCCTTTCACGCTACCATTACCAGGATGGTTTCCTGGTGTAATATTCCTGACCTTCTCTAATTCCACTTGCAACTCATCGGCGGTGAGCCTCTTTGGCGCATCACGGTTTTCATGCTTTGCATTGAACACATGTCTTCGGTATTTTCTAGGATGCGGCTTGTCCTTGGCAAGGAAACGGTGGTGTCCAATGTAACAGATCTTCCTAAGTATTGCGTATGACAGCGGATTCCTGTCACAGCGAACACATGCATTGTAACCATGTGTCGTTCGCCCTGACATAGTGCCCAAAGCCGGATAATCATGGATGCACCAAATTACAACAACATGCAGAAAGAAATCAGCTGGTGGGCTGCTATATAGGTCTCGAGTGAGAACACCCTTCCATAGCTGTTGAAGTTCCTCCACAAGAGGCTCCATGAATAAATCAAAATCCTTTCCAGGACTTTTTGGACCTGGGATGAGCAAGGCCATCATGTTGTTTGATTCTTTGGTGCAGACATTTGGAGGCATGTTGTAAGGGATAACAAGCACTGGCCACATGCTATATGTGGCGCTCTAGTGGCCAAATGGGTTAAATCCATCTGAAGCTAAGCCAAGTCTAATGTTTCTCAGGTCAGCAGCAACCTCTTTGTGTTTATCATTGAAGCTTTTCCACTCACTACCATGAGATGGATGGCTCATTACATTCTAATCTTTGTACTCCTGGTTCCTAGAATGCCACAGTACATCCTCTCTTGTTTCAGCATCATGAAACAACCTCTGCAATCTCGGTGTAATTGGAAAATGTCTCAGAACATTATGAGGAACCCTCTTCACAGCATCGCCATCTTTCCATCTTGATGATTTGCATTTCGGCATTCACTTAAGTTGGCATAATCCTTAGGAACAGTAACACAATTATTCTTCCAAACATGGATCATATCATATCCAATTCCAACTACACGAAGGAAATTCTTCATTTTACTGTAGGTGTGTGGCAGCACAGACGCATCTGGGAAAGATTTGCGGAAAGCAGCCAACATCGCATCGAATGATTTGTTGGTCGTCCGCTCAGATTTCTTCACCTGAAGAAAGGTGACCATAGCTGAGAATACTGGCAGCTTATTTCCTGGGGTGACAGCAACGTTGCATTGTTCCAACATGCGGGCCCACCATTTTTCTTCTGCAGGTGAAAGTTCACGGAATGCACGCGCATTTCGTAGCATTGTTTCAATGTTGGTCAAACTCACTGGCTCCTCCACAACCACCTTGTCCTCCTCTTCCACCTGAGCATCAGGCAGATCAAGATGGTGATCTGCTGCTTCCACGTAGTCAATGACATTGACGTTCACAGCTTCACCATGATGAACCCACCTAGTATATGTGACCGACATCCCATACAAGTGTAGATGATTTTGCATAGTTGACTGGGGTCTTGTAACTGAATTCATACAACTGCTACACGGGTAGAGCACATCTGATTTCGGACCACCGTACTCAGCTCTGATAAAGTTCATGAAGTTTTCAACCCCCTTGACATATGCAGCGGAGAATCTTCGAGCAAAAGTTATCCAAGTCCTGTCCAGCTATTAGATATACAAATTAGTTCTTCTACTAGATATTACAGGAAAAACATATATGCTTTTTTATGAAGTCCAGAAAAAAAAATACCTAGGTCGATGTCTAAAGCTATGGCAAGATATTTGGACGAGCAGATCTAAGTAACGAAATATATGTAAAGTTAATTCAGCAAACAGATTTGAGTGTTAAATTATGGCAGGCTGTTTCAGCAGTCAATGAGCCCGAGCACACAGCCATCGAACTATCGAAGGCCATCGCAGCAACAAAGATCGAGTATAAAATGGTGTAGAGCTATTTCACCTAACAGATTGGCTACTAGACCATGGCAATCTACGTCACAATAAATATATGGGAGGATATTTTAGCAACTAATCGGCCTTGGCATGCCATCTCAGCTAAGCAGATTGAGTGCAGAATAGGGCAAGGAAGCTTCTTAAGTAGAGCATATTGACAGTAAATGACTTAGGCAAACAGTGAGATTAACATCGTCTATCAGGTAACATTCAGTGCTACACCGACATGAACGGGGCCTCAGTCTAGAATGCGCGTACCGTGGGAGAAGCTGACCGCCGTGCGTCTCCACACGAACGTCGCCAGCGGTGGCGGCGCTGACCGCCGTGCGCCTCCACAAGAACATAGCCAGAGGTGGCGGCGCGGCTAGAGGACGGAAGTCTACGAGAGCGTACTGTGGGAGCGAGAGGATCGCCTGATCCTCGACGAATCATGGCGGCGACGATCGGTCTTGGCGGCGGGAGGGCGGCTTTGGCGGAGCAAATGGAGTGGAGGGGGATGGGGGAGGGGTTTGGGGAATATTTGGCCGAAGGGCGGTTGAATCGAATTTGGGGGATTTTTGTGTGGGGGGAGGATTTTCGCGCGGTGGGCGGGGGGAGTTTGGCGCATGGTCGGTTTCTCCAAGTGCAGTCCCACGTGTCAGTGAAGAGGCAAGCCGAAGCGCTCTTCGTTTGCGTGAGCCGTGTGCAGGACCAAACGTGTGTGGGGTGCAATGCGACCGCGACAGGAGTGCTGTGAGTGTACCGCCTTTTTTCCTTTTAAACTAGGTGCTTCGCCCCCTCAAAAAAAATGTTGCTTCGCGCGATCCATCGATACTACTACTAGTAATCCGGTAATCCCGACTAAAACGGCGCGGCCGGGTCTTTTCCCGTGCTATATGCTGGGAGGTTGGTTAGTTGGGTTTTTTAGATTTGTCTTGGATCAATAAAAAGCAGAGTTGGTGATGATGGTGTGCCTATCATCCTGCTATAGTCCGTTCGATCTATATCTAACGGATAGGAAGGAAACTATGACAATTTACCCGCACTCCTCTCCACATTTGCAGATAAGGCTTTCCCTTGTTCATCCTTTTCTCCCACAAGATCTTGATATTCCGTGCACTAGTACTCCTACAATATGTATATTATTGTGAAAGTTCATATACACCGGCTGAGATTAATGCAAACCCGGCAGATTTTCATTACATTTCGAACTTTTATAAGACAGAAAAATAAAAGAAACCCGACCCTAAACCTATTCTACGGCGGCGGCCGACGTCCTCCATCTGCGATCTCTATGTACGGGGGCGGGGTTCTAGACCCGTGAACTGAAGGTGCGGTCTCCGGCGAGGAAGAGTAGAACACGGGATACGGACCGGCCAGTTGGCACACCATGCCTTGCCGCCTCCCATGCCCTACTCATCCTCGGAGGAGTCCCTGACCTCGGCGGTGCCGGACGTTGGACGGCGGCAAGTAGGACGCGTGGCTGATGGTGCTCCCGTCGTCGGCCGCCAGCGTGGCCACCACTTGTGCGGTCGCGTCCGCGTCCGGCTACGCGGCTATTGCGTCGCGAGAGGCGACTTTAGCGAGGGCGGCGGCCTCGAGCTTCATCCCCAAGACAAGCTCTCCTGCAGAGTGTTCGCACTTGCGGTCATGGCGGATGTGGTGTCAGGTAGGAGGACGATGCGCTATGGTGTGGAGGTTAGCTGGGCGTTGCCGCTTTAAGTAGCGCATTCCGGTGAGGCCAAGCGTCCGGGTGCGTCATTAAGTCGCCGGAGTTGGTTCCTCGGGCACCGAGCCTCTTAACAATGACATACGAACGGACGGCATGAATGCGGGCAGCTGGCGCCAGCTGCGAACGCACCGCACGACGGCACGAGGGACGAGGGCTTTGGTGTGCCAGGGTAGTCAGCTGCGGTCGTGGCAACGTTGGAGATGCCCTTTGCTCAAATGCGATCCCCGCATGTCATTGAAAAAGCAAGACGATGCAGTTGGCCATGCTACACCACTCCGCGGACGCGTCGCGGCGCCCTGTGCATCCTCGACAAGCCGGGTGTTGGGGTGTGTTTGGATTGTGGCCAAAGTGCACCTTACCAAAAATTTTGGTCATGACCCAAAGATTGGTCTTTGTTTGGATGGTTGCCATTTCTTTGGCATGCCAATGAACTCTAGCCAACTCTAGTTCATTTTTCTTGCCAATGTCGGCCAAATCATGGGCAACCAATACCTCAACCAAAATTTTGGCTACCCAATGCTTTGATGGGGCAACCTTGGGCACAAACCAAACATACCGTTGGTCGTGCCACAGCACAAACGCCACCCTCGGCACACTGAAACCGACCGTGTCTATCGACGATATGAGCGTGTCGCTCACCGCGGTCGCCGTGTCCAGAGGCGGTGCTGGAGCTGCGCCCCATTGTTGGCCCCAAAGACCCACATGAACGGTTGTCGGTGGCGAGGAGGTCGTGGGCCAGCTCCTCCATTGGACTAGTCTGCGCTACGTCGTCCTGACAGGTGTGCCCCACATGTCGGTTTCCCTGTTTTCCCGGCCATATTCGAAAGTGTCGTTGTTCGTGTCATGCATTAGGCCTTTCACTATGTAGGCCAAGCGAGACAACTTATTGTTTATTTGAGCCGTTCAATTGTAATCATGTGGCGTTTGCTTATTTCTCATTCCTCTCCAACCCTCTTCTCCATCGATCATGTCGCCCTCCAGTCGAGTCCATCCTCCCGCATGCCTCATTTGAACATTCCGCCGAGTATCATTCGCATGTACCCACCCTAGTCCTCTTTCAATAGATCTCGGACCCGAGATGAAATCGAGAGGGAACGAGTGGGGGCACGTGATACCTAAGGCGGATTCAAAATTTTGAACCGGTGATCATAGCATCCGCAAATCATATATAAAGGGTATTCAATGTTCGTTTCGTTTTTGAACATACAATATACTCCCTCCTATCCTTTCTACCTTACATATAAGTTTTATGTGTAGTCAAAGTATCTCTACTATGATAAAAAAGGTATCAACATTCAACAGCGCCCAATCAATATTGTTAGATTCGTATGTACTCCTAGATTTGTACTCGAGATGGTTTCCAATTTGACTATTGACAAGATTAATAATACTCCTTTCACATAGGTGAGTAAGTCATCTTAGGCTATGCACCGTGACCAAGGAGGAGGGGAAAACGAGAGACATTAATGTTTATTTGCTAATTAATAGTATTGCATGCAATGAACTAACCACTGCATGTCATGTTTGATAGTCTTAGGCATTAAAAGCATGCACACCCTCATCTCTTATTGGTTCATATGTCAAGTAACAAGAAACGAGGTAGAAGTTAATGCACCGCGCCTACGTGTTTTGGGATTATTTGGTTTTTGTAAGATGACTTACACACCTAGATGGAAGGAGTACATGAGATGTATAATGTGAAAATTATATCATTGGAAACTCCTTTCACATACGAAATTGACCATATGCTTTGTGTAAGTTGCATGTCATATATTATTACTCTAACATTTGGTCAAAGTTAGCCTGGAAAAACGCATTAGACCCTATATGCTTTGTGTAAGTTGCATGTCATATATTATTACTCTAACATTTGTGTAAGTTGCATGTCATATATTATTACTCTAACATTTGGTCAAAGTAGTATAGTGGAAGTGGATCCTCTGACGTAGGTATCCCTGCCTTACCCTCCCTTTCGGTCACTTACTGGCGGATCCCATGCTTGGTAGGCCCCGCATGTCAGTTACTCAATGGGTTCGGCCACGTCAGGGGATCCTCATCCGTAGTATACTCCCTCTGTTTTTATTCACTCCGCATAAAATAGAGGGAGTAGTGGTATAATAAATGACGCGGGCGGGGGAGGGGGAGGGACGTCGGTTTGCTCTCAACTGCGGTCCCACAAGCGAGAGAAAATGCAAGACGAAGCGTGTTCCATTCGGTGAGCGACGTGGAGGGTCCAGCGTGCCGGGCTGCAACGCGAACGCGACAAGAGCGATGTACAGTCAAAACCGATTGACCAGTCGTCACCGGAACCACTATTCATACCAGAACATTCGCTGCTCGGCCTACGCCAGCCACTGCCCTAAAACCACACCAAATCTCCAGCCCATTCCCCCACCTTTCGATCCCCTAGCCCGCATTAAGCATCCCGGAAAGCCACGGTGCACCGCAAGATCACTTACTACAAGATGTTGATGCTGGATGTAAGTGCATCTAGTGCCCCTTAGTGATTTTGGTGTATTGAAGACTTATAGGTTAAGTAACTGATGCGTTTGTGAGTGTACACAGGTCTATAAGTCTATGAGGAGTTTGATATTTACAGAGAAAGTCGACCCTAAAATGAAGTTCTTCGATCAAGACTTTGATATTCGAAGACTTTCAAGACTTTGAAAGTGAAGAAATTGGTGTGACCATGAAGACTTGATATTCATTCGAGGAATATGAAGCGTGAAGACTTTTGTTTTCGTAGTTTCATTTTTCTTTCTTGAGTCATAGGAAACACCGTCATCGTTAAAGGGGTCGAGGAAATACTAAGGAAAAATTTCCATGTGATGCTCAACTCAAAATCCTACACCTACCAATCCCTTCGAGTGAAGCCATTGGAAATCTCATACAGTTTAGTCAAATTCTTGATGTGAGAGACGCAGTTCTTCCAGTCACCGATGACTTTGTTCGATCGAGGAGTTAGGAATTCGCCAAAGGCGAATTGCCTACACAAATGAGGAACATGATAGCCCCGAGGACTTTGAAAGTCAAATTTCCGACCGTTCTTTGTCAAGGCACCGCGGACCAAAATATCTTATCCACCTAACGGTCATATCATTGAAGGGCATTTATGTCTTATCATGTCGGGCTGCTCCCTAGGCTATAAATAGCCGCCTCCTACAACCACTAGTTGGTTGGCTGCTCCAAGAGAACTTGACACTTGTCATTTGAGAGCAACCCATCCTCCGAGGACTTTGAGCGAAAATCATCAAGTGAGGAAAATCCCAAAACCAAACCCCCACAAAACCCCAAGTGATTGAGCATCACTGAAGAAATTGATCCTGCGTGGATCCGACGCTTGTTACCTTTGAAGACTGTGCTTCTTCCAGACGGTTAGACGTCAAGGTCTAGAGCATCCAAGAGGAATTGTGGATCGCCGAGTGACCAAGTCTGTGAAGGTTTGGAAGTCACCTGAAGACTTACCACGAGTGATTGGACAAGGCCTGCATGGTCTTAGTTCAAGGAGAATACGGTGAGGACTGGGTGTCCTGAGTTGCGCTCGAGATCGGGTGTCCGGACTGTGTGTCCTCGAGTTTAAATACTCGGCCGCTCCAACCAGACGCATAACCGAGACAACAGCTTGGGACTGGTCTACCAAATCATTGTCTTCACCAACTGACTGGTTCTATTTCCTCAACTCATTCATTTCCTCATTCTATGTTGCATGTTGTTCATATCTGTGCTTGAAGACTTTGACTGAAGACTTTCACAAATTCCTCAGTTCAATTTCTTCAGTCTATTGGTCTTCATCTTGTTATCCTGTGTTTACGCTTCCTGTACTCTGTTCTAGTCCTCATTTCATCATGCTGACTATGGGTGTAATCTGTTGTGTTTACCTCTGAGTACTTATTCCGCTGCAAATAGTTCTTCGCTAAGGAATTTCCTCACCGGCAAATTCCTCAGTGAAGAATTTCATAAAAATCGCCTATTCACCCCCCCTCTAGTCGATATAACGCACTTTCAATTGGTATCAGAGCAAGGTACTCCCTTGTTCTGTGTGATTTTGGTTTAACCACCTGGAGTTCTAGTTATGTCGACCGCAGGTATGATCAAGGTCTCGGCTGGGTGTCCTACCTTTGATGGAACGGACTATCCCTACTGGAAGAATAAGATGCGGATGCATCTTGAGGCAATTGATAATGATCTACGGTATGTTGTGGAAAATGGTGTCCCCATCCTTTCAAACACCGACCGCCATCGATGTGAAGAGATTCAAACAACTCGACTCTCAGCTTAAGAATATCATCTGTGGCCATCCGAGCAAAGGACAAGATGGAAGAGTGAGTGCTTTGGAAACTGCCAAGCTTATCTGGGATAGGCTGTCCAAAGTAAATGAAGGAGTCTCAACTCAGCGTGACTCTCGAGTTGATGTTTTTCGAAATCTCTTCAACCGCTTCAAAAGAGTCGACAACGAAAATGTTCAACAAACCTTCGATCGCCTTCATCGACATCTCAAATGAGCTTCAAGCCCTCGGTGCCACCGACATCATCGACCATGAAGTAGTGAAGAAACCGCTAAGATCGCTGATTCCTCATTTGATACTCTGGGACTGATGATACAAGAGCGTGCCGACTACAAGTCACTTGATCCTGCTGATATTCTCGAAAGGCTTAACACTCACGAGTTCCAGCTTGCTGAAAAGAGAGATCTCTATGGCTCGAACTATGGCAAACCACGTGCCCTGAAGGCCAAGGTTGTGTCTGACTCTGAATGTGAGGATTCTGGTAGTAGCCTTGGTGATCCTGAAGAACTGAGCCAGGATCTAGCTCTCCTTGTGAAGAAATTCTAGAAATTCACAAGACGTGGTCGCTTTGGAAAACCCTCAAGGGGAAGTGATTCTTCATCCAGTGACTACAAGAGAAGACTTTGTCACAAATGCAAGAAGCCTGGTCACTACATTCAAGATTGTCCTTAGTGGGAGAAGGAAATGAAGAAAAAAAATACAAGGACAACAGTTCTGATGAAATGAAGAAGAAGAAGAAATCATCAAAATCTTCGTCTTCAAAACCATCAAAGTCTTCATCTCACAAGAATGGCAACTCCAAGAAAGCTCGGGCATTCATTGGCAAGGAGATGGACTCTGAAGCCGAATCTGAGGAAAATGATGAAGAGGAAGAGTCTGAAGAATCTGAGTCTGGTGTGGCGAGTCTGGCCGTTGCTACTGCTTTCGTCAGCAAATCCATCTTCAACACTGAAGAAACTAATTCCATCAACAAGCCTGATGAAGATAATGATGGCTACGCTCCCACCTATTGCTTCATGGCAAAAGCAGCTAAGGTACTCAAATATAACTCCTCTGATTCTAGTGAAAATGAATCTGATGAGGATCTTAAGCCTAGCGACTCTAAACTTGCTAAAATTGCTGTGAAACAACAATGGGCTCTTGAAAAAGTTCAAAACATGCTAGATAAAAGTGATGATATGTTGGGTGAAGAAATGGATCGCACTAAAGCCCTGACTGAAAATCTTCAAAGACTTCAGTCTAAGTATGATAACCTTCAAGGTCATCATAACTCTCTCTTGTCTGATCATGAGAAACTTTCTTATGAATTTCTTCAAGAAAAGCAAGACAATGAGAAGCTTTCTCTTGAAGCTATTCAAAGAAAGGCAGATCTTGATAAGCTAAGAGAATGTTATGAAGATCTTCAGAAGGAGCGCGATTCATTACTAGCTCAACAAATCAGCGCTTCTCAGGAAGAATTTGTTCCTCCATGCTTAAAGTGCATTGAACGTGAATCTGCTAATTCTTCACCTGAATGTTCAAATGCTTCAAATGTTACAAATTCTTCATCTGCCTCTGCTATCACTAATTCCTCATCTGAGGACTTTGCTAGTATCACTGACAATGCAGGGCTGAAGGAATTGTACATGACAGGCATGTACAAAAGCCTCAAAGGGCATCAGACACTTTGTGATGTGCTCAAAAAGCAGATCCTCAACAGAAACCCTAGGAAAGAGGGTATTGCCTTTGAGAGGAAACTGAATGCCGATGGAACATATTGGAGACCTGAGCAGTATCCCAAAACCTCATGGGTTGCTGCAAAGGGACCTCCAGTTGATCCATCTAACTTATCTGGCTTTACATGTGAATCTCCTCATTCTTACGATGAGTCATTTGACTCAACTATAAACTATTCAAAAATCAGAATGGTGAAGTATTTGCTAGATATGTTGGCACTAACTGCAGGAACGGTTCCCCTATGAAGAAAATCTGGGTTCCCAAAAGCTGTGTAAAAGTCTTCAGGTGAACGTCCTCATGACACCACCAGTGAAGAACAGGAACCCCAGATCAAATTCTTCATATGGACCAAATTCTTCATATGGATCCAAATCCTCATACGGACCAAATTCTTCACGAGGATCAAATTCCTCAACTGGATCAAAGTCCTCATATGATTATTATCATGCTAACAAATCTGTCTCGCAGGGTAAAGCTAAGGGCTATGAATATGTGCATTATTCTTCAAACCATTATGTTCATAAGTCCTCAAGAATTACTCGCTTATTCATATGCTTACCCTAACCCCTCCTATGCTAAGTGAAATGGTTTGGCATCTTTGCCACCCTTCTCACATGGTGGTGCTCGCAGGATGATGAACTCTTTGCCACCCTCCGATGTGGGTGGTGAAGAAAAGAACTAATCTCTTCTGCAGGTCAGGTCTCTAGACGTGCTCTAACGTCTCAAGAATTTTTTGGGACCCGACAAAATGTTCGAAAGGACGCAGCGAATCATGATGAAATGAACTTTCATTTCACACGCCCTCATCTTGCTATATCTGTTTATCGCTTGATGAAATTCATCCGATGAACTTGATATCATATTCTTCACCGATGAAGCATATGAGATTGTAAGTTACACTAATTCATCTGCAGGATGATCAACCCAAAACCACCGAATGGGTCCTCGATAGTGGATGTACAAATCACATGATTGGTGACAAGAATCTATTGATGGATGCTCCTTTATCACCGTCACCTCTGAAGCATATCATATTTCCGACAAAGGCAAAAGTCGTATTGGGTCTTGGTAAGGTTGCTATCTCTAAGGATAAGCACATGGACAAAGTCATGCTTGTTGAATCCTTAGGATACAATCTCATGTCAGTCTCAATGCTGTGTGATCTTGATATGGTTGTTGTCATTGGCAAATACCATTGTGTTGTGATTATGGAAGCTGACAATTCCAAAGTCTTCAAGGCTTTAGGAGAGGAGATCAGATATTGTTGATTTCTCTGGGACCACAACCAGCCATGTGTTTACTTGCAAAAGCCTCAGAAGGCTGGCTATGGCATCGACGACTTGGTCATGCAGGCATGAGGAATTTGAACACACTTGCAAAGAAGAAGCATGTCATTGGCATTGAGAATGTCAAATTCCTCAAGGATCACTTATGCGGAGCATGTGAAGCCGGAAAAATGACCAAGGCCAAGCATCCAAATAAGACTATCATGACCACTACTCGTCCATTCAATTGCTTCACATGGACCTCTTCGGACCTAATCATTATTCAGCAGTCACTAATGATGCATCTCTATATGGTTTTGTCATTGTTGATGATTATTCTCGATATACATGGGTACACATTGTTACTTACAAACATGAAGTGCAGGAAGTCTTCAAACGATTTTCCTCGAGGGCTTCAACCAACTTTGGTGTGAAGATCAAGCATATCAGAAGTGACAATGGAACTGAGTTCAAGAATTCTGGTCTTGATGCCTATCTTGATGAACTTGGTATCACTCATGAATTATCTGCTCCTTATACTCCTCAGCAAAATGGCGTCGTGGAGCGCAAGAACAGAACTCTTGTTGAGATGGCTTGCACTATGCTTGATGAATACAAAACGCCTCAGCGTTTTTGGATTGACGCAATTGATACTGCCTGCCACATCATCAACAGAGTATATCTTCACAAATTCTTCAAGAAGACTGCCTATGAACTCCTCACTAACAAGAAACCCAATGTGAGTTATTTCAAAGTCTTCGGTGCTAAATGTTGGATTAGAGATCCTCACCACAACTCTAAATTTGCACCGAAAGCACATGAAGGTTTTATGCTTGGTTACGGAAAAGACTCAGACACCTACTGAGTCTTCAACATTGTTCTTCACAAGATTGTCGACATCAGAGATGTGCGGTTCGATGAAACTAATGGCTCGCAAAGAGAGCACCTACCTTCGTGTTAGATGAACCAGCACCGAGGATGCTATCAAGCACAAGGCAACCGAGGATGTCATTCCTCATCAAGAATCTGGTGAAGAATTCATTCCTGTTCGTGAAGAACGCCGAGCTGATGCGCCTGAAGAACGTGATGAGGAAATTGGTGCCGAAGAAAATGCTGATCAAAATCCTCAGCGACAACCAGCTCATCCACGCGTTGCAAAAGAAGTGCAAGTGGAGAAGATCATCGATGACATCAGCGCACCAGTCCTCTTACCGCTCAAAAGCCTCACACTTATCTAACTTTTGTGGGCACTATGCTTTTGTCTCTATCTTAGAGCCCACCAAGGTAGATGAAGCATTTCGAGCCGGAGTGGATTCAGGCTATGCAAGAAGAATTACATCGATTCGAGCGAACAATGTCTGGAATTGGTAAATCGCCGGATCCTCGCAAGCATAATATCATTGGCACAAAGTGGATCTACCGCAACAAGCAAGATGAAAATGGCCTCGTTGTGAGGAATAAGGCACGACTAGTAGCTCAAGGCTACACACAGGTTGAAGGAATTGATTTCGATGAAACTTTTGCACCTGTTGCTAGACTTGAAGCTATTCGCATTTTACTTGCCTATGCTAACCATCATGATATCATCTTATATCAAATGGATGTGAAAAGTGCATTCCTCAATGGTAAGCTTGAGGAAGAAGTATATGTTGCTCAACCCCCAGGTTTTGAAGATCCCAAGAATCCTGACAAAGTCTTCAGACTAAATAAGGCTCTCTATGGCCTCAAGCAAGCCCCTCGGGCGTGGTATGATACACTAAAGGAATTCTTCGTGAAGAATGGCTTCACACCCGGTTCACTCGATCCTACTCTATTTACTAAATCATATGATGGTGAACTGTTTGTGTGCCAAATATATGTTGATGATATTATCTTTGGCTGTACTAACCAACGATATAGTGATGAATTTGCCTATATGATGAGTGAAGAATATCAAATGTCTATGATGGGAGAGTTGAAATTCTTCTTAGGTCTTCAAATTAAAAGAAGCGCAATGGCATATTCATATCTCAGAGAAATACCTCAAAGATGTAATCGAGGAAATTCGGCATGCAAGATTGCAAAGCGTCAAAATTCCTATGCCCACAAATGGTCATCTATGCATCGATGAAAATGGTACTGACTTCGATCACAAGGTATACCGCTCCATGATTGGTTCTTTATTGTACCTATGTGCATCTAGGCCAGATATAATGCTTAGTGTTTGCATGTGTGCCCGATTTCAAGCTGCACCGAAGGAATCACACCATAAGGCTGTGAAGCATATTCTTCGATATCTAGCTCACACACCAACACTAGGATTATGGTACCCCAAGGGCTCTGCTTTTGATCTCATTGGATATTTTGACTCGACTATGCTGGTGATCGTGTGGACCGCAAGTCAACATCTGGCACTTGTCATTTCCTCGGACGATCTTTGGTCTGTTGGTCCTCGAAGAAACAGAACTGTGTATCGCTGTCTACTGCTGAAGCTGAATATATTGCTGCTGGGTCATGCTGTGCTCAACTGCTTTGGATGAAGCAAACCCTCAAGGACTATGGCGTCAACGTGAAGAATGTGCCTCTCCTCTGCGACAACGAGAGTGCCATCAAGATTGCACACAACCCAGTTCAGCACTCAAAGACTAAGCACATCCAGATTCGTCATCATTTTCTTCGTGATCATGTGTTGAAGGGCGATATCTCCATCGAGCATGTGAAGACTGAAGAACAGCTAGCTGATATCTTCACCAAGCCCTTGGATGAGAAGAGATTTAGCAAGTTGCGGTGTGAGCTAAATATCTTAGAATCTTCAAATGTTCTTTGAAAAGGACACACATCCTAACCCTTATGCATAATTGATGACTTAGATGTGCAACACATGAAGAAACGTTGTTCCTCAATCAATGAAGAACAACAATCTAAGTGTGAAAAAATCAATGAAGAATTTGATTCTCAGAACCCTACGACAATTGTACGCGATGTCTGAAATCATCATTCTTATACGGTGGGCTACGCCACCACAAAAGTTGAAAATCTTCAATCTGAGTTTTTCCTCATTTTGAAATTCCTCAGTTTTCAAATTCTTCAACTTTGCAAAATCTTGATAGTTCCGTGTCGTTCTTCATTTATATATATATATATATATATATATATATATATATATATATATATATATATATATATATATATGAGTTTATGTCCTCTACAACATTCACTTATTGCTAATTCTTCAAGTTGCGATTTCGCTAAGTGAATGTGATCGGACCCTTCCCTCTATGCTATACTCAACCCAATCTATTCACAAATTCTTCATATGCGTTCGATTGAAACTCGTTCAAAGTCTTCTTTGGTCCTTGACATTTGAAGAAATTGCGAACTAAACTTTTAACAAATCTTATCCAAGTTTCCGGTTTTACCGCTCAAACCGTTCCGCATCCCACGATGTATTACCTTAATCACCCACGATCTTACACGACCCCATCTGCACAGTACGTGGGTGACACACGTCGCGTGAAGGAGAAAGGGCAGGGGCATGTTCGTCCAAAATCTTCGGGCGAACAGTTTTTCACCATGGCTATAAATACCCCTTTACCCTCCTCACTTCATTTACTCCGCTCGATCGCTATCTCTCGCTCGAGCTCTCCTCAAACCCTAGCGCCGCCGCTACTCCATCGCCGCCGGTGAGGAAAAGCTTCACTGCCTCGACCTCATCGTCGTCGTACTCGCGCCGGCCGCGGAAATCTTCACTCCGCCGCCGCCGTAGTCATCTTCCTCTGCCAAGTTAGGGCGTGGAAGATCTAACATGACGAACTTCTCTACAGTTCATCTCTGTTCGTCATGTTCTTCAGTTCGGGTAATTAAAAGTCACTTTTATTACTCGCGTTGATTCTCAAATCTTTCTGAAAATCTTCAAAGGTGTTTTTACTCTTCAAAATCTTCACATATGAACACCTCACACACTATATGTTCTTGATTTATCTCCCTAAGCATTCATTTCTTCAAGATTCCTCAATTGTGCGGATTTTCGATCAGACAACTCGAACCTAAGACAAACGCTTAGTGAAATTCCTCAAGGCTCAACTGGTCAAATTCCTCAAAACTTGCTTCTTTTGAAAAATCTTACGAGAACGATATGACATCTCCAAATTCCTCGCACCTACACTCTGCTCACGGTACTCATGTCCGCTTTGAATCACTAGGTTCTCATCAACTTAACTCATTTGCAGCGTTCCTCGAAGAAAAACTGCATACTTCTTGAGTGCTCTATTGTTCAAATTCTCACCAAGAAAATGGCGAAGGCAAGAGACCGCAGAAGGGAGGAAAGAAACCGAAGTCATGACTGCTTTTGAAATTCTGAGGAAATATACAAAGACTCTGCACACCGATGAATCCAAATTTGGCAAGGAGACTAAGAACCAGCGCAAAGTGCGATCAGAGGATAGAAAGGAGATGGGCACGAGAATGGCGTGAATACCGCTATGTCACTCCTAAGTACATGAGGAAATTCGCACTGAATCCTCCATGCCCAAGAGCTCCTCTGGCACCTGGCCAAGTTGCTGATCCCACCAGCGTCAAACGTGGTGAGGATTTTCCTGAAGAATGGTCCAGGCGCCAAGCCAAATTGGCAAGACAGGCCAAGGAGGCAGTGAGGAAATTCAATGAGGATACTGCTGCTGCTGCCGCTGCTGAGCCCTCGGTCAATCTGAGGAAATCAATGCCAAATAAGCCTGCACGCAAGCCAAGTGCTTCACCGTCAGCGCCCTCACGGCCCAGTTCCTCAGCCGCGCCCTCCACGCAAATTCCTCGATCTGCTGCTGCTCATTCAAAATCCTCAGCAGCTCCTCCAAGTCCTCAACACTGTGCATCTTGCAACTTGTCAAAGGACTCAAGGATTCTCCATTGCTTCGTGTTTGACAAGTTCCTCACTGCACCAATGTCCTCAACAGTCCCACTCTGTTGAAGACAAAAGCAAGCGCTGGACGCGGTCCTCGGCCAAGTCCGAAAAAAACAGAGTTGCATTCAACGTTCCTCTCATGATGAGGCCTCGATGAAGAACTTGAAGAAATCATCGAGACAGGTGACCAAGGCCGCTAGAGCCAAAGGGACAAGTGTACCTCTGCTTTTGGATCCGAAGAAGATCCTAGACTTCATTGACCTGTGGCATCAGGATCCACACACTCCTCTTCCGGATCTGCCACTGACCCCTGGTCAAAGTCACATGCTGAACCATTTCATCTCTGAAGAAAAATGGAAATTTGAAAAGGCTCGTGAATTGAAGAGAGCAAAAGCAAGAAAAGAGAAGCTTCTGAAGAAAAACATCATCAACTTGTCTCCTGAAGAACTTCTTAAAGCTCAATCAGAAATCCAAGCACTCAGCAAGGATTTTGATGCTTACAATGCTGACTGGCAAGGAGCCAAGGTGAGATTCGTCACTCTGACGAATAGAATGTCAACTGTTGCAGCTTCATCGCAACAAGAAAATCCTCAGGCTGAAGAATCTGCTCAGCCTGTTGAAGAACATGCCAGCACTGCTGATGACTTTCAACATGCTGATGAGAACACAAGTTCGAGGCTGATGACTCCATTCCAATTGCTGAAGAAATTCCTGTGGCATCCACTAGTGGTGCGCTCAAGAATCTGAAAACAGGCAATCTGCACCAGTTGTGCCTAAGATACTGTACCACAATCCTCAGCTCCTCCCGCACCAAGACCAACTCCAATTCTTCCTTCTGCCTATGAAGTGAAGAAGACAAAGGCTGCAGAGCGAGCTGCAGTGAAGAAAAGGAAGGCATCAGCTGCGTCAAATTCCTCGGCTGCGAAGAAATTGAAGCCAATGACCAGCTCCATTGAAAATCCTATTGATGCCATTCCCATTTCCTCCATGTCATCTAAGGAAATTGTTCCTTTTGGAGAAGAATACACGATCCCAAGCGGATCAGATGAAGAAAATCAATCTGTTGCTACTTCAGAACAGCTTGATGAAGAAATTGAAGTGGAAGCTTTCCCTTCAACTCCTGTTGCTTCCTCACCCGTGCCTCAGTTCACAGCTGAAGAGGCAGGTGTTGAGGAAATTGAAAAAGAAGATGAAGATGTGGATATTGGGTGCACTACACCTGTAATGAACGATGACTTTTGGAAAAGTCAGCACCCCAATACTCCTCTCTTCACTCCGCTTCAACAAGTACCTCGACCACCGACTACTACTGCTCAAATGGGCTCAAGAAACTCATCCCACATCATCATCAACGAAGAGATTCCAGCCACTATTTGAAGAACAAACTGCTGATCCTCAAACTGCACAAAGAGAGGAACCAGAAATTCCTCAGCCTGAAGAACCTGAAATCGCGATTCCTGAGGTTGTGCTTCAAATAACAGATATTCCTCTGCCCAAGCCAAAGAATCCGTTTTCAAGCAAGCAAAAGTTCAAGGCTGAAGATTTCTTTTCTGAGCATGTGTTCTTCACTGCCTACAATCCTTATGACTCTGCTCGAATGAGGAAAAGACGCTTCTGGACTCCAACACAAGCAAATTTCTATTCCTCAGTGCTATTCGACAAGGACAAGATCTTCGATCATGAGCATATTCCTCATGTGGATATGGAATCACTGCCGTGCTTCGAGCCAGTACTCCGTGTTCTTCACGATGCAGGGCTGCTGAATTTCTGCACCGATATATGTGACTGGAATGAAGAACTCATTCTTCAGTTCTATGCCACCCTGCACATCACCGGAGATGCTGAAGACATCAACTCATGGGTTCTAGATTGGTTGACTGAAAATACTCACTACAAGGCACCAGCAACTGAATTGCTTCGTGTCCTTCCTCTTGATCCTCCCCATGAATCTGCTCGTTGCCTTTACAATGAACGTGAGCTGTCTGATCACTTCATGCAAGTACTGATGAAGCCACTGAAGCCAGGCCAAGCCCCTCGAACCAAATTCCTCGTCAAGGATTTGCTCTATGTGCCTCGGACTGTGTACAGAATCTTGACGAAGACTATGAGTCCAATCAAAGGCCACGACTCAAATGATGAAGACGTCGTTGGCATCATGAAGAACATGCTTTTCAATATCATTCATGGCGTTCCAGTCAACTTCCATGATTTCTTCATGAGGACTCTGGCCAATATTGCAATGTCACCTTTTGAGCTGAAGCCATATCGCCTTGGATCATGAGATTCATAAGGGCAAGATCTTCATTTGAACTACAAGGTTGACACTCTGAATCATGGCAGCTTCCTGCCGCCCATTGAAGTCCTCAAGCGACCAATTTCATCATCTGATGACAAGGGCAAGGCAGCAGCTGTAATTGATGAAGGCACTCGTCCATTGGATGGTCAGTTCCGCAAGGCTGCATCTTACTCCACCAATGACGATTCTGCAACGCATGATACCGCCGCAAATACCTCAACCAAAAGCAGACTCAAGCAATCGCACCTGTGGTGATGACCGATCGTGAGTTACTCCTCGTCTTCATCAAAGGTTGATCGCAATCGAAATGGGTCAAGCGCCAATTTGCTGCAATTCTTCACAATATGACCTCAACGCATAATGCAAGTGAAGAAAACCATTACTACCTTCATGAAACCCTCAACCGCTTTGGGCTGTTCGAATCATGTCTACTCGCGGAAGAATTGAAGACTATGGGTCTTCGTGAAGCTTATGACTGGTCCGCACCACCTCGAAGAAATTCAAGAGAGTCAAAGTTCTGATTTGGTGGCCAGCTCTTATTCTTCATCGCGCGAAAGTGATGAATATGAAGATTTGGACGACACTGCGGCAGGCCCTACTTCAACAACCAACCCCGACAATGCTGGCGCTCCTCCATCGACTTGAATATCTTGAGGCGTTAGTCCTCGCCGATCCTTTTGGTCATTTGATGACAAAGGGGAGAAATCTGAGTTAGTCTTCAAGCCGGGTTATACTATGGGCGTTTTATTAAGTTACAACTCTCGTTCTTCCGAAACTTTTATTGGATCGAGTTGTAATCTTAAATCCGATGGTGCCCTGATACTTTTGATCGTGCATTGTGCTGACTTTGCACTGTGCTCTAATACTTTTGATCGTGCTTCTGATGCTCTGATTCTGATACGTGCTATACTCTGATGCTTTTGAAGCACTATGCTCTGAATGTGATATTTGAGCTCTGATACTTTTGATGTGATATTCCGCATGCTCATTCCTAGTCAATACTATTGCATGCATGTTGAATCTCATCAGGCACCATATTTCATCATGCATTTCAAATTCTTCATAGTATATGTATCAAATGCGTGTATGAATTACAAGATATAGGGGGAGATCTCCATGATTCAAATCCTCAAATGTGCACTGCCTCAAAAGCAAATTCCTCATTATGCACATATCCAGGGGGAGTTCTTCTATATCTTGCAATCAAATTCCTCAATATCAATATTTGCACTTCATATGTTTATCCCCGTTGAAAACTTAACCTATGTTGTCATCAATCACCAAAAAGGGGGAGATTATAAGTGCATCTAGTGCCCCTTAGTGATTTTGGTGTAGTGAAGACTTATAGGTTAAGTAACTGATGCGTTTGTGAGTGTACACAGGTCTATAAGTCTATGAGGAGTTTGATATTTATAGAGAAAGTCGACCCCTAAAAATGAAGTTCCTCGATCAAGACTTTGATATTTCAAGACTTTACAAGACATTGAAAGTGAAGAAATTGGTGTGACCATGAAGACTTGATATTCATTCGAGGAATATGAAGCGTGAAGACTTTTGTTTTCGTAGTTTCATTTTCTATTTCTTGAGTCATAGGAAACACCGTCATTGTTAAAGGGGTCGAGGAAATACTAAGGAAAAATTTCCATGTGATGCTCAACTCAAAATCCTACACCTACCAATCCCTTCGAGTGAAGCCATTGAAATCTCATACGATTCAGTCAAATTCTTGATGATGAGACGCAGTTCTTCAGTCATCGATGACTTTGCTCTGACCGAGGAGTTAGGAATTCGCCAGTGCGAATTGCCTACACAGTGAGGAACATGATAGCCCTGAGGACTTTGAAAGTCAAATTTCCGACCGTTGCTGTGCTGCGCGCCGGCGGACCAAAATATCTTATCCACCTAACGGTCATATCATTGAAGGGCATTTATGTCTTATCATGTCGGGCTGCTCCCTAGGCTATAAATAGCCGCCCCCTACAACCACTAGTTGGTTGGCTGCTCCGAGAGAACTTGACACTTGTCATTTGAGAGCAACCCATCCTCCGAGGACTTTGAGCGAAAATCATCAAGTGAGGAAAATCCCAAAACCAAACCCCCACAAAACCCCAAGTGATTGAGCATCACTGAAGAAATTGATCCTGCGTGGATCCGACGCTTGTTACCTTTGAAGACTGTGCTTCTTCCAGACGGTTAGGCGTCAAGGTCTAGAGCATCCAAGAGGAATTGTGGATTGCCGAGTGACCAAGTCTGTGAAGGTTTGGAAGTCACCAAGACTTACCACGAGTGATTGGACAAGGCTGCGTGGTCTTAGTTCAAGGAGAATACGGTGAGGACTGGGTGTCCTGAGTTGCGGCTTAGAGATCGGGTGTCCGGACTGTGTGTCCTCGAGTTTAAATACTCACCGCCCAACCAGACGCATAACCGAGACAGCAGTTGAACTGGTCTACCAAATCATTGTCTTCACCAACCGGTGGTTCTATTTCCTCAACTCATTCATTTCCTCATTCTGTGTTGCATGTTGTTCATATCTGTGCTTGAAGACTTTGACTAAAGACTTTCACAAATTCCTCAGTTCAATTTCTTCAGTCTATTGGTCTTCATCTTGTTATCCTGTGTTTACGCTTCCTGTACTCTGTTCTAGTCCTCATTTCATCATGCTGACTATGGGTGTAATCTGTTGTGTTTACCTCTGAGTACTTATTCCGCTGCAAATAGTTCTTCGCTAAGGAATTTCCTCACCGGCAAATTCCTCAGTGAAGAATTTCATAAAAATTGCCTATTCACCCCCCTCTAGTCGATATAACACACTTTCACTGGAGCGCCGCGCAGAAATCGCGGCGGCGGTCGGCGCCACAGACCTCCGTTCCCAAGCTCGCTTTGCGGCGGGCCAATTCCCGAGTTCTCTAGAGCCAAGCTACGAGGAGGAGCAAGCCGATCCAATGTTCACTGCGGAGGTCGCGGCGCAGAAGGCCCCCGATCGGTATGAGACGGTGGATGTCGACTTCGTGCCGGCGTCCGAGTCCCCCATGGTGCAGGTGGACCAGCGGTTCAACATGGTGATACTAAAGGAGGACCGGGAGGCAGAGGCTCAACTCGACGCGGAGCGCGCGCATGCCGCTGCCATCGAGGCTCTCCTACAGGCGGAACCGGATGTCGTGGATGTGAACCGGGCGGCGGAGGCTCAACTTTAGGCGGATCACGCGGATGCCGCTGCCATCGAGGCCCTCCTGCAGGCCGAACCGGACGTCCTAGACATGAACTGGACGGCAGAGGCTCGACTCGATGCAGAGGGCGCGGATGCCGCTCTCATCGAGGCCCTCCTACGGGCGGAACCGGAAGTCCTGGACTTGAGCCGGGCGGCAGAGGCTCGACTCGACGCGGAGCGCGCGGATGCCGCTCTCATCGACGCCCTCATGCGGGCGGAACCGGAAGTCCTCGACTTGAGCCGGGCGGTAGAGGCTCGACTCGACGCGGAGCGCGCAGATGCCGCTCTCATCGACGCCCTCCTGCAAGCGGAAGCGGAAGTCCTAGACTTGAACCGGGCGGCGGAGGATCGACTCGACGCGGAGCGCGCGGATGCCTCTGCCAACGAGGCCCTCCTGTAGGCGGAACCGGACGTCCTCGACTTTAACCGGGCTGTGCTCTCGTCCGTGTAGAGCGCCCGCACGCTCCGCTTGAACGAGTAGCTGGAGGCCGAGGACAACCACGATGCGGAGACACACATCGGTAGCGACGGCTGGTTTGCGCCAGCAGCCAAAGACGACGAGGCCATCTCTTTCCGCGAGCAGTGATAGTTTTTCTTTATGTTGTTGTTTTTATTATTATGGATCTTTTGCTGTGTAAAAACATACTATTTGTTATGCAAGTCGCCTGAGTCTACCATTTCAGGTGGTTGGATGAATATCCTACGTCTCCTAACCCTTCTTTCCTTCTTCCTCACCTCTTCTTCTTCCACAACAGACCACCGCACGGGCCGTACGGATACTCCGGTTGGATAAACATACTCTATGAACGAAAATTATGTGTCAGCGATAGGATGGCCGAGTTTGGTTTGTTCACATGCGACATCATGTGTCTGTGAGGGTGCGTTCCCTTGGTTGGGTTTGCGGCGTGCAGGAGCGAAGTGTGAAGGTGTGGTGCGACCGCGGCGGGCAGGAGCGACCGTGTGAGGGTGCGGTGCGACCGCGATAGCCGTGCGCAAGTGTACCTCCTTCTCATTTTGAAAACTTTAGGCAAGCTTGGCAAAAATGTGTGGCGAAGTTTGGCAATGCAAGGCCTAGACCCAAACAGGATAAGTACGTACTACCTCTGTGCGGGTTTATTGGTCCCCATTGTATTTCGTGCCAAATTTTGACCATATATTAAACTAAGAAAATGTTCACGCATGTCACCAAACATTATATTTTTCAAAACTATGTTCAAATACAAATCCAATGAGATAATTTTTCTTGACATGCATTAACATTTTGTTAGTTAAATCTTTAGTCAAAATTTGGCACAAACTATAAAAGGGACCTATAAACCAGGACGGAGGTAGTACGTACTAGGAGTACTAGTGTTAGAAATGAAAGGCGGGGTTTTCCTTCGATAGAAATCCTTGTTTCACGTGTCAATTAGTGCATATTTTTTCTCAAAAGACCACAGAGCTAACCATCTCACTCCTAATCGCTTGATTAATGCAGCGCCATGCAAACAAACCTTCTCACTTCCGCATGCATGCAGGGGATATTAATGTCCTTGGTTGCTAAACTCATCAATTTTGCCTCGATTAGTGTTAGTGGACCTTTGCAAATTGTAATTTTGATATACTGGCCTTGTGTACAAAAAAATGGAGGTAGTAACTATATTTGAATTCCTTGCCCATTGCGGTGATGTCGATGAATTTTTTTTGTTGTTGTTTGGCGAAGTGCGTTCGACGGAGAACACCATTGAGGGAGACCACGGTAAAGTCGTTCGCAAGTGCCGCCTGCAAGCCGAGACAACCGCCTTATTTGCATCTAGGAAGTCCTTTACTAGTACTACTACTACTAGGAGTACTAGTGCGGTGAGATGGTTTCTCGAAGAAGACGATGGAGAAGCGGAGTCAGCGAAGAGTGAAATGATAGTTGCTTCGTCCGTGCTTTGTGATTTGACGCCTCACTGCTTTGTGATTTGTGATAGAAGGGACAGGGGAGTACACTCTGTGCTCTATACTGTACTACTTCTACATGCGTCCAAGCATGGGAGAAAGAGGAGAGACGTTGCATTTTTCTATTCCTTCAATCAATCAATCAGGGAGCTTCGGTTCCATCTTTTTGGCTTTGGCAACGCCGTCCACAATGGTTCCCACGATGCCAAAAGCTATTTTCACATTTGGCTACACATTGTGGATGCCCTTAACCGTACCACTTAGTTTTGCTCCTGTGTGCTATCTATAAAAATCTCAATTATATTGATCTAAAAAATTATAGAATCAAAGATTAGTAAAAGGGAGGTGATTTTGCCGCGCGGATGGCGGGGGAGGTTTCTTATTTTTGGAGGACGTTGTCCTGTCGGTTTGCTAACATGCGGTCCCACGTGTCAGTGCTTTACCAAGCTGATCCGCGTCCCACATGAGGCAGAACAACGGCAGAAGCAACACGTGGTTAAGTTGAAGAAGATGAGGGAGAAGCGACCAAGCTGATCCGCGTCCCACATGAGGCAGAACAACGGCAGAAGCAACACGTGGTTAAGTTGAAGAAGATGAGGGAGAAGCGGATTCAGCAACGAGTGAAATGATGGTTGCTTCGTCCCTCCAACTTCTTTTTTTAGCATTATTACTTCATCCCTCCAACTTAACTGCGGGAAAGGTGCAGCTTTGTGATTTGACGCCTCATTGCTCATTACTACGCCGGCGCCATGACTGGGGTGCTTCACCCCGGCTGCTCTGCACTGTATTCCGGTATGGCACGTGGACCCGTTAGCTTGATGTCCCACATGTCGGCGAAAGGGACTAGAAGATTTATGAAAGCGAGCGCTCCACTCTTACGACGGAGGAGTAGACGACACGACGGCCCAGTGAACTGTCACTTGCACTGTATAGTACTATAGTTTTGCTGTTTCGCACGATCCATCGATACAAACCCAATTAAACAGGAAAGGGTGGAATTTTTCCCGCGCGGGCCATACATTTCAAAGGCAATTTTAATGTATGCAAACTGAATAATTATAAGTAACAATATGATATCTAGTAAAACTAAAAACACATATGATTTATTGTGTTAGAGTGTAGTAGTAGTGCTGTATTGCATAGTTGTTAGATGTAACATGCGATAACGTGTAGAGATGTAGTTTTGGAGGGCCTACAGATAGAAAAGCGTAGTACGGTCACCGAACTTCAGAATAAGCTGATTACGGTCACTATATGCGTTTTGCGGTGATTATCCGATCACTTGCTCACAGTTCAGCATCGGATTGCACTCTTTTGACCGGCCAAATAGTCTGCGTGGCGCCATGTTGACTAGTTAAATTGACCATGTTCCTTGTGGGTCCCACCTGTCAGTTCGCATAGGGAAAAGGTCAGATAAACACAAATTTACGCATGCGCGACAAGACTCCAACCCGTGTGCGGGAATCACCTGGTTGTGTATGTGTCTGTCAGGGCCTGATGTGTGCGCATGCACGTGTAGGTCAGGCCCTGACACGTGCATGCAACACTAGATCAGGTGCCACGTGGAGCGTTCAACTGGTCAACTAGTCATGTCATGAGCAAATACAAAGTTGTACGGTGAGCCCGTGACTGTATAATAACCACTAAACGTAAACGGTGACCGTAATGAGTGGATTATGAAGTCCCATGTATGTATCGTGCTTTCACTCCAAATACAATGATCATCATTGCATATATCGCGAGAGAAAGATGAAACACGCGTGAATTTTGTGGGGGCTTACTTTTAGAGGACATGGAGATATTTTTGTGCGCATACGTGAAAGGGGCGTATAGGGGGGGGGGGGGTATGCGATGGAGAAAGAGATGCTCTTTGTTTCTCTTTATTATGACTAACTTTGTATATAGTATAAAAATATACAAATTCACAGTGCGGAATAAATATCATTGTGGGCACAATGCAATGCAAATTAGCGTTCGTACTCCTCCATATAACTTTGTAATGTTGTATATATGTAGAAACTCTAAAATAATTTTTTGGCCACACTTTATTCAAAAGGAATGTTGTATGCGAAATAAACGTGAAGAGAGGGCTTTTTAGATCAATGGGGTACGTGATGTAACATGTGTGAATGTGTAGTTGATGCATTTGGCGGGGCCTAGAGAGGTATGTGTGTGTATTACGTATTCGAGAGAGGCATGGATAGAGGGGCCGACGGGGGGGGGGAGATAGCACGAGAAATGAGGGTGCTCTAGAGAGAGAGAGACGAATATGACGTCACGACAAGAGATTCCATTAATTCCCTTGAGTGTGTATATGCAAGGGGGGAGGGAATAGAGGCATCAGGAGAATTTTTCTGTGTGTGTGGTGTTTGTGTTGGTATGTGTGGGTGTGAGAAGATAATGAGACGTGGGGGCAGAGGGTGTGTCACCGTGTGAGGTCCGGTTGGTCGAGGTGAGGCCCTTTGTTCGGTTCCGTCCTGCGCCACATTGGTCGGCCCATGACACATTTAGGAAGACCCATGGATGAGTAGTTGTACAAGACAAAGATAGCAGAATCGTGAAGGACTCTGTGTCCACTGACAAAGCCGGCTAGGATTTGTAACCCTAGGTTCTCGGACTAAGGTAACCCCTTTATCTCTGATATTACTATTCATCCAACCTAACTTTAAGGGCATCCTATGAATGCTCGCTAGAATCATACTCATCAATTAGGAAGAGAGGTGTGAGATAATGCGTGAGAGACAGATGTAAAGATAATGTGTGTACATGAGACACGTAGGCAGGTCCATGTATATAGAAAGGGTCGATGAGGATTATGCGTGTGTATGTTTGCGAGAGGAAGAGTGCTTGTGATAAAGGTTAGTGAAAACGGTTGTAATTGGTTACGAGAGGGAGGGAGGGTTATATCTAGAGAATGTGTGTGAGAAAGACACCTCGGGGAGAGTGTGTGAGCATGTGTGAGAGACCACCGATGGAGAGTGAAACTACACGTAAAAGAATGCTCTACACATTGATTAAAGATATAAATTGTATCCAAATATTAGGATGGGATCATGATATTTGCAATTCGCGTAAGGAGTGGTCATTGATCCATCAGACATCTAGATTCTATCGAATTTGAGTATGTCTATGTTATTATTCAACACAATTGATCCACATAGTTAGTATTTTGAACTCCAGACAATGCATCGCTTTAGCAATCGAATATAAATGTGAGTGTAGTTCATGTTGTGTGTGTAAAGCACATTATACATACGAAAGTTACACAATGGACATTTATAAATAGCTACCTATGAACTAGTATACATTTGAATTCAACCTAAGGTGGTTTAAAAAAATGGAATTCAACATGGAGTCCATTCAATTATTTGAATTTGATATCATGGCATTTGTAAACCATACCTAAACTATGGGGGTACGAATCTTTGCTCTGATTTTGTACATAATAGCATATGTAGTTGTGTACAAAATAGATTCAAATTTAGCTCCTCCATTCCAAAATAATCGTAGTTATAGGATTTTCAAGTGTCAAAATTCAAAAGGAAGCGGATAATTTAATGAGGTTTTCAAACATACAAGGTCAAATATAACGTTGTCTATTTAGGTCAATCCTCATAGTTCAAGAGTACTCTAAACGTGAATGCTTGTGTTTCAAAATTTCGAACGAAGCACCAAAAGAGCCTCTACTCGCCTGAAACCGCGTGAGACCAATGTTTGGTAGTACAAGGAAATTACTTTTGTAATAACTCCGACCTGTGAAACCTACCGGCCCGACGTCCAAAGGTCTAAACCGGGGTAGGTTTGTAGCTTCATCTAGACGCCACGCAACCGCCTCCGAAAAACATTCATACACAATGGCCGCCAAAGCATACATGCGCCCGGCCGAAATCGCTCCCGCCCACTATTTGGGACACCTGGGATTACCATCCTACCCCTGACCCGCAGTAGGTCCAAAATTTAAGAGGGGGGCAAAGTTTGTACTTTCCCCAAATTTCAAACAAGCGCGTCCCATCTTCTGTTCAAAAAAGCCAAAAACAAGCGCGTCCCAGACCGAAACATGGTTCCCCCCCCCACCCATCCGATTCCCCATTCGTACATCGTGGGCGCCAAAACTACCTTTCCACCAGCCGCGAAACCCTGGCATCCTGCGTCCGCCACCCCATCCCACCCATCAATCGCCGCCCTCCTCCATCACGCCGGAGCCGATACCCCGACGTCGTCGTCCACCGCAACCTCAACCACAACGCCCTCCACGGCTAGTAGTTGAAGCCGAGGCTGAGCAGTCTGTACCCGAGTCAGTTCAACCACGCCGTCCTGCTCCTCACCGCTGCCGCTCCAACTTCGCCACCCTCCACCGCACCGGAGTTGTTCCTGCTACGCCGTCCTTCACCGCCTCGGATCTGCTTCCCCTCCGCCGACATACAGCCACGACAACATAGTCAACAATTTGGCCATGGGTTCGTCCAAGCCTGCACCCTCCAGAACATCAGTTTCCCCGGTAAAAACAAGAAGATCGGCGCGACATTTGGAGGTGACCACACCGGCAACCGAAGAAGGTACTCCTCTTCCCTTATTCGTGCAAATCTTATGTCTCTGCTTGCACGATATTCATCCCACAGAAGACACTAGTTGACCGCTTCTTCTTGATACTAGATGTTCCTAGTAACTCGCGATGCACAAGGTTTCTCCTCATATACTATTTCACCATAGCTAGAGGTCCGTTGGCCCCTTGAATTTCTATTTCTGGCCAGTTGATTCCCAATTAACGGAAGCATTCCCCGGCATAACAGGCGCTAGTACGACTATTATGTCGGGGAAGCAGCGCCTTGGTGTTTATCTTAGGGGCGTCTGCGGCCTAGAGCTACTGGCGCCCGATCTGGAGGTCGGCCGGGATTAAAGGGATGGCTTGGGGGCGCTGCCAAGCATGGCGGTGGTGTGAGGTCAATGGGAGGGCAGGGCGGCGGAGGCACGGGTCTGGGCCGGTGGTCGCTGGCGGTTCGTGAAAGATCGTCAACAGTGACTGGCGGGAGGTAGACGAAGGCCATCTGCCCATTCCTTATAGATCGGACGGTTCATTAAAAAAATCGACTGACCTATTTATTTTCAGTCGACTGTTATCTTAGATATGACCACATGTGGTGGTGTGCTGGAGGAGTACCTACATTTCCTGTGCTCATATATTACAAAATAATACGGAGTAGAATCTAATTTTGTTTTCCATGCAATGTTGTAGAGCTATCATATGTCTCCTGTCATTTATTTTTAAGCCACCTGCTATCTGCTACTTTTACAGTGCACTAGTTCTGCACACACTTCACCCATACTCTCACTATTGTGTTTTTAGGCAAGGGTATTTCAGACTCTCCTGCCGAAAGAGAAGCAGCAAAGAAAAGAGAGAAGTTGCTCCAGCTTGGTATACGGGTAGGCAAGACATGTTACAACACTATAAAGGGTGCAGTGTCAGCAGAGGGAGACGGTAAACGTAGCTCTGTAGTTGATGACCTCGCTCGCAATGAACCACCATCCCAGGTGCTTGCTTTAACTTCGCGGTGTCATATGTGGTTGCATGTTGCTGTCTAGCTTGTATTCGAAAGGCCGAAGTCGGTCTTTATTAAGATAAGGAAAGATAATTTTTTACATGAACCACCATCCCGTGAGCACCAGAAGACAAATAGCTAGTCAGGGCACTGGCCGGGCCAGTGACAAGCCCAGCGAAGACAGGCATCAACTGGAAGCCAACTAAAAAGCCACGATGGTGGTGAAGCAGCCCGTCTCCCACCAGGCTCTCAGGTCCTAGATGATCATGTTCACCACTCCAGCCGGATGTCTAGCTTGTATTGCTTCCAATTTGGTTAAATTGCATCTGCTTAGCTTACACATTATACCTTTGAATATGACATGCCTTTCTGTTTTTGGTACATACTAGTACATCTGTGTATTAACCATGTTCTTACATCAAACTAATGTTCTTGTGTATCCCTCATCAATCACTTATGACGAGGCAGGCAGGCAAGGGGACTACTCCTCATTTAAAGAATGCAGCATCAGCCTCCCGACATGATTCTCAAGAAACAGAAATGCTAGATGAAGATAGTGAACATAGCTCTGTAGTTGATTACATCATTTCCCCTACACTAGCATTGCAGGTGCTTGCTCTAACTTGGCAGCGTGATATGTGGTTGCATGTTGCATACGGTGTCTAGATTGTAATTCTTCCAATTTGGTTAAACTGCATGTGCTAGTCTGCTTAGCTTATACTCCTATAAATGTGACATTATACCTGTTAATGTGACATGCCTTCCTGTATTTAGTACATAGTACATCTATCTATTAAGCATGTCCTTACATAAAACTATTTTTTTTGTATCCCGCATCAATCAATATGACGAGACACCTTTAGTATATGCAGTGCGATATTAGTTGCATCTTTCATATGATTTATAGCATGCGATGCTTCTAATTTGTTGAAATTCCATTTATGATGGGACGCTTTTAACTTGGCAGTCATATTGGTTGCATCTTTCATGTGGTGTCTAGCTTGCATTGCTTCTTATTTGCTGGAATGATTTCTGCTTAGTTTACACAAACAGTTGTGAACATGCCATGCCATCCTGTTTTTCGTACATATTCCATCCTGGTATCATGTGTTTGCCTTACATCAAAGTAGTGATTGTCAGTATCATGCATGAATGAGTTCTGAAGAGAGAATTTTATTGCTCTTTCTTGTCGGTTTTACTTGACAATTCAAAATCAATAAAGCGGAAGGAAGTTAGCAAGGCAGCGGATAAAGGTGCTCCTTCCAAACGGAGGGCCTCTACAGTTTCTACTCCTCCACACCCCCAAGATGATTTCCAAGACAACACATGCATAGACACTCAACAAAGTTGTGTTAATGATGAGCACGTCTCCCCTAGTGCAGCATCACTGGTGCTCCCTCTAACTTGGCAATGTTATATGTGGTTGCATGTTATGTGTGATGTCTAGCTTGTATTGCTTCTAATTTTGTTGAATTCCATCTGCTTACTTTACACATTATACTTGAATATGACACGTGTTCTGTTTCTAGAACATACAATATCATCTATCACACCATGTTCTTACATCAAATTACTACTGTTGTGTAACCTGCAACAATCACTTATCATAAGACACGTTTGACTTCGGAGTGTGATATAGGTTACATCTCACATTCTTTTCTAGCTTGTACTACTAATTTGTTGAAATGGCACTTATGACGAGACAGTTTTAACTTGGTAGAGTGATATTATTTGCATCTTTCATATGGTGTCTAGCTTTCATTGCTTCTAATTTGTTGAAATGACTTCTCCTTAGTTTACACATCATAAGCTGTGAATATGCAATGCTGTGAATATGCAATGGCACTAATGACGAGAGACCTCTAACATGGTAGTGTGATGTTGTTTGCATCTTGCATATGATTTATTTCTTGAACTGCTTCACATTTGTTTAAATGCCATTTATGCTGAGACACTGTTAACTTGGCAGAGCGATATTTGTAGCATCTTTCATATGGTGTCTACCTTCCATTGCATTGCTTCTAATTTGGAGAAATGTCTTCTTCTTAGTTTACACATCATAGTTCTGGTTATCTCTTCCGTCCTGTTTTTCAGACATATTACATCCTCCTATCATGTGGTTGTCTAACATCAAAGTTTTATTCGTCTACATCACGCATCAATTTGTTCTGAAGAACTAAATTTTATTCATTTTTCTTGTCGGCTTGACTTAACATGGCACAGAGAAAGAGGAAGAAATAGAGAATGGCTGAGAATGAGAAGCGGATGAATCCTGCAGATTCTGCTGGTACTGATGGTGCAATAGAAGGTGAAAGTCCAGCGGAAAATTCTACAAACACGGCATCCCATGCTACACGAACTGCAAAAAAAGCCAAACAGAAACAAATAGCTGCCACCAAACAAGCAGAGACAACCCTAGTTATTGCAACACCTACCACAGTATTACCGGTGCCACGACATACTCGTGCGCCAACCGAGCTAGCAAAGACGTTCCCAAGCTCCCTTTCCACGACACTACTTCCCAAGCACTCTTGACACAAGACGAGTTGGCAATATCGATGAACCTTGTGAGCTTCAACAGCAAGAAGGTAGTTGCTGGAGTCAAGTTACAGTTGCATGCTTCTTTATATGTAGTCTCACAGTTTGATGTACACTAACACTTCCTATGTTTGTTGTTGGACTAGCACCTAGGCGCAAGAGGAAACAAACATCAGGGATAATGCTCGATAGGTTAACTAAATCTAGAGGAGGAAGAATGGAGATCCATTTTGAGGTAGGTTTAAAAAGGCCACGTGATGCTACAGAGTCAGCCAAGTTAGTATCAGAGGCAGCGGTTGCCGTTAGGTGTCATGTACGTATCCTCCCAACATGGATTCAGTACAAGAATGACAAAGACGAAACCCAGTTCAACACCTTCCTCGACCATTTATCTGTAAGTATGGTTATGTATGGAAACTAGTAATATCGTCTTGCTCTGTCCCATACTTTCTAGGTTGCTGATAATGAGAATCCCATAATATTCAACAGATGAGGTTCAAGTTAGATAGCCAAGATGATGCAACCAGACAAGCTTGCACCTATGTTTTCAAGTCTGCTCTGCAATAGTATCGTTATAACTTGAGGAAAACTCACTTTGAAGGCAAGGCTAACAGTGAACTTTCCCAAACATATCCAGTGGAAAATATATCGGATGAAGATTGGAGGGGCCTTGTTAAACACTGGTCTGATTCGAAGTATCAGGTACATTATATATATATGTGATCAGATCACATGTTGAAGTCCTATTGACGCATGTGCCACACAAATCTATCTTCTTGTTGGTGAACTGTTCAAAGAACAAGGCCGACCGTACGAAAGTGAAATTCCAACAGACGACAGGATCTCGTAGCTATACTGCACACTGCGAGGCTCTTCTAATTAGCTGCTGTTTCACTCTTTTCGCTGTACCGTATTATCGGATCTATATTGACTTGTTCGAAATGCAGAGGAAAGCCCGCAAGGACCAAAAACTACCTGAACCAAATGCTGTGGAAATCTTCAAGGACTGTCACACCAGCAAGAAGGGCATGACTACACCAGTCAAAGCCGCTGTTGTAAGTCCTTAATCCCCATGCCTTTTAACTACTACTTACTCTGACTTGTGCCTTGAACTGCATGGTTTGCAGCCAATGTCTATTACTCTTTTTAATTTTATACACAATTGTCTTAGCATATCATTGCACCTTACAAGGTTTAAAAGGGAGGAGTGATGTTCCTTTGATCTTGACCCGTAATCTAGTTCCGTGCTGGACTTGCCCACACAACTTTACAATTGCCTGTTTGTCTGTTCTCAGTTGTTTTGTGATATGAATGATGTCATACTATGCTTACCGTATTATAAACTTCATCTCGTTATCCTTAGCCCTCAATACAATGTGAAGAAATAGACAATACATTAGCGATGGTACATGGTCATATGTTTGGAACCTAGTTTTATTATGTACTTTGCAATAAATACAACTAATATTTTACATGGGTACACCAGAATAAGTTCTGTATATAGACCAAAGCTATTTTGTTTGGTTTTGCTGCCTCCTTAATATCTTCTGTTCTGGTACTACTAATGTAAAACCTCAACTTTTCAGCGAGCTATGGAAAAATTGGTGGAACCGCCACCTTCTGAAGGTGGCGAGGCAACTATAACCGCAATGTCAGCTCTTGCTGCAGTGGGTCAGTACATGTCCACTAACAGTGCCAAAAGCACGTTCCTGCATAATACTGGGTTGGTTGTTAAGGCAATATCGTCCAAACTGCCTCATGATCAAGATATGCAAGCTCAAAGCAATGTTGTATCTGCGCTCTAGACACAAGTCCATTCCCTAACGGAGGCCCTTTGTGAAACAAGGAGAAACAATGCTCAATGTCGTCAAGATATGCATTGTTTTGAAACCAGACTATCAGACATTTTCTATGTTGTTTAGGAGCCTAGGGGAAATGAAGGCGAGGGTTATGGTGTTCCATCGGACAATACAGCATGAAAACGTAACAGTCAGGTCAAATGAACCGATCTTCTGAACTACTGGTGGTGCATTTGTCTGCTAGACTGTTAAGTTTTATGCCAACCTTCCTTTTGTTATATAGTTGTAATTTGTTTTGGTGCGATACAAAATTTATTCTTAACGTGCAGCCACCGGCTGAAGAAAATAACAAGCCATTTTTGTATAGTGTAGGGTGTTCCCTATATTTGCACTGGTGGCGATCTTTGATGCCGAGTGGATGTAATCTGTGCAATCGCCTTAATAGCCTAGCGTTAGTTTGGGCCTTATTTATTTCCTAGTCTTCTTTTTCCCTGGTTTGCTAGTGGCCGCAACTACCCATGGGCCATATACGGGCGTAGGATCCATGGGTCTCCTATGGGCCGTTGATAAATGGGCCTGTAATCGGTGGGGCTCGGGTCATCGATAAATGGGCCTAGGGCCGTCGGATAAATGGGTCTACATGGGCCGTAATCGGGCGTAATTGGTATCGGCCCAGCACGGTAACGGGCCGTTCACAGGCAGTAGCCCTGTAAAAGCTTAATTCTGTCACAGGCATAACGGGTCGTTAATGGGCCAGAATATAGGACGGGCTGGCCAGAAACGGGCCTACTCTTGCCATGGGCCGAATTTGGCCCATTAGGGTAACAGGCCAGTAACGGGCCGACTCTTGCCATGGGCCAAATTTGGCCCATTTGGGGAACATGCGATGTGGGTCGACTCTTGCCATGGGCGAATTTGGCCCATTAGGGGAACAGGCGATGTGGTCGAAAGTAATCGAGGGCCGAAAAGGAGCCCAAGAATGTATGGGCCGTCAATAGGCCGAAAGCTAACACGGGCTGGAAACGGCCCATGTAAATCACGGGCCGTTAACGGGTACAAAGAAAATTACTGTTCATTATGGGCTAGAGTCATCGTGGGCCTGTAAAGGGCCGAAAGAAACGAAGGCCTCATATGGGCCGAAAGACGTCGTGGGCCATACATGGGCCGAAAGTGAAATGGGCTGGTGTTATATTCGACGGGCCACATGACGTTGTTGGGCCGATTTCCTTTAGTGCCTAATGGGCCGTAAAATGGGCTATTTGGGAAGAGACCGTGTTAGCAGGCTTTTCATGGGCCAGCCCGTTAGCGTTTGACCAAGTCAAATGGGTCAGCTTTGTAAGCTAAATGGGCCAGTGGTGGGCCGTGGCATGTGTCGACATATCATAGGCGCCTATCTGACCCACAGACGAGCTGACACGTGTTTCGTCCGGCCAATAAGAATTTTACACGTGGAACTTTCCCATTAGTCGTGGCTGTTAACGGGTTATCGGATCCAAAACCCGACCCAAGGGCTTAACGGCGTTCCGTTACGGTGGATGCCACGTGTCGGTCACCCTTGACGAAAGCACTTCTGTGACACGCGATTTATCGTCATGGAAGTGGACAGTTCCATGATGATAATTATGGTAATGTCATGGAACACTTCTACGACAGCACAGGTATGACTATCTTGATTCTGTCATAAATTTGTCATGGATGTACATGCATGACAAAAAACGCGACCTACTCTGACAAACACGTATCATCACGGAAGTGTATTTTTTTTGTAGTGCTAGTGGAAACTAAGGGATATTAAGGCATCCTTTTAATAGAGTACCAGACCAAAGCATTAACACATAGTGAATAAATGAACACCTCAAACTACGGTCATCACCGAGAAGTATCCCGATTATTATCACTTCGGGGTTGTCGGATCATAACACATAATAGGTGACTATAGACTTGCAAGATAGAATCAAGAACTCACATATATTAATGAAAACGTAATAGGTTCAGATCTAAAATCATGGCACTCGAGCCCTAGTGACAAGCATTAAGCATAGCAAAGTCATAGAAACATCAATCTCAGAACGTAGTGGATACTAGGGATCAAACCCTAACAAAACTAACTTGATTACATGGTAAATCTCATCCAACCCATCACCGTCCAGCAAGCCTATGATGGAATTACTCATGCACGGCGGTGAGCATCATGAAATTGGTGATGGAGGATGGTTGATGATGACGACGGCGACGAATCCCCCTCTCCGGAGCCCCGAACAGACTCCAGATCAGCCCTCCCGAGAGAGATTAGGGCTTGGCGGCGGCTCCGTATCGTAAAATGCGATGAAACTTTCTCTCTAATTTTTTTCTCCGTGAAACAGAATATATAGAGTTGGAGTTGAGGTCGGTGGAGCATCAGGGGGCCCACGAGACAGGGGGCGCGCCCATGGGAGAGGGCGTGCCCCCCACCCTCGTGGATAGGGTGTGGGCCCCGGCCTTGATTCTTTGCCGATATTTTTATATTTTCCAAAAGTTATCTCCGTGGATTTTCAGGTCATTCCGAGAACTTTTGTTTTCTGCACAATAAACAACACCATGGCAGTTTTGCTGAAAACAGCGTCAGTCCGGGTTAGTTTCATTCAAATCATGCAAGTTAGAGTCCAAAACAAGGGCAAAAGTGTTTGGAAAAGTAGATACGTTGGAGACGTATCAACTTTCTCACCCGTAGCGATGCTTAAGTCTGTCCGAATCATGTTAGCAATTGCTGCATTTTATGATTATGAAATTTGGCAAATGGATGTCAAAACTGCATTCCTGAATGGATTTCTGGAAGAAGAGTTTTATATGATGCAACTGGAAGGTTTTGTCGATCCAAAGGGTGCTAACAAAGTGTACAAACTCCAACGATCCATTTATGGACTAGTGCAAGCCTCTCAGAGTTGGAATAAATGATTTGATAGTGTGATCAAAGAATATGGTTTTATACAGACCTTTGGAGAAGCCTGTATTTACAAGAAAGTGAGTGGGAGCTCTGTAGCATTTCTAATCTTATATGTAGATGACATATTGTTGGTTGGAAATGATATAGAATTTCTGGATAGCATAAAGGGATACCTGAATAAGAGTTTTTCTATGAAAGACCTTGGACAAGCTGCTTACATATTGGGCCTCAAGATCTATAGAGATAGATCAAGACGCTTAATTGGACTTTCACAAAGCACATACCTTGATAAAGTTTTGAAGAAGTTCAAAATGGACCAGTCAAAGAAAGGGTTCTTGCCTGTGTTACAAGGTGTGAAGTTGAGTCAGACTCAATGCCCGACCACTGCAGAAGATAGAAAGAAAATGTAAGTCATTCCCTATGCTTCAGCCATAGGTTCTATCATGTATGCAATGTTGTGTACCAGACCTAATGTATGTCTTGCTATAAGCATAGCAGGGGGTACCAAAGTAATTCCGGAGTGGGGCACTGGACAGCGGTCAAGAACATCCTGAAATACCTGAAAAGGACTAAGGATATGTTTCTCGTTTATGGACGTGAAAAAGAGCTCGTCGTAAATGGTGACGTTGATGCAAGTTTGGACACTGATCCGGGTGACTCTAAGTCACAAACCGGATACATATTTTTATTGAATGGAGGAACTGTCAGTTTGTGCAGTTACAAGCAGAGCGTCGTGGCGGGATCTATGTGTGAAGCAGAATACACTGCTGCTTCGGAAGCAGCAAATGAAGGAGTTCATATCCGATCTAGGTGTGATACCTAGTGCATCGGGTCCAATGAAAATCTTTTGTGACAATACTGGTGCAATTGCCTTGGCAAAAGAATCCAGATTTCACAAGAGAACCAAGCACATCAAGAGACGCTTCAATTCCATCCGTCATCAAGTGTCAGAAGGGGACATAGAGATTTTCAAGATACACACGGATCTGAATGCTGCAGACCTGTTGACTAAGCCTCTCTCACGACCAAAACATGGTCAGCACTAAAGCTCCATCGGTGTTAGAATCATTACTATGTAATCTAGATTATTGACTCTAGTGCAAGTGGGAGACTAAAGGAAATATGACCAAGAGGCAATAATAAAGTTATTATTTATTTCCTTAATTCATGATAAATGTTTATTCATGCTAGAATTGTATTAATCGGAAACTTAGTACATGTGTGAATACATAGACAAAACATATAGTCCCTAGTATGCCTCTACTTGACTAGCTTGTTAATCAAAGATGGTTATGTTTCCTAACCATAGACATGTGTTGTCTTTTGATTAATGGGTTCACATCATTAGGAGAATGATGTGATGGACATGACCCATTAACGGGATCACATCAAACGGGAGTTGCATAATCTCATAGTTGTAGGAACATGTATAAGTCATGAAGAAAGCAATAGCAACATACTAAACGATCAAGTGCTAAGCTAACGGAATGGGTCAAGTCAATCACATCATTCTCCTAATGATGTGATCCCGTTAATCAAATGACAACTCATGTCTATGGTTAGGAAACTTAACCATCTTTGATTCACGAGCTAGTCAAGTAGAGGCATACTAGTGACACTCTGTTTGTCTATGTATTCACACATGTATTACGTTTCCGGTTAATACAATTCTAGCATGAATAATAAACATTAATCATTATATAAGGAAATAAATAATAACTTTATTATTGGCTCTAGGGCATATTTCCTTCAGTCTCCCACTTGCACTAGAGTCAATAATCTAGTTCACCGCTATGTGATTTAACACCCATATTCACATCTGTATGTGATTAATACCCATAGTTCACATCGTCATGTGATCAACACCCAAAGGGTTTACTAGAGTAAATAATCTAGTTCACATTGCTATGTGATTAACACATAAAGAGTACTAAGGTATGATCATGTTTTGCTCGTTAGAGAAGTTTAGTCAACGGGTCTGTCACATTCAGAGCCGTATGTATTTTGCAAATATTCTATGTCTACAATGCTTTGCACGGAGCTACTCTAGCTAATTGCTCCCACTTTCAATATGTATCCAGATTGAGACTTAGAGTCATCTGGATCGGTGTAACAGCTTGTACCGTTGTAACTCTTTATGACGGGCTCTTTTATCACCTCCATAATCGAGAAATATTTCCTTAGTCCTCACTAAGGATATTCTTAACCACTGTCCAGTGATCTATTCTTTCTCACCTCGAGAGTTGGTGCAAACTTCGGCGGTGCATCCAAACCCCGTGATATGATATGCTCTATCACACATAAGCCTCATTATATCTTCCTCAAAACAGTCACCATACCTACCTATCATGGCATTTCCATAGCCATTCTGTTGCCATGCAACTTTCATCATCATCATATACATGACTTGAGCATTCATTGTCATATTGCTTTGCATGATCGTAAGATAGCTAGCATGATGTTTTCATGGCTTGTTCGTTTTTTGATGTCATTGCTACGCTAGATCATTGCACATCCCAGTACACCGCCGGAAGCATTCATATAACATCATATCTTTGTTCCAGTATTGAGTTGTAATATCGAGTTGTAAGTAAACAAAAGTGTGATGATCATCATTATAGAACATTGCCCCATAAAAAAAGAAAAAAAAGGGAAAGGCCAAAGAAGCCTAAATAAAAAAAGGGGGCCAAAGAAGCCCACCCAAAAGAAAAAAAAGGGAAAGTCCAAAGAAAAAAAAAGAAGAAAAAAAAGAAAAGGGGCAATGTTACTATCCTTTTTCCACACTTGTGCTTCAGAGTAGCACCATGTTCTTCATATAGAGTCTCCTATGTTATCACTTTCATATACTAGTGGAAATTTTCATTATAGAACTTGGCTTTTATATTCCAACGATGGGCTTCCTCAAATGCCCTAGGTCTTCATGAGTAAGCAAGTTGGATGCACACCCACTTAGTATCTTTTGTTGAGCTTTCATACATTTATAGCTCTTGGTGCATTCGTTGCATGGCAATCCCTACTCCTCGCATTGACATCAATTGATGGGCATCTCCATAGCCCGTTGATTAGCTGCGTCGATGTGAGACTTTCTCCTTTTTTGTCTTCTCCACATAACCTCCATCATTATATTCTATTCCACCTATAGTGCTACATCCATGGCTTGCGCTCATGTTGCGTGAGGGTTGAAAAAGCTGAAGCGCGTCAAAAAGTATGAACCAATTGCTCGGCTTGTCATCGGGGTTGTGCATGATGGGAGCATTTTGTGTGACGAAAAAGAAGCATGGCCAAACTATATTATTTTGTAGGGATAAGCTTGCTTTGCCCTTGTTGTTTTGAAAAGACATGATTGCTTTATTGGTATCCTCGAAGTATTATTGTTTTTATGTCAAATGATAGACTAATGCTTTGAATCACTCGTGTCTTTTAATATTCATGACATGATTAGACATATGATCAAGATTATGCTAGGTAGCATTCCACATCAAAAATTATCTTTTTTATCATTTACCTACTCGAGGACAAGCAGGAATTAAGCTTGGGGATGCTAATACGTCTCCGTCGTATCTATAATTTTTGATTGTTCCATGCCAATATTCTACAACTTTCATATACTTTTGGCAACTTTTTAAACTATTTTTTGGGACTAACATATTGATCCGATGCCAGTGCGGTTCACTGCATTGCATGTTTTATGTTTCGCAGAAACCCAATATCAAACGGAATCCAAAGCGGGATAAAACGGATGGAGAATTATTTTGGAATATTTGGGATTTTCGGAGGAAGAATCAGCGAACGGTGTTGGGTGACCACGAGACAGGGGCGCCCCCCCCGAAAGCGCGCTCGACTCTCGTGGGCCACCCGTAAGGCAATTGACGCTCTTCTTTCCCCGCAAGAAAGCTAATTTTACGAGAAAAATCTGGGCGACAGATTCACCCCAATCGGAGTTACGGATCTCCGGATATTAAAAACGGTGAAGGGGTAGAATCTGAGAACGCAGAAACAGAGAGATAGATCCAAACTCGGAGGAGCTCTCGCCCCTCCCACGCCATGGGAGCCAAGGACCAGAGGGGAAACCCTTCTCCCATCTAGGGAGGAGGTCAAGGGAGAAGAAGAAGGAGGGGGGCTCTCTCCTCCTTGCTTCCGGTGGCGCCGGAGCGCTGTCGAGGGCCATCATCATCACCGCGATCTTCACCAACACCGCCGTCATCTTCACCAACATCTCCATCACCTTCCCCCATATATATCCAGAGGTTCACTCTCCCGCAACCCGCTGTACCCTCTACTTGAACATGGTGCTTTATGCTTCATATTATTTTCCAATGATGTGTTGCCATCCTATGATGTCTGAGTAGATTTTCGTTGTCCTATCAGTGATTGATGAATTGCTATGATTGGTTTGAGTTGCTTGTTTTATTATTGGTGCTGTCCTATTGTGCCCTCCGTGTCGCGCAAGCGTGAGGGATTCCCGCTATAGGGTGTTGCAATGCGTTCATGATTCGCTTATAGTGGGTTGCATGAGTGACTGAAACACAAACCCGAGTAAGGGGATTGTTGCATGTGGGATAAAGGGGACTTGATGCTTTAATGCTATGGTTGGGTTTTACCTTAATGAATCTTTAGTATTTGCGGATGCTTGCTAGAGTTCCAATCATAAGTGCATATGATCCAAGTAGAGAAGTATGTTAGCTTATGCCTCTCCCTCAAATAGAATTGTAATAGTGATTACCGGTCTAGTAACATTGTCAATTGCTTAGGGACAATTCCACAACTCCTACCACCACTTTTCCACACTCGTTATATTTACTTTATTGCATCTTTATCTAAACAGCCCCTAGTTTTTATTTACGCATTCTTTATTATCTTGCAAACCTATCCTATCACACCTACAAAGTACTTCTAGTTTCATACTTGTTCTAGGTAAAGTGAACGTCAAGCGTGTGTAGAGTCGTATCAGTGGCCGATAGGACTTGAGAGTATTTGTTCTACCTTTAGCTCCTCGTTGGGTTCAACACTCTTACTTATCGAAAGAGGCTACAACTATCCCGTATACTTGCGGGTTATCAGGGCGCGCCCACCTGGAGTGGGCGCGGGCCCCTGTCTCGTGGCCACCTCGGGCACCGTCTCGCGTTGATTTTACTTCCCAAAAATCACAAATATTCCAAAATAATTCTCTCTCCGTTTTTACCCCGTTTAAACTCCGTTTGATATGGGGTTTCTACGAAACATAAAACATGCAACAAACATGAACTGGCACTGGGCACTGGATCAATATGTTAGTCCCAAAAAATAGTATAAAAAGTTGCCAAAAGTATATGAAAGTTGTAGAATATTGGCATGAAACAATCAAAAATTATAGATACGACGGAGACGTATCACGCGGCAACAGTCAAAGAGTATGTGGTGAGTTGTTTCAAGGACCTCCGTGCCCTCCTCGACTGCGCCGCCGCCCCCCACCAACACCACCTATCCAAGGTCCTTCTTTACCGCCGCAGCCGCACACTCGCGTGTTGCACTGACCCCTATGCTCCATCGCCTTCCTCCTCGCTTCTGCTCCATACACAACGACTGCCGTGGCACCTTGCATGGCTCCCGCCCTCGCGCGTCCCCGGGATCCCCTCAGATGTGAGCGTGATGGAGATTCTAACGTGCGATCCGGCATCCTCTGCGGCTGGCCGCGTCGATCTGCAGGGGTTGGGTTGGTGGAGAAGAGGAGGTGACGACCACACATCACGTTGAACTAATGGCCGGCTTCTCCGGCACTTTCCTCCAGGGCAGCGGACCTTGGGATTGGGGTGCGATCCTTTGTTGGTAGAGACCAGGCATGTCCGGCTGCAGTGGATCGGCGACTTGGCTCCCTGATGGCACACAAAGTGCATCTAGGAAGAGGACGTGGCAATCAGGAAGAAGCACATGATGAATACAGGGAGCGACGATGGCCTGGTTAGGGTTCCGGAGAGCACGGTGTTGCGAACAATGGAGACGCCATAGGATGCGCGTGATAGTGGTGGAGGAGGACCTGTTAGGGCACCGGGTGCGTGTATCAAGAGGAAGTGCGAGGAGGAAGGAGGAAGGTGTGTCGTCCTTTTTTTAGCCCGAAACATGGAAAGAGGGGATTGCATACCTCATTACTCTCGGAAGAGATTGCGGCAAGAGGAAGACCTACAAAACAAAACGAACGAACAAAACATACCATCACAATCACAGACTCCTTCTTTACGAGTAGAAATTTTCTTAAAATCGGTCATTTGTTTCTTAATTAATGTGATTGAGCGATTTAAGGTAAGGCTAACTAATTTAGATTTGATATTTTGAGATTGATCGTGATTGAATCTTTCACATAAAGAAATTACAAATAACTTGCGCCAGCATGGAAAGTTCTGATCCGTTCAGATTTATTTTGTTGTGTGAGAGGGTGACGCGAAACTAAACCGGTGGGGTGGGGGAGGCGACGAAAAAACCAGCAAAATAAAACGGTTGAAAGTGGTGGGATGAAAATAAACCGTGGATACTATTCAACCAACTTAGACATTAGGAGTAGAGATGTCCCGTGCCGCTAGCTAACCAAAGCGTGCACCGAGATATATGCGTGCCTCCCTTCCGGTGCATCCGATTGGCGTGAGGTGTGTGGTTTGTTGGGTGGGAGGGTGATGAGAGGAATGCCCTATTTGCCGCTATTGCGGCAAGTTGTCGCGCCTTCGCACAAGGCGCAACTCACCCTGGGCCGGCCCATTTGCGGCTATTTCCCTTTTCGCGATCGTTTCACTTCTCGCGAGATTAAAAACAACAAAAACTGCTTGCGCTAGGGATCAAACCCAGTACCTTCTCTACATGTATACGCCACGCTAAGCCACCCCGACTGACTGGTTCAGGATGACGAACTACAACGCGAAACATAGAAAAACACACCGCAGCGACAAAACTTAAAACCAATTCGCGGAATTTCCAAAAACCTTTTGTTCCTTCTACTGGTTTTTTCGGGTTTTTTCAGTCTTTTTCTGTTCTTTCGTTTTCTTTATTTTTTTTTCTTCTCTTTTTAAGTTAAAATATTGTTCAGAATTTTCAAAAAAAAATCTAGTTCTCAAAAATTGTTCATATTTGTGAAATAATGTTCACATTGCCAAAATTTTGTTCGCAATTTCAAAAAATGTTCCTGCTTTCCTACTTTTGGTTACAATTCAAAAAGATGATCCAAATTCCAAATTTTGTTCACATTTTTAAAAATTTGTTCTCAATTTACAAAAATGTTTGGAATTTCGAAATTCGTTCATCGCTTCAAAAAATGTTTTTGGAGTTTTGTTCATGTTCTGAAAAATGATCGAAATTTATATTTTTTTCACATTTTCAAAAAAAAATCGCACTGTTAAGAAATGTTTGGAATTTCCAAACAAAATCATGTATAAAAAGGCTGGGAATTTCAAAATTTTGTACGCAGTTTTCAAAATAAAAATGTTCTCGCTTTTAAATTTTGTTTGTGTTCTGAAAAAACTTTACAATTTTAGATTTTTAGATTTTTTTCTAAAATATGTTCTGAATTTAAAAAAATACGTTCGAATTACGTGTTTTGTCAAAATTTGTTCAAAATTTCAAATTTTGTTCAGAATTTCAGTTTTCTGTTCTCCTTTGTCGAAATTTTCTGTTACAAATTTGTTCATAATTTTGAAAAATGTACTCGTTTGCAATTTTTGGATTTATAGCAAACATTAAGTTTTATCGATGTCGTTGTTGTTTCTTGTAATGTTTCGCTGCTAATTTAGCACTAGAGCTAGTTGGCCGTAGTGGCTAGCACAGCATGCACTAGACCACAAGGTTGCCGGTTCGAATCCCAACGCCAGTCTATTCCTGTTTTCGCATTTTAGCATCTCACGAATGGGCCGGCCCAGGTTTGGCCGCACTTTTGCGAAACGTCGACATTTTGACGCATCTAGCGTCATATAGGAGATCCCGTGATGAGAGGCTTCCGTGGGCCCAAAAAGGCTCTGTAACGTGCCTCGGACACGCCCATCCGACTAAATCCCGGGACTTCTTATGTGACGCATTTTGCGTCAAAACAGGAGCTTCACGCACAAGGGCGACGAGCGTCACATAGGAGCTCCCGTGATGAGAGGGTTCCGTGGGCCTGAAAAGGCTCTGTGATGTGCCTCGGACACGCCCATCCAACTAAATCCCGGGACTTCCTATGTGACGCATTTTGCATCAAAACAGGAGCTCGACACACAAGGGCGGCGCAGACTGGGCCGACCCATCGAGCAAAAGCACAACGACGTAAAAAGACACCGAAAAACAAGCAGCCTACACTATGATTTGATCCCAGGACCTCGCTCACACAAAACCGCAGACCACGATCAGCTAGCCACTCCATCACAAAGTTGTTGTCGAACATTAAGGCGCCAAACACTTTAACAACAGACACAGGGTTGAGGTTTGGGAAAAACAACATTTCTTGATAATATCGATCAATTTGAAATATCGCAAATATTTTTTGATATCCGGAACCATTTTTTCTGAAAAAATGTGAACAATTTTTGTAATCCGAATTTAGACAAAACATGAGCATTTCTTTTGCAAAACCTAACAGTTTTCTGAAACGTGAACAATTTTGGAAACATTGAACATTTTCTGACATTTTGAAAAAAAAATTGAAAATAAAGAAACATTTTCTGAAATTCCTGAACATTTTTGGAAAAACGAACATCTTTCTGAACTTCAGAACAAATTTTGGCAATGATAACATATTTTGAAATTCATGTACATTTTTTGAAACCTGGAGATTTTATGAATGACATTCTGAACGTATTGTGAAAAAGAGTATTTAGTTAGAAATTCCTAAAGATTTTTTGACAACGTGAACATGACAATAATTCAAAACGAGAACATTTCTTAAAATTACTGAACATTTTCTAAAACACTAAAATTTTTTGAAATTGTCAACAAAATTTTAAAACAAGAATATTTTTTCAAAATCCTGAAAGACTTTTTGAAACACGAACATTTTTTGAAATTCTGAACAAAATTTGAAAATTGGAACATTTTTTAAAATTCCTGAACATTTTTTGAAATTGGGAGCAAATTTTGAAAACGAGAACATGTCATCAAATTCCGAATAAAACATTTGAAATTCTCAACCAAAAGAAACCTGAAAAGGAAAAAAATGAAAGAGCAAAGAAAAGAAAACAGAAAAGGAAAAGAGAAAATTAAAAAAAAAAGAAACAGTAAATGAAAAGAAAAGAAACAAAAAGGTAAAAATGGGAAACAAAAAACAGGTTCACGAACCTCCTAGAAGGTTCCCAAAACCAGAAAAAACCGGCTGGGAACCACCTAGAAGATTCCCAAAACCGGATTCGCTTTGACTTTCGAACGGGCCGGCCCATAGTGACGCTCGTCTATCTGCGTGTCTGCAAAGAGCGGCAAATAGCAATCTCTACTCCTAATGTCTCAGTTGGTAGGTCGCGTTCCGGGTTTTATTTTCGTCCCACCTCACCCGGTCTTTTTTGGTACTTCTTTGGTACTTCCTCCCACCTCGCACCCGTTTTATTTCGCTGGTTTTTTTTCGTCCTTCCCCACCCCGGTTTAGTTTCGTCACCTCTCACACAACGAAAAAAATCTTAACGGTCATAACTTTCCATCTTTGGTGCAAGTTATTTTTAGTAATGTCTTTATGTGAAAGAATCAATCACGATCAATCTCTAAATATCAAATCTAAATTAATTAACCTTACCTTAAATTGCTCAATCACATTAATTAGGAAACAAAATAACCGATTTTAAGAAAATATCTACTCTTAATGGAGGTATTACATACCAAACATAGGTACGTCATTAGCTCGCTTCCTTCCCTTCTCTTCCTTCGTCCCTCGGTCCCATGCTCGTGGCGCTGAAGTGGCATCGACAGCGATGGCGGCGAGGATAGCACGTGGCAGCCCTCGAAGCACGAACACGGCGCACCTCGGTCTGCCGTCTCCCAAGATATGGGTGAGTTCTCGTGATGCCCACCCTAAACCCTCACGTCCTACAAATTCCTCAACCTCTACCATCTCGATTTCGTCCATGCTCGATCCAAATGACGATGCAGCTCCGCCGATTGACAATGGAGGTTTGCCATCCTTCCTCTCAGCACCCACTCACGGAGGAGCGACCGCCATGCCGATCGAACCGGTCGAGATCACTCACCAAGATTGCTATTCGAAAGTTTTTTGTCAAAAAGTGAAGAGTGGGACAGGATCTGCACTTTTGTTAATATCTCTACTCCTAATGTCTCAGTTGGTAGGTCGCGTTCCGGGTTTTATTTTTGTCCCACCTCACCCGGTCTTTTTTGGTACTTCTTTGGTACTTGCTCCCACCTCCCGCTCAGCCGAGACGGTTTATTTTCGTACTCCCTTCCACCTCCCAGGTTGTTCCCTCCACGCAAAAAAATCGAACCAACCAATCTCTACTCCTAATGGAGCAGTTGGTAGGCTCACGATCAATTTTCATCCCACCACTTTCGTCCGGTTTTTTCGTAGGTTAACCGTCAGAGATTTTTTTTCGCCTCCCCACTTCATCGGTTTATTTTCACTTCACCCTCTCACACAAAAAAAAACTGAACGGATCGAACTTTCCATCTCGACGCAAATTATTTAGTAATGTCTTGATGTAAAAGAATCAATCACAATCAATCTCTAAAGATCAAATCTAAATTAATTAATCTTCATAACGTTTGTTTCCTTTCGAATCACGTCCATAACTTTCCTTCCTTGTTTGGGCGAAACTGTTTGGTAGCGAGATTAGGAAGCTTCTTATGAGTGTAGTAATAGGAAGTATTCTTTTCTTGATGATTCGTTTCCATGCATGATGATAGTAAATTATGCCAACATTCACCACTATTTATCAACGTCATCAATCGTATCCATTTCTACCAGTTTTAAGGAATCTGCTCGCTATGTCTTTTTAAGGTGATCCGCTCGCTAAGTCGTGTCAGACGTTATTTTCATTAAACAATCTCTACTCCTAATGGAGCAGTTGGTAGCCTTGTATGGTTTATTTTGTCCTCCTCCCACCTCCCTTGGTTTTTTTTCATCCTCCTCCCACCTCCCAATTTCGTTGGTTTTTTAAATCGGTTTTACTCGCCTCCCACCTCCCAATTTCGTCCGGTTTTATTCGTCCCACCTCCCACCACCCCTCGTACTAGTTCTTTTCTCTCCACTCTTTCCTTGCAAACCAATAATTTCCTAACATACAAAAGATCACGAATCTATCTTTCCTTACCGAACCAATCGCGCCCTACATCAATTGCATTTCTTTATTAAGAAAACTAACACGTAAATCTTAACGCATTGCAAACAAATCCCGTTATGGACCTAATTAATTTATTATGGAATCTATACGTGGTCGCATTGGTTCTTTTTCTCCACTCTTTCCTTGCAAACCACTAATTTCCTAACATACAAAAGATCACGAATCTATCTTTCCTTACCGAATCAATCGATCCCTACATCGGTGCATTTCTTTATTAAGAAATCTAACACGTAAATCTTAACACATTGTAAAGAAATCCCGTTATGGACCTAATTAATTTATTATGGAATCTGCACGTGGTCGCATCTCTCCCTCGTGAAAAATCGCATCCATCTCCGTTAAAAGGAAAAGAGAATATGAACGATCAATCCTACACCCTGCATCTCAAGAGCAAAAATCGCCCCGCCTCTGCTCTGCGCCTGCGCCGTGTGCCGGCTCGACCCATGCCTCGCTTTGCATGGCTGGACGCCGCCGTCTCCACCGCCACGCACAAGAAAACGGTGGGCAGAACCATCCATTCAAATCGCACACCCCACCCTCCTCCGCAATCCCTAGCCCCGCATCACCCTATCGCTTTCTCGCCTCTCTTTCCCCTCGATGTAGATGGTGCCGAGCGGCGTCCTTGAGCACCGGCTGTGCCGCCCTCTCTATCTTCGCTGCGTCGAGAGATGGGCCGAGGCTATCATCAGTTCGCCGCCCCACGATTGGGCCGCCTCCGGTTGTCGCGCACCACCGGCTCCACCTAACGTGCCCAACCCTCTCCACTTTCGACCTTCCGGTGACCACATCCCTCCGCGCCTCCATCCATCATCCACAAGGCCACTCCTTGCACCCACCCTCCTAAATTCTCCATACCGGCGGACAATCACCGAAGATCCAAGTTGGCCCGAATGGGTTCCAATTTCTCTCTCTGACTGTGGATTCGCAGGCAAGAAGCGCTTCTACATGCATCCTCCTGTCGGTCCCTAAAGTACCAAGGTAAATGGTTGATGTTGCGTTTGTCTAGGATGATATATGTTGGGTCTGTTCCGGTTCATCCGAGCAGTTTGGTGACTAATTTACTGATAATTTAATTATATTAATTAAATGAGTCGGGTGTATCGTCGTGCATTTATCTTGTCAGTAATGTTCTGTGATGCTCTGATACACTTTGGGAATTGTTTATCTTGTCTTCAGTGCAGAACATTTATTTATTAATGCATGAGAAGAATCCTTGTTACTACCTTGAACCTGTTTTATAATCCATATTGTTATGCACTAGCGCATGTGCGTGTGAAATAGATGGATTATGGTCCCGTACCTAATAAGATGGATATGTGTGTGTGTGTTAGAGAGAGAGAGAGAGAGAGAGAGGGAGAGAGAGTGAGGAGGAGGGAGGGAGATTGTGTGTGTGAGAATTTGATCGTAAAAAGGTCGCCAATGTCACTTGATATGTATGATAATATTAAATGTAATATTAACATAATTGATATTGAACTCTTAAAGTTAATGTGGCCCCGTTGCAACGCACGGGTGTTCTTCTAGTTTCCCTAAATCCCCACTTCACGTCCGACTTTTTTTCTTTTTGCGTTCTCCACTGTAGACAAGCAAGACCAATGTGCACCAAAACACACACGCGCGCACGAGGTTTTGTTTCAGATATGATAAATCTTGTGCCTTTTTTAGGGCCGTTTTGGCTCTTGGGAGCATATGCTCCCTAATAAACAGTAAATTCAAAATAAATAGTAAATAGAATTTAAAAATTCTGAATTCTAGAGAGAGATGTTCTTATTAGTGTGACAAGAGTGCTTGCCAATTTTCATTGGAAACAGGATGACGGTGATTCGTCAGTGAAAAAACAAAAATAAGTGTAATATTTGGAGGTAACATTTGTCGTTTGCTTTGTTCTTTTTTTCACAGATCAAGATACTTAAGCTTTCCTCCAAAAAATTTGCAGGTAGCGTTTTGATGTGACAATGATCACATCTATTTTTTTTAAAAAAATTGGAATTTGAAAAAAAAACATTTTTGATGGGCAGGAGCATATGCTCCCAAGAGCCAAATTGGATTTCTGCATTTTTTGTACGTTAAATCTTGTGTATAGCACACGCAGAGGGAGGGGGAGAGGGGAGAAATTACCATGTTTGGTCCTTAAAGTCTCTGGCGCACAACGATTTCGTCCCACAACTCGAGAAACACTATAATATGATCCTTATAAACGCGAATACATAACACTCTACGGCACCCTTATGGTCACCTCGATGGTAGAGCGCCCTGATGCCGCCGCATGGCATTGCATTTTTGCCGAAACCCCCTCCTTTTTGAGGAAACAACGCAAGCTCCCCGGTCCACCCGCCTTGCCTCGTCTTTGGGCACATTTGTCATCCTCCCGCGTAGAGTAGTCAAATCGTCACAGCCTTATTCAGTACGTCAGCCGCCTCTAGTCCACCACTCTGAGCCAACCGCCTCCCTCACCACCACTCCTCTCGCTTCCGCTCCGTGTCTTCCTCATCGCCCCAAATCCCTCAGACAAGCTCACCCAAATCCCTAACCATTTTCACCCTCGCCAATCTATCTCCATCCATCGCAATCCAATATCAAATCCACAATGGAGATCACTCATCCGTTGGCGCAACTCCTCGTTCAGGTGGCTGCCGGCGATGCGGAGAAGCTCTCTCGGATACACGAGATTGATCGTAGTTCCCTGACCTCGCGATGCTCTACAAGAAGGCGGTCGGCATCGTTGTTTGTCTTACGGACGAGGAGAAGGCTTGCATGCGCCCGAACCGGTCTCTCCGGATGGAGTACCTCTACTGGGCGATGATGGAGGCGAGGAAGACCATCCGGTGCAGAGGTACAATTGGAGGGCATACAAACCTAATCATGCAGATGGCGTGGGTCATGGCACTGGGCAAGGCGAAGGCACTGTCGCGGATCATGCCGCTAGTCAGAGCACATAAAAATAGTCTGAATTATTTGGCACATAATAAACTTATTTTGTATTATTTGACACATAAAATTTGTTTGAATTATGTTCTATTATTTAACACATTAAAAAAACTAGTTTGAATTCTTATATATTATTTAACACATAAAAAAGGTTTAGGGTTTAAATATTGTTTTATTATTTATCCCCTGAAAAAAACTTTTATTTGAACTTGGTTGCATTATTTAACACATGACAATTTTCTTTAACATTGATACCTGCATTGTTTTACAGATGGAAGTAAAAGTAAGTGCAATATGGATTGGAGAAGTGGAAGAGCATGCAAGCTGATCTTGGTAGTAGTAAGAGATGATGCAAATTCTTGTTTAGACATGATGTTCTATGATGCAAGAGCCAAAATGTTCTATCTATATCATGTTTATACCTGATGTTCTATGATGCAAAATGAACTGTTCTACCTATATTATTGTTCTTTCTATCTATATCATTGTTCTATGAATTAAGTTGTGTTGACAAACTTTGAATATACAAATTAATATGTGGTAGTGGTAAAATTTAATATGAGTCATCCAGAACTAAAATCAGAAAAGCCAAATTTCTGGTAGTGTATAAAATTTAGTATGCACTGCATTTTAAACTTTAGTGGTATAGATAGAGCTAAGGGTAACAAGCAAGTTTTTTTTTTAATGATTCAAATAATACAACAGAATTCAAACTAGATTTTTTTTTAAACTTTAGTGGTATAGATAGAGCTAAGGATCACACGCAAGTTTTTTTGAATGTCAAATAATACAATAGAATTCAAACTAAACTTTTCTTAAACTTTAGTGGCATAGATAGAGCTAAGGATCATGAGCGAGTTTTATTCAAAACAGTCCATAATGATTCAAAGCATCACAAGCAAGTTCCATTCAAATCTTAGGATTTGTACAATGTGAACGTATCTAATCCGGAAACATAAAACCTAAGTAACTACTCCTCGTCGCTCCAGCTCCCACAAAGGTCAGTGACTCTGTCATTGCCGTCATCCACGCCATCATCGGTGTTGTTGTCATCGTTGTTGCAGAAGTGGCTGAAAAATTATTCCGCATCCACGGTCGAATTAGCCAGCGTCTCCACCGGGTCCCTCAACGCCTTTGTGTACCTCATCTCATCCGCCGAGTCTGTAGAGTACATGAACTCCGGCGATGGAACCCAGCTGAGAGCAACGGTGCAGTTGCGGATCGCGCGGACGAACCCCGGCATGTCCTCGGGGTCGCACCCCTCCTTTAACGACGCCAGTTCCGGTGGGAGCTAGGCCTGAGGCGGGGTGGCTGGAGGCACGGTTGGGGTGGCTGCTACAGACGCGGCTGGGGCGGCAGCTGCACACACGTGGCAGACGCCAGTAGCATGCATTGACCAGATGGGCGGGGACACGGGTGGTGTGGGGAGTTCCTCATCATGTGTGGACCTATGGCGGTACTCGCGGAGAACGGTGTAGAAATCGCGCCCTCTCCAGAAACAGCGGGGTTCTTCCATGTTCTAACGACCGCCGAGGTGGGTGCATAGTTCCTCCAGGGTGCCTCCCGGTGTCAGTCCTAAAATCAGTGGATCTTGGGTAGGGGGTTCCAAGCTTGGTGGTCTGAGCTAGATGGTAACAACAGAGTAGCGACACGATGTTTACCCGGGTTCGGGCCCTCTTGATGAGGTAAAACCCTGCGTCCTGCTTGTTATACACTGATTGTGATGGGGTATATAGAGTACAATGTGATCTACCTCGGGATCGTATGAAGATGTTGAGAGCTTTAAACAACATACAAACTAAACTTCGCACCTTATATAGGCACCAGGGGTATCAAGGATTTACAAATGGATGGTTGTAATCTAGGGATAAGCATGCCGATCATGCAGATACATCATGAAGTGTACGCCAAGTCTTCAGAGCTCTTCATGGGGATGATGGTGAGGGGTAGGTTAGCCAGGACCCATTCGTCCGCCATTGGCTCCTCGTGCAAGGCCATGTTCTACGCTCACACTATACATGAAACAGCATCGAGACAGTCTCCACGGGAACACCAAAATCGGGGGTTACCTCTCGCACAGGGGCTAGCATGTGCAAAGAGAGGAATGTCATGCTCGGGGAGTAGCCATGGAGATGGCGGAAGACGAAAAATTGGTTGCCTGACTTAGCACAAAATGTAGCCTCACCTCCCTCTTAGTCGGTTTCCTTCAGCGGGAGAAAAAGGCATCCTCATTTTCTCTCTCCGGTAGCAGCAGTTGTTTAGGTCTGCGGCATCGGCTGCTCCGAGTCCGCAGATCTCTGACACCTGCACCGTCACCCTCTCGTACCCTAGTCTCCTATAGCGGTGGACCTCACAGATCCCCCACACCAACTTGTCCTTGTCATTCCGTCACCCTCTCTTCCCGGTCGTCTCCGACTCTGGCAGGTCGTCCCCGTCGTCTACCATGGTTGTAAGCACCTATATCCCCCCTCCTGCCCCCACCATTAGCTCGTTAGCTCCTTAGTTCTAGCTTACGGCCGATTTCGCAGTTACTTATGCAACATTGATTTAATTAGGAATTTAGGACCAGCGTATGAAGCTTGTCATTCAGGCAACAACCCTCGAAGCTGTGATTCATGTTTGGTTCCTGTTGGTCCAAAAGAGAGTGCTTTGTCGCAATTCCTGGCCCATTCAGGCAACGGGGTTGCTTCAGGATAGCATCCACTCCTAGCAAGTAGCAATGTCTCTTCGTGTTGTTGGACATAATCAGAGATTTTGAGTGATTCATAACACATGGAGAAGATCCACTGAGACAATATTCGGGTATTTTAAGCAAGTCTTGTTTGCTATTGAAGAGCTCAGAGGAGAGATGATCAAGCCACCATCTGCCCAAACTCCAGTGAAGATACGAGAGAGCTATCGATGGTTTCTATATTTCAAGGTGAGCCGCTCTAGCTTGTAGTTCATGACATGCATGTATTGCACTGAAACCCAAGATTGTGTTGGAGAAATTGATGGTACTCATGTGACTACCAGAGTGCCAAGAGCCGCTGACATGATGGCCCTAGAGACACTGACATGGCGTCCCTAGTGTACTGACATATTGGTGAGGTGGAGGCCATGCCTGGCACCTAGGGTTTGGAAAACCCTAGGGCTGGTGGCGCACCTGGGAGAGGCGGCGGCATCTGCCCCTTTCCCCTCTCCCAAGTTTCTCTCCTCCTCCACCAATATAAAGGATCCTAGGGCTGCCCCAAACATATAAGTTAATTTCTCCATGAAAGGTGCAACCCTCTATCTCTCCCCCTCGCGGAGAATTCTCAACATACATACATCGAAAGGCTATGGAAATCTCACCGCCGAGTAAATCATTCTGGACTGGAAGCTATCACGGATTGGATAGCGGGACGCGCAAACACCAGTGGAGGGGTTGCACTTGTGATCCTCGCATGAGATTTGTTCGCATGAACCATCAAGTTCTTCATCAACGATCATCGTGAACTTCTTCCACTTCAACGTTGGTACGATGATCTAGATCCAAGCTCGTTCTTGTTATCTCTATAATGGATATTGGCGTTCGTTGTAAGGCAAAAAAATTCATACTCGAAAACCCAACAAAGGGGTAGCCGGTGCTGTTGGACTTTCGCGCTCCCGACGACTGGAGGATCAGCAAAGGCAGTGTGCCGACCCCATAGGAACTGCGTGGCTTAGCTCGGGTGGTGGCGATGTTGGCAATGCAAATTGTTTGAAGTAGATCCTCCAAACATTACTGTGAAGCCTTGTGCCAGCTAGTAAGCAAAACAAAGTCAAGCATATTCTTTAGCCCTAATGCAAGAGTCGAGGAACACGAGGGGATACGGACTATCATGAATATCATGACTAGGTCACTGACTGATAAATACCTAGATTTGTCAGCGATTTTGGGTGTTCATAGAAGTGATTGCTTCCACTTCTTAGTTGAGAGTATCCTAAAGAGAGTAAGTAGGCGGAAAGATAAATTGTTGTCCACGGGTGGCAAAGAAGTCCTCCTAAAGGTGATTGCTCAAACTATATCAATGTATACAATGTCCCTTTTTTAAATCCCAAACAAGTGTGTAAAGGGATTATTGACGTGATGTCACAATACCGAAAAAGGGTTTCCCCCCGCTTTGTATACAAAGCAACCAACCGAACCATACAGGGATAGGTGCTGGGGCGGAAACAGCACAGACACGCCCAAAAGAAACGACAGAGAAAGAGCAAAAGAAACAAATGCCGACAACGACGGATCAACAAAAACGAAGAAGCCTCGCGATCGCTGCGCCCACCGGAATCTACCCCTAGGCTCCAAGACTCCGAAGCGCCGGCACCTATCAACACCTCCAAGAAGGATCGCGACGATGACGACGCTGCTGCCAAGGGTTTCCCCCGGTACACGACAAGGCGAGAGGCAGGGTAGCCCCCGACGCCCTCCCGGAAGGTCAGGTGGCACCCTCAGGCGCCACCGCGCCGGTGTCGGCCACCCCGACAGGGGTTTCCCCCGATCCCAACCCGCACCTCGGGCGCTTCGGATCCATCCACCAAACCAACCACCACCCTGCGCCAACACGGTCATGAGGCCCCCACGCCGTCTCACCACGGCACCACGAGATGAAGGCAGGCGGCGAAGGATCGGAGCCGGGACTAGGGCATCAGCACCGTCAGCAAGCGGGAGGGCCCCACCTCCACCGTCAGCGACGGTAGCCGTCCGGACACAATAGCAGGAGCACACCAGATCCGGCCGAGCCCTCGTGGGCCCGTAAAGCTCCGCCAGCGGCTGCTGCCGCACGCCATCAGCGCCGACGCCCCAAATCCGAGCGCTCCTCCTCCTCACGCGCCGCAGACAACGAGGCCATGCCGGGCCGCCCGCTAGGACTGGGGTCCACGGGCCCAGATCTGGGCCGGGCGCGACGTCGCCACCCAGCACCACCACGCCGCCCGCCGCAAAGGAGCAGCGCCACCACCACATCTGCCGCCGCCACCACGCGGGTCACGGACCGCCGCCCAGCCGAAGCGACACCGCCGCCCCCTGCCCCGGGCCAGGAAGAGCGCTGGGAGAGAGAGATCTGCCGGGCAGGGGCACCCGCCGGCACGGCAGGAGAGGAGAGTGGAGCGCGGCCGAGAGCAGCGCCATGAGGCCGCCCGCCACCTCCCGGGAGGAGGCGCGAGGGCGGAAGGAGGAAGGGAGGAAGGGCGGGGAGGAGGACGGATCCGGCCGCGCCGCGGCGAGGGCGACCGGATCCCGCCGGCGACGGGCAGGGGGAGGCGGCGGCGGCTAGGCTTGATGTCACAATATTGGTGGGGGGGTGGCACACCGGAAGAAGATGCATTGTATAGCATGGTGAAAATCAGCATTCCAAAAATGAGAAGAAGTATGGGGTTCAGAGATATACATTGCATCAACCTTGCTCAGCTTGCTAAACAGGAGTATATGTCAAAAAAAGGTAGCTCCTATACATGGCAGAGCATATGTTAAGGGATCAAAACTGTCAGAAAATTTTTTGTCATATATGGCGTGTCGATGATGGTCACAGTATAGATATCTGTAAGGATATTTGAGTGGATATCTCATGGTCATTCGAGAAGAATTATAACTAGATCCTCAAACGAAAAAAAGAATTATAACTAGAATCGTGAACAGTTGGGTTTTTGCCTTAGCGCGTGTTAAACGCCGTTGTGCGCCAACATTTGAATGTTCTGATGCTTTGATTTCCCCGCCAAAAAACCTAAATGTAGTGTGCACAATATACACATTTCATTTTGGCAAACAATGAATTTATATATTTTTTGGGAACACAATAAATGCATATATTATTATTATCTATCTATAGGAGGGCATATATAGAGCATTATGCATATCCTGGTGACCATATAAAGGCCTTCCTTGATTACTTGCAATTTTATTCAAACAAATAATTATTTGGTACTCCATAATTGGGCAAAAAAACTAATTTAGTACTCCAACTAAGAGTATGTATATGCACTCCATAAGAAAATGTAATTGCCACCCTTAATTACATTCCATTCCCCTTTCTTTTTAGAAGTATTACATTCCATCTAAAGGCACTAAGTAAAATGCTTCCAAAAATTGCAGGCCCGTTCTTTGCATTATAAACAACCATGCCAAGGCACTTAGCTCGTCCCGCCGCCATTAGCTGAATACACATCCCAGCAGTCAGTAACCTTCGCCAGGTCTCTCAGCACTCCCCAAACAACCTCGCGAAGTCAGGATGAGGCCGTTCTACACGATGCTCCTAGCCCTCGCCCTTGTGGTGCTATATTCAGGTATAGGAAGATCTACGTGCGTTATTAGTTTCAACTATCAAGTAACAAACTGGAGTAAAATATATGGTGCGCCTCGTGCTGATTTCTTTGTGTGCGCTGATCGATCCGTAGATGTGGCAACGAAGGTGGTGACGGCGAACGGCGATGGCGCCACTGCGACGGTGACCCCCATGGACTGCAAGGTGCTCCCGACCATCCCCGGCATATGCACACCCAAGAAGTGCATGGAGGACTGTCAGGGCGGCATCGGCCGCTCCTCGGTGGGCGAGTGCGTTTCCGACGGATGCCAGTGCACGTACTGCACTATCCCACCTAGGGGTCGCCGGAACTGAACGGAGAACAGGCTGACGCTGCTGCATCCTTCTTTCTGCCTGAATAATGTTATGTTGACGACGATGTTTTGGTTGAGATAGGATATTGACCTCCTTCACTGTTACTCTCAAATAATACTCCTGTTTTGTACATGTGTTAAAAAGAGAGTTGTTCAACAGAAATCCTATTTTTATCTCAGGCAGTTGTTCCAAAATCACATTTTTTTTCACTTTTGGTAACAATACCATGTTTTGATTTATAATCTTCAAGTTTGTGCCGAGCGTAGGGTACCACTACTAGGGAAAAGGCTAGCAGCAGCGCGGGTTTTAGGCCTATCAGCAGCGCGGGTACCCGCGCTACTAATAAGGCGCTACAGCTAACTTATAGCAGTAGCGCGGGTGCCACCCGCGCTACAGCTAACGTATAGCAGTAGCGTGGGTAAAAACCCGCGCTACTACTAATCTGTAATCTCCGATTTTTTTTGAATTTTTTCGAATTTTTTTTGAATTTTTTTGCCTCCAGATCTTAAAAGCCCCGTAACTTTTTTTCTGTTAGGCTTTTGAGGATTTTAAAAATGTTTAACGGGGTTCCCCCAGTTAAATTCGGATGTAACTTTTCGAGTAGATGCTTTTTCATATAAAAAACTTTTTCATCCGAGTTCGTATGCAAAAGTTATGGCCATTTTACAATTTTCCAGAGAGATTTTGCAAATAAAGTCGAAATTCATATTTGTAAATTTTCCCAACAACTAGACCACATATCAATGGGAAACTTATTTTATTTTATTTTTTTGACATTTTTATCATTTTTTTTATTTTTTTTAAAACCTGAAAAGGCGGTCCACCGGGGGGGGGGGGGGTAGACTTTGACAAATAGGCCATACCCCGTGCTACTACTATGACAGACGATTAGCAGCAGCGCTGGTTTTTAACCCTCGCTACTACTAAGTTGATAGCAGCAGCGCGGGTTTATAACCATCGCTACTACTATGGCATGGTCAGGGCCACTTAGTAGTAGCGAGGTTAAAACCCGCCATCGCTATCAACTTAGTAGTAGCGAGGTTAAAACCCACGCTGCTGCTATGGCATATCCCAGGGGGCACTGTAGAGACCGCTTAGTAGTAGCGAGGGTTACGAACCCGCGCTGCTGCTATCAACTTAGTAGTAGCGATGTTTAAAAACCTGCGCTGCTACTAAGTAGCAGTAGCGAGGGTTTTTAACCCTCGCTGCTGCTAAGATTCTGTGTATAGCCTTTTCCCTAGTAGTGTACACCAATGAGTACTACTCCTCCTACTCCGTCTTTCTGGGCACTAGAAGAACACCCGTGTGTTGCAACGGGGCCACATTAAATTTAAGAGGTCAATATCAATTATGTTTTTTGAGGATACAATATCAATTATGTTAATATTACATTTAATATTCTCATACATATCAAGTGACATTGGCGACTTTTTTACCATCAAATTCTCACACACACTCTCTCCCTCCCTCCTCCTCACTCTCTCTCCCCCTCTCCCTCTCTCTCTCTCTCTAACACACACACATATCCATCTTATTGGGAACGGGACCATAATCCATCTATTTCACACGCGCACGCGCTAGTGCATAACAATATGGATTATAAAACAGGTTCAAGGTAGTAACAAGGATTCTTCTCATGCATTAATAAACAAATGTTCTGCACTGAAGACAAGATAAACAATTCCCAAAGTGCATCAGAGCATCACAGAACATTACTGGCAAGATAAATGCATGATGTACCGGAACTGCTCGGATGAACCGGAACAGAGCCAACATATATCATCCTAGACAAACGCAACATCAACCATTTACCTTGGTACTTGAGGGACCGACGGGAGGATACATGTAGAAGCGCTTATTACATAAAGACATTACTAAATAATTCGCGTCAGTATGAAAGTTCTGATCCGTTCAGTTTTTTTCGTTGTGTGAGAGGGTGAAGTGAAAATAAACCGATGAAGTGGGGGAGGCGACGAAAAAAATCTACGACGGTTAACCTACGAAAAAAACCGGACGGAAGTGGTGGGACGAAAAAAAACCTGGAAGCGAGACTACCAACTGCTCCATTAGGAGTTCTGGGCATTATGATCACACGTATTTGCATCATAAACACATAATACCCACACCGTTTCAAATTATTTGTGTTAGATGTGTATACCCCTTTTTGGTTTATCCCCATTGTATAGTATAAGGGGTCTCTTGCACTTTTCCCTACACATGTAAATGTATTGGCCTTTGGCCCTCCTGTGAATGTAGTAGCTGATTCCTAACATGGTATCAGATGCTTAGGTTCCTCTCGCCCCCGCACGCTCGCAACTCCGTGCTCCCCTTCCCTAGCCTGCCTCGTCTCCGGTCGTTCCTGCTCGATTCCGGCCGCCCCGACTTGATGTCTGCCTGCCCCAACATGCCTCAGGCCGCCGCCGTCTGCTCCTCTGCTCCAGAGCCGCCGCCGGCAGCTGTCTTCCTCGCCCTTGGCTCGGTCATGTTCCAGGCCGTGCGGCTCCTTCCCTCGCGCCGTCTACTTCCCCCGCTCGATCCTCGCTTCCCGCTGGGCTGGTTCCCGCTACTTCTCGTGCCGGGCCGGTCCTCGCATCCCGCTGGGCTGGTTCCCGCTGCTGCCGCGAGCGCACAGGCGTGAGCTCTCGCTTGCCGATCTCGGCGAGCGGGCGCACGGGCGTGAGCGCGGGGGCCTCCGTGAGCGGTCGCTCGATCCAGCGGGCGGGGCCTCCAGCGAGCGGGCGCTCGATTCTGCGGGCGGGTCCTCGATCCCCTGATTCCGTTCGATCCAGATCGAGCCTTCCTGTTCCCGTTGACTCAAAAAAAGGCAGAAACAGCAGTGGCACTTCCCCATGTCCTCTTCGGGCTATGTTGCCGTTCCTCGATGCTCGGTGATCTTCGACGACACCAACTATGCCGAGTTTGCGAGGTTCATGCGTATTCATATGCGCGGACTTCTTCTGTGGGGCGTTTTTTCTGGCGAGGTCCCCTGTCCGCCATGCCCTGTTGCTCCTGTGGCTCCCACTCCCCCCGTGCCACCGGTGCTGGCTGCTGATGCTTCTCAGGCTGATCGCGATGCAGCCAAGGCGCTCGATGATGCTGCGGTTGATGCCTATGATCAGCAGGTATCCGCCTATTCTGATGCTCTTTCTGTCTACCGGGATGATCTGTCTGCTTACACTCAGTGGTGCAATGATGATGCCCGTGCTGCTGCTGTTCTCACTACGAGTGTCCTCCCTCAGTTTGCTTCGGAGTTCATGGGTCTCAGCACAGTTGATGCAATGTGGTCTTATCTTTGTCAGCGCTATCAGCCCTCTAGTGATGCTCTCTACCTATCTGTGGTGCGTCAGGAGCACGCACTTCAGCAGGGAGACTCTTCTGTGGATGATTTCTATTCCCAGTGCTCTGCCATCTGGCGCCAGCTTGACTCATTACGGACAGTTGTTTGTGGAACTTGCCGTTGCTGTCAGACTACGCGGTCTGACTTGGAGTTTCAGAGGGTTCATGAGTTCTTATCTCGCCTTCGCTCTGAGTTTGAGCCCAGACGTGCTCACTTGCTTGCTTGTGGTCGTGTTCCTATCTCGGAGGTGCTTGCCGAGCTTCGTGCTGAGGAGACACGCCTTCGCTCTGCTGGGTTGCTTCTGGTTCCGTCAGTATTGGCTGCCCGGGCTCCTGTGTCGTCTGCTCGCCTCACTGCTCCGCCGCTCCTGCCTACTCCTCCAGGGGGTGAGCCATCCTTTTTATGCTGAGAAGGGCACTTCGCGCCGTGACACCGTCTGTGGTTACTGCTCCCGGCCCGGTCACCCAGAATCTGATTGTCATCAAAAGAAGCGAGACCAGAGGCGCTCCTCCTCCAGCGGGCCTCCTGTGTCTTCCTCGACTCCGTCACTCACTGACCAGGACATTTTTCGCCTCAAGCGTCTTCTTGCTTCCTCAGGCTCCTCGTCGACTGGCTCTGTTGCTGCTGTGACTGCATCCTCTTCCTCACCATCACAGGCATCTACACAGTCAGGTACATCTTCGTGGGTTCTGGATTCTGGAGCCTCCTTTCATATTTCTTCTGATTCTTTCGTGTTGTCTTCTCTCCGACCTCTTGATTCGCCTGTTAATGTTCTTACTGCCGATGGCACATCTCTTCCTGTTGCTAGTCGTGGTATTCTTTCCACTCCATCTTTTTCTGTTCCGAGTGTTTCACATGTTCCTCGCCTTACCATGAATCTTTTTCCCGCTGCCCAACTTACTGATTCTGGCTGTCGTGTCATTCTTGATACCGACTCTTGCTCCATTCAGGATCGTCGCACCAAGGCTTTGGTTGGTGCTGGACCCCGGCGCCGTGAGTCAGATGGCCTTTGGGAGGTTGACTGGCTTTGTGTTCCTTCCGCTGCCACCACTTCTGCCAGCTCTCATGCTCTTGCTGCCTCTTCGTCCGCGTCCTTCCAGCAGTGGCATCATCGACTTGGTCACATCTGTGGCTCTCGCTTGTCTTCCTTAGTGCGTCAGGGCCTCTTAGGGTCTGTATCTGGAGATGTCTCCTTACATTGTAATGGTTGCAGACTTGGCAAACAGGCTCAGTTACCTTATCCTACAAGTGAGTCTGTATCTCAGCGTCCTTTTGACTTAGTTCATTCTGATGTCTGGGGTCCGGCTCCCTTTGATTCGAAAGGTGGTCATCGCTACTATGTTTTGTTTATTGATGATTTCTCTCGCTACACTTGGCTCTACTTCATGAAATCTCGTAGCGAGGTTCTCCCTATATACAAACGTTTTGCTGCCATGGTTCACACCCAGTTTGCCACGCCCATTCGTACTTTTCGTGCTGACTCCGCTGGAGAGTATATCTCTCAGCTGTTGCGTGGTTTTCTCGCGGAACAGGGTACTCTTGCCCAGTTCTCCTGTCCTGGTGCTCATGCTCAGAATGGCGTTGCCGAGCAAAAGCATCATCATTTGCTTGAGACGGCTCATGCGCTGATGATGCTGCTTCCCTTCCACCGCATTTTTGGGCTGAGGCTGTTTCCGCATCCACCTATCTCATCAACATTCAGCCATCGACTGCTCTGCAGGGTGGCATTCCTATGGAGTGTCTCACTGGTCGCTCCCCAGACTACTCAGTGCTTCGTATGTTTGGATGCGTCTGCTATGTTCTTCTTGCTCCCCGAGAACGCACCAAACTGACTGCTCAGTCGGTTGAGTGTGTTTTCCTTGGCTACAGTGATGAGCACAAGGGCTATCGATGTTGGGATCCAGTGGGTCGTCGCTTGCGCATCTCGCGTAATGTGACTTTTGACGAGTCTCGCTCTTACTACCCACGTCATTCTTCCTCGAGTTTCTCTGTGGATGACCTTTCTTTCCTTCTCCTTCCCGATACACTCTGCCATGTGCCTCATGTGTCACCTCTTCCTCCGGCACCTCTCATTCCTTCTCATTCACCACCGACCCCGTCTTCCCCATCCTCCTCCTCCACCTCTCCCCCATCCTCTCATGTCCGTCGCCCTCTCTCGCCGTTTCCTTTCCACTATACTCGTCGCTCTCGTCTTGAGGATGTCTCCTCTAACGAGCCTTCCACCTCTGGTGCACCTCCTCTCACACCTCCCCCGGTTCACAACCTCCGTGCTAGGCCTCGCCCCCCGCCTGATCGCTACTCCCCTGATCGGTACGGTCTCTCTGTTATGACCGAGCCCACTTCCTATCGCACTGCCATGACTCTGCCTGAATGGCAGCTTGCGATGGCCGAAGAGCTTGCTGCCCTTGAGCGCTCTAGCACATGGGATCTGGTTCCCCTCCCTTCCGGTGTTCGTCCCATCACCTGCAAGTGGGTCTACAAGCTTAAGACTCGCTCTGATGATTCTCTTGAGCGCTACAAAGCTCGTCTTGTGGCCCGTGGTTTTCAGCAGGAGCAGGGGCGCGATTATGATGAGACATTCGCTCCTGTGGCCCACATGACCACTATCCGCACTCTTCTTGCTGTGGCTTCTGTTCGTCAGTGGTCTATCTCTCAACTTGATGTTCAGAACGCTTTTCTCAATGGCGAGTTGCGTGAGGAGGTTTACATGCAGCCACCACCGGGGTACTATGCTCCTGATGGTATGGTCTGTAGACTTCGCCGCTCCCTATATGGTCTCAAACAGGCCCCTCGCGCCTGGTTTGAGCGCTTCGCCTCTGTGGTGACCGCCGCTGGTTTCTTGCCCAGTGATCATGATCCCGCATTGTTTGTTCACACGTCTCCTCGTGGTCGGACTCTTCTCCTTCTCTATGTTCATGACATGATCATCACTGGTGACGACTCTGATTACATTGCCTTTGTTAAGGCTCGCCTTCGCGACCAGTTTCTCATGACTGATCTTGGTCCACTTCGCTATTTTCTTGGGATTGAGATCTCCTCGACCTCTGATGGCTTCTACATCTCCCAAGAAAAATACATTCAGGACCTTCTTGCTCGTGCTGCTCTAGGTGATGAGAGCACCGTTGTGACTCCCATGGAGCTCAACGTTCAGCTTCATGCCTCTGATGGTGACCCTCTCCCTAATCCCACTCGCTATTGTCACCTTGTTGGCAGTCTTGTCTACCTTGCTGTTACACGTCCTGGCATCTCCTATCCCGTCCACATTCTGAGTCAGTTCGTTTCAGCCCCCACCTCAGTCCACTATAGTCATCTCCTCCGTGTCCTACGATATCTTCGTGGCACGATCTCTCAGCGTCTTTTCTTTCCCCGCTCCAGCTCTCTTGAGCTCCAGGCCTACTCTGATGCTACCAGGGCTAGTGATCCCTCTGATCGACGCTCGCTGTCTGCTTATTGTGTCTTTCTTGGTGGCTCTCTTATTGCCTGGAAGACCAAGAAACAGACTGCAGTTTCTTGCTCTAGTACAGAGGCTGAGTTGCGAGCCATGGCTATGCTGACGGCTGAGGTGATCTGGTTACGGTGGCTACTTGAGGATTTTGGTGTGTCTGCTACTACCTTGACTCCCTTATTGTCAGACAGTACTGGCGCTATCAGTATTGCACGTGACCCGGTGAAGCATGAGCTCACCAAGCACATCGGTGTGGATGCCCACTTTGTGCATGCTGCTGTGCAGGATCAGACTCTCGCTCTTCACTATGTGCCCTCTGAGTTCAATTGGCGGACTTCTTCATGAAGGCTCAGACTCGCGCGCAGCATAGTTTTCTTCTCTCCAAACTCATTGTTGTTGATCGACCATGAGTTTGAGGGGGGTGTTAGATGTGTATACCCCTTTTTGGTTTGTCTCCATTGTATAAGGGGTCTCTTGCACTTTTCCCTACACATGTATATGTATTGCCCTTTGTCCCTCCTGTGAATGTAGTTGCTCATTCCTAACAATTTGAAGTTCTAGATTTGTCTTGAGTCAAATTTCTTTATGTTTCATAGATCCATGAAAATTCCTGATAATGTCTACATTATATCAATTATATATGGTAAAAAACATATTTTATAATGATTACATTTTTCTGGTAAATATTTTATAATGATACCAGCACGCAACGATGCAGCAAGGGTGAAAATAACACATAGTGCAACCGTGAGACCCAATGGTATCACCTTAAATTCGAAGTGTCCGTGGTGGGCGCGGAATGTTGTCTTTGGTTCATCTCCTTCAGCAATTCGTATCTCATGGTACCCCGAGCGCAAATCTAACTTGGTACAGAATCCTAGCAGTAATCTCATGGTACCGTCCAATTCGTCCAGCAGTTCGTCAACAACATGTGATTGTCTGGTTAGGAGGACAATTGTATCCCCAGCCCACCAGGGTTTAAGTCCGAGACACCGGTGCTCGCATATTCTGGATTTATTTCAGTCTTACCGGCAGTGTGCGTTCAGTGGGAGGAGACGTTCCGTCGACTATGAAGTCGTCTGTGATGACTTTGTCAATCTCAAGATGATGTTTCGGCACAATCTCTAGGAGGTGTTCACATGAGCGTCTACGATTGTGTTAAAAAAATAGCACAGGTGAAGCAAACAGGTTGTGATTGTATTGAATGATCCCTTGTTCTAGCATTGCTCGTACTTGTTTTTGGATATCACCTTTCTACTGCGGAGTGTAGAGATAAAGCTTCACCCACATTGCACGCACACCTAGCAATAAGCTGATATGATGGTCATTATCTCGCCATGGTGGAAGGTCTTGTGGTGTTCGAAAGCATCTATAATTTTTTCCGAGAACATGCTAAATTTGAAACAGGAACATTCGATGGCTAGGAATCGGGGGAGAAAGTGGGAGGAGGAGAAGAAGAAGCGAGAAGGTGTGTCGGCCAAGACGACGAAGAGGTTCGAAGACATCATGGCGAAGGAGACATGCATCAAGCGCAATGACGTGAAAGAGAAAAGAAGGCCGAGAAGTTTGACAAGTCCATTGTGGTGCAAAAGAAGTTGATCAAACTCCAAAAGTAGAAGATTGAGCTTTCGGCCGCTTCAGAGGACATCAAGATGTTGACCATGAAGATGTCAGACTTAGATCCGATGCAGTGAACATCGTGCAAGCCTACCATCCTAGGATGTCGAAGCGCTTGGTGGCCGATTTGGAGGAGTCGGCCATACAGTGAAGGATTTGGCACAGACAACTTCCGGGAGACGAAAAATGAGGTTTTTTGCACGGACAGTCAAACTTGCAAATTTAACATTTGACATCCGACGCATTTTGGCTGCAATTGCATATGTGTGCACTTCATATAAATTGCTATTGATCTATATATGCATGTCAAATAAAGGAGACGGAACCTAAGACGGACATTTGATGTACAAGGTGGCATGGCCAGCTCCGGTAGCGGTGTCCAATACATCCAAACGTGTCCGCAAATATTTAGGGTGTCCGTTTTGGCATTGAAGATGCATGAATGGCTGCAGATCCTCTTACCGCGAGAGACCAGTTGTACTGTACGTACCGCTTTCCTAAAAAAAATGTACCGTACCGCTGGCTAACAATCGCGTGCACCGACACATATGTGTGCCACCCTTCAGGTGCATCGGGCTGGCGTGAGGTGTGTGGTTTGTTGGGGGCCCGAAAAGGCTCTGCGACGTGCCTCGGACACGCCCATCCGACTACGAGATCTTTTACTGTACCCCGAAATAAATATAGACCGTACATTTCTCTTGATCCACTGGACAGTATTACTTGGTACTCCATCACTCATCCAACGGAGTACTAAGTTAAAAAGTACAAGAGTACCTTGATCTAAGGGGCAAAACCGTAATAATATTATAATCTAATATTATTTCATTTTCGTTCCTCATAACCTCCATGTATTCTGGCGTCATTTTTTTCAATTGAAGCAAAACCTAGTATATTTGATCTGCATGTAGCGTCCGGAGATGCAAGGATGAGCCCATGCCGGCGGGTTATGCACGTCCTTCGTGGGTTAGTAGCGGGAACTGGGAAAGCATCCGCGTCGGGGATGAGCCGGAGCAAGACTTATGTCGTGCAGCCGCTGGATCCATTTCCTCAACCGTGGCGCAATACTAGGGTTGGCGGTGGCGGCTCGATCGGATATACCATACGGGCCACGCATCGGAGCCGACGATCGGTGTGGAGAAGGTATCGTGGCCTGCGGTAGAGAAGGGTCAGGCTCGAGGTGGCGCCGCCACTCCATTGCGATGCACCGAGCAACCAGGATTTCCGGCCGAACGAACGCGAGTTTTTTCCGGCACTTGATCTGGAGTTTCTTTTTTATTTTGGGAGCTATTTGGCATCTATGCGAGATCACAGGGAGAAAATCGGAAGTACCCGTGGGAAAATGACTAAGTTACCCTTTACAACGGACGGCTAGATTTGTTCAGTACTCCGGCACATGTTTTGGGAGTACCAGGGTACCGTAAAATAGCTCATGACTAAATCCCCACTTCACGTCCAACTCTTTTTTCCTTTTGCGTTCTCCCCTGTGGACAAGCGGGACCCCTGTGCACTAATATGCACACACACACACACATACACACACACACACACACACACACACAAGGTTTTGTTTCAGATATGCTAAATCTTGTGCCTTTTTTCGACCTTAAATTTTGTGCCACGCAGAGTTACCACCGCCTCGCTGTTCTTGTTCAAGTTGAGCATAAAGTTTACAATGGTTTGTTATTGTAAAACATGCAAATCTGTTGCTTCGCCCATTGTTAGCAAAAGATGATTCAGTATTTGTGAGCATGGCCTACCTGACAATTCTTTTTACCACGAACAGGCCACTGATAGAAGAACCTAGAAGGATAACGACCGGCAAGAGCTAGCATAGGTGGGTGCTAGACGGTTTTGGATGGAAGGGGGCTGTTGCACCTTTGGAACCATGTCTAACATTCTACTCTTTACTTGAGCCTAGATGAATCACACACAATGGGGTTAAGTGAAACTTTACCTTTATGGTAAAGAAAGCCGCTTGCAATGGTTGCTGACTTGCTCCCTGACAGCGCAGTGGAAGTTCAGAGTTATACAGCAACAGATCCAAAAAAATAATATGTGGTGTGAAGAACATAATGTGGTAGCCAAGCTATGAAATTGTTTCTGCACCAAATTATTGATTTAGAGAACTCTATGGCAACCGTACAACTTTAACATCAAGATTTCAAACTGTTGGTGGTCAAAACCAAATCTAAAATTAAAAAAAATAGAAACCAGAGTAAAATATGGGATAGGCACACCAAGGAAACTATCATGTCCATGGAAGAAAAAGAAATTTAAAAAATCTACGACTCGTACCTATTCATTGGATAGGCTGCCTTGGGCCGCACAATTCGTCTCAAGTACCATAGGTCGCAATACCTGATCATGTGAACATCACAGCTAGAGCTGTCTGTAAGATAACCCATTCCATAAAAAAAAAGGTGCTAGATCTACTAATAGCACTGGAAGGAGAGTAATGCCACAGATATTTGCAAAAGTGCAAGTACAAGAAACGCAATGTAGCTCCTGTTCAGCAGATAACCCAACCTGTGTCATTCAGGGGTATTAGCACCATCCAGGAAGGGCCTAGTGGCCGGGACCAGACATGACCAGGACAAACAAAACCTAGACCTCTAATGGCAATTAACAATTGCATCGTACTACACTATATTGTTATGGCAATACCACCATCATACTAACTCGTGTAGCTAATTATCTTGGTATACCCATACATGGAAGTGACAGGGAGTTGCCTCCTGCTTATCAAGATTATAATGCCATGGTTAGCCATCAGTTTTTTGCGAGGAATGAACAGTTCCTCCGGTATCGACTAATCTTTGACAGACGTCGCATTGTCCATGTTGCTCTCCCTGCTCCTGGTTTCTTTTACTTTCAGGCAAAAAGGAGATACTTTATAACCAGGGAGGAGGCGAACGAGTACAAGAGGAGGACAGAGGCAGCTCGCGTCCAAGCTGCAGCTCATGAGGCAATAGCTACTGCATCTCGGAACAACCCCAACTACAACTTTGATCCATGGGCATAGACCAACTTAGGCCAAAAGGCTAAGTTTGGGGGAGTACATATTTCTCACCGATATACATTCATGTTCACACACTCATTCTAGTTGTCGGTGCTCATACTTTTTTGTTGTACTATTCATGCTAGTTTCTTTTATTTTCTTGCTTTCTTCTTGTGTGTTTGAATAACCTTAAGAAAAACTAAAAAAATTAGCTATAGCTTTTAGCTAGTTTACTTTCCATGCCTGTACTAGTAGTAATTAAAAGAAAACCCAAAAAGATTTCTCGTTCTTCTTTTGCTTGTTGGGAGCTTTCCTGTGTAAATAGTTTTATTTGTTTTCTTTTCTTTGGGGGTCGAGAGGAGAAGACCATGATGAAAATGTTGAGTGGCTCTTATATGCATTATTGTTGATTTAACCAAGAGCCCATATTACCTTGCCTTCTCCCCTGAATTGAATGATTGCAGATTTTAGCTTAGTCCAATGCACGTGCACTATTATTATTATCCAGACCGTTCGGTCGTGCAAGTAAAATGCAATAATGACGATATATGATGGACTGATTGAGATAAGAGAAGCTGGTATGAACTCGACCTATCTTATTTTTGTAAATATGATTAGTTCATCGTTCCTGAGTCAACCTATTATGAATAAACATGTTTGCAATGACAATTAAAGATTATAGTTGCTTATGCCATGCTTAATTAGCTAGGAGCTTATAATGGTTTACCTTGCGTGCCAACATGCTATTAAAATGGTTGTGATGTGGTATGATAGGGTGGTGTCCTCCTTTGAATGATTCGAGTGACTTGACTTGGCACATGTTCACGCATGTAGTTGAAACAAAATTAACATGGCCTTCATGATATTTATGTTCATGGTGGATTATATCCTACTCATGCTTGCACTCAGTGTTGATTAATTTTAATGCATGTTCATGACTGTTGTCGCTCTATAGTTGGTCGCTTCCCAGTCTCTTTCTAGCCTTCACTTGTACTAAGCGGGAATACTGCTTCTGCATCGAAAATCCATAAACCCCAAAGTTATTCCATATGAGTCCATCATACCTTCCTATATGCGGTATCTATCTGCCGTTCCAAGTAAATTTGCATGTGCCAAACTCTAAACCTTCAAATGAAATTCTATTTTGTATGCTCGAACAGCTCATGTATCAACTAGGGCTGTCTGTATCTTCCATTCTAGGAGGGTTATTCTCAAGAGGAGTGGACTCCGCTCCTCATTCACGAGAAAATGGCTGGTCACCGGGATGCCCAGTTCCTTGCTCAAATTAAATCAAAATAATTGCAAACAAAAATCCTCGAGGGTTGGTTGTTGTTAGTTGGAGGCACCCGTTGTTTCGGGCAAGCCATGGATTGATGATTGTTGGTGGAGGGGGAGTATAAACTTTACCATTCTGTTTGGGAACCGCCTATAATGTGTGTAGCATGGAAGATATCGAGATCTCTTGGTTGTTATGTTGACAATGAAAGTATGCCGCTCAAAATATTATTTATCTCTATTTCAAAATCAAGTTGTGGCACCTCTACAAATCCATGCTTCCCTCTGCGAAGGGCCTATCTATTTACTTTTATGTTGAGTCATCATCCTCTTATTAAAAAACACCAGTTGGGGAGCACCGTTGTCATTTGCATGCATTACTATTAATTTATATTGAGTATGACTATGACTGGATCTCTTTTACCATGAATCACAATGTTTAGTCAGACCTTGATCTTCAGGGGTGCTCTGCATTTATGTTTTGCGGTCTCATAAAGGGCTAGCAAGATACCATCTTATTATATCATATTATGATTGTTTTTAGAAAGTGTTGTCATCTGAGATTTATTATTATTGCTCGCTAGCTGATTATGCCATTGATATGAGTAAACATGAGACCTAAATGTTATTATGAATGTGGTTAGTTCATATCTTTGCTGAAAACTTGAATGCCAGCTTTACATATTTGCAACAACAAGAGCAAACAGAGTTTGTAAAAGTTTCACTTTATCACTTTCAGTTTGTCAATTGAATTGCTTTAGGACAAGCAAAGGTTTAAGCTTGGAGGAGTTGATACGTCTCCATCGTATCTACTTTTCCAAACACTTTTGCCCTTGTTTTGGACTCTAACTTGTATGACTTGAATGGAACTAACCCGGACTGATGTTGTTTTCAGCAGAACTGCCATGGTGTTATTTTTGTGCAGAAATAAAAGTTTTCGGAATGACCTGAAAATCCACGGAGCAACTTTTCGGATTTAATAAAAAATATTGGCAAAATAATCAACGTCAGGGGGCCCACACCCTGTCCACGAGGGTGGGGGCGCCTCCCCCCCCCAGGGCGCGCCCCCTGCCTCGTGGGCCCCTGGAGCTCGACTGGCCTCAACTCCAACTCCATATATTCACGTTCGGGAAGAAAAAAATCAGGGAGAAGGATTCATCGCGTTTTATGATACGGAGCCGCCGCCAAGCCCTAAACTCTCTCGGGAGGGCTGATCTGGAGTCCGTTCGGGGCTCCGGAGAGGGGAATCCATCGTCGTCATCATCATCAACCTTCCTCCATCACCAATTTCATGATGTTCACCGTCGTGCATGAGTAATACCATCGTAGGCTTGCTGGACGGTGATGGGTTGGATGAGATTTACCATGTAATCGAGTTAGTTTTGTTAGGGTTTGATCCCTAGTATCCACTATGTTCTAAGATTGATGTTGCTATGACTTTGTTATGCTTAATGCTTGTCACTAGGGCCCGAGTGCCATGATTTCATATCTGAACCTATTATGTTTTCATGAATATATGTGAGTTCTTGATCCTATCATGCAAGTCAATAGTCACCTATTATGTGTTATGATCCGTTAACCCTGAAGTGACAATAATCGGGATACTTACCGGTGATGACCATAGTTTGAGGAGTTCATGTATTCACTAAGTGTTAATGCTTTGGTCCGGTACTCTATTAAAAGGAGGCCTTAATATCCCTTAGTTTCCAATAGGACCCCGCTGCCATGGGAGGGTAGGACAAAAGATGTCGTGCAAGTTCTTTTCCATAGGCACGTATGACTATATTCGGAATACATGCCTACATTACGTACATTGATGAACTGGAGCTAGTTCTGTGTCACCCTATGTTATAACTATTACATGAGGAATCGCATCCGACATAATTATCCATCACTGATCCAATGCCTACGAGCTTTTCACATATTGCTCTTTGCTTAGTTACTTTACCGTTGCCACTGTTACAATTACTATAAAATTGCTACTGTTACTTTTGCTATCGTTATCGTTACTTCCATACTACTTTGCTACTAGATACTTTGCTGCATATTGATGTCTACTACACAACCTTCTTCTTGTAGACGTTGTTGGGCCTCCAAGTGCAGAGGTTTGTAGGACAGTAGCAAATTTCCCTCAAGTGGATGACCTAAGGTTTATCAATCCGTGGGAGGCGTAGGATGAAGATGGTCTCTCTCAAACAACCCTGCAACCAAATAACAAAGAGTCTCTTGTGTCCCCAACACACCGAATACAATGGTAAATTGTATAGGTGCACTAGCTCGGCGAAGAGATGGTGATACAAGTGCAATATGGATGGTAGATATAGGTTTATGTAATCTGAAAATATAAAAACAGCAAGGTAACTAATGATAAAAGTGAGCGCAAATGGTATTGCAATGCTAGGAAACAAGGCCTAGGATTCATACTTTCACTAGTGCAAGTTCTCTCAACAATAATAACATAACTGGATCATATAACTATCCCTCAACATGCAACAAAGAGTCACTCCAAAGACACTAATAGCGGAGAAAAAACAAAGAGATTATTGTAGGGTATGAAACCACCTCAAAGTTATCCTTTCTGATCGATCTATTCAAGAGGCCATAGTAAAATAACACGAAGCTATTATTTCTGTTCGATCTATCATAGAGTTCGTATTAGAATAACACCTTAAGAGACAAATCAACCAAAACCCTAATGTCACCTAGATACTCCAATGTCACCTCAAGTATCCGTGGGCATGATTATACGATATGCATCACACAATCTCAGATTCATCTATTCAACCAACACAAAGTACTTCAAAGAGTGCCCCAAAGTTTATACCGGAGAGTCAAGACGATAACGTGTGCCAACCCCTATGCATAAGTTCATTGAACCCGCAAGTTAATCACCAAAACATACATCAAGTAGATCACGTGAATATCCCATTGTTACCACAGATAAACACGGCAAGACATACATCAAGTGTTCTCAAATCCTTAAAGACTCAATCCGACAAGACAACTTCAAGGGGAAAACTCAATCCATTACAAGAGAGTAGAGGGGGAGAAACATCATAAGATCCAACTATAATAGCAAAGCTCGCTGTCGGTGTCAAAACCAACGGATCTCGGGTAGGGGGTCCCGAACTGTGCGTCTAGGCGGATGGTAACAGGAGACAAGGGACACGATGTTTTTACCCAGGTTCGGGCCCTCTCGATGGAGGTAAAACCCTACTCCTTCTTGATTAATATTGATGATATGGGTAGTACAAGAGTGGATCTACCACGAGATCAAGGAGGCTAAACCCTAGAAGCTAGCCTATGGTATGATTGTTGTAATGGTTGTTCGTCCTACGGACTAAAACCCTCCAGTTTATATAGACACCAGAGAGGGCTAGGGTTACACAGAGTCGGTTACAATGGTAGGAGATCTACATATCTGTATTGCCAAGCTTGCCTTCCACGCCAAGGAAAGTCCCATCCGGACACGGGACGAAGTCTTCAATCTTGTATCTTCATAGTCTTGGAGTCCGGCCGATGATGATAGTTCGGCTATCCGGACACCCCCTAGTCCAGCACTCCCTCAGTAGCCCCTGAACCAGGCTTCAATGATGACAAGTCCGGCACGCATATTGTCTTCGGTGTTGCAAGGCGGGTTCCTCCTCCGAATAATTCATAGAATATTGTGAACACCAGGATAGTGTCCGGCTCTGTAAAATAAATTCCACATACCACCATAGAGAGAATAGTATTTACACAAGTTCAATCTGCTGACGTATTTTGTGGCGTGACGTCACACCACTACCAAGCCTTTACTTGAATCGTTTTTATTATACCACCTCAGCGCGTTTAGCGAAGCGGTTTCCTTGGCACGTCTTGTCAAAGCAGAGATCGTGTCCCCCTTATTCCGGGATTCCCATCAATACCAACGTGGGTAACCCAACTGTGCCATTGATTGTGGCACTTGGGAGATAAGCAAGTTTTACCAGGCCGATGGGGACGCATAGCTTTCGTTCGCCCATATATAGGGATAAGGATCCACCTTTTTTACCTACGCCTTCTTCCTCCTTTGCTTATCCATCTTCAAGACTCGAGCTCCAGCGCCCAAGTCCGCACATCTCGCCTCAACCTTCTCCAGCCATGTCCGGAGCGGAGGCAGTGGATGGCCTCCTCCGCTACGGAGGGGCACATCGAGAACTCCGCGCCACGGATACTTGTCCGGCGACATCACAGACCGGCTGCCCGACGAGGGCAGCTCATCCCCACCCCTGTGCCCCATGAGAGGGTCGATTTCTTCCCCACTTCCTCCGTGGACTGGGCTTCCAACTTCACCCCTTCGTCCGGGGGCTCATGTACTACTACGGCCTGGACTTCCACGATCTAGCGCCAAACTTCATCCTCAACATCTCGGCGTTTATCGTCGGTGCGAGGCCTTCCTGCAGATCCAGCCCCACTTCGCCTTGTGGTGAAGACCTTCAATGTCAAGTCAAGGTGGTGAAGGGCATTCAAGCCGGAGTGCGGAGGCGCCATGGTGGGCAAATGCCCAACGCCACTTGGCTTGAGGGTGCCTTCGTGGAATCCATCAAAGGGTGGCAATCGGGTGGTTCTACATCACCGAGAGCGCGACCCTAAATGGGCAGCGGCCCCGAGTTCAGATCTGGTATCCCCATGCAGCTCACCTCCGGAAAGAGAAGGGCTTTCTATGGGGTAGTTCGAGGAGCTGACCGACTCCATCCTGTCTCTGCACTCGTGAACAAGAAGCTTAAGCTTGTCAACGTGATCCAGGTCATGCTCGTCCGCCGGATTCTCCCCTGCCAGCAACGGGCCTTCAATTTGTGGGAGTTTGATCCGGCACAGCACCGGACCTTGAGTGGGCTCTTCTACACGACGTACGAAGCTGCCTGGAGGGTGCTGTTCAAGGGCGGAGAAGCCCCCGCATCCGCAACTAAAGATTGCGGATTCAGCACGCAGCGCTCGGCCGGCGAGGTAAGCTATGTTATCCTTTATGGGACAGTCATTTCTTTCATAGTTTGTCTCTATGTGGGATCTAAACTCTCAATGCCTTTAACAGGACTGGCAGAAGATGTCCGGACAGGTTAACTGTCCGGCTCCCCTTTCAGAAGGCCCAGCGGACACTCGTTTGACGGGGCTGCTGGTCCCGGCACTTTACGTGGTGCCTGAGAAGAAGGCCAAGAAGAAGGCCACGGGAACCCGAAGGAGTTCCCGGCACCAGGTGGTATCGGACTCATCGTCCGATGACTCCGAGGCGGACTCTCCCGAGGAGGAGGAGAAGAGGCCTCTCTCAGCGGGGAGAGAAGAAGAGGAAGGCCTCCCAACGAGGGCGGCCGAAGGGTCCAAGAAAGGACGGACCCTTCCTCCGGACTGCTCCGCCAACACCGCCGACGGCGACGAGGAGTGGCCTCAAGGGCCAAGCCCTCGCAAGATCGTAAGTGTCCGAATTCTGGATGATTTATAATTTCTCTTTTTGCCACGTGGTGTCCTTCTAACGCCGCATATAACCTGTAGTCCGGCCAAGGACGATCTTCCCGCTTCGTCAAGCGGCTCCTTGGCTACGTCGGATATGGATTCCCTTCCGTCCGCCTCCACCCCTTGTGACGCTGATGATGCCGAGGTGGGATCCCAGGAGGGGACCCGCTAGGAGGGGGAGGCTCCGGAGGTGCCACAGGGCAACCTCCCAGACTTCGCACCAGACTCCGCACCGGAACCTGAAGTGGTTCCGGAGTCCGGCAGGCAGCCCCTTCGTAAGAAGGGCAAGACTGTGACACCAGCGGCCTCCGTCCAACCGGAGGCGCCGGATAACTTGTTGGAGGCGCTCAATGGCGCTTCCATCGAGGAAGAACACCGCACTATCATGAGTGCGGTGACTCAGAAGGTTCAGCTCGCCAAGAGCGGGCTGTCCGAAGCCTGCAGCAGCCTTCTAACACGCTTTGAGGTAAGAAATTTAAAATATGTAATATAATACCACATAGACAGTAGCCCCTGATGCTCGGTTCGGTGTTCGGAAAGAAAAGCCGGAATGAGGATCTAAAAAGATATACGCAGGAGGTCTAAAAATATGTCAATATGGGATTGCAGGATGCGCTGCTGACCTCTGCCGCACTGACTGTGGAGGTCGATGCTTTGAAGCAAAACCTCGAGCGGTGCGAGAGTGAGCTCGGCCGTGCCAAGAAGCAACTCGAGGACAAGGAAGGTGAGTAACACCGTACTAAATTTGTACCTTACATAAAAGGATTTTGGTTGCAAGAGAAATAACAAGGATAACGTGGGTACTCCAGGGGCCACGGACGAGGTGGCGACCCTGAAGGAGGCCGTGTCCGCGGCCGAATGCAATGCGGCCGCGGAACGAGCCGAGCGAGAGAAGCAGGAGGCACGGGTGGCGGAGGTGCAGCAAGAGCTCCAGGCTCTCGTGGAAAAGCATGAGAGTTTGGAGCGCGACTCGAAGACTCGAGAGTCCGAGCTTGCATCGGCTCTTAGAGTGCCAAAGCCGCTAAGGCCGAAGCCCACAAGGCCCTCCAGGAAATCGAGGCGGTGAAGAAAATAGCGGCGGGTAAGGCATTTTTCATGCAAAGCAAGCATGTGAATGTGAATTACCTGTTACTTACCCGAATTCGGAGCTCTCTAGGAGCGTTTGCAGATCTGCCTCGCAGCTTGTCCGATGCTGCCGCTTTCTACTGAGCCGAGGAGGGGAGCTCGACGGAGAAGGTCTTCTGGTCTCAGTATGCTGAGGCCGGACATCCGGTGCCCCTTAGCGACTAGCTGAAGCAGCTGGTCGAGCTCCACAAGGTAGCCGAACAGGCCATGAAGGGCCTCATAGTTCGGCTGTGGCCCAATGAGGCCATGCCTGGGAGCTACTTCGGCCTGGTGCGGCGGCTGGTGGATGCGTGTCCCTGGGTGGAAGTCGTCAAGCACTCAGCCTGCATTGAAGGTGCCCGTCGGGCCCTTGCCCGTGCAAAAGTGCACTGGGGCAGGATGGACGCTGAGAAGCTTCTCACGGACGCGCCGCCGGCGGGCAAGGAGTATCGCACACCCGAAATGTATTATAAGAGTGTCCTGAAGGGTGCCCGCATGATTGCTGGTGAGTGCTCCAAAGATGTAATATTTGAGTAGACTCGCCATGTGTTATCCTGTGCGCTGAAAACTTTGTTCATATGCGCTAAGCAACGCTTATTAATTTAAAATATTACCTTCTGTGCGGCCGTTTATCAAATCTGAGAGATGGCAAGTCGTTGGCTTCAGCCCCCATGCCACGAGTGCTGGGGTGTTCGGGATAAACTTGAGCGCTCTTGTTCCCATTGTTGGGTCCATCTAGGGAGGCGCTCAACACAACGAACGAGGCAACCGGACTTATAATGCTTGAACACTCTCACTTAGCCATAGAATTCTATAATTTTAAATTTCGGCGAAGCCCCTAGTGTTCGGAAGACCGAGTTCGGGGCGCTATCCACGCCTGGGCCGGACAAAGCCGGTTCCTCGCTCTAAGCGGCATAAGTCTTTAGGGACTCGAAAAGACCTCTCGAACAGCGACCAGCTCTCGCCTTATCATGACAGTCAGTTTAGCTTTCTCCACTGAGGCGCTCACCCAGCTCAACCGGGGCGCAATCACAGTGATTCTCCCAGTGCTACCTTAGTCGATAAAACGGAACGTAAGGTACCAAAACATGGGAGCCGGGCAAACCCAACTATTGACCCAAGACATGATTCGGAGCCGATGCATATAATGCTATAAGTTCGGGGTTCCGCACTTGTGAAAGTGTTCGGACTTATCACACCATAATGCGGGGAACTTAAGCCCCTAGTGTATTCGGCCGTGCCAAACTGTACGGATGCAAGATGTCGTAAATGAACATATATATATATAAGAAAGAAATGCAATTATAAGCGAAAAGTGATGCATTGTTTATTCAAGGAATTCTGCGATGAATGCAGAACGAAATAAATAGTGCGGTAAGCAAGGAGTAAGACTATTAAACATGTCGCCCTCCAAGGGTAGGCTGCGGAATGGTGTATGAAAACGGATTTAATGCCCGTAATGGAGACCACCTGGATACTCGCCGTAGCCCTTCTTCTCCCCTGGCTGTTGCATCGTGTGTTCGGTAGGTCTACTGCCGGACAGGGCCTCTGGTGAACGGAGTCATGTGCGTAAAAAAAGAAAAAGAAAAAGAGCCACACACTTGGGAGCCCCTGGTGCAGTTAAGCCGCATTTTGGGCCTGTGGTGGCCGTGCCCCTCCCACTATGCCCATGGTATCTCCAGAGCGTAATAATGTACGCGCAGGACCAGTCTTGCAATTTGGCAGGGGCTGGGGTTGGGGCCGCATTGCTATGCGTGCTCAGAACGTGCCAGGTGGTCTTGTTGTAGGTTACTCCGGGCGCATTTGGTCATGTCCGGTCGCTTAACGGCCGGACGCAAAAATTGCCTTAAGAGGCTGCTCTGTATTTCTGCCGCGAGAGCAGCTGTGTGTTCTCCGCTCGAGGGAGCGTCAGATGTTTCCGCTGACCGTGATGACTCGAGGCCCCGCATCTTGAGCTTGAGGTATGCGACGCGGCACGCGCTGAACTTTGTGAACGCGTCCGTCCGAAAGCAGAGCATGACAGCCGCCATGAACGGGAATATGTCAAGATTAACTCCTCGCCGGAAGTTATCCAGGATTCAAGACCACTTCAGCAGGATCGAGCCTGCATAATTGGCTGTACACCTGGTATGACGCTTTTGAAGGTCGTCTTTGTAGGTTTAATCCTTGAGGGGTCTATGCCCATTTTGCGCACTATATCTTGATAAAGCAGGTTTAGGCTGCTGCCGCCGTCCATCAGGACTCTGGTGAGGTGAAATCCATCGACGATTGGGTCTAAAACCAATGTGGCGAATCCGCCATGGCGGATACTGGTGGGGTGGTCCCTTCGATCAAAAGTGATCGGGCAAGAGGACCATGGATTGAACTTCGGGGCGACTGGCTCCATCGCATATACGTCCCTAAGTGCATGCTTCCGCTCCCTCTTGGGTATGTGGGTTGCATATATCTTGTTTACCGTCCGCACTTGTGGGGGAAAACCCTTCTGTCCTCTATTGTTCGGCGGCCGGGTTTCTTCCTCATCGTTGCTATGCAGCCCCTTGTCATTGTTTTCTGCGATTAACTTGCCTGCCTGCTTGAATACCCAACAATCCCTGTTGGTATGATTGGCTGGCTTTTCGGGGGTGCCGTGTATCTGGCACGAGCGGTCGAGTATTTGGTACAAATTGGACGGACCCGGAGTAGTTCTTTTGAATGGCTTTTTCCGCTGACCGGGTTTGGAGCCTCTGAAACCGGCGTTAACTATCGTATCCTCAGTGTTATCGCCGTTAACGCGGAGTTTGTTTTTGTTGCGATGCGACCTGCCATTGCGGTCCTTGTTATCCGGACTGCCAGAATTTTTGCTGAGGTTGTTACTGCGGGCTAGCCAGCTGTCCTCTCCCGCGCAGAAGCGGGTCATGAGTGATGTGAGGGCTGCCATGGATTTCGGCTTTTCCTGTCCTAGGTGCCGGGCCAGCCACTCGTCGCGGATGTTATGTTTGAAGGCTGCGAGGGCCTCCGCATCCGGACAGTCGACGATTTGATTTTTCTTTGTTAAGAACCGTGTCCATAACAGTCTGGCTGATTCGTCTGGCTGCTGAATTATGTGGCTTAGGTCATCGGCGTCTGGTGGTTGCACATATGTGCCCTGGAAGTTGTCAAGGAATGCGGCTTCCAGGTCCTCCCAACACCCAATTGACTCTGCTGGCAAGCTGTTAAGCCAATGCCGAGCTGGTCCTTTAAGCTTGAGTGGGAGATATTTGATGGCGTGAAGATCGTCACCGCAGGCCATGTGGATATGAAGGAGATAGTGTTCGATCCAAACCGCGGGGTCTGTTGTGCCATCGTAGGATTCAATGTTCATGGGTTTAAACCCTTCAGGATTTGATGAACCATTACTTCATCTGTGAAGCATAGTGGGTGTCGGCGCTCTATATTGGGCAATATCACAACGTAGCTCGAGCGAGCTATGTCATCGTGTTCGCCCGCCGGAGTTGTCAGATCCGCGCGACGGTAGTCTTCGCGATCGTGGGCGCCCACGTGATCCGTAGATCGATCTTGATTGTCTTGCCTTGTCCTCCAATATGTCTCGCAAGTCCGTGCATTCCCCGTGGCTTCGCGGCTTTTCGAGCGGTGCCGGGTATGGTTCTCGCGAGGGTCTAGAGGCCTCTCTGTCGCTGCCACGAGGTGGTCGGTCAACCGACAGCGCAGTGATGAAGGTTTATATGCCTCCTCCTCTAATCGGGGAGCAACTTGCGCTTTGGGTAGCTTTGGAGGGCGCTCGAGTTCATGCTCTTCGCCGCAAGGACTTGGTCCATCCGTCGGCCAGCAGGTCTTGATCAGCTCAAGCTGTTGCTGCTTTTTCTTTAGGCTGTTCGCCGTGGCCATTAGCCTGCGCTTAAAACGCTCTTGTTCGACAGATCCTCGGCACGCATTTTATTGGCTGTCGTTGAGGCTTGCCTCGTCTCCGGAGGGAGGCATGTAATTATCATCCTCTACCTCTTCGTCTGCCGCTCTCTCGTGAGGGCTGGCTTCTCCGTCCTCCTGTGCTGAATCTTGCTGGAGGGGGTTGTCTTCGGCACTCTCTGGGGTGTTATTCTCTCCGGTGCCGGAATCTCCATTCTTGTTGTGGCGGGATTTAGAGCGGCGCCGCTGACGCCAGCGCTTGGGCTGTTTCTTGGAGGAGCCTTCCTCCGCTGCATCCTCGCCGTTCCCATCCTTTCGGATGTCCATCATGTATATGTCGTATGAAGAGGTGGTCTTCCAGTGCCCCATAGGCGCTGTTTCTTGGTTGTCTCCGCATCGCCGCCCATACCGCCGATGTCTTGAGTCGTAATTCAGCATGTCGGTTAGATCGCCGACAGTGGCTACAAAGTGGGTGGTGGGTGGGCTTTGAATTTCTTCGACGTCCGCATCCCAACCGTCCTGACCGCAGTCCGGCCAGGGCTCTCCTGATAACGAGAGATACTTTAGCGAATTCAGGATGTCGCCAAAGGGTGAGTGCTGAAAGATGTCCGCGGCGGTGAACTCCATGATTGGCACCCAATCGGATTCGATTGGTAGGGGCGCAGGAGGTTCGGAGTCCGGCGAGGAGTCCGGCACCTCGGAGTCACAAGCTTTACAAGGGACAAGGTCAGATTCGCACCATCGCCAGAGGTTGCAGCCCCGAGGCGGTGTCTAGCCACCCGCCCTCGACCGCACGATCGGCTCGAACTAAGGGTTGAGCGGACTCATGTGCGGCCTCCCGCACCGTCCGCAGCAGAGCTAAATCATGCCCATCGTGATAAAGGCGGCGCGCTCGGTCAGGTTTCGAATCCGTCGGAGATCAAGTCTCCGCGGATGTCAGCCGTGAAGTTTAGAATTCCAAATCTGACCTGACGGTCAGGGGCGTAGCTTTCGATCTGCTCCAGATGGCCAAGCGAATTGGCCCGCAGTGCAAAGCCGCCGAATACGACGATCTGTCCGGGGAGAAAAGTATTACCCTGGACTGCATCGTTGTTGATGATCGAAGGAGCCATCAAGCCTATCAGTGACGACACAGAGGAACTCTCAATGAAAGCACCAATGTCGGTGTCAAAACCGGCGGATCTCGGGTAGGGGGTCCCGAACTGTGCGTCTAGGCGGATGGTAACAGGAGACAAGGGACAAGATGTTTTTACCCAGGTTCGGGCCCTCTCGATGGAGGTAAAACCCTACTCCCGCTTGATTAATATTGATGATATGGGGAGTACAAGAGTGGATCTACCACGAGATCAAGGAGGCTAAACCCTAGAAGCTAGCCTATGGTATGATTGTTGTAATGGTTGTTCGTCCTACGGACTAAAACCCTCCGGTTTATATAGACACCGGAGATGGCTAGGGTTACACAGAGTCGGTTACAATCGTAGGAGATCTACATATCCGCATTGCCAAGCTTGCCTTCCACGCCAAGGAAAGTCCCTTCCGGACACGGGACGAAGTCTTCAATCTTGTATCTTCATAGTCTTGGAGTCCGGCCGATGATGATAGTTCGGCTATCCGGACACCCCCTAGTCCAGGACTCCCTCACTCGCGATACATCAAGATCATATCACCTCAAGAACACGAGAGAGAGAGAGAGAGAGAGAGAGAGAGCGAGAGAAATCAAACACATAGTTACTGGTAAATACCCTCAGCCCCGAGGGTGAACTACTCCCTCCTCGTCATGGAGAGCGCCGGGATGATGAAGATGGCCACCGGTGATGGATTCCCCCTCCGGCAGGGTGCCGGAACGGGCTCCCGAGAGGTTTTTTGGTGGCTACAGAGGCTTGCGGCGGCGGAACTCACGATCTAGATTATTTTCTGGAGGTTTCAGTATTTATAGGAATTTTTGGTGTAGGTCTCATGTCAGGGGGGTTTCCGGGCTGTCCACGAGGCAGGGGGCGCGCCCAGGGAAAGTGGGCGGGTGGGCCACCCTCGTGGGCAGCCCGGGACTCTCCTGGTCCAACTCTTTCGCTCCATGGGCTTCTTTTGGTCCACAAAAAATCGTCAAAAATTAGCACGTCAATTGGACTCCGTTTGGTATTCCTTTTCTATAAAACTCAGAAACAAGGAAAAAACAAAAACTGGCACTGGGCTCTAGTTTAATAGGTTAGTCCCAAAAATGATATAAAAGTGTAAAGTAAATCCCATAAACATCCAAAATAGGTAATATAATAGCATGGAACAATCAAAATATAGATACGCCGGAGACGATAAAGCATCCCCAAGCTTCATTCCTGCTCGTCCTCGAGTAGGTAAATGATAAAAACAGAATTTTTGATGTGGAATGCTACCTAGCATATTTCTCAGTGTAATTTTATTTGTTGTGGCATGGAGTGGGAGATATTTGATGGCGTGAAGATCGTCACCGCAGGCCATGTGGATATGAAGGAGATAGTGTTCGATCGAAACCGCGGGGTCTGTTGTGCCATCGTAGGATTCAATGTTCATGGGTTTAAACCCTTCAGGGATTTGATGAACCATTACTTCATCTGTGAAGCATAGTGGGTGTGCGGCGCCTCTATATTGGGCAATATCACAACGTAGCTCGAGCGAGCTATGTCTACTGTGTTCGGCCCGGCCGGAGTTGCTGTATCCGGCGCGACGGTAGTCTTCGCGCATCGTGGGGCGCCCACGTGATCCGTAGATCGATCTTGATTGTCTTGCCTTGTCCTCCAATATGTCTCGCAAGTCCGGTGCATTCCCCCGTGGCTTCGTGCTTTTCGAGCGGTGCCGGGTATGGTTCTGGCGGAGGGTCTAGAGGCCTCTCTGTCGCGGCCACAAGGTGGTCGGTCAACCGTATTGTGCGCAGGTGATGAAGGTTTATATGCCTCCTCCTCTAATCGGGGGAGCAACTTGCGTTTTGGGTAGCTTTTGGAGGGGCGTTCGAGTTCATGCTCTTCGGCCGCAAGGACTTCGGTCCATCTGTCGGCCAGCAGGTCTTGATCAGCTCGAAGCTGTTGCTGCTTTTTCTTTAGGCTGTTCGCCGTGGCCATTAGCCTGCGTTTAAAATGCTCTTGTTCGACAGATCCTCGGGCACGGCAATTAAATGCGTCGTTGAGGCTTGCCTCGTCTCCGGAGGAGGCATGTAATTATCATCCTCTACCTCTTCGCCCCGCGCGCTCTCGTGAGGGCTGGCTTCTCCGTCCTCTGTGCTGAATCTTCTTTGGAGGGGTTGTCTTCGCACTCTCTGGGGTGTTATTCTCTCCGGTGCCGGAATCTCCATTCTTGTTGTGGCGGGATTTAGAGCGGCGCCGCTGACGCCAGCGCTTGGGCTGTTTCTTGGAGGAGCCTTCCTCCGCTGCATCCTCGCCGTTCCCATCCTTTCGGATGTCCATCATGTATATGTCGTATGAAGAGGTGGTCTTCCAGTGCCCCATAGGCGCTGTTTCTTGGTTGTCTCCGGCATCGTCGTCCATACCGTCGATGTCTTCGGAGTCGTAATCTAGCATGTCGGTTAGATCGTCGACAGTGGCTACAAAGTGGGTGGTGGGTGGGCTTTGAATTTCTTCGACGTCGCATCCCAACCGTCCTGACCGCAGTCCGGCCAGGGCTCTCCTGATAACGAGAGATACTTTAGCGAATTCAGGATGTCGCCAAAGGGTGAGTACTGAAAGATGTCCGCGGCGGTGAACTCCATGATTGGCACCCAATCGGATTCGATTGGTAGGGGCGCAGGAGGTTCGGAGTCCGGCGAGGAGTCCGGCACCTCGGAGTCACAAGCTTTACAAGGGACAAGGTCAGTATTCGGCACCATCGCCGTAGAGGTTGCAGCCCCCGAGGCGGTGTCTAGCCACCCGTCCTCGATCTGCACGATCGGCTCCGAACTAAGGGTTGGAGCGGACTCATGTGCGGCCTCCCGGGCACTGTCCGGCAGCAGAGCTAAATCATGCCCATCGTGACAGTGCGGCGCGCTCGGCTGTGGCTCGAATCCGTCGGAGATCAAGTCTCCGCGGATGTCAGCCGTGAAGTTTAGAATTCCAAATCTGACCTGACGGTCAGGGGCGTAGCTTTCGATCTGCTCCAGATGGCCTGCTTAATTGGCCCGCGATGCAAAGCCGCCCGAATCTGACGATCTGTCCGGGAGAAAAGTATTACCCTGGACTGCATCGTTGTTGATGATCGAAGGAGCCATCAAGCCTATCAGTGACGACACAGAGGAACTCTCAATGAAAGCACCAATGTCGGTGTCAAAACCGGCGGATCTCGGGTAGGGGGTCCCGAACTGTGCGTCTAGGCGGATGGTAACAGGAGACAAGGGACAAGATGTTTTTACCCAGGTTCGGGCCCTCTCGATGGAGGTAAAACCCTACTCCCGCTTGATTAATATTGATGATATGGGGAGTACAAGAGTGGATCTACCACGAGATCAAGGAGGCTAAACCCTAGAAGCTAGCCTATGGTATGATTGTTGTAATGGTTGTTCGTCCTACGGACTAAAACCCTCCGGTTTATATAGACACCGGAGAGGGCTAGGGTTACACAGAGTCGGTTACAATCGTAGGAGATCTACATATCCGCATTGCCAAGCTTGCCTTCCACGCCAAGGAAAGTCCCTTCCGGACACGGGACGAAGTCTTCAATCTTGTATCTTCATAGTCTTGGAGTCCGGCCGATGATGATAGTTCGGCTATCCGGACACCCCCTAGTCCAGGACTCCCTCACTCGCGATACATCAAGATCATATCACCTCAAGAACACGAGAGAGAGAGAGATAGAGAGAGAGAGAGAGAGAGAGAGAGAGAGAGAGAGCGAGAGAAATCAAACACATAGTTACTGGTAAATACCCTCAGCCCCGAGGGTGAACTACTCCCTCCTCGTCATGGAGAGCGCCGGGATGATGAAGATGGCCACCGGTGATGGATTCCCCCTCCGGCAGGGTGCCGGAACGGGCTCCCGAGAGGTTTTTTGGTGGCTACAGAGGCTTGCGGCGGCGGAACTCACGATCTAGATTATTTTCTGGAGGTTTCAGTATTTATAGGAATTTTTGGTGTAGGTCTCATGTCAGGGGGGTTTCCGGGCTGTCCACGAGGCAGGGGGCGCGCCCAGGGAAAGTGGGCGCGTGGGCCACCCTCGTGGGCAGCCCGGGACTCTCCTGGTCCAACTCTTTCGCTCCATGGGCTTCTTTTGGTCCACAAAAAATCGTCAAAAATTAGCACGTCAATTGGACTCCATTTGGTATTCCTTTTCTATAAAACTCAGAAACAAGGAAAAAACAAAAACTGGCATTGGGCTCTAGTTTAATAGGTTAGTCCCAAAAATGATATAAAAGTGTAAAGTAAATCCCATAAACATCCAAAATAGGTAATATAATATCATGGAACAATCAAAAAATATAGATACGTCGGAGACGTATAAAGCATCCCCAAGCTTCATTCCTGCTCGTCCTCGAGTAGGTAAATGATAAAAACAGAATTTTTGATGTGGAATGCTACCTAGCATATTTCTCAGTGTAATTTTATTTGTTGTGGCATGAATGTTCAGATCCAAAAGATTCAAAATAAAAGTTCATGTTGACATAAGAAATAGTAATACTTCAAGCATACTAACTAAGCAATCATGTGTTCTCAAAATAACATGGCATTAGAAGGTTCATCCCTACAAAATCATATAGTTAGGCTATGTTTCATTTTCATCACACAGAATACTCCCATAAAGAGCAGTCTCTATTTCAGCCAAGCAATTGGTTCATACTTTTTAACGCGCTTCAGCCTTTTTTAACTCTGACGCAATACATGAGTGTGAGCCATGGATATAGCACTATGGGTGGAATAGAATATGATGATGGAGGTTGTGTGGAGAAGACAAAAAGAGAGAAATTCTCACAATGATGAGGCTAATCAACGGGCTATGGAGATGCCCATCAATTGATGTCAACATGAGGAGTAGGGATTGCCATGCAACGGATGCACTAGAGCTATAAATGTATGAAATCTCAACAAAAGAAACTAAGTGGGTGTGCATCCAACTTGCTTGCTCACGAAGACCTAGGGCATTTTGAGGAAGCCCATCGTAGGAATATACAAGCCAAGTTCTATGATGAAAAATTCCCACTAGTATATGAAAGTGACAACATAAAAGACTTTCTTATAAAGAACATGGTGCTACTTTGAAGCACAAGTGTGGAAAAGGGTAGTAACATTGCCCCCTTTTTATTTTCTTTTATTTTCTTTTTTTCTTTTTGGGCCTTTCTTTTTTCTTCTTTTTGGCCTTTCTTTTTTTCTTTGGCCTTTCTTTTTTTGGCCTTTCTTTTTTTATTTGGGGACAATGCTCTAATAATAATGATCATCACACTTCTATTTATTTACAACTCATGAATTACAACTCAATACTAGAACAAGATATGACTCTATATGAATGCCTCCGGCGGTGTACCGGGATGGGCAATGAATCAAGAGTGACATGTATGAAAAATTATGCATGGTGGCTTTGCCACAAATACGATGTCAACTACATGATCATGCAAGGCAATATGACAATGATGATGCGTGTCATGATAAACGGAATAGTGGAAAGTTGCATGGCAATATATCTCGGAATGGCTATGGAAATGCCATAATAGGTAGGTATGGTGGCTGTTTTGAGGAAGATATAAGGAGGTTTATGTGTGATAGAGCGTATCGTAGCACGGGGTTTGGATGCATCGGTGAAGTTTGCACCAACTCTCAAGGTGAGAAAGGGCAATGCACGGTACCGAAGAGGCTAGCAATGATGGAAACGTAAAAGTGCGTATAATCCATGGACTCACATTAGTCATAAAGAACTCATATACTTATTGCAAAAGTTTTATTAGCCCTCGAAGCAAAGTACTACGCCGCATGCTCCTAGGGGGAGGTTGGTAGGAGTTAACCATCGCGCGCCCCCAACCTCCACTCAAGGGAAGGCAATCAAAAGAGCACTCCATGCAATAAATTTGTTACACAACTTTTACCATACGTGCATGCTACAGGACTTGCCAACTTCAACACAAGTATTCTTTAAATTCATAATCACCCAACTAGCATGACTCTAATATCACCACCTCCATATCTCAAAATAATTATCAAGTATCAAATTGATCATAGCATCTCAATTCACTTCCTATGATAGTTTTTATTATACCCAACTTGGATGCCCATCATTCTAGGACCAATTTTATAACCATAGGAAATACCATGCTGTTCTAAGAGACTCTCAAAATAATATAAGTGAAGCATGAGAGATTAATAGTTTCTACAATATTAAGCCACCACCGTGCTCTAAAAGATATAAGTTAAGTACTAGAGCAAATAACAAACTACTCCGAAATATATAAGTGAAGATCAATGAGTAGTCAAATATTTATGCAACTATGTGAAGACTCTCTAACATTTAAGAATTTCAGATCTTGGTATTTTATTCAAATAGCAAGCAAAACAAAATAAAACAAAATGACGCTCCAAGCAAAACACATATCATGTGGCGAATAAAAATATAGCTCTAAGTAAAGTTACCGATGGATGAAGACGAAAGAGGGGATGCCATCCGGGGAATCCCCAAGCTTAGGCTCTTGGTTGGCCTTGAATATTACCTTGGGGTGCCTTGGGCATCCCCAAGCTTAGGCTCTTGCCACTCCTTATTCCATAGTCCGTCGAATCTTTACCCAAAACTTGAAAACTTCACAACACAAAACTCAACAAAAACTCGTAAGCTCCGTCAGTATAAGAAAATAAATCACCACTTAGATACTGTTGTGAACACATTCTAAATTCATATTGGTGTAATATCTACTGTATTCCAACTTCTCTATGGTTCATACCCTCCTATAATACTCATAGATTGATCAAAATAAGCAAACAACACATAGAAAACAGAATCTGTCAAAAGCAGAACAGTCTGTAGTAATCTGTATCAAACATATACTTATGGAACTCCAAAAATCTTACCAAATTAGGAAGTCCTAAGAAATTTGTGTACCAATCCAGAGAAAAAAAGAATCAGATCAAAATCACGTCTCTGTGAACTATCAAAACTATTTACTGGGTGAAAAAGTTTCTAATTTTCAGCAGGATGAACACAACTATCACCGTAAGCTATCCTAAAGGTCTTACTTGGCACTTTATTGAAACAAATACTATAAAACATGCTTGCTACAGTAGCATAATCATGTGGACACACAAAAACAGTAGGGGTAAATATTGGGTTGTCTCCCAACAAGCGCTTTTCTTTAATGCCTTTCTAGCTAGGCATGATGATGACAATGATGCTCACACAAAAGATAAGAATTGAAACATAAATAGAGCATCATGAAGCATATGACTAGCACATTTAAGCCTAACCCTCTTCCTATGCATAGGGATTTTGTGAGCAAACAACTTATGGGAACAATAATCAACTAGCATAGGAAGGTAAAACAAGCATAGCTTCAAGATTTTCAACACATAGAGAGGAAATTTGATATTATTGCAATTCCTACAAGCATATGTTCCTCCCTCATAATAATGTTCAGTAGCATCATGAATGAATTGAACAATATAACCAGCACCTAAAGCATTCTTTTCATGATCTACAAGCTTACTTTTGATGTCATATTTGATACTCTAAGCTTTGGAAGCATACAAAATATAAAATTTACAAATGAGAAAATATACTCAATAGGAATAAAGGACACATGAACTCTATCATCCACATAAGCAAAATTCTATCATAAATTTCTTCAAGATTTTCAACACATAGAGAGGAAATTTGATATTATTCTACAAGTATATTAGCATCATGAATGAATTGAACAATATAACCAGCACCTAAAAATATTCAAATAGCGAGCAAACTCAACAAAATAACTATCATGTGAAGCATAATCCAATTGAAAATTAAAATCAATATGACAAGTTTCATGGTTATCTTTATTCTTTATAGCATACGTGTCATCACAATAATCATCATAAATAGGAGGCATGCTTTCATCATAATAAATTTGCTCATCAAAACTTGGGGGACAAAAAATATCATCTTTATCAAACATAGCTTCCCCAGGCTTTTAGCTTTGCATATCACTAGCATCATGGGTATTCAAAGAACTCATACTAACAACATTGCAATCATGCTCATCATTCAAAGATTTAGTGCCAAACATTTTAATGCATTCTTCCTCTAGCAACTGAGCACAATTATCGGAATCCTTTTTTTCACGAAAGACATTAAAAAGATGAAGCATATGAGGCACCCTCAATTCCATTTTTTGTAGTTTTCTTTTATAGAGTAAACTAGCAATAAAACAAGAAACTAAAAGATTCGATTGCAAGATATAAAGATATACCTTCAAGCACTCACCTCCCCGCAACGGCGCCAGAAAAGAGCTTGATGTCTACTACACAACCTTCTTCTTGTAGACGTTGTTGGGCCTCCAAGTGTAGAGGTTTGTAGGACAGTAGAAAATTTCCCTCAAGTGGATGACCTAAGGTTTATCAATCCGTGGGAGGCGCAGGATGGAGATGGTCTCTCTCAAACAACCCTTCAACCAAATAGCAAAGAGTCTCTTGTGTCCCCAACACACCCAATACAATGGTAAATTGTATAGGTGCACTAGTTCGGCGAAGAGATGGTGATACAAGTGCAATATGGATGGTAGATATAGGTTTTTGTATTCTGAAAATATAAAAACAGCAAGATAACTAATGATAAAAGTGATCGTAAACGGTATTGCAATGCTAGGAAACAAGGCCTAGGATTCATACTTTCACTAGTGCAAGTTCTCTCAACAATAATAACATAACTGGATCATATAACTATGCCTCCACATGCAACAAAGAGACACTCCAAAGTCACTAGTAGCAGAGAACAAATGAAGAGATTACTGTAGGGTACGAAACCACCTCAGAGTTCGTAGAGTTCTTAGAGTCACTAGTAGCAGAGAACAAATGAAGAGAACAATCGATCTATTCAAGAGTCCGTAGTAAAATAACACGAAGCTATTCTTTTCGTTTGATCTATCATAGAGTTCGTACTAGAATAACACCTTAAGACACAAATCAACCAAAACCCTAATGTCACCTAGATACTCCAATGTCACCTCAAGTATCCGTGGGCATGATTATACGATATGCATCACACAATGTCAGATTCATCTATTTAACCAACATAAAGTACTTCAAAGAGTGCCCCAAAGTTTCTACCGGAGAGTCAAGACGAAAGCGTGTGCCAACCCCTATGCATAAGTTCATTGAACCCGCAAGTTGATCACCAAAACATACATCAAGTAGATCACGTCAATATCCCATTGTCACCACAGATAAACACGGCAAGACATACATCAAGTCTTCTCAAATCCTTAAAGACTCAATCCGACAAGACAACTTCAAGTGGAAAACTCAATCCATTACAAGAGAGTAGAGGGGGAGAAACATCATAAGATCCAACTATAATAGCGAAGCTGACGATACATCAAGATCGTATCACCTCAAGAACACGAGAGAGAGAGAGAGATCAAACACATAGCTACTGGTACATACCCTCAGCCCTGAGGGTGAACTACTCCCTCCTCGTCATGGAGAGCGTCGGGATGATGAAGGTGGCCACCGGTGATCGGTTCCCCCTCCGGCAGGGTGCCAGAACGGGCTCCCGAGAGGTTTTTTGGTGGTTACAGAGGCTTGCGGCGGCGGAACTCCCGATCTAGGTTATTTTCTGGAAGTTTTAGTATTTATAGGATTTTTTGGCGTAGGTATCACGTCAGGGGGGTTTCCGGGCTGTCCACAAGGCAGGGGGGCGCCGAGGGAAAGTGGGCACGCATGCCACCCTCTTGGGCAGCCCGGGACTCTCCTGGCCCAACTCTTTCGCTGCAGGGGCTTCTTTTGGTCCACAAAAATGTCAAAAATTGGCACGTCAATTGGACTTCGTTTGGTATTCCTTTTCTGTAAAACTCAAAAACAAGGAAAAACAGAAACTGGCACTGGGCTCTAGGTTAATAGTTTAGTCCCAAAAATGATATAAAAGTGTAAAGTAAAGCCCATAAACATCCAAAACAGGTAATATAATAGCATGGAACAATCAAAAATTATAGATACGTCGGAGACGTATCACATATATTAAGTCTTTCAGGTGTGGATGAATTGACAACTCAACTGCTAATACTTGGGAATATTCTATGAATCCCCTTGCGTCGACTCAATAATTGGGTTGAATACTCTACCCTCGAAAATTGTTGTGATCCCCTATACTTGTGGGTTATCAACGCACTCTCACAATTCCGCAATTTGCTAGCCTCTTCAGTACCATGCATTGCCCTTTCTTACCTCGATAGTCGGTACAAACTTCGCCGGTGCATCCAAACCCTGTGATATGATACGCTCTATCACACATAAGCCTCTTTATATCTTGCTCATAACAGCCACCATACCTACCTATTATGGCATTTCCATAGCCATTCCGAGATATATTGCCATGCAACTTCCACCATTCCGTTTATATGACACACAGCATCATTGTCATATTGCTTTGCATGATCATATATCTGACATAGTATTTGTGTCTCAGCCAACGTTCATCATTTTTTTAATACATGCTACTCTAGATCATTGCACATCCTGGTACACTACCAGAGGCATTCATATAGAGTCATATGTTTAAGATTTATCGAGTTGTAAGTAAATAGAAGTGTGATGATCATCATTATTAGAGCATTGTCCCAATGAGGAAGTAAAAGAAACAGGCCAAATAGAGCCCAACAAAAAAATGAGAGAAAAAGAGAGAAAGAGCAATGTTACTATCCTTTTCCACACTTGTGCTTCAAAGTAGCACCATGTTTTTCATATAGAGAGTCTCCTATGTTGTCACTTTCATATACTAGTCAGAATTTTTCATTATAGAACTTGTCTTGTATATTCCGATGATGGGCTTCCTCAAATGCATGAGGTCTTCAGAGCAAGCAAGTTGGATGCACACTGATACGTCTCCAACGTATCTATAATTTTTTATTGTTCCATGCAATTATATTACCCGTTTTGGATGTTTATGGGCTTTACTTTACACATTTATATCATTTTTGGGACTAACCTACTAACCGGAGGCCCAGCCCGTATTGCTGTTTTTTTTCCTATTTCAGTGTTTCGAAGAAAAGGAATATCAAACGGAGTCCAAACGGAATGAAACCTTCGGGAGCATGATTTTTGGAACGAGCGTGATCCAAAGGACTCGGAGTGCAAGTCAATAAGCAATCGAGGCGGCCACGAGGGTGGAGGGCACCCCCCTACTGGGCGTGCCCCCCTATCTCGTGGGCCCCTCGGGTGTCCACCAACCTACTTCTTCCTCCTATATATACCCACGTACCCCGAGAACATCAGAGGCCACCCTGAAAAACTATTTCCACCACCATAACCTTCTGTATCCGTGAGATCCCATCTTGGAGCCTTCGCCGGCACTTCACCGGAGGGGAAATCGACCACGGAGGGCTTCTTCATCAACACCATAGCCTCTCCGATGAGTTGTGAGTAGTTTACCACATACCTTCGGGTCCGTAGTTATTAGCTAGATGGCTTCTTCTCTCTCTTTGAATCTCAATACCATGTTCTCCTCGATCTTCTTGGAGATCTATTCGATGTAACTCTTTTTGCGGTGTGTTTGTCGAGATCCGATGAATTGTGGGTTTATGATCAAGTTTATCTATGAGAAATATTTGAATCTCCTCTGAATTCTTATATGTGTGATTAAGTTATCTTTGGAAGTCTCTTCGAATTATCAGTTTGGTTTAGCCTACTAGATTGATCTTTCTTGCAATGGGAGAAGTGCTTAGCTTTGGGTTCAATCTTGCGGTGTCCTTTCCCAAAGGATGTTAGGGCAGCAAGGCACGTATTGTATTGTTGCCATTGAGGATAAAAAGATGGGGTTTATATCATATTGCATGAGTTTATCCCTCTACATCATGTCATCTTTCTTAATGCGTTACTCTGTTCTTTATGAACTTAATACTCTAGATGCATGCTGGATAGCGGTCGATGTGTGGAGTAATAGTAGTAGATACAGGAAGGAGTCGGTAATCTCATAATTATTCGCTTTTCTATTAATTGCTCGACAGTAATTTGTTCACCCACCGTAATACTTATGCTATCTTGAGAGAAGCCACTAGTGAAACCTATGGCCCCCGGGTCTATCTTTTATCATATAAGCTTTCAATCTACTTTTATTTGCATCTTTACTTTTCCAATCTATATTATAAAATACCAAAAATATATTTATCTTATCATATTATCTCTATCAGATCTCACTTTCGCAAGTGGTTGTGAAGGGATTGACAACCCCTTTATTGTGTTGGTTGCGAGTTCTTGTTTGTTTGTGTAGGTGCGTGGGACTTTTGAGGAGCCTCCTACTAGATTGATACCTTGGTTCTCAAAAACTGAGGAAAATACTTACGCTACTATTGCTGCATCACCCTTTCCTCTTTAAGGAAAACCAACGCAAGCTCAAGACGTAGCACACACCCACTTAGTTTTTAGTTTGAGCTTTCATACACTTATACCTCTTACTGCATCCGTTGCATGGCTGTCCCTACTCCTCGCAATGACATCAATTGATGGGCATCTCCATAGCCCGTTGATTAGCCGCATCGATATGAGACTATCTTCCTTTCTGAATTCCCCTTATTAATCTCTATCACCGCATTCTATTCCACCCATCGTGCTATGTCCATGGGTTACACTCATGTATTGTATATGAACCAATTTCTCGGCTTGTCATCGGGGTTGTGCATGATAAATACTTTGTGTTAAGAAGATGGAGCATGACAAGACATCTTCAGCATTCTTCAGCATTTTTATTTTGAAAGGCATGATTCTTTGTTGGTATGCCTGAGTATTGATGTCTTTATATCAAATTATAGATTAATGCTTTGAATCTTTCGGATCTTAATATTCATACGCTAAAAAAAGATTGCATGATGAACATGTTAGGTAGGATTCCACATAAAAAATTATGTTTTTATCATTTACCTACTCGAGGACGTGCGGGAATTAAGCTTGGGGAGGCTTGATACGTCTCCAACGTATCTATAATTTTTTATTGTCACATGCTATTATAGTATCAATCATGGATGGTTTATATGTAATTTTATATCATTTTTGGAACTAACCTATTAACTTAGTGCCTAGTGCCAGTTGTTATTTTTTGCTTGTTTTTGGCTCTTCAGAAAATCAATATCAAACGGAGTCCAAACGGAGAAAATCTTTGGATTAATTTGTTCTGGACCAGAAGGGACCCACGAAGATTAGGGAGAAGACTAGAAGAGCCACGAGGGAGCGACAAGCTCACTAGGCTTGCCCCAAGGGGGCGCCCCTTGAGCTTGTGGGCCCCTCATGGCACCTATTGACCTAATTCCACCTCTATAAATTCACAAATATTCCCAAGACTGTAGAGAGCCACTAGAAACACTTTTTCGGCCACCATAAGTCTTTGTCCTTCCACGATCCCATTTGGAGGCCTTTTTTGGTACTCTGCCAGAGGGGTAACCGATCACGGAGGGCTTCTATATCAAACTTACTGCCATATCGATGATGCGTAAGTATTTTACCATAGACCTACTGGTCCATAGCTAGTAGCTAGATTGCTTCTTCTCTCTCTTTGATATTCAATAGCATGTTATCCTCGATGTTCTTCGAGATCTATTTGATGTGATCCTTTTTTGCGGTGTGTTTGTTGGGATCCGATGAATTGTAGGTTTATGATCTGAATATTCATGAGAAATATTTGAGTCTTCTGAAATTATTTATGCATGATAGTTATAGCTTTGTATTTCTCTTTGATCTATCTGTTTTGTTTGTCCAACTATATTCATTTATCTTCAGTGGGAGAGGTGCTTTGTGATGGGTTCAATCTTGTGGTGCTCTATCCCAGTGACAGAAAGGAACTAGACACGTGTTTGTATTGTTTCCATTAAGGATTAAACGATAGGGTTTATTCATATTAGTTGAGTTTACTTTGTCTACATCATGTCATCTTGCTTAAGGCGTTACTCTGTTTCTATCAACTGAATACCCTAGATGCATGTTGGGTTGTAGTCAATGGGTGGAGTAATAGTAGTAGATGCAGGTAGGAGATCTACTTGTCTCGGACGTGATGCCTATATACATAATCATTGCCTTGAATGTCGTCATAACTATGCACTTTTCTATCAATTACCCAATAGTAATTTGTTCACCCACCATATGCTATGTGCTCGAGAGAGAAGCCTCTAGTGAAAACTATGGCCCCAGTGTCTACTTTTATCATATATAAAAACACAAAATACTTTGCTGCAATTCTTACTTTATTTTTATTTTATCTTTACATTTATCTATCTACCACTACAAGATTTAATCCTTGCAAATAACCGCCAAGGGGATTGACAACCCTCTTGTTTGCGTTGGGTGCAAGTATTTGCTTTTGTGTGTGCAAGTGTTGTTCACGAGGTTGTGTGCGATTCTCTTACTGGATTGATAACCTTGGTTATTAACCGAGGGAAATACTTATCTCCCTCCAACCTATATATACTAGGAGTTTTGTGCTCTTTTATGGATACAAGTTTTGGAGCTTCCACTATTTCTTCTAGTTCTAGTTATAGTTGGTCCTAGTTGACTAATTAGAGCTAGCCTAATCCTCTTGTCCTCATAATTAGAATCCATGTGTGGTTCTAATCTCCACCCTCTAATTCTCTGGCAACAATTAGCTATGGACTGCGAAGTACTGCCGGATCGTGAAAGTTGCACGCTTGCAACCAAGTAGAGAGGTCGTGCTTTCGGTCCTCGGTTCGAGGGACTATCCGTGGGCGGTATGAGGGATCGTTCATCGACGGTTCGAGAGACTCCAAGTATGATTTTCACCGACAAATTCTTCTTCTGCTGCAACTCGATGACGGTAACGATCGAGATCCCAACTAGTTATGCATTTTGTTATTGATCTTGGGTGATCGTAGGTGCAACAATTTTGCTTTAAACTACGTTTCCCAACATCCTAGACAAAGGGGTGCTAACCTGTACGGCCTGTGGTCCATGGGTCGGGCTTCTGGCCCGCCGATCATCAAGATGAAAACCTCCGAGGGCTTGGCGTGTACTTCAAGGATTACTCTGTAGCCGGCATGTCAAAAACTGACCATGTGTACAAACTAGGTACCCCAAGTGCATATATAAGCCAAGGGGTTTTAGTCTTTAGAGGCACGATTATCAGCTGTAGGGTTTAGAACATGATCATATGATCTTGTGGTAGATCGTCTGACCTCTGTACTCCATCACATCAATACAAGACGATCTCTGTACTCCATTACATCAATACAATCAAAGCAGGATGTAGGGTTTTACGTCTTCGCGTTGGCCCAAACGTGGGTAAACATCGTCTCCCTTCGTCCTCTATTACCATTGTTCCTAGAACTACAGCCCGGGACACCCTACCAGAGATCAGCCTGTTTTAGTACCGACAACCCTAGTCTCCGGCAGCGGTTGAGCTCCTAGATCTCCAACACCGTATTGTCCTTGTCATTCCATCACCCTCTCTTCCCCGTCGTCTCCAGCTCTAGCAGGTCGTCCCCGTCATCTACCATGGTTGTAAGCACCTATATCCCCCCTCCTGCCCCCACCGTCAGCTCATTAGCTCCTTAATTCCAACTTACGACCGATTTCGCGGTTACTTATGCAACATTGATTTAATTAGGACGAATGGATGAAGCTTGTCATTTAGACAACAATCCTAATAGTTGTGGTTCATGTCTGGTTCCTTTTGGTCCAAAAGAGAGCCCTTCGTCTCAATTCTAGACCCATTCAGGCAATGAGGTTGCTTCAAGATAGCATCCACTGCTCTATTGATGAGCAAGTAGCAATTTCTCTTCGTGTTATTGGACAAACTAGAGATTTTGAGTGATTCACAACACATGGGGAAGATCCATTGAGACGATGTCCGGGTATTTCAAGCAAGTCTTGTTTGCTATTGGAGAGCTCAGAGCAGAGATGATCAAGCCACCATGTGCCCAAACTCCAGCGAAGATACGAGAGAGCTACCGATGTCTCTATATTTGAAGGTGAGCCACTCTAACTTGTAGTTCATGACATGACCATATTGCACTGAAACCCAAGATTTTGTTGGAGAAATTGATGGTACTCATGTGACTACTAGAGTGTCTAGAAACACTAACATGGTGGCCCTAGAGACACTGACATGGAGGCCCTAGAGAAACTGGCATATTGGGAAGGTGGAGGCCATGCCTGGCACCTAGGGTTTGGGAAACCCTAGGGCCAGTGGCGCACCAGACGGAGGCGGCGGCGTCTGCCTCTTTCCCCTCTCCTAAGTTGCTCTCCTCCTCCACCAATATAAAGGACCCAGGCTTCCCCCAACATATAAGTTATTTCTCCATGAAAGGCACGACCCTCTCTCTTGCGCGGAGAATTCTCCAGCACATACATACACCGAAAGGCTATGGAGATCTCACCACGGAGTAAATCTATTTGGACGGAAAGCTATCACGGATTGGACAGCGGGACGCATAAACACTGGTGGTGGGATTGCGCTTCTGGTCCTCGCACAAAATATGTTCGCGGAAACCATCAAGTTCTTCATCGACGATCATCGCCAACTTCTTCGGCTTCAACATTGGTACGATGATCTAGATCCAATCTTGTTCTTGTTATCTCCATAAAGGATCTTGGCATCCGTAGTAATGCAATTTTTTTCCGTACTCGAAACCCCAATAGAGGGGTACCCAGCGTTGCTAGACTTTCGCGCTCCCGGCGACTGGAGGCTCAGCGAAGGCGGTGTGCCAACCCCGTCGGAACCACGCGGATCAGCTTAGGTGGCGGCGATGTTGGCAATGCAAATTGTCTGAAGTAGATCCTCTAACATTACTGTGAAGCCTTGGGTCAGCTAGTAAGTCAAACAAAGGCAAGCATATTCTTTAGCCCTAATGCAAGAGTAGAGGAACACAAGGGCATACGGTCTATCCCGAATATGATGACCAGGGCATTGACTAATAAATACCTAGATCTGCCAGCGGTTTTGGGTGTTGATAGAAGTGGTTGCTTCCACTTCTTAATTGAGAGTTCCTAAAGAGAGTAAGCAGGTGGAAAGATAAGTTGTTGTCCACGGGTGGCAAAGAAGTCCTCCTAAAGGCCATTGCTCAAACTACATAAACGTATGCAATGTCTGTTTTTAAAATCCCAAACAAGTGTGTAAAGGGATTATTGACGTGATGTCACAATATTGGTGGGATGATGGCACACACGGGAAGAAGATGCACTGTATAGCATGGTGAAAATGTGCATTCCAAAAATGTGTAGGTATGGGGTTCAGAGATATACATTGCCTCGACCTTGCTCTGCTTGCTAAACGAGCATGGCGGTTAATCGATAACTCAGATTATCTTTGTGCTATGGTGCTACGAGAAAGATATTACCCTTCTGGAGACCCTTTGAATGCGGAGGCAAAAAAGGTAGCTCCTATACATGGCAGAGCATATGGTAAAGGGATCAAAACTGTCAAAAAGTTCATATATGGCCTGTTGATGATGGTAACAGTATGGACATCTGGAAGGATGTATGAGTGGATCCCGCATGGTCCTTCGAGAAGAATTACAACTAGATCCTAAAAATAGAATTATAACTAGAAGGGGCCACGATATCATCGAATGTGAATGAACGTCGTTGCATCATGAACAATTGGGTGTTTGCCTTAGCATGTGTTAAACGCGGTTGTGCGCAAATGTTCGAATGTTCTGATGCATGCTTTGATTTCCCCGCCAAAAAACCTAACGTAGAAGTGTGCACAATATACGCATCTCATTTTTGACAAACAATGAATTCATACATGTTTTGGGAACACAATAAATGCATGCATTATTATTATTATCTACATATAGGTCTGCATATATAGAGGAGTATTATGCATATCCTGGTGACCACATAAAGGCCTTCCTTGATTACTTGCAATTTTATTCAAACAAATAATTATTTAGTACTCCTTAATTGTGCGAAAAAACTAATTTAGTACTCCAACTACAAGTATGTATACGCACTCGATAAAAATATATAATTGCCACCCTTAATTACATTCCATCCCCTTTCTTTTTAGAAGTATTACATTCCATCTAAAACCACGAAGTAAAATGCTTCCAAAAATTGCAGGCCCGTTCTTTGCATTATATAAACAACCATGCCAAGGCACTTAGCTCGTCCCGCAGCCACCATTAGCTGAATACACATCCCAGCAGTCAGTAACCTTCGCCAGGTCTCTCAGCACTCCCCAAACAACCACGCGAAGTCAGGATGAGGCCGTTCTACACGATGCTCCTAGCCCTCGCCCTTGTGGTGCTATGTTCAGGTATAGGCAGATCTACGTGCGTTATTAGTTTTAACTTTCAAGTAACAAACTAGAGTAAAATATATGTACTCCTCGTGCTGATTTCTTTGTGTGCGCTGTTCGATCCGTAGATGTGGCGGCGAAGGTGGTGACGGCGAATGGCGGTGACGCCACTGCGACGGTGACCCCCATGGACTGCAAGGTGCTCCCGACCATCCCCGGCATATGCACTCCCAAGAAGTGCATGGAGGACTGCCAGGGCGGCATCGGCCGCTCCTCGGTGGGCGAGTGCGTCTCCGACGGATGCCAGTGCACGTACTGCACTATCCCACCTAGGGGTCGTCGGAACTGAATGGAGAACAGGCTGACGCTGCTGCATCCTTCTTTTTTCCTGAATAATGATATGTTGACGACGATGTTTTGGTCGAGATAGGATATTGACCTCCTTCACTGTTACTCTCAAATAATACTCCTGTTTTGTACATGTGTTAAAAAGAGAGTTGTTCAACAGAAATCCCATTTTTATCTCAGGCAGTTGTTCCAAAATCACAATTTTTTTCACTTTCGGTAACAATACCATGTTGTGGTTTATAATCTTCAAGTTTGTGCTGAGCGTAGGGTACACCAATGAGTACTACTCCTCCTACTCCGTCTTTCTGGGCACTATGATCACACGTATTTGCATCATAAACACATAATACCCACACCGTTTCAAATTATTTGAAGTTTTAGGTCTGTCTTGAGTCAAACGTCTTTATGTTTCATAGATCCATGAAAATTCCTGATAATATCTACGCATCAAACCAAACGCTAGTGAACCTTGGCTCATGATCGGCGATTTTAACGAGGCCACGTGGCAAAGCGAACATATCTCTAGAAAGAAAAGGAGTGAACCCCTGATGAAAGCTTTCAGGGAAGTTTTATCTGAATGTAATCTGCATGACCTTGGGTTTAAAGGAGTGGGCTGGACGTATAATAACAATCAATTAGGGGATAAAAATGTTCGAGTGCGGTTGGATAGAGCTGTCGCTTCGCCTGAATGGCAGGACACTTTCTCTGATGCGTGCGTCAAACATCTTGTGTCGCCGAGATCTGACCACTGTCCTCTTTTACTCTGCCTAGAGAAGTTGCAATTTAAGAGAAGGAAAAGGAAAAAAGGTCTCTACGAAGTGATGTGGGAAAGAGAGGAGGCCTTGGCTGGGATAATTGAGAATGCCTGGAACCATCATGCCCCTGTACGAGACCTCAAGCACCTAACTGAGAAGGTGGACTGTATCATGGAAGTTCTTAAAGCCTGGAGCAACCAATCTATTGGTTCTATTACAAAAGAAATAGCCAAATGTAGAGGGAAACTAGCGGATCTGTTGAAGGACTATAACACACATGAGCAGGAAATAAAGATCTTACCAGCAAAAATGGATGAATTGTTATTGCGGGAAGAGCTTCTTTACCTTCAGAGGAGTAGAGTTACGTGGCTTCGTGAGGGCGACCAAAACACCAAATATTTTCAGCGAAGGGCCTCTTGGCGTGCCAGAAAGAACAGGATCAAAAAACTTCGGAAGGCTAATGGGCAGTTCACAAACAATGAAGAAGAAATCAAAGCGATTGCAAAGGGGTTTTTCTGTGATCTGTTTACAGAAGACTCAAATGTAAACCCTGCAGGCTTGCTGAATCATATTGAGACTTTGGTTATAAATGAGATGAATGAAAAATTAATGGAAGAGTTTACGGTAAAGGAGATCAGCGACGCCCTATTTCAGATTGGGCCGCTAAAATCCCCGCGGCCGGACGGTTTCCCCGCGCGTTTTTACCAGTGAAACTGGGATGTTCTAAAAGAAGAGGTGGTCGGAGCTGTAAAGCAATTCTTTACTGATGGTGTCATGCCGAGTGAGTTGAATACTACTACTATTGTTCTCATCCCCAAGACTAACCAAGCGGTGGAGTTAAAATATTTTTGACCAATCTCTTTATGCAATGTTATTTACAAAGTCGTGTCGAAGTGCTTAGTGAACCGCTTGTGACCGTTCCTGGACGACCTTATTGGCATTGAGCAGAGTGCTTTCATCCCAGAAAGGCTCATTAGTGACAACACCCTTATCGCGCAACGACGCAACGACGCAGCAAGGGTGAAAATAACACATAGTGCAGCCGTGAGACCCAACGGTATCACCTTAAATTCGAAGTGTCCGTGGTGAGTGCGGAATGATGTCTTTGGTTCATCTCCTGCAGCAATTCGTACCTCATGGTACCCCGAGCGCAAATCTAACTTGGTATGGAATGTTGGGCCGTCCAATTCATCCACCAGTTCGTCAACAATCGGCATGGGAAATTTGTCTTTCACTATCACTACATTCAATTGCCCGTAGTCGACGCATATAGCAAAAAACTACCACATTACAGGTCATGGCTACAAAAAACTACCATTTTTTTAAAATTTCAAAAATCTACCACAAAATTGGTAGGCTGTTCCAAAAAACCCAAATGACTGAAGTGTTAGATTTTTTTGAGAAGAACTGAAGTGTTAGATATTAACCAAGTTTATGACAGGCTGTTCCAAAAAAACCAAATGACTGAACTTTTTTAGATTTTACTATACATGGTGGTATCAAAAGAGCTAAAACTCGGATGTGCACTTTCCAACACTTTTTTCATGAATGCAAATGACACTGACATATAAGTGATGTTTTTCTGAACATTTTGGTATCTTATTTGCATTTTTCTGATTTAGTATGAATTAATTATGAAGTTTTCAAACTGACGGTCAAACGGTCAAAGGGCAAAAGCATAAGAGGAGCAAAGTGACTTGGACAGAAGCGGTGACTTTTGAGAATTAGGGATAAAACAGACGAGTGGGACACAACTAGGGGCATAAATCTAATTATCCCATTCAAAAATCTACCACAAAATCGGTTGGCTGTTTCAAAAACCCAAATGACCAAGCTGTTTAAAATTGATTCGGATTATGGGAGCTTGGGTACACTTGTCAGGTTGACCGTTAGCTTTAGCCGTTGACAGGTTATGACAAATAGACCCCACATATTTATAAATGGCAAACAGGTCCCTACATGAAAAATAAAAGCAATTGGGTCCCTGTGCTTTTATTTTTTAAAAATTAAGAAAAGTGGTAGTTTTTCTAACCATAGTCTGTAATGTGGTAGTTTTTTGCTATATACTCCAAAATCGCCAGATGCCATCTTTCTTGCGCACCAATGGCACAATCGAAGTGCGAACCAACATGTGATTGGATAGTTAGGAGGACAATGGTTTCCCAAGCCCACCAGGGTTTAAGTCCTAGACTTGACACGGTGCTCGCATATTCTGGATTTATTTCAGTCCTACAGGCAATGCGCGTTCAGTGGCAGGAGATATTCCGTCGACTATGAAGTCGTCTATGATGACTTCGTCAATCTCAAGATGATGTGTCGGCTCAGTCTCTCGGAGGTGCTCATAGGAGTAGGATGTGCGTGCGTTCGTTTATAGGGGTGAATATATGTGCATATGTATGAGCGTCTGCGACTGCGTACTGTGTTAAGAAATACCACAGGTGAAGAAAACGGGTTGTGACTGCATTGAATGATCCCTTGTTCTAGCATTGCTTGTACTTGTCTTTCGATTTCATCTTTCTACTGCGGAGTGTAGAAATAAAGCTTCACCGACATTGCACGCACACCTACCAATAAGTTGATTGATGGTCATAATCTCGCCATGGTGGAAGGTCTTGTGGTGTTCGAAAGCAATCTATATTTTTGTTGGGAACATGCTGAATTTCAACCAGCAACATATGATGGCTAGGAACTGGGGAAGGAAGTGGAAGGAGGAGAAGAAGAAGCGAGAAAGTGCGGCAGCCAAGACGACGGAGAGGTTCGAAGACATCATGACAAAGGAGGAGACATACCTCAAGCGCAATGACATGAAAGAGAAAAAGAAGCTGAGAGCTTTGACAAGTTCATCGTGGTGCAAAAGTTGATCAAGCTCCAAGAGAAGAAGGTTGAGCTCGTGGCCCCTCGGAGGATACCAAGATGTTGACCATGAAAATGTCGGACTTGGATCCCGATGCAGCGAAGATCGTGCAAGCCTACCATGCTAGGATGTTGAAGCGCTTGGTGGCCGATTTTGGAGGAGTCAGCAGTACAGTGAAGGCAAGCCGATTTGGAGTAGTGGGCCGTACAGTGAATTATTTGGCACACTGGAAGACAAAAAAAATGAGGTTTTTTTGCACTGCCAACCAAACTTGCAAATTTAACATTTGACTTCCGTCAGGTGTGTGGTTTGTTGGGTGGGAGTGTGATTAGAGGCTTCCGGGGGCCCGAAAGGCTTTGCGACGTGCCTCGCACACGCCCATCCGACTAAATCCCCACTTCACGACCAACTCTTTTTTCCTTTTGCGTTCTCCACTGTGGGCAAGCGAGGCCCCTGTGCACTAATATGCGCGCACACACACAAGGTTTTGTTTCAGATGTGCTAAATCTTGTGCCTTTTTTCGACCTTAAATCTTGTGCCACGCAGAGTTACCACCGCCTCGCTGTTCTTGTTCAAGTTGAGCATAAAGTTTACAATGGTTTGTTATTGTAAAACATGCAAATCTGTTGCTTGGCCCATTGTTAGCAAAAGATGATTCAGTATTTGTGAGCATGGCCTACCTGACAATTCTTTTTACCACGAACAGGCCACTGATAGAAGAACCTAGAAGGATAGCGACCAGCAAGAGCTAGCATAGGTGGGTGCTAGACGGTTTTGGATGGAAGGGGGCTGTTGCACCTTTGGAACCATGTCTAACATTCTACTCTTTACTTGAGCCTAGATGAATCACACGCAATGGGGTTAAGTAAAACTTTACCTTTATGGTAAAGAAAGCCGCTTGCAATGGTTGCTGACTTGCTCCCTGACAGCGCAGTGGAAGTTCAGAGTTATACAGCAACAGATCCAAAAAAAAATATGTGGTGTGAAGAACATCATGTGGTAGCCAAGCTATGAAATTGTTTCTGCACCAAATTATTGATTTAGAGAACTCTATGGCAACCGTACAACTTTAACATCAAGATTTCAAACTGTTGGTGGTCAAAACCAAATCTAAGATTAAAAAAAATATAAACCAGAGTAAAATATGGGATAGGCACACCAAGGAAACTGTCATGTCCATGGAAGAAAAAGAAATTTCAAAAATCTACGACTCGTACCTATTCATCAGATAGGTGCCTTGGGTTGCACAATTCGTCTCAAGTACCATAGGTGGCAATACCTGATCATGTGAACATCACAGCTAGAGCTGTCTGTAAGATAATCCATTCCATCAAAAAAAGGTGCTACATCTACTAATAGCACTGGAAGGAGAGTAATGCCACAGATATTTGCAAAAGTGCAAGTACAAGAAACGCATTGTAGCTCCTGTTCAGCAGATAACCCAACCTGTGTCATTCAGGGGTATTAGCACCATCCAGGAAGAGCCTCGTGGCCGGGACCAGACATGACCAGGACAAACAAAACCTAGACCTCTAATGGCAATTAACAATTGCATCATACTACACTATATTGTTATGGCAATACCACCATCATACTAACTCGTGTAACTAATTATCTTGGTATACCCATACATGGAAGTGACAGGGAGTTGCCTCCTGCTTATCTAGATTATAATGCCATGGTTAGCCATCAGTTTCTTGAGAGGAATGAACAGTTCCTCCAGTATCGACTAATCTTTGAAAGACGTTGCATTGTCCATGTTGCTCTCCCTGCTCCTGGTTTCTTTTACTTTCAGGCAAAAAGGACATACTATATAACTAGGGAGGAGGCGAACGAGTACAAGAGGAGGACGGAGGCAGCTCGCCTCCAAGCTGCAGCTCATGAGGCAATAGCTGCTGCATCTCGGTACAACCCCAGCTACAACTTTGATCCATGGGCATAGACCAATTTAGGCCATCATTCTCGGACCAATTTTATAACCATAGCAAATACCATGCTGTTCTAAGAGACTCTGAAAATAATATAAGTGAACCATGAGAGATTAACAGTCTCTACAAAATTAAGTCACCGCCGTGCTCTAAAAGATATAAGTGAAGTACTAGAGCAAATAACAAACTACTCCGAAATATATAAATGAAGATCAATGAGTAGCCGAATAATTATGCAACTATGTGAAGATTCTCTAACATTTAAGAATTTCAGATCTTGATATTTTATTCAAACAGCAAGCAAAACAAAATAAAACAAAATGATGCTCCAAGCAAAACACATATCATGTGGCGAATAAAAATATAGCTCCAAGTAAAGTTACCGATGGATGAAGACGAAAGAGGGGATGCCATCTGGGGCATCCCCAAGCTTAAGCTCTTGGTTGTACTTGAATATTACCTTGGGGTGCCTTGGGCATCCCCAAGCTTAGGCTCTTGCCACTCCTTATTCCATAGTTCATCGAATCTTTACCCAACACTTGAAAACTTCACAACACAAAATTCAACAGAAAACCCGTAAGCTCCGTTAGTATAAGAAAATAAATCACCACTTAGGTACTGTTGTGAACTCATTCTAAATTCATATTGGTGTAATATCTACTGTATTCCAACTTCTCTATGGTTCATACCCTCCGGTAATACTCATAAATTGATCAAAATAAGCAAACAACACATAAAGAACAGAATCTGTCAAAAGCAGAACAGTCTGTAGTAATCTGTATCAAACGTATACTTATGGATCTCCAAAAATCCTACAAAATTAGGAAGTCCTAAGAAATTTGTGTACCAATCCAGAGAAAAAAGAATCATATCAAAATCACGTCTCTGTGAATTATCAAAACTATTTACTGGGTGAAAAAGTTTCTGATTTTCAGCAGGATCAACACAACTATCACCGTAAGCTATCCTAAAGGTCTTACTTGGCACTTTATTGAAACAAAAGCTATAGAACATGATTACTACAGTAGCATAATCATGTGGACACACAAAAATAGTAGGGATAAATATTGGGTTGTCTCCCAACAAGCGCTTTTCTTTAATGCCTTTCTAGCTAGGCATGATGATGACAATGATGCTCACACAAAAGATAAGAATTGAAACATAAAGAGAGCATCATGAAGCATATGACTAGCACATTTAAGCCTAACCCTCTTCCTATGCATAGGGATTTTGTGAGCAAACAACTTATGGTAACAATGATCAACTAGCATAGGAAGGTAAAACAAGCATAGCTTCAAGATTTTCAACACATAGAGAGGAAATTTGATATTATTGCAATTCCTACAAGCATATGTTCCTCCCTCATAATAATTTTCAGTAGCATCATGAATGAATTGAACAATATAACCGGCACCTAAAGCATTCTTTTCATGATCTACAAGCATAGAAAATTTACTACTCTCCACATAAGCAAAATTCTTCTCATTCGGAATGGTGGGAGCAAACTCAACAAAATAACTATCATGTGAAGCATAATCCAATTGAAAATTAAAATCAAGATGACAAGTTTCATGGTTATCTTTATTCTTTATAGCATATGTGTCATCACAATAATCATCATAAATAGGAGGCATATGCTTTCATCATAATAAATTTGCTCATCAAAACTTGGGGGACAAAAAATATCATCTTTATCAAACATAGCTTCCCCAAGCTTGTAGCTTTGCATATCATTAGCATCATGGGTATTCAAAGAATTCATACTAACAACATTTCAATCATCCTCATCATTCAAAGATTTAGTGCCAAACAATTTAATGCATTCTTCCTCTAGCAACTGAGCACAATTATTGGAATCCTTATTTTCACGGAAGACATTAAAAAGATGAAGCATATGAGGCACCCTCAATTCCATTTTTTGTAGTTTTCTTTTATAGAGTAAACTAGCGATAAAACAAGAAACTAAAAGATTCGATTGCAAGATATAAAGATATACCTTCAAGCACTCACCTTCCCGGCAACAGCGCCAGAAAGGAGCCTGATGTCTATGTCGGGGAACGCAGTAATTTCAAAAAAATTCGTACGCACACGCAAGGATCATGGTGATGCATAGCAACGAGAGGGAGAGTGTTGTCCACGTACCCTCGTAGACCAAAAGCGGAAGCGTTAGAACAACGTGGTTGATGTAGTCGTACGTCTTCACGATCCGACCGATCCAAGTACCGAATGTACGGCATCTCCGAGTTCAGCACACGTTCAGCTCGACGACGATCCCCGGACTCCGATCTAGCAGGGTGTCAGGGAAGAGTTCCGTCAGCACGACGGCGTGGTGACGGTGATGATGTTTCACCGACGCAGGGCTTTGCCTAAGCACCGCTACGATATGACCGAGGTGGAATATGGTGGAGGGGGCACCGCACACGGCTAAGGAACGATCACGAAGATCAACTTGTGTATCATGGGGTGCCCCCTGCCCCCGTATATAAAGGTGGGAGGGAGAAGGTGCGGCCGGCCCATAGGGGTGCGCCTGTAGGAGTCCTGCTCCCACCGGGAGTAGGACTCCCCCCTCTTGCCTTGTTGGAGAAGGAAGGGGGAAGGGGGAAAGAGGAAAGGGGGGCACCGCCCCCCCTTCCTTGTCCTATTCGGACTAGGTGGGAGGGGGCGTGCGGCCTGCCCTAGCCGGCCCTCCTATTCTCCCTTAGGGCCCATGTAGGCCCATTAACCCCCGGGGGGGTTCCGGTAACCCCTCGGTACTCCGGTAAAATCCCGATTTCACCCGGAACGATTCCGATATCCAAATATAGGCTTCCAATATATCAATCTTTATTTCTAGACCATTTCGAGACTCCTCGTCATGTCCGTGATCACATCCGGGACTCCGAACAACCTTAGGTACATCAAAAACTATAAACTCATAATATATTTGTCATCGTAACGTTGAGCATGCGGACCCTACGCGTTCGAGAACTATGTAGACATGACCTAGAACTGTTTCCAGTCAATAACCAATAGCGGAACCTGGATGCTCATATTGGCTCCTACATATTCTACGAAGATCTTTATCGGTCAAACCGCATAACAACATATGTTGTTCCCTTTGTCATCGGTATGTTACTTGTCCGAGATTCGATCGTCGGTATCTCAATACCTAGTTCAATCTCATTACCGGCAAGTCTCTTTACTCGTTACGTAATGCATCATTTCGTAACTAACTCATTAGTTACATTGCTTGCAAGGCTTATAGTGATGTGCATTACCGAGAGGGCCCAGAGATACCTCTCCGACAATCGGAGTGAAAAACGTAATCTCGAAATACGCCAACTCAACATGTACCTTTGGAGACACCTGTAGAGCTCCTTTATAATCACCCGGTTACGTTGTGACATTTGATAGAACACAAAGTGTTCCTCCGGTAAACGGGAGTTGCATAATCTCATAGTTATAGGAACTTTGTATAAGTCATGAAGAAAGCAATAGCAACATACTAAACGATCAAGTGCTAAGCTAACAGAATGGGTCAGGTCAATCACATCATTCTCCTAATGATGTGATCCCGTTAATCAAATGACAACTCATGTCTATGGTTAGGAAACATAACCATCTTTGATTAATGAGCTAGTCAAGTAGAGGCATACTAGTGACACTATGTTTGTCTATGTATTCACACATGTATTATGTTTCCGGTTAATACAATTCTAGCATGAATAATAAACATTTATCATGAAATAAGGAAATAAATAATAACTTTATTATTGCCTCTAGGGCATATTTCCTTCAGTCTCCCACTTGCACTAGAATCAATAATCTAGTTCACATCGTCATGTGATTTAACACCAATATTCATATCTGTATATGATTAACACCCATAGCTCACATCGTCATGTGACCAACACCCAAAGGGTTTACTAGAGTCAATAATCTAGTTCACATAGCTATGTGATTAACAACCAAAGAGTACTGAGGTGTGATCATGTTTTGCTCGTGAGAGAAGCTTATTCAACGGGTCTGTCACATTCAGAGCCGTATGTATGTTGCAAATATTCTATGTCTACAATGCTCTGCACGGAGATACTCTAGCTAATTGCTCCCACTTTCAATATCTATCCAGATTGAGACTTAGAGTCATCTGGATTGGTGTAAAAACTTGCACCGATGTAACTCTTTACGATGGGCTCTTTTATCACCTCCATAATCGAGAAATATTTCCTTAGTCCTTACTAAGGATATTCTTGACCAATGTCCAGTGATCTACTCCTAGATCACTATTGTACTCCCTTTCCAAACACAGAGCAAGGTATACAATAGGTCTGGTACATAGCATAGCATACTTTATAGAACCTATGACTGAGGCATAGGGAATGACTTTCATTCTCTTTTCTATTTTTTGTCGTGGTCGGGATTTGAGTCTTACTCAATTTCACACCTTTGCAACACAGGCAAGAACTCTTTCTTTGACTGTTCCATTTTGAACTACTTCAAAAACTTGACAAGGTATGTACTTATTGAAAAAATTATCAAGCGTCTTGATCTATCTCAATAGATCTTGATGCTCAATATGTAAGTAGCTTTATTGAGGTCTTTCTTTTAAAGAACTTCTTTCAAATACTCCTTTATGCTTTCCAGAAAAATTCTACATCATTTCTGATCAACAATATGTTACTCACATATATTTATCAGAAAGGCGGTAGTGCTCCCACTCACTTTATTGTAAATACAGGCTTCACCACAAGTCTGTATAAAACTATATGCTTTGATCAACTCATCAAAGCGTATATTCCAACTCCGAGATGCTTGCACCAGTCCATACATGGATTGCTGGAGCTTGCACAACTTGTTAGCATCTTTAGGATTGACAAAACCTTCTAGTTGCATCATATACAACTCTTTTTTAATAAATCCATTAAAGAATGCAGTTTTGACATCCTTTTGCCAGATTTCATAAAATGTGGCACTTGCTAACATGATTCGGACAGACTTTATGCATCGATACCAGTGAGAAAAAACTCATCGTAGTCAACATCTTGAACTTTGTCAAAAACTTTTTTCGACAAATCTAGCTTTGTAGATAGTAACACTACTATCAACGTCCGTCTTCCTCTTGAAGATCCATTTATTTTCTATGGCTTGCCGATCATCGAGCAAGTCAATAAAAGTCCACACTTTGTTCTCATATATGGATCCCATCTCAGATTTCATGGTCTTCAAGCCATTTTGCGGAATCTGGGCTCATCATCGCTTCCTCATAGTTTGTAGGGTCATCATGGTCTAGTAACATGACTTCCAGAATAGGATTACCGTATCATTCTGGTGCAGATCTTACTCTGGTTGACCTACGAGGTTCGGTAGTAACTTGATCTGAAGTTTCATGATCAATATCATTAGCTTCCTCACTAATTGGTGTAGGAATCACTGGAACTGATTTCTGTGATAAACTACTTTCCAATTTGGGAGAAGGTACAATTACCTTATCAAGCTCTACTTTCCGCCCACTCACTTCTTTCGAGAGAAACTCCTTCTCTGGAAAGGATCCATTTTAGCAACGAATATTTTGCCTTCGGATCTGTGATAGAAGGTGTACCCAATAGTTTTCTTTGGGTATTCTATGAAGACGCACTTCTCCGATTTGGGTTCGAGCTTATCAGGTTGAAGCTTTTTCACATAAGCATCGCAGCCCCACACTTTAAGAAACGACAACTTTGGTTTCTTGCCAAACCACAGTTCATAAGGTGTCGTTTCAACGGATTTTGATGGTGCCCCTTTGAAGTGAACGCAACTGTCTCTAATGCATAACCCCAAAACGATAGTGGTAAACCAATAAGAAACATCATGGATCGCACAATACCCAATAAAGTGCGGTTACGACGTTCGGACATACCATAACGCTGTGGTGTTCCAGGTGGCATGAACTGTCAAACTATTCCTCATTGTTTTATATGAAGGCCAAACTCGTAACTCAAATATTCTCCTCCACGATCAGATCGTAGAAACTTTCTTTTCTTGTTACGATGATTCTCCACTTTACTCTGAAATTCTTTGAACTTTTCAAATGTTTCAGACTTGTGTTTCATTAAGTAGATATACTCATATCTGCTCAAATCATTTGTGAAGGTCAGAAAATAACGATACTCGCCACGAGCATCAACATTCATTGGACAGCATACATCGCTATGTATTATTTCCAACAAGTCAGTAGCTCATTCCATTGTTCCGGAGAACGCAGTTTTAGTCATCTTGCCAAAAAGGCACGGTTCGCAAGCATCAAATGATTCATAACCAAGTGATTCCGAAAATCCATCTTTATGGAGTTTCTTCATGCGCTTTACACCGATATGACCCAAATGGCAGTGCCACAAATAAGTTCCACTATCATTATCAACTTTGCATCTTTTGGCATCAATATTATGAATATGTGTATCACCACGATCGAGATCCAACAAACTATTTTCATTGGGTGTATGACCATTGAAGGTTTTATTCATGTAAACAGAACAACAATTATTCTCTGAGTTTAAATGAATAACTGTATTGCAATAAACATGATCAAATCATATTCATGCTCAACGCAAACGCCAAATAACATTTATTTAGGTTTAGCACTAATCCCGAAAGTATAGGGAGTGTGTGCAATGATGATCATATCAATCTTGGAACCACTTCCAACACACATCATCATTTCACCTCAACTAGTCTCTGTTTATTCTGTAACTCCTGTTTCGAGTTACTAATTTTTAGCAACCGAACAAGTATCAAATACTCAGGGGCTACTATAAACACTAGTAAGGTACACATCAATAACATGTATATCAAATATACCCTTGTTCACTTTGCCATCCTTCTTATCCACCAAATATTTAGGGCATTTCCGCTTCCAGTGACCATTTCCTTTGCAGTGTAAGCACTCAGTTTCAGGCTTAGGTCCTGCTTTGGGCTTCTTCGTGGGAGTGACAACTTGATTGTCATTCTACTTGAAGTTCCCTTTCTTTCTCTTTGCCCTTTTCTTGAAATTAGTGTTCTTGTCAATCATCAACACTTGATGCTCTTTTCTTGATTTCTACCTTCATTGATTTCAACATCACAAAGAGCTCGGGAATCATTTTCGTCATCCCTTGCATACTATAGTTCATCACGAAGTTCTAGTAACTTGGTGATGGTGACTAGAGAACTCTGTCAATCACTATCTTATCTGGAAGATTAACTCCCACTTGATTCAAGCGATTGTAGTACCCAGACAATCTGAGCACATGCTCACTAGTTGAGCAATTCTCCTCCATCTTTTAGCTATAGAACTTGTTGGAGACTTCATATCTCTCAACTCGGGTATTCACTTGAAATATTAACTTTAACTCTTGGAACATCTCATATGGCCCATGACGTTCAAAACGTCTTTGAAGTCCCGATTCTAAGCCGTTAAGAATGGTGCACTAAAATATCAAGTAGTCATCATATTGAGCTAGCCAAACGTTCATAACGTCTGCGTCTGCTCCTGCAATAGGTCCGTCACCTAGCGGTGCATTAAGGACATAATTTTTCTGTGCAACAATGAGGACAATCCTCAGATCACGGATCCAATCCGCATCATTGCTACTAACATCTTTCAACACAGTTTTCTCTAGGAACATATCAAAATAAACATATGAAAGCAACAACGCGAGCTGTTGACCTACAACATAATTTGCAAAATACTACCAGGACTAAGTTCATGATAAATTTAAGTTCAATTAATCATATTACTAAAGAACTCCCACTTAGATAGACATCTCTCTAATCATCTAAGTGATCACGTGATCCAAATCAGCTAAACCATGTTCGATCATCACGTGAGATGGAGTAGTTTTCAATGGTGAACAACACTATGTTGATCATGTCTACTATATGATTCACGTTCGACCTTTCGGTCTCCGTGTTCCGAGGCCATATCTGTATATGCTAGGCTCGTCGAGTTTAACCAGAGTATTCCGCGTGTGCAACTGTTTTGCACCCGTTGTATTTGAACGCAGAGCCTATCACACCCGATCATCACGTGGTGTCTCAGCGCGAAGAACTTTCGCAACGGTGCATACTCAGGGAGAACACTTCTTGATATTTAGTGAGAGATCATCTTAAAATGCTACCGTCAATCAAAGCAAGATAAGATGCATAAAGTATAAACATCACATGCAATCAATATAAGTGATATGATATGGCCATCATCATCTTGTGCTTGTGATCTCCATCTCCGGCACCGTCGTGATCACCATCGTCACCGCGCCGACACCTTGATCTCCATCGTAGCATCGTTGTCGTTTACGCCATCTATTGCTTCTACGACTATCACTACCGCTTAGTGATAAAGTAAAACAATTACAGGGCGTTTGCATTTCATACAATAAAGTGACAACCATATGGCTCCTGCCAGTTGCCGATAACTTCGGTTACAAAACATGATCATCTCATACAATAAAATATAGCATCACGTCTTGACCATATCACATCACAACATGCCCTGCAAAAACAAGTTAGACGTCCTCTACTTTGTTGTTCAAATTTTACGTGGCTGCTACGGGCTGAGCAAGAACCGTTCTTACCTACGCATCAAAACCACAACGATAGTTCGTCAAGTTAGTGCTGTTTTAACCTTCGCAAGGATCGGGCGTAGCCACACTCGGTTCAACTAAAGTTGGAGAAACAGCCACCCGCTAGCCACCTATGTGCAAAGCACGTCGGTAGAACCAGTCTCGCGTAAGAGTATGCGTAATGTCGGTCCGGGCCGCTTCATCCAACAATACCGCCAAACCGAAGTATGACATGCTGGTAAGCAGTATAACTTGTATCGCCCACAACTCACTTGTGTTCTACTCGTGCATATAACATCTACGCATAAAACCTGGCTCGGATGCCATTGTCGGGGAACGCAGTAATTTCAAAAAAAATCCTACGCACACGCAAGGATCATGGTGATGCATAGCAACGAGAGGGAGAGTGTTGTCCATGTACCCTCGTAGACCGAAAGCGGAAGCTTAGAACAACGTGGTTGATGTAGTCGTACGTCTTCACGATCCGACCGATCCAAGTACCGAACATACGGCACCTCCGAGTTCAGCACATGTTCACCTCGATGACGATCCCCGGACTCCGATCCAGCAGGGTGTCGGGAAAGAGTTCCGTCATCACGACGGCGTGGTGACGGTAATGATGTTCTACCGACGCAGGGCTTCGCCTAAGCACCGCTACGATATGACCGAGGTGGAATATGGTGGAGGGGGCACCGCACACGGCTAAGGAACGATCACGAAGATCAACTTGTGTGTCATGGGGTGCCCCCTGCCCCCGTATATAAAGGAGGGAGGAAGGAGGTGCGGCCGGCCCCTAGGGGTGCGCCTAGAGGAGTCCTACTCCCACCGGGAGTAGGACTCCCCCCTCTCGCCTTGTTGGAGAAGGAAGGGGGAAGGGGAAAGAGAAAAGGGGGGCTCCCCCCCCTTCCTTGTCCTATTCAGACTAGGGTGGAGGGGGGCGCGGCCTGCCCTGGCCAGCCCTCCTCTTCTCCCTTAGGGCCCATGTAGGCCCGATAAAATCCTGATTTCACCCGGAACGATTCCGATATCCAAATATAGGCTTCCAATATATCAATCTTTATGTCTCGACCATTTCGAGACTCCTCGTCATGTCCGTGATCACATCTAGGACTCCTAACAACCTTCGGTACATCAAAAACTATAAACTCATAATATATCTGTCATCGTAACGTTAAGCGTGCGGACCCTGCAGGTTCGAGAACTATGTAGACATGACCTAGAACTGTTTCCGGTCAATAACCAATAGCGGAACCTGGATGCTCATATTGGCTCCTACATATTCTACGAAGATCTTTATTGGTCAAACCGCATAACAACATACGTTCTTCCCTTTGTCATCGGTATGTTACTTGTCCGAGATTCGATCGTCGGTATCTCAATATCTAGTTCAATCTCATTACCGGCAAGTCTCTTTACTCGTTACGTAATGCATCATTTCGTAACTAACTCATTAGTTACATTGCTTGCAAGGCTTATAGTGATGTGCATTACCGAGAGGGCCCAGAGATACCTCTCGGGCAATCGGAGTGAAAAAACCTAATCTTGAAATACACCAACTCAACATGTACCTTTGGAGACACCTGTAGAGCTCCTTTATAATCACCCGGTTACGTTGTGACGTTTCGTAGCACACAAAGTGTTCCTCTGGTAAACAGGAGTTGCATAATCTCATAGTTATAGGAACATTGTATAAGTCATGAAGAAAGCAATAGCAACATACTAAACGATCAAGTGCTAAGCTAACGGAATGGGTCAGGCCAATCACATCATTCTCCTAGATGTGATCCCGTTAATCAAATGACAACTCATGTCTATGGTTAGGAAACATAACCATCTTTGATTAATGAGCTAGTCAAGTAGAGGCATACTAGTGACACTATGTTTGTCTATGTATTCACACATGTATTATGTTTCCGGTTAATACAATTCTAGCATGAATAATAAACATTTATCATGAAATAAGGAAATAAATAATAACTTTATTATTGCCTCTAGGGCATATTTCCTTCAGTGTACTACACAACCTTCTTCTTGTAGACATTGTTGGGCCTCCAAGTGCAGAGGTTTGTAGGACAGTAGCAAATTTCCCTCAAGTGGATGACCTAAGGTTTATCAATCCGTGGGAGGCATAGGGTGAAGATGGTCTCTCTCAAACAACCCTGCAACCAAATAACAAAGAGTCTCTTGTGTCCCCAACAAACCCAATACAATGGTAAATTGTATAGGTGCACTAGTTCGGCGAAGAGATGGTGATACAGGTGCAATATGGATGGTGATATAGGTTTTTGTAATCTGAAAATATAAAAACAGCAAGGTAACTAATGATAAAAGGAGCGTAAACGGTATTGCAATGCTAGGAAACAAGGCCTAGGATTCATACTTTCACTAGTGCAAGTTCTCTCAACAATAATAACATAACTGGATCATATAACTATGCCTCAACATGCAACAAAGAGTCACTCCAAAGTCACTAATAGTAAAGAACAAATGAAGAGATTATTGTAGGGTACGAAACCACCTCAAAGTTATCCTTTCTGATCGATCTATTCAAGAGTTTGTAGTAAAATAACACGAAGCTATTCTTTCCGTTCGATCTATCATAGAGTTCGTACTAGAATAACACCTTAAGACACAAATCAACCAAAACCCTAATGTCACCTAGATACTCCAATGTCACCTCAAGTATCCATGGGCATGATTATACGATATGCATCACACAATCTCAGATTCATCTATTCAACCAACACAAAGTACTTCAAAGAGTGCCCCAAAGTATCTATCGGAGAGTCAAGACGAAAACGTGTGCCAACCCCTATGCATAAGTTCATTGAACCCACAAGTTGATCGCCAAAACATACATCAAGTAGAGCACGTGAATATCCCATTGCCACCATAGATAAGCACGGCAAGACATACATCAAGTGTCTCAAATCCTTAAAGACTCAATCCGACAAGACAACTTCAAGGGCACAACTCAATCCATTACAAGAGATTAGAGGAGGAGAAACATCATAAGATCCAACTATAATAGCAAAGCTCACGATACATCAAGATTGTATCACCTCAAGAACATGAGAGAGAGAGAGAGATCAAACCCATAGCTACTAGTACATACCCTCAGCCCCAAGGGTGAACTACTCTCTCCTCGTCATAGAGAGCGCCGGGATGATGAAGATGGCCACCGATGATGGATTCCCCCTCTGGCAGGGTGCCAGAACGGGCTCCCGAGAGGTTTTTTGGTGGTTACAGAGGCTTGCGGCGGCGGAACTCCCGATCTAGGTTAGTTTCTGGAGGTTTCAGTATTTATAGGAATTTTTGGCGTAGGTCTCACGTCAGGGGGGGTTTTGGGCTGTCCACGAGGTAGGGGGCGCGCCGAGGGAAAGTGGGCGCGCGGGCTGATAACCCACAAGTATAGGGGATCGCAACAGCTTTCGAGGGTAGGGTATTCAACCCAAATTTATTGATTCGACACAAGGGGAGCCAAAGAATATTCTTGAGTATTAGCAGTTGAGTTGTCAATTCAACCACACCTGGATAACTTAGTATCTGCAGCAAAGTGTTTAGTAGCAAAATTGGTAGTGTTAAACGCGGTTGCGCGCAAATATTCGAATGTTCTGATGCATGCTTTGATTTCCCCGCCAAAAAACCTAATGTAGAAGTGTGCACAATATACGCATCTCATTTTTGGCAAACAATGAATTCATACATGTTTTGGGAACACAATAAATGCATCCATTATTATTATTATCTACATATAGGTCTGCATATATAGAGGAGTATTATGCATATCCTGGTGACCACATAAAGGCCTTCCTTGATTACTTTCAATTTTTCAAACAAATAATTATTTGTTACTCCTTATGTGGAAAACTAATTTAGTACTCCAACTACAAGTATGTATATGCACTCGATAAAAATATATAATTGCCACCCTTAATTACATTCCATCCCCCTTTCTTTTTAGAAGTATTACATTCCATCTAAAACCACGAAGTAAAATGCTTCCAAAAATTGCAGGCCCGTTCTTTGCATTATATAAACAACCATGCCAAGGCACTTAGCTCGTCCCACAGCCACCATTAGCTGAATACACATCCCAGCAGTCAGTAACCTCCGCTAGGTCTCTCAGCACTCCCCAAACAACCTCGAGAAGTCAGGATGAGGCCGTTCTACACGATGCTCCTAGCCCTCGCCCTTGTGGTGCTATGTTCAGGTATAGGCAGATCTACGTGCGTTATTAGTTTTAACTTTCAAGTAACAAACTAGAGTAAAATATATGTACTCCTCGTGCTGATTTCTTTGTGTGCGCTGTTCGATCCGTAGATGTGGCGACGAAGGTGGTGACGGCGGACGGCGATGGCACCACTGCGACGGTGACCCCCATGGACTGCAAGGTGCTCCCGACCATCCCCGGCATATGCACTCCCAAGAAGTGCATGGAGGACTGCCAGGGAGGCATCGGCCGCTCCTCGGTGGGCGAGTGCGTCTCCGACGGATGCCAGTGCACGTACTGCACTATCCCGCCTAGGGGTCGTCGGAACTGAACGGAGAACAGGCTGACGCTGCTGCACCCTTCTTTTTTTCCTGAATAATGATAATGTTGACGACGATGTTTTGGTCGAGATAGGATATTGACCTCCTTCACTGTTACTCGCAAATAATAGCCCTTTTTTGTACATGTGTTAAAACGAGAGTTGTTCAACAGAAATCCTATGTTTATCTCAGGCAGTTGTTCCAAAATCGCATTTTTTTTCACTTTCGGTAACAATACCATGTTTATAATCTTCAAGTTTGTGCCGAGAGTAGGGTCGACCAATGAGTACAACTCCTCCTACTTCGTCTTTCTGGGTGTTATCATCGCAAGTATTTGCATCATAAACACATAATACCCGCACCGTTTCAAATTATTTGAAGTTTTAGGTTCGTCTTGAGTCAAACGTTTTTATGTTTCATAGATCCATGAATATTCATGATAATGTCTACATTATATCACTTATATATGGTATAAAATATAAATACATAGTCTATGCAAATCGCCGGGTGCCATATTTCTTGCGCGCCAACAACATAGGTGAAGTGTGAACCAACCTGTGATTAGAAGGTTAAGGGCCAGTTCTTTTGGTGGCTTCTAAAATAAGCTGAAATAAGCTGCCCCCTACCCAGCTTATTCTAGAAGCTCAACCAAATTTTTATTTCTTTTTGAAGCCTAATAGTTAAGATTTGATTAGTAGGCTTCTAAAATGAAAATTTTGAATGGGCTTCTAGAATAAGCTGGGTAAGGGGCAGCTTATTTCAGCCACCAGAACTAGCACTAAAGCCAGGAAGCCCAAAAAAGCCAGGAAAAGAACTGGCACTAAAGCCAGGAAGCCCAAAAAAGCCAGGAAAAGAACTGGCACTAAGAGGGCAGTGGTATTCCCAGCTCACCAGAGTTTAAGTCCTAGACTTTACACGGGTGCTCGCATTTTCTGGGTTTATTTCAGGCCTTCCGGCGATGTGCGTTCGGTGGAAGGAGACGTTCCGTCGAATATGAAGGCGTTTATGGCGAATTCGTCAATCTCAAGATGATGTGGTGGTGGCTCAGTCTATCGAAGGTGCTCATAGGTGTAGGGTGTGCGTGCGTGCCTTCATAGATGTGAGTGTATGTGTGTGTATGTGTGTCTATGAGCATCTATGTATGTGCTGTGTTAAAAAAAACAGCACAGGCGAAGCAAACGGGTTGTGACTCCATTGAGTGATCCCTTGTTCTAGCTTTGGTCGTATTTGTTTTTTTATTTCATCTTTCTGCTGCAGAGTGTAGCGATAAGGCTTCACCCACATTGCACGCACACCTAGCAATAAGTTGATATGATGGTCATAATCTCGCCATGGTGGAAGGTCTTGTGGTGTTCGAAAGCATCTATACTTTTGTCGAGAACATGCTGAATTTGAACCAGCAACATTCGATGGCTAGGAACCGGGGGAGGAAGTGAGAGGAGGAGAAGAAGCGAGAAGGTGCGGCGGCCAAGACGGCGAAGAGGTTTGAAGACATCATGGCGAAGGAGGAGACATGCATCATGCGCAATGACGTGAAAGAGAAAAAAAAGGCCGAGAGGTTTGACAAGTTCATCGTGGTGCAAGAGAAGTTGATCAAACTCCAAAAGAAGGTTGAGCTTGCGGCCGCTTTGGAGGACATCAAGATGTTGGACCATGAAGATGTCAGACTTAGATCCCGATGCGGTGAAGATCGTGCAAGCCTATCATGCTAGGATGTCGAAGCGCTTGATGGCCGGTTTGGCACAGACAACTGGTTTGGTAGACAAAAAAGATGAGGTTTTTTGCACGGACAGCCAAACTTGCAAATTTAACATTTGACATCCGACACATTTTGGTTGCAATTACATATGTGTGCACTTAGTATAAATTTCTATCGATCTATATATGCATCAAATGAAGGAGGCCGAACCTAAGAGCAACTCTAGCAGACCCTGCAAAACGCCGGCCCGCAAAACGCGTTTGCAGTTCGCGCAAAACCGCTTTTGCGGGCCGGCGAGGGCTAGCACAGATGCAGACCCCCAAACGGACCCGTAAAAAGGTATATTCGCTGAATATGCTTTTTTACGGGTCGGCTATGCGGGTTCTGCTCGGGCACCAGCGCAACGACCCGCAAACACAAAAACTACAAATCTGAAATTATCATAGGGTTTCACAAACAAGTTCAAATTCAAATGACATAAACAGTTTGCGCGCGAATAAAAGCGAAGTTCATTACGCAAAAGAGGGCATGCAAAGGTATGCGCCCATGTCCGGCATCATCTTGGGGGTCGATCTTCACTCGGCGCCATGGAGTCCATTTACTTCATTGGCACCACCGTAGCCACCGTAGCCACCTCCGTCGCTTGTTGCAACTCCCGCACCGAAATTATCCACATTGCCACCGTGTGGAGCAGAGAAAACATCACCAGAACTGGCAGACGGACCGGCCAAGGCGACCATTCTCCTCTTCAAGATCTCTCTCCTTGCCATAGCATGCCATGTTTTGGTGACCTCGTCCATGTCATTGCGGTTCATTGATATGATCTTGTTCTCTTCGGCGAGCAACAATGACAGCGATTTGTTTTCAGAGGCGCGTACTTTTCTCTCCTCAATGGCAACTCTGTGCAGCCCCTCTTCCTTGAGCATTTGTCATTTTTCTTGCTTCTCTTTTGCCTTCTTTTCGGCCAACTCTTTCTTGATCTCCAATGACTTCAACAACATTAACTCGTTTGATTGCTCCATGGCATCAATCTTCTCCCTCAAACTTGATGCTTCTTGCTCTCTCTTTATCTTCTCTCTAGTCTTCTTATCGCCATCGGGCTTGTTCAAATTTCTTGGGCCATCATCATCCTCATCCTCATCCATGTTTGTAAGTGAGCCTCTCTTGGGTGGGGACTCTTTGTCGATCAACTTCCACTTCTCGCACTTTTGGAGCAACTCCCAACAATGCTCTAATTTGAAGAATCTGCTTTCCGAAGCTTTCATGTCCTTGTATCTTTGTTGAGAAATCTTATCCTACACAATGCGAACAAGGTGATGCAATCATTTTTCATGATACATTATAATGATGCACAACTTCAACAAAGGCAAAGCAAACTCACATAGTCGGACTCCACGGTGCCACTTGGAGGTGCATTGCATACTTGCTCCAAGCAAGCTTCCCAACGGCTGCACATAGGCTTGATGTTCTCCCAACGACCTTGAAGCGACCGAAATGTGCGTGGAGTCTTGTTGGGGTAGTTCTTCATAATGCGGAAGTATTAATCTTCGATCCTTTGCCAATATCTCTTGGCGGTTTGATTAGTACCCGTGCATGCATCAAGAGACACTGTACTCCATGCTTTGATCAAAGCTTGATCTTCCAAGATGGTGTAGTTTTTTGATTTTTGGCTTTTCCCAGCTCTTGCTTGTGAATTCTCAAACGCTTCCGCTTCGATCTCCGCCAAGTCGTCCGCACAACCATGGTCGTCCACGCCGCCCTCCGTTTCATTGTAGTCGAAAGGTTCGAAAGGGGCTTGATTAATGTCAACCGCGTTCGTGTCCAACAAGTTCACGAACTCGGCTGTTGCATTGTTCGAACCACCGCTATACCGAACGATGACAAGTCATGAGCTATCACAAAACAATGGCGAAAATGAAAGAGAACCACCAAAGTCCGAAAAGATATACCTTCCAGCCATTCCGTCGAACACCTCGCTCGCGGGTGGAGTGGCACCGTTGAACGGCTTGCCGGAGCATCACCTTGGGGGGGGGGGATAGAGTGAGAGGTTGAAGAAGATTTGTTCCTTGAAGTCGGAACCTTCCTCCGCTTTACGCCCGCGACCTTGCCGGCCTTCTCCGTCGCCGGCCGGGATCGCACAGCGGCATTGGCGCCCGAAGCGTGGGCCATCGCGGCGGGGGCAGCCGGATTCCCGCCCTGCACAAGCATGTTGCCCTGCCGCTTGCGGGCAGGCGTGGCGTGTGCTTGGGCGACGCCGGCGGGGCCTACATGGCCGGCGATGAGATCCGCCCGAGGGGAAGGGGCGTACGCGACCTCGACAGTGACGGGGGACAGCATGGGGTCATCCATGGCGGCGAGGACGGCCGGGGAGGAGCAGCCGGAGCTTTCGGAGGGAGGGGGCAATGGTGGCGGAGGGTGCGGGGAGCGGGAAAGGGGGCGCGGAAATGTCCCTCCCGCCAAATCTCCGCCAGATGGGGGTTGCGCTCGGGTCGGTTTCTCAGCCCGTGAAGATGAAGGTTGAGGGAGAAGATTTGCCGCGCCCCGCAAATTTTTTTGCGGGCCGGGGCGTTTTGTGGGGTCTGCTCGTGCAGAATTTTTGACCCCAACCCGCAATTTGGCGGTTATTTTGCGGGCCGGGGCCTTTTGCAGGGTCTGCTAGAGTTGCTCTAAGACGGACATTTGTATCTCGGTGCACGCGATGGTTAGCTAGCGGTACGGTACAATTTTTTTTAGGCAAGCGGTACGTGCGGTACAACTGGTCTCTCGCGGTGAGAGGATCTGCAGCCATTCATGCATCTTCAATGCCAAAAATGCCAAAACGGACACCCTAAATATTTGCGGACACGTTCGGATGTGTTGGGCACCGCTACCGGAGCTGGCCATGCCATGTGTGCCACCCTTCAGGTGCATCGGGTTGGCGTGAGGTGTGTGTGGTTTGTTGGGTGGGAGTGTGATGAGAGGCTTCCGGGGGTTTACAATGGTTTGATATTGTAAAACTTGCAAATCTGTTGCTTCGCCCATTGTCAGGAAAAGATGATTCAGTATCTGTGAGCATGGCCTACCTGGCAGTTCTTCATACCACGAACAGGCTAGTAGGCTACTGATAGCAGAACCTAGAAGATAGCGACCAGCAAGAGCTAGCATAGGTGGGTGTGGCTGTGTTGTACAGACGGTTTTGGATGGAAGGGGGCTGTTGCACCTTTGGAACCACGTCTACATTCTACTCTTTACTTGAGCCTAGATGAATCATACACAAAACTGACCATCGACCAAGCATCCTTTCAAGACGACAAGATCGGCAAGCAGCATCACAGCGAGCTCGCAAAGTAATGTGGAATCTCCTCTGCAACTTCTAAAATGTGGAATCGAATCATAGATAGACTAACCAGATCGTTGCTGCTGGACACTTGCTCAAAAGATGATTAAAGAGATGACATAATCAAAGGCAAAACAGAAATGTATCGATTCACAGTCATTGGGTCATAGCCAATTCTTCTGCGGCGTCCATAGTTCATATGAAACCCTTTGCTAGTAATAAATTATCATTTTTATTAATCAGGGCAAAAACAGAATCAGCTCAACACAACAAGAAAGTGGATTCTGAAAAGGCTATTCCCATACAGGGCATTCTGAAATTTAATGCCAAGCCGTGGTTCCTCAATGTGAAGCTATAACCATTTGAATTAGTTTCGGAAAAAACAAGCAGAACATGAAAGCTATGCAAAATTGCAAATATAGGCAGAAGGATGTGATTAGATTCAGCAAATGACTTGAACTGTATAGCAGATTCCACGACACAGGGAAAATAACACACAAGATGTAAGCGTGTGCGCAAATACATACTCCCGCAAATACATACTCCCTCCGTCCCGAAAAAGTGTCAAGATATAAGCAGGAGTACTTTTTAGCATAATCATAATGAAAACAATGGGGTTAAGTGAAACTTAACCTTTATGACAGAAAGCCGCTTGCAATGGTTGCTGGCTTGCTCTCTGACAGAACAGTTGAAATTCAGATTTGTACAGCAACAGATCCAAAAATAATAATGTCTGGTGTGAAGAACATAATGTGCTAGCCAAGCTATGACATCGTCTCTGCACCAGATTATGGATTTAGAGAGCTCTATGGAAGCAGTACAACTTTTACATTTCAGACTGTTGGTAGTCAAAACCAAATCTAAGATTAAAAAATAGAAACCAGAATATGGTACACCAAGAAAATTGTCATGTCCATAGAAGAAAAAGAAATTTCAAAAATCTACGACTCGTACCATTCATCAGATAGGCTGCCTTGGGCCGCACAATTTGTCTCAAGTACCATAGGTGGCAATACCTGATCATGTGAACATCACAGCTAGAGCTGTCTGTAAGATAATCCATTCCATAGGAAAAAAAGTGCTAGATCTACTAATAGCACTGGAAGGAGAGAAATGCCACAGATATTTGCAAAATTACATGTACAAGAAACGCAATGTAACTCCTGTTCAGAAGACAACCCAACCTATGTCATTCAGGGGTGTTAGCATCATCCCAGATGAGCCTCGTGGACGGGACCAGACATGACCAACATGACCAGGACAAACAAAACCTAGACCTCTAATGGCAATTAACAAGTGCATTATACTACACTATATTATTATGGCAATACCAACTTCAGTCGTGATAAGAACATGGGACTGTACAAACCTGGAGATGAAAGCGCAAACTGTAGAGTATGTTAAAAAGATCTTCTTAAGACAGAGCCATCATTATGACTAATATATATTGCTGATTACAGACTAGATGCATCCTTATGGATTACCTGATCTGCCCATGTGAGTAGGCTTTGATATGCATTGGCAAATACCGGAGGTGATGAAGCTAAAATGAGGCCAACAAAAAAGCACAATTGACAGCATTAATACTTCCAAACATTAGCATTACAGTCTAATCAGTGATCAACTGCCAACCAAACTATTCTCAGTTCTTCAACTAAATGACTAGAGGATGGAAATTACACACCAGATTTGGTATCTGGTTAAACTGGATGAGCACTTGGCTCGACTGTCTTGTACTTGTCATGAGCCTCCTCATAATTCAGCTTGAGCTGCTCATGGCGCTTCAGTGAAGCCTCAGAAAACTTTGTCAGACAATCAAGGACTACCGTCAGTTTCGACTGTAACCCTTCCACCAGTGCTACCCCACCGCTTGATTCCTGCTCATTATTTTCCAGCATCACACATTCCTGAGACTCACTACTGGAATGTGGCTCTCTTCTCAGTTTAGTTTGATCAGCCTGATGCTCGAACGAGTCGCGCAAGAGCTGCATTACGTCTTTAATGGACTTGCATAGCTCATCAGTGGGGAGCGACTCCATCATGTCAAGCCAGTCCCTGCAGAGGATGAATATCGGAGGGGAGACTGCCTGGCGAGGAGGAAATGAGATCTTCCGCTTCCGACGGCGTCGTTCCTGGGGTGGTTGCAGGATGCACTTCTGGAGCCATTCATTGAGGGCATGCACATATGACTTCTGAGCAGTGACCCAGATCCTGAAGGTTGACGAAAAGCAGTCCATCTCATTACACAGATGCATTGCTGCCTGGCGGTGATGCTCCCCTTGCTGCACCGAGGTTGAAGTTTTTACATGGTATGCCAGTGATATTGTAATGAATTGTTTGTGGTGGCATTCTAGCATTGCTTTCCACATCCTAATAAATCTGCAAAAGGAATGCATGTGCATTTCATTTTCAATGTTAACGTGGTAAATAAATGTGAATGAAACTATAGCAAATCAATATGTCTATAATATATTTTGATTAGCCAGATTAAAGTTCAAATGTCAAGAATCAGATTGCTCAGCAAAACAGAGGCTCTTTAGAAAATAACTAGTGAATGATGTAGTCAAAATAATTAAGATGCTCTTCTTATTTTCAGTATTGTACTGCCAAAACTAAATTTGGAATAACATGACAGTTCAAACAATTGCATAACTTACAACAAAGCAACAAGGTAATATTAAGCAGGAACAAAGTAACCACAATCAACAAATCTGTTAAAAGCCATATTGATGTAAAACAAATATGTTTGGTACTCCCTCCGTCGCACAATATAAGACGTTTCTGCGAGCTATGTTAGCTTTAGCTTGCAAAAACGTCTTATATTATGGGATGGAGGGGGTACATACTACTCCCTCCGTTCGGAATTACTTGTCGCAGAAATGGATGTATCTAGATGTATTTTAGTTCTAGATACATCCATTTTCAAGACAAGTAATTCCGAACGGAGGGAGTAAGTCTCAAAACAAAGGCATTAATTAGGTAGTACCCTTGAATGAGCTCAACAAGTTGTGGTTGCAGCTCTCCATCCCTTATTTTCTCAATTCTTTTTGAGATTGCATCAACAGCCTGGATTGCAACAGAAACCCTGGAGTGCAGATCCTTCACAACAGCTCGAGTCTTATCAATGAGTTCTGCATTTAGACCTCGTGTAAATTGGTGCCGGAGAAGGTTACATTTCTCGTCATAAGTCTTTCTGACATTTTCACTTGCCTAAATAAACAAAGTAATGCAGTTTCAGTGACTCATTATGCCAACAACAGACACATTTAATTGGTAGCCTCTATTTCACAACTCACAGCCTTTATTACATTATGTTATACTCCCTCCGTCCGGAAATACTTGTCCTAAAAATGGATAAAATGGATGTATCTATAACTAAAATAAGTCTAGGTACAATCATGTCGAGGACAAGTATTTCCGGACGGAGGGAGTAGTTGATATACAACATGCAATCTACACTCCAACTAGTATTAAACAAATCAAATTTTACAATTAGCAGAAACAAAAATAGTATGCCTGCTACATCTTACAACCATTCTTTCAAGATACAGTAGTTGCCTCCTAAACTTAGTCTTGAGAACTAGTCCAAGATTAAAAACAAGGTTTAGTAGAAACAAAAATAGTATGCCTGCTACATTTTACAACCATTCTTTCAAGATACAGCAGTTGCCTCCTAAACTTAGTCTTGAGAACTACAAGATTAAGAACAAGGTTTCACTAGAGTCATACAACAAAACACCAGCCATATTTTTAGAGAAGTGACTAATTCATGATTGGCGCATCATACTAGAAAGCTTCCTTAAATAATGTAATGTACCTTGATTTCATCATATAATTTTCTCTCCCATGCATGTAGCCTATCCAATGTAGAAGAATGGCTTCCAGACACCATAGCAAATTGCTCAATAAAATCATTATTACTGTCATCCACATCATCTTGAATCATCGAAGTTGTAAGTGGACTTTTAGATGACGATGATAGAGACGAGACTGAACGTTTCCAAGTAACAACATTTGAAACGTGCTGTGCAGTTTCTACAGAAACAAAACAAATAGTATATCTTTAGGCGAATATTATTGTAGCGGTGATGAGAAGATGACAGTTACACATCCTACTTACCCTGATTGAGAAGAATTTGACGATTGCAGCAGACTCGAAGGGCAGATACGAATCGGGCAGTAGGTTTGCCTGGAGAACCTAGAATTTAAGAAATAAATGGAAAAGGAAGATTCATCAAACGATCCTATTTAACCAGGTAGGAAAGTGAAGAAATCATCTTGTCTTTTTAGGCAATCTTGGTCTGATAGCCCACCAAATGGCAACCAATTTTTGGGCTTGCCCTCACATTGCCAAGCCAAAATTTGTTATAACCAAGAGATGCCCAAAAAGACAAGACCATGCATCCCCTCATGATTATCACCTGGTATTTTAGCAGATATATCAAGTCTGATCTTCTTTGTCTCAAGCATTCTTGAAACCTCATTCCCGGCTTCGGCAGCACGTATAAAGCGGGTTTCAATTTCCTTCATGCTTGACACAAAATCTTTTGCTCGATGGGTGATGAACTCAGAGGGATCTTCGGTTTCTGTGTGTGATTCTCTTTTTGAATCCCCTTCCTCCACCTTTGGCACAACCTGCTCAGAAGAAGCCCCTTCATCAGAAGCAGACACCAGCCCACTTGCTTTACTGACCCCTCTTTGTGTTGCTTTGGTTTCCTGCTTCGGCACCGTGTTATCATCGACAATCTCTGATTCTGAATGCATTCTAGTGGACCTGTTTACTGGTTCTTCACTCAATGTCACCGGCTCAGCTTCCCATGACTCTCTCAAGCCTTTCAACCTATCGAAGTTCAAGGTCAGACCATCCACATTGTTTGCTCTGGCAGCACCAGGAGCATCAAAGAAATCCCATGAGGCACTCATTTCCTCTGAGGACAACGGCGGCGGCGGCGGCACGAAGGCAGAGACGGGGGACTCCTGCCCCACAAATTCAGCGGCGGACGGATCGACCGTGAACGTCAGAGGAGCAGTCCCTGCGGCCTTCATGCAGTGGACCCTCGCCGCCGCCGACGACGGAGAGGCCAGGCGATCCCCTCCTCGATGCATCGCCAGCATCGGGGACGGGGAGCCCCCGGCGGTGTTGTCCGCCTCCGCCGCGCGCGACGGCGACGGGGACGCCATGGAGGAGCGCGACGGCGACCTGCCCGCCTCGGAGATGGAGAGCGACGACTCGGGCGACAGGTTGGCGGCCTCGGCGTGCCGCCGCAGCGCGGTGCCCACGCCGCGCAGGGAGCGGGTGTAGGACAGGTGCGCCGCCGAGAGCGCGTCGCGGGAGTCGATGGCCCGCCTGATGCGCCGCAGCCGCTCCTTGCACAGGGCGAGGGCGCCCTCGCCGCCGCCGGCGGCGGCCTTGGAGGGCGAGGAACCCATCGAATCAATCCCCTCCTGCGAAAATTTAGGGCACGGACGGTCAGGAACCGGGAAGCTCGCGGTGGGATTTCGGTACCTAGTCGCCGGATGAGGGCGGCGTCGTGCCTGGAAACCCAATGCGGGGTGGGGGGAGACGGCGCCGCGGTGGAGGGGCGGCGGGGACGGCAATGGCGGCGGCGGCGAGCGTGGGAGGCGGAGGAGCTGGGAGTGGTGGGCTCCAGCAGGATGCAGCAGCTAGTGCTCTGCCCCGCGGTGGCGCCGCGGCGGAGGAGGTGGCGGACTCCGGCGGGCCTCCGATCTGGGAGGGGGGAGGGGAGTGGGGAGGAGCTCAGCTCGAAGCAGAGCAGCGGCAGCAGGCAGCTCGCTCTGTTTTTTCCTTCTTTTTTTTATTTGGAGAGGAGCAGCAGCTGCGTGGGCGCAGCCCAGTAAGGTCCATTTCCGGTCCAACCAACAACCATTGCACACTAAAAGCAAAATTCAGTGTCTCAAAAGAAACAAAAAAGCAAAATTTAGATGGCATATCTATAACTCTCAATAAAAAAACTCAAAAAATATGGCATATCCTATAATCCTCAAAAAAAATATGGCATATTCCATAGTTAGAGAGGTGCTGGATCCTGAACCACCTCAACGATTTAGGAATTTTGACCATCCGATTACCTATCCAAACGTGTTCCAACCGTCCGATCCGGCGTGAGGATGAACCAGGCCGCACAGGTGGAGCCCCTTGGGACCATCCTGGGCACTTGTGTCGACCGATGTGGATTGCTAGGAGCCCGGTGCATGCATCCCGCGGCAGAAACGTGGGGTGGCTCCGCCTGTGATTTTGAGGCCCCGCCGAGGGCAATAATGGAATTTGCATAACCTGATGCCATTCGTTGCTCCATCCCCAATCAAGTGAAGCGTAAAGGTTCGATCTATTACCATGGAGGTCTAGTGACACCCAGCATCGGCCGCGATACGGTGCATTGTGCATGGCTAGCCGCCGCTTCCCTTTGTCGACTTAAGACGCTGCCATTGAAGAAGAAATGATAGGGGGCTGAGAGGAACTCATTGTAAGGAGAGTGCTTGCGAAAGGAGGATCAGGATATGACGAGCGTGACATCTTTCATGTTGGCTAAAACAAAGATACATTAACAGAAAACAGCGTTAATTTAACAATAGTTGATCGCAGTAATTCAATTAAAGGACCAAATCTAAAAAGTTGCACAACAGAAAAGGAGTTTAGATAAAAGCTGCTGGTACATCTGGCAGGAGGCAATCAATGAATTAAGGAGGAAAATTGTCTTCTCTTAGTAAAAAGTAACTACTATAGTTAAACCAGGAACCTTGGGTATAGGGGCGATGGAGTAATAGCTAGTCGAGATCGGTTTGGAAAGCTTCAGCCATGCTCTCAAAGTAATCGTGGTTCTGTTTGATGAGCTTGGCGAGCTTGTCGAAGTAGGACGAGACACCGCCGTCGGCAGCATAGTACTTTTCGCTGGCGGTGTGCTCGGCCTCGGCCATGCCGTGTAGGCGCTCGAACGAGCCCTCGGCCTGGCCCTGGAGGCACTCGAGGAGGTTGAGCTTGTCCCTGTCAACGAAGTAGCCATACGCGTACGTCCACCTCAGCATCCGCCGGCCTTCGAGGATCTGCATGTAGGCGTCGATGAGGAAACCGAGATGCCTCTACGCATCGTCGGCGGCGGTGCCCTCGAGGTAGCCCTCTCGGACGCTCTCCAGCTCGAACATGTCCTTGCTGGCCCTCTGGCGTGAGTGCTCGCGCGCCACCCACCGTTGTAGTAGTGCATGTACCTGTCGAGCACTAGTAGAAAACAGGGCTTACGTTCAGGCCAGATAAGCCCATTAGTCCCAGTTCAGTCACGAACCGGGACCCATGGGCCCATTGGTCCCTGTTCGTGAGGCCAGTGGGCCTGCCGGGCCTCGTGGGGGCATTGGTCCCGGTTCGTTTGGCCCCTTTTGTCTCGGTTGGTGAGACGAACCAGGACTGATAACCCACAAGTATAGGGGATCGTAACAGTTTTCGAGGGTAGAGTATTCAACCCAAATTTATTGATTCAGCACAAGGGGAGCCAAAGAATATTCTCAAGTATTAGCAGTTGAGTTGTCAATTCAACTACACCTGGATAACTTAATATTTGTAGCAAAGTAGTATGGAAGTAACAGTAACAGTAGCAAAAGTAATAGTACAGTTGTGTAGTAATTGTAACAATGGCAACAGTAAAGTAACTAAGCAAAGATCAATATGTGAAAAGCTCGTAGGCATTGGATCAGTGATGGATAATTATGTCGGATGCGATTCCTCATGTAATGTAGGCATGTATTCCGAATATAGTCATACATGCTTATGGAAAAGAACTTGCATGACATCTTTTGTCCTACCCTCCCGTGGCAACGGGGTCCTATTGGAAACTAAGGAATATTAAGGCCTCCTTTTAATAGAGTACCGGACCAAAGGTTAACACTTAGTGAATACATGAACTCCTCAAACTACGGTCATCACCGAGAGTGGTCCCGATTGTTATCACTTCGGGGTTGTCGGATCATAACACATAATAGGTGATTATAGACTTGCAAGATAGGATCAAGAACTCACATATATTCATGAAAACATAATAGGTTCAGATCTGAAATCATGGCACTCGGGCCCTACTGACAAGCATTAAGCATAGCAAAGTCGTAACAACATCAATCTCAGAACATAGTAGATACTAGGGATCAAACCCTAACAAAACTAACTCGATTACATGGTAAATCTCATCCAACCCATCATCGTCCAGCAAGCCGACGATGGAATTACTCACGCACGGCGGTGAGCATCATGAAATTGGTGATGGAGGATGGTTGATGATGATGACGGCGACAGATTCCCCTCTCCGGAGCCCCGAACGGACTCCAGATCAGCCCTCCCGAGAGAGTTTGGGGCTTGGCGGCGGCTCCGTATCGTAAAACGCAATGAATCCTTCTCTCTGATTTTTTTCTCCCCAAACATGAATATATGGAGTTGGAGTTGAGGTCGGTGGAGCACCAGGGGGCCCACGAGGTAGGGGGCGCGTCCAAGGAGGTAGGGCGCGCCTCCCACCCTCGTGGACAGGGTGTGGGCCCCCTGGTCTTGATTCTTTCACTAGTATTTTTTATTAATTCCAAAAAGTTGCTCCGTGGATTTTCAGGTCATTCCGAGAACTTTTATTTCTGCACAAAAATAACACCATGGCAATTCTGCTGAAAACAGCGTCAGTCTGGATTAGTTCCATTCAAATCATGCAAGTTAGAGTCCAAAACAAGGACAAAAGTGTTTGGAAAAGTAGATACGATGGAGACATATCAACTCCCCCAAGTGAAAGTGATAAAGAAAAAATTTACAAACTCTGTTTGCTTTTGTTGTTGTAAATATGTAAAGCCAGCATTCAGGTTTTTAGCAAAGATTATGAACTAACCATATTCACAATAACACTTAGGTCTCATGTTTACTCATATCAATGGCATAATCAATTAGCGAGCAATAATAATAAATCTCGGATGACAACACTTTCTCAAAACAATCATAATATGATATAACAAGATGGTATCTCGCTAGCCCTTTCTGAGACCGCAAAACATAAACGCAGAGCACCTCTGAGATCAAGGACCGACTAAACATTGTAATTCATGGTAAAAGAGATCCAGTCATATTCAATATAAATTAATAGTAATGCATGCAAATGACAGCGGTGCTCTCCAATGTGACTCAACATAAAAGTAAATAGATAGGCCCTTCGCAGAGGGAAGCAGGGATTTGTAGAGGTGTCAGAGCTCAATTTTGAAATAGGGATAAATAATATTTTGAGCGGTATACTTTCATTGTCAACATAACAACCAAGAGATCTCAATATCTTCCATGCTACACACATTATAGGCAGTTCCCAAACAGAATGGTAAAGTTTATACTCCCCCACCACCAACAATCATCAATCCATGGCTTGCCTGAAACAACGGGTGCCTCCAACTAACAACAATCCTGGGGGAGTTTTGTTTGCAATTATTTTGATTTGATTTGAGCATGGGACTGGGCATCCCGGTGACCAGCCATTTTCTCGTGAGTTAGGAGCGGAGTCCACTCCTCTTGAGAACACCCGCCTAGCATGGAAGATACAGACAGCCCTAGTTGATACATGAGTTGTTCGAGCATACAAAACAGAATTTCATTTGAAGGTTTGGAGTTTGGCACATACAAATTTACTTGGAACGGCAGGTAGATACCGCATATAGGAAGGTATGGTGGACTCATATGGAATAACTTTGGGGTTTATGGATTTTGGATGCACAAGCGGTATTCCCACTTAGTACAAGTGAAGGCTAGAAAGAGACTGGGAAGCGACTAACTAGAGAGCAACAACAGTCATGAACATGCATTAAAATTAATGGACATTGAGTTCAAGCATGAGTAGGATATAATCCACCATGAACATAAATATCGTGGAGGCTAGGTTGATTTTGTTTTAACTACATGCGTGAACATGTGCCAAGTCAAGTCACTCGAATCATTCAAAGGAGGATACCACCCTATCATACCACATCACAACCATTTTAATAGCATGTTGGCACGCAAGGTAAACCATTATAAACTCCTAGCTAATTAAGCATGACATAAGCAACTATAATCTCTAATTGTCATTGCAAACATGTTTATTCATAATAGGCTGAATCAGGAATGATGAACTAATCATATTTACAAAAACAAGATAGGTCGAGTTCATACCAGCTTCTCTCATCTCAATCGTTTCATCATATATCGTCATTATTGCCTTTCACTTGCACGACCGAACGGTGTGGATAATAATAATAGTGCACGTGCATTGGACTAAGCTGGAATTTGCAAGCATTCAATTCAAGGGAGAAGACAAGGAAATATGGGTTCTTGGTTAAATCAACAATAATGCATATGAGAGCCACTCAACATTTTGATCATGGTCTTCTCCTCTCGACCCCCAAAGAAAAGAAAAGAAATAAAACTATTGACACGGGAAAGCTCCCAACAAGCAAAAGAAGAACGAGAAATCTTTTTGAGTATTCTCTTAATTACTACTACTACAGGCATGGAAAGTAAACTAGCTGAAAGCTACAACTAATTTTTTTTGGTTTGTTTTTCTTAAGGTTATTCAAACACACAAGAAGAAAGCAAGAAAGGGAAATAAACTAGCATGGATAGTACAATGAAAAAGTATGAGTGTGTGAACATGAATGTAACATCGGTGAGAAATACGTACTCCCCCAAGCTTAGGCTTTTGGCCTAAGTTGCTCTATGCAGCAGCTACTGCCTCACGAGATGCAGCTTGGAGGCGGGCTAGCTCCGTACTCCTTTTTCGTATTCGTTTGCCTCCTCCCTAGTTATAATATATCTCCTTTTTGCCTGAAAGTCAAAAAAGTGGGAGCAGGGAGAGCAACGCCGTCTATCAAAGATTAGTCGGTACTGGAGGAACTGTTCATTCCTCTCTAGAAACTGATGGCTAACCATGCATTATAATCTAGATAAGCAGGAGGCAACTCCATATCATTTTCATGTATGGGTATCTCAAGAAAATTAGCCACACGGGTTGCATAAATTCCCCCAAACAAGTCTCCAATTAAACTATTATTATGCAACCTACGTGCAACAATTGCCCCCAAGTTATATTGTTTATCTCCTAGCACAGCACTCTTGAGAACACTAAGATCTGGAGCACACATGTGACATGCCTCGTCCTTGCCATTTATGCATCTACCTATAAAGAGAGCAAAATAATGTATGGCAGGAAAATGAATACTCCCTATGGTAGCTTGTGTTATTTCTCTAGATTCCCCCATTGTGATACTAGCAAGAAAATCTTTAAATTCAGATTTGCGAGGTTCACTAGCACTACCCCATTGCGGGAGTTTACAAGCAGTATTAAAATCTTCTAAGTCCATGGTATAAGATTTATCATAAAGATCAAATATGACATTGTGTGAATTGCGTGAAGATGTAAATTTAAACCTTCTCACAAAGGAATCAGTTAAGGGTAATATTGAGGACACTTATCTAGAATGAAGTCCTCAAGATCAGCATTACGCACATATGCATCAAATTCGTCCTTGATGCCTGCTTGGACCATAAACTCCTCTGACGGCCATTCACAAGGCCACACTTGAGCTTCCCTCGGTAGTTCATCGTCCTGCTCACGTATTGCAGGCATGGGTCCTTGCTTCCTTGAAGAACCACCTTGGTACATTTTCCTCAACATATTTCTTTCTGTGAAAAATTTCTGAAAATTTTAGTAACTCAAAATAAAAGTGAACCAAACTCAACAAAATTGATAGCAACTACTCCCACAAATGCCTAGAGACTATATCATGCATTAAAACTACTTGGGACCAAATAAATTTGACATGCAAGCTCAAGAACAGGGTCACCTCAGCAGCAAAAATTTGCAATGAATAAAGTACTAGAACAAAAACTAATTGGACCATTGGAGGAGTCACATACCAAAGAACAATCTACTAAAGCAGTTTTATGAGTGGAGCTTTGAGCAAGGAGATCGAAAATGGCAGCAAGATGAGCTAGAACTCGTGCTTGAGCTGGTTGATGATTTTTTTGGGAGGAAGAAGAAGTGTATGAATGCAGGAATAAGTGGAGGGGGGCACCAGGGGCCCACGAGGCAGGGGGCGCATCCCAGGGGGTGGGCGCGCCCTAGACCCTCGTGGCCTAGTGCTTGCCCCCTATGGTGTGTTCTCAGTGCCAGATATTCTCAAATATTCTAGAAAAAAACATAATTCATTTTCAGGGCATTTGGAGAACTTTTATTTTTGGGGTATTTTTTATTGCATGGATAATTCATAAAACAGACAGAAAATACTATTTTTGCTTTATTTAATCTAAATAACGGAAGGTAAAAGGAGGGTACAGAGAGTTGTGCTTTCTAACTTCATCCATCTCATGCTCATCAAAAGGAATCCACTAACAAGGTCGATCAAGTCTTGTTAACAGACTCATTCTGAATCGCATGAAACCGGAAAATTTCCGAATAGCACTAGCACTACAAGAAATATGTCAACTAGTGACCACCACAATTGGTCACTAAATGGTCACTGTTTTCAATTTGTGACCTTTTTGTGACCAAAAATATAAGGTCAAAAACTGGGGGTCGTTAACTGACTATAGCGACCTTTCTTCTGGAATGGTCGAAGACGTTTATGACCAAAATATGTCCACTGTGGCGTTTTGGTCACTAGCAACCTCCCCAGGCCATGTAGGCATCCAGCGTGGCAAGCTGATGTGGCACAAGATTCAGCCCGGTCCAATTCGGTTTTCTACATGGGCCTAGCCCAAGAATTCGGCCTTTTTACTATATATTTTCTCTATTAATTTTCTCTAGCTACATGGGCCTGGCCCAACCATTTGGCCTTTTTATTTCATGGATCATGGCCTTTTTGTGATCTATTTCGTTTTTGGGCCTAAGCCTTTTTATTTACTTAGCCATCACCTTTTCACAATTGATTCTTTTAGTAATTTTGTTTATTTTTCCTGAATTGTTTGATTTGTGGCCTTTTTAGGGCCCAAGTAGTATATGTTTCATTTCCGACATATCAACAATAAAGTATCAACAATAAAGTAACCAGTATTTTGGTCCAGAGAGCCCCAATCACACAAATTTTCATAAATGACGACCAAAATGAGTATATTATATATATTACAATCATGCCATAGTTCACATCATCCAGGAATTTAGAACAACTACAAAAGTGCTGCTATGAAATACTATAACAGCCATTCACATCATCCAGGAACATATAATTAGCTACAAAGATGAAGCGTTCCTTTTTTCCAACTTCTTGAGCCTGGAGCTCCTGTAAAAGACAGGAAACGATCATTATCATGGCTGTGAATTCAGAATGAAAGCAATATCCTCAAACATACAACAGCTAGGAAAAGAATATTGAACAAAATAATAAACAAATACACAAGCAGCTAGGGGTCGATCCTAATGCCAGCAAGCTCTAAGAAGACTCCAAGAAATTGATGGCTCACAATACAAATACTACAGATACTACTAGAATTAAGGCGCATAACATATTCTAAGCAATGTTAACATCATGGCAGTGACAATTAACAGTAGCAGCTAGCAGGGCATCAATCAAGCACAAGAAAAGTACAACACCACACTTGGGATCTCGGAGCAAGAAAAAGATCATGTTGCTTGGGATCAGTTTAATCATATGCATCAATTTTGTTACAAGATTTTCTTCAGAGCTGGGCTAGTCTGTTGCTACTACTGCAGTACTATCGGTGCACATCACCGTAGTCTACATCTGCAGCTGCCCATTCACTAGAACCACACAGATCACTAGCTGCCCATTCCTTAATAATCATAACAAAAATTACATCTAATATCAAGTACCATGGATGCACTAAACCCCTCCCACCAACTTGACCCTGAGCTGCAACTCAGTCTCAAGCCTACATAGTACATGCATTGAGAAGTTCAACAAATATGTAAATCTGTTCATGTACTGTACTGGATAGCAATTAGGAGACAACTGAAGCCTGATTATTATGTTGCTTAGCCTGCTTATCATTCATTTATTTGCACAAGCTGGGATTCATCATCTTTGCACTGGGTAGCTCTCAGCTCTCTAGCAAACAACGAACATGTACTGTACTGGGTAGAAATTAGCAATCTGGTCCACCTCAATCTTACCTCCGGCTCTGTACAACTGCTCAGCTCCTAGCTGCTGGCCTCCACCTCAATCCCGTCGAAGCATACTGCATCATAACAAGCACGAAAATTCAGAAAACACACCCCAATCCTGAAATTCAGTGAAGCACGAAAAGCAGCAGCAAACTAGACAGTAGCATGCAGGCAGCGTTGCAAACAACAAACCAAGTAATATAATATACACTACAGGAGAAACAAACAGCAAAGCAAAGCAACAGAATTTAGTCAGAACAAACAAGCAAGGGCGCTGAATATACTCCAAGTACTCAACTTGTTCTAACTGAATTTAGGAGTCTATTTTTATTCTTTTCGTATATGCAGTCTGAAGCTTAACTTGTTCTAACTGAATTTAGTCAGAACAAACAAGCTAGGTCATTGCAGATCACGCACCTGAGATCAAGGGCGCTGTAGATCACGAATCAAAGCACATCCGGTCCAGTTCTCGGCACCAACTCCTCCTCTAATTGCTACAGAAACTAAGAGCAGAAAATCAACTCAACTGCTTCAGCAGAAAGAAGAAGCAAACATGCAAGCAAGAAATACTGAAATAAAGAAGAAGCAAACATGCAGAACTCAAATTTATCTGAGATCATAACTTCATGTTATCAATTTAAGAGCAGGTCATTTATGCATGTCAAAATGTGAGCAGAATACTCATTGATGATCTGGGTTGTGTACCAAGGTGCTAGGGGTTGGCCCCTGTACTGAAATTGTATTTAAACTTCCTCTTTTCTACTAACAGAAAGAGCAATGCTCCTGTCAATATTTTGGAAAACAAATTTGAGAGCATATCATTGATGATGTCCATTTGTGAGCATATCGGTGAATTGTAAATCATTGTAAGACAGTGCATGTGGCAAATGAGATCAGTTAAACTACAAAACTGAACCAACTAAACTAAACTTTGAGACCAGATTAATGAAACCATTGTCATAGAAAAATAATGTTTGAAGTATCCTTGCCGGTTCTCAGAAAGGCTGTACAACCAAATTAGCACTGTAAATCCATCATAGATGGCCAACACTTTATCTACAAAATGCATCTAATTATAGAACTAGCAAGGAGTAGAGCAAAACTTCTGTTAGGCTCTTTGTTGTGATGCATGATGTGTTCGGTTTGCTATACTGATGCATTCCAGCGAACCTAAAAAGATGATTCAGTTCTGATATGCTGTTAGGATCTTTGTGCAAAATCAATCCAACCCTCACGAGGTTCAGTGCCAAATTCTAACAGCAGAGAAGCAATGGCCAATCCTAGTACTAGCAAATTAATAGAGCAGAGAGGAGGAGGGGATGAGCTCACATACAACTTCCTCCTTGTCGTCCAGCACCCCCTCCTCAGGCGCCATCCATCCTTGCCGTCCAGTTTATCTACAACTTCCTCCTACATACCTACAGTTAAAGAACAGAGCAGACATTAGAGAGAGAGAGAGCGAGAGAGATAGGAGGGGATGGAGCTCGAGTACCATCCAGGGGCTGAGCCGCGTGTGGGGGCGCGGCAGATGTCGGGGAGGAGCTTCCAATGTCGTCGGAGCCATGCTGACGATGGAGGCGCCGCCGCCCTAGCCACGGGGAAGGCTATGGGTGAGCGTTTGAGGCCGGGAGAGGCCGAGAGGTCTCCGAGATTCGCGCCGTCGCCATCCTGGTGGCCGGAGACACGGCGTGCAACGCTGCCACCGCAAACCCTAGGCAAGCCACGCGCACGCCATGGTACAGCCAGCTCGACGGAGCGCCGCGCCTCGAAGCACGCACGCGCGCGCCGGCAAGCAAGCCAGCCGCAACGCTGTTGTCGCTGGGCGGCTGCGCTGTTGTCTCCGTTGCGTGAGGAGAGGAGGTTGCTTGGTCTGGGGGAGAAGGGGCGGCAGCGGGTGGATGGATCTGAAGGAAGGAGGAGAAGAGGAGGTGGCAGCGACGATGGATCTGATGGGAGGAGGAGACGGGGGAGAAGGGGTGGCAGCGGGTGGATGGATCTGAAGGGAGGAGGAGATGAGGAGGTTGCGGCGGCGATGGATCTGATGGGAGGAGGAGATGGGGGAGAAGGGGCGGCTCTTGGGTTGGATCTGCCGCGCGCCGGCGTTGGGGTAGGAAGTCGCTGGCGGAGCCGGAGGATGTGGAGCGGAGGTCGCGCCGGCCGATGGGATCGGGGGAGAGGAGGTCGCGGGAGGGAGGGGTTGGGGTCGCGGGAGGGAGGGAGAAAGAAATGAGGCGGGGGGTGGATGGAAAATGTCCACGAGGACTAGGGTTTCGGCTTAGGTGGGCTTGGGGTGAGGACTGCCGTTGGATCCGCGAGCATCCGACGGTGTTCGATCCACGGTCCGCGTGAAACACCCACAGACCAATCAAAATGCAGCACACGGGTACGATGTCATGACCATTTAAATTGGTCGTAGTTGACTAAAAAATTGGTCATGGTTGATTAAAAATTCATTTTCCATTTTGCAAGTGCCGAAAATGATTTTTTTTGTGAAGGAGCTACAATATATTTGTTGCAAAATTAGGCCAAATGAATTATATAAAATATTAGAACATACTTAATGTATAATTGACCAAATACTTGGGTGTCAAAAGTTTTGATTCACCTCTCATGAAAAAGACAAATTTCCACCGAACAAGCTGGAAACGGGTCAAATTTGAACTGCAGCTACCTTACAGTTTGTTATTTATTTTTTCAACAATCATTTTTTGGTACATAAGTATCTATTTAATCAGAGAAACATCAAAAAAATTCGAAGATTCAACTACTAGCTAGGAACGGTCATAAAAAATTCAGAAAAATCATAAAATTGGAAAACCTTCGCATTGTGTCACTATATGTGACCAAGTTACCAGGAAAAATAATAAACTTGTAATATGGCAATTCTTTTAAAAAAGTATTCTCGGAAATGAGCTATCATGTGTGAAGATTCATGGCTTTCAAGCCAAATGATCAATCTTATGGCCACATTCATGGCATAGCTTGTTCGAATGATCTCATATTGTGCACAAGGGTGCATCTTGGAATTCCAAACAATGTTGCCTAAGGAAGTTTTCTTTTTCTTCGGACGAAGGAACCATTTTCCATTTTCCGAGTGCCTAAAAGGAGGTTTTTTGTGAAGGAACTACCAAATAATTGTTGCAAAAATGGACCAAATCAATTTTGTAAAATACTAGGCCATATATAATGCACAATTGACAAAATGGTTGGGTGAAAAAAGTTTTGATCCACCTCTAGTGAAAAAGACAAATTGTCGTCGATTCAGCTGGAAACGGGTCAAATTTGAACTGTAGCTGCCTCATAGTTTGCTCTTTATTTTTTCCAAAAATCATTTCTAGGTAAATAAGTATCTATTTAATCATATAAACACCAAAAAAATTCCAAGATTCAACCGCTAGCTAGGAACGGTCAAGCCCGCCGTTTTGACCGCATTTTGAAACGGGCATAAAAAATTCAAAAAAATCAAAAAATTGGAAAACCTTCGCATTGTGTCATTATATGTGACCAAGTTTCTGGGAAAAATAATAAACTTGTAATACGATAATTATTTTTAAAAAGTGTTCTCATAAATGAGCTATCATGCGTGAAGATTCATGGCTTTCAAGCCAAATGATCAATCTTATGGCCACATTCATGGCATAGTTTGTTCAAATGATCTCATATTGTGCACAAGGGTACATCTTGGAATTCCAAACAATGTTTCCTAAGGAAGTTTTCATTTTCTTTGCACGGAAAATTCATTTTTCATTTTCCGAGTGCCCAAAAGGAGGTTTTTTCGTGAAGGAACTACAAAATAATTGTTGCAAAAATGGACCTAATCAATTTTATAAAATACTAGGCCATATATAATGCACAATTGACAAAATGGTTGGGTGAAAAAAGTTTTGATCCACCTCTGGTGAAAAAGACAAGTTGCCGTCGTTTCAGTTGGAAACAGGTCAAATTTGAACTGCAGCTGCCTCATAGTTTGCTCTTTATTTTTTACAAAAATCATTTCTAGGTAAATAAGTATCTATTTAATCATAAATACATGGTTTGATGGCGAGACATCAAGGTTTGGACGGTGGCTGAGGGCCCCAACACTAGAGCGCGTAAGCTCGCATGCCCGCCGCGTGGTCACCGCGTGACCGTGGCGTTGCCATGTGTTCTAGGCAGCCTAGGCATGTCTAGTGGGTTGGGCACTCCCCAGGTAGGTGCTAGGAAGAAAATCACAACATAAGATTCTCACGAGGAGATCGATCGATGCTCAAACATGAATAAGCAGCCAAGTGTTTGATTTGCGGTACGGGAAATGCACATGGCTAATGGGCGTGAGTTTTGGCTGAGGATGATCAGTTACTAAGAAGACCGTCTTCACAAATTTTCACCTCAAAAGGAGGAGCCTAGGTGGTACTTGCTTTACAATGTACCACTTTGGACATAAATCTGAATGTTGAAGCTGGGCTCAAAATAATGAATGGATTGAGTGGCATTTGGTGGAGGATGGTTATTTGGGCATAGGAAAGCATTTGAGAAAATGGATACCATTTGAACATGCCAAAGTGGTACTTCCTTCACAAAGTCTTTGCTCTGAATGAATAGGAAAATGAATATTTTCGAATTATTTTTGAACTAGGCAAGGAATGTTTTTGACATATTTGATGAAGATATGATCCAAAACATTTATGAGAATTTTTTTGGAATTTTTGGACTACAGAAATATAGGTTGCTTCACAACCTAGGGCAAAAGCTGCCACATGGACATGACACATAGGCAAAACTGATGAGATGGCGCCTAGTCATCACAACCCACCACAATCTACAAGGCTATGACCATCTATATTGGTCATTAACAACTAGAAGTAAGGCAACGGACTAGCACTGTTTGCTTTGTGACCATTTTGCGTAAGGAAATTACGACCTTTCTGACCAAAATAGTCGCAATGGTTTAGGGTTTGGAACCCCCCGAACAGCTTTTGACCAATTGGTCTAAAATGGTCATAGATCTATGACCAATTCTTCCAGGGTCACAGACAAAAGGTCACTAGTTGACATATTTCTTGTAGTGTAGGTTACCTCAACGGGGATATGTACATCCCCAATAATAAGAATATCATATTTCTTCTTGACAGTAGGAAGAGGGAATTCAAAACCTCCAATAATAATCGATGCAATTTTTCCAATAGAATTTATACTGTGAACTTGAGGTTGTTTGCTCGGAAAGTGTACCGTATGCTCATTACCATTAACATGAAAGGTGACATTGCCTTTGTTGCAATCAATAGCAGCCCCTGCAGTGTTCAAAAAGGGTCTACCAAGGATAATCGACATACTATCGTCCTCGGGAATATCAAGAATAACAAAGTCTGTTAAGATAGTAACGTTTGCAACCACAACAGGCACATCCTCACAAATACAGACAAGTATAGCGGTTGATTTATCGGCCATTTGCAAAGATATTTCAGTAGGTGTCAACTTATTCAATTCAAGTCTACGATATAAAGAGAGAGGCATAACACTAACACCGGCTCCAAGATCACATAAAGCAGTTTTAACATAGTTTCTTTTAATGGAGCATGGTATAGTTGGTACTCCTTTTTTTAGAAAAGGAGGATGACCCCCGGCCTCTACATCCGGGCGATGCATACGACCACTTTATTAATTATTCTCACAAGACCTTACAAAGCCATACAACAGCAAGACTAAAGCCGCCGTCTAAGCAACAACTGTTGCTACACCTATCCAATTGATGAAGGGGCGTAGATAGTCTGGGCCTAATACCAAACAGACATCGCAACCAAACCTAAACATCAAAGACCGGAGGTCCCAATTAGCACGCCTGCCGGGTATGGGGCACCAAGTAGTCCGGCGCACTCCTCAACCAGGACGCCTGCCGGGTATGAGGCCGCCGCAGCCACCTGCCACCAATCCATCTTCAGAGTTGTATTGTTGTATGTACCGTGTTAGATCTCTCTGCCATCAACGCCACCACGGCGCCCGATAGCATCATCCTCCTGCGCGAGTCCATCCTCCCGCAGCGAACTCCGAATCTGCACTACGCCACGCCGATAAGATCCGTCGCCATCAGTGTGTAGGATGAAGCACCGGTCCACCAAAGAATCCGTCCTCTGGTCCCTCGATCACGTGTGTACCTCTGCTACCTCTTGAGCTTGCGTTGGTTTTCCTTGAAGAGGAAGGGGTGATGCAGCAAAGTAGCGTAAGTATTTCCCTCAGTTTTTGAGAACCAATGTATCATTCCAGTAGGAGGCTCCTCAAAAGTCCCATACACCTACACAAACAAACAAGAACCTCGCAACCAACGCAATAAAGGGGTTGTCAATCCCTTCATGGCCACTAGCGAAAGTGAGATCTGATAGAGATAATATGGAAAGATAAATATTTTTGGTAGTTTTATGATATAGATTGGAAAAGTAAAATATGCAAATAAAAGTAGATGGAAAACTTATATGATAAAAGATAGACCCGGGGCCATAGGTTTCACTAGTGGCTTCTCTCAAGATAGCATAAGTATTACGGTGGGTGAACAAATTACTGTCGAGCAATTGATAGAAAAGTGCATAGTTATGAGATTATCTAGGCATGATCATGTATATAGGCATCACGTCCATGACAAGTAGACCGACTCCTGCCTGCATCTACTACTATTACTCCACACATCGACCGACTCCTACCTGCATCTAGAGTATTAAGTTCATAAAGAACAGAGTAACACATTAAGAAAGATGACATGATGTAGAGGGATAAACTCATGCAATATGATATGAACCCCATCTTTTTATCCTCGATGGCAACAATACAATACGTGCCTTGCTGCCCTAACATCCTTTGGGAAAGGACACCGCAAGATTGAACCCAAAGCTAAGCACTTCTCCTATTGCAAGAAAGATCAATCTAGTAGGACAAACCAAACTGATAATTCAAAGAGACTTGCAAAGATAACTTAATCACACATAAAAGAATTCAGAGGAGATTCAAATATTTCTCATAGATAAACTTGATCGTAAACCCACAATTCATCAGATCTCGACAAACACACCGCAAAAAGAGTTACATCGAATAGATCTCCAAGAAGATCGAGGAGAACTTTGTATTGAGATTCAAAGAGAGAGAAGAAGCCATCTAGCTAATAACTATGGACCCGAAGGTCTGTGGTAAACTACTCACAACTCATAGGAGACGCCTTGGAGATGATGTAGTGGCCCTCTGTGGTCGATTCCCCCTCCGGCGGAGCACCGACGAAGGCTCCAAGATGGGATCTCGCGGATACAGAAGGTTGCTGCAGTGGAATTAGGTTTTTGTGGTGCTCCTGGATGTTTTCGGGGTACATGGGTATATATAGGAGGAAGAAGTAGTCGGTGGACGCTCGAGGGGCCCATGAGGGTGGGGGGCATGCCCACCTCTAGGGGGTGCGCCGGGCACCCTTGTGGCCGCCTCCTCTGTTGCTTGACGTCTACTCCAAGTCCCCTGGATCACGTTTGTTCTAAAAAGATCGCTCCCGAAGGTTTCATTCCGTTTGGACTCCGTTTGATATTCCTTTCCTTGAAAACACTGAAATAGGCAAAAAAACAGCAATTCGGGTTGGGCCTCCGGTTAGTAGGTTAGTCCCAAAAATGATATAAAAGTGTAAAGTAAAGCCCATAAACATCCAAAACGGGTAATATAATAGCATGGAACAATCAAAAATTATAGATATGTTGGAGACGTATCAAGCTCCAAGAATGACGCCCCCAAGGAGGAACGACACGAGAGCGCCGCCGTCATCCGACAATCCGATCTAGGGTTTCCCCCAGATGTAGCGGAGAGTGGCCTTGAACTTCTCCATGGCGATGCCTTCAAGAAGGGAACGACGCAGATAGCGCCGCCACCGCCGGCCTTAGCAGACACCGAAGGCAAGTTTTCACCCAGATCAGCTCACAGGGATCCAACTCTCGTGCATGGGCCGCCGTCACCACCAGCACCACCAGGTAGAACTGATACGGCCAGGGCGAATGTGAGTGTTCTCAATGTTCTTGAAACTTTTCCACATGTCAATGGTTTAGAGGCCAGAGATGTTTATGTAGCAAAATACATTAGATTTGATGAGAACTACGAGGAGGAGGTTATATTTTGATAATAAACACGATGTGTTTTTAGGGTAATACCCGTATCGAGTTTTGGGGGAAGCTGTCTAAAAATCCCTAAGTTTTGGAGGAAGCTTTAGAAAACCGTTGTGTTGCGATTTCTCTGTGAGGAAATTGTTTTGCGCGTGAGTACCGTCATCAAGATTGGTTTTCTCGTGCTGAGCCACAAGGTTCAAACCCTCTATTTTGTGTACATCGCGTGCGCGGGCGAGAGGTTACTGCTGCTGGTGGTGGTGTGTCGTGAAAGGTCGGGCTGCAACTATTGGGTAACATAGTAATTTCAAAAAATTTCCTACGCACACGCAAGATCATGGTGATGTATAGCAACGAGAGGGGAGAGTGTTTTCTACGTACTCTCGTAGACCGAAGCGGAAGCGTTCACAACATAGAGGAAGTAGTCGTACGTTCTCCTCGCGATCCAACCGATCCCAGTATTACACTCGGCGCCTCCGAGTTCTTGACACGCGTACAGCTCGATGGCGCTCCTCGGGCTCCGATCCAGCAGAGCCGGGAGGGAGAGTTCCGTCGGCCGACGGCGTGGTGGACGATCTTGATGTTCTATCGACGCAGGCTTCGCCTAAGCACCGCCACGATATGACCGAGGTGGATTATGGTGGAGGGGCACCGACACGGCTAAGGAACGATCTCAAGGATCAACTTGTCTGTTCTAGGGTGCCCCCGCCCCGTATATAAAGGAGCAAGGGGAGGGCCGGCGGCCCTAGGAGGTGCGCCAAGGGGGGAGTCCTCCTCCTAGTGGGAGTAGGACTCCCTTTCCTAGTCCAACTAGGAAGGAGGAAGGGGAAGGAAGGAGAGGAGAGGGAGAGGGAAGGGGCGCGCCCCCTCCTTGTCCTATTCGGACTCCCACAGGGGCACGCCACCTCCTGGTGCGGCCCTCTCTCTCCCCTCTTGGCCCACTAAGGCCCATAACTTCCCCGGGGGGTTCCGGTAACCCCTCCGGCATTCCGGTTTTCTCCGGAAACTTCCGGAACCTTTCCGGTGTCCGAATATAGCCGTCCAATATATTAATCTTTATGTCTCGACCATTTCGAGACTCCTCGTCATGTCCGTGATCACATCCGGGACTCCGAACTCCTTCGGTACATAAAAATACACAAACTCATAATATAACCGTCATCGAAACCTTAAGCGTGCGGACCCTACGGTTCGAGAACAATGTAGACATGACCGAGACACGTCTCCGGTCAATAACCAATAGCGGGACCTGGATGCCCATATTGGCTCCTACATATTCTACGAAGATCTTTATCGGTCAGACCGCATAACAACATACGTTGTTCCCTTTGTCATCGGTATGTTACTTGCCCGAGATTCGATCGTCGGTATCCAATACCTAGTTCAATCTCGTTACCAGCAAGTCTCTTTACTCGTTCCGTAATACATCATCTCACAGCTAACTCATTAGTTGTAATGCTTGCAAGGCTTAAGTGATGTGTATTACCGAGAGGGCCCAGAGATACCTCTCCGACAATCGGAGTGACAAAACCTAATCTCGAAATCGCCAACCCAACATCCGCCTTTGGAGACACTGTAGTACTCCTTTATAATCACCCGATTCGTTGTGACGTTTGGTAGCACCAAAGTGTTCCTCCGTAAGCGGAGTTGCATAATCTCATAGTTATAGGAACATGTATAAGTCACGGATAAAAGTAGTAGCAACATACTAAACGATCGTGTGCTAAGCTAATGGAATGGGTCATGTCAATCAGATCATTCAACTAATGATGTGACCTTATTAATCAAATAACAACCCTTTGTTCATGGTTAGGAAACATAACCATCTTTGATCAACAAGCTAGTCTAGTAGAGGCATACTAGTGACACTCTGTTTGTCTATGCATTCACACATGTATTATGTTTCCGGTTAATACAATTCTAGCATGAATGATAAACATTTATTATGAAATAAGGAAATAAATAATAACTTTATTATTGCCTCTAGGGCATATTTCCTTGATCTCCCACTTGCACTAGAGTCAATAATCTAGATTACATAGTAATGATTCTAACACCCATGGAGTCTTGGTGTTGATCATGTTTTGTTCGTGGAAGAGGCTTAGTCAGCGGTCTGCTACATTCAGATCCGTATGTATCTTGAAAATCTCTATGTCTCCCACGGACTAAATCCGGATGGAATTGAAGCGTCTCTTGATGTGCTTGGTCCTCTTGTGAAATCTGGATTCCTTCGCTAAGGCAATTGCTCGAGATTGTCACAAAAGATTTTCATTGGACCCGATGCACTAGGTATGACACCTAGATCGGATATGAACTCCTTCATCCGACTCCTTCATTAGCTGCTTCGAAGCTGCTATGTACTCCGCTTCACATGTAGATCCCTTCGACGCTTTGTTTAGAACGCACCAACCGACAGCTCCTCCGTTTAGTGTAAATACGTATCCGGTCTGCGATTTAGAATCGTGGGATCGGTGTCAAAGCTTGCATCAATGTAACCATTTATGATGAGCTCTTTGTCACCTCCATATCGAGAAACATATCCTTAGTTCTTTTCGGTATTTGGGATGTTCTTGACCGCTGTCGATGATCCACTCTGGATTACTTTGGTACCTCCTGCTAAGCTTATAGCAAGGCACACATCAGTCCGGTACACAGCATTGCATACATGATAGATCCTATGGCTGAAGCATAGGGAACATCTTTCATTTTCTCTCTATCTTCTGCAGTGGTCGGGCATTGAGTCTTACTCAACTTCACACCTTGCAACACAGGCAAGAACCCTTTCTTTGCTTGATCCATTTTGAACTTCTTCAAAATTTTGTCAAGGTATGTGCTTTGTGAAAGTCCAATTAGGCGTTTTGATCTATCTCTATAGATTTTGATGCCCAATATGTATGCAGCTTCACCGAGGTCTTTCATTGAAAAACTCTTATTCAAGTATCCCTTTATGCTATCCGAAATTCTATATCATTTCCGATCAGTAATATGTCATCTACATAAAATATCGAAATGCTACTGAGCTCCCACTCACTTTCTTGTAAATCTGAGGCTTCTCCAAAAGTCTGTATGAACCCAAATGCTTTGATCACACTATCAAAGCGTTTATTCCAACTCGAGATGCTTGCACCAGTCCATAAATGGATCATTGGAGCTTGCACACTTTGTTAGCTCCTTTGGATCGATAAAACCTTCGGTTGCATCATATACAACTCTTCTTCCGTAAATCCATTCAGAATGCAGTCTTTACATCCATTTGCCAAATTTCATAATCATAAAATCGCCAATTGCTAACATGATTGGACAGACTTAAGCATCGCTACGGGTGAGAAGGTCTCATCGTAGTCAATCCCTTGAACTTGTCGGAAACCCTTTGCGACAAGTCGAGCTTTGTAAACGATTACATTACCGTCGGCGTCGGTCTTCTTCTTGAAAATCCACTTGTTTTCTATTGCTTGCCGACCCTCGGGCAAGTCAACCAAAGTCCATACTTTGTTTTCATACATGGATCCCATCTCGATTTCATGGCCTCAAGCCATTTTATGGAATCTGGGCTCACCATCGCTTCTTCATAGTTCGTAGGTTCATCATGATCTAGTAGCATGACTTCCAGAACAGGATTACCGTACCACTCTGGTGCGGATCTTACTCTGGTTGATCTACGAGGTTCTGTAGTAACTTGATCTGAAGTTTCATGATCAACATCATCAACTTCCTCACTATTTGGTGTAGATGTCTCAGAAACCGGTTTCTGCGACAAACTGCTTTTAAATAACGGATAAGGTACAATTACCTCATCAAGTTCTACTTTCCTCCCACTCACTTCTTTCGAGAGAAACTCCTTCTCTAGAAAGGATCCATTCTTGGCAACAAATGTCTTGCCTTCGGATCTGTGATAGAAGTTGTACCCAACTGTCTCCTTTGGGTATCCTATGAAGACACATTTCTCCGATTTGGGTTCGAGCTTATCAGGTTGAAGCTTTTTCACATAAGCATCGCATCCCCAAACTTTGAGAGCGACAACTTTGGTTTCTTGCTAAACCATAGTTCATAAGGTGTCGTCTCAGCGGATTTTGACGGTGTTCTACTCGGTGTGAATGCGGCCGTCTCAAGAGCATAACCCCAAAAGCGATAGCGGTAAATCTGTAAGAGACATCATAGATCGCACCATATCTAGTAAAGTGCGATTCTGACGTTCGGACACACCATTACGTTGTGGTGTTCGGGTGGCGTGAGTTGCTTGAAACTATTCCGCATTGTTTCAAATGTAGACCAAACTCGTAACTCAAATATTCACCTCCACGATCGGATCGTAGAAATTTAATTTTCTTATTACGATGATTTTCAACTTCACTCTGAAATTCTTTGAACTTTTCAAATGTTTCAGACTTATGTTTCATTAAGTAGATATACCCATATCTGCTTAAATCATCTGTGAAGGTGAGAAAATAACGATATCATACGAGCCTCAACATTCATCGGACCACATACATTTGTATGTATGATTTCCAATAAATCTGTTGCTCTCTCCATAGTACGGAGAAAGGGTTTTAGTCATCTTGCCCATGAGGCACGGTTCGCAAGTGCCAAGTGATTCATAATCAAGTGACTCCAAAAGTCCATCGGTATGGAGTTTCTTCATCGTTTTATACCGATATGACCTAAATGGCGATGCCACAAATAAGTTGCACTATCATTATCAACTCTGCATCTTTTGGCTTCAACATTATGAATATGTGTATCACTACTATCGAGATTCATCAAAAATAGACCACTCTTCAAGGGTGCATGACCATAAAAGATATTACTCATATAAATAGAACAACCATTATTCTCGATTTAAATGAATAACCGTCTCGCATCAAACAAGATCCAGATATAATGTTCATGCTCAACGCAGCACCAAATAACAATTATTTAGGTCTAAAACTAATCCGAAGGTAGATGTAGAGGTAGCGTGCCGATTGCGATCACATCGACTTTGGAACCATTTCCCACGCGCATCGTCACCTCGTCCATTGCCGGTGTTAAGCAATCCGTAGTCCTGCTTTGAGTTGCAAATATTAGCAATGAACCAATATCAAATACCAGTGCTCTGCGAGCTCTAGTAAGGTACACATCAATAACATGTATATCACATATACCTTTGTTCACCTTGCCATCCTTCTTATCGCCAAATACTTGGGGCAGTTCCGCTTCGATGACGATCGCTTGCGAGAAGCACTCGAGTTTCAGGTTTAGGTCCAGACTTGGGTTTCTTCTCTGAGCACAACTTGCTTGCTGTTCTTCTTGAAGTTCCTTCTTCTTCCCTTTGCCTTTCTTCTTGAAACTAGTGGTCTTATTGACCATCAACACTTGATGCTCCTTCTTGATTTCTACCTCGCAGCCTTTAGCATTGCGAAGAGCTCGGTATAGTCTTTACTAACCCTTGCATATTATAGTTCATCACGAAGCCTTTGTAGCTTGGTGGCGTGATTGAAGAATTACGTAAATGACAAAATCATCCGGAAGATTAACTCCCGGTTGAGTCAAGTGATTGTAATACCCGGACATTACGAGTATGTGCTCACCGACGAACTATTCTTCTCCATCTTGCAGCTATAGAACTTATTGGAGACTTCATATCTCTCAATCCGGGCATTCTGTTGGAATATCAACTTCAACTCTGGAACATCTCATATGCTCCATGGCGTTCAAAACATCGTTGAAGACCGGTTCTAAGCCGTAAAGCATGGCACATTGAACTATAGAGTAGTCATCAGCTTTGCTCTACAGACGTTCTTAACGTCGTCGGTTACATCAAGAAGGGCTGGCACCTAGCGGTGCATCGGGGCGTAACTCTTACATGCAGCAATGAGGATAATCCTCGAGTTACGGACCCGATCCGTGTAATTGCTACCATCATCTTTCAACTTTGCTTTCTCAAGGAACGCATTAAAATTCAACGGAACAACAAAGACGAGCCATCTATCTACAAACAAACATAGACATGCAAGATACTATCGGTACTAAGTTCATGATAAATTTAAGTTCAATTAATCATATTACTTAAGAACTCCCACTTAGAGACATCTCTCTAGTCATCTAAGTGATCACGTGATCCAAATCAACTAAACCATAACCGATCATCACGTGAGATGGAGTAGTTTTCAATGGTGAACATCTTATGTTGATCATATCTACTATATGATTCACGCTCGACCTTTCGGTCTCCGTGTTCGAGGCCATATCTGCATATGCTAGGCTCGTCAAGTATAACCTGAGTATTCTGCGTGTGCAAAACTGGCTTGCACCCGTTGTAGATGGACGAGAGCTTATCACACCCGATCATCACGTGGTGTCTCGGCACGACGAACTTTGGCAAGCGGTGCATACTCGGGAGAACACTACTTGATAATTTTAGTGAGAGATCATCTTAAAATGCTACCGTCAATCAAAGCAAGATAAGATGCATAAAGGATAAACATCACATGCAATCAATATAAGTGATATGATATGGCCATCATCATCTTGTGCTTGTGATCTCCATCTCGAAGCACCGTTGTGATCACCATCGTCACCGGCGCGACACCTTGATCTCCATCGTAGCATCGTTGTCGTTTCGCCATCTATTGCTTCTCGACTATCACTACCGCTTAGTGATAAAGTAAAGCAATTACTGATGCGTTGCATTTCATACAATAAAGCGACAACCATATGGCTCTAGCCGATTGCCGATAACCGGTTACAAAACATGATCATCTCATACAATAAAATATAGCATCACGTCTTGACCATATCACATCACAACATGCCCTGCAAAAACAAGTTAGGCGTCCTCTACTTTGTTGTTGCAAATTTTACGTGGCTGCTACGGGCTTAAGCAAGAACCAATCTCACCACGCATCAAAACCACAACGATACTTCGTCAAATAGACTCCGTTCTAACCTTCTCAAGGACCGGGCGTAGCCATACTCAGTTCAACTAAAGTGAGAGAGACAGACACCCGCCGGTCACCTTTAAGCACGAGTGCTCGTAGCGGTGAAACCAGCCTCGCGTAAGCGTCTGGCGTAATGTCGGTCCGGGCCGCTTCATCTCACAATACCGCTGAACCAAAATATGACATGCTGGTAGGTAGTATGACTTGTATCGCCCACAACTCACTTGTGTTCTACTCGAGCAAAACATCAAACCATAAAACCTAGGCTCGGATGCCTTTGTTGGGTAACGTAGTAATTTCAAAAATTTCCACGCACACGCAAGATCATGGTGATGTATAGCAACGAGAGGGAGAGTGTTGTCTCACGCCCTCGTGAGACCGAAGCGGAAGCGTTCACAGCGTAGAGGAAGTAGTCGACGTTCTCCTCGCGATCCAACCGATCCCAGCGCCGTTACTCGGCGCCTCCGAGTTCTTGACACGCGACAGCTCGATGGCGCTCCTCGGGCTCCGATCCAGCAGAGCTTCGGGAGGAGAGTTCCATCAAGCCGACGGCGTGGTGGCGATCTTGATGTTCTATCGACGCAGGCTTCGCCTAAGCACCGCTATGATATGACCGAGGTGGATTATGGTGGAGGGGCACCGACACGGCTAAGGAGCGATCTCAAGGATCAACTTGTTTTTCTAGGGTGCCCCCTGCCCTCGTATATAAAGGAGCAAGGGGGAGGGCCGGCCGGCCCTAGGAGGTGCGCCAAGGGAGGGGGGGAGTCCTCCTCCTAGTGGGAGTAGGACTCCCCTTTCCTAGTCCAACTAGGAAGGAGGAAGGGGGAAGGAAGGAGAGGGAGAGGAGAGGAGGGGGGCGCCCCCTCCTTGTCCTATTCGGACTCCCACTGGGGCGCCACCTCTGGTGCGGCCCTCTCTCTCCCTCTTGGCCCACTAAGGCCCATAACTTCCCCGGGGGGTTCCGGTAACCCCTCCGGCACTCCGGTTTTCTCCGGAAACTTCCGGAACCTTTCCGGTGTCCGAATATAGCCGTCCAATATATTAATCTTTATGTCTCGACCATTTCGAGACTCCTCGTCATGTCCGTGATCACATCCGGGACTCGAACTCCTTGGTACATAAAAATACACAAACTCATAATATAACCGTCATCGAAACCTTAAGCGTGCGGACCCTACGGTTCGAGAACAATGTAGACATGACCGAGACCGTCTCCGGTCAATAACCAATAGCGGGACCTGGATGCCCATATTGGCTCCTACATATTCTACGAAGATCTTTATCGGTCGGACCGCATAACAACATACGTTGTTCCCTTTGTCATTGGTATGTTACTTGCGAGATTCGATCGTCGGTATCCAATACCTAGTTCAATCTCGTTACGGCAAGTCTCTTTACTCGTTCCGTAATACATCATCTCACAGCTAACTCATTAGTTGTAATGCTTGCAAGGCTTAAGTGATGTGTATTACCGAGAGGGCCCAGAGATACCTCTCCGACAATCGGAGTGACAAAACCTAATCTCGAAATCGCCAACCCAACATCGCCTTTGGAGACACTGTAGTACTCCTTTATAATCACCCGATTCACGTTGTGACGTTTGGTAGCACCAAAGTGTTCCTCCGTAAGCGGAGTTGCATAATCTCATAGTTATAGGAACATGTATAAGTCACGGATAAAAGTAGTAGCAACATACTAAACGATCGTGTGCTAAGCTAATGGAATGGGTCTTGTCAATCAGATCATTCAACTAATGATGTGACCTTATTAATCAAATAACAACCCTTTGTTCATGGTTAGGAAACATAACCATCTTTGATCAACAAGCTAGTCTAGTAGAGGCATACTAGTGACACTCTGTTTGTCTATGCATTCACACATGTATTATGTTTCCGGTTAATACAATTCTAGCATGAATGATAAACATTTATCATGAAATAAGGAAATAAATAATAACTTTATTATTGCCTCTAGGGCATATTTCCTTCAGCAACAACAGATCGGATCTCGCCATCGAGGTTCGGTCTACATCAGGTGGTATCAGAGCGAATGTGAGTGTTCTCAATGTTCTTGAAACTTTTCCACATGTCAATGGTTTAGAGGCCAGAGATGTTTAAGTAGCAAAATACATTAGATTTGATGAGAACTACGAGGAGGAGGTTATATTTTGATAATAAACACGATGTGTTTTTAGGGTAATACCCGTATCGAGTTTTGGGGGAAGCTGTCTAAAAATCCCTAAGTTTTGGAGGAAGCTCTATAATACCTCTGTGTTGCGATTTCTCTGTGAGGAAATTGTTTTGCGCGTGAGTACCGTCATCAAGATTGGTTTTCTTGTGCTGAGCCGCAAGGTTCAAACCCTCTATTTCGTGTACATTGCGTGCGCGGGCGAGAGGTTACTGCTGCTGGTGGTGGTGTGTCGTGAAAGGTCGGGCCACAACAACAGATCGGATCTCGCCATCGAGGTTCGGTCTACATCAGGTGGTATTCAGAGCAAGGTTGTTCACGGCACTGTGCGAAAGATGACTGGATTATCATTGAAGCTAAGCTATGGATTTCAGTTGGAGGAGGAAGGCCGATGGGATGGACTTTTTCATACTCGTGTTATGGTACAAGAGAGATCATGTGCTATGACAATCGACCACATGAGTTTGATCAATGCGACAAGCATCGAGATGGTGGAGAAGTTGGAACTGCCAATGACACCACGCCCACAACCATACTCATTCCGTTGGGGTCATGAAGAGCTCAGTGTCACACATCAAAACAAGGTACCATTTTTGTTGGGAAAATATTATTGCACGGTTTTGTGTGACGTGATTCCTGCTCCGATGGTTTCATGTCACTTATTGTTGGGCAAGCCATGGTACAAAGTACACGATGTTTCATATGATTGTCAAACACACATATATACCGTCAAGATGGGTAAGAAGTACGACCTCGTGCCTATGGGTCGGGATCGTTTTATTGCTTGGAGGAGAGAACATCAGAAGAAGGTAAAAGAAGAAAAAGATGCTAAAAATGATATGGTCGAATCTACTGAAAATTGTGTGGTCGTTGTTCAATCCATACATCAAAATATGGCTGCAGAGATTGAGTCAAAACCGAGGATGGTTTCGTTTCAAGGGGGAGAGGATGATACGGCCAGGGCGAATGTGAGTGTTCTCAATGTTCTTGAAACTTTTCCACATGTCAATGGTTTAGAGGCCAGAGATGTTTACGTAGCAAAATACATTAGATTTGATGAGAACTACGAGGAGGAGGTTATATTTTGATAATAAACACGATGTGTTTTTAGGGTAATACCCGTATCGAGTTTCGGGGGAAGTTGTCTAAAAATCCCTAAGTTTTGGAAGAAGCTTTAGAAAACCTCTGTGTTGCGGTTTCTCTGTGAGGAAATTGTTTTGCACGTGAGTACCGTTATCAAGATTGGTTTTCTCGTGCTGAGCCGCAAGGTTCAAACCCTTTATTTTGTGTACATCGCGTGCGCGGGCGAGAGGCTACTGTTGCTAGTGGTGGTGTGTCATGAAAGGTCGGGCCGCAACGACAGATCGGATCTCGCCATCAAGGTTCGGTCTACATCAAGAACCCTAGAGCACCGGCAGATCATCGAGCAGCCGGGCACCATCAGATCACCGATCACCGCCACGCCGCGCCATCCCCGCACCGTCCGGATTGAAGCGGAACCGCCGACCGTGCTGTGGACCACCGCCGCCTACACACGCTGGAGCGCCGCTGAGAGCCCAGCGCCCGCCACCGCTTGCCGAGGACCACTGCCGCGCGCTCCGATCGGACTCCCATGCACACCAGGGGAAACTGCTGTCACCCCCAAGCCCGCGTCGGCGTGCCCCGTCTCTAGCGCACCGCCAACCACCGCCGCGATCCACCCGCACCATATCCAGCGAGCCGTGGGAGAAGAGATCCCGCCACCGCCACCGCCGACCGGGCTTTGCCCGATGGCGGTGAGGAGAAGAGGCCAGGGGAGGGACGAGGATGCGGTGGTGCTAGGGTCCCCCCTAGTCGCCGCGTAGGGGCGACACGGGAGGAGTTGGGAGCTACAAAAGGCTAAAAAGGTAGGTGCGGTGGATGAACTAATCTAGCAAACATGGTGGAAATTTCAATTTGCACATGAACTCCTCAAACTACGGTCATCACCGAGAGTGGTCCCGGTTGTTGTCAATTCGGGGTTGTCGGATCATAACACATAATAGGTGACTATAGACTTGCAAGATAGGATCAAGAACACACATATATTCATGAAAACATAATAGGTTCAAATCTGAAATCATGGCACTCGAGCCCTAGTGACAAGCATTAAGCATAGCAAAGTCATAGCAACATCAGTCTCAGAACATAGTGGATACTAGGGATCAAACCCTAACAAAACTAACTCGATTACATGGTAAATCTCATCCAACCCATCACCGTCCAGCAAGCCTACAATGGAATTACTCACGCACGGCGGTGAGCATCATGAAATTGGTGATGGAGGATGGTTGATGATGACGACGATGATGGATTCCCCTCTCCGGAGCCCATAACGGACTCCAGATCAGCCCTCCCGAGAGAGTTTAGGGCTTGGCGGCGGCTCCGTATCGTAAACCGCGATGAATCCTTCTCTCTGATTTTTTATCCTCGAACGTGAATATATGGAGTTGGAGTTGAGGTCGGTGGAGCACCAGGAGGCCCACGAGGCAGGGGGCGCTCCCGGGGGGCAGGGCGCGCCCCCCACCCTCATGGACATGGTGTGGGCTCCCTGGTCTTGATTCTTTCGCTAGTATTTTTATTAATTCCAAAAGGTTGCTCCGTGGATTTTCAGGTCATTCCGAGAACTTTTATTTCTGCACAAAAATAACATCGTGGCAATTCTGCTGAAAACAGCGTCAGTCCGGGTTAGTTCCATTCAAATCATGCAAGTTAGAGTCCAAAACGAGGGCAACATTGGTTGGAAAAGTAGATACGATGGAGACGTATCAGGGACCAATGGGCCCCGCTCCTGTCCCACCACCATTGGTCTCGGTTGGTGGCCTGAGGCGGGACCAAAGGGTGGTCTTTAGTACCGGTTCAAGCCACGAACCGGGACCAATGAACTTGCCAGGGGAGAGGGCTTTTGTGTGTAAAACATTAAGCAAAAAGAATTTTCATAAAATAAATAAAATAAGCAAAAAAGAAAAGAAAATAAATAAGTAGAAACAAAATAAAATAAATAAGTAGAAACAGAAAAAACTTTAATAAATAAGTAGCAACAAAATAAACTTTAATAAAGTAAAATAAATAAACTTTGATAAAATAAATAAAAATAGCAATAGTAAGTAGAAACAAATTAAAATAAATAAAGCAAAAAGAAAGAATTTTTATAAAATAAATAAAAAAGCAAAAAAGAAAAAAAAATAAGTAGAAACAAAAAACTTTAATAAATAAGCAAAAACAAAATAAACTTTTATAAAACCTCTTGTATTTTTGAAACTAAAGTTATATAAAATTTATGCAACTAAAATTATCAAAGTATTTTCATTCAAAACATTAAAAGAAAAAGAATTTCCATAAAGAAATTTTTCATAAAAACTTTAATAGCAAAATGAATTACCATAAAGAATATTTTGTTAGAAACTAAAATAAAAAAATATGTTTTTGAATATAATGATAAAACACAGTAATATTAAATAGGAGGAAAAAGAATCACTCAAGAATCTATTTTTATAGTAAAGCTATTCAAAAACTAGTGATTCACACAAATTTCCAAAAATTCAAATTTAAATTATTCAAATTAGAAAAGAAATGGCACTAATAGAAAGTTTATAATTTTTATTACCTAAAAGCAAAAAGAATCACTGAAAAACTAGTAAGTACTTTGCTGTAAGTACTAACAAAATAAAATGAATAAAGCAAAAAAGAAAACAAAAAAAGTGCCACCTAAAGGGCCACCACGGCCTGAATACGACTAGAAACCCAAAAATGGGCCAGGATTCAGGCCCGCAGTAGGCCCACTAGGCCCACATGCACATAGTGACAGATTAGGCCCGAAAGCCTGCAGTTGAGAGGAGCTCGAGAGGGTGGGCGCAGCAGCGCTTATAAATCACTCTCGAGCTCTCTCAACTAGCGAGGTGAGACTAAACTTTGGTCGTGACACGGGCAACACAGGGCCTTTGGTCCCGGTTGGTGGCACCAACCAGGAATAAATGGTGGCATTGGTCCCGGTTGGTGCCATGAACCGATACCAATGCCCCCCTTTAGTACCGGTTGGTCCCACCAACCGGGACCAAAGGCCTCTGCTTCCCGCCCTTTGGGCTACTGAAAAGAGACCTTTGGTCCCGGTTGGTGGCACCAACCGGGACTAAAGGGGGTATTTGTCCTGGTTGGTGCCACCAACCGGGTGTTGGGGGGGAACGAGAGAAATTCAAAATTTTCCTCGTGTCACCAAGATCTATCTATGGAGAAACCAGCAACGAGGGAAGGAGAGTGCATCTACATACCCTTGTAGATCGCTAAGCGGAAGCGTTCAAGAGAACGGGGTTGAAGGAGTCGTACTCGTCGTGATCCAAATCACCGGAGATCCTAGTGCGAGCGGACGGCACCTCCGCGTTCAACACACGTACAGCCCGGTGGCGTCTCCCATGCCTTGATCCAGCAAGGAGAGAGGAGAGGTTGAGAAGACTCCATCCAGCAGCAGCATGACGGCGTGGTGGTGGTGGAGGGCGTGGCAATCTGCAGGCTTCGCCAAGCACCGCGGGAGAGGAGGAGGACTTGGGAAATGGGGAGGGCTGCGCCAGAACTTCATGTGTAGCTCCCATGCGCCTCCCCACTATATATAGGGGTGGAGGGGCTGGTTTCTTGCCCTCCAAGTCCATTGGGGCGTTGGCCAAGGTGGGAGGAAAGAAATCCCATCATTTCCTTCCCCACCGATTGTTATCCCCCTTTTTTAGGGATCTTGATCTTATCCCTTCGGGATATGATCTTATTCCTTCTAAGGGGGGATCTTGGTGCGCCTTGACCAGGGGTGTGGGGCCCTTCCCCCACTACCCACGTTCATGTGGGTCCCCCCATGCAGGTGGGCCCCACTCCGGAACCTTCTAGAACCTTCCCGGTACAATACCGAAAAATCCCAAACATTTTCCGGTGGCCAAAATAGGACTTCCCATATATAAATCTTTACCTCCGGACCATTCCGAACTCCTCGTGACGTCGGGATCTCATCCGGACTCAGACAACATTCGGTAACCACATACAAACTTCCTTTATAACCCTAAGCGTCATCGAACCTTAAGTGTGTAGACCCTACGGGTTCGGGAGACATGTAGACATGACCGAGGCGTTCTCGGTCAATAACCAACAACGGGATCTGGATACCCATGTTGGCTCCCACATGTCCCACGATGATCTCATCGGATGAACCACGATGTCAAGGACTCAATCGATCCGTATACAATTCCCTTTGTCTAGCGGTATTTTACTTGCCCGAGATTCGATCGTCGGTATACCGATACCTTGTTCAATCTCGTTACGGCAAGTCTCTTTACTCGTTCCGCAACACATCATCCGTGATCAACCCCTTGGTCACATTGTGCACATTATGATGATGTCTTACCGAGTGGGCCGAGAGATACCTCTCCGTTACACGGAGTGACAAATCGATCTCGATCCGTGTCAACCCGCAGACACTTTCGGAGATACCTGTAGTGCACCTTTATAGTCACCCGATTCGTTGTGACGTTTGATACACCCAAAGCACTCCTACGGTATCCGGGAGTTACGATCTCATGGTCTAAGGAAGAGATACTTGACATTGGAAAAGCTCTAGCAAGCGAACTACGATCTTTGTGCTATGCTTAGGATTGGGTCTTGTCCATCACATCATTCTCCTAATGATGTGATCCGTTATCAACGACATCCAATGTCCATAGTCAGAAACCATGACTATCTGTTGATCACAACGAGCTAGTCAACTAGAGGCTCACTAGGGACATATTGTGGTCTATGTATTCACACGTGTATTACGATTTCCAGATAATACAGTTATAGCATGAATAAAAGACAATTATCATGAACAAGGAAATATAATAATACTTTTATTATTGCCTCTAGGGCATATTTCCAACAGTCTCCCACTTGCACTAGAGTCAATAATAGAGTTCACATTGCCATGTGATTTAACATTGATAGGTCACATCGCCATGTGACCAACATCCAAAGAGTTTACTAGTGCCATTAAACTAGTTCACATCATCATGTGATTAAGACTCAATGAGTTCTGGGGTTTGATCATGTTTTGCTTGTGAGAGAGGTTTTAGTCAACGGGTCTGCAACATTCAGATCCGTATGTCCTTCGCAAATCTCTAGGTCATTCTATAAATGCTGCTTCCACGCTCCACTTGGAGCTATTCCAAATGGTTGCTCCACTATCGTATCCGGTTTGCTACTCGAGTCACTTTCGGATAGGTGTTAAAGCTTGCATCGGCGTAATCCTTTACGCCGAACTCTTTATCACCTCCATAATCGAGAAACATGTCCTTATTAACTCCAACGACAATTTTGATCGCTGTCCAATGATCCATTCTGGATCATTCCTGCCTTATTGTGACTCATGGCAAGGCACACTTCGGTGCGGTACACGGCATAGCATACTATAGAGCCTACGTCTGAAACATAGGGGACGACCTTTGTCCTTTCTCTCTTTTCTGCCATGGTCGAGCTTTAAGTCTTGACTTCATACCTTACATCTCTGGCAAGAACTCCTTCTTTGACTGATCCATCTTGAACACCTTCAAGATCATGTCAAGGTATGTGCTCATTTGAAAGTACTATTGAGCGGTTTTTGATCCATCCTCATAGATCTTGATGCTCAATGTTCAAGCAGCTTAATCCAGGTTTTCTATTGAAAAACACTTTTCAAATAACCCTATATGCTTTCCAGAAATTCTACATCATTTCTGATCAACAATATGTCAATAACATATACTCATCAGAAATTCTATAGTGCTCCCACTCACTTCTTTGGAAATACAAGTTTATCATAAACTTTGTATAAACCCAAAATCTTTGATCATCAAAGCGCACATTCCAACTCCGAGATGCTTACTCCAGTCCTTAGAAGGATCGCTGGAGCCAGCATACCTTTTAGCATCCTTAGGATCGACAAAACTTTCGGATTGTATCACATACAACCTTTCCTTACAAAGACTGGTAAGGAAACTCGTTTTGACATCCATCTGCCAGATTTCATAAATGCAGCTAACGCTAACATGATTCCGACGGACTTAAGCATCGCTACGGATGAGAAAATCTCATCGTAGTCAAATCCTTGAACTTGTGAAAACTCTTCGCCACAAGTCGAGCTTCATAGACGGTGACATCACCGCCCACGTCCGTCTTCTTCTTAAAGATCCATTTATCTCAATGGCTTGCCGATCATTGGGCAAGTCCACCAAAGTCCATGCTTTGTTCCGATACATGGATCCTATCTCGGATTTCATGGCTTCTAACCATTTGTCGGAATTTGGGCCCACCATCGCTTCTCCATAGCTCGTAGGTTCATTGTTGTCTAGCAACATGACCTTCAAGACAGGATTCTTGTACCACTCAAGCGACGCATCCTTGTCACCCACGAGGTGCGGTAGTGACTTGATCCAAAGTTTCATGATCACTATCATAAGCTTTACTTCAATTGGTGTAGGTGCCACAGGACCAACTTCTGCGCCCTGCTACACACTAGTTGTAGTGACGGTTCAATAACCATATCAAGTCTCCACCATCCTCCCACTCAACTTTTCGAGACAAACATTTCCTCGAGAAAGGACCCGATTCAAGAAACAATCCCTTTTGCTTTCGGATCTGAATTAGGAGGTATACCCAACTGTTTTGGGTGTCCTATGAAGATGCATTTTATCCGCTTTGGGTTCAAGCTTATCAACTGAAACTTTTTCACATAAGCGTCGCAGCCCCAAACCTTTAAGAAATGACAGCTTAGGTTTCTCTAAACCATAGTTCATACGGTGTCATCTCAGCGGAATTACGTGGTGCCCTATTTAAAGTGAATGTGGTTGTCTCTAATGCCTAACCCATAAGCGATAGTGGTAATTCGATAAGAGACATCATAGTACGCACCATATCCAATAGGGTGCAACTATGATGTTCGGACACACCATCAAACTATGGTGTTCTAGCGGTATTAATTGTGAAACAATTTCCACAATGTCTTAATTGCGTGCCAAAGCTCGTAACTCAGATACTCATCTCTATGATCATATCATAGACATTTCATCCTCTTGTCACGATGATCTTCAACTTCACTCTGAAATTACTTGAACCATTCAATAATTCAGACTTGTGTTTCATCAAGTAAATATACTCTACATCTACTCGAATCATCTGTGAAGTAAGAACATAACGATATTCACTGCATGCCTCAGCACTCATTGGACTACACACATCAAAATGTGTTACTTCCAACAAGTTGCTATCTTGTTCCATTTCTTTGAAAAGCGAGGCTTTTAGTCATCTTGCCCATGTGGTATGATTTGCATATCTCAAGTGATTCAAAATCAAGTGAGTCCAAACGATCCATCTGCATGGAGTTTCTTCATGCGTATACACCAATAGACATGGTTCGCATGTCTCAAACTTTTCAAAAGCGAGTGAGTCCAAAGATCCATCAACATGGAGCTTCTTCATGCGTTTACACCAATATGACTTACATGGCGATTGCCACAAGTAAGTGGTACTATCATTACTATCTTATATCTTTTGGCATGAAAATGTGTATCACTACGATCGAGATTCAATAAACCATTCCTTTAGGTGCAAGACCATTGAAGGTATTATTCAAATAAATAGAGTAACCATTATTCTCCTTAAATGAATAACAGTATTGCGATAGACATAATCCAATCATGTCTATGCTCAGCATAAACACCAAATCTCGATGGTAGAGGGAGCGTGCGATGCTTGATCACATCAACCTTGGAAATACTTCCAACACATATCATCAACTCACTTTTAGCTAGTCTCCGTTTATTCCGTAGCTTTTATTTCGAGTTACTAACACTTAGCAACCGAACCGGTATCTAATACCCTGGTGCTACTAGGAGTACTAGTAAAGTACACATTAACATAATGTATATCCAATATACTTCTATCAACCTTGCCAGCCTTCTCATCTACCAAGTATCTAGAGTAATTCCGCTCCAGTGGTTGTTCCCCTTATTATAGAAGCACTTAGTCTCGGGTTTGGGTTCAACCTTGGGTTTCTTCACTGGAGCAGCAGCTGATTTGCCGTTTCATGAAGTATCCCTTCTTGCCCTTGCCCTTCTTGAAACTAGTGGTTTCACCAACCATCAACAATTGATGCTCCTTCTTGATTTCTACTTTTGCGGTGTCAAACATCGTGAATGGCTCAAGGATCATCATATCTATCCCTGATTTGTTATAGTTCATCACGAAGCTCTAGCAGCTTGGTGGCAATGACTTTGGAGAAACATCACTATCTCATCCGGAAGATTAACTCCCACTCGATTCAAGTGATTGTTGCACTCGGACAATCGAGCACAAGCTCAACGATTGAGCTTTTCTCCCTTAGTTTGCAGGCTAAAAAAATCGTCGGAGGTCTCATACCTCTTGGCGTGGGCACGAGCCTGAAATCTCAATTTCAGCCCTCGAAACATCTCATATGTTCATGACGTTTCAAAACGTCTTTGGTGCCTCAACTCTAAACCGTTTGGTGAACTATCACGTAGTTATCAAAACGTGTATGTCTGATGTTCGCAACATCCACAAACGACGTTTGGGGTTCAGCACACTAAGTGGTGCATTAAGGACATAAGCTTTCTACTGTCCGCATAATCGCTACTGTCAACTTTCAACTATATTTTCTCTAAGAACATATCTAAACAGTGGAACTAAAGCGCGAGCTTACGACATAATTTACAAAGATCTTTTGACTATGTTCAGGATAATTAAGTTCATCTTATGAACTCCCACTCAGATAGACATCCCTTTGGTCATCTAAGTGATTACATGATCCAAGTCAACTAGGCTGTGTCCGATCATCACGTGAGACGGACTAGTCATCATCGGTGAACATCTTCATGTTGATCGTATCCTCCATATCGACTCATGCTCGACCTTTCGGTCTCCGTGTTCGAGGCCATGTGCGTACATGCTAGGCTCGTCAAGTTAACCCTAAGTGTTTTTTTTGTGTAAAACTGTCTTACACCCGTTGTATGTGAACATAAGAATCCATCACACCCGATCATCACGTGGTGCTTAGAAGACGAACTTAAGTAGCAACGGTGCAGTTAGGGAGAACACTTCTTGAAATTTTGTAAGGATCATCTTATTTACTACCGTCGTCCTAAGTAAACAAGATGCATAAACATGATAAACATCACATGCAATCAAATAGTGACATGATATGGCCAATATCATTTTGCTCCTTTGATCTCCATCTTCGGGCTCCATGATCATCATCGTCACCGCATGACACCATGATATCCATCATCATGATCTCCATCATCGTGTCTCCATGAAGTTGTCTCGCCAACTTATTACTTCTACTACTATGGCTACGGTTAGCAATAAAGTAAAGTAATTACATGGCGTTGTTAAATGACACGCAGGTCATACAATAAATTAAGACAACTCCTATGGCTCCTGCGGTTGTCATACTCATCGACATGCAAGTCGTGATTCCTATTACAAGAACATGATCAATCTCATACATCACATATCATTCATCACATTCTTCTTGGCCATATCAAATCACATAGCATACCCTGCAAAAACAAGTTAGGCGTCCTCTAATTGTTGTTTGCATGTTTTACGTGGCTGCTATGGGTTTCTAGCAAAACGTTTCTTACCTCATAAAACCACAACGTGATATGTCAATTGCTATTTACCCTTCATAAGGACCCTTTTCATCGAATCTGTTCCGACTAAAGTGGGAGAGACTAGCACCCGCTAGCCACCTTATGCACGAAGTGCATGTCAATCAGTGGAACTGTCTCACGAAGAAGTGCGTGTAAGGTCGGTCGGGCCGCTTCATCCCACAATACCGTCGAAACAAGATTGGACTAGTAACGGTAAGCATATTGAACAACATCAACGCCCACAACTACTTTGTGTTCTACTCGTGCAAAGAATCTACGCAATAGACCTAGCTCATGATGCCTTTGTTGGGGAGCGTGCAGAAATTCAAAATTTTCCTACGTGTCACCAAGATCTATCTATGGAGAAACCAGCAACGAGGGGAAGGAGAGTGCATCTACATACCCTTGTAGATCGCTAAGCGGAAGCGTTCAAGAGAACGGGGTTGAAGGAGTCGTACTCGTCGTGATCCAAATCACGGAGATCCTAGTGCGAACGGACGGCACCTCCGCGTTCAACACACGTACAGCCGGTGGCGTCTCCCATGCCTTGATCCAGCAAGGAGAGAGGGAGAGGTTGAGGAAGACTCCATCCAGCAGCAGCATGACGGCGTGGTGGTGGTGGAGGAGCGTGGCAATCCTGCAGGGCTTCGCCAAGCACCGCGGGAGAGGAGGAGGACTTGGGAAATGGGGAGGGCTGCGCCAGAACTTCATGTGTAGCTCCCATGCGCCTCCCCACTATATATAGGGGTGGAGGGGCTGGTTTCTTGCCCTCCAAGTCCATTGGGGCATTGGCCAAGGTGGGAGGAAAGAAATCCCATCATTTCCTTCCCCACCGATTGTTATCCCCCTTTTTTAGGGATCTTGATCTTATCCCTTCGGGATATGATCTTATTCCTTCTAAGGGGGGATCTTGGTGCGCTTGACCAGGGGTGTGGGGCCCTTCCCCACTACCACGTTCATGTGGGTCCCCCCATGCAGGTGGGCCCCACTCCGGAACCTTCTAGAACCTTCCCGGTACAATACCGAAAAATCCCAAACATTTTCCGGTGGCCAAAATAGGACTTCCCATATATAAATCTTTACCTCCGGACCATTCCGGAACTCCTCGTGACGTCCGGGATCTCATCCGGACTCAGACAACATTCGGTAACCACATACAAACTTCCTTTATAACCCTAGCGTCATCGAACCTTAAGTGTGTAGACCCTACGGGTTCGGAGACATGTAGACATGACCGAGGCGTTCTCCGTCAATAACCAACAGCGGATCTGGATACCCATGTTGGCTCCCACATGTCCCACGATGATCTCATCGGATGAACCACGATGTCAAGGACTCAATCGATCCGTATACAATTCCCTTTGTCTAGCGGTATTTTACTTGCCCGAGATTCGATCGTCGGTATACCGATACCTTGTTCAATCTCGTTACGGCAAGTCTCTTTACTCGTTCCGCAACACATCATCCGTGATCAACCCCTTGGTCACATTGTGCACATTATGATGATGTCTTACCGAGTGGGCCCAGAGATACCTCTCCGTTTACGGAGTGACAAATCGATCTCGATCCGTGTCAACCCAATGACACTTTCGGAGATACCTGTAGTGCACCTTTATAGTCACCCGATTCGTTGTGACGTTTGATACACCCAAAGCACTCCTACGGTATCCGGAGTTACACGATCTCATGGTCTAAGGAAGAGATACTTGACATTGGAAAAGCTCTAGCAAACGAACTACGATCTTTGTGCTATGCTTAGGATTGGGTCTTGTCCATCACATCATTCTCCTAATGATGTGATCCCGTTATCAACGACATCCAATGTCCATAGCAGAAACCATGACTATCTGTTGATCACAACGAGCTAGTCAACTAGAGGCTCACTAGGGACATATTGTGGTCTATGTATTCACACGTGTATTACGATTTCCAGATAATACAGTTATAGCATGAATAAAAGACAATTACCATGAACAAGGAAATATAATAATACTTTTATTATTGCCTCTAGGGCATATTTCCAACACCGGGACCAAAGGTGTGCCTATATAAAGAACACTTAGCAGTTTTCTATCCAGTTTGTCCTTTGATCCCCCGACGTCGCCGCGACCACATCGACGCCGCCAGTTGCCAGATGCATTGTCGCCTCCCGAAAGATCGCCTGACGCCCTCGTTGTGCGTGCCCCCAAGCCCACCGACGGCCTCCTTCTCGTCGTCGAAGCTCGCCCCGACGAAATCGCTGCGCCGCCCCTGCCCCTACATCGCGCGTCGCCGAGCGAGACCGCCCCGCCTCGACCCGTAAATGCGTCGCTGCCAAGGCCGCCCTAGCCCCGACCCTGTCACCGTCGCCCCGACCACGACCTGCCCCGACCACACGCCGCCGCCACGTTCGGTCCGGCCGGCCTTCCACTCATTTTTTATATATATGATTTTTTTTAGATTATATGAATATGTGTCATTATATGATTATATGTCCTGTTTTTTTTCCAATTTTTTTGTTCATATATATGGTGATTTGTTTTTTGCATTTTAATAAAAATGTATATATGTATGTATGTTCTATGTGTATATATGTTCATATATGCAAAAGTTAGATTTTTAGAAAAGTTTTATCTATGTATGTTCTCTGATTTAGTGCATTTTAGGTTAGTTTCATTTTTAGAAAAGTTTTATATATTTAGGAAGGAGGAAGAGATGGAAGAAGAAGAAAAGGTTTATATATGCAAGAGTTACATTTTTGAAAAAATTATATATCTAGCTAGGAAGAGGGAAGAAGGAAGAAGAAGAAAAACTTTTATATATGCAAAAGTTACATTTTAGAAAAGTTTTATCTAGGAAGAAGGAAGAAGGAAGAAGAAGAAAAAGAAGGAGAAGAAAAAGGAAAATAATAAGAAGACGAAGGAGAAGAAGAAGGAGAAGAAGAGGAGAGGAAGAAGAGGAGAAATAAATAAGAAGAGGAAAAAAAGTAAAAAAAAAAGAGGAGAAGAAGAAAGGAATAGAGGTGAAGAAGAAAAAAAATAGAGAGGAATAGAGTTACTCTATTTTTTTCTTCTTCACTTCTATTCCTTTCTTCTTCTCCTCTTTTTTTTCTTTGATCTTCTCCTCTCTCTATTCCTTTCTTCTCCTCCTCTTTTTTTTTCTTATTCCTCTTCTTATTTTTTTATCGGGTATGTCATTGTCGATATACCACCTCCTCGATAACTTCGACATGAGGGGGGGGGTGTCGATATACCCCCTCCTCGATAACATTTTTTGGTGATATTATTGTCGAATATGCAAATGTTTGTACGTTCATATGCAAAGAATATGTCAATTTTTTTGTAATAGATAATGATGATGATATATGAAAACTTGGTCAATTTTTTCTGTTGTAATTTTGTTCGATGTATGTTTTCTGTTAAAACTCGTATTAAGTTTGTTCGATGAATGTTTCATGGGAGAGAGGGAGTAAAAACTCATCAGACATGAGGGGGGAGGAGTCCCCCTTCGGTTCCTAACTCTCTCGGGAATTCAACATGTATTCAACATGAGGGGGGGTTGATATACCCCCTCCCCGAAAACTTCGACATGAGGGGGGGTCGATATACCCCCTCCCCTGTGACGCCCGGATAGTTAAGCTACAATGATCCCCCGCTAATGATGCCACGTCACCTCGGTTACTGTTGATAAACTCTCAATAGTTCAAAACTAAAACAAGTTCAAAATTTAATTAACGGCAAACAATAAAAGAATTCAAATGTCAAAACTAAAATGTTCTAATGTGACAAATAAATCATATGTAATATTGGTGGAGATACCACACTTTTATAAAGTGTTTAAATGCACCATAATAATTAAACTGTGACAAAACAGTTATTCAAATGCTTTTAAAATAATAAACAATTACAAACTAATTTATTTTAGATGCCAAGTTAATTGTGGTGGTGGCATATTTGTTAATACTAATTTAGGTACAACTAATGTAATTTATAAAACTAATGTATTTAAAATTTAAAGTTAAAACAGAAAAGAAAAGAAATAAAACAAAATCCAAAAATAAATAAAACGGGGGGAGACAAAGACCCCCTCCCCCACTGGACCCACCTCCCCCACTGGACCCCTTGGCCCAGCTAGGCCATGGCCCAGCCAGGCCGGCCCATGCCTCTGGCCTACAAAGGCCTTCCCCCACTCCCACAAACCCTAACCGACGCCCCACTTCCCCCACCCACTCGCTCGCTTTCCTCCCCCCCCCCCGATCCAATTCTGGATCGGGATCAGGCTCAATGGGCGCCCGCCATCGCCGAGGACCGCTTCACCATCGCCACCTGCCATTGTTGACCACCGCCGCCGCACGAGGACCCGAAGCCGCCTGACGCTGCCCCGCCGTCGCCGCGTCCCCGTCCTCCACCTCGCCGGATTGCGCCCGCCTCCCCGACGCCGCGACGATGCCTCGTCCCCGTCCTCCTCCACAACGGTCGCCCCCGAGCCTCGCCACCCCGCTTCTCTCCAACGCCGGCGAGGCCACCTCCGGCCTCCACTCCCTCCTTCCTTCCCTGCGCCACCCCGCTCCGGTCGCCGCTTCCCTGTCACTGGCCTCGCCCCGACCGCCCCGTGCCTTGCAGGCCAGGCGCTGCTCGTGCGCCCACCCAGGGCCTTGTCGCCATCCCTGCTACTCGCCCGACCGAGCGCGACGCGCCCCCGCTGCCATCCATGTGCCTTCGCCCGCGCCCACTGCCCGTCGTGGCCCCACCCCTCTGCCGCCTCCCTTGGCCCTAGCCGTCGGCGCCGGCGTGCGCTGTGCGTGCCCAGCGCCCCTCGGGCATGCCCTCATTCGGGTGGTGCCCGTTAGCCCGCACCCGTTAGCGACCAAACCCGCCAAGGCCCGTAAGGCCAATGACATGTGGGGCCTAGCCCCAGAACGTTTTTTTTAAAGGAAGAAAATAATAAAAAAAGAAGAATTGAAAAATAATTAAAATATTAATTAATTAACTAAAGAATTAATTAGCTCAATTAATCCTGATTAAGTTAACCTAATCACTAGTTAACCTAAATTAAACCCTAATTAGCCTGTTCAGTCAATGACATGCAGCCCCCACACGTCAGTTTGACCCAGTCAACACCCTGTTGACCGTTGACGTCATGCTGACATCATGATGACGTCAGCATACACTATTCTGGATAATGTTAGAATTAAATAGATAAATAAATTCAGAGAATGATTAAAACTTTAGAAATCCATAGAAAATAAATCGTAGCTCAGATGAAAATGATTTCTACTTGAAAGTTGCTCAGAACGACGAGACGAAACCAGATGCGCAGCCCGTTCGTCCGCCACGCATCCCTAGCATAGTGAACCTGCAACTTTTCACCTCCGGTTCATCTGTCCAAAATGCGAAACACCAGGGATACTTTCCCTGATGTTTCCCCCTTTCGCAGGTATCACCTACTACCGCGTTAGGGCACACCAAACACCGTATATTGCCTTGTTACGCTTTGTGATGCTTTGATTGCTCTGTTATTTATTGTGTTCCCTCTCCGTTACTTCTTTTCGGTAGACCCCGAGACTGCCGGCGACCCCCAGTTCGACTACGGTGTTGACGACTCGTTCTTCTTGCCAGAGCAACCAGGCAAGCCCCCCCTTGATCACCAGATATCGCATATTCTTGTCTATACTACTTGCATTAGAGTAGTGTAGCATGTTACTATTCAGTTACTCCTATTCTGTTGCATAGCCTGTCATTGTTGCTATAGTCGTTGATACCTTACCGCAATCCTAAATGCTTAGTATAGGATGCTAGTTTATCATCATTGGCCCTACATTCTTGTCAGTCTGCCTTGCTATACTATTGGGCCGTGATCACTTGGGAGGTGATCATGGGTAGATACTATACATATATACATACTATACAGATGGTGACTAAAGTCGGGTCAGCTCGTTGAGTACCCGCAAGTGATTCGATGAAATTTGGAAGGACGGTGGCTCCATCCGGTAGAGGTGGGCACGGGTTCCCGATGGCCCACGATTGTTAATTTAGGCAGAGCGACAGGCAGGTTGAGACCACCTAGGCGAGAGGTGGGCTGGCCTGGTCGGCGTCATGATTACTTCATAATAACACGCTTAACGAGATCTTGGTATTTGATCTGAGTCTGGCCACTGGCCTATACGCACTAACCAACTACGCGGGATAGATATGGGCACTCGACGTCGTGGTATCAGCCAAAGCCTTTGTGACGTCAGCGACTGAGCGGCGCGCGCCGGGTTGGACTGTGTTAACGCAACTTCCTTTGTAATGGAGGTTGCTAGGTCTCCTCACCGGCTGCGTACGCAACGTGCAGGTGTGCAATGGGCGATGGGCCCAGACCCCTGCGCGCGTAGGATTTAGACCGGCGTGCAGACCTCTCTGTTGTGCCTAGGTGGGGCTGCGACATGTTGATCTTTCGAGGCCGGGCATGACCCAGGAAAGTGTGTCCGGCCAAATGGGATCGAGCATGTTGGGTTATGTGGTGCACCCCTGCAGGGAAGTTTATCTATTCGAATAGCTGTGTCCATCGGTAAAAGGACGACCCGGAGTTGTACCTTGACCTTATGATAACTAGAACCGGATACTTAATAAAACACACCCTTCCAAGTGCCAGATACAACCCGGCGATCGCTCTCTAACAGGGCGACGAGGAGAGAATCGCCGGGTAGGATTATGCTATGCGATGCTACTTGGAGGACTTCAATCTACTCTCTTCTACATGCTGCAAGAGAAGGCTGCCAGAAGCGTAGTCTTCAATAGGACTAGCTATCCCCCTCTTATTCTGGCATTCTGCAGTTCAGTCCACTGATATGGCCTCTTTACACATATACCCATGCATATGTAGTGTAGCTCCTTGCTTGCGAGTACTTTGGATGAGTACTCACGGTTGCTTTGCTCCCTCTTTTCCCCCGTTTTCCTCTTCTTCTCGGATGCCGCAACCAGACATTGGAGCCCAGGAGCCAGACGCCACCGTCGACGACGACTACTACACTGGAGGTGCCTACTACTACGTGCAGGCTGCTGACGACGACTAGGAGTAGTTTAGGAGGATCCCAGGCAGGAGGCCTGCGCCTCTTTCTATCTGTAGCCCAGTTTGTGCTAGCCTTCTTAAGGCAAACTTGTTTAACTTATGTCTGTACTCAGATATTGTTGCTTCCGTTGACTCGTCTATGATTGAGCACTTGTATTCGAGCCCTCGAGGCCCCTGGCTTGTATTATGATGCTTGTATGACCTTTTTTATTTGTAGAGTTGTGTTGTGATATCTTCCCGTGAGTCCCTGATCTTGATCGTACACGTTTGCGTGTATGATTAGTGTTTGATTGAATCGGGGGCGTCATAAGTTGGTATCAGAGCCGACTGCGTGTAGGAATCCCCCTTTCCAACTCCTTGGCCGAAGTTGAGTCTAGTCGATGAAAATTGTTTTACTAACTTGGCTGTGCGGCCCATGGGCCCACGTCGCCAATTGGGTGGTATTAGGATCTTTTACTCCCCGTCTATACTCTAGGACTCTGATCTATCTTCTATTCGGGTTAAATGAATTTTGCTAACTCTAACATTAGGATCTCGTGATCACTTCCACCCGGAGAGCCCCGTGTTACCAATGACCGCCTGCTGCACCAGAAGATTCCAAAGATACTCTATGATGTTCTCTCGAGACTTGTGCCATTGCTTTTGCAATTCCCATCCATCGATAAACCTCTATGGGTAACTTCTCATTCATACCTTCATCCCAGTTGCTCTTATTATTACAAGATACCCTGTAATACTCGTCGTTGTTCCAAGAACCCTTGTGCCACTGCCTTGCGGTTCCTTGCTGCAAAAATATCCCTACGATTTTTATTACACTTATCGAGGAACCGTTCATTACTAGTTATTCATAGGATTCACTAGATGCATTTAAATACTACCCGATCTTCCGGTACTCCTTTGCCAACTATTGCTCTGCAAATACTTGTCTTCTTGCAGTCTGGACAATTCCATTTGTCTAGCAATAACCATTAAAATCCTTGTGATTGACATTCTGATCAGGTTGATTCAACATGTGTGTGAATGCACACAATCATCAGTTATTCCCTGGAAATTTCCTTCCGGCTCGGACATCATTTTAAACGTGAGCTGGTTCTCAAGCAATTCAATTGTTGTCGATTGTACGCTAAGCCTACTCAACTTATCCATCCTTAATCAGAGTTTTTGCCTCTGAGCCCTTGATTTGGAAATTATGATTCTTTGCCTTTGAGCTTTGAGTTAGTCAGTTGTTTCTATAGTCTAAGGCCCTTGCCTTGATTCTTCCTCTGATTGTGTGTCGATGCTCACATCAGCTCCGTTGTGGACCGTCAGATCCTTTGTTGAATTATCAATCTGACAGTGTCCTTTGTATACAAAAACCTCGGGAAGTTCTTTCCCTGATACATAATGCCATCGGTAAATTCTATTCACTGATATGGCCAACAACGCTCTGCTTTCGAGCTTGAGTTATTTATTTCTGAACTTTGTAGTATATGTTCCTAAGATACCCGATGGGTTTGACCAATGCCTTCCCTACTCTGTGCAAACCCGAGAGTTTTCATGAGTCATATTCTCCTGGTGATTTACCAGATGAAATTTCAATACTACAACTCCATCGAAAATGAGAAGTGAATGAAAGGTTATGCATTGAAGAAGTGGGAGTCGACCTTGAACTCTGTGTTCATGCCCATGGACACGATGTAGATCCTATCATGGAAGCTACTCTTAAATTAATTATTCCCTTGGTATAAGTTCATCTTATATTTGGGATCTAGTCTTTTGCAATCTTGGTTCCGGCCATATTGATATTCTTTGATTCCTTTTCTCGGACAAGTTGCAGTACTTGTCTTCTGCAGATCATTACACCTATCCAACCTCTATTCTGCTCTATCTTTGAGTATACCCTCTGGTATCTCGAGAATATCACGGAACTACATAACTTCTTATGAGTTCTTCGTCAACTATTATTCTCGTCGATTCCAATTTTCCCCCGGGTTTTGAGTTATTAGTCACTCGAGAACACCGATAAGTGAATCGATTCCGCACTCCGAGTCAATACTCTAAGTAATTTTCGTTGCTTATGAGTTTAATAATCCTTCAAGTCATTCCTAGCCTGATCGGCTATATCCTTATCGTGCAACTTTTTAACTGTGCTACCTGGTCCTTATTCCCGGAGCACCACTTTCGACGATGAGCTAAGATTACGTCGATTTTCTGCGTCATATCATTTCGCCTTGAACAACAAGCTTGATTTTGAGTTTGTGTCATACTCGTGGTTCCGAAAACCTTTCGCTTCATCAGTCCTTTGACTTGATGTCATCGCCGATCGATTACACCTCCGTGAAATCTCTCGACAATTGTGTCGTGATCATCATCAACATTTTGAGCTCTTCCAGGATATCGATTGAAATCATGAAGAGAAATACCATCCTTGCCCTCGATGATTTTTATTATCATCGACAACACCCTTGACTTCCTTTCATCGCGAACTTGTCCACATTATGAATACAACTTGCTCTCCAGCTAGTGTTGTGTTCTACCTTGAAGTATTACTGTCTTTTCTGTCGAGAATGTTGTGAGGGATTGCTCCACCTCTTAGAAATTCTCGGTATGATGATGCTTCTCACCCTCACCACTCTTCCTTGGTCCCCGTGTTGTTTTTAACCAGCTTACTAATAGATGATATTTGAGTTCTGTACTTCTAGCAACCCTATTGCTTTGAAATTAACGATCGACAGTTCGTTCTTAGATTGTTGATTATTGAATCGTCACTCTAACATTGATCTTGCTGCCTAAGGTCATATTTCGGGCACACCTTTCAACTAATTATTGGTGGTGTATGTTTTCCTAGAGCGTACAACATTGTATCATTTGAATTGACAAGTGTCATCTTCTTGTTCACCTTATTGTGGAAATCCATCCGTTTGGAATTCTTGATGAATTGTCGCTGAGCCCATCAGCCACCTTCTCATCCCCTCCTTGGTTTAATGATGAACTATTGTTTTAGGAACCCGCTCCCATAGTTCATTTCCCGAGAATCTTGCAATGTCATTTCGTCGATTTGTGTTGCACCTTTTCTTCTCGGACATCCTGAGTCTGAGGTATCATGACACCAATCTGATCTGAATCTCGGTCAGGTATGATGGTTGGGACAACTTTCCATGAGTTATGATGTTGGTCCTTTGATGACCCGGTAATATGATGTCATGCCTAGCACCCCCCTGGCTGGAGGACCTATCGTTATAATTTCTTTTGCAAGGATATCCATTCTTCCTGGAGGAAATTGTAAGACTTAATTTATAAGTTGCTCCTGGTGGATCATTTGTGTATCCAAAGTCTGTCCTTTATTGGAACAACATATCATTGCTACCTCGAAGCATGACTGTGATACCCTGCTCTTCAACAAGAACATTGAAGGCACAATGCTAAATGTTTCTTGGTCAGTTATCCAAACACCGTTGGATGGGTTGAAGGAAATATGCCCTAGAGGCAATAATAAAGTGTTTATTTATTTCCTTATTTCATGATAAATGTTTATTATTCATGCTAGAATTGTATTACTAGTGTTTATAGTACCTTACTAGTGTTTATAGTAGCCCCTGAGTATTTGATACTTGTTCGGTTGCTAAGATTAGTAACTCGAAACAGGAGTTACAGAATAATCAGAGACTAGTTGAAGGGGAAGTGACGATGAATGTTGGAAGTAGTTCCAAGATTGATATGATCATCATCGCACACTCCCTAAACTTTCGGGATAAGTGTTAAACCTAATTAAATGTTATTTAGCGTTTGCGTTGAGCATGAATATGATTTGATCATCTTTATTGCAATACGGTTATTCATTTAAAGTCAGAGAATAATTGTTGTTTTTATTTACATGAATAAGACCTTCAATGGTCATACACCCAATGAAAATAGTTTATTGGATCTCGATCGTAGTGATACACATATTCGTAATATTGATGCCAAAAGATGCAAAGTTAATAATGATAGTGCAACTTATTTGTGGCACTACCATTTGGGTCATATCGGTGTAAAGCACATGAAGAAACTCCATAAAGATGGATTTTCGGAATCACTTGGTTATGAATCATTTGATGCTTGCGAACCGTGCCTTTTGGGCAAGATGACTAAAACTCCGTTCTTCGAAACAATGGAACGAGCAACAAACTTGTTGGAAATAATACATACTGATGTATGCAGACCAATGAGTATTAAGGATCGTGGCGAGTATCGTTATTTTCTGACCTTCACAGATGATTTAAGCAGATATGGGTATATCTACTTGATGAAACATAAGTCTGAAATAGTTGAAAGGTTCAAAGAATTTCAGAGTGAAGTGGAAAATCATCGTAACAAGAAAATAAAGTTTCTGCGATCTGATCGTGGAGGAGAATATTTGAGTTACGAGTTTGGCCTTCATATAAAACAATATGGAATAGTTTCATAGTTCACGCCACCTGGAACACTACAACATTATGGTGTGTCCGAACGTCGTAATCGTACTTTATAAGATATGGTGCGATCTATGATGTCTCTTACCGGTATACCACTATCGTCTTGGGGTTATGCATTAGAGACAGCTGCATTCACTTTAAATAGGGCACCATCTAAATCCGTTGAGACGACACTGTATGAACTATGGTTTAGCAGTAAACCTAAGCTGTCCTTTCTTAAAGTTTGGGGCTACGATGCTTATGTGAAAAAGTTTCATCCTGATAAGCTCAAACCCAAATCGGAGAAGTGCGTCTTCATAGAATACCCAAAGGAAACTGTTGGGTACACCTTCTATCACAGATCCGAAGGAAAAAATATTAGTTGCTAAGAATGGATCCTTTCTAGAGAAGGAGTTTCTCTCGAAAGAAGTGAGTGGGAGAAAAGTAGAGCTTGATAATCCCGAATTGGAAAGTAATTCACCACGGAAATCAGTTCCAGTGATTCCTACACCAATTAGTGAGGAAGCTAATGATGATGATCATGAAACCTCAGATCAAGTTACTACAAAAACTCGTAGGTCTTCCAAAGTACAGTCCGCACCAGAGTAGTACGGTAATACTGATCTGGAACTCATGTTACTAGACCATGATGAACCTACGAACTATGAGGAAGCGATGATGAGCCCAGATTCCGCAAAATGGCTTGAGGCCATAAAATCTGAGATGTGATCCATGTATGAGAACAAAGTGTGGACTTTGATTGACTTGCTCGATGATCAGCAAGCCATGTTAAATAAATGGATCTTCAAGAGGAAGACGGACACTGATAGTAGTACTATCCACTAAGCTCGAACTGTTGCAAAAGTTTTTCAACAAGTTCAAGGGGTTGAATACGATGAGATTTTCTCACTCGTATCGATGCTTAAATTTGTCCGAATCATGTTAGCAATTGCCATATTTTATGAAATCTGGCAAATGGATGTCAAAACTGCATTCCTTAATGAATTTATTAAAGAAGAGTTGTATATGATGCAACTAGAAGGTTTTTTCAATCCTAAAGATGTTAACAAAGTGTGCAAGCACCAGCGATCCATCTATGAACTGGTGCAAGCATCTCGGAGTTGGAATATACGCTTTGATGAGTTGATCAAAGCATATGATTTTATACAGACTTTTGGACAAGCCTGTGTTTACAAGAAAGTGAGTGGGAACACTACAACATTTCTGATAAGTATATGTGAATGACATATTGTTGATCGGAAATAATGTAGAATTATTCTGCAAAGCTTAAAGGAGTGTTTTGAAAAGAGTTTTTCAAAGCAAGACCTCGGTGAAGCTGCTTACACATTGAGCATCAAGATCTATATAGATAGATCAAGATGCTTGATGAGATTTTTTCAAATGAGTACATACCTTGATAAATTTTTGAAATAGTTCAAAATGGAACAGTCAAAGAAGGAGTTCTTGCCTGTGATGCAAAGGTGTGAAGTTGAGTAAGACTCAAAACCCGACCATGGCAGAAAATAGAAAGAGAATGAAAAGTCATTCCCTATGCCTCAGTCATAGGTTCTATAAAGTATGCTATGCTGTGTACCAGACCTATTGTATACCTTGCTCTGTATTTAACAAGGGAGTACAATAGTGATCTAAGAGTAGATCACTGGACATTGGTCAAGAATATCCTTAGTGAGGACTAAGGAAATATTTCTCGATTATGGAGGTGATAAAAGAGCCCGTCGTAAAAAGTTACATCGGTGCAAGCTTTTACACCGGTCCAGATGACTCTAAATCTCAATCTGGATACATATTGAAAGTGGGAGCAATTAGCTAGAGTAGCTCCGTGTAGAGCATTGTAGACATAGAATATTTGCAAAATACATACGGCTCTGAATGTGACAGACCCGTTGACTAAGCTTCTCTCACGAGCAAAACATGATCACACCTTAGTACTCTTTGGGCGTTAATCACATAAGCGATGTGAACTAGATTATTGACTCTAGTAAACCCTTTGGGTGTTGGTCACATGACGATGTGAACTATGGGTGTTAATCATATACAGATATGAATATTGATGTTAAATCACATGGCGATGTGAACTAGATTATTGACTCTAGTGCAAGTGGGAGACTGAAGGAAATATGCCCTAGAGGCAATAATAAAGTTATTATTTATTTCCTTATTTCATGATAAATGTTTATTATTCATGCTAGAATTGTATTAACCAGAAACATAATACATGTGTGAATACATAGACAAACATAGTGTCACTAGTATGCCTCTACTTGACTAGCTCATTAATCAAAGATGGTTATGTTTCCTAACCATAGACATGTGTTGTCATTTGATTAATGGGATCACATCATTAGGAGAATGATGTGATTGACTTGACCCATTCCGTTAGCTTAGCACTTGATCGTTTAGTATGTTGCTATTGCTTTCTTCATGACTTATACATGTTCCTATGACTATGAGATTATGCAACTCCCGTTTACCGGAGGAACACTTTGTGTGCTACCAAACGTCACAACATAACTGGGTGATTATAAAGGTGCTCTACAGGTGTCTCCGGAGGTACATGTTGGGTTGGTGTAATTCGAGATTAGGTTTTGTCACTCCGATTGTCGGAGAGGTATCTCTGGGCCCTCTCGGTAATACACATCACTTAAGCCTTGCAAGCATTGTAACTAATGAGTTAGTTACGGGATGAAGTATTACGGAACGAGTAAAGAGACTTGCCGGTAACGAGATTGAACTAGGTATTGGATCGACGATCGAATCTCGGGCAAGTAACATATCGATGACAAAGGAACAACGTATGTTGTTATGCGGTTTGACCGATAAAGATCTTCGTAGAATATGTAGGAACCAATATGGGCATCCAGGTTCCGCTATTGGTTATTGACCGAGAATGGTTCTAGGTCATGTCTACATAGTTCTCGAACCCGTAGGGTCCGCACGCTTAACGTTACGATGACAGTTTTATTATGAGTTTATAAGTTTTGATGTACCGAAGTTTGTTCGGAGTCCCGGATGTGATGACGGACATGACGAGGAGTCTCAAAATGATCGAGACATAAAGATTGATATATTGGAAGCCTATGTTTGGACATCAGAATGGTTCCGGGTGAAATCGGGATTTTACCGGAACACCGGGGGGTTACCGGAACCCTCCCGGGGGTTAATGGGCCTTAGTGGGCCAAGAGGGAGAAGAGAAGGGCCGGCTAGGGCAGGCCGCGCGCCCCCTCCCCCCCTAGTCCGAATAGGACAAGGAAGGGGGGGTGGCGCCCCCCTTTTCTCTTTCTCCTCCCCCCCTTTCCTTCTCCACCAAGGCAAGAGGGGGGAGTCCTACTCCCGATGGGAGTAGGACTCCTCCAGGTGCACCCCTAGGGGGCCGGCCGCACCTCCCCCCACCCTCCTTTATATACGGGGGCGGGGGGCACCCCATGGACACACAAGTTGATCTACGGATCGTTCCTTAGCCGTGTGCGGTGCCCCCCTCCACCATATTCCACCTCGGTCATATCGTCGCGGAGTTTAGGCGAAGCCCTGTGCCGGTAGAACATCATCATCGTACCACGCCCGTCGTCTTGTGGAACTCATCTCTGAGCTCGGCTGGATCGGAGGCGGAGATCGTCATCAAGCTGAGCGTGTCTGAACTCGGAGGCCCGTGACGTTCGGTGCTTGGATCGGTCGGATCGTGAAGACGTATGACTACATCAACCGCGTTGTGATAACGCTTCCGCTTACGGTCTACGAGGGTACGTGGACATACACTCTCCGCTCTCGTTGCTATGCCATCACCATGATCTTGCGTGTGTGTAGGAAATTTTATAAAATTACTACGTTCCCCCACATGGGTAACATCTTTATTAATCATTGCCTCTTATCTGAATGGTTGGGTACTTGCTCTCCTACCCTGTATGCTATGTTCTGCTTGTACATGGGAAGTGTCGGTGTCAAAACCGGCGGATCTCGGGTAGGGGGTCCCGAACTGTGCGTCTAGGCGGATGGTAACAGGAGACGAGGGACACGATGTTTTACCCTGGTTCGGGCCCTCTTAATGGAGGTAAAACCCTACGTCCTGCTTGGTTAATATTGATGATGTGTATTACAAGAGTGGATCTACCACGAGATCAAGGAGGCTAAACCCTAGAAGCTAGCCTATGGTATGATTGTTGTAATGGTTGTTCGTCCTATGGACTAAAACCCTCCGGTTTATATAGACAGGAGAGGGCTAGGGTTACAGAGTCGGTTACAATGGTAGGAGATCTACATATCCGTATCGCCAAGCTTGCCTTCCACGCCAAGGAAAGTCCCATCCGGACACGGGACGAAGTCTTCAATCTTGTATCTTCATAATCTTGGAGTCCGGCCGACGATGATAGTCCGGCTGTCCGGACACCCCCTAGTCCAGGACTCCCTCAGGAAGGATATACTCCTAATAATTGTGTGTAAACACAATTTTCCTTTCCATTGGTCTGTTTACTCTGATAATCGCGTTTTCCTTTCCATTCTTTTGCTTAACCTTTCCTGAATCTGACTTAACTTAGCAGAGATAATTCCCTGCTTAGATAAGCACCTTATTGTACCACTCTGTTTGTAAGACCCTGTTACTATTGTTGATGACATTCCGGTAACCACTGATGGGTGATAGCTTGCCAATTGGTTTGCCTCGTTCAACAAGCAGGAAAATTGCTCTCTTCGTTCCCTGTCCTTGGTACCGACATTGTTGCCGGCATAGCTGACAAGCTATTCACTGATATGCCTCCCTGTCGCGGATGTGCAAGATGTCACCACCCTTCCTACTTTCAACCCACATGGTGGGCCCATAACCCACAGGTCCACTGGATTGAAACCTGACTCTTCGTTACAACCCGGATTCTAATGTGTCCTGTGCACCTGGCTTCGTATGTGATTCACGAGCTAAAATTTATACCATTATTCATCCTGGAATCAAACAACATGTTATTCTCGTTGTTCAAACCACCATTCCAGCTTCTGTCTAGTCATCGAATGATTGCCTACCCGTTTGAAACTTTGGTACCATCGTATATTGCACTCAACGAATTCACTGAAATACAACTCGCGGGGTACCTTGTGTATTTCCCATTGAGTTCACCGTCAGATGCCCAGCTTTGTGGAGATGCATTCTTCCGGAGTTTTTCCCCTTGGTCGCGTTCGTAGGACGATGGAGATCCTGAAGAAAGGATGACGACTTGATCATGGTGCCTTGAAGCAGAGAAATGAAGACATTAACGAAAGGGATCAACCTCTTCGAAAGGGCAACCAAGACTGACAAGACTCGTTAGAATTTCGTAACCAGAATTTTCCCCCTTGCTTCCCCCTTAAATCTCGGGACGAGATTTCTTGTAGTGGAGGAGAATTGTGACGCCCGGATAGTTCAGCTACAGTGATCCCCCGCTAATGATGCCACGTCACCTCGGTTATTGTTGATCAACTCTCAATAGTTCAAAACCGAAACAAGTTCAAAATTTAATTAACGGCAAACAATAAAAGTATTCAAATGTCAAAACTAAAATGTTCTAATGTGACAAATAAATCATATGTAATATTGGTGGAGAAACCACACCTTTATAAAGTGTTTAAATGCACCATAATAATTAAACTGTGACAAAACAGTTATTCAAATGCTTTTAAAATAATAAACAATTACAAACTAATTTATTTTAGGTGCCAAGTTAATTGTGGTGGTGGCATATTTGTTAATACTAATTTAGGTACAACTAATGTAATTTATAAAACTAATGTATTTAAAATAAAGTTAAAACAGAAAAGGAAAGAAATAAGACAAAATCCAAAAATAAATAAAACAGGGGGAGACAAAGACCCCCCTCCCCCACTGGACCCACCTCCCCCACTGGACACCTTGGCCCAACTGGGCCATGGCCCAGCCAGGCCGGCCCATGCCTCTAGCCTACAAAGGCCTTCCCCCCACTCCCACAAACCCTAACCAATGCCCCCACCTCCCCCACCCACTCACTCGCTTCCCTCCTCCCCGATCCAACTCTAGATCGGGATCGGGCTCTGTGGGCGCCCGCCGTCGCCGAGGACCGCTTCACCATCGCCACCCGCCGTCGTCAACCACCGCCGCCGCACGAGGACCCGAAGCCGCCTGACGCTGCCCCGCCGTCGCCGCGTCCCCGTCCTCCACCTCGCCGGACTGCGCCCGCCTCCCCGACACCGCGACGACGCCTCATCCCCGTCCTCCTCCACAACGGTCGCCCCCGAGCCTTGCCGCCCTGCTTCTCTCCAACGCCGGTGAGGCCACCTCCGACCTCCACTCCCTCCTTCCTTCCCCGCGCCACCCCGCTCCGGTCGTTGCTTCCCTATCGATGGCCTCGCCCCGACCGCCCCCAAGACTGCAAGAAGCGCTGCTGCTCGCCGCCCACCAGGCCTTGCCTTGTTGTCCTTGCTACTACTCCTTGACCGAGCGTGACGCGCCCTCGCTGCCATCCATGTGCCTTCGCCCGCGCCCACTGCCCGTCATGGCCCCACCCCTCTGCCGCCTCCCTTGGCCCTGGCCGTCGGCGCCGGCGTGCGCTATGCGTGCCCAGCGCCCCTCGGGCATGCCCTCATTCGGGTGGTGCACGTTAGCCCGCACCCGTTAGCGACCAAACCCGCCAAGGCCCCTAAGGCCAATGACATGTGGGGCCTAGCCCCAGAACATTTTTTTAAAAGGAAAAAAATAAAAAAAGAATTTAAAATAATTAAAATATTAATTAATTAAGTAAAGAATTAATTAGCTCAATTAATCCCGATTAAGTTAACCTAATCACTAGTTAACCTAAATTAAACCCTAATTAGCCTGTTCAGTCAATGACATGCGGCCCCCCACACGTTAGTTTGACCCAGTCAACACCCTGTTGACTACTGACATCATGCTGGCATCATGTTGACGTCAGCATACACTATTCTGGATAATGTTAGAATTAAATAGATAAATAAATTCAGAAAATGATTAAAACTTTAGAAATACATGGAAAATAAACCGTAGCTCAGATGAAAATGATTTCTACATGAAAGTTGCTCAGAACGACGAGACGAAACCAGACACGCAGCCCGTTCGTCCGATACGTGTCCCTAGCATAGTGAACCTGCAACTTTTCACCTCCGGTTCATCTGTCCAAAATGCGAAACACCGGGGATACTTTCTCGGATGTTTCCCCCTTTCGCCGGTATCACCTACTACCGCGTTAGGGCACACCGAACACCGCGTATTGCCTTGTTACGCTTTGTGATGCTTTGATTGCTCTGTTATTTATTGTGTTCCCTCTCCGTTACTTCTTTTCGGTAGACCCCGAGACTGCCGGCGACCCCCAGTTCGACTACGGTGTTGACGACTCGTCTTTCTTGCCAGAGCAACCAGGCAAGCCCCCCCCCCTTGATCACCAGATATCGCCTATTCTTCTCTATACTGCTTGCATTAGAGTAGTGTAGCATGTTACTGTTTGGTTACTCCTATTCTGTTGCATAGCCTGTCATTGTTGCTACAGTCGTTGATACCTTACTCGCAATCCTAGATGCTTAGTATAGGATGCTAGTTTATCATCATTGGCCCTACATTCTTGTCAGTCTGCCTTGATATACTATCGGGCCGTGATCACTTGGGAGGTGATCACGGGTAGATACTATACATATATACGTACTATACAGATGGTGACTAAAGTCGGGTCAGCTTGTTGAGTACCATAAGTGTTTCGATGTGGGGGAAATTTGGAAGGACAGTGGCTCCATCCGGTAGAGGTGGGCCGGGTTCCCGACGGCCCCGATCGTTACTTTGTGGCGGGCGGCAGGCAGGTTGAGACCACCTAGGCGAGAGGTGGGCCTGGCCCTGGTCGGCATCCGCGGTTACTTCATAATAACATGCTTAAGAAGATCTTGGTATTTGATCTCGAGTCCGCCACCGCCTATACGCACTAACCAACTACGCAGGAAAGATATGGGCACTCGGCGTCGTGGTATCACCAAGCCTTCGTGACGTCGGCCGATCGAGCGCGCGCCGGGTTGGACTGCGTTAATGCAACTTCCTTTGTAATGGAGGTTGCTAGGTCTGCTCACCAGCCGCGTACGCAACATGCAGGTGTGCAATGGGCGATGGGCCCAGACCCCTGCGCGCATAGGATTTAGACCGGCGTGCTGACCTCTCTGTTGTGCCTAGGTGGGACTGCGACGTGTTGATCTTCCGAGGCGGGCATGACCCAGAAAGTGTGTCCGCCAAATGGGATCGGCGTGTTGGGTTATGTGGTGCACCCCTGCAGGGAAGTTTATCTATTCGAATAGCCGTGTCCCTCGGTAAAAGGACGACCCGGAGTTGTACCTTGACCTTATGATAACTAGAACTGGATACTTAATAAAACACACCCTTCCAAGTGCCAGATACAACCCGGTGATCACTCTCTAACAGGGCGACAAGGAGAGGATCACCGGGTAGGATTATGCTATGTGATGCTACTTGGAGGACTTCAATCTACTCTCTTCTACATGCTGCAAGACGAAGGCTGCCAGAAGCATAGTCTTCGATAGGACTAGCTATCCCCCTCTTATTCGGCATTTCGTAGTTCACCCACCGATATGGCCTCCTTACACATATACCCATGCATATGTAGTGTAGCTCCTTGCTTGCAGTACTTTGGATGAGTACTCACGGATGCTTTGCTCCTCTTTTCCCCATTTTCCTCTTCTTCTCGGATGCGCAACCAGACATTGGAGCCGGGGCAGACGCCACCGTCGGCATTTACTACTACTGGAGGTGCCTACTACTACGCAAAGGTCAAGACAACCGGGAGTAGTTTAGGAGGATCGAGGCGGGAGGCTGCGCCTCTTTCAATCTGTAGCCCAGTTTGTGCTAGCCTTCTTAAGGCAAACTTGTTTAACTTATGTCTGTACTCAGATATTGTTACTTCTGCTGACTCGTCTATGATCGAGCACTTGTATTCGAGCCCTCGAGGCCCCTGGCTTGTATTATGATGCTTGTATGACCTTTTTTGTTTGTAGAGTTGTGTTGTGATATCTTCCCGTGAGTCCTTGATCTTGATCGTACACGTTTGTGTGTATGATTAGTGTACGATTGAATCGGGGGTGTCACATCCCCGATAACATTTTTTCCATGTATGTATGTCGTCGTTGTCGATAAACCCCCTCCTTTACCAAGTTAAAAGAGCGTTGTCGTCAAGGCCACCCCGAACCCTTTAAGCGTTGCTGAGGCCACCCCAAACCCTAGAGAAGCGTCGAGTCCATTAATTAATATAATTCCTTGTTGTGATTAGCTATAACTAGGTCTACGTTTGCCACTAATATATCCATCTGTCATGTTTGTATAATAATTGCCATATTGTAATATTTGCAGAAACTATGGAGCACGGCCGAGACGAGGAAGCAGAATGGGTGTTGGGGGACATAATCGCAGCCGGAGGTGATGTCATGTCGTATCTCAATGAAACTGATGGTCTAGAAGAGAGGGTGAAGGGTTATCAAACAACGGAGGAGACCGTGACCGGTGACCGAATGCCCGTGCAAGAAGGAGACCGTGATGATGGCTCCGGTGACCGAACAGAGTCCGGCCAGGTATATATATTAATTAAGCCTGTGCTGACTAGCTAATTGATGCATTCATTGTTTTGGTATCTACACATATTAACTCTCGTCTTTCTTCTTTTTTCTGTCCCTCCAGATCGAGAACAACTTCGGTAAAGAGATGAGGCCCGGAGAAAAAGTTGCACTCAGATGAAAGGTTCACGATCACAGCAATCGCGCGCGAACGGATTGAACCCCTCTGGACCAAGGACGCATTTACTGCTCAGTGTGGGGTTCTTGTTAGGGACATGATCCCGATCAGCATCGAGCTATGGAATGAGCCTAAGGATGAAGAGCTTCAAGTTTCGTTTGTCGAAGATAAACAGAAACATAATCTTTGGAAGGCGCTAAAGGTAAATTTCACCCTACCGAAAGAGGAGGATCCAGAGACTCCAGTTATAGAGCCATCGATCAAGTCCTTTGCTCTCAAGAAGAATGAACTGAAAGCAAAGTTTGTTGACAAAGAAAAGACAACAGAATTCATCGGCTGGTACGAGAAGCTCAGAGGTCAATGGGACGCATTTGTGGCCAACAAGACATCGGAGAGGAGTAAGAAGATGTCAGTGACAAACAAGATAAATGCTGCGAAGAAGGAGCATCACCATTGCACAGGGTCAGGTGGCTACCTCAAAGCCCGGCCGTTGTGGGCCAAGGCTGAGAACGACCTACTTGATAAAGGGGTCGAACCAGAGGCATTGAACTGGCCAGGCCGTTGCCGGACTTGGTTCTTTTGGGTTCGCGGAACCTTGGACCCTATAATAGGGAAGTGTGTTTGGACGCGGGAGCAACTGGGAATACACGTCACGAAGCTTCAACACTATATCGCTACAGCGCAGGAAGGGACGTTCGTTCCAGAAAGAGAGAAGGACGGGCTCACAATGGCCCTCGGGAATCCTGAGCACCCTGGATGGACATGAGGCATGCCAGGCTCAGTTCCGTGGAAGGCTGGGTTTCCGGACGCAGGCGGTTACAAATGCAAAGAGAGAAGGAGGAAAGTGGAGCAGAGCGAACTGCAGGAGCTGCACGCAAGGGTACGGAAGCTAGAAGAACGAGATGCAGTTCGAAGCAAGCGACCTGCCGAAGCTACCCCGCCATCTCAGCAGAGAAGCAGCATGGCTTCCACCGAGCTGCTTCAGCTGGAGCTTGTCTTCACGGCACCTGCTAGCTACCCCGTGGATGCTATCACGGAGTCTCAACATTGCCAGCTTATGACGCAATGGCAGAACTATAAAGTCAAGGCGGCTGTCGGCTCTATTCGACCTCCTGAACCCGGCGCAAATTTTCACTGCCGTCCAATTCCAGAAGGATATGCTAGGGTGACGGTGGACGAAATAACGGAGGGATTTGAGGAGCTCGTGCTTGACCACCCTACCGGTGAAGGGGAGACTCGGCTGGGTTCTGCTCTGAAGACTCCATGCCTATGGCGGAAGGAGCTCATCAACCTTCCGAATTGGACGCCTCCACCTCCTCCGCCTCCTCCGGTGAGTCAGGGCACTCCGCCTCCTCCTCCGCCTGCTCCTCCGGCGAGTTATCAGGTGATGTCTACTACACAGACTTCTTCTTGTAGACGCTGTTGGGCCTCCAAGTGCAGAGGTTTGTAGGACAGTAGCAAATTTCCCTCAAGTGGATGACCTAAGGTTTATCACTCCGTGGGAGGCGTAGGATGAAGATGGTCTCTCTCAAACAACCCTGCAACCAAATAACAAAGAGTCTCTTGTGTCCCCAACACACCCAATACAACGGTAAATTGTATTGGTGCACTAGTTCGGCGAAGAGATGGTGATACAAGTGCAATATGGATGGTAGAAATATGTTTTTGTACTCTGAAAATATAAAAATAGCAAGGTAACTAATGATAAAAGTGAGTGTCAACGGTATTGCAATGCTAGGAAACAAGGCCTAAGGTTCATACTTTCACTAGTGCAAGTTCTCTCAACAATAATAACATACTTGGATCATATAACTATCCCTCAACATGCAACAAAGAGTCACTCCAAAGCCACTAATATCGGAGAACAAACGAAGAGATTATGGTACGGTACGAAACCACCTCAAAGTTATGCTTTCGGTTCTATCTATTCAAGAGTCCGTAGTAAAATAACATGAAGCTATTCTTTCCGTTCGATCTATCATAAAGTTCATACTAGAATAACACCTTAAGACACAAATAAACCAAAACCCTAATGTCACCTAGATACTCCATTGTCACCTCAAGTATCCGTGGGCATGATTATATGATATGCATCACACAATCTCAGATTCACCTATTCAACCAACACAAAGTACTTCCAAGAGTGCCCCAAAGTTTCTACCATAGAGTCAAGATGAAAACGTGTGCCAACCCTGATGCATAGGTTCATGGGCAGAACCCGCAAGTTGATCACCAAAACATACATCAAGTGGATCACATGATATCCCATTGTCACCACAGATAAGCACGGCAAGACATGCATCAAGTGTTCTCAAATCCTTAAAGACTCAAACCGACAAGATAACTTCAAGAGGAAAACTCAATTCATCACAAGAGAGTAGAGGGGGAGAAACATCATAAGATCCAACTACAATAGCAAAGATCGTGATACATCAAGATCATGCCTTAGAGAGAACACGAGAGAGAGAGAGAGAGAGAGAGAGAGAGAGAGAGAGAGAGAGAGATCAAACACATAGCTACTGGTACACACCCTCAGCCCCGAGGGTGAACTACTCCCTCGTCGTCATGGAGAGCACCGGGATGATGAAGATGGCCACCGGTGAGGGACCCCCCTCCGACAGGGTGCCCGAACGGGCTCCCGAGAGGTGTTTGGTGGCTACAGAGGCTTGCTGCGGCGGAACTCCCGATGTATTATGTTCTTCGATGTTTTTAGGGTATATGGGAATATATAGGCGAAAGAAGTCGGTCGGGGGAGGCTCAAGGGGCCCATGAGATAGGGGGCGCCCCAGGAGGGTGGGCGCGCCCCCCACCCTCGTGGCCACCTCGAAGCTTCCTTGACTTCAACTCCAAGTCTCCTGGATCACGTTCGTTCCAAAAATCACGCTATCGAAGGTTTCATTCCATTTGGACTCTGTTTGATATTCCTTTTCTTTGAATCACTGAAATAGGCAATAAAACATCAATATGGGCTGGGCCTCCGGTTAATAGGTTAGTCCCAAAAGTAATATAAAAGTGTATAATAAAGCCCATAATCATTCAAAACAGATAATAAAATAGCATGAATGCTTCATAAATTATAGATACGTTGGAGACGTATCAGCATCCCCAAACTTAATTCCTGCTCGTCCTCGAGTAGGTAAATGATAAAAGAAAGAATTTATGAAGTGTGAATGCTAGAAGGTGCACAAGTTTGATCAATGGTAATTTTAATCACCTTTTCTAGCATGATTATATGTCATAACAGTAGTTCATCTCATAGAACTTATCAAGATCAAGTAACAAGCTATTCACATGTTAAAGCATAGACCATAAACTTTCTTGAAAACTAGCAAACTTCATTCTCAGTCCTCAAACCATTATAATTCATCTTATTTTCAGGAAGGGTCTATGTGAAAGCTTTGATTTAGCAAACTCCACATATTCAACTATCATATAGTCTTCTACAATTGCTAACATTCATGCAATACTAATGGTTACGGAGTTTCAATCGGACACTGAGAAAGATAGGGGCTTATAGTGTTGCCTCCCAACGTATTCACCTTTGGGTGATGTCAATAATAATAGTTCATGCTAACTTACATCCAATTGGATATATATATCAGGATCTTTCCAACACGAGGTGCTTGCCAAAGGATAAAATGAAAAAGGGAAAGGTGAAGATCACCTTGACTCTTGCATAAAGTAAAAGACATAAAGTAAAAGATAGGCCCTTCGCAGAGGGAAGCAGAGGTTGTCATGTGCTTTTAGGGTTGGATGCACAAAATCTTAATGCAAAAGAACGTCACTTTATATTGCCACTTGTATATGGACCTTATTATGCAGTCCGTCGCTTTTATTGCTTCCATAACAAGATCGTATAAAGCTTATTTTCTTCACACTAATAGATCATACATATTTAGAGAGCAATTTGTATTGCTTGCACCAATGGCAACTTACTTGAAGGATCTTACTCAATCCATAGGTAGGTATGGTGGACTCTCATGACAAAAACTGGGTTTAAGGATATTTGGAAGCACAAGTAGTATCTCTACTTGGTGCAAGGAATTTTGGCTAGCATGAGGGGGAAAGGCAAGCTCAACATGTTTGAATGATCCATGACAATATACTTTAACTGAGATGTGAGAAAACATAACCCATTACGTTGTCTTCCTTGTCCAACATCAACTTTTTGGCATGTCATACTTAATGAGTGCTCACAATTATAAAAGATGTCTAGGATAGTATATTTATATGTGAAGTCTCTCTTTCTTCAATAGTCTTTCATGAATTGTTCAAATGACCAATACAATGCTTGCTAACCTTCAATAAATTTACAACCTCTACTTCTTAGATGTGAAGTCATTACTCACAACGGGGTAAGCAAATGAAACATATATAATTTCAGATTTATGACATTCAACTCATTCAACCATTTACTCATAGGATATAAGTGAAGCACATGAGTAAATGACAAACTACTCCAACAAGATATAAGTGAAGATCAATGAGTAGCTAAATAATTATGTAACTATGTGAAGACTCTCTCTCATTTAAGAATTTCAGATCTTGGTATTTTATTCAAACAGCAAGCAAAGCAAAATAAAATGACATTGCAAGGATAGCACAACTCATGTGAAGAAGCAAAAACTTAGGTTCAACCGATACTAACCGGTAATTGTTGAAGAAGAAAGGTGGGATGCCTAACGGGGCATCCCCAAGCTTAGATGCTTGAGACTTCTTGAAATATTATCTTGGGGTGCCTTGGTCATCCCCAAGCTTGAGCTTTTGTGTCTCCTTAATTCCTTTTATATCTCGGTTTCCTAAATCTCAAAAGCTTCATCCACACCAAACTCAACAAGAACTCGTGAGATAAGTTAGTATAAACCAATGCAAAAGCCTTATCATTTTCTACTATAGCAAATCATTAAAATTATTATTCAACATTGCATATTAGATGTCTCTGCATATTTAATACTCGTATCCTCAAATAGAATCATTAAACAAGCAAACATATGCAAACAATGCAAACATAACAGCAATCTGCCAAAACAGTATAGTCTGTAAAGAATGCAAGATTCATCATACTTCCCTAACACCAAAAATTATGAGAAAAATACCTCACTGCAGAAGATTTATCAGATCTAATTACTCAAAAAGTTTCAACGTTATCTCATTCCCTAACTTTTCTATGGAATTTTTGCAACAGCGGTAAACTTTCTGTTTTCAAACAGCAACATGTATACTTGCAAAACAAGCATGGTAAAGGCTATCCTTGATATTTTTATTGAAAATATAGATGCAAAAAATTATTCTAAATAAACATAAAGCAAATACTAACAAAATAAAATGATGCTCCAAGCAAAACACATATCATGTGCTGAATAAAAATATAGCTCCAAGTAAAGTTACCGATGAACGAAGACGAAAGAGGGGATGCCATCCGGGGCATCCCCAAGCTTATGCTCTTGGTTGTCCTTGAATATTACCTTGGGCTGCCTTAGGCATCCCCAAGCTTAGGCTCTTGCCACTCCTTATTCTATAGTCCATCGAATCTTCACCCAAAACATGAAAACTTCACAACACAAAACTAAACAGAAAACTCGTAAGCTCCGTTAGTATAAGAAAATAAAACCACCACTTAGGTACTGTAATGAACTCATTATAAATTCATATTGGTGTAATATATACTTTATTCCAACTTCTCTATGGTTCATACCCTCCAATACTACTCATAGATTCATCAAAATAAGCAAACAACACATAGAAAACAGAATCTGTTAAAAACAGAACAGTCTGTAGTAATCTGTATCAAACGTATACTTTGGAACTCCAAAATCCTACCAAATTAGGAAGTACTAAGAAATTTGTGTACCAATCCAGAGCAAAAATAATCAGATCAAAATCACATTTTTGTGAAGTAACAAAACTAATTTACTGTGTGCAAAAGTTTCTGATTTTCAACAGGGTCAACACAACTATCACCGTAACTTATCCTAAAGGTCTTGCTTGGCACTTTATTGAAACAAAAGCTATAAAAAATGATTACTACAGTATCATAATCATGTGAACACACAAAAACAGTAAAGGTAAATATTGGGTTGTCTCCCAACAAGCGCTTTTCTTTAATGCCTTTTAGCTAGGCATGATGATGACAATGATGCTCACATAAAAGATAAGAATTGAAACATAACGGGAGCATCGTGAAGCATATGACTAGCACATTTAAGCCTAACCCACTTCCTATGCATAAGGATTTTGTGTGCAAACAACTTATGGGAACAATAATTAACTAGCATAGGAAGGCAAAACAAGCATAGCTTCAAAATTTTCAACACATAGGGAGGGAACTTGACATTATTGTAATTCCTACAAGCATATGTTCCTCCCTCATAATAATTTTCATTAGCATCATGAATGAATTTAACAATATAACCAGCACCTAAAGCATTCTTTTCATGATCTACAAGCATAGAAAATTTACTACTCTCCACATAAGCAAAATCCTTCCTATTCGGAATAGTGGGAGTATCATAAGAGACTCGAATACTATAAATTGTTTCCACATTAAAAGAGTAATGTTCAGAAAAAGGGTAATCATAATCATGACAAGTTTTATAAATATAATCATCACTACTTTTTATAGCATAAGTCTCATAAAAACAATCATCATAAGTAGCATCTTTGTTCTCATCATAATCAATTGAAACCTCTTCCAAGATAGTGGAATCATCACTAAATAAAGTTGACACTCTTCCAAATCCACTTTAATATTCATCACAATAAAATCCAACATCCTCCAAAATAGTGGGATCACTACTTCCTAAAGTTGACACTCTTCCAAACCCACTTTCATCAATATAATCATCATAGGTAAGAGGCATGCTATCATTATAACAACTTTGCATATCAAAACTTGGGATGCTAAAAATATCATCTTCATTAAACATGGCATCCCCAAGCTTGGGACAAACATTAACTTCAGCAAATATATTCTAAAATATTTCATCCACATCAAACATAGCATCCCCAAGCTTGGGCCTTTTCATATCATAAGCATAATCACTCTCATCATTAATAGTATGGATAGCACCAATAGTATAGCAACGATCATCATCACAATGAGTAGTAGGAGCAACATCATTTGAGAGAGATACCCTTTTACCTTTGTTGCTCCTTTTTTTCACATTATGTGTGGGTTTAACCTTCTTCTTTGAACTCCTTATAGATGAGATTGGTTGAATAGAAAGCTCCTCCTCGTTACCTGATTCATCATAAGAAATAATAGGAGGATATTGGGAAGTCTCTTCCCTTTCATTAGTATTCTCTTCATCTTCTATTTGCTTTCTTTTCTTTATGTAATTGTCAATATAAGGATTTTCAATGCAATTCACCGCACAAAACATATAAATATCCTCTAGATCAAAATCAAGAAATCTATCAAGATTAAATTTTGGGATACCCTCAGTTATATGCTACCTCTTGAGCACTGCGTTGGATTCCCCCGGAGAGGAGAGGATGATGTAGTAAACTAGCGTAAGTATTTCCCTCAGTTTTTGAGAACCAAGGTATCAATCCAGTAGGAGACCACGCACAAGTCCCTCGTACCTACACAAAACGATAGCAACTCGCAACCAACGCTTAGGGGTTGTCAATCCCTTCACGGTCACTTACGAGAGTGAGATCTGATAGAGATAATATTTTTGGTATTTTTGATAGATAGATGCAAAGTAAAAAGTAAAGGCAAAGTAAAAACAAGGCAAGTAAATAAAGTGATATAGATTGATATGATGAGAATAGACCCAGGGGCCATATGTTCCACTAGTGGCTTCTCTCAAGAGCATAAGTATTCTACGGTGGGTGAACAAATTATTGTTGAGCAATTGACGGAATTGAGCATAGTTATGAGTATATCTAGGCAATGATCATGTATATAGGCATCACGTCCAAAACAAGTAGATCGAAACGATTACGCATCTACTACTATTACTCCACTCATCGACCGCTATCCGGCATGCATCTAGAGTATTAAGTAAAAACAGAGTAACACCGTAAGCAAGATGACATGATGTAGAGGATAAATTCATGCAATATGATAAAAACCCATCTTGTTATCCTCGATGGCAACAATACAATCGTGCCTTGCAACTCTTTACATCCTTTGAGTAAGGACACCGCAAGATTGAACCCAAAGCTAAGCACTTCTCCCATTGCAAGAACTACCAATCTAGTTGGCCAAACCAAAAGATAATTGAAGAGACTTGCAAAGATAACTCAATCATACATAAAAGAATTCAGAGAAGAATCAAATATTTTCCATAGATAATCTGGATCATAAACCCACAATTCATCGGTCTCAACAAACACACCGCAAAAAGAAGATTACATCAAATAGATCTCCACGAGAGAGGGAACATTGTATTGAGATCCAAAAGAGATAAGAAGCCATCTAGCTACTAGCTATGGACCGAAGGTCTGAAGTAAACTACTCACACTTCATCGGAGGGCTATGGTGATGATGTAGAAGCCCTCCGTGGTGGATGCCCCTCGGTGAACTCGGAATAGGCCCCAAGATGGGATCTCGTGGATACAGAAGGTTGCGGCGGTGGAATTAGGTTTTTAGCTCCTGTTCTGATTGTTCGGGGATACGTAAGTATATATAGGAGGAAGGAGTACGTCGGTGGAGCTCCGAGGGGCCCACGAGGTAGGGGGCACGCCCGAGGGGGGGGCGCCCTCCACCCTCGTGACCTCCTCGGGTCCCTCGTGACCTCCACGCCCGAGGAGTAGGGTCCAAGTCTCCTGGGTCACGTTCGGTTGGAAAATCACGATCTCGAAGGTTTCATTCCGTTTGGACTCCGTTTGATATTATGTTTCTTCGAAATACTGAAAAAGGCAAAAAAAACAGCAATTCTGGGCTGGGCCTCCGGTTAATAGGTTAGTCCCAAAAGTAATATAAAAGTGGAAAATAAAGCCCAATATAGTCCAAAACAGTAGATAAAGTAGCATGGAGCAATCAAAAATTATAGATACGTTGGAGACGTATCATGCATCCCAAGCTTAATTCACCTTTCGTCCTCGAGTAGGTAAATGATAAAAAAGAATTTTTGATGCCGAGTGATACTTTGGCATAATTTCAATGTAAATCTTCTTAATTGTGATATGAATATTCAGATCCAAAAGATTCAAGACAAAAGTTCATATTGACACAAAAATAATAATACTTCAAGCATACTAATCAAAGCAATAATGTCTTCTCAAAATAACATGGCAAAAGAAAGTTCATCCCAGCAAAATCATTTAGTTAGGCTATGCTTCATTTTCGTCACACAAAGATGTTCCCAACTTCTATACCCCCGATGACAAGCCAAGCAATTATTTCATACTTAAATAATCTCAAACTTTTTCAACCTTCACGCAATACATGAGCGTTAGCCATGGATATAGCACTATGGGTGGAATAGAATATGATGATGGGGATTGTGTGGAGAAGACAAAAAGGAGAAAGTCTCACATTGATGAGGCTAATCAATGGACTATGGAGATGCCCATCAATTGATGTCAACATGAGGAGTAGGGATTGCCATGCAACGGATGCACTAGAGCTATGAATGCTTAACAAAGAAAACTAGTGGGTGTGCATCCAACTTGCTTGCTCACGAAGACCTAGGGCATTTAAGGAAGCCCATAGTAGGAATATACAAGCCAAGTTCTATAATGAAAAATTCCCACTAGTATAAAAAAGACAACTTATGAGACTCACTACATGAGGAACAAGGTGCTACTTTGAAGCACAATATATGAGACTCACTACATGAAGAACAAGGTGCTACTTTGAAGCACAAGTGTGGAAAAAGATATAGTAGCATTGCCCTTTTTATTTTCTTTCTTTTGGGCCTTTCTTTTTTTTGGCCTTTCTCCTTTTTTTTTGGGCAATGCTCTAATAATGATGATCATCACACTTCTATTGATTACAACACAAGGATTACAACTCGAAACTTAGAACAAGATATGACCCTATATGAATGCCTCCGGCGGTGTACCGGGATGGTGCAATGAATCAAGAGTGACATATATGGAAAATAATGCATGGTGGCTTTGCCACAAATACGATGTCAACTACAAGATCATGCAATGGCAATATGACAAAAGTAATGTATGTCATGATGATGATGGTGGAAGTTGCATGGCAATATATCTCGGAATGGTTATGGAAATGCCATGATAGGTAGGTATGGTGGCTATTTTGAGGAAGATATAAGGAGGTTTATTTGTGATAGAGCGTATCGTATCACGGGGTTTGGATGCACGGTCGAAGTTTGCGCCAACTCTCAAGGTGAGAAAGGGCAATGCACGGTACCGAAGAGACTAGCAAAGGTGGAAAGGTGAGAGTCGTATAATCCATGGACTCAACATTAGTCAAAAGAACTCATATACTTATTGAAAAATTTAGAAGTCATCAAAAATTCAAGTACTACGTGCATGCTCCTAGGAGGATAGATTGGTAGGAAAAGACCATCGCTCGTCCCCGACCGCCACTCATAAGGATGCACAAGCCAGGTACACTTCATGTTTCAAATTTGTTACACAACTTTAACCATACGTGCATGCTACAGGACTTGCAAACTTCAACACAAGTACTCCCTCCGTTCAGAATTACTTGTCGCAGAAATGGATGTATCTAGACGTATTTTAGTTATAGATACATCCATATTCGAGACGAGTAATTCCGAACGGAGGGAGTATTTCTCAAATTCATAATCACCTAACTAGCACGACTTTGATATTATCACTTCCATATCTCAAAACAATTATCAAGCATCAAACTTATCTTAGTATTCAATTCACTCAAAAAGAAAGTTTCACATATCTTGAACACCAAGTATATTAACATTAAGCAAATTACCATGCTATTAAAGATTCTCAAAATAATCTAAGTGAAGCATGAGAGATCAAATAGTTTCTTTAAAACAAATCCACCACCGTGCTTTAAAAGATCTAAGTGGAGTACTAGAGCAAAAATTATCACGCTCAAAAGATATAATTGAAGCACTATGAGCAAAACCATCAAGCTCAAAAGATATAAGTGAAGCACATAGAGTATTCTAACAAATTCCAATTCATGTATGGCTCTCTCAAAAGATGTGTACAGCAAGGATGATTGTGGTAGATTAACAAGCAAAGACACAAATAATACAAGATGCTCCAAGCAAAACACATATCATGTTGGTGAATAAAAATATAGCTCCAAGTAAATTACCGATGGAAGTAGACGAAAGAGGGGATGCCTTCCGGGGCATCCCCAAGCTTTGACTTTTTGGTGTCCTTGGATTATCTTGGGGGTGCCATGGGCATCCCCAAGCTTAGGCTCTTATCACTCCTCCTTCCATAATCCATCAAAAGAATTCACCCAAAACTTGAAAACTTCACAACACAAAACTCAACAGAAATCTCGTGAGCTTCGTTAGAGAAAGAAAACAAAAGACTACTTCAAGGTACTGTAATGAACTTATTATTTATTTATATTGGTGTTAAACCTACTGTATTCCAACTTCTCTATGGTTTATAAACTAATTTACTAGCCATAGATTCATCAAAATAAGAAAACAACACGAAAAACAGAATCATCAAAAAGCAGAGCGATCAGTAGCAATCTGTAACTAACGTAAACTTCTGGAACTCTAAAAATTCTACCAAAATAGGAAGTCCTGGACAATTTGTTTATTATCAGAATCAGAAAGAATCAACGCAAAAGCTCGTTCCTGTTATCATAACTAAATTTATGCGCACAAAGTTTCTGTTTTTCAGCAGAATCAAATCAACTATCATCGTAGGTTATCATATAGGTCCTACTTGGCACAAACACTAATTAAAACATAAAACCACATCCAAACAGAAGGTAGATGGATTATTTATTCCTAAACAGAAGCCAAAACAAAAAACAAAAAATAAAATTGGGTTGCCTCCCAACAAGCGCTATCGTTCAACGCCCCTAGCTAGGCATAAAAGCAAGGATAGATCTAGGTATTGCCATCTTTGGTAGGCAATCCATAAGTGGCTCTCATAATAGATTCGTATGGTAATTTTATTTTATTTGTAGGGAAGTGTTCCATACCCTTCTTTAAGGGAAATTGGAATCTAATATTCCCTTCCTTCATATCAATAATTGCACCAATCGTTCTAAGGAAAGGTCTACCAAGAATAATCGGACATGAAGGGTTGCAATCTATATCAAGAACGATAAAATCTACGGGCACATAATTCCTATTTGCAACAATAAAGACATCATTAATTCTTCCCATAGTTTTTTTAATAGTGGAATCCGCAAGATGCAAGTTTAGAGAGCAATCATCAAAATCATGGAAATCTAGCAAATCAAATAAAGTTTTGGGGATAGTAGCACTACAAGAAATATGTCAACTTATGACCTTGACTATTGGTCACTGAAAGGTCATTGTTTTTCATTTGCGACCTTTTTTGACCAAAAACAGAAGGTCAAAAGCTGGGGGTCGTTAACTGACTATAACGACCTTCTCTGTGAGAAGGACGTGGACGTTTACGACCGAAATATTCCTACTGTGGCGTTTTGGTCACTAGCAACCTCCCCAGGCCACCTAGGCATCCAGCGTGGCAAGCTGGTGTGGCACAAGATTCAGCCCGGTCCAATTAGGTGTTTTACATGGGCCGAGCCCATTAATTCAGCCCATTTATTATTTGGCCAAACCCAATAAATCAACCTATTTTTTATTTGCTTTCCTGGTAATTTTGGTCAGCCACATGGGCCAAGCCCAACAATTCAGTCTTTTATTTTGCTACGACGTGGGCTTTTGGGCTCTAGAGTTTCAGATATTTTTTTCAAGATAAGGGTCCACTAGTATAATGGGTCCCAATTGTCAGGTTCTAATAAGTAGGTCTCAGTTGTCAGGATTATATTCCTCATATTTCAGCGATCCAATAAATATTTACACAATGCTTCAAACAGAGCACAACAAAATATCATGAAAACATAGTTCACGTCATGAATATAATCAAACAGAGCCAAACTTGGCACATTACAGTCGAACATGGTTCACATCAGAACTAGTTCACATCAGGTAACACAACTAAAAAATCAGAAAAAAAAACCTAGCTATCTAATTATAACTAGCTCCAATAAGCTAGAACTCTATGTTTCTCCCAACTTCTTCGTCCTGGAGCTCACGGCGAAACATGAATGAAGGACAGCATCAGCAGGTTATCAAACAAAATTATTAGGAACAAAATAAAGGCAAATCTAACACCACATTAACTTGTAGGCAGTCTGTGTGCATAAATAACAGTAAAACAAGCAAAATGAGGCAAAATCGGTGAATATTAGTAACTAACAGCAGTGAGTAAAAACTACTCCAATCACATTAGGTTTACAATCCTATTAAATGCGACATTTTTATCATTTTTATCATTTAAGCATGGAATGATTTGATTCAAAAGTACAGACTTGCTACACTATACAGGGGTAATTCAAGACAAGTTAACATAAGAAGTTGACAAAATAAACATAAACAGGTGCAAATCAGTTAATTGAACATTCTGAACATCTAGTAAAAGAAGTAATTCAAGACAAGTTAATTTGTTGTCACAGTAGAATTCTCCTACACGCTATGCATCCGCAAGGAAAGTTCAATATCCTTCCCTTGGTAGTACTCAAATCAGCCCAAGACCAAGATAATTTTTAACAAAACTATAGAAGTTACTCCATGCTTTAACAAAAATACATAAACTATGAGAGTATTGATCATGTAACATAGCATAAGTAGTCACAGGATCAAAGAAAAACAAAACAAAATAATAGACTGACAAAAGGTAAATGGTTCGAGAAATAGGACTGTCTTTTTGGTAGTATTCGATTAATCGAACACACGACCAAGTACTAGCAAGTGAAAGCGAGATTGATAACTACTCATACAGAAATCAAGATCATTGGGTAGCATACTAAGTATTCTCACAGTAATTTTCACCAATTAACCCATGTCCATACAGCGATTCACGAGGGTCATATGCAGATCAAAGCAAAAGCAGTCTGAGTTTGATTTACAACTAGTAAAGATCTTCTGCGTGATCCTTGAAGAAGAGAAGCGAAGAGGATCCTTGGGGAAGATCGGCGGCGTGGTGAAGAGGAGCGTGGCGGTCGTCGGTCGGGCGGCGGGGAGGGCCCCGAGGATTCAAGCTCCCGCCTCCTGTCGGTGTCGGGGAGGAGAGCCGCCGCCGCCTGACCTCCGAAACCCTCTTCTCACCTCCTGAAGGAAAATAAACAGCCCAAATATACTTTAGGACGAACTACCACAATCTTAAGTAGTTTATACAATGATCCAAAGATGCTACTGAGTGACCCAGCCCTGGATAGAAAAAGTATTACTAGCTAGTAATAATTTCTGAATTTACATGTTGAGCTGCATATTGATTTGGCAAAAAATTCAGACATGACATGAGGCGAGAAGATGTGGCAAACAATAGCACGCTAGCTCCAATCATCTACCATGTCTCCCATCATTAAATCACTGCCCTAATCCTCCCCGTGAAGAGATGAATTTCTTCCCAGAAAAATAAAATAAGGGGCTCGCTGGGCGGAACGGCCTGGTGCCCCCATCCCCTCTTCGCCGGCGGCGGATCTGCTTAGATCGAACCGCTACTACACTCTCCCCGAAAACCGGATCAGACGGATCAGACGCGTCTCGAACCGACCAGCAGCATGGACATAATCGACAAAAGTAATTCACAAACATAATTGAACCAGAACGGAAAAGGAGAGGGCTACCTTGGGGATAGCACTCGCCGCCGGCCGACAGGAGGGTGCCATGCGGCGAGGGAAGACCAGCAGTCAAGGCCGGGAGCGCCGGTGGTCGAGCCGCGCGCGGCCGCGACGACATCGGCTGACGAGAGCCGCGGGGAGGCTCTTCTCCTGGCGCGCGATGGTGGAGAAGGAGTGGACCTCGAGCGCCTCCATCGTGGCCCAGATCGAAGCCCTTGACAACGGCGGATCTGGTAGCGTTGCGGCCGTGGCGGATCTGGGAGCACCATGGCCACTGCTCGGTCCGGGACCTAGGTTAGGGAGAGAAGGTGAGGGGATGGGGTGGGGTGGGTGGAGGGGGCGACGCCGGTGCGGGAGTGGGTGGAGCATGTCAGCGAGGTGGAAGGGGAATGAGGTCGGCGGTGGTGGGTGGGGGTGGCGGTGGTGGGAATCGCGGGAGGGGGCTCGCTCTCTCTCGATCTGGACTGGATCGGGATCGGTTGGTGGGTGGGATCGGAAGGGAGGGAGGGACCACGCGCATGTGGGAAGAGGCCGGGGACAGGGAGGAGGTGGCGGCGGCGACGAGGCGAGGACGAGGAGGAGGAGTGCGATGGGAGGAGACAAAGGCGGGGGGAAAAGGGAGCGGAGCGGCGGTGGCGATGGGGATAAGTGAGCTCGGGTTTTCGTGGGTGGATGAGGATGAGAGGGAGGGAGAGCGGCGAGAGGGTGTGTGGCTGCCGTTGGATCCCGGCGCATCCGACGGTGCTAATCCATGATCCGCGTGAGATGGTTTTGGACCAATCAAAGCAGATACCCTTTGATGATTTTAAGACCATTTAAATTGGTCATAATCAATTGAAATTAAGATGTTAAAACATATACGCTATTTGGCGGCCTAAAAATTTATAAAACAAATAGAAATCAAAAAACTTTGCATTGTGTCATCAAGTGTGACCTACTTTTCAGTAAGAATAACAAACTTTGAATAATGCAAATATCATAAAAAAAGTGTTCTCCGAAATAAGTTTTTTGTAAGAGAATTATTTTTCGAGTGCCCAAAATAATTTTTTTACGAAGAACCTAGCAAATATTTGTTGCAAATTTGGGCCACATCAATTTTATAAAATCTTAGGTCATATTTAATGTTCAGTTGACCAAATGTTGTCTAAGGAAGTTTTCATTTTCTTTGGACGAAAAATTCATTTTCCATTTTTTCGAGTGCCCAAAAGGAGGTTTTTTTGTGAAGGGCCTACCAAATAATTGTTGCAAAATTGGACCAAATCATTTTTATAAAATACTAGGCCATATTTAATGCACAATTGGCCAAATGGTTGGGTGTAAAAAGTTTTGATCCACCTCTCATGAAAAAGACAAATTTCACCGATTAAATTTGAAGCGGGTCAAATTTGAACTGCAGCTGCCTCGTAGTTTGCTATTTATTTTTTCCAAAAATCATTTCTAGGTACATAAGTATCTATTTAATAAGAGAAACACCAAAAAAAATTCCAAGATTCAACCACTAGCTAGGAAAGGTCATTCCCGCCGTTTTGACCGCATTTTGAAACGGGCATAAAAATTCAAAAAAAAAATAAAAAATTGGGAAACCTTCGCATTGTGTCAATATATGTGGCCAAGTTCCCAGGAAAAATAACAAACTTGTAATACTGCAATTATTTTAAAAAAAGTGTTCTCAGAAATGAGCTACTCCCTCCATTCCGAAATATAGTGCGCCCGCGCTTCCCGAGGTCCAACTTTGACCATAAATTTAACCCACGAGACCGACTGCGGCGGGAGAAAAAATTACATGATTGAAAACTTCTTTTGAATACGAATTCATTGGTATAACTTTTGCTTCCGCCGCAGACGGTCTCATTGGTTAAATTTACGGTCAAAGTTGAAGCACGAGGATAGAGGAAGCACTACATTGTGGAATGGAGGGAGTATCATCTCTGAAGATTCATGGCTTTCAAGCCAAATGATCAATCTTATGGCCACATTCGTGGCATAGTTTGTTCAAATGATCTCATATTGTGCACAAGGGTGCATATTGGAATGGCAAACAATGTTGCCTAAGGAAGTTTTCATTTTCTTTGGACGAAAAAACCATTTTTCATTTTTCGAGTGCCCAAAAGGAGGTTTTTTTGTGAAGGACCTCCCAAATAATTGTTGCAAAATTGGACCAAATCATATTATAAAATACTAGGACATATTTGATGCACAATTGACAAATGGTTGGGTGCAAAATGTTTTGATCCACCTCTTGTGAAAAAAGACAAATTTCCGCCGATTCAGCTGGAAGCGGGTCAAATTTGAACTGCAGCTGCCTCATAGTTTGCTATTTATTTTTTTCAGAAATAATTTCTAGTTACATAAGTACCTATTTAATCATAAATACATGGTTTGGTGGGGATACGTCGAGGTTTGGGCAGTGGCCGAGGGTCCCAACTCTAGAGCGTGTAAACTCGCATGCCCGCCGCATGGTCCACCACTAGAAAAAGGCCTACTAATGGCGCACCTAATTTGGCCATTAATAGCACATTAGTGGTGCGCCATTAGTGCCACGCCATTAGTATATTTTACTAATGGCGCACCATTGGTGCGCCATTAGTATACCAGATACTAATGGCGCGCCATGTGGTGCTCCACTGGTATTCCCTCCAGGTGCGCCACTAATAACCTTATAGGTGCGCCACTAGTAATAAAGGAGGGTGCGCCACTAATAAGGGCTTAATGCGCCACTAGTAATGTATTTGGAAAACAAAAAAAATCTAAATTTCTGTAAAACAACCTATAAGGAAAAATAATTTAAAAACAAAAATGAAATAAAATCATAATTTTTATTATAGTAAGAATATTACAATGTCTTTACAAGTTTCCAATAAAAGGAAAATTGCAAGGAAATAAAAGAAAATCCTAAAACTAATCTTCTAATCTTTTCTTCTTTTTCTTCACTTTATCCCTGCAAAATGGAACAAAATAAACAGAAACACAAACAAACTATTTATAACATGTCAATACTGTCATTTTTTATGTAGAACTAGATATGAGCATATATTTCCAGAATTACATGGTGTGAATATTGTATGAGTAAGATTATAATGGAAATGAATTTTGATAGGAGCCCACTTTCGACGAGTATTTATCTCACAGAGCTAAATAATCAGGGCGTTTACCTTTTGATAATATTATTATACTATACTACCAGTATACTACTCCACTTGAATTTTTTAGATGAGCAGATCTGAGATAGACATATGTTCAAGTGGCTATAGGTAGGCTTGAAGAATTCTCATCGGTTCAAGTGGCTATGGTAGTCGCACAATTTGGAATATAGACTACTAGTACTATTTGAAAAGAAAACAAGAGCAAATCTGAACGTACTAGTCAGATCCGATCACATTAAGTTAGAAAGAAAATTCATCAGGAAACAGATGGCCGACGACTTACTTCCAGACGTTGAGGATCTCGTTGTGACCGGCGAAGACGCTGCGGAGCGCGTCGCAGACGGACTGCTCACAGTGATAGCTGCCGCAGATGAACTCGTTGTCCTGCAGGTAGTCCAGCAGCCAGGAATTAAAGATAGGAGGGCTAGAATTGAAAGAACTAACAATTCATGAGTAGGGCAAACATAAACATGCTCAAGTAAAAGAAAAAGGAGAACACCCGATTCTATGCAACAACATAGAAAAAAAGGAATAATTTAGCTGATGCATTTGAGCTCATATGCTTTACAAGTGGTCATACGATGTGTTTAGCATTCCCATACGATGGTGTCCTTTTTTCTTCTTCTAAGGAGCACATACTCTTTGTGGTATTGTGGTTATACTAAGTTACTAACTCACCAGCAAGCAATCTCAAACAAGTATCAGCAAAAAAAAAAGGGTTACTTACTAAGTCGAAGCCTGTTCTTTAATGCAGCTAAACAAACATATGTTGTGATAGGTAAAATACCCTTTAAAGCAGGACTGATTCCAGAGTCTATGATGTTCACCAATCAACGCAGTGCTCTATATCTATCACTGCGAGAACTGAAAACAGACTATCCGAAAAAAGTACTAGAACACAAGCAGCAACATAGACGGAAAACAGGAATAGTTCAGCCAAATGCAGTTGAGCCAGTTGGCATACAATTCAACAGTTGTTAAGAATCAAATTAAGGGTGTGTGGCATTTCCATATCCTGGTGTATTTATCTCTATAAAGAACACTAATACTCTGTTTGGTAATATTAAGTTACTAACCGGAAGCCTCTTTTAGTGCAGCTAAACAAATACATGCTCAAATATGTTACCTATTCTCTAGAACAGCGCTGATTCCAAAATAAGCAACGCAAAGCATGTACATTACACCTAGATGGTATGACCCGAAGGTGAAAAGCACGACATTTGCGTTGACTTGGCCTCTCTGAATAGCCAACTCCTTAACCCACTCTTTCACAATCTGCATTTCAAACATGCATATTGTTCACCAGACGATAAATTACCGAAAGGTAACGCCAACTTGCATATGGCAGGAGGAAACAGCCACCTTGTCAAGCTTCCCCAGCACCTCTTCTTGCCTGGCGGCCTCCTCCTTGCTCTTGTACAGACCCAGCTGGGCCAAAAGCTGCGATTTTGATCAACGAGCAAGGCTTCAATCGGCTCATCTAGTACTTGGTTGAAATAGGAAGGTAAAGAAGACCAGAATATACGAGTTCTGTGGAGTGTTTTTTTTTTTCAGCTCACCATAGAGAATTGGTAGCTGGTAAACTTGGTTGGTGACACATATGATTGTGAAGTTGTTGGTATTTCACCAAGTTTCAGGCTAAAGCTAGGCCCGGGTTCTGTCTGAAGTCTGAACTGACAAGTTATAATAAGCTCAAGACTGCAGTGACTTTATTCATCCCTATCCAGTATACTCTACTAGTGCAGAAGTGAATTTGTTGTCAAAATTTACTTGGTTGTAAGCGGGAGGTGATGAACGCCAGAATTATACAACCTGACAGCCCAAGATTCAGATGTTATATGCCGTTCATGTTGCTCAGGGAAACTTGGATCAGAAGTTCAGAACCCAAGATTCAGATGGCATGATGTAGGTGACTCCTAGCTAAATGAGAGCACGCGAGAAACGGCAGGGAGGGAGCGGGTGTTACTTAGCTCACCTGGGAAACGAAGAAGTGGACGGATGCGCGCAGGAGACGACGATACGAAGCGCTCAACTTGGCGGCGCCGGTGGGAATGGCGACCCTAGCGGCTCTGGCGCTGCTTCTGTGCATCTCCATGACCTCCATGGACGGGTGCGCCGCCGCTCAGTACAAGGTGGGCGGGCTGGACGCGTGGGGGGTGCCGCCGTCCAGCAAGCCGGACGTGTATGTGCGGTGGGCCAAGTCCGTCCCCGTCAAGCTCGGCGACGCCCTCTTCTTCCTCTACCCGCCCAGCCAGGACAGCGCCGTGCAGCTCACCGCCAAGGCCTTCGCCGCCTGCGACGTGTCCGACCCGCTGCTCAAGCTGGAGGACGGCAACTCCGTCTTCAACCTCACCAAGCCCGGGCGGGCCTACTTCAGCAGCGCCGCCCCGGGGCGCTGCCGCAAGGGCCAGAAGTTCAAGCTGCGATGATACTTGTAAGAAACAGAATCATAGCCTCGGAGCGGCCAACCTGTGGCAATAATCGAATCAGAGCGGCACATCGGTTCGAACCTGCTCCAATTCCTGCGTGCTGTGGAGGTCAGCCTCCAGCGGCCCGTCGAAGGACCGCATAATCTGGAAGCTAGACGAGGATCTGGAAGCCCGGCTATGGCCGTGGCGGCTGGATCTGGGGCCTTGGGGTGGCGGGGAGCTCCTCCTCCTGCAGCTCGGCGGCCTCCACACCCCGGAGCAACGCCCTCGCCGGAGGACGTGGTCACCAGCTCTCCTCTGGATCCGGGGAGGAGGGTTGGGGAAGGAGCTCACCACGGCTCCATGCCCTGGATCTGGTGTGAGGGGGAAGGGGGCTCGCCGTGGTCAGGAGGGAGAGGAATAGGCGGGCGGCCGGGGCTTCCCGATCTAGATCGAAGTCGAGGGAGGTGGGTGGGTGTGTCAGGAGGAAGGGGGAGGGGGAGAGAACGTGACTAGAGGGAGGGGATAAGGGGTGAGGGCATCTCCAGCTGTTGGCTTCAGGGGCGCTAAAAGCAGCGTGCAGGGGTGGTATAATGGCCAACCAAACGGTAGGGATAGTTGGTGGCCAGAAGACACCCCTGGACAAGACGGCCAAGACGCACGACGACATGCTACAACGGCCGGCCAAGACGCTAAGACGCCATAAAGCCGTGCTGGGCGGCGGCGAAAGCACGTGGCAAGTGCAAGTGGCCGATTAATTTTTTATATTTTTTATGTATCCTAATATGGGCCAACAGTAAAATAGGCTAAAAACGCCAAAGTCATAAAATATGAGGTAGATTAGTGGGCTGGCGTGCGATGGGACGGCCCGATTAGCATCTGGTAGTTCGGCCGCAGTGCAGAAGACCTGTGGTCGGCACAAGACTACCATATAATAATCGTGCCTAAGGCGGCCGGGTCGTGCGTGCACGATTAGGATGGGCTTGCGTCTTGGGCCGGCCGCCCGTTGGCCGACTATAGGGTGAGCCAGTGAAAAAAAAAGGCCTTGAGGCGAGTCGTCGCCAAACCGTCGACCCAGTGGCCGCTTCTGGTGAGTGTAAAAAAGGAGGGCCCGTTCGGTGAAGATATGACGAAAAACGGTTAAGTTTCGTTCGAACATGGCAATTTCGCCAAATTCGCCCATTTTCATTACATTATTAAGCTAAGCTAATCTAAAAAGAAATCTTATTTGAAGTCGTCGGTATTGCCGCCGCCATCGTCGTCGTCGGCCTTCTCCTCCTTGACGCGGACGCCCATTTGACCCGACATCGCCATGGTGGATCGGCGGCGGCGTCGTCGTCGTCATTGTCGCCGAGAGACGACGACTCCTTCGTCATGGCGCGTCGCCGCTTCCGCTGAAGCAGCCTTGATTCAGTATTGGCGCTCTTCGCCTTCTCCGTGCGCCTTCTCCATCGCAATGGAGTCTGGCGCGCCCATTCGAACAGCGTCATCGTCGACGAAAGCTCCGCCGTCGCCAGCCAGTTCGCTCGTCTTCACCGGCGCCCGGCCGGCTCCGTCTTCACCGGCGCCATTCCGGCTCCGTCTTGGCTTGCGAAGCGGAGGAACCGAGACGCGAGCTTAGCCGCCGCCTCGTGGATAGCGATCTGCGCCTTCACGATTGCGCCAAAGCGGCGATTCGACGCAGTTCGGCCTTAACGGCGAAAGCAGCGGAGTTTGAGGAGTGTGAGGAGGATCGGGAGGAGGAAGAGGAGGAGGCAGACCGAACCGCCTTGGCGCCCATGCCCGTGGCGTCGGTGCCTCGCCGGGGTTATGCCAACGGCGGTCGTTCTTGCGCTTCGAGTGCGTGAGCACGCCCGAGTGTCTTGGCGGGGCGCCCACGGAGGTGGCGCCCTGATTCTCGCCGCCGCCGACCACCGGCGCCGTTGGTGGGACGCGAGACGCCGCTGCTGTCGGCGGTCAATCGCCGCCAGCGGCATGGTTGTCGGCGGCGTACTGGGGGAGGGAGCGTTCGGCGTCGGTGAGGGACGCGCGTGAAGGAAATATGCCCTAGAGGCAATAATAAAATTATTATTTATTTCCTCATATCATGATAAATGTTTATTATTCATGCTAGAATTGTATTAACCGGAAACATAATACATGTGTGAATATATAGACAAACAGAGTGTCACTAGTATGCCTCTACTTGACTAGCTTATTAATCAAAGATGGTTATGTTTCCTAACCATGAACAAGGAGTTGTTATTTGATTAACAAGGTCACATCATTAGTTGAATGATCGATTGACATGACCCATTCCGTTAGCTTAGCACACGATCGTTTAGTATGTTGCTATTGCTTCCTTCATGACTTATACATGTTCCTATGACTATGAGATTATGCAACTCCGTTTACGGAGGAACACTTTGTGTGCTACCAAGCGTTACAACGAATCGGGTGATTATAAAGGTGCTCTGGTGTCTCCGAAGGTACTTGTTGAGTTGGCGTATTTGAGATTAGGATTTGTCACTCCGAATGTGGGAGAGGTATCTGGGCCCTCTCGGTAATACACATCACTTAAGCCTTGCAAGCATTTCAACTAATGAGTTAGTTGTGAGATGATGTATTACGGAACGAGTAAGAGACTTGCCGTGCGAGATTGAACTAGGTATTGGATACCGACGATCGAATCTCGAGGCAAGTAACATACCGACGACAAAGGAACAACGTATGTTGTTGTGCGGTTTGACCGATAAAGATCTTCGTAGAATATGTAGGAACCAATATGGGCATCCAGGTCCCGCTATTGGTTATTGACCGAGACATGTCTCGGTCATGTCTACATTGTTCTCGAACCGTAGGGTCCGCACGCTTAAGGTTTCGATGATGCTTATATTATGAGTTTATGTATTTTGATGTACCGAAGGTTGTTTGAGTCCGGATATGATCACGGACATGACGAGGAGTCTCGAAATGGTCGAGACATAAAGAATGATATATTGGACGGATATATTTGGACACCGGAAAGGTTAGGAGAAGTTTGGAGCTCCGGAGGTTCTGGAACCCCGAGAGGTATATGGGCCTTATTGGGCCCATGTAGGAGGAAGGAGAAGGAACAAGGGGGGCGCGCCCAAGCCCAATCCGATTGGGGAGGGGGCCCCCTTTCCTTTCTCCTTCCCTCTTCCTATTACTACTACTAGTACTACTTCCTAATACTAGTACTCTTTCCTTCCCTCCAAATAAGATAAGGAAAGAGAGGAAACCTACTTGGAGTAGGTTTCCCCCTCCTCATGCGCCCCCCTAGGGCCGACCACCTCCTCCCTCCCTCCTTTATATACGGGGGTAGGGGGGCACCCTAGAACACATAAGTTGATCATTGATCGTTCCTTAGCCGTGTGCGGTGCCCCCCTCCACGATATTACACCTCGATCATATTGTAGCGGTGCTTAGGCGAAGCCCTGCGACAGGAGAACATCAAAATCGTCACCACGCCGTCATCTTGTGGAACTCCCCTCCGAGCCTCTCTTGGATTGGAGATTGAGGTGTGTCATCGTTGTGACGCGTGTCAAGAACTCGGAGGTGCCGAGTGCGGTGCTTGGATCGGTTGGACCGGAGGGCGATGACTACTTCCTCTACGTTGCGTCAACGCTCCGCTTCGGTCTCACGAGTGCGAGACAACACTCTCCCTCTCGTTGCTATGCATCACCATGATCTTGCGTGTGCGTAGGAAATTTTTGAAATTACTACGCACCCAACAAAGGGCATCGAGCCTAGGTTTTTATGGTTTGATGTTATATGCACGAGTAGAACACAAGTGAGTTGTGGGCGATATAAGTCATCTTGCTTACCAAGCATGTCATACTTTGGTTGGCGGTATTGTTGGATGAAGCGGCCGGACCGACATTACGCCAGACGCTTCGCGAGACTGGTTTACCGCCGTGCTTTGCACACGGTGACTAGCGGTGTCGGTTTCTCCAACTTTAGTTGAACCGAGTGTAGCTACGCCCGGTCCTTGCGAAGGTTAAAACAGCATCAACTTGACAAACTATCGTTGTGATTTTGATGCGTAGGTGAGATTGGTTCTTGCTTAAGCCCGTAGCAGCCACGTAAAACTTGCAACAACAAAGTAGAGGGCGTCTAACTTGTTTTTGCGGGGCATGTTGTGATGTGATATGGCCAAGACATGATGCTATATTTTATTGTATGAGATGATCATGTTTTGTAACGAAGTTATCGACAATGGCAGGAGCCATATGGTTGTCGCTTTATTGTATGAAATGCAACGCATACGTAATTGCTTTACTTTATCACTAAGCGGTAGCGATAGTCGTAGAAGCAATAGATGGCGTGGCGACAACGATGCTACGATGGAGATCAAGGTGTCGCGCGCGGTGGCGATGGTGATCATGATGGTGCTTCGGAGATGGAATCACAAGCACAAGAGGATGATGGCCATATCATATCACTTATATTGATTGCATGTGATGTTTATCCTTTATGCATCTTATCTTGCTTTGATTGACGGTAGCATTTTAAGATGATCTCTCACTAAAAATTATCAAGTAGTGTTCTCCACGAGTATGCACCGTTGCCAAAGTTAAATCGTGCCCGGACACCACGTGATGATCGGGTGTGATAAGCTCTCGTCCATCTACAACGGGTGCAAGCCAGTTTGCACACGCAGAATACTCGAGTTAAACTTGACGAGCCTAGCATATGCGAGATATGGCCTCGGAACACGGAGACCGAAAGGTCGGCGTGAATCATATAGTAGATATGATCAACATAAGATGTTCACCATTGAAAACTCTGCATCTCACATGATGATCGGTTATGGTTTAGTTGATTTGGATCACGTGATCACTTAGATGACTAGAGAGATGTCATCTAAGTGGGAGTTATTAAGTAATTTGATTAATTGAACTAAAATTTATCATGAACTTAGTACCGATAGTATCTTGCTTGTCTATGTTGTTTGTAGATAGATGGCCCGTCTTTGTTGTTAGTTGAATTTTAATGCGTTCCTTGAGAAAGCTAAGTTGAAAGATGATGGTAGCAACTACGCGGATTTGGTCTGTAACGAGGATTATCCTCATTGTTTGCATAGAAAAATTAATCCTGGAAGCACCGTTGGGTGCGAACTGCTTCTTGATGCAACCGGCGATGTTAAGAACGTCGACGAGCAAAGCGATGACTACTCGATAGTTCAATGTGCCATGCTTACGGCTTAGAACCGGGACTTCAACGGCGTTTTGAGCGTCATGGAGCATATGAGATGTTTTCAGAGTTGAAGTTGATATTCCGAAGAATGCCGGATTGAGAGATATGAAGTCTCCAATAAGTTCTATAGCTGCAAGATGGAGGAGAATAGTTACGTCGGTGAGCACATACTCAAGATGTGCGGGTATTGTAATCACTTGATTCAAGCGGGAGTTACTCTTAGGATGATAGCGTCATTGATGAATTCTCCAATCACTTCCACCAAGCTACAAGAGCTTTGTGATGAACTATAATATGCAAGGGATGGATAAGACAATTCGAGCTCTTCGCAATGCTAAAGGCTGCGGAGGTAGAAATCAGAAGGAGCATCAAGTGTTGATGGTTAACAAGACCACTAGTTTCAAGAAAAGGGCAAAGGGAAGAAGAAGAGGAACTTCAAGAAGAACGACAAACAAGTTCTTTGCTCAAGAGAAGAAACCCAAGTCTGGACCTAAGCTGAAGGCGAGTGCTTCTCGCAAGCGGTAGTCCGAAGAAGCGAAGCGCCCCAAGTATTTGGCGGATAAGAAGGATGGCAAAGTGAACAAAGGTATATGTGATATACATGTTATTGATGTGTACCTTACTAGAGCTCGCAGAGCACTGGGTATTTGATCTTGGTTACATTGCTAATATTTGCAACTCGAAGCAGGGACTACGGATTGCGAACAACGGCAAAGGGCGAGGTGACGATGCGCGTGGGAAATGGTTCCAAAGTCGATGTGATCGCGGATCGCACGCTACCTCTACATCTACCTTGGGATTAGTATTAGACCTAAATAATTGTTATTTGGTGCGGCGTTGAGCATGAACATTATATCTGGATCTTGTTTGATGCGAGGCGGTTATTCATTTAAATCGAGAGAATAATGGTTGTTCTATTTATATGAGTAATATCTTTTATGGTCATGCACCCTGAAGAGTGGTCTATTTTGATGAATCTCGATAGTAGTGATACACATATTCATAGTGTTGAAGCCAAAAGATGCAAAGTTGATAATGATAGTGCAACTTATTTGTGGCTTGCCGTTTGGGTCATATCGGTATAAAGCGCATGAAGAAACTCCATCTTGATGGACTTTTGGAACCACTTGATTATGAATCACTTGGTACTTATGAACCGTGCCTCATGGGCAAGATGACCAAAATGCCGTTCTCGGTACTATGGAGAGAGCAACAAATTTGTTGGAAATCATACATACTGGATGTATGTGGTCCAATGAATGTTGAGGCTCGTGGCGGATATCGTTATTTTCTCACCTTCACAGATGATTTAAGCGAGATATGGGTATATCTACTTAATGAAGCATAAGTCTGAAACATTTGAAAAGTTCAAAGAATTTGAGTGAAGTTGAAAATCATCGTAACAAGAAAATAAAGTTTCTCGATCGATCGTGGAGGAGAATATTTGAGTTATGAGTTTGGTTTACACTTAAAACAATGTGGAATAGTTTCACAACTCACGCCACGGAACACCACAACGTAATGGTGTGTCCGAGCGTCGTGTCGTACTTTACTTGATATGGTGCGGTCTATGATGTCTCTTGCAGATTTACCGCTATCATTTTGGGGTTATGCTCTAGAGACAGCCACATTCACGTTAAATAGGGCACCGTCAAAATCCGTTGAGACGACACCTTATGAACTATGGTTTGGCAAGAAACCAAAGTTGTCGTTTCTTAAAGTTTGGGGTTGCGATGCTTATGTGAAAAAGCTTCAACCTGATAAGCTCGAACCCAAATCGAATGTGTCTTCATAGGATACCCAAAGGAGACAGTTGGGTACACCTTCTATCACAGATCCGAAGGCAAGACATTCGTTGCTAAGAATGGATCCTTTCGGAGAAGGAGTTTCTCTCGAAAGAAGTGAGTGGGAGGAAAGTAGAACTTGATGAGGAAAATGTACCTACTCCTTGTTGGAAAATAATACATCACAGAACCGGTTTACGTGACGTTAAAACCAACTAGTGAGGAAGTTGATGATAATGATCATAGAACTTGAGATCAAGTTATCTGAGAACCACGTGGGTCGGCGAGTAAGATCCGCACTGAGTGGTACGGTAATCCTATTCGGAAGTCATGCTACTAGATCATGATGAACCCACGAACTATGAAGAAGCGATGGTGAGCCCAGATTCCATAAAATGGCTTGAAGCCATGAAATCGAGAGGCAGGATCCATGTATGAGAACAGAGTATGGACTTTGGTTGACTTGCCGATGGTCGGCAAGCAATTGAGAATAAATGGATCTTCAAGAAGAAGACCGACGACGACGGTAATATTATCGTCTACAAAGCTCGACTTGTTGCAAAAGGTTTTCGACAAGTTCAAAGGGTTGACTACGATGAGACCTTCTCACCCGTAGCGATGCTTAAGTCTGTCCGAATCATGTTAGCAATTGCCGCATTTATGATTATGAAATTTGGCAAATGGATGTAAAAGCGCATTCTGAATGGATTTCTGGAAGAAGAGTTGTATATGATGCAACCAAAAGGTTTTATCGATCCAAAGGGAGCTAACAAAGTGTGCAAGCTCCAACGTTCCATTTATGGACTGGTGCAAGCCTCTCGGAGTTGGAATAAATGTTTTGATAGTGTGATCAAAGCATTTGGTTTTATACAGACTTTTGGAGAAGCCTGTATTTACAAGAAAGTGAGTGGGAGCTCTGTAGCATTTCTAATATTATATGTGGATGACATATTATTGATTGGAAATGATATATAATTTCTGGATAGCATAAAGGGATACTTGAATAAGATTTTTCAATAAAAGACCTCGGTGAAGCTGCTTACATTTTGGGCATTAAGATCTATAGAGATAGATCAAGACGCTTAATTGGACTTTCACAAAGCACATACCTTGACAAAGTTTCTAAGAAGTTCAAAATGGATCAAGCAAAGAAAGGGTTCTTGCCTGTATTGCAAGGTATGAAGTTGAGTAAGACTCAAAGCCCGACCACTGCAGAAGATAGAGAGAAAATGAAAAGTGTTCCCTATGCTTCAGCCATAGGCTCTATCATGTACGCAATGCTGTGTACCGGACCTGATGTGTGACTTGCTATAAGTCTAGCAGGAGGTACCAAAGTAATCGAGTGGATCATGGACAGCGGTCAAGAACATCTGAAATACGAAAAGGACTAAGGATATGTTTCTCGTATATGGAGGTGACAAAGAGCTCATCGTAAATGGTTACGTTGATGCAAGCTTTGACACCGATCCGGACGATTCTAAATCGCAAACCGGATCGTGTTTACATTAAGCGGTGGAGCTGTCGGTTAGTGCGTTCAAAGCAAAGCGTCATGGCGGGATCTACATGTGAAGCGGAATACATAGTTGCCGGAAGCAGCCAATGAAGGAATCTGGATGAAGGAGTTCATATCCGATCTAGGTGTCATACTTAGTGCATCGGGTCCAATGAAAATCTTTTGTGACAATATTGGGCGATTGCCTTAGCGAAGGAATCCAGATTTCACAAGAGAACCAAGCACATCAAGAGACGCTTCAATTCCATCCGGGATCTAGTCGGTGGGAGACATAGAGATTTGCAAGATACATACGGATCTGAATGTTGCGGACCGTTGACTAAGCCTCTTCCACTAGCAAAACATGATCAACACCAAGACTCCATGGGTGTTAGAATCATTCTTGTGTAATCTAGATTATTGACTCTAGTGCAAGTGGGAGGATGAAGGAAATATGCCCTAGAGGCAATAATAAAGTTATTATTTATTTCCTCATATCATGATAAATGTTTATTATTCATGCTAGAATTGTATTAACCGGAAACATAATACATTTGTGAATATATAGACAAACAGAGTGTCACTAGTATGCCTCTACTTGACTAGCTTATTAATCAAAGATGGTTATGTTTCCTAACCATGAACAAGGAGTTGTTATTTGATTAACAAGGTCACATCATTAGTTGAATGATCTGATTGACATGACCCATTCCGTTAGCTTAGCACATGTGTTTAGTATGTTGCTATTGCTTCCTTCATGACTTATACATGTTCCTATGACTATGAGATTATGCAACTCCCGTTTACCGGAGGAACACTTTGTGTGCTACCAAAGCGTTACAACGAATCGGGTGATTATAAAGGTGCTCTCTGGTGTCTCGAAGGTACTTGTTGAGTTGGCGTATTTGAGATTAGGATTTGTCACTCCGAATGTCGGAGAGGTATCTCTGGGCCCTCTCGGTAATACACATCACTTAAGCCTTGCAAGCATTTCAACTAATGAGTTAGTTGTGAGATGATGTATTCTGAGCGAGTAAAGAGACTTGCGTAACGAGATTGAACTAGGTATTGGATACTGACGATCGAATCTCGGGCAAGTAACATACCGACGACAAAGGAACAACGTATGTTGTTGTGCGGTTTGACCGATAAAGATCTTCGTAGAATATGTAGGAACCAATATGGGCATCGAGGTCCCGCTATTGGTTATTGACCGGAGACATGTCTCGGTCATGTCTACATTGTTCTCGAACCGTAGGGTCCGCACACTTAAGGTTTCGATGGCGAGTTATATTATGAGTTTATGTATTTTGATGTACGAAGGTTGTTGAGTCCGGATATGATCACGGACATGACGAGGAGTCTCGAAATGGTCGAGACATAAAGATTGATATATTGGACGGATATATTTGGACAGGAAAGTTTCCGGAGAAGTTTGGAGCTCAGGAGGTTCTGGAACCCCGAGAGGTATATGGGCCTTATTGGGCCCATGTAGGAGGAAGGAGAAGGAACAAGGGAGGGGCGCCCCAAGCCCAATCCGAATTGGGGAGGGGCTGGCCCCCTTTCCTTTCTCCTTCCCCTCTTCCTATTACTACTACTAGTACTACTTCCTAATACTAGTACTCTTTCCTTCCCCTCCAAATAAGATAAGGAAAAGAGGAAACCTACTTGGAGTAGGTTTCCCCCTCCTGGCCCCCCTAGGCCGACCACCTCCTCCCTCCCTCCTTTATATACGGGGTAGGGGCACCCTAGAACACATAAGTTGATCATTGATCGTTCCTTAGCCGTGTCGGTGCCCCCTCCACGATATTACACCTCGATCATATTGTGGCGGTGCTTAGGCGAAGCCTGCGACAGAGAACATAAAAATCGTCACCACGCCGTCGTCTTGTGGAACTCCCCTCGAGCCTCTCTTGGATTGGAGATCGAGGTGTGTCATCAAGCTGTCGCGTGTCAAGAACTTCGGAGGTGCCGAGTGCGGTGCTTGGATCGGTTGGACCGGGAGGGCGTCGACTACTTCCTCTACATTGCGTCAGCGCTTCGCTTCGGTCTCGAGGGTGCGTAGACAACACTCTCCCCTCTCGTTGCTATGCATCACCATGATCTTGCGTGTGCGTAGGAATTTTTGAAATTACTCGTTCCCCAACAAGCAGCAGACGATGTCAACCTCGTCGGCGAAGTACTCGGCCGCTTGCGGCGTCGAGCAAAGGGGAATGGGCACCCGTGCGCTGAGCCTCCATCCGGCGACCCGGCGCGCATGTCGGCGGCGCCGGATGTTCGCTGAAACGAGCCGAGACTCTGAGGCGGAGCGAGCGGCGGCGGCCGTTGGCGCCGCCTCGTCCCCGGGAAGCGTTACGCCATGGCATCGGCGGCAGTGCGCGGAGAAGCAGGAGAGGGAGGACCGGACGGCGGCGAAGCGGGCGGGCTGGTGTGCCGAGAAGTGGAGTGGAGCCGCCGGCTTTATAAACGGGCGCGTCGTGTGCTCAGCGTGCGAGGGGAGGCGTCGGCGCCGTCCCATGACGTGCCGCCCGTGAAGAATCAATAGCAAAGGCTGACCGCGGCAGCCTTGCCATTGATCGCGAAACCGAGGCCGTTAGGGGAAGACGAGGCGCGGGTCGCCGACGCGGTGGCCGCAGCTTCTTCGCACTAAAACTCTTCGCCCGGCGCCCGGCGCCCCAATGTGCCGGGTTTGGGCTGGGTCCGCGCTATTTTCGGCCCAAGCCGGCGATTTTCGGCGTCTGAGGGCGCGATCGGGCGTTTTTGGCGCGAGCGAGAAAATCGCCTGGGGAGGCCTTCTTGGGGGCGCGGCTGGAGATGCCCTGATAGCAATGGCGCACTGGTAGGGGTGCGCCATACGTGTAGATAGCAATGGCGCATCTCGTACTAGCAATGGCGCACACGCTGGAACAGTGTGCCATTAGTAGTTTTGCAAAAAAAGAATAAAAAATATAATAAAAAAACAACATTAGTGGCGCACTTTCCGATAGGTGCGCCATTACTAGTTACAACTAGTAATGGCGCATTGTGTCTGGATGCGTCGTTAGTATGTTTGGACAGACGCACTAGTTTAAAAAAATTGATACTAATGGCGCACCTTGGGCCAGGTGCGCCATTAGTAGTTTCAACTCTAATGGCATATCAGAAGGTGGTGCGCCATTAGTATATACTAATGGCGCACCGCTTGTCTGGTGCGCCATTAGTGTCAATCCCATCTATAGCCCTTTTTCTAGTAGTGGTCACCGCGTGACCGTGGCGTTGCCATGTGTTCTAGGCGGCCTAGGCATGTCTAGTGGGTTGGGCACTTCCCGTATAGGTGCTAGGAAGGAAATCACAACATAAGATTCTCACGAGGAGACCGATCGATGCTCAAACATGAATAAGCAGCCAAGTGTTTGATTTGTGGTACGGGAAATGCACACGGCTAATGGGCGTGAGTTTTGGCTGAGGATGATCAGTTACTAAGAAGACCGTCTTCACAAATTTTCACCTCAAAAGGAGGAGCCTAGGTGGTACTTGCTTTACAAACTACCACACTAGACATAAATACGAATGTTGAAGCTGGGCTCAAAATAATGAATGGATTGAGCTGGCATTTGGTGGAGGATGGTTATTTGGGTATAGGAAAGCACTGTAGAAAATGGATACCATTTGGACATGCCAAAGTGGTACTTCCTTCACAAAGTGCTACTCTGAACAGAATAGGAAAATGAATATTTTCGAATTATTTTTGAACTAGGAAAGGAATGTTTTTACATATTTTACGAAGATATGACCCAAAGAATTTATGAGATTTTTTTGGGAATTTTGGGAATGACAAAAATATGGGTTGCTTCACAACCTAGGGCAAAAACTGCCACATGGACATGACACATAGGCAAAACTGATGAGGTGGCGCCTAGTCATAGCAACCCACCACAATTTACAAGGCTATGGCCATCTATACTGGTCGTTAACAACTAGAAATAAGGCAGCGGACTAGCACTGTTTGCTTTATGACCTTTTCGTGTAAGGAAATTACGACCTTTCTGACCAAAATGGTCTCAATGGTTTAGGGTTTGGAGCCCCTCGAACAGCTTTTGACCAATTGGTCTAAAATGGTCATAGATCTATGACCAATTCTTCCAGGGTCACTGACAGAACGTCACTAGTTGACATATTTCTTGTAGTGTAGAGACACTAGCACCCAAATCACACAAAGCATGAAACTCAAAATCTTTAATTTTAATTTTAATAGTAGGTTCCCACTCATCATAGAGTTTTCTAGGGATAGAAACTTTCAACTCAAGTTTTTCTTCATAAGATTGCATCAAGGCATCAACAATGTGTTCGGTAAAGGCCTTATTTTGACTATAAGCATGAGGAGATTCTAGCACGGATTGCAACAAGGAAATACAACCAATCAAAGAGTAATTTTCATAATTAAATTCCTTGAGATCCAAAATAGTGGGTTTAGCAACATCACGGTTTTTATTTATTTCAATCCCACTTTCATCAATTTCATCATCAAGATCTAGAAACTCCGAATTCTTAGAACACTTTCTAGGTAAAGGAAGATAATCTTTAGATTCATATTGCAAAACAAAGATTTAATGGGGGACACATCAATAACTTTTAGATCTTCATCTTGATTTTCATAGGGATTGGAAGAACACGCTTTAATAAAGGCATCTTTGGAAGCACGCATCCTAGCGGTTCTTTCCTTGCACTCATCAATGGAAATTCTCATTGCTTTGAGAGACTCATTGATATCATGCTTAGGAGGAATAGATCTAAGCTTTAAAGAATCAATTTCAAGAGAAATTCTATCAGCGTTCCTACCAACTTTAAGCAATTTCTCTTCAAGCAAAGCATTAAAATTCTTTTGTGAATTCATAAACTCTTTAACACTACTCTCAAATTCAGAGAGCATCTTATTAAAATTTCCATAAGAGTTATTGTAGGAATTTCCATAATTATTAGAAGGATTACTAGGATAAGGCCTAGGATTAAAATTCCCTCTATAAGCATTGTTTCCAAAACTATTCCTACCAAAAAAATTCACATCCATAGATTCATTATTATTCTCAAGCAAAGTAGATAAAGGCATATCATTGGGATCAAGAGGAGTATTTTTAGGAGCAAACATCTTCATAAGTTCATCCATCTTTTCACTCAATTGATTTCTTTTATAGCATGCACTTGTTTTACTAGAAGATCTTTCGGTGTGCCATTGAGAATAATTAGCCATAATGTTATCAAGCAATTTGGTAGCATCCCCAAACGTAATTTCCATAAAAGGACCTCCCGCGGCCGAATCTAAAAGATTTCTAGAAGCAAAATTCAATCCGGCATAAAAAATTTGTATGATCATCCATAAATTCAAACCATGAGTAGGGCAATTGCGAAGCATTAATTTCATTCTTTCCCAAGATTGGGCAACATGCTCATGATCAAGTTGTTTAAAATTCATGATATCGTTCCTAAGAGTGATAATCTTAGCGGGAGGAAAATACTTAGAGATAAAAGCATCTTTGCACTTGTTCCAAGAATCAATACTATTTTTAGGCAAAGATGAAAACCAAACTTTAGCACGATCTCTAAGTGAAAACGGAAATAACTTCAATTTGACAATATTGTTATCCGTATCTTTGTTCTTTTGCATATCACACAAATCAACAAAATTGTTTGGATGAGTAGCGGCATCTTCACTAGGAAGGATGGCGAATTGATCTTTCATAACAAGATTCAACAAAGCGGTATTGATTTCACAAGACTCATCATTATTAAGAGGAGCAATCGGAGTACTAAGGAAATCATTATTATTGGTATTCGAGAAATCACACAATTTGGTATTATCTTGTGCCATGGCAACAAGTAATCCAACACACAAGCAAACAGAAAGGCGATGGGAAAAAGGCAAGCGGGAAAGAGAGGAGGATATTGGGAAAGAGAGGGCAAATAAAACGGCAAGGGTGAAGTGGGGGAGAGGAAAACGAGAGGCAAATGGCAAATAATGTAATGCGAGAGATAGGGATTGCGATGGGTACTTGGTATGGTTGACTTGCTTGCGTGAGCCTCCCCGACAACGGCGCCAGAAATTCTTCTTGCTACCTCTTGAGCACTGCGTTGGATTTCCCCGAAGAGGAGAGGATGATGCAGTAAAGTAGCATAAGTATTTCCCTCAGTTTTTGAGAACCAAGGTATCAATCCAGTAGGAGACCACGCACAAGTCCCTCGTACCTACACAAACGATAGCAACTCGCAACCAGCCCTTAGGGGTTGTCAATCCCTTCACGGTCACTTACGAGAGTGAGATCTGATAGAGATAATATTTTTGGTATTTTTGATAGATAGATGCAGAGTGAAAAGTAAAGGTAAAGTAAAAACAAAGCAAGTAAATAAAGTGATATAGATTGATATGATGAGAATAGACCCGGGGGCCATAGGTTTCACTAGTGGCTTCGCTCAAGAGCATAAGTATTCTCGGTGGGTGAACAAATTCTTGTTGAGCAATTGATGAGAATTGAGCATAGTTATGAGTATATCTAGGCAATGATCATGTATATAGGCATCATGTCCAAAACAAGTAGATCGAAGCGATTACGCATCTACTACTATTACTCCACTCATCGACCGCTATCCGGCATGCATCTAGAGTATTAAGTAAAAAAAGAGTAACGCCGTAAGCAAGATGACATGATGTAGAGGATAAATTCATGCAATATGATAAAACCCCATCTTGTTATCCTCGATGGCAACAATACAATATGTGCCTTGCAACTCTTTACATCCTTGAGTAAGTACACGCAAGATTGAACCCAAAGCTAAGCATTTCTCCCATTGCAAGAACTACCAATCTAGTTGGCCAAACCAAAAGATAATTGAAGAGACTTGCAAAGATAACTCAATCATACATAAAAGAATTCAGAGAAGAATCAAATATTTTCCATAGATAATCTTTGGATCATAAACCCACAATTCATCGGTCTCAACAAATACACCGCAAAAAGAAGATTACATCGAATAGATCTCCACGAGAGAGGGGGAGAACATTGTATTGAGATCCAAAAAGAGAGAAGAAGCCATCTAGCTACTAGCTATGGACCCGAAGGTCTGAAGTAAACTACTCACACTTCATCGGAGGGGCTATGGTGATAATGTAGAAGCCCTCCATGGTGGATGCCCCCTCCGGCGGAGCTCCGGAGCAGGCCCCAAGATGGGATCTCGTGGATACAGAAGGTTGCGGCGGTGGAATTAGGTTTTTTGCTCCTATTCTTATTGTTCGGGGATATGTAGGTATATATAGGAGGAAGGAGTACGTCGGTGGAGCTCCGAGGGGCCCACGAGGTAGGGGGGCACGCCCGGGGGGGGGGGGCGCCCTCCACCCTCGTGACCTCCTCGGACACTGCTTGGAGTAGGGTCCAAGTCTCCTGGGTCACATTCGGTTGGAAAATCACGATCCCGAAGGTTTCATTCCGTTTGGACTCCGTTTGATATTTTGTTTCTTCGAAATACTGAAAAAGGCAAAAAACAGCAATTCTGGGCTGGGCCTCCGGTTAATAGGTTAGTCCGAAAAGTAATATAAAAGTGGAAAATAAAGCCCAATATAGTCCAAAACAGTAGATAAAGTAGCATGGAGCAATCGAAAATTATAGATACATTGGAGACGTATCATTATACGTTTCATTTCTTCATACCCCAAAAGAAGACTAATCTCTTTATGATGCTCAAGGGTAATCAAGTTATCACAATTTTTGGACACGATTCAATCATGAAACAGTTTGCATTGGAGATTTAAATGACCACGTTCATTGCAAAGTTCATTAGGAGCACGAAAAATATTGAATCTTTCAGCACTCACCCTTAGCCTTTCTTGCAACAATTTAGTTTCTACATGCTTATGCCTCTTGCAATATCTATCTTCTCTATTTGCTGTATCTATGCAAACCCAATGCTCTCCAAAAAAATCGACATGCTTATAGGAGACATTTTCATCATAACTAGTGCAATCATCATTAGTACTATGGATATTCAGAGAGTTCATACTAACAACATTGCAATCATGCTCATCATTCAAAGATTTAGTACCAAACATTGTAATGCATTCTTCTTCTAGAAATTGAGCACAATTTTTCTTTCCATCGTACTCACGAAAGATATTAAAAAGATAAAGCGTATGAGACACACTCAATTCCATTTTTTTGTAGTTTTCTTTTATAGACTAAACTAGTGATAAAACAAGAAACTAAAAAACTCGATTGCAAGATCTAAAGATATACCTTCAAGCACTCACCTCCCCGGCAACGGCGCCAGAAAAGAGCTTGATGTCTACTACACAACCTTCTTCTTGTAGACGTTGTTGGGCCTCCAAGTGCAGAGGTTTGTAGGACAGTAGCAAATTTCCCTCAAGTGGATGATCTAAGGTTTATCAATCCGTGGGAGGCATAGGATGAAGATGGTCTCTCTCAAACAACCCTACAACCAAATAACAAAGAGTCTCTTGTGTCCCCAACACACCCAATACAATGGTAAATTGTATAGGTGCACTAGTTCGGCGAAGAGATGGTGATACAAATGCAATTTGGATGGTAGAAATAGGTTTTTGTAATCTGAAACTATAAAAACAGCAAGATAACTAATGATAAAAGTGAGCGTAAACGTTATTGCAATGCTAGGAAACAAGGCCTAAGGTTCATACTTTCACTAGTGCAACTTCTCTCAACAATAATAACATACTTGGATCATATAACTATCCCTCAACATGCAACAAAGAGTCACTCCAAAGCCACTAATAGCGGAGAACAAACGAAAAGATTATGGTACGTTACGAAACCACCTCAAAGTTATCCTTTCTGTTCTATCTATTCAAGAGTCCGTAGTAAAATAACATGAAGCTATTCTTTCCGTTCGATCTATCATAGAGTTCATACTAGAATAACACCTTAAGACACAAATCAACCAAAACCTTAATGTCACCTAGATACTCCATTGTCACCTCAAGTATCCATGGGCATGATTATACGATATGCATCACACAATCTCAGATTCATCTATTCAACCAACACAAAGTACTTCAAAGAGTGCCCCAAAGTTTCTACCGGAGAGTCAAGATGAAAACGTGTGCCAACCCCTATGCATAGGTTCATGGGCGGAACCCGCAAGTTGAGCACCAAAACATACATCAAGTGGACCACATGATATCCCATTGTCACCATAGATAAGCACGGCAAGACATACATCAAGTGTTCTCAAATCCTTAAAGATTCAATCCGACAAGATAACTTCAAGAGGAAAACTCAATTCATCACACGAGAGTAGAGGGGGAGAAACATCATAAGATCCAACTATAATAGCAAAGCTCGCGATACATCAAGATCATGCCATAGAGAGAACACGAGAGAGCGAGAGATCAAACACATAGCTACTGGTACATACCCTCAGCCCCGAGGGTGAACTACTCCCTCCTCGTCATGGAGAGCACCGGGATGATGAAGATGGCCACCGGTGAGGGATCCCCCCCTCCGGCAGGGTGCCGGAACGGGCTCCCAAGAGGTTTTTGGTGGCTACAGAAGCTTGCGGCGGCGGAACTCCCGATCTATTATGTTCTTCGATGTTTTTAGGGTATATGGGAATATATAGGCGAAATAAGTAAGTTAGGGGAGGCTCGAGGGGCCCACGAGATAGGGGGCACGCCCAGGGGGGTGGGCACGCCCCCACCCTCGTGGCCACCTCGAAGCTTCCTTGACTTCAACTCCAAGTCTCCTGGATCACGTTCGTTCCAAAAATCACGCTGCCGAAGGTTTCATTCCGTTTGGACTCCGTTTGATATTCCTTTTCTTTGAAACACTAAAATAGGCAATAAAACAACAATATGGGCTGGGCCTCCGGTTAATAGGTTAGTCCCAAAAGTAATACAAAAGTGTATAATAAAGCCCATAAACATTCAAAACAGATAATAAAATAGCATGAATGCTTCATAAATTATAGATACGTTGGAGACGCATCATCAGGGCACTCCCCCTCCTTCTCCGCCTGCGCCGGCGCGCCCGACCAGCTAGCCTCCTCCTTCTCCGCCTCCTCAGCAAGGGCGGAAGAGAACCGCCGCCGCTCCGGCTGCTCCTGTGCATCATAGTCCTTCTCCTCCGGCTCGTAAGCAACGAAACAAGACATCCGTAGCCGCTCGTCCTGCTCCGGCGTTAGCAGTACAGCCAGAGGCCGCAGGCAATATAGATTCGGTCCATCTCTCAAGACTCCAGAGAATTTACCATACGAGATGACTGAACAGGAAAACTAGGAGATCTGTCGAGCCCAAGTGAAGGACTACTTGGAAACGCAGAGATCTAAGAGACATCCACCTCCGGAGAAGAAGATAGATTACAAGAACGAAGAAGTGGGAAAAAAATTCCCCAGCTCGGCGAACAAGCAAACCAATCGTGCGCCCTGCTCAAGGTGTCTAGCGATATCGTCGCTAATCATCCGGGGATCTTGCCCGGTACCAATCCTGCAGATTACATGCACGACGACGATGCATATTTTGATATAATGGAGGTGGACGAATTCAAATACGAGTATGGGAAGCCTCTCATCAAAGATGGAACTACTCTAGCAACGATGATGCGAAGATTCCATGATTGGTACATGGAAACCTGCAGAAAGCAGGTAGCTGGGAAGAAAATTGATACTTTGAAGCTGAAAGTTAAAGAGGATCGGCACAACCTCGTTGGAATTGAGGAGTTGTCTGTTCCATTTGAGGAGTTCTTCTAATTTTTCAATCTAAAGGCCCTCAATAAATTAACGGTCACTTGCTACTGTCTGTAAGTACTACTTCTGTCATTAAGTCTCTATATATAGCCCAGCTCTTTCATTGCATGTATATATAATTATCCTCACTATATTATGCAGATTGAAGATAGTCGAATGCAGAAAGCTAAAATGTATGATATTGGGTTCATTAACACAAATCTCATAGATGAATTTACGGTTACATTTCATGCCAAAGAAACCGAGGACAACTTGCTACGATCGTTGGTAATAAATCAAAAGAAAGATACAATACTTTTTCCTTACAACTTCAAGTGAGTGTTATGTCGTGTGCATATTCGGTTTCCCTTAATAATTACTCACTGGTGGAAAAAAGGCCTTTGGTCGCGGTTCGCAACTGCCATTAGTCGGCAATTGCGAATCGCGACCAACTAAGCGACTAAAGCCCCCACCTTTAGTCGTGGCTGCTTAAGAACCGCGACTAACGGCCCGCCCACGTGGGCGCCAGTGGCCGTCGAGGCGGAGGACCTTTAGTCGCGGCTCTTCGCCAACCACGACTAAAGGCCGCCCTTGAGTTTAGGGTTTTAGCCCCCTAAACCTGTTTTCTGTTTAATTTGTATTGTTTTATTTCTTTTGTGCTTTATTTTAATTTTGAAGGAGTTTCATATATTCTACGGTACTACATACATGCATATGAATGTACAATTTCAAATAAATTTGAAATTAGAACCAAAAGAATTCAAGAGGAATATACAATATATATTCAATATCATCGGATGACCATATACAATTTTGAACAAGTTTCCATACATGATTTAATCCATATAAATTTCTCGTCCTCGTAATAGTGTTCTCCTTTAGGATGGAGGACTTCCTTCGAACCATCCAGCTAGTTCCTCTTGAAGTGGTCGGAAGCGAGCTTCGGACTAAGCATCCACGGAGGTTATTCCTCCGAGCATTGGTATCACTCGGATCAACCCGCTCGAGGTGTATCTCGGATCCTCTCACTGAACATAGTATGCACATAGATTGGTCAACGGTGGCTGAATATCCCCAACATTCTTAGGCTTTAACAATTTGAATTCTAGCTCTTTTTGAATTCACCGACCTTTGTATCTACGAACCGTCTCCAAACCCTACGAGGCAAAGAAAATTAAATGAACAAGAGAGTTATTAGTTACTTGATATTAGGAAATGAACCAAATAGGCCGATCGATATAGGCGCAAATGAATGAAAATAATTACTTCGCAGCATTTTTCTCATGTCGCCCAAAGCTTTGGATCCTTATTCGAGAGTCGTGGGCGAGACATTACGAGGTGTTAACTTTAATTACTAGCGAATCCGGTGGAACTGCGGACACGATACATGCACAAGACGTCATGCATAACTCATCGATTAGCCGCCACATACCATGCATGGAGTAAACAAAAGAGAATGTGCTCAAGAGCGAAACACTCACCCAAAATGGTAAGGAAATAGAATATCACTTTTGAGTTCTGCTTTGTAAGAAAGCGCCACAGTGCGCCTCCACGTCGGCGGGTAATGCTTCAACACAATATCATTAACGATGTGTGGGTCAATGAACCCAACATCATGGATGTTCCTTACTCGCATTCCTTAATCTTCATTCTCGCATGTATAATAAAGGACACAACAATATAGTTAGGACATATATATAGTGCAGGCAATATGAACGAGATGGGGTAGAAATTAATAAATCACTTACGTAGCGTAGCAACCGATGATAGATTTGTCGAGCTCGCTTGATTGAAAAGCTGGAACAATTCACTCAGTTCAATTTGTACATAGTAATGTTTGAAGTGATGCTCATGTCTAACTTCCGCATAAATATATTCTTTGGCGTTTTTATTTTTATGTAACCCTTGTACCAATTCAGCAGACGTTTCATTTGGTCGGTAGATCCTTTTCTGCAAGCAGCTCGACGAGAGGCCCATTCTTGACATATGTAATTACTACCTCCTTCACGGCAACTCATCAAGGTCTAATAGTTCACGAAGAGTAATACCTAAGTTGGCGCTTGTTCTCTCGCACTCGTTCTGATCAATCCCTGCTGCCGCAGCTTGTATGATCTCGGGGCATCCGGACGAAGGCTTCCACTATAAGCGGGCAATCGATTGTTTACTTTGTTCCCGAGCTGGGCAACTTGTTTCCGCTTTTTTACTTCGGCCTTCTCCGCTCTTTGTTCTCCTTGAACATGAGTGCCTGCGCAAGTTCACGTTCATAGTCGTTAAGCGATTCTTCGCGGCTTGGGACGGTGTGCTCAAAATGACTTAGCCCACTTCTTTTGCTCATCGAAAATCTGGCTTGGGCTCGGGCTCTCTTTTCTTCTTGCATCCGCCTTCCATTTCTCCAAATCAGCAGCCGCGCGCGTCGACTTGCTCGGCACTACGTTCCCAAGGCCTTGTGGGAGAGGCTTCAATGATGGCTCCGTACCTTTGTGGTCTTAGGTACATAAGGGTCGGGTTAATAATCCAGATCTATACCTTCTTTGCCGTAGGTGGATTGGGGCGGCGTCGATCACCCGCCGGACGAGGATCTGGGGCGGCGGATGATCACCCGCCGGACGTAGGATGGGGGCGGCGTCGGTGATGTGACGGAGGTGTAGGTGAACCGCCACCACCACCACCACCACCACCACCACCACCGCCACCACCACCACCGTAGGGGGGTGGACTTGTTGTCCTTGGCGCCTCGCCTGGAAACTTGATAAACTTCTTTTGCCATAGAATGTAATGGCGCTTGACATCTCCAAGTCTTTTCTCCCCTTCAGGTGTAGCAATGTCAATCTCCGTGTCCTCAAACCCTTGGACTATGTCCTCCACCGTGACACGAGCATAGCCATCTTGAATGGGGTTGTTGTGGTGGAGTGCTCCTGTAAACATGGTAAAGCATGCCGATGGCTACCTTCATGGACATGTTCCCGATAGGATAATCTGAGATGACATTCTTTCATCTCCTTTATATAAATCCACGGGTAGCGAGGAGGCTCCGGTGCAGATAATTTCGACCACCGAGGCTCCGGTGCGATAATTTCGATCACCGAGGCTCCGGTGCAGTAATTTCGATCGTCGGTGCATCTGCACCAGCCGGTGGGGCCTCCGTGGAAGCCACGCCGCTTCTCCGCCTTGGCTTCCGAGATCCATTGGATGATCTTCATGCTGCACCGAGCTGAATCTCTTCGCTACTAGTACACTCATGGTTTTCTTCATCACTTCCATTTCGATGCCAACCGCGCCACAACATCCGCTTCCCGATCCATCTTTCTCTTACGGCTTCAGAATCGACGGGTCATCGCTCGGGGAACCCTATTTTCCACGGAATGTGCCCCATGCCTCGTACACGCCCTCCGTGTTCAGGATTCGAGGGCTTTTGTCGTAGCGTCGTTCTCTCTGTTGAACTTGATCTTCCCTGTTGAGCATCCTTCATTGCGTCAATAAGGGCTTGGGTGGGTTTAATTAATTTGCCCCTGTAAACACACTCCCCTGTCTCCGGGTCGCGTTCCCCATGCCCGTACCACCAGCTTTTGGCCCTTGGGTCCCATCCTCCGCACTGGACAGATTCCTCGCGCCTCACTCGTTCTCCATCTTCTCGAACCTAGGCACCCAAATGCGATACCCTCCTGGCCCCATAACATGATTGTACTCCTTCTTAGCCACATTTTCCTTATTTTTTTCGATATTTGAATGAACTGCTCCGATTTCTTTTGCTTCACAAATTCGGCCAATCATCTTTCGTTTCTCATATTGTCCTTTGAAACCGGAGTCTTGTTCGCTTGACAAAGTCACGGGCTAGATTTTGCTTGAATTTCCGAATCGTCGGCCATCTTATGAAGAGCGAACTGTTTGACTAGCCTCCTCCTCTCCTTGTTTTCCTCAATCTTGTTACCCTCCTCATCGAATTTGTTGTATTCGGAGGTAGAGCGAAATGTTCCATAAGCTTCTTGAAGCAATCTTTTTTGTTCTCTTATCGACAAAAGTGAAACCATCAATTCGTGCCTTCTTTGGCTCATTCCACTCGACGGTGATCGAGACGTTGTCTCTAACAATGGCTCCGCATTGGTCGACAAACTTGGTGGCGTTCTTGCGGGGCTCCAGCTGCCTGCCGGTTACCTTGTCGACAACCGCGATGGTGCATGTTTCTCCTTGTTTCATCTTCTTGGTTGCGCCACGCTTTGACGACGTACTCGATTGTTTGACGATCCGCCGAGGGCTAAAATAAGAAAGAGAGTCGCGCGTTAGTACACATATTTATTCAAATCGGTTAGTTTGTATCACGGAGGCTCAATGTATATATATATACCTCGGCGCGGAGGTGGTTGCTACTTCCATTTGAAGATCGCCGTTTATCGGCGTTTCTTGACATCATCTTGTCGACGGCGCCCTTCATCTTCACCGTCAAGGTTGAGATAAGAAGAGATATCATCTTCTTCTTCTCCGTCGGCACATATTGAATATCGCCGTTTATGATGCCGAACATATGTGCTTCACCGTCCGGATCATAGTTGTCCATAATCGGGTCACTCTATCGTCCGCCATTATGTCGATCCTGAAAACATGTAGTAAAACAAATTAATTAAGTGAAGAAGGCGGTGGCGGTGGCGGTGGCGAAGGGCGGTGGCAAAAGAGGGGCGAGGAAGGGGTGGGAGAGGGTGTCGCGTAGAGAGCGAGACGGGCGGCAGACGACGGCGTCACGGAGAGGAGGCGAGGACAACACATTTATAACCTCGCCGTCCCTCTCGATCCCTAAAAAACACCGCGCGCGCCGCCCCGCCGCCGCCTCTCCGTATATCGTTTTTTGTTAATTATCAAATTTTACGGTTTTTTTGTTAATTATCAAGTTTTAAGTTATTTACCGCTTTTGTTAAACTAATTAACTAGTTAAAATTAAAAGAACAAATAAAAAGAAAAAAAAGAAAAAATTCGGTGGCCTTTTTCTTCCTTTTTTTGTTTTTCATCTTTTTTTTCTTCTTCCTTCTTTCTTCTTCTTCCTTTTCCTTTTCTTTCTTCTTCTTCTTCCTTTTCTTGTTCTTTCTTTTACTAAATAATTATCAAGTTTTAAGTTATTTACCGCTTTTGTTAAACTAATTAACTAGTTAAAATTAAAAGAACAAAAAAGAAAAAAAAAAATTCGGTGGCCTTTTTTCTTCCTTTTTTGTTTTTCATCTGTTTTTTTCTTCTTCCTTCTTTCTTCTTCTTCCTTTTCCTTTTCTTTCTTCTTCTTCTTCCTTTTTCTTGTTCTTTCTTTTACTAAATAATTATCAAGTTTTAAGTTATTTACCGTTTTTGTTAAACTAATTAACTAGTTAAAATTAAAAGAACAAATAAAGAAAAAAAGAAAAAATTCGGTGGCCTTTTTCTTCCTTTTTTTGTTTTTCATCTTTTTTTCTTCTTCCTTCTTTCTTCTTCTTCCTTTTCCTTTTCTTTCTTCTTCTTCTTCCTTTTTCTTGTTCTTTCTTCTTCTTACGCATGCTTGCTGAGGACGGCAGAGGCAGGTGGCGGCGGCAAGGGGTGGCGAGGCAAGCAGGCGTCAGGCGGCGGCAGGGCGGGGGCAAGGGCGCAGGCACGGCGGCAAGCAAGGGCAGATCAGGCGGAGGCGGCGCCATCGGCCGGGACGGGAGGCGGTGCACAGGCTTCAGGCGGGGAGGTAAGGCATGGGCGGAGGCGGCGCCATGGGGATGGGGGGGCGGCGCGCGCAGGCTTCGCGGCGTCAAGGCTTGGCGGCGTCGGCGTCGGCGTCGATCGGCGTCGAGGCGGGCGTAAGCGGCCGAGGCGCGGGCAGGACGAACAGCGGATTCTCGGACCTTGTATTTATAGCCCCCAACTTTAGTCGCGGTTGGCGACGAGACCCATGACTAAAGGTACCCTTTAGTCGCGGGTTGCCGCCACCAGCGACTAAAGGGTTTTTTGGGTTTTTTGCGTTCGCGCCTCACCTTTAGTCGCGGTTGGTGCAGCCAACCGCGACTAAAGGGTAACCTTTAATCATGGTCTGCCGCCAATCGCGACTAAAGGCGCTGCAGTTTAGGGTTTTAGCCCCCCAAACCTGTTTTCTGTTTAATTTGTATTGTTTTCTGCTTAATTTGTATTGTTTTCATTTTTGCTTTATTTATTTTGTTTTGTTTCTACTTACAACAAAAACTTATTTATTTTATTTTATTTTGTTTCTAATTACTTATTTATTTTACTTTATGATAATTATTTTTGCTATTAAAGTTTCTAATTACTTATTTATTTATGTTATTAAAATCTTAAAAATACAATTATATATCAAAAAATCAGAAAATAAAACTAATTCATTTTAAATTCTTGTTTTTCTTCTGCTTTTTTCTTCCTTTTTTCTTCTTTTTTTTCTTCTGTTTGTTTCTTCCTTTTCTTGTTTTTCTTCTTTTTTTCTTCCTTTCTTCCTTTTCCTTTTTCTTCTGTTTTTCTTACATTTGTTGTTTTCTTATGTTTTTCTTCATTTGTTTTTTTCTTCTGCTTTTTCCTTTTTTCTTCTGCTTGTTTTTTCTTCTGTTTTTCCTTTTTCTTCTGTTTTTTCTTCTGCTTTTTTTCCTTTTCCTTCTTTCTTCTTCTTCCTTTTTCCTTTTAAAATCAGAAAAATAAAACTAATTCATTTTAAAATCTTAAAAATACAATTATATATCAAAAAATCAGAAAAATAAAACTAATCCCTTGAAGGTTTGACAAAAGGTTTGATACATCATTCAGTTCATCGACCAAATACAAAGTTTGGTACAATAAATTATTACACATCAATTCTTCCTTGTGTCCTCGCTTGCTTATGATTGTGCCGTATCCATGGAGCATCCTCATCATTTAACTTAATGCTTGGGTCGGTGTTCACTTTGAAGGGCGGAATTTCAGCAAACATATTATAATCTTCCGACATGTCCATCTTGTCCTCCACTCCCACGATGTTTCTTTTCCTGAAAGAACAATGTGGCGCTTTTGGATCATCGCATGATGTCTTGATCGTTTTCTTATCTTTCCGTTTCCTCGGTTTGCTACTCATGTCCTTCACATAGAAAACCCGAGCGACATCTTTCGCTAGGACGAATGGTTCGTCAAGGTAACCAAGATTGTTGAAATCCACCATTGTCATTCCGTATTGCTGGTCCACCTTTACCCCACCTCCTGTTAGCTTGAACCATTTGCACGGAACAAAGGGACCTTAAAGGAGGGTCCATAGTCAAGTTCCCATATCTCCTCTATGTAACCATAATATGTGACCTTTTGCCCATTCTCGGTTCTTTGCATCAAAGCGGACACCACTGTTTTGGTTGGTGCTCTTTTTATCTTGGGCGATCGTGTAAAATGTATTCCCATTTATCTCGTACCCTTGGAAAGTCGTTATAGTCGAAGATGGTGTCTTGGCCAACATGTACAACTGATCTACAACATCATTGTCATTCATTAAATGTTTTCTCAACCAAGCGCGAAAGTCTCCATGTGGGCCTTCCTAATCCGAGATTCGGGCTTCCCGAGTTGTCCGGCGTAAAATATTCTTGTGTTTCTCAAAGCACGGAGCCACCAAGTTGGAATTGGTCAAGACGGTGTGGTGTGCTTGATGAGAATGGCCGTCCATACATATCGTTGATTTCCTTCCGATCGTGCCTTTTCCACTTAGTCTCCCCTCGTGCGCGATCGAGGAAGACCAATCGGCTTAAGGTCGGGAACAAAGTCAACACAAAACTCAATTACCTCCTCATTTCCATAGCCCTTGGCGATGCTTCCTTCGCCTAGCACTATACGATTTGAACATATTTCTTTAATACTCCCATGAACCTCTCGAGGGGAACATATTGTGTAGAAATACAGACCGAGAACGGAAATCTCTTCGACTAGGTGAACCAGGAGGTGCGTCATAATATTGAAGAAGGATGGCGGAACACCAACTCAAACCGACAAGACATTGGATCACATCGTTCAGAACCGTGGTAGAACTTGGATTGATTACCTTCGAGAGATTGCATTGAGGAATGCACATAGCTTCACAATGGCTAATCGAACATTTTCGGCGAGAGCCCCTCAAAGCAATCGGAAGCAATTGCCTCATAATCACGTGGCGATCGTGAGACTTGTGTTTTGGAACTTTTTCTCCGCCATGTTTATTATTCCCTTTATATTGGGCGAGAATCCAGACGGGACCTTCATCTTTGCTCGGGCATTCAAAAAGATGACCTTCTCTTCTTTGGTCGAGCGTAGGTGGCACGACCTTGAAACCATTCGGATGCGGTCATCGTGGTCTTTCAAACGTTCTTTGGTCTGCCGTGCTTCCTTTGTATCATTTGTCTTCCCATACACGCCCAAGAAGCTTAGGAGGTTCACGCAAATATTCTTCGTAGCGTGCATCACGTCGATTGCAGAGCGGACATCTAGGACTTTCCAATATTCTAGCTCCCGAATATAGATTTCTTCTTCCACATGGCTGCGTGCCCGTCGGCTCCCTTCGAACCGATTGTCCGCGGGACCCTTTCCAAAGATGACTTTCAAATCCTTGACCATATCAAATACCTCGGCACCAAGCGTTCCGCGAGCTTCGCCGGTGATCTGCCTTGCCGTTGTAATGCTTGCCTTTCTTTCTTCTTGGATGAATTTTGGAAGAAATCGACGATGCCCAAGGTACACGTTCTTCTTACAATTTGGCAAATGTACACTTTCGGTCTCATGTAAGCGGTGCGTGCATGCATTGTATCCCTTATTTGTGATCCCGAAAGGTTACTAAGAGCAGGCCAATCGTTGATGGTTACGAAAAGCAACGCTCAGAGGTCAAATTCCTCTTGTTTGTGCTCATCCCACACACGGACACCACCCCACACTGTAAAAGTTCATCAACTAATGGCCTTAGGTACACATCGATGTCGTTGCGGGTTGCCGGACCTTGGATGAGCACGGCATCATAATGAACTTCCGCTTCATGCACAACCAAGGAGGAAGGTTGTAGATGCATAGAGTCACGGGCAGTGCTATGGCTGGGCTGGAGCTTCGCCAAAAGGATTCATGCCATCCGTATTTAGAGCAAATCTTATGTTCCTTGCGTCACCGCAAAATCTCTGAACCATCGTCGATCTTTCTCCATTGCGTTCCATCTGCGGTGTGTCTCAACTCCCGTCCGACTTACGTTCCTCTTTGTGCCATCGCAACAACTTGGCATGCTCTTTGTTCATGAACAGACGTTTCAACCGTGGTATTATAGGAGCATACCACATCACCTTGGCGGGAACCCTCTTCACGGGTTTCGGCCCTCAACATCGTCACCGGGGTCATCGCCTCGATCTTATAACGCAATGCGGTGCATACTGGGCATTCATTCAAATTCTCGTATTCACGCGGTAGAGGATGCGATCGTTGATGCATGCATGTATCTTGTAACCTCTAAACCTAGAGGGCGGACAACCTTCTTTGCTTCAGACGTCTTCAAGGGCAACTCGTTATCCTTTGGAAACATATTCTTCAACATTTTCAGCAAGTTTTCAAATGCCGAGTCAGCTACACCTGCCTCGCCTTCCATTTCAGCAAATCCGATTGTGCAGCCCAGCTTTTTGAGACCATCATCGCATCCGGTACAGGCGCCTTTTCGTGATCCTCTAACATGCGATCCAAATTCTCCTCTCCTTTTCGGTTTGCGGCGTCTCCGTGCATCGGCAATGGTCCGACCAAGATCATCAACGGGATCATCACGTGCCTCTTCTTCACCTTCCCTTCACCTTCAAACATCCTCCATGAAAGTATCACGAAATGAGCAAGATAGCTTTCATCGATGAAATCATCCCTTCTTCATCTTCTTCCATTATAACCCTCTTTCTCCATGCTTGGTCCAACAATTATAGCTTGGCATGAAACCCTTCAAGTAGATGCATGTGAACAACTCTTGAGGAAGAGTAACCCTTCTCATTCTTACAGATAACACATGGATGATAACAAAACCCCCGCTTGTTCGCATTAGCCACTACGAGGAAATCTTTCAAACCCGTAGTGAACTCATGGAGAGTCGGTTATCGTACATCCATTGCCGATTCATCGCATTATTATAATATAAAATATATAATTAACCATCATGCATTTGTTATGAACTACACACATGCATATTGACACATCAAAGGTTCATCAAGTTGCTAACCGCGATCAAGAGTGTGGCTCCAACACTTCATGTCATGTTTGTTTCATGCTCTTGGGGCATTTCATCAAACACCTTATGTGCATAAGAGGAACCAAAAGCAAACCTACACCCACTTGTGAAGAGAATGGCTCCAAAATGGCTAAGTGTTGGCTGCTGGATGGGTATATATAGGGAGGGCTTTAGTCGCGGTTGGCACAGCAAACAGTGACTAAAGGTGCCAAAACCTTTAGTCGCGGTTGTCTCCGCCAATCATGACTAAAGCCCTCACGGCACTGTTGGCCACCGAGCGCCACAGGCCGAGCCTTTGGTCGCGGTTCGCCTCCAGAACCGCGACTAAAGGTCCCATTGGTCGCGGTTCCTACAGCTTCGCGACTTATGGGGCTGGACGGAAAGCCTGTTTTTCCACTAGTGACTCGAGGTTATAGTAATTAATGTAATTGATGAGTTATGCATGCGTGTGCGGGTTACACTATATTCTCCTAGAGATTAAGCTTGAGCAGGGACTAGTAAACGTCTTAGACTCGAGACGAAAAGATCCCGAGGACTATGCGGACATGTCTAAAATGCTTGAGAAGTAAATTGAATCGATCATTATCACACCATATCGGCAACTTTGTTCATTTCGTGATATCAAGTAATTGTTTTCTTTGTCTCATAGGGTTTGGAAAGTATTCACCGCACAAGTTTCGGGACTGCCGCGGGATCCGCGATGGAAATACCCGAAAGTAAGTACTAGTAGCTAGCTAGTTCCGCGCATCTCCCGTTGATTCTAGCTACTTTCATCAATGCCATTTATAATGCTTCATTATCAGTTTGATTAACCTCTATTTCTCGTAAAGTGCTTCTGCGAGTTCATCTACAACGCGACGGCCAAGAATAAGCGGGGCTACTCTAAAAGACAATATGAAGTGCGTAAGCAAAAATATTCACAAGTTTATTTTATTACCATCATTTCTGTTGAGTTTCATTCATATATATGTATTGACCTCCTTATTCAAATTAGATGTGGGAGATGCGGAATGAACTCCTACCACAAGATCGCATGCGAGCAATTCAAGAGGAATTGACTGGATTCTTTCTTGACCACGTCATCAATAAAGCCGGAGAATACCACCATGCATGTGGAAATTGAGTTCATATGTTAGGGTATTGTAAGAGATCTTACACATTGTATATATATATATATATATATATATATATATATATATATATATATATATATATATATATATATATATATATATATATATAAAACCAGTACCGCCGGTAAGATATACAAAAACTTGTTGTTCGACCAATCTTTCGGAGAAGGAGAGGTCGATCACTTCTGTATATGTTCATGACGATCTTCTATACTTAATAGTTTCCTTCATTTGCTTACTAGCTAGCTAGCGTGTCGAGTCCTCTCTATACGTAGCGTCGACCAAGCACGGAGATAAGAGAGGACACTTCTCTCTATTAGCTAGCTAACACAATATATGAAACCCCTAAATTAACCCTATAAAACCCCCCAACCCCCTCCCCCCCCCCCTTCAGAAAAAAAACAGCCCTGAAATGCGGACGCGTGGAAGCCTTTGGTCGGTTGGTGGCACCAACAGGACAAAGGCCTACTGAGCCGGCCAGGCTGCGGCAGTGGAGCCCCATCTGTCCCGGTTCCTGGGCGAACCGGGACTAAAGGGACAGGGCTTTAGTAACGACCCTTTAGTTCCGGTTCAGGAACCGGGACAAATGACCCTCACGAACCGGGACGAATGGGGGTTTTCTACTAGTGGATGGAGGCCCTGGCGTACGCCCGCCGAGCCTTGATCTCATCAATCTCGTAGCGGTTGCAGGTGGTGTGGCCGCGGTAGTCGGCGAGGCAGATCCAGCAGAACTCGTGGCGGCAGGGGAGATCTGATGGTCCAAATGACATCAAAAAATCGATCGACGGCCACCGGCCGCTGAGCTCTGAGAGAGCCATGATTCTCCCACGGTTCTTATTTCAGGATATACACACAACACGCGCATGCATCCTTTGCACTACGTGAAGCTTTCTACTTGCCCAGATAAGATTCTGTTTCAATCATACCATTTTTATAGATGGTACGAATCATTTTTTTAATAACGTGAATATTTTTTACTTTTTGAAAATAGTTTATAAAATCTCACGAACATATTTGAAATGTGTAAACTTGTTTTAGATGATCAAGTGGGCCGGCTATCACCCGCAAAAAAAAAGAAGTGGGCCGGCTATGACAGTTGTGTAACCTATGTGGAGGTCTCGTGATACCCAGCTTCGGCCGCGATGGGGGTGTCTAAACGGTGCATTGTGCACCACCAGCCGCCGGTTCCCTTTCTGGACTTAAGACGCTGCCATGTAAGAAGAAATGATAGGAGGCCGAGAGAAACTCATTGTAAGGAGAGGGGCGTGCGAAAGGAGGTTCTGCCTATGACGTGCGTGACATATTTCATGTTTGCCAAAACAAGGATAAATTAGTAGAAAACGGCGTTTGACAACATTTAACCGTAGTAAGGACCAAATCTAAAAAGCTGCACACAAAAGGAGTTCAGATAAAAGCTAGCTACATCCGGCAGTGAATGTATTGAGGTGGAAAATATGGTAAAAGCTAGCTACATCTGGCAGATAACATATAAAGTTGCAAACAAATATGGTAAGCCGCGTGCGTGCATCCTTTGCACTGTATGAATGTTTTTACTTGCCAAATAAATTCCATTTCAATCGGACCATTTTTCTGAATGGTATGGATCATTTTTTTTATTAAATTAGAATATTAATATTTTTAAAAAATTGTGAGCATATTTGAAACGTGTGAACTTTTTTATAATGACATAAACAACGGTACGAACATTTTTTTGAAAAATTATGCAAACATATTTTACATTATATAATTATATTTTAAAGTATCAAGTATATATTTTTTGAAACAAGTGAATATTTCCTTTATATGCTATGAGCATTTTTAACATTTCATGAACATTTTTTTAAATATCATGAACATTTTAAAAATACTCTAAACTGAAATTAAATATGATGGACTTTTATTCAATCGTACTAATATTTTTAAAATCTGCGAACAAAAGAAATTAACACACTCTGAATTTGTATACATGGTTAACATTTGTGCCTTTTTGAATATATATAACTGTAAGTAAATGTAAAAAAATGAAAAAACAGCAAGTCTTGGTAAAAAAGGCTAAAGCATCTTATTGGTCCGGCCCATTGCAGACTGCCCTTGAGGCAAGCAGACATACCGTCTCGCTAAGGGCGAGAAAAAAGCCGCACTCCATACTCGTACCCCTGCTCAAACTTATTGTCAAGTGAAATCCTCATTCCCCTACCAATTTCCACTTCGCATCCGGAGGTAGCTAAGAAATACGCGGCGATTGCGCAACAACTTCTGTCAACCTACTGATGTGATTGTCGTACTACATTGTCGAATCATTGCCAAGGAGGCAAGGACGGCGACTAGAGGAAGCGACATGGGTGAAGAGCCATTGGAGGCACGCGGCAATGAAGTTGCAAGTGTTGAGAAACATGACGACTACGTCAAAGTGGGTGGCTATGACGGTTGTGTAACCATGGAGGTCTAGTGACACCCAACATCGGCTGCGATACGGTGCATTGTGCATGGCTAGCCGCCGGTTCCCTTTCTCGACTTAAGACATTGTCGTGGAAGAAGAAGTGGTAGTAGGCCGAAAGGAACTCATTGTAAGGAGAGGGGCGTGCGAAAGGAGGTTCTGCCTATAAATTCATGTTTTTCTTTTGCCGGGGTGCCGAGGCTAATTTGTTTGCTACCAAAACGAAGGACCAAATCTAAAAGTTGCACACACAAAAATGAGTTCAGATAAAAGCAAGCTACATCTGACAGTGAATGAATTAAGGTGGAAAATTGTCTCTAAGTAAAAAAGTGACTACAGTAGTTAAATCAGGAACCTTGGGTAGGGGCGATGGAGCAGCGATAGTAGGTAATAGCTAGTCTGAGATCGGTTTGGAAAGCTTCGGCCATGTTCTCAAAGTAACCGTGGGTCTGTTTGGTGAGCTTGGCGAGCGTGCCCCAGTAGGACGAAACGCCGCCATGGCCACCGTAGTAGTTTTCGCTGGCGGTGCGCTCCGTCTCGGCCTTGCCGTGCAAGCGCTCTAGCAAGCCCTCGGCCTCGCCCTCGAGGCACTCGAGGAGGTTGAGCTTGTCGCTCTCCGCGAAGTAGCCGTATGCGTACATCCACCTCAGCATCCGCCGGCCTTCGTGGATCTGCCTGTAGGCGTCGATGAGGAAACCGAGCTGTCTGTGCGCCTCGGCGGCGAGGGCGCCCTACTTCGACGTGGTGTGTTACACACTTGATCTTCCAATGGAAGATTGTAAATGCCAGGACAAAACAATAACATTATCAATGAGTGACCAGCGGCAGAGTTAGGGCCTTTGAATCAGCAACACAAGCATACCGAGTTTGGACAAAATAGAGACAATAGTAAGATAGCAAATTTAGATTTAAACGTAGTTTTTAGAGCATCTCAAACGGCAACCCGCAAATTTCGGGAGGCCGTCCTCCAACGCTAGCCGCATATATTTCAAACTTTTTTTCAACAAACCATATGAAATTCATGCAAATTCGACCGGATTTCATATAAACATGGCGGATTTCATACAAACCGGGCGAAAACAGTTACATTTGGGACGAAAACGGAGTCCCGGAGGCATATTTTTTCCCCGTATCTTCCCTATGTCTGGCTATGCTGCTCATCGGAGTGGCAAAGAGGGTGCTTCAGCCGGAGGTTGGTTTTGGTTGCATACTAATTTTTGTTGCAAATCTTATAAAAAGTTGCTAAATGTTGACAACTTTTGATTTTGCCAAATGTCATTGGCAATGCTAAATGTTGGTAGCAAACCAATTAATCTCGACATCCATCATGTTGGCCAAAACAAGGACACATTAGCAGAAAACGGCGTTTGACAACAGTTGACCGTAGTAACATAAAGGACCAAATCTAAAAAGTTGCAAGAAGCAAAGGAGTTCAGATGAAAGCTCTACTACATCTGGCAAAAATTGTCTAGCTCTAACTAAAAAGCAACTACTTGTAGTTAAACCAGGAACCTTGGGTACGTAGGGGCGATGGAGCAGCTAGCCGGCTAGTCGAGATCGGTTTGGAAAGCTTCAGCCATGTTCTCAAAGTAATCGTGGGTCTGTTTGGTGAGCTTTGCGAGCCTGTCGAAGTAGGACGAGACGCCGCCGTCGGCAGCGTAGTACTTTTCGCTGGCGGTGCGCTCCGCCTCGGCCATCTTGTGGAGGCGCTCCAGCGAGCCCTCGGCCTCGCCCTGGAGGCACTCGAGGAGGTTGAGCTTGTCCCTGTCGGCGAAGTAGCCGTAGGCGTAGGTCCACCTGAGCATCCGCCGGCCCTCGAGGATCTGCCTGTACGCGTCAATCAAGAACCCTAGCTGCCTCTGCGCCTCGTCGGCGGTGGCGCCCTCAAGATAGACCTCTCGGGCGCTCTCGAGCTCGAACATGTCCTCGCTGGCCCTTACCCGCGAGTGCTCGTGCGCCACCCACCGCTCGTAGTAATGGATGTACCTGTCGAGGGAGGCCCTGGCGTAGGCCTGGCGGGCGTCGATCTCGTCGACCTCGTAGCGGTTGCAGGTGTGGCCGCCGTGGTAGTCGGCGAGGCAGATCCAGCAGAACTCGTGGCGGCAGGGGTCCCGGCAGGTCATGTGGTTGCAGCCCGTGTTCTTCTCGATGGGGCGCCGGCACTTGGGGCAGAGCTTCGTGTTGGCTATCACCCAGTTGGTGCTCTCCGACTCGGAGCTGTTCTTGGCCGCCCACTCGCGCACCGTGCGGCACGGCACCGGCCGGTGCGACTCCTCAGCGCACACGATGCAGAAGCCGTGGCCGCAGTCGCACACCACGTCAAGCTGCTCGCTCAGGCTTTCCCCGCCGAGGTACTCCATGGCGAGGCCGCACCCGGGCGCGGGGCACCACCTCATGCTCTTGCTCTCCTCCACATACGACCGGAGCGCGAACCCCGCGTACCGCTGCTTGTCCTCCTCGTCGGCGACGTCGTCCACCAGGTCCCGGAGCACGGCCGCCGAGCAGGACGGGTCCGGGCACCGCAGCGACAGGCACCGGGCGCCGTCCTCCACCGCCGCGCGTATGTACCCGCGCCAGCAAACGCGGCAGTACAGGTGGCCGCACCCCGCCGACTTCATCTGGCTTGGAGCGTGATTGTCGAAGCAGAGGTCGCATGTGAGCTTCTTACCCATGCGCTTGCGCTTGGGCTCCGCCACGGCGTCGCCGTCGCTCGGCGGCAGCAGGCCGACGGCGGCGCGGAGGCCCTGCTCGTCAGAGAACCACTTTTCCTGGACCACGAGGGCGCTCCAGTGGCAGTGGCGGAGGACGATGGCCGCGATCGCCGGCGGGACCTGGATGAGGTCGGCGACCCCGGCGATGCAGTCGTCCTGGAGCGCGCGCACGGCGTCCTCGGTGAGGACCTTGTACTTCTTCCTCCTCGCGGCCAGCAGCGTCGCCATGTCGTCGTCCGACTCGAGCTCGATCGGGTCCTCTTCCTCGTCGAAATCGCTGTAGCCCTGGTCGTCGTTGTCGCTCGACGCCATGGCTGGATCTTGGACCTACGTACGAGCGTCTGACCGGGAGATAGATAGATAGATAGAGATACGATTCAATCCGATCTCGTCGACGACGCCGTTATATACTGGCGTCGCTCGGCCCAAGACGCTAGGGTTCAATCCAATCTCCTCGTGTGATAAGCTTCCTAGTTTAAACCGCAGTCGTTTCTTCTTCCAAGGAGATCTTAACAATCTCTCATCTTCCATAACAAGCTAACAAACCAGAGTCGCAGACTGGAACGGTTTCGATTCCTACTCGTATACGGAATCTTTTCTTTTTTCGGGGAACTCGATCGTATACCCAATCGATCTCTATTCTTATTTATTTTTTGAGGGACCTCTATTCTTATTTTAAACGTATAAAAAAATTCTCTAGTCTTATTTTAAACGTAAAAAAAAACTAGCACTACGTACGAGCGGGACACGTGGTCGTCTCCACAAAAAAGAAAAAATAAGAAAAGAAAAGAGGCACAAGTGCTAGCATAGTATTTTTAGGGTTAACGTTGCCGCTTTATTTAAGGGAAATGTATACAGCCGGTGCGCCGGCTGAAACTTGCGCCGGGCGCGCCCACGCATCCAGTAGGGCCCCGCACCGCTGTGCCCCTTTCCCCTTCCTTATCTTCTTCCTCTCCAGATTTTTCCGGCCACAATTAATTCCCCACCCGCCACAAATCCCCACCGGCGCTACCCACCTCTCCCTTTTTTTTAGAGAAAAGGCATACGCCCGACTTTATAAATAAAGCCATAAGGCAGGTCGCAATAACATCGCAGGGAGGTAGCAAGCACCCCAAGCCCCAACAGCGGGCAGAGTACCAAAAGAAAAAGTCTGGTACATGGCACCCACGCCAGTACACGGCACAAAGCCGGAAGAGCGATCATCCAACTACGAGAAAGCCAAGCAGCCAAACAAAAGCCCTTAGTCATCCTGCGCTTGTCTGCATAAAAGAGACGCCGTCATCCGAATTTTGGAAGTCAGCACTGTGAACGCCTCATGGTCGTCGTCCTTAGTCAATGATTTCCACTGCTGCAGGAGAGCACATGATTGAAATAAGCAGTCAGTAGGTTTAGCAGGAAACACGTGCTCAATAGTAAATTTGTTCCTAGTCGTCCAAAGGGACCAACACAGCGCTCCCAAGCCCACCCAAAAGATTCGCCGAGATACGCCTGTTAAATTGTGAGCCAAAGCCCGCAACTCAGCAAAGGAGGCAGGGGCCCAAGAGACATTTAACCAATCCCGAACGCAACTCCAAATGAGCTTAGCCAGGTAACAGTGGAAAAAGATATGTTCGGTGTCCTCAACAGCACCACAAAGAGCACAGAACTGGGAGCCCGGGCCACTTCTCTTACGAATTTGATCAGCCGAGGGCAATCGACGCCGGAAGGCTTGCCACAAGAAGATTTTAATCTTAGGGGGAATGCGAGCCTTCCAGACCTGGGAGAAACGATTAGTGGGCGTGCCCCGAACGAGCTTGGAGTAAAGAGATTTAACAGAGAAACGACCAGAGGTAGACATCGGCCAGATCACCGAGTCCCTAGCCGTCGAGAGCGGTGGGAAGAGGGAAGTAAGACGCTGCCAATCTTCGAACTCTACAGGCGACAAGGAACGCTGGAAGATCAGGTTCCACCCCTGGGAAGCTAACTTAGCAATAGAAATGGCAGGGTCCGAACAATAAGAGAAAAGAGTAGGGAAGGTCACCGGGAGGGGTGAGTCTCCACACCACCAGTCTAACCAAAACCTAATCGAGGAGCCATCTCCAACAAAAAATTTAACGAAGGATTGAAAAATTGGCCTAACTTTGACAAACGACTTCCAGAACTGCGAGCCACCACGCGACATGGCAAACATCGGGCTAGAGGACGGGAAATATTTAGCTTTCAGGATGTCCAGCCATAGGGGCTGGTCCTCAGCACTCATAATCTTCCACCACCACTTAATCAGTGAGCATTGGTTCATGATGGACGTATTAAGGATCCCCAACCCCCCAAGGTTTTTGGGCCTGCACATAAGCTTCCATTTCACGAAGCGATATTTGCGGCGATTGTCCGCCGCATTCCAGTAGAAGGCTCCACGATGTTTATCAAACCCAGCATGAGTCCCAGCTGACAAGAGGTAAAAGCCCATCAAGAACATGGGGAGGGAGGAGAGACATGCATTAATAAGAGCTACTTTACCCGCATTCGTATTATATCTGCCCCACCAGGGAAGGACCCTGTTACCCACTTTAGTGACCACCGGGGCAAAATTCTTAGCATGAAGCACATCCGGGGAGATCGGAAGACCTAAGTATTTGAACGGGAAGGAGCCCAGCTTACAATTAAGAAGGCGAGCCACTCGCATGGCTTCCGATTCATCCACACCCGTAACAACCACTTCACTTTTGGCAAAATTAATCTTAAGTCCCGACATTGCCTCGAAGCAAAGAAGAATAAACTTTAGGTGCGCTAGGCAGGCGTCATTCAGCTCGACCATGATAATAGTGTCGTCCGCGTATTGGAGATGGGTCAGGCCATGGGGTATAAGATGGTTGCTAACAGGAGGGATATGCCCGGAGGTAGCTGCCCTAGATAGCAAACGAGATAATGCATCAGCCACGAAATTGAACAGGATAGGCGAGGCAGGGTCACCCTGCTGCAGGCCCCTACCATTGGCAAAGAACTTGCTAACCTGGCCGTTAACATTAATGGCAGTGTGGCCACCCGAGACCAACTGCATAATTCTATGAACAAGGGGACCCTCGAAGCCTTTGGCCAACAACACTCTACGCAAAAAAGGCCAGCTAACCGAATCATAAGCCTTCTCAAAATCAAGTTTAAGAATTACCGCTTTCGTTTTGCGAATCTTAAGGTCATGAACGATCTCATGCAAGCACAAAATCCCATCTAAAATGAAGCGACCTTTAATGAAAGCCGACTGAAAATGGCTGATGGTGCGATGGGCAATGGGAGACAGGCGCGAAGCCAATCCTTTGGCCGGAAACTTGGCGAAATTATTAATAAGGGCAATTGGCCTAAATTGTGAGATCAATTCCGCGCCCTTGACTTTAGGAATTAAGGTAATGACAGCATAGTTAAGGCGAGAGACATCCACCGTACCCAACCAGAAACCTTGAATAACTTTATAGATGAGATCCCGCAACTGCGGCCAAAATTTTCTAAAGAAAGGGATAGAGAAACCATCAGGCCTGGAAGACGCGTTCATGTTAGCCGAGCTAATCACCTGCCAAATCTCCTCGTCAGATAGGGGAACCATCAGACCCAGGTTTTCGTCCGGCGAGATCATAGAACCAGTATCCCAGAATCCAGAACAAAGACCAACCCCAGGATCAGGCTTAGAACTAAGGAGATTGGAATAGAATCCAACAATGTGTGCCATAATGGTGGGTTTGTCCGAGGTTTTAATGCCATCAATAACCAGGGAGTCAATGAAGCATCTGCGCCGCCTTCCATTCGAAATCGCAAAGAAGTAATCCGTCATCGCATCCCCCTTCAAGGTACAATTAAGGGCCCCTCGTTGGCGCCAGTAAATTTCCGACTGATGGTGAAGCATCAGCAAGGCATCTTCCAGGGCGTAACGAGTGGCCCATTGAGAGGAGGAGAGACCAGATGAATCGGCAGCAAGATCAAGATCCTGGATTTGAGATTCAAGGGAGTCTTTTTCTTTACGGACCTCAGCCGCCGTTTTTCGAGACCACCCCTTAAGGAATTTGCGAAGCTCGTAAGAAAGTTTATGCCAATCATCTAGTGGACCAAAGGAACGTAGAGGAAAAGAAAGAAACATAGAAATCCTAGAACCTAGCATATCATAAAAGCCCTCTACCATAAGCCAAGAAGCATCAAACTAGAAACGGGAGGTTGAGGCGATAGCCAGGATACCCGCGTCAAGGACAAGGGGGACATGGTCAGACCCAACCGCAGGTCTGGCCTTAAGCAGCGCACGGAGAAATAGCGTATCCCATCGAACAGACACAAAAACCCTATCCAGCACCGACCGGACATGGGAGGCTTGATGATTAGACCAGGTGAAACGTGCCCCCACCCTAGGAAGCTCACGAAGGGCGCAGCTGCTAATGAAATCGTTAAAGGCATTGGCGAGAGGCCACGAGAAATTAGTATTGTTCTTGTCGGCCGGAGAGCGAATCAGATTAAAGTCTCCCCCAATAAGAAGAGGGATACTGCAGGCCTCAATCTTGATCGAGAGTTCATCCAAAAAAAGAGGAGCAAGCCACCATGAATTCCCACATCATATTCAGTTGGCGATGATGAACTACGCAGCTCGCCCAAAAGATGCCATGATCAAAAGCAATGAAGTCAAAAACGTCCCGCTTGGAGCCAATCAGGATACCTCCAGAATGACCCGAGGTAGGGAGAAAGTGCCAATCAAATCTACCTATCCCAGCGATCGCAGACAGTTCAGAAGGGGAAAACGATTCCTTAAAAGTTTCGACCAGACCTAAAATGTCAATGTGCTCACCATACACCAAATCATGAATCTGTTCCCGACGCCCCTAGCACCGAAACTACGAACATTCCAGAAAAGAGCTCTCATCTAAAGGAAAGGTTTTGGATACGGAGACTCGATCTGCACGGGGCCACATAAGCCTTAGAACGCTTGGAACGACCGGATTTAACAGGAACGGGGGGACGCTGGCCACAACCAGTAGTTGCATCTACCACACCAGGCTGGCCCTGAACCCCAGCAGGACCAGCACACTTCGTGGCATCCATAGCCTTAGCGATGGAAGCCTGGGCTGCCTCATTTGCCCGAATGACAGAGAGGAGGTGAGAGGAAGAGCCCATCCCTGGGTTATCTGTTGGGGAACGTAGTAATTTCAAAAAAATTCCTACGCACACGCAAGATCATGGTGACGATATAGCAACGAGGGGAGAGTGTTGTCTACGTACCCTTGTAGACCGAAGCGGAAGCATTGACGCAACGTAGAGGAAGTAGTCGTACGTCCTCCCGGTCCGACCGATCCAAGCATCGTTACTCCGGCACCTCTGAGTTCTTGACACACATACAGCTCGATGACGCACCCTCAATCTCCAATCCAGTAGAGGCGCCGAGGGGGAGTTCCACAAGACGACGGCGTGGTGACGATCTTGATGTTCTCTGTCGCAGGCTTCGCTGAGCACCGCCACAATATGACCGAGCTGTAATATCGTGGAGGGGGCACCGACACGGCTAAGGAACGATCAATGATCAACTTGTGTGTCTAGGGTGCCCCCTACCCCGTATATAAAGGAGGGAGGGAGGAGGTGGCCGGCTCAAGGGGGGCGCCATAGGGAGAGGGAAACCTACTCCAAGTAGGTTTCCTCCTTTCCTAATCCAACTTGGAGGGAAGGAAGGAGTACTAGTAGTAGGAAGGAAGAGGGAAGGAGAAAGGAAGGGGCGGCCCCTCCCCAGTCGGATTGGGCTTGGGGCGCGCCCCTCCCTTGCTCCTTCTCCTTCCTTCCACTTGGGCCCAATAAGGCCCATATACTTATCGGGGTTCGGTAACCTCCGAGCTCTAGATATTCCCAAACTCTCCGGAACTTTTCCGTGTCCAAATATATCCGTCCAATATATCAATCTTTATGTCTCGACCATTTCGAGACTCCTCGTCATGTCCGTGATCACATCCGGACTCGAACAACCTTCGTACATCAAAATACATAAACTCATAATATAACCGCCATCGAAACCTTAAGCGTGCGGACCCTACGGTTCGAGAACAATGTAGACATGACCGAGACATGTCTCTGGTCAATAACCAATAGCGGGACCTGGATGTCCATATTGGTTCCTACATATTCTATGAAGATCTTTATCGGTCAAACCGCATAACAACATACTTTGTTCCCTTTGTCATCGGTATGTTACTTACCCGAGATTTGATCGTCGGTATCCAATACCTAGTTCAATCTCGTTACCGGTAAGTCTCTTTACTCGTTCCGTAATACGTCATCTCATAACTAACTCATTAGTTACATGCTTGCAAGGCTTAGGTGATGAGTATTACCGAGAGGGCCCAGAGATACCTCTCCGACAATCGGAGTGACAAAACCTAATCTCGATTTATGCCAACTCAACATGTACCTTCGGAAACACCTGTAGTACTCCTTTATAATCACCCAGTTATGTTGTGACGTTTGGTAGTACCCAAAGTGTTCCTTGTAAACGGAGTTACACAATTCTCATAGTTACTGAGAACATGTATAAGTCATGAAGGAAGCAATAGAGAATACTAAACGATCAAGTGCTAGGCTAACGGATGGGTCATGTCAATCACATCATTCTCCTAATGATGTGATCCCATTAATCAAATGACAACACATGTCTATGGTTAGGAAACATAACCATCTTTGATTAATGAGCTAGTCAAGTAGAGGCATACTAGTGACCATATGTTTGTCTATGTATTCACACATGTATCATGTTTCCGGTTAATACAATTCTAGCATGAATAATAAACATTTATCATGATATGAGGAAATAAATAATAACTTTATTATTGCCTCTAGGGCATATTTCCTTGATCTCCCACTTGCACTAGAGTCAATAATCTAGATTACATAGTAATGATTCTAACACCCATGGAGTCTTGGTGCTGATCATGTTTTGCTCGTGAGAGAGGCTTAGTCAGCGGTGCGCAACATTCAGATCCGTATGTATCTTGCAAATCTCTATGTCTCCCACTTGGACTTGGTCCCGAATGGAATTGAAGCGTCTCTTGATGTGCTTGGTCCTCTTGTGAAATCTGGATTCCTTTGCCAAGGCAATTGCACAAGATTGTCACGAAGATCTTCATTGGTCCCGATGCACTAGGTATGACACCTAGATCGGAAATGAACTCCTTCATCCAGACTCCTTCATTTGCTGCTTCAGAAGCAGCTATGTACTCCGCTTCACATGTAGATCCCGCTACGACGCTTTGTTTAGAACTGCACCAACTCACAGCTCCACCGTTTAATATAAACACGTATCCGGTTTGCGATTTAGAATCGTCCGGATCAGTGTCAAAGCTTGCATCGACGTAACCATTTACGACTAGCTCTTTGTCACCTCCATATACGAGAAACATATCCTTAGTCCTTTTTAGGTATTTCAGATGTTCTTGACCGCTGTCCGATGATCCACCTCGATTACTTTGGTACCTACCGCCAAGCTTATTGGTAAGCATACGTCGGTCTAGTACACAACATTGCATACATGATAGAGCCTATGGTGAAGCATAGGAACACCTTTCATTTTCTCTCTATCTTCTCTCGTGGTCGGGCATTGAGTTTGACTCAACTTCACACCTTGTAGCACGTGCAAGAATCCTTTCTTTGCCGATCCATTTTGAACTTTTTCAAAATTTTGTCAAGGTATGTGCTTTGTGAAAGTCCTATTAAGCGCCTTGATCTATCTCTATAGATCTTGATGCCCAATATGTAAGCAGCTTCACGGAGGTCTTTCATTGAAAAACTTTTATTCAAGTATCCCTTTATGGTATCCAGAAATTCTATATCATTTCCAATCAATAATATGTCATCAACATATAAAACTAGAAATGCTACAGAGCTCCCACTCACTTTCTTGTAAATACTGAGCTTCTCCAAAAGTCTCAGATAAAACCATATGCTTTGATCACATGTCAAAGCGTTTATTCCAACTCGAGATGCTTGCACCAGTCCATAAATGGAGCGCTGGAGCTTGCACACTTTGTTAGCACCTTTTGGATCAACAAAACCTTGAGCTGCATCATATACAACTCTTCTTCTAGAAATCCATTCAAGAATGCGTCTTGACATCCATTTGCCAAATTTCATAATCATGAAATGCAGCAATAGCTAACATGATTCGGACAGACTTAAGCATCGCTACGGTGAGAAAGTCTCATCGTAGTCAACCCCTTGAACTTGTCGAAAACCTTTCGCAAGAAGTCGAGCTTTGTAGACGATGAACATTACCATCGCGTCAGTCTTCTTCTTAAAGATCCATTTATTCTCAATGGCTTGTCGATCATTGGGCAAGTCAACCAAAGTCCATACTTTGTTTTCATACATGGATCCCATCTCGATTTCATGGCCTCTAGCCATTTTATGGAATCTGGGCTCATCATCGCTTCCTCATAGTTCGTGAGGTTCATCATGGTCAAGTAACATGACTTCGAGAATAGGATTACCGTACCACACTGGTGCGGATCTTACTCGTAGACGTCACGAGGTTCAAGAGAAACTTGATCCAAGTTTCATGATCAATATCATTAGCTTCCTCACTAATTGGTGTAGTTGTCACAGAACCGGTTCTTGTGATGAACTACCTTCCAATAAGGGAGTAGATCTGATTATCTCATCAAGTTCTACTTTCCTCCCACTCACTTCTTTCGAGAGAAACTCCTTCTCTAGAAAGGATCCAAATTTAGCAACGAAAATCTTGCCCTCAGATCTGTGATAGAAGGTGTACCCAATAGTCTCCTTTGGGTATCCTATGAAGACACATTTCTCCGATTTGGGTTCGAGCTTATCTGGTTGAAGTTTCTTCACATAAGCATCGCAGCCCCAAACTTTAAGAAACGACAACTTTGTTTTCTTGCCAAACCATAGTTCATAAGGCGTCGTCTCAACGGATTTTGATGGTGCCCTATTTAACGTGAATGCGGCCGTCTCTAAAGCATAACCCCAAAACGATAGCGGTAAATCGGTAAGAGACATCATAGATCGCACCATATCAAGTAAAGTACGATTCTGACGCTCGAACACACCATTTCGTTGTGGTGTTCCAGGTGGCGTGAGTTGCGAAACTATTCCGCATTGTTTCAAATGTAAACCAAACTCGTAACTCAAATATTCTCCTCCACGATCAGATCGCAGAAACTTTATTTTCTTGTTACGATGATTTTCTACTTCACTCTGAAATTCTTTGAACTTTTCAAATGTTTCAGACTTGTGCTTCATCAAGTAGATATACCCATATCTGCTCAAATCATCTGTGACGGTGAGAAAATAATGATATCCGCCACGAGCCTCAACATTCATCGGGCCACATACATCTGTATGTATGATTTCCAACAAATCTGTTGCTCCCTCCATAGATCCGGAGAACGGTGTTTTGGTCATCTTGCCCATGAGGCATGGTTCGCAAGTACCAAGTGATTCATAATCAAGTGATTCCAGAAGTCCATCAGTATGGAGTTTCTTCATGCGTTTTACACCGATATGACCTAAACGGCAGAGCGACAAATATGTTGCACTATCATTATCAACTCTGCATCTTTTGGCTTCAACATTATGAATATGTGTATCACTACTATCGAGATTCAATAAAAATAGACCACTCTTCAAGGGTGCATGACCATAAAAGATATTACTCATATAAATAGAACAACCATTATTCTCGATTTAAATGAATAACCGCCTCGCATCAAACAAGATCCAAATATAATGTTCATGCTCAACGCAGCACCAAATAACAATTATTCAGGTCTAAAACTAATCCCGATGGTAGATGTAGAGGTAGCGTGCCGATCGCGATCACATCGACTTTGGAACCATTTCCCACGCCGCGATCGTCACCTCGTCCTTAGCTAATCTTTGCTTAATCCGTAGCCCTGTTTGAGTTGCAAATGTTAGCAAGCAGAACCAAGATCAAATACCAAGTGCTATGCGAGCATTAGTAAGGTACACATCAATAACATGTATATCACATATACCTTTTTCACTTTGCCATCCTTCTTATCCATAAAATACTTGGGGCAGTTCCACTTCCAAATGTCCATCGCTTGCAAGAGAAGCACTCGATTTCAGGCTTAGGTCCGGACTTGGGTTTCTTCTCTTGAGCAGCAACTTGTTTGTTGTTCTTTTGAAGTTCCTTCTTCTTCCCTTTGCCCTTCTTCTTGAAACTAGTGGTCTTGTTGACCATCAACACTTGATGCTCCTTCTTGATTTCTACCTCCATGCCAAAGATCGCATAAAGAGCTCGGGAATAGTCTTGTTCATCCCTTGCATATTATAGTTCATCACAAAGCTCTTGTAGCTTGGTGGCGTGATTGGAGAATTTCATCAATGACGCTATCATCGGAAGATTAACTCCCGCTTGAATCAAGTGATTATTATACCCGCACATTTTGAGTATATGCTCCTTGTGAACTGTTCTCCTCCATCTTGCAGCTATAGAACTTATTGGAGACTTCATATCTCTCAATCCGGGCATTTGCTTGAAATATTAACTTCAACTCTGGAACATCTCATATGCTCCATGACGCTCAAAACGTCGTTGAAGACCCGGTTCTAAGCCGTAAAGCATGGCACATCGAACTATAGAGTAGTCATCGCTTTGCTCGCCAGACGTTCTTAACGCCGTCGGTTACATCGGCAGCGAGTCCGGCACCAGCGGTGCTTCTAGGACGTAACTCTTACGTGCAGCAATGAGGATAATCCTCGAGTTACGGACCCAAATCCGTGTAATTGCTACCATCATCTTTCAACTTTGCTTTCTCAAGGAACGATTAAAATTCAACGGAACAACAAAGACGAGCCATCTATCTACAAACAAACATAGACAAGCAAAATACTATCGGTACTAAGTTCATGATAAATTTAAGTTCAATTAATCATATTACTAAAGAACTCCCACTTAGCAGACATCTCTAGTCATCTAAGTGATCACGTGATCCAAATCAACTAAACCATGTCCGATCATCACGTGAGATGGAGTAGTTTCAATGGTGAACATCTCTATGTTGATCATATCTACTATATGATTCACGCTTGACCTTTCGGTCTCCGTGTTCCGAGGCCATATCTGTATATGCTAGGCTCGTCAAGTATAACTGAGTATTCCGCGTGTGCAACTGTTTTGCACCGTTGTATTTGAATGTAGAGCCTATCACACCCAATCATCACGTGGTGTCTCAAAGACGAAGAACTTTCGCAGCGGTGCATACTCGTGGAGAACACTTCTTGATAATTAGTGAGAGATCATCTTAAAATGCTACCGTCAATCAAAGCAAGATAAGATGCATAAAGGATAAACATCACATGCAATCAATATAAGTGATATGATATGGCCATCATCATCTTGTGCTTGTGATCTCCATCTCCAAGCAATCGTCGTGATCACCATCGCCACCGCGCCGACACCTTGATCTCCATCGTAGCATCGTTTTCGTTACGCCATCTATTGCTTCTACGACTATCGCTACCGCTTAGTGATAAAGTAAAGCAATTACAGATGCTTGCATTTCATACAATAAAGCGACAACCATATGGCTCCTGCCGATTGCCGATAACTTTGGTTACAAAACATGATCATCTCATACAATAAAATATAGCATCACGCCTTGGCCATATCACATCACAACATGCCTGCAAAAACAAGTTAGACGTCCTCTACTTTGTTGTTGCAAATTTTACGTGGCTGCTACGGGCTTAGCAAGAACCGTTCTTACCTACGCATCAAAACCACAACGATAGTTTGTCAAATAGACTCCGTTTAACCTTCACAAGGACGGGCGTAGCCACACTCGGTTCAACTAAAGTTGAGAAACAGACACCCGCTAGTCACCTGTGTGCAAAGCACGGCGGTAAAACCAGTCTCGCAAGCGTCACGTAATGTCGGTCCGGGCGCTTCATCCAACAATACCGCTGAACCAAAGTATGACATGCTGGTAGGCAGTATGACTTATATCGTCCACAACTCACTTGTGTTCCACTCGTGCATATAACATCAACGCATAAAAACCTAGGCTCGGATGCCACCGTTGGGGAACGTAGTAATTTCAAAAAATTTCCTACGCACACGCAAGATCATGGTGATGATATAGCAATGAGGGGAGAGTGTTGTCTATGTACCCTCGTAGACCGAAGCGGAAGCGTTGACGCAACGTAGAGGAAGTAGTCGTACGTCCTCCCGGTCCGACCGATCCAAGCACCGTTACTCCGGCACCTCCGAGTTCTTGACACACGTACAACTCGATGACGCACCCTCGATCTCCAATCCAATAGAGGCGCCGAGGGGAGTTCCACAAGACGACGGCATGGTGACGATCTTGATGTTCTCTGTCGCAGGCTTCTCCTAAGCACCGCTACAATATGACCGAGGTGTAATATCGTGGAGGGGGGCACCGCACACGGCTAAGGAACGATCAATGATCAACTTGTGTGTCCTAGGGTGCCCCCCTACCCCATATAAAGGAGGGAGGGAGGAGGTGGCCGGCCCAAGGGGGGCGCACCATAGGGAGAGGGAAACCTACTCCAAGTAGGTTTCCCCTCCTTTTTCCTAATCCAACTTGGAGGGGGAAGGAAGGAGTACTAGTAGTAGGAAGGAAGAGGGGGAAGGAGAAAGGAGGGGGCCGCCCCTCCCCAGTCGGATTGGGCTTGGGGCGCCTCCCTTGCTCCTTCTCCTTCCTTCCACTTGGGCCCAATAAGGCCCATATACTTACCGGGGTTCGGTAACCTCCCGAGCTCAGATATTCCCAAACTCTCCGGAACTTTTCCGGTGTCCAAATATATCCGTCCAATATATCAATCTTTATGTCTCGACCATTTCGAGACTCCTCGTCATGTCCGTGATCACATCCGGACTCGAACAACCTTCGTACATCAAAATACATAAACTCATAATATAACCGTCATCGAAACCTTGCGTGCGGACCCTACGGTTCGAGAACAATGTAGACATGACCGAGACATGTCTCTGGTCAATAACCAATAGCGGGACCTGGATGTCCATATTGGTTCCTACATATTCTATGAAGATCTTTATCGGTCAAACCGCATAACAACATACTTTGTTCCCTTTGTCATCGGTATGTTACTTACCTGAGATTTGATCATCGGTATCCAATACCTAGTTCAATCTCGTTACCGGTAAGTCTCTTTACTCGTTCCGTAATACGTCATCTCATGACTAACTCATTAGTTACATGCTTGCAAGGCTTAGGTGATGAGTATTACCGAGAGGGCCCAGAGATACCTCTCCGACAATCGGACTGACAAAACCTAATCTCGATTTATGCCAACTCAACATGTACCTTCGGAAACACCTGTAGTACTCCTTATAATCACCCAGTTACGTTGTGACGTTTGGTAGTACCCAAAGTGTTCCTCCGGTAAACAGGAGTTACACAATTCTCATAGTTACAGGAACATGTATAAGTCATGAAGGAAGCAATAGCAGAATACTAAACGATCAAGTGCTAGGCTAACGGGATGGGTCATGTCAATCACATCATTCTCCTAATGATGTGATCCCATTTAATCAAATGACAACACATGTCTATGGTTAGGAAACATAACCATCTTTGATTAATGAGCTAGTCAAGTAGAGGCATACTAGTGACCATATGTTTGTCTATGTATTCACACATGTATCATGTTTCCGGTTAATACAATTCTAGCATGAATAATAAACATTTATCATGATATGAGGAAATAAATAATAACTTTATTATTGCCTCTAGGGCATATTTCCTTCATTATCAACCACCCCAATATCCGACATAATATGCAACAAATGGTCGTCTGATAAAGCAGGTAAAACTAGGCAAATCAGGGAAGTAGGAAGAGATTGAGGGGCAGACGAACCTGCAGGAGGAAGGTCCGTAGCCGCAGCATGACGCTCCGCACGCTCCGCCACAGAGACACAAGAATCCCGCACACGCCGACCCTTCCACGCTGTCGTGGATTTGTCACGGCAGATGTCCTAGTGTGAGGACTTAGTCGTGGAGCCATCGCTACGGGTTTACTTGTAGGGGTTTAAAGCGGACACAAAGACACGAGGGTTTATACTAGTTCGGCCCCTTCGATGAAGGTAAAAGCCTACGTCTAGTTGTGATGGAATTGATGTAGACTCGATGGCTAGGGAGCAAATAAGCCGCCTATGCTCGAGCTGTTGTTGTCTGTCTGAACCGCCGCTGGTCGCCCCTTATATACACAGTGACGCCTGTCGGTTTGAGAATCCCAACCGTTCATACTGTATCCCGGTTGGTATCTCTCTATTCCTAACTTACAATACAAGTCATACATCAGGCTAGTCACGGCTACCAGGTTAAACCGACTATAGGCCTTGGGCCTTTTCATAGCTACACCTCTAGCAGAGCTAACCCGGCCCAATCATCGGCCGGTTTACACCTAGCAATAATATCCCCAACATTAGGCCCCAGATTGATTTGAACTGGTTCATGTCGATCCTTGATAAAACCTGCATCTCGGATATCTTCTTGTGTAGTAGATCGTCACTGGTCATCATTGTAAACCGGCATGACATCATCGCTCCCGGTCATTATAAACCGGCCTGACGTCATCTTGAAGCTTATCTTTTATAGCGCCTTCTTTAATGACCGTCCCTGGATTCACGCGTTTGACCTAGTTTTCTTGCCTTATAAATAAGACCGAAGGGTCATTCGGTTTCTCCTTCGCTCCCTCTTCGTCTTCTTCCTTGCGCCATCGCCTCCAGAGTCCGTCGTGCCGCCATCGACCTTTTTTTCGTCGATGGCCGCTGCATCAACCTGTTCGACCAGAATACGGCGACCTTCGCATTAACTCCTTTCGCTTCCGTAAATCCTTTATCCTTTGTTTAACTGCTCATCATCTTTAGATCTGTTCTAGGGTTCAAGCTTCGTTCGTGTTCTTCATATGCTTTCACCTTTCTATCCTCTCGAGCGGCATTATGATCCCTGTTTTGTACTAAACGAAGATCCGTGCGCATTCCGCGCTTTCTCATCTAAATCCCATAGCTCTCTCACATATACATATGCATACCTTATGGTGCGCTTCTCGCTTCTTCTTTACTTTCATGGCGCCTTTCTGCTTTTAAAGCTCACGCTTGATCCATGATAAACATGAACTCTTGTGAAACTTGTTTCATCGATTTCTCTGAAGCCGTAATTAGGCGGTTTAACTCACCATAGAACCAGGAAAAATTGCTAAACCGCATCAAGACACCATTAGCCCTCGTGTTGAACCGCCGATATATGTCCGACACCATACCGTATTGAATGGTTCATCGGATCATCTTCCGGTTTGTCATATCTTGGATCAATTACTCAGTAATGAGTATTTTCTCAAACCGATTTTTCTCCTTGTAGACCTCATGATGGCCAAACAGTGTATGAGTGCAACTGGGTCCTTCCCGCTCTCGAGACGAATCGAACGAAGCTAGTGTCCATTGGCGCTTTGATAACCGTAACACCATCCATTGAGGGTTCCGGTGAGGAATGTCCTCCACTCCTCGTGAAGGTGAAGTCATAGTTTTCGCAGATCACTTATTCCGGGTTTTAAACCGCCTGGTCAAAGTTCTACCGGACGTAATGGCCAACTTTCAACTACGCCCCCAAGATATCGGCCCCAATTGTTACTAACTTGTGTCATTTCCAAGTCTGTCAAGCTTATCTCCAAGAGGAGCCTTCGTCGAGTTATTCCGGGATCTTTTCCACCTAAACCGCTGCATCAATTCACCGATGGCCCCAACATTGAAGTTGGGCGGTATGGCTATCCGAAGAGGAAAGAGATAACTTATCCCCACGTGAAGCTCCACTCTCACCCCAAAGAATGGAATGCAACTTGGTTCTCTGCAGAGACACCTCCTCAAGGTGAAAATCCTTTACTGGTTTTCGCCAGAGCGGCTCAAGAACACACATCCTTTCCGCAACGATTGACCGCAAAGAGAGAAGTAGATACGCCCCAACTGTCCAAGCTCCGCCTTTATGGCCAACGGTTTGACTGGAATCGATCCGCACGCTGCTGGTTATCTTGGGGCATACCGCTTTGAGCCGGCGTTCGGTTTGATGTGTCAAGATACCGCAAGGTCGATGACCCACTCCGACACACCAAATTAGAATTGTCTCAAGACGGTTACGATTGATGAGGAAAATCTTTGAACGAACCGAGCACCTCTCGTGCCCAAACCGCTTGGCTCCATCGCACCTCAACGCTCCTCCGCGGTAAGCTCCTCGATTGTGCCATCATTAATTTTTTGCCATTACCTTCATACTTGCAATTCTCAATTATTTCCGATCCAGGTGATGATCCATTCTCGAGCAAGAAGCTCGCAAGACAAAGCGGATAAGGCTGGGCGGCAAAACCGCCCAAAACGAAAGTTGTCAAGAAGCTCGCTCATAAGAGGAAAACCACGGCTTGCTCGATCCGCCATCGATGACGATGTGGGTAATCCGAACTTGACTCTCTTGGCTTGTTTTTACACGCCTTATTGATGACGATGCTTGTCGATGACGCTGAAGCCAAAGAACGCTGGATTTGCCGAGGTAACCATTCTTTCTTCCGATTCAACAAGCTTACCTTCCCAAAAATTCCGCCGGGCAAACCGGAAAGTTAACTTTTCTCATCCTCTTGCTCACTTGGATCCCAAACTTCTTATGAAGACGCAGCAGACGAGGTTCGCCAGACAACCCAAGCATAGTGGACAGGTAGTTACTTCCGCGGTTTATCAACAGCCCGGCTCGAAGCGCCGCACCGAGGTTTCCAACCATTTTATTACCTTGAATTCCAAAGCGGTTTATTCCGTCAACCTCTTAATCCGTCCGACCGATTATCGTGTCACTCATTCATCCATCCTCCGCTAATCGTCACCACTCAACCGCCGCCATCGAAAATAGCTGTCGGGTAAGTCATCATGACCACATACTTGTCAATTTCTTCTGTAATGTACGTGTCTTATTTTGTTTCTTCAGGACCAAACCGAAACCCAGTAAAAAAGCTCGTTTGGAAAAAACCACTGAGGAAGCTGCCACCTCCGATCATGAGCAGGCACCGGATCATGACAATGTTGCTTTTGAAGATATTCCGAACAATCCCCCGGTTCAAGAAGATGTGACTCAGAGAGAGGCCTACAGATGCTTCAATGTCTGTTGATCCTCCTGCCAGCACCATCCAGTCTGAAAAACCTCATAGTCCTGCCAAAGCCACTGTGCCTGCTCAGTCCGTCGAATCAAAAGACGACGACGTGGTAATTACTGGAATAGGCCACTCTGAACCGGCAATGCTGCTACCTTAACCCGGCAGACATCGTGAAAGAGGACTCGCTTTTAAGAAAGGAAAATGGAATGTAGAGCTGGAAACATATGCCGCTATGAGCGCCCAAGACCTTCATTCCGGATACTTAAACCGCTTTACAAAGAGCCGTGACTATGAAGTCGGCTTGGTGGCGATGAGAGACAAGTTTGAGGTAACGCCCTTTCTTAAATATCAAGATAGTAATCCTCGTAGCCCCCAAGGGCCGGTTTGCAATCTGTGATCAAACTGGCACTTTGATAACTTTCTCTGATGGACTGTTGCAATTTTCCCTCATAACCACCAAGGCCGGTTTATGTATGCAAACCTAAACCGGTATTCCAAAAACTGCGTAGCAATGCTGTAGTAAAATGAAATAGCCATTAGCCCCCAAGTGCCGAGTTAAATACGTGTATTGAACTTGGGACTTTCCATGTATTAGTTAGCAGAAAAAATTGAAGGTACATTAGCCCCCAAGTGTCAAGCATATAACGATGTTGTGTGGTTGAGACTTGCACTTTAATTGCTGGCTGATTATGCTATGAACATGCAGGCTGATGTAGCGATCAAGGATGACCGGATTGCCGAATTACGGGCAGTATTGGAGACCCAACAGGCCGAGACAGACAAGGCCAAGAAAGAACTGACGATTGCTCTGGCTGCTGTAGAAGAAACGAAGGACAAAAGGAAGAAAGAACAGGCTGTCTGGGCCACTGAAAAGGCCAACTTGCTCAAGCGGGCGGAAAATGCTGAAGCCGCCCTTAAACCGGTGGTAGATGATCTGACAGCCGTGAAGCGACAAGTGCATTCTATGACAGCAGCCATCTTCGGTATGCCCCTTGTAAATAAATGTAATTTACTTGTCCTGTATCTCCAGCACTCCGGTTTAAAAACTGTCCTGTTTATGAAATGCAGGCACACGCGTTGGGCACTTGGGGAATGACGTGCAGAAGAAACTAAAAGCTGTGTACACCTTAGTAGAACAGCTATATACCGGAGCCCAACGTGTGATTACCACAATGTCACACAACAACCCGGCGCCGTCCTTGATCCAAGACACCTTGAACCGGCTATCCATCCTACCTTCCCGGATTGAGGAGGTGAAGAAGTCGGCTGCATTTAACCGGAGCCATCAACGCCTCGATCCGGGCCAAAGCCCGGTGCCGGATTTTGATCCAAATGGAAGCAGCCGGGGCTATCGGTGTGAAGGAAGATGGCTCGGACTTTAATGAAGAGGACTTGCGTGCAATAAACCGTGCAGTACGCCCACTTGCTTGTCAATTGGCGGAAGAAGCCGACTTGGAGCACTATCAAGCCCAATACAATGATCAGAACAAGCGTGTGTCCGCTCCAACTTTTGAGCCGGAAAATTTAATCCCTCCAATCCGTAAGCACACTTACGCTCCTGACATTGAACCGTCAACTTTGATTCATGAAGAAGCTGTTTTTCAAGCGCTGATGGGCATCGACTGGACTTCTGTGGATTTCCAGCCAATGGGTAGAGAAGAGGATGCTGAAGCGGGGAGGACGAAGAACAGTCTTGAACCGGTAGCCGGTTTAGAAAACAATGATCATTTGGGCAATCGTGTTGCTTTTGTAATAGTTTTAGCTAAACTTTGTTGCTGGGTATGCCTTCGCATCGAGTGAACTTTGTGTGATTCGCAGTTCCTCGCAATCAAAAGATAAAACCGGCGGCGGTGAGACCGCCCCACCGTTTATGGCATCCAATATGTCTTTATGTATTGAAAATTTAATGAGTATTTGATACAAATACCGCCATATCTCGGGCATAAAGCTGATGTAACCAATCTTGAAGCGGAGGCTTTCTTGTTAAAACCATAACCGCCTTTGGGAGGCAATAACCTCCATATAGGCGTCTTGAATGAGCACTAGCCCCAAGTTTTTCCATAAAGACGAACCGGAAAAAATGGTAAACCGGAAAGAAATGAAAACTTTGATAACACCAGATCGTGCACTATCAGCTTGTTCTTGACGGCTAAACCGAAAAATGTTCATTATGTTGGAAACACGACAAAAATCAAATACCAAATATGGCAACAAAGGCAATAACTCTTTGTAAAAAGGAGAGCTGCTTGGAGCTGGTCGATGGCATTACCATGGTCGATGCTACCAAGCCCCTCAAGGTGTAGCGATGGTGCTAGTCAGCCAGTCCCCAAAGACTCGTGGCGAGTACGCCGCCAAGTGGCGTGACATTGGTTCGGGTTCACCAAGCCCCAAGTGGCGCTGGCCCTAGTGGCCGACCAAGAGGCGTGACGGTTCAGACGTGACCGTGTCCCCAATGATCTAGTGGCTTTACGCCTATCAAGAGGTGTAGCATCGGTTCGGATACGACCAAGCCCCCAAGTGATAAATATAATTGTCAAGGGTAAACCGAGGCCGCTTTGAAAAACAGAAAACACTCCGTGTAACCACGCATGAGAAGAAAGACAGAGACCCCGCTTTGATCGAGGCCCTGGTTTTATTATATCGAAGATAATATATACATTGTCATGCTATGTACATAAACCGAGCCGATGACTCATGTGTAATAAGGTCAAGATGAGCTATATTCCACGGCTCGTTGGTCTCCTCCTCGATGTACGTGAGTCTTTACGCCTCGAATATCAACCAGATAATAGGAACCGTTGTGCAGATTCTTGCTGACCACAAAGGGCCCTTCCCAAGGTGGGGATAGCTTGTGCAGGTTCGTCTGGTCTTGGATGAGACGCAGTACCAAATCGCCTTCCTGAAAAGCTCTGGTTTTGATCCGGCGGCTGTGATAACGACGAAGGTCTTGCTGGTAAATTGCTGATCGAGCGGCTGCCATATCACGCTCCTCATCCAACAGGTCCAAAGCGTCCTGTCGCGCCGCTTCATTGTCCGCTTCAACATAAGCCGCTACACGGGGCGAGTCGTGCCGAATATCATCGGGGAGAATCGCTTCGCCCATAAACCATGAAAAAGGCGTGTAACGATGAGACCGGTTTGGCGTAGTATTGATACTCCATAGCACCGATGGGAGCTCTTCAACCCAGCACCTGGCGCCCTTTGTAATGGGACCGAAGTCGCGGTTTGATGCCTCGCAAGATTTCGATTAGCACGCTCGCCTGCCCGTTGGATCGGGTGCGCCATCGACGATACGCAAGCGGATATGCTCGCGTTCACAAAATTCTTTCATAGCTCCCTTGGACAGATTGGTGCCATTGTCGTGATGATCTTGTGTGGAAAGCCAAACCGAAAATCACCTTTTTAATGAAGCGCACCGCTGTTGCCGATCACACTTATCGACAGTTCGCTTCAATCCACTTGGTGAACTTGTCCACCGCCACCAACAGATGGGTCTTCTTATCTTTGGATCTCTTAAAAGGCCCGACCATATCCAGCCCCCACGCCGCAAATGGCCATGTTATCGGGATCATCCTCAACTCCTCTGTTTAAGATATGGGCACGCTCGAGAATTTTCGACACCCATCGCAGTGCTTGACCAAATCCTCCGTGATCAAGATGAGCCGTTAACCAAGAGAATCCATGACGGAATGCCTTCGCCACTGTGGACTTTGAACCGGCATGGTGCCCGCAATCCCTTCATGGATTTCTCGTAAAATTTCGCCACCTTCCTCGGGGGAAACACAGCGTTGAAACGCCTCAAACGCCGCGATGATGCAACTCACCATTGATAATCGTCATGGACTTGAGCGCGGGTTACCTGCTCGCCGTAACCTCATCGTTCGTAATTCTCCTCGAGTCATATATGCAAGATAAGGCACCGCCCAATCCGGAATAGCGTGTAATGCTGCCACCAACGGGCCTCCGGTCGGGAATTGCCAAACCGCTTCACTGTGGAGCCGAACCGACGGTTTGTGCAAGATGTCGAGGAAGACATTAGGGGAACCGTTTACGCCGAGAACCCAGCGGCTTAAAGCGTCTCGCCGCCGTTCTTCCGCGATCCACATGATCTACTTGATATCCCTTGAAGCACCTCGCAATATTATCCACCTCTCGCCGATATGCAGCCATGAGGGGTCCTTAGAATCCCAAGTGCGAGATACTTGCTGCGCCACTGTGTCCGAAGTCACCAAAACACTTGACCCGCTCAAGTTCATTTCCTTAGCCATCCGGAGACCATGGAGTAAAGCTTCAGACTCAGCTGCATTATTAGTATAAGGGAACATTAGACGGAGAACGTATAAAACTTATCACCTCGTGGGGAAGTTAACACGACTCGATTTCGAGCCTTCCAACCGCTCGACCCATCAAGTGGATAGTCCAAGATGTATGATCCGGCTTCTCCTCCGGTGCTTGTAACTCCGTCCAATCATTAATGAAATCAACAAGCGCCAGGATTTCACCGCTGCCGGCGTGGCATATATTTGAGCCCGTGCGGCCCAAGCTCGATGGCCCATTTTGCAATCCGGCCAGTCGCCTCCCGGTTTTGTATGATATCACCCAAGGGAGCTGAACTAACCACTGTAATAGGATGCCCTTGGAAATATTGTTTCAGCTTCCGGCTGGCCATAAAAACACCATAGACTAACTTCTGCCAATGCGGATATCTCTGTTTAGATTCAATGAGTACCTCACTGATATAATAAACCGGCCGTTGAACCGGATATTCCTTTCCTGCCTCCTTACGCTCAACCACAATGGCTACGCTCACCGCTCGCGCATTGGCTGCCACATATAAGAACAACGGTTCGTTGTCAACTGGAGCTGCAAGGACAGGCGGATTGGCCAATTGCCGCTTAGGTCCTCGAAAGCGTCGTCGCACTGACTCTGCATTTAACCGATCGATCTGTCTTCCTCAAAGATTCGGTATAAAGGAATAGCCTTCTCCAAGTCGGCTAATAAACCGCTCGGCGCCGCAATCCGCCTCGCCAAGCGCTGAACGTCGTTGATACACTTTGGTTTAGCCAAGGAGGTGATCGCTTTAATTTTCTCCGGATTGGCTTCTATTCCTCTGTTGGACACCAGGAACCCCAATAATTTGCCAGCCGGGACACCAAAAACACACTTGGCCGGATTAAGCATCATCTTATAAATACGCAGGTTGTCGAAGGTCTCCTTCAAATCGCCCACCGCGTCTCTTCGTCTTGATTTCACCACAATGTCATCCACATAGGCATGCACATTGCGCCAACTGTGTATGCAAACAGTTCTCGCACACACCGCCGATACGTGGCTTGGGCGCTCTTGAGCCCGAAGGCATAGATACATAGCGAAGGCTCCAAAGGGAGTTATAAACGCCGTTTTCTCCGGTCCTGATCGCCATCTTGATTTGATGATATCAGAGTACGCGCCCAAGAAACTTAAACGCCACATCCTGCCGTGGCATCGATAATCTGATCAATGCGGGAAGAGCAAAAGGATCCGCCGGACAAGCTTTGTTAATATCCGTAGTCCACACACACGCCAGTGCCGTTTTTCTTAAGGACTAGCACCGGATTAGCGAGCCACTCGATGAAACACCTCGATGATAAAACCAGCCGCGAAGCTTTGGCTACTTTTCTCCAATGGCCTTTGCGCCTTTCCTCATTAAACCGGGCGGAGGAACTGTTTCACCGGTTTATACTTAGGATCCACATTAAGTGTGTGCTCGGCGAGTTCCTCAGACACCGCATGTCGAAGGCTTCCATGCAAAATGTCCGGTTCTCACGGATGAACTCGATGAGCGCGCCTTCCTATTTGGGATCCAGTTGGCACCGATGGTGAATTGCTTAGATGAATCGCCTGCACGAAGTCAACAAGCTTGGTTTCAGCCACGATTTGAATTTCAGATCGACTCATGCTCCGTAGTAGGCTTCTTCAGAGGGTCATATCCGCCGGATCAACATTATCCTTATAAAACTTCAACTCCTTCAGAGTACGCACGCTTCACAAGAAGTCGATCTCCTTCCTCACATTCCAAAGCGACTCGGCGACTTCCGTGCACCGTTATTGTTCCTTTGTAACCCGGCATTTTAAGCTGCAAGTAGATATAACAAGGTCGCGCCATGAACTTGGCATAAGCCGGCCGCCCAAACAGGGCATGATACGGGCTCCGAATTTTTACCACTTCAAAGGTTAGCTTTTCAGACCGAGAATCATGCTCGTCTCCAAAGGCCACATCCAAGGCTATCTTGCCAATGGGATAGGCAGATTTGCCTGGTACTACACCATGGAACACCGTGTTGGATGGTCTGAGATCTTTATCTGTGAGACCCATGCGACGGAAAGTGTCATAATACAATATATTGATGCTGCTTCCTCCATCCATAAGCACCTTAGTAAACTTATAGCCCCCAACTTGGGGGTCCACCACCAAAGCCTAGTGACCCGGATTATCAACCCGGGGATGGTCCTCTCGCCCATATGATCGGCTGTTCGACCAACGAAATACCGTGGCACAGCCGGTTCAACAGAATTTATCGCCTGCTTGTGAAGCTTCCTATCCCGCTTGTCCAAACTGGTTGTGAAAACATGATATTGCCCGCCGCTCAACCGCTTTGGCTGGCTCGATAGCTCGATCTGCTGCTGCTTCTTGGCTACCTTGATGGTTCCGGTTGTTGAAATTGCTCGTTGTGCCTCGAACCGAAGTCTCCCTTGACCCGCCCATGAAAACCGGAACTGAACCGCCACGATCCTTGATCATATCGGAAAGCATCGAGTTTTGAACGCTTGCATAATAGAACAGTCTTCCAAAGATGATTCGATGGGTTTTCTTTCGTCCGTGTTTTGGACAGGCTGATTCAGCAAGTAATTCAAACGACCGCACCAAAGATTTGGACCCCGATTCGCTTTGTTTCTACGCGCGGGCCTCGTCTCCGCGCATTAGTGTTAGCTACAAAATCATCGCCTTTGCGCTTGCCCGAGCTTCCATGACCTGCCGGTTTGACATGTCGCTGCTTGAGTTGCCATTCTTCTTTCCCTTCCTCGCTTCGTCATCATCTACCTCGGGATCCTTGGTATCGTCTCGAATCGGCATATTTCACCAAAGCGGTCATGAGGGTTCTGTAGATTGCGTAACCGCTTCATACGCCTACCTTCAGCTTTCAGAGGCTCAAACCGCGCTTGCTTTCTAGCGTGATGATCGCCGAGTCGGCGTTGATCCGTCAGAGGAATGTAAAATCTCGAGATACACGCGCATCCAACGGGTTGTGGACTCCTTCTTCTCGAACGCAAGCCGCCAAGTCCACTATAGACTTGGCTGTTTACATGTATCTTTGAAATTCGATAACCGGGCCCAGAATCGACCCCATGAATCGATCGAATTGGGCGGCGGGCTTTTCAACCAAGCACGGGCCGTGCCTCCATCATCATGGTGAAGTACTTTGCACATGCCGCTTCATCAACGCCAAGCATCTCCATGGCCATCTCAGAACTCTCAACCCACGCCGAGGGGATAAATCAAAGATAATTCGGCACCTTACGCGGGCCCTTAAAATCCTTAGGCAACGCGACGTTATGCGAAAGCGGGGTTAAACAGGCACTCCCAAAGCGGAGGAGACTCGATCTGCGTGAAGGAGGTAGGGCGAACCGGCGTGTGCTGAACCGCATCACCAGGCCGCCAACTCGGCCTCCCCGCGAGCCGGCCCGATCTACCACCTCCCGAGCATTACGAAGCGCCGCCTATCGGGTTGTTGCCTCGGCCGCTTCTCGGTCCCGCGCTACATTTGACAGGCCGGTTCATCCATGCGCCATGTAGCTCGGCTTTGACGGGTGTAGAGTGAATCCGATCGCGCTATATGAATATGCCTCCGCTGGGTTAGTGCAGTCCGAGAAGCTCCTTAACCCGGCGTGTCTCAATTGCTTGTGGGGAATCTCCTTCGACTGGGATTGCCTCCAGCCGTGCCGCAGCCGCAACAAGGTTGTCCATAGGGTTAGAGTAATGCCCCGAGGCGCTCAGACGGCGGAGGCATCACCGTATTCTGCTGCATGGGGTTCCATCTCGGCGTGGCTGGACCGCCGCCCCGCTCCCCGGGCGCTTCGATCCGTTTACCTCCTGGCTGGGCGGGTTCTTTGGTCCGCCCGTGTCCGAAAAGAGGTTTCTAGGGTCAAATCCGATGGCGGCGCGATCTGTATTTCCGCCTTAACACCTCTCGCGACGCCTCGGTCGAGCATGAGTCTCAAGCTTATGATCTAAAGCGCCCGCTCGAGGCCATGCGCTCCTTTTCGCCGCTAGATCCGCTTTGGCTGCGTGATTCGCTCTCACCTTTGCAATCTCGTGATTATGAGCCTCTTGATCGCCGGATTATCCTCCGCCATGAGTGCTGCCGGTGCATCAAACAGATCCGACAAAACTTGAACCGGCGGACGACCGAGCCTTCGCCCGCCTGCCGCTGCTGAACCGGAAAGTATCGCTGCTGCGGTCGATTTAAAGGTTTGCGACCTGCGCGCACGGCCATGAATACGCCGATCCGGTTCAGCTGGCTCGGGGTCCGAATCTCGCCACCGTCGGAACAGCTCCCCGATCATACCATCCTCGCAGCTGGTACAATGACTCGCTCTCCTGCTGAAGATTCATCGCCGGAATAAACGACGGTCTCGCCACCGTACTCGAACCGCATCATACTCCCTCCATGGGTAACTCCGACGAAGACGTGTTTTGCGGCCGGTTTAGCCGGGCTGGTTGCGCGGCTGAGCCGTCTCGACGATGTCGGTGCCGACGTCGGCTCGGGCCCTCCGATCTTGCCGATGAACACGTGTATATCGCCAAGGGGACCCGTATCCATACTCAATTGAATCGGCCTCGACCCCATCCGTATTGTCGATGTAGATGCGGCCACGACGACTCTTAGTCATCCGCCCACGACGTAGCCTTCGAGTCCTTTGAGCTTGCCCTCCAAGATCGCCAAACCATCGCGGCGATAGCCCCACGGGGCGCCAACCGTCGTGGATTTGTCACGGCAGATGTCCTAGTGTGAGGACTTAGTCGTGGAGCCATCGCTACGGGTTTACTTGTAGGGGTTTAAAGCGACACAAAGACACGAGGGTTTATACTAGTTCGCCCTTCGATGAAGGTAAAAGCCCACGCCTAGTTGTGATGGAATTGATGTAGACTCGATGGCTAGGAGCAAATAAGCTTCGCCTAGGCTCGAGCTGTTGTTGTTCTCGTCTTCGAACCGCCGGTCGCCCCTTATATACACAGTGACGCCTTGTCGGTTTGGAGAATCCCAACCGGTTCATACTCGTATCCCGGTTGGTATCTCTCTATTCCTAACTTACAATACAAGTCATACATCAGGCTAGTCACGGCTACCAGGTTAAACCGACTATAGGCCTTGGGCCTTTTCATAGCTACACCTCTAGCAGAGCTAACCCGGCCCAATCATCGGCCGGTTTACACCTAGCAATAATATCCCCAACACACGCCGTGGACGCTGGAGAACGCAGCACTAGCGAGCCCCTAACCGGCGTCTCCGTGCCTGGGCCAGACCCCGAGGCTGAAGGAAATATGCCCTAGAGGCAATAATAAAGTTATTATTTATTTCCTTATTTCATGATAAATGTTTATCATTCATGCTAGAATTGTATTAACCGGAAACATGATACATGTGTGAATGTATAAACAAACAAGATGTCACTAGTATGCCTCTACTAGACTAGCTTGTTAATCAAAGATGGTCATGTTTCCAGACCATGAACAAAGAGTTGTTATTTGATTAACAAGGTCACATCATTAGTAGAATGATCTGATTGACATGGCCCATTCCATTAGCTTAGCACACGATCGCTTAGTATGTTGCTACCGCTTTTATCCATGACTTATACATGTTCATGTAACTATGAGATTATGCAACTCCTGCTTACGGAGGAACACTTTGGTGCTACCAAACGTCACAACGAATCGGGTGATTATAAAGGAGTACTACAGGTGTCTCCAAAGGCAGATGTTGGGTTGGCGATTTCGAGATTAGGTTTTGTCACTCCGATTGCTCTGGAGAGGTATCTCTGGGCCCTCTCGGTAATGCACATCACGAAGCCTTGCAAGCACTACAACTAATGAGTTAGTTGTGAGATGATGTATTACTTGAACGAGTAAAGAGACTTGCCGGTAACGAGATTGAACTAGGTATTGATACCGACGATCGAATCTCGGGCAAGTAACATACCGATGACAAAGGAACAACGATGTTGTTATGCGGTCCGACCGATAAAGATCTTCAGAGAATATGTAGGAACCAATATGGGCATCCAGGTCCCGCTGTTGGTTATTGACCGTGAATAGTTCTAGGTCATGTCTACATTGTTCTTGAACCGTAGGGTCCGCACGCTTAAGGTTTCGATGATGCTTATTATGAGTTTATGAGTTTTGATGTACCAAGAAGTTCGAGTCCCGGATGTGATCACGACATGACGAGGAGTCTCGGAATGGTCGAGACATAATGATTGATATATTGAAGCCTATGTTTGGAGTTCGAATGGTTCCAAGTGAAAACGGAATTTACCGAAAACCGGAGGTTACCGGAACCCGGGGTAAATGGGCCTCGGTGGGCCTCGAGGAGAAGAGGAGGCCGGCCAGAGGTGGCCGGCGCCTCTTCCCCCAAAGTCCAATAGGACAAGGAGGGGGGGGCGCCTCTCTCCTCTCCCTCCCCCAAACCTAATCCAACTAGGAAGGGGGAGTCCTACTCCCTGAGGAGTAGGACTCCTCCCGCGCGCCTCTAGCTAGGCCGGCCGGCCTCCCTCCTCCTTTATATCACGGGGCAGGGGGCACCCTAGACACACAAGTTTGATCTTTGATCGTTCTTAGCCGTGTGCGGTGCCCCCTCCACCATATTCCACCTCGGTCATACCGTCGCAAGCTTAGGCGAAGCCCCGCGCCGTGAAACATCAAGATCGCCACCACGCCGTCAGGTCGACGGAACTCTCCTCGACACTCGGCTGGATCGAGTACGAGGGACGCCATCGAGCTGTACGTGTGTCAAGAACTCGGGGCGCCGAGTAACGGCGCCGGATCGGTCGGATCGCGAGGAGAACGCACGACTACTTCATCTACGTTGTGATCGCTTCGCTTCGGGTCACGAGGGTACGAGACAACACTCTCCCTCTCGTTGCTATACATCACCATGATCTTGCGTGTGCGAGGAAATTTTTGAAATTACTACGCTCCCCAACAAAGGGTATCGAGCCTAGGTTTTATGGTTTGATGTTTTGCACGAGTAGAACACAAGTGAGTTGTGGGCGATACAAGTCATACTACCTACCAGCATGTCATACTTTGGTTCAGCGGTATTGTGAGATGAAGCGCCCGACCGACATTACGCCAGACGCTTACGCGAGACTGGTTTCACCGCCACGAGCACTCGCTGCTTAAAGGTGACTGGCGGGTGTCTGCTCTCTCACTTTAGTTGAACCGAAAGTGGCTACGCCCGTCCTTGAGAAGGTTAAACGGAGTCTATTTGACAAAGTATCGCTGTGGTTTTGATGCGAGGTGAGACTGGTTCTTGCTTAAGCCCGTAGCAGCCACGTAAAATTTGCAACAACAAAGTAGAGGACGCCTAACTTGTTTTTGCAGGGCATGTTGTGATGTGATATGGTCAAGACGTGATGCTATATTTTATTGTATGAGATGATCATGTTTTGTAACCGGTTATCGGCAATCGGTGGAGCCATATGGTTGTCGCTTATTGTATGCAATGCAATCGCTTGTAATGCTTTACTTTATCACTAAGCGGTAGCGATAGTCGAGAAGCATAAGTTTGGCGAGACGACAACGATGCTACGATGGAGATCAAGGTGTCGCGCCGGTGACGATGGTGATCATGGTGGTGCTGCAAGATGGAGATCATGAAGCACAAGATGATGATGACCATATCATATCACTTATATTGATTTGCATGTGATGTTTATCCTTTATGCATCTTATCTTGCTTTGATTGACGGTAGCATTATAAGATGATCTCTCACTAAATTATCAAGAAGTGTTCTCCCAGTATGCACCGCTGCCAAAGTTCGTCGTGCCTGCACACCACGTGATGATCGGTGTGATAAGCTCTACGTCCATCTACAACGGGTGCAAGCCAGTTTTGCACACGCAGAATACTCGGTTATACTTGACGAGCCTAGCATATGCAGATATGGCCTCGAACACGGAGACCGAAAGGTCGAGCGTGAATCATATAGTAGATATGATCAACATAAGATGTTCACCATTGAAAACTACTCCATTTCACGTGATGATCGGTTATGGTTTAGTTGATTTGGATCACGTGATCACTTAGATGACTAGAGAGATGTCTTTCTAAGTGGGAGTTCTTAAGTAATATGATTAATTGAACTTAAATTTATCATGAACTTAGTACCGATAGTATCTTGCTTGTTTATGTTTGATTGTAGATAGATGGCTCGTCTTTGTTGTTCCGTTGAATTTTAATGCGTTCCTTGAGAAAGCAAAGTTGAAAGATGATGGTAGCAATTACACGGATCGGGTCCGTAACTTGAGGATCATCCTCATTGCTGCACGTAAGAGTTACGCCCCGATGCACCGCTAGGTGCCAGTGCTCGCTGCTAATGCAACCGCGAGATGTTATGAACGTCCGCGAGCAAAGCGATGACTACTCTATAGTTCAATGTGCCATGCTTTACGGCTTAGAACCGGGACTTCAACGACGTTTTGAACGCCATGGAGCATATGAGATGTTCCAGAGTTGAAGTTAATATTCCAACAGTAATGCCCGGATTGAGAGATATGAAGTCTCCAATAAGTTCTATAGCTGCAAGATGGAGGAGAATAGTTCGTTAGTGAGCATATACTCGTAATGTCCGGGTACTACAATCACTTGACAATTGGGAGTTAATCTTCCGGATGATTGTGTCATTGATAGAATTCTTCAATCACGCCACCAAGCTACAAAGGCTTCGTGATGAACTATAATATGCAAGGGTTAGTAAAGACTATACCGAGCTCTTCGCAATGCTAAAGGCTGCGGAGGTAGAAATCAAGAAGGAGCATCAAGTGTTGATGGTCAATAAGACCACTAGTTTCAAGAAGAAAGGCAAAGGGAAGAAAAAGGAACTTCAAGAAGAACAGCAAGCAAGTTGCTGCTCAGAGAAGAAACCCAAGTCTGGACCTAAGCCTGAAATCGAGTGCTTCTATCGCAAGCGATCGACATCGGAAGCGGAACTGCCCCAAGTATTTGGCGGATAAGAAGGATGGCAAGGTGAACAAAGGTATATGTGATATACATGTTATTGATGTGTACCTTACTAGAGCTCGTAGTAGCACTGGTATTTGATACTGGTTCATTGCTAATATTTGCAACTCAAACAGGACTACGGATTGCTTAACTCGCAAAGGACGAGGTGACGATGCGCTGGGAAATGGTTCCAAAGTCGATGTGATCGCGGTCGGCACGCTACCTCTACATCTACCTTCGGATTAGTTTTAGACCTAAATAATTGTTATTTGGTGCCTGCGTTGAGCATGAACATTATATCTGGATCTTGTTTGATGCGAGACGGTTATTCATTTAAATCGAGAGAATAATGGTTGTTCTATTTATATGAGTAATATCTTTTATGGTCATGCACCCTTGAGGAGTGGTCTATTTTGATGAATCTCGATAGTAGTGATACACATATTCATAATGTTGAAACCAAAAGATGCAGAGTTGATAATGATAGTGCAACTTATTTGTGGCATCGCCGCTTAGGTCATATCGGTGTAAAGCGCATGAAGAAACTCCATACTGATGGACTTTTGGAGTCACTTGATTATGAATCACTTGGCACTTGCGAACCGTGCCTCATGGGCAAGATGACTAAAACCCCGTTCTCCCAGACTATGGAGAGAGCAACAGATTTGTTGGAAATCATACATACATGATGTATGTGGTCCGATGAATGTTGAGGCTCGTGGCGGATATCGTTATTTTCTCACCTTCACAGATGACTTAAGCAGATATGGGTATATCTACTTAATGAAACATAAGTCCAAACATTTGAAAAGTTCAAAGAATTTCAGAGTGAAGTTGAAAATCATCGTAACAAGAAAATTAAATTTCTACGATCCGATCGTGGAGGTGAATATTTGAGTTACGAGTTTGGTCTACATTTGAAACAATGCGGAATAGTTTCAGCAACTCACGCCACCCGAACACCACAACGTAATGGTGTGTCCGAACGTCAGAATCGTACTTTACTAGATATGGTGCGATCTATGATGTCTCTTACAGATTTACCGCTATCGCTTTGGGGTTATGCTCTAGAGACGGCCGATTCACATTGAATAGAACACCGTCGAAAACTGCTGAGACGACACCTTATGAACTATGGTTTAGCAAGAAACCAAAGTTGTCGTTTCTTAAAGTTTGGGGATGCGATGCTTATGTGAAAAGCTTCAACCCGATAAGCTCGAACCCAAATCGAGAAATGTGTCTTCATAGGATACCCAAAGGAGACATTGGGTACACCTTCTATCACAGATCCGAAGGCAAGATATTCGTTGTTAAGAATGGATCCTTTCTAGAGAAGGAGTTTCTCTCGAAAGAAGTGAGTGGGAGGAAAGTGGAACTTGATGAGGTAATAGTACCTTCTCCCTTACTTGAAAGTAGTTCATCGCAGAAACCGGTTTCTGAGACATCTACACCAAGTAGTGAGGAAGTTGATGATGTTGATCATGAAACTTCAGATCAAGTTACTACAAAACCTCGAGATCAACCAGAGTAAGATCCGCACTGAGTGGTACGGTAATCCTGTTCGAAATCATGCTACTAGATCATGATGAACCTACGAACTATGAAGAAGCGATGGTGAGCCCAGATTCGCAAAATGGCTTGAGGCCATGAAATCTGAGATGGGATCCATGTATGAAAACAAAGTATGGACTTTGGTTGACTTGCCCGAGGGTCGGCAAGCAATAGAAAACAAGTGGATCTTCAAGAAGAAGACCGACACGACGGTAATGTTATCGTTATAAAGCTCGACTTGTCGCAAGGGTTTTCGACAAGTTCAAGGGATTGACTACGATGAGACCTTCTCACCAGAAGCGATGCTTAAGTCTGTCCGAATCATGTTAGCAATTGCCGCATTTTATGATTATGAAATTTGGCAAATGGATGTAAAACTGCATTCTGAATGGATTTCGGAAGAAGAGTTGTATATGATGCAACCGAGAAGGTTTTATCGATCCAAAGGAGCTAACAAAGTGTGCAAGCTCCAGCGATCCATCTATGGACTGGTGCAAGCATCTCGAGTTGGAATAAACGCTTTGATAGTGTGATCAAAGCATTTGGGTTTGTCTGCACTTTTGGAGAAGCTCAGATTTACAAGAAAGTGAGTGGGAGCTCAGAGCATTTCGATATTATATGTAGATGACATATTGCTGATCGGAAATGATATAGAATTTCTGGATAGCATAAAGGGATACTTGAATAAGAGTTTTTCAATGAAAGACCTCGGTGAAGCTGCTTACATATTGGGCATTAAGATCTATAGAGATAGATCAAGACGCTTAATTGGACTTTCACAAAGCACATACCTTGACAAGATTTTGAAGAAGTTCAAAATGGATCAAGCAAAGAAAGGGTTCTTGCCTGTGTTGCAAGGTGTGAAGTTGAGTAAGACTCAATGCCCGACCACTGCAGAAGATAGAGAGAACCGACGGCCCCAACACAGAATTAGGCGGTATGGCTATCCAGAAGAGGAAGGAGATCACCTATCCTCACGTCAAACTCCACACTCACCCCAAAGAATGGAATGCCACTTGGTTCTACTGCAAAGATACTTCTCCTGAAGGTGAAAATCCTTTACCTGGCTTTCGTCCAGAGCGGCTAAGCAATACTCATCCCTTTCCTCAAAGATTGACTGCCAAGGAGAGAAACAAATATGCCCCATAACTGTCCAAGCTCCGAGCCTTTATGGCCAACGGTTTGACTGGGATTGATCTTGCACGCTGCTGGTTATCTTGGGGCATACTGCCTTTGAGCCGGCGTTCCGGTTTGATGTGCCAGTATACCGGCAGCGTCGATGACCCACTCCGACACACCAAACTGGAACTGTCTGAAGATGAAGTTACGGATTCAGTAAGGAGAATGCTGAATGAACCGGAGCATCTCTGTGCTCAAACCGGCTTAGCTCCTTACTGCGCCACCAACGCTCCACCTGCGGGTAAGTGTCTGACTGTGTCATCATAAAAACCCGTTATTACTTTCATATGTCCAACTCTCAATTATTTCTGATCCAGGGCGATAATCCGCTTTGGAGCAAGAAACTTTCTCAAGACAAAGCGACAAAGCTGGGCGGCAAATCGCCCAAAACAAAAGTTGTCAAGAAGTCCGCCCACAAGAGGAAGACTATCGCTTAAATTCTGATCCGCCATTGATGATGATGTGGGTAATCCGGAACTTGATTCTCTTGGCTTGTTTTTACACGCCTTATTGATGACGATGCTTGTCGATGACGTGTTGAAGCCGACAACGCAGGATTTGCCGAGGTAACCATTCTCTCTCCGATTCAACAAATTTGCCTTCTCCAAAATTTCGCGGGCAAACCGGAAAGTTAACTTTTCTCACCCTCTTGCTTACTTGGATCCCAAACTTCTTATGAAGACACAAAGAACATGAAGCTCGCGACAACCCGCAAGACGGCCGGATGTAGTTACCTCTGCCGGTTTACCAAACAGCCCGGCTCGAAAACGCCGCACCGAGGTTTCCAACCTTTTTATTGCCTTAAATTCCAAAGCGGGTTTATTCCGTCAACCTCTTAATCCGTCCGACTCCGATTATCAGGTCACTTCCCATTCATCCTCTGGCGAATCGTCAGCCACTCAGCTACCACCGTTGAAGATAGCCGCCGGGTAAGTCAAAATGGCTATATGCTTTTCGATTTCTTCTGTAATGTATATGCCTTGTTCCTGAATCTTTGTTTCTTCAGAACCAAACCGAAACCCAACAAGAAGGCTCGCTTGATAAAACAGTTGAAGAGGTTGCCGCCTCAGATCATGAGCAGGCGCCGGACCTCGAAAACGTTGCCTCTGAAGATATTCCAAATGACCCTCCGATTCAAGAGGAGGTTATTCCTGAAGAGAGGCCTGTCAACCCTTCAATCTCTGCTGATCCACCTGCCAGCACTGTCCGGTTTGAAAAGCCTCGCAGCCCTACTGAAACAGCCGTGCCCACCCGATCCGTCGAGTCGAAAGACGATGACGTTGTGATTACTGGCATGGGCCGTTCTGAACCGGGGAATCCTGCAACCTTAACCCGACATATTGTGAAAGAGGATTCTTCAACTTTGAACAAAGGAAAGTGGGCTGTCGAGCTGGAAACATATGCCGCTTTGAGCGCCCAAGACCTTCATTCCGGATATCTGAACCGCTTACAAAGAGCCGTGATTATGAAGTGGCTTGGTGAAACTAATGAGAGACAAGTTTGAGGTAACACTCCTTTCCTTATTACCAGTATAGTAGTCCTTGTAGCCCCCAAGGGCCGGTTTGTAATCTTTGATCAAACTGGGATTTGATAATTGTCTTTGATAGATTTTGCAATCTTCCCTCATAACCACCAGGGCCGGTTTAACGATGCATACTTAAACCGGTACTCCAAAAAACTTTCCTGACAACACATTAGTAGAATCAAATAGCCATTAGCCCCCAAGTGCCGAGTTGAATACTCGTATTGAGCTTGGGACTTTGCCATGTATTAGCAGTAAAAAGATTGAAGGTACATTAGCCCCCAAGTGTCAAGCATATAACTGTGTTGTGTGGTTGAGACTTTAACTTGAATTGTTGGCTGATCATACTATCAATGCGCAGGCTGAGGTGAAAATCAAGGATGATCGGATTGCCGATTTATAGGCGGCTTTGAAAACCCAGCAGGCCGAAACAGAGAAGGCAAAGAAAGAGTTAACCAGTGCCTTGACCGCTGCTGAGCAGGTGAAGGAAAGCTTGAAGAAAGAACAGGCAGCCTAGGCCACTGAAAAGGCCAATTTGCTCAAACGGGCAGAAAATGCTGAAGCTGCCCTTAAACCGTGGTGGATGATCGACAACCGTGAAGCGGCAAGTGCATTCTATGACCGCAGCCATCTTCGTAAGCTCCTCGTGAATAAGTGTGATATGTTATTCCTGCTGCATCTTTACTCCGGTTTAAAACTATCCTGTTATTGTATGCGTGCACACGTGTTGGGCACTTGGGAAATGACGGCGGAAGAAATCAAGGCTGTCTATACTTTAGTTGAGCAGCTATATACCGGAGCCCAGCAGCGTTATCACCACAATGTCACATAACAATCCAGCGCCGTCCTCGATTCAAGACACTCGAACCGGCTATCCATCCTTCCTTCCCGGATTGAAGAGGTGAAGAAATCTCACGCACTAACCGAGCCATCAACGCCTTGATCCGAGCCAAGGCATGGGTACCGGATTTTGATCCCGTGGAAGCAGCTCAAGGCTATCCCAGCGTGAAAGAAGATGGCTCGGACTTCAGCGAAGAGGACTTATGGCGATAAACCGCGGCGGTACGCCCGCTGGCTTGTCAATTGGTCAAGAAGCCGATTTGGAGCACTATCAAGCCCAATATAATGAGCGAGAACAAGCGTGTGTCCGCCTAACCTTTGAACCGAAAACTTGATCCTCCATCCGTAAGCATACTTACGCACCCGACATTGAACCGTCGTCTTTGATTCACGAAGAGGCTGTTTTCCAAGCGCTAATGGGAATCGACTGGACTACTGTGGATTTCCAGCCGATGGGTAGAGATGAGGATGCTAAAGCGGCGGAAGATGAAGAACAGTCTTAAACCGGTAGCCGGTTTAAACAACTGTCGTGGGCTGTTTACCCAAAAAACAATGATCTCATTTGGGCACTGTGTTGCCTTGTAATAGCCTTAGTCAAAACTTGCTGCCTGGATATGCCTTCGTGCATAGATGAAACTTTTGTTTGATTCATACTCCCTGCAACCGAAAAATTGAACCTCGGCGGCGGTGACACCACCAGCCGGTTTATGGCATCCAATATATATGCGTATCGAAAATCAATTAGTATGTGATACAAATACCTTCAGATCTGGCATGAAGTCTGGCGTAGCTAATCTTGAAGCGGAGGCTTTTAAAACTATGACCGTCTGGGAGACAATAACTCCCATATAGTCGCGGCTGAATCAGCACAAGCCCCGTGTTACTCCATGAGGATGAACCGAAGAAGGTAAACCGGCAGATAAAAACTTCGTGTAATACTAAATCGCGCCCCGCCGGTTTGTTATCGACAGCTAAACCGGATAAAAATATTCGTCGGGTTGAAAAACGCAACAAAAATCGAATACCAATTACGTGAAAATATGGCAACAAAGGCAATAACTCTTTGCAAAAGTAAAGCTTCATGGAGCTGGTCAGATGGCATTACCATGGTCAGACGCAACCAAGCCCCCCGAAGGCGTAGCGATGGTGCTAGTCGGCCAGGTCCCCAAAAGACTCTTGGCGAGTACGCCGGCCAAGTGGCATGACATTGGTTCGGGTTCGACCAAGCCCCAAATGACGCGCTGGCCCTATTGGCCGACCAAGAGGCGTGACCGGTTCAGACGTGACCGTGTCCCCAAATGATCTGGTGGCTTTCGCCTATCAAGAGGTGTTGCATTGGTTCGGACACGACCAAGCCCCCAAGTGATAAATATAACTATCAAGGGTAAACCGAGGCCGCTTTAAAAATGTAAACACTCCATGTAACCACACATGAGAAGAAAGACAGAGACCCGCTTTAGCCGAGGCTCCGATTTTTATTATATCGAAGATAATATATACATTGTCATGCTATGTACATAAACCGAGCCGATGACTCAAGTGTAGTAAGGTCAAGATGAGCTATATTCCACGGCCTATTGGTCTCCTCCCCGATGTACGTGAGTCTTTACGCCTCGAATATCAACCGAAAGTAGGAACCGTTGTGTAGATTCTGTCGACCACAAAGGGTCCTTCCCAAGGCGGGATAGCTTGTGCATATCTCGTGCGGTCTTGATGAGACGAAGCACCAAATCTCCTTCCTGAAAGGTTCTGGTCTTAACCCAGCGGCTGTGATAACGACGAAGATCTTGTTGGTAAATCGCCGAACGAGCGGCTGCCAGATCACGCTCCTCATCTAATAGGTCCAAAGTGTCCTGTCGCGCCACCTCGTTGTCCGCTTCAACATAAGCCGCTACATGAGGCGAATCGTGTCTGATATCACTGGGGAGAACTGCCTCTGCTCCATAAACCATGAAGAAAGGTGTATATCCAGAGATCGATTTGGCGAGTATTGATACTCCATAGCACCGATGGGAGCTCTTCAACCCAAAGATCTGGTGTTCTCTCAGAACGGAACCGAAGTCGGGTTTGATGCCTCGTAAGATTTCTTGATTAGCACGCTCGCCTGCCCGTTGGGTGGGGATGCGCTACGGATGACACGTCAAGCGGATATGCTCATGTTCACGTAACTCTTTCATAGCCCCTTGGACAGATTAGTACCATTGTCGAGAATGATACTGTAGAAAGCCAAACCGAAAATCACCTTTTTGATGAATCGCACCATTGTTGCCGCATCACACTTGGCCGACTGTGTTCCGCTTCAACCCACTTGGTGAACTTGTCCACTGCCACCAACAGGTGGGTCTTCTTATCTTTGGATCGTTTAAAGGGTCCAACCATATCCAGCCCCCAGGTCGAAAACGGCCACGTTATTGGGATCATCCTCAGTTCTTGAGCCGGTATATGAGCACGCCTTGAAAACTTCTGACATCCATCACACCGTTTAACCAAATCCTCCGCATCAGCATGGGCAGTCAACCAGTAAAATCCATGACGGAACGCCTTCGCCACCAGGGACTTTGAACCGGCGTGATGTCTACAATCCCCTTCATGGATTTCCCTTAAAATTTCACAGCCTTCCTAAGGAGAAACACAGCGCTGAAACGCCCCTGACACACTGCAATGATGTAACTCACCATTAAGAACCGTCATAGATTTGGAGCGCCAGGTTATCTATCTGGCCAGAACCTCATCGTCTGGCAACTCCCCTCGAGTCATATACGCAAGGTAAGGAATCGTCCAATCCGGAATAGCATGTAATGCTGCCACCAACTGAGCCTCCGGATCGGGAATAGCCAAACCGCTTCACCGGGGAGCTGAACCGACGGGTTGTGCAAGACGCCCGAAAAGACATTAGGTGGAACCGGTTTACGTTGAGAACCCAACCGCTTAAAGCGTCTCGCCGCTTCTTCTTCCGGCGATCCACATGATCCACTTGATAGCCCTTGAAGCAACCTGCGATATTATCCACTTCCGACGATATGCGGCCATGAGGGGCCCTTAGAATCCCAAGTGCGAAACTTGCCGAGCCACCGGTCCGAATCACCAAAGCACTTAACCCGCTTAAGTTCATCTCCTTAGCCATCCGGAGACCATGGAGCAAGGCTTCAGACTCAGCTGCATTATTAGTACAAGGAACATTAAACGGAGAACGAATAAAACTTATCACCTCGTGGGGAAGTTAAACGACTCCAGCCCCGAGCCTTCCAATTGCTCGATCCGTCAAAATGAATAGTCCAAGATGTGTGATCGGCTTCTCCTCCGGTGCTTGTAACTCGTCCTACCATTAATGAAATCAACAAGTGCTTGTGACTTCACTGCAGGCGCTGTGTATACTTTAGCCCATGCGCCCAAGCTCGATGGCCCATTTTGCAATCCGCGATCGCCTCCGGTTCTATATGATGTCACCCAAGGAGCTGAACTAACCATCGTAATAGGATGCCCTTGGAAATATTGTTTCAGTTTCGGCTGGCCATAAAAACACCATAGACTAGCTTCGCCAATGCGGATATCTCGCTAGACTCAATAAGCACCTCATCGATATAATAAACCGCCGTTGAACCGATGCTCCTTGCCTGCCTCCTTGCGTTCTACCACAATGGCTACGCCATCGCCGAGCATTGGCTGCCACATATAACAACAGCGGTTCCTTGTCAACCGAGCCGCAAGAACAAAGCGGGTTGGCCAATTGCCGCATTAGATCCTCCAAGGTTTCATCAGCAGCTGGACCTGCATAAAATTATCCGCCTTCCTCAAAGATTCGGTATAAGGGAATGGCCTTCTCTCCGAGGCGGCCGATAAACCGCTCAACGCAGCAATCAGCCCGCCGGCGTTGAACATCGTTGATACACTTCGTTTAGCCAAGGAAGTGATGGCTTTAATTTTCTCCGGATTAGCCTCAATTCCTCTGTTAGACACCGGAACCCCAATAACTTGCCACCGGAACACCAAAACGCACTTGGCCGGATTAAGCATCATCTTATAAATGCGCAAGTTGTGAAGGTTTCCTTCAAATCTTCCACCGATGTCTCCTTTGTCTTGATTTCACCACAATGTCATCTACATAAGCATGCACATTGCGGCCAATCTGTATGCAAGCAATTGCTGACACACCGCCGATAAGTAGCCTGGGCACTCTTGAGCCCAAAAGGCATAGATACATAGCAGAAGGCTCCAAAGGGAGTTATAAACGCCGTCTTCTCCTGGTCCTTAACCGCCATTTTGATCTGATGATATCCAGAGTACGCGTCCAAAAAACTTAAGCGCTCACATCCTACTGTGGCATCAATAATCTGATCGATGCGGGGGAGAGCAAAAGGATCCGCTGGACAAGCCTTGTTAAGATCTGTGTAGTCCACACACATACGCCAGGTGCTGTTTTTCTTAAGGACCAGCACCGGATTAGCAAGCCACTCTGGATGAAACACCTCAATGATAAAGCCAGCCGCCAGAAGCCTGGCTACTTCTTCCCCAATGGCCTTGCGCCTCTCTTCATTAAACCGGCGGAGGAACTGTTTCACCGGTTTATACTTAGGATCCACATTAAGTGTGTGCTCAGCGAGTTCCCTCGGTACACCTGGCATGTCAGATGGCTTCCATGCAAAGATATCCCGATTCTCACGGATGAACTCGATGAGCGCGCCTTCCTATTTGGGATCCAGGTTGGCACTGACAGTGAACTGCTTGGACGAATCGCCTGGCACAAAGTCAACAAGCTTGGTCTCAGCTGCCGATTTAAACTTCAGATCCGATTCATGCTCTGTAGTGGGTTTCTTTAAAGGGGTCATATCTGCCGGATCAACATTGTCCTTATAGAACTTCAACTCCTCCGTGGCACAGACCGCCTCTGCATAAGCTGCATCGCCTTCCTCACATTCCAAAGCGACTCGGCGGCTTCCATGCACTGTTATCGTTCCTTTGTAACCCGGCATTTTGAGCTGTAAGTAAATATAACAAGGTCGTGCCATGAACTTAGCATAAGCTGGTCGTCCAAACAAGGCATGATATGGGCTCCGGATTTTTACCACCTCCAAAGTTAACTTTTCGGACCGGGAATCGTGCTCGTCTCCAAAGGCCACATCCAGGGCTATCTTACCAACAGGATAAGCAGATTTGCCTGGTACTACACCATGGAACACCGTATTGGACGGACGGAGATCCTTGTCTGTGAGACCCATGCGACGGAAAGTTTCATAGTACAATATATTGATACTGCTTCCTCCATCCATAAGCACCTTAGTAAACTTATAGCCCCCCACCTGAGGGTCTACCACCAATGCCAGCTGACCCGGATTATCAACCCGGGGGGGATGGTCCTCTCTGCTCCACACGATTGGCTGCTCGACCAGCAAGAAATACCGCATGGCAAAGCCGGTTCAACAGAGAGTTTATCGCCCGTTTGTGAAGCTTCCGATCCCGCTTGTCCAAACTGGTTGTAAAACATGATATCGCCCACCATTCAACCGCTTTGGTTGGCTCGATAGCTTGATCTGCTGCTGCTGCTGCCGCCACTGGTCATCGGCTATGGTGATTGCCTTGACTAGGCCCCGAACCGAAGTCTCCGTCTGACCCGCCCATGGAAACCGGATCCGGAACCTCCCCGACCCTGGTCATACCGAACGCGTTGGAGTTCTTGAACTCCTGCATAATATAACAGTCTTTCCAGAGATGGTTCAACGGGACTCCTTCGTCCCATGCTTGGGGCAAGGCTGATTCAACAAATAATTCAAACGACTTGTATTAGGATTTGGACCCCGATTCGCTTTTGCCTCTGCGCTGAGCCTCATCTGCGCAGATTAGTGTTGGCTACGAACCGGATTGCCATCAGCTTTGCGCTTGCCCCCGCTTTCCATGACCCGCCGGTTTGAAATTCTGCCCTTGAGTTGCCGTTCTTCTTTCCTTCCTCGCTTCATCATCGCCCGCTTCAGATCCTTGGTACCGTCTCGAATCGGCATATTTTACCAAAGCGGCATGAGGGTTCCCATATCATTGCGTAACCGCTTCATACGCCCCAGCTTCAATTTCAAAGGCTCAAACCGCAGTTGCCTTCTAATGTTATGATCGCCGAGTCGGCATTGATCTGGTCGAGGAGTGCAAAATCTCGGACACACGGCGCACTCCAACGGGTTGTTGACTCCCCTTCTTCTCGAACACAAGCCGCCGTGTCTACTATGGACTTGGGCTGCTTACATGTATCTTTGAAATTTAGATAAAACGGGCCCGTGAATCAACCCCATGAACCGATAGAATTGGGCGGCAAGCTTTTTAACCAAGCACGGCTGTGCCCTCCATCATCATGGTGAAGTACTTTGCACACGCGGCTTCATCAACATCTAGCATCTCCATGGCCATCTCATAACTTTCAACCCACGCCTCAGGGGACAGATCTGCAGTGTAATTCGGCACCTTGCGCGGGCCCTTGAAATCCTTAGGCAGACGCACATTGCGTAGGGCGGGGATTAAACAGGGCACCCCTAAAGCGGATGCGACTCCCGGCCCGGTGAAGATGGTAGGGCGAACCGGTGTGTGTTGATCCGCATCATCCTGTGCTGCTAATTCGGCCTCCCTACGTGCCCGGGCCCGATCCACTACCTCCTGAGCATCACGAATACCACCCTGGTGATTGCCTCGGGCCGCTTCATGGTCACGCGCGTTGCTTGATATGGCCGGTTCATCCATGCTTTCGCTGTAGCTCCGGCTTGGGCGGGGCGTAGAGTGAATCCGATCACGGCTGTATGAATACGCCTCTGCCAGATCGGCGCAGTCCGGAGAAGTTCCTTAACCCGGCGTGTCTCTACGCCGCTATGGGAATCTCCTTCGATCGATCGCCTCCAATCGTGCAGCGGCTGCAACAAGGTTGTCCATGGATTAGAATAATGACCGGGGCATCTCAGACCGCGGGGAACCACCATGTTCTCTGTGGAGGCTCCACCAGCGTGGTTGGACCGTCGCTCCTGCTCCCCGTGCCTCAATCCGGTTTACTTCCTGTCTTTGGGGGCGGGTTATCGGGTCCGCCCCGGTCTGAAGAGATTTCTAGGATCAAACTCGATGGCGGCGCGATCTATACTTCCGCCTCGGACCTCTTGCGACGCACTCTGGTCGAGCATGAGTTTGTAAGCTTGTGCATCTAAAGCGGCCCGCTCTGCGGCCATACGCTCCTTCTCTGCCGCTAGATCCGCTTTGGCTTGCGTGATCTGCTCTTTCACCCTTGCGATTTCTGCATTATGAGCCTCATGATCTGCCGGGTTGTCCTCCGCCATAAGCGCTGCTAGTGCATCGAACAGATCTGACAGAATTTGAACCGGCGGGCGCACCGGGCCTCCTGCCCCTGCTGCCGCTGCTGAACCGGAAAGCATTGCTGCTGCGGTTGAAGAAAGGTTTGCGGCCTGCGTACCGGCCATGAATACACCAACCCGATTTAATTGGCTTGGGGGGTCCGGAATACTGTCACCATCGGAACAGCCCCCGATCATATCATCCTGCAGCTGGTACAACGACTCGGTTTCTCCTGTTGAAGATTCGTCGCCCGAATAAACGACGGTTTCACTGCCATGTTCTGAACCGGCGTCATATTCCCCTCCATGGGTAACTCCGACGAAGACATGCTTCACGGCCGGTTTAACCTCGGCAGGTTGCGCGCGCTGAGCCGTTTCGATGAGGTCGGTGCAGATGTCCGCTCAGCCCGAGCTCCCGATCTTGCCAATGAAAGCGTGTATGCGCCAAGGGGACCCGTATCCATACTCGATTGAATCCTCTCGACCCCATCCGCGTCGTCGATAGATCCGCCGCGACGACTCTTGGTCATCCGCCCACGACGTAGCCTTCGAGTCCTTTGAGCTTGCCCTCCAAGATCGTCAAACCATCGCGGCGATAGCCCCACGGTGGGCGCCAACCGTCGTGGATTTGTCACGCAGATGTCCTAAGCGTAAGGACTTAGTCGTGGAGCCATCGCTACGGGTTTACTTGTAGGGGTTAAAGCGGACACAAAGACACGGGGTTTATACTAGTTCGCCCCTTCGATGAAGGTAAAAGCCACGCCTAGTTGTGATGGAATTGATGTAGTCTCGATGGCTAGGAGCAAATAAGCTTCGCTTAGGCTCGAGTTGTGGTTGTCTGTTTGAACCGCCGCCGGTCGCCCCTTATATACACAGTGACGCCTGTCGGTTCAGAGAGTCCCAACCGGTTCATACTGTATCCCGGTTGGTATCTCTCTATTCCTAACTTACAATACAAGTCATACATCAGGCCGGTTTACGGCTACAAGCTCTAAACCGACTATAGGCCTTGGGCCTTTCTCTGATTACACCACTAATGGAGCTAACCCGGCCCAAGCTGGCCGGTTTACACCTAGTGGTAATATCCCCAACACTACCTCTACATCTACCTTCGGGATTAGTTTTAGACCTGAATAATTGTTATTTGGTGCCGGCGTTGAGCATGAACATTATATCTGGATCTTGTTTGATGCGAGACGGTTATTCATTTAAATCATAGAATAATGGTTGTTCTATTTATATGAGTAATATCTTTTATGGTCATGCACCCTTGAAGAGTGGTCTATTTTTATTGAATCTCGATAGTAGTGATACACATATTCATAATGTTGAAGCCAAAAGATGCAGAGTTGATAATGATAGTGCAACTTATTTGTGGCACCGCCGTTTAGGTCATATCGGTATAAAACGCATGAAGAAACTCCATACTGATGGACTTCTGGAATCACTTGATTATGAATCACTTGGTACTTCCGAACCGTGCCTCATGGGCAAGATGACTAAAACACCGTTCTCCGGAACTATGGAGAGAGTAACATATTTTTTGGAAATCATACATACAGATGTATGTGGTCCGATGAATGTTGAGGCTCATGGCGGATATCGTTATTTTCTCACCTTCACAGATGATTTGAGCAGATATGGGTATATCTACTTAATGAAGCACAAGTCTGAAACATTTGAAAAGTTCAAAGAATTTCAGAGTGAAGTAGAAAATCATCGTAACAAGAAAATAAAGTCTCTACGATCTGATCGTGGAGGAGAATATTTGAGTTACGAGTTTGGTTTACATTTGAAACAATGCGGAATTGTTTCGCAACTCACGCCACCTGGAACACCACAACGAAATGGTGTGTCCGAACGTCGTAATCGTTCTTTACTTGATATGGTGCGATCTATGATGTCCCTTACCAATTTACCGCTATCGTTTTGGGGTTATGCTCAAGAGACGGCCGCATTCACGTTAAATAGGGCACCATCAAAATCCGTTGAGATGACGCTTTATGAACTGTGGTTTGGCAAGAAACCAAAGTTGTCGTTTCTTAAAGTTTGGGGCTGCGATGCTTATGTGAAGAAACTTCAACCAGATAAGCTCGAACCCAAATCGGAGAAATGTGTCTTCATAGGATACCCAAAAGAGACTGTTGGGTACACCTTCTATCACAGATCCGAAGGCAAAACATTCGTTGCTAAGAATGGATCCTTTCTAGAGAAGGAGTTTCTCTCGAAAGAAGTGAGTGGGAGGAAAGTAGAACTTGATGAGATAATCAGATCTACTCCCTTATTGAAGGTAGTTCATCACGAGAACGGTTCCGTGACAACTACACCAATTAGTGAGGAAGCTAATGATATTGATCATGAAACTTCAAATCAAGTTTCGCTGAACCTCGAGGTCTACCAGAGTAAGATCCGCACCAGAGTGGTATGGTAATCCTATTTTGGAAGTCATGTTACTTGACCATGATGAACCTACGAACTATGAGGAAGCGATGATGAGCCCAGATTCCGCAAAATGGCTAGAGGCCATGAAATCTGAGATGGGATCCATGTATGAAAACAAAGTATGGACTTTGGTTGACTTGCCCGATGATCGGCAAGCCATTGAGAATAAATGGATCTTTAAGAAGAAGACTGACGCATATGGTAATGTTACTGTCTATAAAGCTCGACTTGTTGCAAAAGGTTTTCGACAAGTTCAAGGGGTTGACTACGATGTGACTTTCTCACCTGTAGCGATGCTTAAGTCTGTCCAAATCATGTTGGCTATTGCTGCATTTCATGATTATGAAATTTGGCAAATGGATGTCAAGACTGCATTCTTGAATGGATTTCTAGAAGAAGAGTTGTATATGATGCAGCCGGAAGGTTTTGTTGATCCAAAAAGTGCTGACAAAGTGTGCAAGCTCCAGCGTTCCATTTATGGGCTGGTGCAAGCATCTCAGAGTTGGAATAAAAGCTTTGATAGTGTGATCAAAGCATATGGTTTTATACGGACTTTTGGAGAAGCCTGTATTTACAAGAAAGTGAGTGGGAGCTTTGTAGCATTTCTAGTTTTATATGTTGATGACATATTATTAATTGGAAATGATATAGAATTTCTGGATAGCATAAAGGGATACTTGAATAAAAGTTTTTCAATGAAAGACCTCGGTGAAGCTGCTTACATATTGGGCATCAAAATCTATAGAGATAGATCAAGACGCTTAATAGGACTTTCACAAAGCACATACCTTGACAAAATTTTGAAAAAGTTCAAAATGGATCAGGCAAAGAAAGGATTCTTGCCTGTGCTACAAGGTGTGAAGTTGAGTCAAACTCAATGCCCGACCACAGCAGAAGATAGAGAGAAAATGAAAAATGTTCCCTATGCTTCAGCCATAGGCTCTATCATGTATGCAATGATGTGTACCAGACCTGACGTATGCTTAGCAATAAGCTTGGCAGGAAGGTACCAAAGTAATCCAGGAGTGGATCATCGGACAGCGGTCAAGAACATCCTGAAATACCGAAAAGGACTAAGGATATGTTTCTCGTATATGGAGGTGACAAAGAGCTAGTCGTAAATGGTTACGTCGATGCAAGCTTTGACACTGATCCGGACGATTCTAAATCGCAAACCGGATACGTGTTTATATTAAACGGTGGAGCTGTAAGTTGGTGCAGTTCTAAACAAAGTGTCGTGGCGGCATCTACATGTGAAGCGGAGTACATAGCTGCTTCTGAAGCAGCAGATAAAGGAGTTCATTTCCGATCTAGGTGTCATACCTAGTGCATCAGGACTAATGAAGATCTTCTGTGACAATACTGGTGCAATTGCTTTGGCAAAGGAACCCAGATTTCACAAGAGGACCAAGCACATCAAGAGACACTTCAATTCCATTCGGGACCAAGTCCAAGTGGGAGACATAGAGATTTGCAAGATACATACGGATCTGAATGTTGCAGACCCGTTGACGAAGCCTCACTCACGAGCAAAACATGATCAGCACCAAGACTCCATGGGTGTTAGAATCATTACTATGTAATCTAGATTATTGACTCTAGTGCAAGTGGGAGACTGAAGGAAATATGCCCTAGAGGCAATAATAAAGTTATTATTTATTTCCTCATATCATGATAAATGTTTATTGTTCATGCTAGAATTGTATTAACCGGAAACATGATACATGTGTGAATACATAGACAAAACTATAGTCACTAGTATGCCTCTACTTGACTAGCTCATTAATCAAAGATGGTTATGTTTCCTAACCATAGACATGTGTTGTCATTTGATTAGTGGGATCACATCATTAGAAGAATGATGTGATTGACATGACCCATTCCGTTAGCCTAGCACTTGATCGTTTAGTATACTGCTATTGCTTTCTTCATGACTTATACAAAGTTCCTACAACTATGAGATTGTGCAACTCCCTTTTACCGGAAGAACACTGGGTGATTATAAAGGTACTCTTTAGGTGTTTCCGAAGGTACATGTTGGGTTGGCATAATTCGAGATTAGGATTTGTCACTCCGATTGTCGGAGAGGTATCTCTGGGCCCTCTCGGTAATACTCATCACCTAAGCCTTGCAAGCATGTAACTAATGAGTTAGTTGTGAGATGATGTATTACGGAACGAGTAAAGAGACTTGCCGGTAACGAGACTGAACTAGGTATTGGATACCGACGATCAAATCTCTGGCAAGTAACATACCAATGACAAAGGGAACAACGTATGTTGTTATGCGGTTTGACCGATAAAGATCTTCGTAGAATATGTAGGAACCAATATGGGCATCCACGTCCCGCTATTGGTTATTGACCGAGAATGGTTTTAGGTCATGTCTACATAGTTCTCGAACCCGTAGGATCCGCACGCTTAATGTTTCGATGACTGTTTTATTATGAGTTTATAAGTTTTGATGTACCGAAGTTTGTTAGGAGTCCCGGATGTGATCACGGACATGACGAGGAGTCTCAAAATGGTCGAGACATAAGGATTGATATATTGGACGACTATATTCGGACACCGGAAAGGTTCCGGGTGATTTCGGAGAAAACCGGAGTGCCGGGGGGGTTACCGGAACCCCCCGGGAGAGTTAATGGGCCACATGGACCTAGGTGGGAAGAGAGAGGGCGGCGGGGGGGGCGCGCGCCTCTCCCTCTGGTCCGGTTGACTAGGAGGCGGCGCCCCTTTCCTTTCCCACTCTCCCCTTCCTTCCCTCCTAGTAGGAGTAGGAAAGGAGGAATCCTACTCCTACTAGGAGGAGGATTCCTCCTCCCTTGGCGCGCCCAAAGGGGCCGGCCGGCCTCCCCTCTCCCTCCTTTATATACGGGGGCAGGGGCACCCCATACACACACAAGTTGATCTACAGATTGTTCCTTAGCCGTGTGCGGTGCCCTCTTCCACCATATTCCACCTCGGTCATATCGTCGCGGAGTTTAGGCGAAGCCCTGCGCCGGTAGAACATCATCATCGTCACCATGCCGTCGTGCTGACGGAACTCATCTCCGGAGCTCGGCTGGATCGGAGGCCGGAGATCATCATCGAGCTGAACGTGTGCTGAACTCGGAGGCTCCGCACGTTCGGTGCTTGGATCGGTCGGATCGTGAAGACGTACGACTACATCAACCGCGTTGTGATAACGCTTCCGCTTACGGTCTACGAGGGTACGTGGACATACACTCTCCCCTCTCTTTGCTATATCATCACCATGATCTTGCGTGTGCGTAGGAATTTTTTTGAAATTACTACGTTCCCCAACATGTTGTCCTTCTAATGCCGCACACTACCTGCAGTCCGGCCGAGGATGATCTTCCCGCTTCATCAAGCGGGTCCTTGGCTCCGTCGGATGTGGATTCCATTCCGACTGCCTCCATCCCTCGTGATGCTGACGACGCCCAGGTGGGGTCCCAGGAGGGGACCCATGAGGAGGAGGCTCCGTAGGTGCCGCAAGGCAGCCTCCCGGACTTTGTGCCGGACGCCGTGCTGGAACCCGCAGTGGTTCCGGAGTCCGGCAGGCGGCCCCTTAGTAAGAAGGGCAAGACCGTGGCGCTGGCAGCCTCCGTCCAACCGGAGGCGCCGGATAACTTGTTGGAGGCGCTCAACGGTGCTTCCATCGAGGAAGAACACCGCACTATCATGAGTGCGGTGATTCAGAAGGTTCATCTCGCCAAGAGCGGGCTGACCGAAGCCTGCGGCAGCCTTCTAACAGGCTTTGAGGTAAGTAGTTTTAAAATATGTAATGTAATACCGCATAGACAGTAGCCCCTGATGCTCGGTTCGGTGTTCGGAAAGAAAAACCGGACTGAGGATCTAAAAAGATATATGCAGGAGTGCTAAAAATTATGTCAATATGGGTTTGCAGGCTGCGCTGCTGACCTCTGCCGCACTGACTGCGGAGGTCGGTGCTTTGAAGCAGGACCTCGAGCGGTCCGAGCAAGAGCTCGGCCTTGGCAAGAAGCAGCTCGAGGACAAAGAAGGTGAGTAACACCGCATTAAATTTGTACCTTACAGAAAAGGATTTTGGTTGCAATAGAAATAACAAGGATAACGTGGGTACTGCAGGGGCCACGAACGAGGTGGCGATCCTGAAGGAGGCCGTGTCCGCGTCGAACATAATGCGGCCATGAACGAACAGAGCGAGAGAAGAAGGAGGCGCGGGTGGCGGAGGTGCGGCAAGAGCTCCAGGCTCTCATGGAAAAGCATGAGAGTTTGGAGCGCGACTCGAAGACTCGAGAGTCCGAGCTTGCCTCGGCTCTTGAAAGTGCCAAAGCCGCTAATGCCGAGGCCCATAAGGCCCTCCAGGAGATTGAGGCGGTGAAGAAAATAGAGGCGGGTAAGGCATTTTTCATGCAAAGCAAGCATGTGAATGTAAATTACACATTACTTACGCTGGTCGGAGCTCTCCAAGGGCGTTTGCAGATCTGCCTCGCAGCGTGTCCGATGCCGCCGCATTCTACCGGGCCGAGGAGGGGAGCTCAACGGAGAAGGTCTTCTGCTCAAAGTATGTTGAGGCCGGACATCCGATGACCCTTAGCGACCAGCTGAAGCAGCTGGTCGAGCTCCACAAGGTAGCCGAGCAGGCCATGAAGGGCCTCATAGTTAATTTGTGGCTCAAGAGGCCATGCACAGGAGCTACCGGTCTCGTCTGGCGGCTGGTGGATGCGTGCCCTGGGTGGCGATCATCAAGCGCCCTTTGCATTGAAGGTGCCCATCGGGCCCTTGCCCGCGCAAAGGTGCACTGGGGCAGGCTGGATGCTGAGAGGCTTATCCCGGACGCGCCGCCAGCGGGCAAGGAGTATCGTACACCCAAAATGTACTATAAGAGTGTCATGAAGGGTGCCCGCAAGATTGCGGATGAGTGCCCCAAAGATGTAACTTTTGAGTAGACTCGCAATGTGTTATCCTGTGCGCTGAAAACTTTGTTCATATGCGCTAAGCAACGCTTATTAATTTAAAATATTACCTTCTGTGCGGCCGTTTGTCAAATCTGAGAGATGGCAAGTCGTTGGCTTCAGCCCCCATGCCACGAGTGCTGGGGTGTTCGGGATAAACTTGAGCGCTCTTGTTCCCATTTTTGGGTCCATCTAGGGAGGCGCTCAACACAACGAACAAGGCAACCGGACTTATAATGCTTGAACACTCTCACTTAGCCATAGAATTCTATAATTTTAAATTTTGGCGAAGCCCCTAGTGTTCGGAAGACCGAATTCGGGGCGCTATCCACGCCTGGGCCGGATGAAGCCGATTCCTCGCTCTAAGCGGCGTAAGTCTTTAAGGACTCGAAAAGACCTCTCGAACAACGACCAGCTCTCGCCTTATCATGACAGTTAGTTTTAGCTTTCTCCGCTGAGGCGCTCGCCTAGCTCAACCGGGGCGCAATCGCAGTGGTTCTCCCAGTGCTACCTTAGCCGACGGAACGGAACGTAAGGTACCAAAACATGGGAGCCGGGCAAACCCAACTATTGACCCAAGACATGATTCGGAGCCGATGCATATAATGCTATAAGTTCGTGGTGCCGCACTTGTGAAAGTGTTCGGACTTATCACACCATAATGCGGGGAACATAAGCCCCTGGTGTATTCGGCCGTACCAAAGTGTACAGATGCAAGATGTCATAAATGAACATATAAAAACAGGAATGCAATTATAAAAAAAGGTGATGCATTGTTTATTCAAGGGATTCTGCCACGGGTGCAGAACGATACAAATAGTGCGGTAAGCAAGGGTTGGACTATTAAAAGTGTCTCCCTCCAGGGGTAGGCTGCGGAATGGTGTATTAAACAGATTTAATGCTCATAACGGAGACCACCTGGGTGTTCGTCATAGCCATTGTCCCTCCCTGGCTGTTGCATCGTGAGTTCGGCAGATCTACTGCCGGACAGGGCCTCTGATGAACGGAGTCATGTGGAAAAAATAAAAAAAGAAGAAAAAAGAGTGACACACTTGGGAGCCCCTGGTGTGGTTAAGCCGCACTCTGGGCCTGTCGTGGTCATGCCCCTCCCCCTATGCCCATGGTATCTCTAGAGCGTAATGATGTACGCGAAGGGCTCGTCTTGCAATCATGCAAGGGCTGGGGTTGGGGCCACATTGCTACGCATGCTCGGAACGTGCCAGGTGGTCTTGATGTATGTTACTCCAGGCGCGTTTAGTCATGTCTGGTCATTTAACGACCGGACTCGAGGATTGCCTTAAGAGGCTGCTCTGTACTTCTGCCGCGAGAGCCGCTGTGTGTTCCTCCATTCGGAGGGAGCGTTCAGTATTTCCGTTGACCGTGATGACTCCACGAGGGTCTGGCATCTTGATCTTGAGGTATGCATAAGGCGGCACCGCGTTGAACTTTGCAAACGCGGTTCGTCCGAGTAGAGCGTGATAGCCACTGCGGAATGGGACTATGTCGAAGATTAACTCCTCGCTTCGGAAGTTATCCGAGGATCCGAAGACCACTTCTAGTGTGACTGAGCCTGTACAATTGGCCTGAAGACCTGGTATGACGCGTTTAAAGGTCGTCTTTGTAGGTTTAATCCTTGAGGGGTCTATGCCCATCTTGCGCACTGTATCCTGATAAAGCAGGTTCAGGCTGCTGCCGCCGTCCATTAGGACTCTAGTGAGGTGAAATCCATCGACGATTGGGTCTAAAACCAATGCGGCGAATCCACCATGGCGGATACTGGTAGGGTGGTCCCTTCGATCGAAAGTGATCGGGCAAGAGGACCATGGGTTGAACTTGGGCGATCGCTCCATCGCATACACGTCCCTAAGTGCGCTTCCGCTCCCTCTTGGGTATGTGGGTTGCGTATATCATGTTTACCGTCGGCACTTGTGGGGAAAACCCTTCTTTCCTCTCTGTTCGGGCGGCGGGTCTCTTCCTCGTCATCGCTATGCAGCCCCTTGTCATTGTTTTGGCGGTTAATTTGCCGCTTTGCTTGAATACCCAACAATCTCTGTTGGTGTGATTAGCTGGCTTTTGAAGTGCCATGTATCCGCAAGAGCGGTCGAGTATTTGGTCCAAATTGGACGGACCCGGGGTAGTTCTTTTGAATGGCTTTTTTCGCTGACCGGGTTTAGAGCCTCTGAATCTGGCGTTGACTGTCGTATCCTCAGTGTTGTCGCCGTTAACGCGGCATTTGTTTTTGTTGTGACGCGACCTGCCATTGTGGTCCTTGTTGTCCGGACTGCCAGAATTTTTGTTGAGGTTGTTACTGTGAGCTAGCTAGCTTTCCTCTCCCGCACAGAAGCGGGTCATGAGTGATGTGAGGGCTGCCATGGATTTCGGCTTTTCCTGTCCTAGGTGCCAGGCCAGCCACTTGTCGCGGATGTTATGTTTGAAGGCTGCGAGGGCCTTTGCATCCGGACAGTCGACGATTTGATTTTTCTTTGTTAAGAACCGTGTCCAGAACTGTCTGGCCGATTCGTCTGGCTGCTGAATTATGTGGCTTAGGTCATCGGTTTCTGGTGGTCGCACATATGTCCCCTAGAAGTTGTCGAGGAATGCGGCTTCGTGTCCTCCCAACACCAGCCCGACTCTGCGAGCAAGCTGTTAAGCCAATGCCGAGCTGGTCCTTTAAGCTTGTGGGAGATACTTGATGGCGTGGAGATTGTCGCCCGGGCCATATGGATATGAAGGAGATAATCTTGATCCAAACCGCGGGTCTGTTGTGCCATCGTAGGATTCAATGTTCACGGGTTTAAACCCTTGAGGATTTGATGATCCGTTACTTCGTCGTGAAGAATCATGGGTGTGTGGCGCCTCTATATTGAGCAATATCACGACGTAGCTCAAGAGAGCGTTATGCTGCTGTGTTCGCCCGCCGGAGTTGTTGTATCCGGCGCGACGGTAGTCGTCGTGGGTCGTGGGGCGCCCACGTGATCCGTAGATGGATCTGGATTGTCTTGCCTTGTCCTCCAATATATCCCGCAAGTCCGGTGCATTCCCCCGTGGCTTCGCGCTTTTCAAGCGGTGCTGGGGTACGGTTCTGGCGGAGGGCCTAGATGCCTCTCTGTCGCAGCCACGAGGTGGTCGGTCCGCCAGACAGCGCTGGTGATGAAGGTTTGTATGCTTCCTCCTCTAGTCGGGGAGCAACTTGCGTTTTGGGTAGCTTTTGGAGGCGTTCGAGTTCATACTCTTCCGCCGCGAGGACCTCGGTCCATCTGTCGGCCAGCAGGTCTTGATCAGCTCGAAGCTGTTGCTGTTTTTTCTTTAGGCTGTTCGCCGTGGCCATTAGCATGCGTTTAAAACACTCTTGTTCGACGGGATCCTCGGCACGACAAATTAAATCGTCGTTGAGGCTTGCCTCGCTCTCGAGAGGAGGCATGTAATTGTCATCCTCTAACTCCTCGCTGCCGCCTCTCTCTTGAGGGCTGGCTTCCCCCTCCTCTGTGCTGAATCTTTTTGGAGGGGGTTGTCTTCGCACTCTCGGGGTGTTATTATCTCCGGTGCCGGAATCTCCATTCTTGCTTTGGTGGGATTTAGAGCGGCGCCGCTAACGTCGGCGCTTGGGCTGTTTCTTAGAGGAATCTGCCTCCGCTACTTCTTCGCCGTCCCCATCCTTTGGGGTGTCCACCATGTATATGTCGTATGACGAGGTGGTCTTCCAGTGCCCTGTAGGCGCTGGTTCTTGATCGTCTCCGGCATCATCGTCCATACCGTCGATGTCTTCGGAGTCGTAGTGTAGCATGTCGGTTAGATCGTCGACAGTGGCTACAAAGTGGGTGGTGGGTGGGCTTTGAATTTCTTCATCGCTCGCATCCCAACCATCCCGACCGCAGTCCGCCAGGTTCTCGATAACGAGAGATGCTTTAGTGACTTCACGATGTCGCCAAAGGGCGTCTTTGAAAGATGTCCGCTGCGGTGAACTCCATGATCGGGCGCCCAATCGGATTCGATTGGTAGGGCGCAGGAGGTTGAGTCCGCAAGGAGTCCGCACCTCAGAGTCACGAGCTTTATAAGGGACAAGGTCGGTATTCGGCTCCATCGCCGTAGAGGTTGCAGCTCCCGAGGCGGTGTCCAGCCACCTGTCCTCGATCTACACGGTCGGCTCCGAACTATAGGTCGGAGCGGATCCGTGTGCGGCCTCCAAGGTTCTGTCCGGCAGTAGAGCTAAATCATGCCCATCGTGACAGTGCGGCACGCTCGGCTGTGGCTCGAATCCGTCGAAGATCAATTCTCTGCGGATGTCGGCCATGAAGTTTAGGCTTCCAAATCTGACCTGATGGCCAGGGGCTTAGCTTTCGATCTGCTCCAGATGGCCAAGTGAATTGGCCCGCAGTGCGAAGCCGCCGAACACGAAGATCTGTCCGGGGAGAAAAGTCTCACCCTGGACGGCGTTGTTGTTGGTTGAAGAAGCCATCAAGCCAATCGGTGACGACACAGAGGAACTCTCAATGAAAGCACCAATGTCGGTGTCAAAACCGGCGGATCTCGGGTAGGGGGTCCCGAACTGTGCGTCTAGGCGGATGGTAACAGGAGACAAGGGACACGATGTTTTTACCTGTGTTGGGCCCTCTCGATGGAGGTAAAACCCTACTCCTGCTTGATTGATATTGATGATATGGGTAGTACAAGAGTGGATCTACCACGAGATCAAGGAGGCTAAACCCTAGAAGCTAGCCTATGGTATGATTGTTGTAATGGTTGTGTGTCCTACAGACTAAGGCCCTCCGGTTTATATAGACACCGGAGAGGGCTAGGGTTACACAGAGTCGGTTATAATGGTAGGAGATCAACATATCCGTATCGCCAAGCTTGCCTTCCACGCCAAGGAAAGTCCCATCCGGACACGGGACGAAGTCTTCAATCTTGTATCTTCATAGTCTTGGTGTCCGGCTGACGATGATAGTCCAGCTATCCGGACACCCCCTAGTCCAGGACTACCTCACCCCCCCTCCGCGCACTCCCCACGTCCCTGCGCTCCCGGCCCGCGCTACCGCCGCGCACGCACGTGATCCGCGCGACCTGGTCCAGCACCCTGACGTAGTCTACACCCGTGCCGGTTGCACCAACTAACACACAACATGGCCCTGTGCACACACGCGCTGGCTCACACACGCACACCTACGCCACGGACCCGACCAGTCCAACATGCTCGGCGAGCGCCCATACACGCGCCCGGCTCGTTCGACAGCTCCCCGTGGCTTATTGCCAAACATTTCACCTCCTAAGCCGCGCTCAGAGCAGGCCGGTGTCCTCGATGTCGTCGTCTGCCAACAGAGCACGCTCCACAGCCGGCGCCTTCTTCCACTGCGGGCAGTCACGCCTGAAGTGACCCGGCTCACTGCACTTGTAGCACCGGCCTCGCCTGTTGCCACCAAAGCCCGATGCCTTGCTGCGCGCGCCGTCGTCGTCGTCCTGAGCTCCGCCCTGCTGCCGATCCCGAGCACGCCACTGCGCCGCCGTGTACATCAGCTGCCCGTCCGTGCGCTCGCTGCCCGCCTGCCCGCGCCGACGTAGCCGTTCGTTGAACGCCTTCAGACGCCACAACGCGTCCTCGAACAGCAGCTTCGGAAAATCGCAGAACTGCTCCATCCCGACGACCGGCACGTACAGGCGATCTGGGACGCAGTCCAGCAGTTTCTTCACCACCGCCGCGTCGTCGAGGGTCGATCCCAGCTCGGCATAGCGCGCTGCCATGCCGCTGATGTTCCCGGCGAAGGCGTCCAGCGATTCACCGTTGTCCGTACGCATGAGCTCGAACTCGCTGCGCAGCATGCCCAGCCGCGCTGCTCTGACGCGATCGGCTGCAACGAAACGCGCCTTGTGGCAGGCCCAGACCTCCGCTGCCGTCTTCTTCGACGCCACTTGCAGGAGCAGGTCTTCCGCGAGCGCGTCGAGCAGGTATGCCCTCGCCGGGTTGTCCTTCTTAGCGGTCACGACCGCTGCCCCGTCCTCAGGCACGACCACCGCCTCCCACAGCCCGGCCGCATCGAGGTTCGCCTCGACCTTGATGGCCCACGCCATGTAGTTGTCGCCGATGAGCTACGACACTGCCTGTGGTAGCGATCCGCCCGCACCGCCGCCGTAGGGGAGGATCGACATCGCCGGAGCACCCTGGCCTTCACGTAGCTCTGATACCAATTGTTGGAACCGGGTAGCCCTAGCTCTAGCCCTCTCCTCCCTTGCACTGTTCTCTCTCTCTCCGGCCATGGCTTGAACCAACGAAGACGAGGTGGAAGGAGGAAGAAGGAGCACATAGAGGACACGGTGAGGTTTTTCCTGGCGCAACAACGCCTGTTCCACGAGCACGAACTCGTCACCTCTGTCGGCTACAGCACACGGGTGGGAGGGGTCTTATACCCGTGTCCATCGGCGCACCACACCGTGCCCCCGACGCACCCCCCTCCGCGCACTCCCCATGTCCCTGCGCTCCCGGCCCGCGCTCCCACCGCCCACACACGCGATCCGTGCGACCAGGTCCAGCGCCCTGACGTTGTCTACACCCGCGCCCGTTGCGCCAACTAACACACAGCATGGCCCCGCGCACACACACGCTGGCTCACGCACTCACACACGCACACCTACGCCCCGGACCCGACCCGTCCAACATGCCCGGCTTGTTCGACAGCTCGCCGCGGCTTATTGCCTAACAAGTACGTGTTTGGTGACCATCAGCGTTTTCGCAAACTGTCGACACAATAATGATGGATTTTACAGAAAAAATGGTGTTTTTTTATTTAGGGTCCAAAGATGTGGTGATTTTTTTGCAGTTAACGCCTGAGGACAAGCTAGACTAGCCTGCCCAATTCAGTCAGTTAGACGATCGATCCTTCGCCCTTTGCGCAGTTGATTCGTTTGGAGTTTTCGGGCAAGAAGTGAACTTATATTCGTTGCCCTGGCATGCTGTGGCCCCAACACGATCGTACCACCTAGCAACGACCAAGCACGTAATAGTAATCACCTAGCGCCTCACCACGTGCATGCCGTCACCGTCCTCCACCCTTGCCTCGTGGCCTCGTACGTATTGACCGTCGTGGCCCTTCCCTCGTAGCCGCATCGCGCGTCGCTCCACCTATGTCGCCGCTGAGGAGCGCAGGCCGCCCCTCCCTGCCTCCAGGGGCGACACGGCTGCTCGGTTCGAGCTGCATCACTCCAAGTGCTCCATCGACGGTACATAACATAACAAGCTTTTAATAATCTCGCCAAGTTTTCATTGTTGATGCAGCTCTGGAGAGGCTGGAGCCCGAGGAGAAGGTGCTGGACCTGGGGTGCCGCAACTTCTTCCTCTGCACCAGCGGGACGATGGAGACATGAGATCATCCTCTGATTCCACGCTCATCAGTGTCATGCCTTGATGCCATGTCTGAATGAAATAGCCTACATGTAAACTGGTTGAAACCCGATGCAACGTTGTGTGCAAGGTGTGTCGAGTGATACATAAACACACGTAGTATGGGGTTCAGTTCGGCCAAGGAGTACTGACTGATACATATACACATGTGCGTCCGGCCTACCGACTATCCCGACCAAGATGTGTGTGTGTGTCTTTTTTTTCGAGGGGAGAGATGTAAAGAGAAACACAGTATGCACCTTACCATTTTGTTTTGTTTGGAGAAACACAGTATGCATAGCCTACCAATATGATTGGTCCAGTATGATGTGCACAGAACACCGCAATGTTGATACCGACTAATGGCTTCTCCAACACCTTAAACCGCCCGCATCTGTCGGGTTCAAGTTGTCTGAAATCATTTTGCCATCCAGCACGGTATCAATTCTGTCTACAGACTTGTCTGGAAGTCCGTTTTCATACAAACACCAGGCAAACCTTAGGGCTTTGCGAGCGTCTGGACCGCTGCCATGTACGTGACGGACTCCCCAGACACACCCAAAACTCTCTTCCATGCCTGCATGAAGCGGTTGCCTCTTATTCATGCCAGCCAGAGCGGACGAGGCCTCTCACTGATGCCAGCATTAAAGCGGTGTGCCGGCCGAGGGAGTCACCCATGGTGCATCCCGGTGTCCGCACATGTTCAATGCCCGAGATATATGTCTAGACGGTATGGGGCGGATAAGACAATAGGTTAAACACTCACAGCTCCGGCCCTGGAAGCTCCTCTCGTGTCACTTCTGCGAACGACCGAGGGGATAACCCTAGCCGCCACGAGCATTCCCCTCCATCCCCTCGCTGCCGCATGTCCGCGCAACCGGGCAAAGCCCGATGGGTGCTGGTGGTGGTGGGGCCCTTTCTCTCCAAGCTCGCGGGGGCTCGGCGCGGGCGGCACTAGTAGAAAAGGGGGCAATGGTCCAGGCCGGGTCAGCCCATTAGTCCCGGTTCAATCCAGAACCGGGACCAATGGGGGCATTGGACCCGGTTTGTTAGCCCCGGGGGCCGGCCGGGCCACGTGGGCCATTGGTTCCGGTTCGTCTCGACCTTTTGGTCCTGGTTGGTGGGATGAACCGGGACCAATGTGCCTTGCTCCTGGCCCACCACCATTGGTCCCGGTTGGTCGCCTGAACTGGGATCAAAGGCTTCCCTTTAGTCCCGGTTCAAGCCACGAACCGGGACCAATTAGTTGCCTATATATACCCCGCGAGCAGAGCACTCTCACTGCTCTATTTTTCGTGGCATGCGAGGAGGGAGCTTTGTGGTGCTCTAGCTCACCTCCTATGCACACGAGGTGTTCGATGGAATGCCTGAGCCACACTACTTAAGCTTTCTCCTCTCCAAGCACCACCTCCAATCTCCATTTTCCTCAATATTTGTCTAGGTTTAGCGGTCCGTCACGTCCCGTCCCCGTCTTCACCGCCGTCGATCGCCCGCGCCGATCTCGTCGCCGGCACCACCGTGGTGAGCCTCTTACTTGTATGTTTATATAGATACTTGTATAATTTTCTTACTTTTATTATTGCATCTTATATAGTGCGATGGTTTTGGTATCCGCCCCCGTTGGCCCTCGTCCTGTTTATGATTCGGATGTGGTATATATTATCTTTTCATAACTATTGGTTCATTTATTGTTTATGACAATTATGCCGACCAACGTGACATAAATTTTGTTTATCTAGGAGGTTGTTGAACCGGAAATTCCAACCGACCCTATTGTCGAGAGGTTAAATTTAGTTGAAGAAGAAAACAATTTGTTGAAGGAAAAAATTAGAAAAATTGAGGAGGAGAAGATGATATTGGAGTTGCATGTTGCGGATGTCGTCGATGATCAAAAGATCAAGATGGATGCAATGCGCTTGAAGATTAGGAAGATTAGAAAATATGCCATTCATACCGAGACTTGGTATCATTATGCCGTTGGATCAGTTGTTACATTGGTTGAGATTATGATCGCATTTGTTTTCGCATTGAAATGTTTTACATAGTTTCAGTGTATGGTTTAATTAATTTAGATGCTCTGCAGAGCTTTATGTTGTTAGATGAGAACTATGTATGTACTTTGATTTTAATGTGATGATGAACTTCTATTAATTTGGTTTTAGTGTTCTATAATGATTTTTGACGCACTTAATTATATATAATGCACGCAGATGAACCGGCAATGGATGTACGGTTCAAGACACACCTCCGAGTACATTAAGGGCGTGCATGATTTTCTCGAAATGGCTGAGGCAAACAAGCAGAATGGTTTTATGTGTTGTCCATGCCCTATATGTGGGAATACGAAGTCTTACTCTGAACGGAAAATCCTCCACACCCACTTGCTTTACAAGGGTTTCATGCCACACTATAATGTTTGGACGAGGCACAAAGAAATAGGGGTTATGATGGAAGACGGCGAAGAAGAAGAGTACGATGACAACTATGTGCCCCCTGAATACGGTGATGCTACTGAACATCAAGAGTAACCAGACGATGTGCACAATGATGCTGCAATGGACGAAGCTGCTGAAGATCAAGAGGAACCAGACGATGTGCCCGATGATGATGATCTCCGCCGGGTCATTGTCGATGCAAGGATGCAATGCGAAAGTCAAAAGGAGAAGCTGAAGTTCGATCGCATGTTAGAGGACCACAAAAAAGGGTTGTACCCCAATTGCGAAGATGGTAACACAAAGCTCCGTACCGTACTGGAATTGCTGTAGTGGAAGGTAGAGAATGCTGTGCCTGACAAAGGATTTGAGAAGCTACTGAAAATATTGAAGAAGAAGCTTCCAAAGGATAACGAATTTCCCGACAGTACATACGCAGCAAAGAAGGTTGTATGCCCTCTAGGATTGGAGGTGCAGAAGATACATGCATGCCCTAATGGATGCATCCTCTACATGATGCGCACAAGGATCTGGCGCATGCCCGGTATGCGGTGCATTACGGTATAAGATCGACGAGATGACCACGTGATGTTGACGGCAAGCCCCCGTGAAGAGGTTTCTGCGAAGGTGATGTGGTATGCTCCTATAATACCATGGTTGAAACGTCTGCTCGTAAACGGAGAGCATGCCAAGTTGATGCGATGGCACGTTGAGGACCGTAAGAAAGACGGAAGTTGAGAGCACCACGACGGGCGCATGGAGAAAAATCGAGAGAAAGTACTGGGATGAGTTTGCAAGTGAGCCAAGGAACATATGGTTTGCTTTAAGCGCGGATGGCATTAATCCTTTCGGGGAGCAGAGCAGCAATCACATCACCTGGCCCGTGACTCTATGTATGTATAACCTTCTTCCTTGGATGCGCATGAAGCGGAAGTTCATTATGATGCCAGTTCTCATCCAAGGCACTAAGAAACCCGGCAACGACATTGATGTGTACCTAAGGCCATTAGTTGAAAACTTTTACAGCTGTGGAATGGAAACGGTGTACGTACGTGGGATGAGCACAAATAGGAGGAATTTTACCTAAAGGCGTTGCTGTTCGTGACTATCAACGATTGGCCCGCTCTCAGGAACCTTTCGTGATGACAAACAAGGGATACCACGATGCATGCATTGTTTACTTGACACCGATAGTATATACCGCAAGCTGCGGGAAGAATGTGTACAGGCCGTCGTCGATTTCTTCCGACCAACCATCAATTTCAAAGAAAGGCAATCATTTCAAAGGCGAGGCAAATCACGGAACAAGCCCGCCATGCGCATCGGTGATCACGCACTTGCTATGGTCAATGATTTACACGTAAACTTTGGAAAGGGTCCCGCGGACTAGCTGTTCCGAAAGTGACGCTGGGGACATGCACCCATGTGGAAGAAGAAATCTATATTTTGGGACCTACCCTCCGAAAGACCTAGAGATCCGCTCTTGATCAACGTGATGCACGTGACGAAGAACCTTTGCGTGAACCTGCTAGGCTTCTTGGGCGTGTATGGGAAGACAAAAAATACAGCTGAGGCACGGGAGGACCTGCAACGTTTGCACGAAAAATACGGCATGCCTCCAAAGCAGTATGAAGGTCCTGCCAGCTATGCTCTTACCAAAGAAGAGAAGGAAATCTTTTTTGAATGCCTGCTTAGTATGAAGGTCCCGACTGGCTTCTCGTCGAATATAAAAGGAATAATAAATATGGCAGACAAAAAGTTTCAGAACCTAAATTCTCATGACTGCCACGTGATTATGACGCAAGTGCTTCCGGTTGCATTGAGGAGGCTTCTACCGGAAAACGTCCGATTAGCCATTGTGAAGCTATGTGCATTCCTCAATGCAATCTCTCAGAAGGTGATCGATCCAGAAATCATACCAAGGCTAAGGAGTGATGTGGTGCAATGTCTTGTCAGTTTCGAGCTGGTGTTCCTACCATCCTTCTTCAATATCATGACGCACGTCCTAGTTCATCTAGTTGACGAGATTGTCATTCTGGGCCCCGTATTTCTACACAATATGTACCACTTTGAGAGGTTCATGGGAGTCCTAAAGAAATATGTCCGTAACCGCGCTAGGCCAGAAGGAAGCATCTCCATGGGCCATCAAACAGAGGATGTCATCTACATGTGAACACATCAGAACTTTCAGCAGTTGGTTGGAAGCACGTATCAGAGGTGACAACACTGTTTGTGATGAGCTGTATTTGTTATCCAGGGGACCATCTTTGACTGTATTGATTTGGAAAGGATACGAAATAAATGGGAATACATTTTTCACGATTGACCAAGATCAAAAGAGCACCAACCAAAACAGCGGTGTCCGCTTTGATGCAACAACCAAGAGGGGAAAGGACACATATTATTGTTACAGAGTGGACATATGGGAACTTGACTAAGGACATGATTTTAAGGTCCCTTTGTTTAAGTGCAAATGGGTCAATCTGTCAGGAGGCGGGTGCAGTGTAGACCCACAAGACGGAATGACAACAAGGATCTGAAAAATCTTGGGTACACCGACGAATCGTTCGTCCTAGCCAATGATGTGGCACAGGTTATCTATGTGAAGGACATGTCTACCGGATCGAGAAAGAGAAAAGATAAGGAAGCGAATACATCATACGATGAGCCAAAGCGCCACATAGTTCTTTTAGGAAAAGGGACATCGTGGGAGTGGAGGACAAGATGACATGTCTGAAGATTATGAAAAGTTTCATGAAATTCCTCCCTTCAAAGTCAAGGCTGACCCCAGCATCCTGATAAACGATGAAGATTATCCATGGTTACGGCGCAATAAGCAAATGACACAAGCGAACAAAAGTGAAGACTTTCTCCCGCAACTATTATGATGATACCATGCCAACTTTGTAACTGACGAGTATGATACCATTGTCCGTTTTGTATATGCACATGCTATGTGTGGGCCAATTTATGATACCATGCCAACTTTCAACTTTTTCAGAGTTCATTTGAAATGCTTTAATGTCTTATGGTTCGGCCCTCGTAATAATTAAAAATAGCAACAATAAGTACTTTGTTGTAAGTAGAAACAAAATAAAATAAATAAAGCAAGAAAGAAAACAAAAAAACATAAAAGTGTTTTCAAATTTGAAAAGTAATGGCAGTAACAGAAAGTTTATAATTTTCCTAAAACTAAAAGCAAAAAGAATTAAAAAATAAAGCAAAAAACAAAAGAAAACAAATAATGCAGAAAACAAAACAAAAAAACAACAATATGTATTTTGTTGTAAGTAGAAACAAAATAAAATAAATAAAGGAAGAAAGAAAACAAAAAAACAAAAAAAGTGTTTTCAAATTTGAAAAGTAATGGCACTAACAGAAAGTTTATAATTTTCCTAAAACTAAAAGCAAAAAGAATTAAAAATAAAGCAAAAAACAAAAGAAAATAAGTAATGCAGAAAACAAAACAAAAAAACTGGAAAACAATAAAAATAGCAACAATAAGTAAGGAAAACAAAAAAAATGCCTCCTACTGGGCCCCCACGGCTGAATACGACTTGAAACCCTACTATGGGCCAGGATTCAGGCCCGCACACTACTAGGGAAAAGGCTAGCGAGAGCGGTTTTCAGCTAGCAGCAGCAGCTGTGGTGGCGTGCTACTAATAAGGCGCCATGACTAACTCATAGTAGTAGCGGCCCCAACCAGCGCTACTATTGTTGAACGATATCAGCAGCGCTTTTTAGGAACGCGCTACTATTAACTAGCTGTAGCGATTTCTTCATCCCTTACTGCTATCTCTTTCATCATTTTCCATTTCAACTCTCCCTTCAGATGCTAGAAACTAGGTACTATCTTTCATCAAATTCATAAACCATTACTAGGTACGGTAGTACTTTTCGTTCAAATTACTCGTCGTGGTTTTAGTTCAAACCACGACGAGTAATTTGGAAACGAAGGAGTACTAAGATAACAATTTCATGCATAGCCAACATGCATCCTCAAGCAGTACATGCATGGTCATATCAACGGCCATCATCATATGTAGTTTTAGATGATATCGACGACGATCATCATATGTAGTTCTAGATGATATAGCCACACACACATATGTAGTTCTAGATGATATAGCCACACACACATGTAGTTCTAGATGATATCGAAGACAATCATCATCCTCAAGCCTGGGCGGTTGGTGTTCCTAATAGTAATTAGGATGGCCTGTCCAACACGAAGATTGTTGCCATCGAGGAATTTCTTCCACCCAACCGAGCTTAAGTGTGTGCGACCGTCCGTGTCCACGCGGTAAGTACAAGTTGTGACGGAGCCCCTTGCAGTAAAATGTAGTCCAGCTGAGCCTTCTTCATCAGGCTCGATACCATAACTCACAGATATGCTCTTTGCCAATTTCTGAATAAGAAAAACATATCAATTAATAAGCATGTGATCGAACTCTACACTAAAACATATATATCATCGACTAGATTCCACACAACATATACCATATCATTGGACTGTACACTAAGTAATTCACACTATTAATTTGCATTTGTAAGTATAACATACCATATCATGTCGATCAACCATGGTATTTGTCAAGCGGGTCACGAATGGCACCCCGACAAAGTCAGCACGTGGCGGAATTATGTCCCACAGGTTGGACACCTCCTCCTCACTCAGCCTTGTTCTTTGAGCTACGATGGCTTCATGATGTGGGTCCTCATCATCTTCATCATCTTCATCATCTTCGTCATCTTCATCATCTTCCACCAGGTTAAGATAAATGACAGCTAGCTTGGGTCTTTCTACTCGGAAGTTGAAGCTGATCAACTCACCACCAGTAAGATGCATGCGAGCGACGAAACGGGCCCATCCATCTGCTCCAATCTGCGACATATTGCGTCCTTTCTCGACCTCCATAGTGTATGCCCTCCAGGAGCCTCAAATGTCACAGTGTCTCCTGTCAGCTTGTTGAATTTCAACCTCACATTGCATGGGACGATCTGTGTAAACTAAGCAAAATGACACAATGCAGTAATGCCAACACTAAAAATAAAATAGTTATTACATTTCATCTAATTTCTTACCGCCGCATGACGAAAACTCTGCCGGAAGTAGATGCCGAACAGCTTGCTGGGTTGCAAAGGTCTTTGGCGATCTTGACTTGCACAGATTGACATAGTGGTGGTGGTGGCACCATTCTTCCTAAAGCAATATGAGCAAAGGATTACTAAATCAACTAAATCAAAATGTTCTAAGTCAACTAAATCAACTAGCCTACTAAATCAACTAAATCAAAATGTTCTAAGTCAACTAAATCAACTAGCCTACTAAGTCAACTAAAGCAATATGTTCTAAGTTAACTAAATCAACTAAATCAAAATGTTCTAAGTCAACTAAATTAACTAAATGAATTAGCCTACTAAATCAACTAAATCAAAATGTTCTAAGTCAACTAAATAAACTAACCTACTAAGTCAACTAAATCAAAATATTCTAAGGCAACTAAATCAACTATCCTACTAAATCAACTAAATCAAAATGTTCTACTAAGTCAACTAAATTATATCAACTAAATCAAAATGTTGCATATGAGCAGGAGAGAGAAGGAGGGCGACTCGAGGAGGGAGAAGAGAGTAGGATGGAGGAGGAAGGCGGGGGCGGAGGGAGCGGGCGGGCGGGCCGATTGAGGAGGACGGAGGAGGAAGGCGGAGCGAGGAGGCCGCCAGCCAGCGAGTGGAGAGGAGGACGGAGGAGGATGCTGCACCGAGTCCAGCAAGGAGGAGCGGTGATGCGCTTGGCGCTTGACGGAGGAGCGGCGACGGGCGCGCAGAGGCAGACGCAGCAGAGTAGAGGGCGACGGCCGGGCATGTGCGCAGATAGAATTTGTGGCTGTGTGTGTGAGTGGATCCGAAGGGAGGAGATCAAGGAGATGGATGGCATAGCAGTAGCGCTCTTCAGCAAAATGCGCTACTGCTAAGCTATCTAGCAGCAGCGCTTTTCACGATAAAGCACTACTACTATATGTCAGCATGCAAAAATACACATTGATCATCAACGATCTTTTTGTGTACAATCTGATTCGACAATATGAGTCCTCACGGTTTAGGAACAGGTGAAGACTCATATTGCAGCCTAAATTCTACACATAGAGTTCAATGAAGATCAAGTGCTTGTCAAAGTGTGAGAAGTAACATATTTAAGGTGGTATAAACTCTCTTCACGGAGCGAGGTGGGACTAAATTTTTTAGGAAACTTAGCGAGAGCGCTTGTGCAGGAAAGGCACTGCTACTATGCTAAGTAGCAGTAGTGCGCGTCGTGTTAACGCGTTGCTGCTATAACTAGCCTCGCGGCGGCCTCGTAGGAATTATAGCAGCAGCGCGTCTTTGGTTAGACGCGCTCATCGCTATATTTGTATCAGCAGCGAGTTTGATGGACGCGCCATCGCTAGTTAGCAGCAGCGAGTTATTTTGAGGCGCGCTGCTGATCAGATTCTGTGTATAGGCTTTTCCCTAGTAGTGGCAGTAGGCCCAGAAGGCCCATCATGCAAAGCAGTAGCAGGTAGGCCCGTAAGCCTGCAGTGGAGAGGAGCTCGAGAGGGGCGCGGTGGGGCTTATAAACCATCGCGCGCCTCTCAACTAGCAAGGTGGGACTAAACTTTGGCGCGACGCTGGCAGCCTGAGGGTTTTGGTCCGGTTGGTGGCACCAATCGGGACTAAAGGGGGTGATTAGTACGGTTCAGTGGCCCCAACCGGTACCAATGCTCATGCTAGTCGGTTGATGCCACCAACCGACCAAAGGTCGCCACTTCCCGCCCTTTGGGCTGCTGAAAAGAGGCCTTTGGTCCCGGTTGGTGGCACCAACCGGGACTAAAGGGGGCATTAGTACCAGTTGGAGCCACCAACCGGGACCAATGCTCTTGCTATATATACAGGACTTAGCAGTTTTCGCCAAAACCCATCTTTTTCCTCTCGCTCCGACGCCTCTGCTCCTCGTCGCCGTCGCCGCTGAGCCCTGCCCCGACGCCGTCAGGCTGGTCCAGCTCGTCGTCGCCGCCGCCGAGCCACTGCCCGACACCGCCGCCGTGCGTTCGCCGCCCTTGCCGCCCCGACACCATCGTTATCGCCGACGCGCCACCGGCGGACGTTCCCGACCCGTCGCCCCGCCTCGCCCTTCCCGACCCGTCGCCATCTCCGTCGTGCCGCCTTCCCGACCCGTCACCGTCTGCTGCCGCCCTTCCCAACCCGTCGCCGTCGCCCCGACCACACGCCGCCGCCTTCGCTCCGGCCGCCGGCGCCCTTTCCTCTTTTTTTATATATGCAGAAGTTTATATATGCAAAAAATTATATATGCAAAAATTTATACATATATGCAAGTATATATGTATTGTTTTTGCATTTTTTTGTGTATATGTGTTTGTATGTGTATATATGTGTACATGTTCATAGTATTTTGTTTTTCATAAGTGTATTTTTTTTGTTCATTGCATTTTTTTCATATATATAATGTATATATGTATGTGGTAGCTATATATATGATGAATGGATGTGGCTATATATGTATGTATGAATATAATGTTCATAGCATTTTTTTGTTTATATATGTTTTTTCATATATGTATTAATTTTATATTTAGGTTGTTAGTAGATATCGATTTTAGGTTAGTGCATTTTAGGTTAGTGTAGAGGAGAAAGTAAAATAAGGAAAAGGAAGAAAAGAGGAAGAAGGAAGAAGGAAGAAGAAGAAGAAAAAGAACGAGAGGAAAAAGGAAAATAAGAAGAGGAAGATAGGAGAAAAAGAAGAGTGGAAGAAGAGGAGAAATAAATAAGAAGAGGAAAAAAGAAGAAAAAGAAGAGGAGAAGAATAAAGGAATAGAGGAGAAGAAGAAAAAATAGAAGAAAAAAAATTCTATTATTTCTTCTTCTCCTCTATTCCTTTCTTCTTCTCCTCTTTTCTTCTTCTTTTTTTCTTCTTCTTCTTCCTTCTTCCTTCTTCCTCTTTTCTTCCTTTTCCTTAATTATTTTCCTTTCTCGAGGGAGAAGAAGAAAAAGAAGAGTAGAAGAAGAAAGAAAGGAATAGAGGAGAAAGAAGAAATTTCAACACGAGGGGGTGGTACCGATACCCCCTCCCCGATAACATTATTTTCCCATGTATATCTATGTCGCGTCGTTGTCAATATAACCCCCTCTAGATAACTTCGACATGAGGGGCGGTCGATATATATACCCCCTCTCGACCGTGATAACTTATACAACGGCAGCACCCCCCGGCCCTCGGCCCTCTTGCTCGACCAAAACTCTCGAGGACACCCAAACCCTAGAGAGAAAACGATGTTGGTCTCCTACCCCCTCCCGCCGCGCCACTACCCGACAAATTAAATCTCTCGAGGCCACGCAAATTTACCAAGTTAAAAGAGCGTTGTCGTCGAGGCCACCCCAAACCCTTGAAGCGTTGTGTCGAGGCGACCCCAAACCCTAGAGAAGCAGCGTCGAGGCCACTAACATGATTCCTTATTGTGATTAGCTAGCTAGTTCTATGTTTGCCACTAATATATATATATATATATATATATATATATATATATAATTGACATGTTGTAAATATTTGCAGAAACTATGGAGCACTCCCGAGACGAAGAAACAGAAGCGATGTTGGGGGACATAATCGCAAATGGAAGTGATGATGTTGCGTCATTTCTCCTCGACACCGATGGTCAGCTGGAAGGACTGGGTGAAGATGAGGGCTATGTTCATGATGGCTTCGGCCCATTAATGCCGGTACAAGAAGAGGACTATGTTCATGATGACTCCGGTGACACAATGGAGGTACTAGAAGGAGACCGTGCTGACTGCTCCGGTGACTGAACCGAGTCCGGCCAGGTATATATATATTAGTTAAGCCCGTGCTAACTAGTTGATTGATGCTTCCATTGTTTTGGTATATGTACACATATTAATTACTCTGGTCTTTCTTCCTTATAATTTCTAGCCCTCTGGATCGAGCACAACTTCAGTAAGGAGACGAGGCCCGAAGAAAAAGTTGAGCTTGGATGAAAAGTTTGAGATCATAGAAATCGCTCCCGACGGCGAACCGATTGAACCCATCCGAACAAGGAAGGCATTTTCTACTCAGTGCGGGGTTCTTGTTAGGGACAAGATCCCGATCAGCATCCGGCAATGGTATAAGCCTAAGGAGGAAGACCCTGAGGTGTCTTATGTCAATGATATGCAGAAAGAAGATCTTTTGACTGAGCTGAAGGCAAATTTCACCCTACCGCCAGAGGAGGATCCGTAGAATCCAGTTAAAGAGCAATTAATTAAGTCTTGTGATCTTAAGAAGATGGCAACCCTAATGAGGAGGTGGAGGAAAGAGCTGAACCAGTTTGTCAAAAAAAGACACCAGAATTCATCGGCAAATATGAGAAGATCAAAGATCACTGGCCCGCATTTGTGGCCCACAAGACATCGGAAAAGAGTAAGAAGATGTCGGCGAGAAACAAGGAAAATGCTGGGAAGAAGAATTCACCATCGCACATGGTCAGGTGGCTACCTCAAAGCCTGGCCTAAGTGGTCCAAGGCGGAGCATGATCTGCTTGAAAAAGGAATCGAGCCAGAGACAATGTACTGGCCAGACCGTTGCCGGACATGGTTCTTCGGGGCTGGCGGAACCTTGGACCCTGTAACAGGGAAGTGCTAGTGGACGGACGAGCAACTGGAAATACCAGTCAAGAACCTTCGACACTATATCGCTGCAGCACAGCGAGGGACGTTCCTTCCAAACAGGGAGAAGGACAAGCTCACAATGGCCCTTGGGAATCCTGAGCACCCTGGACGGATACGAGGGACGCCAGGCTCCATTCCGTGGAAGGTTGGTTTTCCGGACGCAGGGGGTTACAAAACCCACGAGAGGAGGAAGAAACTGGAGCAGGACCAACTGCAGGCGCTGCACGAAAGGGTAATGGGGCTAGACGATCGAGAAGAGGAACGAGAAGCAGCAGATCGCAACAAACGACCCGCCGAAGCTTCCGCCGAAGCTACCCCGCCATCTCAGCGGAGAAGCAGCGTGGCTTCCACCGAGCTGCTTCAGCCGGAGCATGTCTTGACAGCTCCTGCCAGCTATCCCGTGGATGGTATCACGGAGTCTCAAAGTTGCCACATTATGGCGCGATGGATGAATTTGAAGGTCAAGGCGGCTATTGGCCAAGTTTATCCTAGTGGACCCGGCACAACTTATCACTGCCAGCCGATTCTAGAAGGATATGCTAAGGTGATGGTGGATGAAATAACGGAGGGATTTGAGGACCTCCCGCTTGAGCACCCTACCGGTGAAGGGGAGACTAGGTTGGGTTCTGCTCTGAAGACTCCATGCCTATGGCGGAAGGAGCTCATCAACCTTCCAAACTGGACGCCTCCGCCTCCGGCGAGTTAGGGCACTCCGCCTCCTCCACCGCCTCCTCCTCCGGCGAGTGACGATTAGGGCACGCGTGGCGGCACTCCGCCTCCTTCTCCGGCGCGTGGCGGCACTCCGCCTCCTTCTCCGCCTGCGCCGACGCTCCCGAGCAGCCAGCAACCTCCTCCTTCTCCGCCTTGCCAGCAAGGGCGGAAGAGACCCGCCGCCGCCCCGGCTGCTCCGGCGCGTCGTACTCCTTCTCCTCTGCCTCGTAAGCAAGCAGCCGCTCCGTCTGCTCCGGCCGCTCCGTTTGCTCCGGCGTCTAGTAGCACAACCAGAGGCGGGAGGCAATACAAATTCGGTCCATCATCTCTCAAACCTCTAGAGAAGTTACCGTACGAGAGGTCCAAGGAGGAAAACAATACGATTGTGCGGACCCACGTGAAGGAGTTCTTTGAAGGGGTGAAAGCAAAGAGACATCCACCTCCGGAGTAGAAGGTAGATCCGGTGAAAGCAAAGCGCACTATCGATGCCCTGAGGAAACCACCAAAGTCTCCGCCGAGAACCAACTATGAGCGCATTACTGAACAGACATATCTCCAAGCCAAGTGGTCGGGAACTACTGTCAGTGATAAAAGGTTAAAAGAACGAGCAAAGGGGAAAAAATGCCCAGCTCGGCGAACAAGCACAGCAATCGTGCCCCCCGCACAATGTGTCTAATACTCCGGGGACGGTGGCCGGTTATGGCAATCTTGAAGATTACCTGCCTGACGATGCACTTCCTGATTTCATAGAGGTGGACGAACACAGATACGAGTATGGGAAGCCTCTCGTCAAAGATGAAAAATCTTTAACAGCAATGATGCGAAGATTCCATAGTTGGTACATGAAAACCTGCAGAGAGTCTGAGGGGAAGAACAGTTTGTATCTGAACATTAAAGAGGAGCACGACCTCGTTTCAAATGATCTGTTGTGTGTTCCATTTGAGGAGTTCTTCGCGTTCTTCAATCAAAAGGCCCTCGATAAATTAATGGTCTTTTGCTACTGCATGTAAGTACTATTTCTGTCATTAAGTCTCTATATATAGATCGGCTCTTTCATTGCATGTATTTATAATTAATTATCCTCAGTATATTATGCAGATTGAAGATCGTCGAGTGCAAAAAACAAGAAATTTATTATATTGGGTTCATTAACACAAATATCATAGATGTATTTCTGGTTGAAAAGAATGTCAAAGAGGCCGAGGACAACTTGCTACAATCGTTGATCAAAAATCAAAACAAAGATACCATACTCTTTCCTTACAATGGCCCGTGAGTGTTACTGTCGTGTGCATATTCGGTTTCCCTTATTACTCGAGCGAGGTTATAGTAATGTAATTGATGAGTTATGCATGCGTGCGCAGGTACCACTATATTCTTCTGGAGATTAAGCTTGAGCGTGGACTAGTAACCGTCTTAGACTCGAGACGGAAAGATCCCGAAACCTATGAGGACATGACTGAAATGCTCAGCAAGTAAGTTCAATCGATCATTATCGCACCATATCAGCAACTTTTTGTTCATTTCCTGATATCCCAAGTAATAATAATAATTTTTTTTGTCTTGCAGGGTTTGGAAACAGTTCACCGCAGAAGCTCCGGGACTGCCGAAGGAGCTGCGATATACATACCCGAAAGTAAGTACTACTGGCTAGCTAGTTGCGCGCATCTCCCGTTGATTCTATAGCTATACTTTCATCAATGCCATTTATAATGATTCATTATCAGTTTGATTGACCTCTATTTCTCGTAAAGTTCTTGTGGCAGGAGGAAGGGAATGATTTCTATGGATACTACGTGTGCGAGTTCATCCACACCGCGACTTTGAAAAACAAGCGGGGCTACTCTAGAAGACAATATGAAGTGCGTAAGCAATAATATTCACAATTTCATTTTATTACACCATCATTTCTGTTGATTTTCATTCATATATATGTATTAATTAACCCCCTTCTTCAAATTAGACGTGGCAGATGCGGGATGAACTCCTAGAACCAGATCGCATGAAAGCAATTCAAGAGGAATTGGCGGGATTCTTTCTTGAACACGTCATCTGTAAAGCCGGAGAATACCATGTGGAAATTGATTTCAAATGCTAGGGGTTTGTAATTAAGAGATCTTATACATATTGTACATGTATGTAGCTAGTAGCGTCGGATACATGATACGAAAACTTGTTGTTCGACCAATCTCTCGGAGAAGGAGAGGTCGATCGATCACTTCTCTCGGTATGCACGACGAACTTCTGTACTGAATGGTTCTCTCGATCACTTATGTATATATAGTACGTAGCATAAGCACGGACATAAGAGAGGACACTTCTCTCTATTAATTAGCTAGCTAACACAATATATGAAACACCTAAATTAACCCCCAAAACCCCTACCCCCTCCTTTAAAAAACAAAAACCCCAGCCTTTGGAATGCGACGCAGCGTGGATGCCTTTTGGTCCCGGTTGGAGCCACCAACCAGGACCAAAGGCCCCCTGACTGGGCTCGGCGCACAGGGCCACGTGGAGGCACATTGGTCCTGGATCGTGTTTGAACTGGGACTAATGGGTGGAGGTATTAGTAACAACCCATTAGTCCCGGTTCATGAACCGGGACTAAAGGCCCTTACGAACCGGGACTAATAGGTGTTTTTCTACTAGTGCGGGTGCACCCTGGTGGCGGCGCGACGCGGATCCGTGGCACGGCGGAGCGCTACTGTGCTCGGCGGTGGTGTTGCAGAGTGGTGTGCCGGGCGTGGAGGGCCGGACCCTGGTGGTGCATGGCGGATGCGTGGCCGCGGTGGCCGTGGTGGCTTCGGCTAGATCTACCGCACCGGCGGCGTAGGTTGTGGCGGCTCTGTTAGACACGGTCCTGGCCTTCTCTCCTCTGCTCGTCGGTCGGTGGGCGTTGCAGATGGTGGAGGCTGTCTAGTGGATGTCGGCGACTCGGCGGGGGTGCCGGTGGCTGGCCGTTGTGAAAGTGCTAGTTATCGACTAGAGGGGGGTGAATAGGCGATTTTTATGAAAGTCTTCAAAGCATGAAAGTTTCGAAGACAAACACGAAAACTAGACCTATAAACATGAAGCGGAAGATGAACTACACTAGACAAGCCATAGTTAAACAAGTATGAAGCTAAAGCTTGATGACTAATAGCAGCTAGGTAGTAGGATCAGGATGAAAGATAGTATGAAGCCAATCAGAACAAGTAGTCACACAGTGAAGTTAAACAGGCATAGAAATTAGTCGATGACTTCACAAAGACGAACTTTAAGTAAGGAGAGTAAGAGATAGAACCAGTGCGTTGTGAAGACAAGGATTTGTTCGACCAGTTCTAGTTGCTGTGACAACTGTACGTCTGGTTAGGGAGGCTGAGATTGAACTCAGAAGACCGTGTCTTCACCTTATTCCCCTTGAGCTAAGGACACACAGTCCTCGCCCAATCACTCTGTTATGTCTTCAAGGTAAACTTCCAAACCTTCACAGAGTTCGTTCACCGGCAATCCACAATTACTCTTGGATGCTCAGAATGCGATGCCTAACCGGATGGAGGATTCACAATCCTCAAGTGTAACAAGTCTTCAGGTAACGCAGACAGAAAGACTTCAGTAATGCCGAACACTCTTTGGGCTCTGGGTGTTTTGGGCTTTGTCCTCACAAGGATTTCTCTCTCAAACTCTTCGGAGGTGGGTTGCTCTCAACGACAAAAGCCGTGCACTAACTCTGAGCAGCCACCAATTTATGGTGTAGGGGGTGGGCTATTTATAGCAACTGGGCAACCCAACCTAATTTGTCCGAAATGACCCTGGGTCACTAAGGAACTGACACGTGTCACAACGGTCAGATTTCAAACACACGCGACAGCTTGACTTGGGCTACAAGTAAAGCTGACTTATCCGACTCTGGATAAGATTTGCTCTCATTGTCTTCGCTCGAAGACATAGGATTTTGGTTGAGCATCACTTCAGTTACTCTGACTTTGTTCACTTGGACCCCACTTAACAGTGCGGTGGTTCCTACAACTCAACAAAGAAGAAAAGAAACGACGAAACTACTAAGTCTTCGTGCTCCATAGTCTTCACTCAATGTCTTCTTATGTCATAGTCTTCAATGTGAATATCTTCACGTACCACCATTATCTTCAATGTCTTCATACATTTTTAGGGGTCATCTCCAGTAGGTAAACCGAATCAAGGAGTGACTACTACCTGTGTTATCCTGCAATTCTCACAAACACATTAGTCCCTCAACCACGTTTGTCGTCAATACTCCAAAACCAACTAGGGGTGGCACTAGATGCACTTACAATCTCCCCCTTTTTGGTGATTGATGACAAACTGGTTGAAGTTTTCAACGGGGGTTTAAGTATGTGAAATTGTAAAGGATGAGGTATTGTCTTCGTAAGTAGCAAAAGGCTCCCCCTGAAGATGTGCATATAAATAATTTGCTTTTGGAATGCAAATGCACATGGCAGGTTCTACTTGTGGAGATCCTCTTCAACTTATGAAGACAATTCATCATGCATGATCTGATGTAACGAAGATAATGACATGCATAATGAAAATGGACGTTTGCAGAATGATTTAAGTGCGGAAGTTATCGTCGCACATGCGGAATTTATCATCGCATCACAAAATAGCAAATAAGTAGCAGATGACCATAGAGTTTAAGTGTTACAACTCAGAGAACCAAATGTATCAAAAGAAGAGTTATAAACACTAGGCAAAATATAATGCAACCGCCCATATGAACCCGCTTGAAGACTATCAACTCATAGCTTCTCCCCCTTTTGTCAGTAGGGACCAAAAAGGGTTGAAGACATTGAGCCTCTACTCGTTCCCAGAAGGAGTAGGAGAGGATGCAGGGTTGGTGTCGAGGTTTGGTGGTGCAGACGAACTTGGAGCAGTGTCGATGCGTGTTGGAGGTGGCGAAGTAGCATCATCTTGATCATCGATCACACGAGCATTCACAGTTGCAGCTGAAGAGGAGAACTCTGAGTCTTCAAGAGATGGAGTGCGCCGCACAACAACATTTCTGGGCGGAGTGGAATCAAACTTGAATCGCTCTGAGAAGCCACCGTCCTGAAGATCTCCCTCAACACACATAAGTGTCAGCCCTTTCCATGTGCGTCGACAGGTTTCATGAGCTACAAAGGCATTCTTGGTTGCAAGGTTGCGAATGCGATTGACGTTAGTCATTATCCTCTGCATCTGGCGCTTGAGCCAATCATGATGCCTATCCTGTTTCTGATGCAGGCCAACGAGAAGCTCTCGGTCATTGAGAATACGAGATCGCTTTCGGGGCCATTGAGCAATTGTGTTGTTAGTGGCTTCAGTAGGGGCACGGTGAGGTGCACGTGTAGTACCAGCCAACGGATAGACTCGAGTGGCAGCCAGCACACCTTCAATGGGCTGAGTGAAGCTCTGACGATCAACATTATGAAGATAAACTGGCTCTTTGTCAGGATCTGGATAGATGGCTTCAACGGACATATCAACATCTGGTAACAAGACAATGTGGTTGCGTGCAGATGGCTGATAGTTGAAGGCAGTGTGAAGCTTGATTAGACGCATGATCCATGGAGCATAGAACTTCAAGCCAAAAATGTCAGATCCTGATGCAGCAAGTTGGCAGATGAAGAAATCTTGTGCATTGAAGCTTTTGCCGTGAAGAATATGGAAGACCAATGTCTTCATTGCACCTTCTAGCTTAGCCTGTGGAGAATGTCCTTTGATAGGCCAGAGAGTTCGCCTTATGATGTGATAGATCGTGCATGGCAGATACTCAAGGTCTTCAACAAAGAACTCCTTAGGATATTCTCCATCTGGAGGCAATGGCTTCATCATGCTCAACATCTGGCTCATGTCGGGTTCAGGCTTTTGAAAGATGCTTTCCACAGCTGCAGTGTGAAACTGACAACCAGGCTCATAGATATCACCTGGAGTGGGCAGGCCAGTAAGCTCAATGGCATCAAATGCTTTGGCTTCATGATGGAGATTTCCTGTCATCCACTCAAGGACCCAAGTATTCGGATCCCTGTTGTAGCCTCTGATATGTAGAGTGGCATAGAATTGGAGCAGCAACTATTCATTCCAGTGTTCCTTGTCAGTGACAAAATGCAGTAAGCCAGCCTCTCTGAAGCAATCAAGAGCTTCTACTAAGCAGGGCAGGCCAGCTATGGCTTCAGTATCAAGGCGCATATGCAGAAATATGCGGCCTTAGTTGTACAGAATGCATGAATAGTAGCTGTGCTGCTGATAGCTCCAGAACCGATCAGATGAAATCTTGGGCTTGGTGTAGGGGTTCTTGTCGCTATCGAAGAAGGTTGTTGTGTGCAATGAAGCCGTTGACATTGAAAGATCCTGGCGAAGTGGTTGTATCTGGAAATCTGGGCAGTCTTGGCTTTGGCTTCTGAACCTGAGGCCTGTGTGTTGGGGAACATAGTAATTTCAAAAAAATTCCTATGCACACGCAAGATCATGGTGATGCATAGAAACGAGAGGGGAGAGTGTGTCCACGTACCCTCGTAGACCGAAAGCGGAAGCGTTATTACAATGCAGTTGATGTAGTCGTACGTCTTCACGATCCGACCGATCCAAGCACCGAACGTACGGCACCTCCGTGTTCAGCACACGTTCAGCTCGACGACATTCCCCGGACTTCGATCCATCAGGGTGTCGGGGATGAGTTCCGTCAGCATGACGGTGTGGTGACGATGATGATGTTCTACCGGCGTAGGGCTTCGCCTAAACTCCGCGACGATATGACCAAGGTGGAATATGGTGGAGGGGGGCACCGCGGACGGCTAAGGAACGATCCGTAGATCAACTTATGTGTCATGCGGTGCCCCCCTGCCCCCGTATATAAAGGAGCAAGGGGGAAGGAGGCCGGCCCTAGGAGGGGGCGCGCCAAGTGTGGTGTCCTACTAGGACTCCCTAGTCCTAGTAGGATTCCACCTCCCTTGATGGAGTAGGAGAAGGGGAAAGAGGGGGAGAGGGAGAAGGAAAGGGGGGCTGCGCCCCTTGTCCAATTCGGACTAGAGGGGGGGGGTGCAGGCCTCCTCCCTTTTGGCCTCTCTCCTCTATTCCCGTATGGCCCAATAAGGCCCATATACTCCCCGACGAATTCCCATAACTCTCCGGTACTCTGAAAAATACCCGAATCACTCGGAACCTTACCGAACTCCGAATATAGTCATCCAATATATCGATCTTTACGTCTCAACCATTTTGAGACTCCTCGTCATGTCCCCGATCTCATCCGGGACTCCGAACTCCTTCGGTACATCAAAACTCATAAACTCATAATAAAACTGTCATCGTAACGTTAAGCGTGCGGACCCTACGGGTTCGAGAACTATTTAGACATGACCTAGAACTGTTTCCGGTCAATAACCAATAGTGGAACCTGGATGTTCATATTGGCTCCTACATATTCTACGAAGATCTTTATCGGTCAAACCGCATAACAACATACGTTGTTCACTTTGTCATCGGTATGTTACTTGCCCGAGATTCGATCATCGGTATCCAATACCTAGTTCAATCTCATTACCGGCAAGTCTCTTTACTCGTTCTGTAATACTTTATCCCGTAACTAACTCATTAGTTACAATGCTTGCAAGGCTTAAGTGATGTGTATTACCGAGAGGGCCCAGAGTTACCTCTCCGACAATCGGAGTGACAAAACCTAATCTCGAATTACGCCAACCCAACATGTACCTTCGGAGACACCTGTAGAGAACCTTTATAATCACCCAGTTACGTTGTGACATTTTGTAGCACACAAAGTGTTCCTCCGGTAAACGGGAGTTGCATAATCTCATAGTTATAGGAACATGTATAAGTCATGAAGAAAGCAATAGCAACATACTAAACGATCAAGTGCTAAGCTAACGGAATGGGTCAAGTCAATCACATCATTCTTCTAATGATGTGATCCCGTTAATCAAATGACAACACATGTCTATGGTTACGAAACATAACCATCTTTGATTAATGAGCTAGTCAAGTAGAGGCATACTAGTGACATTAAGTTTGTCTATGTATTCACACATGTATCATGTTTCCGGTTAATACAATTCTAGCATGAATAATAAACATTTATCATGATATAAGGAAATAAATAATAACTTTATTTTTGCCTCTAGGGCATATTTCCTTCAGTCTCCGACTTGCACTAGAGTCAATAATCTAGTTCACATCGCCATGTGATTTAACACCAATATTCACATCTGTATGTGATTAATACCCATAGTTCACATCATCATGTGATCAACACCCAAAGGGTTTACTAGAATCAATAATCTAGTTCACATCGCTATGTGATTAACACCCAAAGAGCACTAAGGTATGATCATGTTTTACTTGTGAGAGAAGTTCAGTCAACGGGTCTGTCACATTCAGAGCCGTATGTATTTTGCAAATATTCTATGTCTACAATGCTCTGCACGGAGCTACTCTAGCTAATTGCTCCCACTTTCAATATGTATCCAGATTAAGACTTAGAGTCATCTGGATCAGTGCCAAAACTTGTATCGACGTAACCCTTTATGATGAACCTTTTGGCACCTCCATAATCGAGAAACATATCCTTATTCCACTAAGGATAATTTTGACCAATGTCTAGTGATCTACTCCTAGATCACTATTGTACTCTCTTGCCAAACCATGGCAGAGTATACATTAGGTCTGGTCTATAGCATGCATACTTTTATAGAACCTATGATTGAAGCATAGGGAATGACTTTCATTCTCTTTCTATTTTCTGCCGTGGTCGGGATTTGAGTCTTACTCAATTTCACACCTTGTAACACAAGCAACAAACTCTTTCTTTGACTGTTCCATTTTGACCTACTTCAAAATCTTGTCAAGGTATGTACTCATTGAAAAAAAATTCAAGCGTCTTGATCTATCTCTATAGATCTTGATGCTCAATCCGTAAGCAGCTTCACCGAGGTCTTTCTTTGAAAAAACTCCTTTCAAACTCTCCTTTATGCTTTGTAGAATAATTCTACATTATTTTCGATCAACAATATGTCATTCACATATACTTATCAGAAATGCTGTAGTGCTCCCACTCACTTTCTTGTAAATACAGTCTTCACCGCAAGTCTGTATAAAACTATATGCTTTGATCAACTCATCAAATCGTATATTCCAACTCTGAGATGCTTGCACCAGTCCATAGATGGATCGCTGGAGCTTGCACATTTTGTTAACACCTTTAGGATTGACAAAACCTTCTGGTTGCATCATATACAACTCTTCTTAAATAAATGCATTAAGGAATGCAGTTTTGTCTATCCATTTGCCAGATTTCATAAAATGCGGCAATTGCTAACATGATTTAGATAGACTTAAGCATAGATACGAGTGAGAAACTCTCATCGTAATCAACACTTTGACCTTGTCGAAAACCTTTTGCGACAATTCTAGCTTTGTAGATAGTAACACTACTATCAGCGTCCGTCTTCCTCTTGAAGATCCATTTATTCTCTATTGCTTGCCAACCATTGGGCAAGTCAACCAAAGTCCACACTTTGTTCTCATACATGGATCATATCTCAGATTCATGGCCTCAAGCCATTTCGTGGAATCTGGGCTCATCATCACATCCTCATAGTTCGTAGGTTTGTCATGGTCAAGTAACATGACCTCCAGAATAGGATTACCGTACCACACTGGTGCGGACCGTACTCTAGAAGACCTACGAGGTTCTGTAGTAACTTGATCTGAAGTTTCATGATCATTATCATTAGCTTCCTCACTAATTGGTGTAGGAATCACTGGAACTGATTTCAGTGATGAACTATTTTCCAATTTGGGAGAAGGTACAGTTACCTCATCAAGTTCTACTTTCCTCCCACTCACTTCTTTCGAGAGAAACTCCTTCTCTAGAAAGGATCCATTTTTAGCAACGAATAACTTGCCTTCGATTCTGTGATAGAAGGTGTACCCAACAATTTCCTTTGGGTATTCTATGAAGACGCACTTCTCGGATTTGTGTTTGAGCTTATCATGATGAAACTTTTTCACATTAGCATCACAGCCCCAAACTTTAAGAAACGACAACTTGGGTTTCTTGCTAAACCACAGTTCATACGGTGTCGTCTCAACGGATTTAGATGGTGCCCTTTTAACGTGAATGCAGCTGTCTCTAATGCATAACCCAAAAACAATAGTGGTAAATTAGTAGGAGACATCACAGATTGCACCATGTCCAATAAAGTGTGGTTACGACGTTCGGACACACCATAACGTTGTGGTGTTCCAGGTGGCGTGAGCTGTGAAACTTATTCCACATTATTTTAATTGAAGACCAAACTCGTAACTCAAATATTCGTCTCCGCGATCAGTTCGCAGAAACTTTTTCTTGTTATGATGATTTTTCCACTTCACTTTGAAATTCTTTGAACCTTTCAACTATTTCAGACTTATGTTTCATCAAGTAGATATACCCATATCTGCTCAAATCATCTTGTGAAGGTCAGAAAATAACGATACTTGGCACGAGCATCAACCCTCATTGGATCGCATACATCGGTATGTATTATTTTCAATAAGTCAGTAGCTTGTTCCATTGTTCCGGAGAACGGCGTTTTAGTCATCTTGCCCAAGAGGCATGGTTCACAAGCATCAAGTGATTCGTAATCAAGTGATTCCAAAATCCCATTGTCGGTGTCAAAACCGGCGGATCTCGTGTAGGGGGTCCCGAACTGTGCGTCTAGGCAGATGGTAACAGGAGATGAGGGACACAATGTTTTTACCCAGGTTCAGGCCCTCTCGATGGAGGTAATACCCTACGTCCTGCTTGATTAATATTGATGATATGGGTAGTACAAGAGTAGATCTACCACGAGATCAATGAGGCTAAACCCTAGAAGCTAGCCTACGGTATGATTGTTGAGATGTAATGTTGTGTCCTACGGACTACGACACTTCGGTTTATATAGACACCGGAGGGGCTAGGGTTACACAGAGTCGGTTACAATGGTAGGAGATCTACACATCCGTATTGCCAAGCTTGCCTTCCACGCCAAGTAGAGTACCTTCCGGACACGAGCCGGAGCCTTTAATCTTCTATCTTCGTAGTCTGGGAGTCCGGCGGATATTGATAGTCCGGCTGTCCGGACACCCCCTAGTCCAGGACTCCCTCAGTAGCCCCTGAACCAGTCTTCAATGACGATAAGTCCGGCGTGCATAATGTTCGGCATTGCAAGGCGGGTTCCTCCCTTGAATAATCCGGAGAAGATAATGAACACCAGGATAGTGTCCGACTCTGCAAAATAATTTCCACAATCCAACGTAGAGAGAATAAAATACACACTTAATTCAATCTGCTGACGTATTACGCAGCGTGACATCACACCGCAGCCAAGCCCTTGTTTGAACCGTTTATTATTCCGCCTCAGCACGTTTAGCGAAGCGGTTTCCTTGGCACGTCCTGTCGAAGCAGAGATCGTGTTCCCTTTTATTCCGGGATCCTCATCAATACGTGCGTGGGTAACCCAACCGTTCCCGTCGCCACGCCTCTATCGAAGGGAATCTCAAACGGTCACGGAGACGGCCCTTGGTATTATTTCCCGCTTATAAGAGGACCAAGGCCTGTCCTTGTCTTTCAACCTCGTGATCGAATCTTTCCTCTGCTCCCGCCCAACACCAAGAGCTTCAGACTCGAGCGCTTCGGATCTACAACAATGTCCGGCTCCGACCTCCAGGGCCGGTGGATGCCCTCCTCCGTCACGGAGGAGGACATATTGAAGCTGCGTGAGGCCAAGTACCTGGCCTATGAAGTTTTGCACAGGTTGCCTGCCCCAGGGCAGGCCGTGCCAGCCCCCGAGCCTGGCGAATACGTCGTTTTCGCACCTCACCTCCGTCGGGGATTAGGCTTCCCGACGGATCCTTTCGTGAGGGGGCTCCTGTTTTACTATGGGCTGGACTTCCACGACTTGGCTCCGGAGTCTATCCTCCATATCTCCGCATTCATTATCGTCTGCGAATCCTTCCTCCGCGTCATCCCCCACTTCGGCCTGTGGCTGAAAACATTCAAGGTGGAGCCGAAGATGATCGGGGGGCGTCAAGCGGAGTGTGGCGGGGCGACCATAAGCAAGAAGGTCGATGCCCCGTGGCTCGAAGGTTCCTTCCAAGAGGAATAGGGATTGTGGCAGCAGGAGTGGTTCTACATCACCGCTCCAAGGGGCAGCAAGCAAAAGCCGCCGCCCTCCTTCCGCCCGGGACCTCCACGGCAACTAACGTCGTGGGTCAACCAAGGGCTCAACTGGGGGCCGTCCGAGGACGTGCCTGCACTGCAGGGCCGGATTCGAGACCTCCAAACAAGGGAGATCGGCCTGGTCAAGGTGATGCAAGTCATGCTAGTCAGGCTCCTCCAACCCTACAAACGTTGTCCTCTCCGGCTATGGGAGTACAATCCGGAGGGACCTCGTATTCTACAGCATTTTATGGGCGCGACGCCCATGGAGATATACAAGCTGTTCTTCGGACCGCAGGTAGCGTGTCCGGATTCGGCCGAGGACGCGGGCTTAAGCCGCGATCGCCCGGATACTCAGGTAAATGGCTCCGAGCTCGGACATTCTACTTGTATGCCTTTCAAAAGATCAGCTCCTGACCCTTTTTATTCTTTACAGGAATGGGTGGCGCGATCCAGGCTGATAAGGTGTCCGGCCCCCCTCCCAAAGACCGCACTGGAGCCCGTGCTGGTCAGAATGTTGGAGGCCGTACCCACAAAAGGGGGCGATGGGGGAGATAAAGGAGCTAATACTTCGTCCAAAGAGGCGATCAAGAGGAGAGGACTAAGGATCCTCCTTCGAGGAAAGAGGACCGCCCCAAGATCCGGAGGTCAAAGCCCCCAAGCGTGGGAAGAAATCCCCACCGGGGGGTCCGGCGTCCGGAGAGAATCCGGACGCGCAATCATCGCCCAAGGACCATCCCTCCAACGAGCCGTGAGTATGAAAGAGGAAGTTTAATAAGAAAGTACCTTCGTTTATGCTTCTGTAGGTAACCGAAATATTTATACCGCAGTTCGGATCTGCAGCCGTCTCAAATGAGTTCGTCCTCGGGGGATCTTCTTCCGGAGATGATGGAGAGCGATACGCCTCCGTCTGACGCGCCGCCAGATGAGGCAGGCGAGCCCGAAGTGTCGTCACGGAGGGCGTCCCCGAGTCCGGAGGGGTTAAAGAGTTCAACACCCACCAGAGCCCGGCCGGGAGAACTGAAGAGTTTGCTTGAGAGGGCGTCCATTTCAGAAGATCACCGCGCGTTAATGCGTACGGTGGTTGGAAGGATTTCGTCCGCTGAAAGCGGGCTGCGCAATGCCGCCCAGAGCTTACTGGCGGGATTTGAGGTATGCGAAAATGATGCACCCCTTTGTCTGTTAACAGTTCTGCATATAAAAATGCGCCCTGTATAGATAGTAGCCCCTGAGACTCGGTAGGTTGTCGGAGACGGCAACGTGCCGAGGATCGAAAATCCAAACATCTCAGGTAATGAATACCGCCGTTCTGGTACAGGTGGCGGATAGTCCGGGGGCCAGCCGGACTAATCAGTTTGCCGAATTGAGTCGACAACTGGACATGGCGGATGCTGACATCGCACTTGTCAATCAGCGACTTGATGAGTCGCAAGGTAAATACATTCCCTGCAGCCGGTTTATTGAGTGGGTTAAAGCCCTCCTCTGATAAGTTATATGTTGTCTATGCAGACAGTGCGGCTGCTGTGGAGAGAGTTCGGGCCGAGCTTGCACAGGCTAAGGAGCAAGCCCGAAGGAGTGTTTCGGCTGCCGAGAGGGCGGCCGAGGAGTTGAAGGCCGAAAAGGCTGTGCACTGCCTAAGCAGGGCGGAGGTGGCCGAATTGCCCAAGAATTTAAAGGATGCTACCGACCATAGCGAGGCGCTTGAAAAGGAGCGCCTGTCGGAGAGGGAAGACCTGAAGAAGGCCACCGCCGAAGCCAAGGATGCCCGTTCTGCAATGCGGGCTATGAAGGAGGAGCTGCGCCAAGCCGGAGAAATCACGGCTGGCAAGCCGTTTCTTATGCATCGCCGGTTTATGGATGCCAAGTACGCTAAATTTGAGCGGCAGTGGAGTTCGGAGGATCATTATATGGACTTGGCTGCGAGTGCGGCTGACGCCGTTAAGCACTTCCGGAGCCAAGGGGATCACGAGGTGGAAGAGTTATATTGGACTTAATTCCACAGTCCGGATCGCCCTCTTCCTCTGTCGGACAGGTTGGCTGACTGGGCCGAACTGAATAGACTGTCCGGGCTGGCTATGACTGACATCGTGGCCCATGTGTGGCCAGAGAGGTCCAAGGCGACGAGCTATTTTGGCCTGCTGCAGCAGTTCCTTGGGGCGGTGCCGCATATCGAGGAGATGAAGCGGTTGGCTTGCATCGAGGGCGCGAATGGCTCGCCCGTGCGCAGCGATGTCCGGAGATGGATGCCACCGCTGTTGCTGCCCAGGGTTCGGATGGGAACCGGCTTCTGCCAACATTATTTCGGGAAGTTATCGCGGCACTTTCGTGTAATAGAGTCGCAGTGCTCGAAGAATGTAACGTTCAATTGAACGCATTAACTTGTAAATCAATGATTATAGTATGAATGCTTTTTATACTTGTGCTTCCAAGTAGTAAAACTTCTCCTTGCGGCCGTTTTAAGTATACTTGTGTATAACCTGAAAGATGCAGTCTTTGGCTTCAGCCCCCTTGCACAAGGTGCTGGGGTGTTCGCAAAATAGCACTTTTTCACACTTTAATCCGACGTCTCGGTCCTGTTATAAGGAGGTGATAGCGTAGCGAACGAGGCAATCCGGACTATAATGCTTTATCTCTTTCACTTAGCCAATGGAGCTCGAGGGTGGGGCTACGATATAGCCCCTAATGGCACTACACATCTCCGGATTCGAGTGCGTATGTGCTGACCGAAGCGCCCTTCGTCAAAGCGGGAATTCTAAACATTCCGTGGTTGATCAAGTGGTGACAGACTCTCGCTACATCATGATCGGTTTTCGGCTTTCTTTCATCGAGGTGCTCGCCAAGCCGAACTGGGGCACAATCGCATAGTTCTCCTGGTGCCGCGTTTGCCGGGTGATACGGAACGTAAGGCAGCAAAACACAGGAGCCGGGCAAACCCAACATTTGACCAAAGACATGATTCGGAGCTGATGCATATGATGCCCAACTTGAGACGCCGAACACTCCCTGAGGTGTTCGGACTTTATGATGACGGGCAGAATTATGCCCTAAACCCCTTGTGTCCAGGTACGGGCATTGTCTTCCGATGTGGCCAATGCCAAAGCGTCGGGCTCCGCTTTGGCTATAGGAGGAAGCCAAGGGAGATTAACAACAAGAGACAGTAATAAAAAGGTCTACGTAGGGTCTTAATCTGAAAAGAATCCTTGCAACGGGTCCCTACTGCACGTCTGCGCCTGTGTCTCTGTTGTGCCGTTATCCTGGACGGGTACGCACGTTTGTTCATCTGTAAAAAAAGGAACATTTTAGTTTTAGAAACAGTTCGTGCGAAAATAATGAAAAATAATAAGTGCAAATAATTAAAGCTAGGTTTATATGAAACCGTGGTTAGTTGTGCGCGCAGCCCCTTGTGAAAGGGTGTGCGGCTAGGGAGCCCCTAGCCTGCTGAGTCCGGATTCGTCTATCCGAATCCGGGGTCTTTAAGTGACCCTCGCACTGAAATGGTGCCATGTGGACCGGGCATCTTAAGTGTAAGAGACGCGTAATGCGGTATGGCGTTGAAGCGGACAAAAGCCTTTCGTCCCAATAGTGCTTGATATTCACTTTTAAATGGGACGATATGGAAAATTAACTTTTCTCGTCGAAAATTGTTCGGTGATCCGAACATGACTTCGAGTAATATCGAGCCTGTGCACTTGGCGTAAGGGCCCGGCGTAACTCCTTTGAAGGAAGTGCGGCTGTGTCGAATTTTGGTAGGGTCTATCCCCATCCGATGGATTGTATTTGAATATAGCAGGTTTAAGTCACTGCCTCCATCCATTAGGACGTTTGTGAATTGTAGTCCGTCTATTATCGGATTCAATATCAGGGGAGTCCGTCCCGCGGTTCGAGCACTTTTGGAATAATCCCGGTGGTTGAAGGTGATTGGTTTTAATATCCAATCTCTATGGTTTGCGGGACCGGACCGTGCGAAGCTCTTTTTAGAAAGTGCCGCACTGTTTTTCCGTGTCCTCGCATGAAGTGAGTTTACTGCTTTGACCCCTTGTGGGAAAGTCTTTTGTTTTCCGGTGCCTGCTTTGGCGGGTTTATCTTCTTCGCTTGAGGCGCCGAGCCCCTTGCGTTCGGGCGTTTAGTCGGCCGGACTGTTTGAAAACCCAACAATCCATGTGGGTGTGATTTGCAGGCCTTCCGGGGGTACTGTGGATTTGACATATCCGACCCAGAATTTTGTGTAGGTTAGACAGTTTGTCGCTGTCGTCCTTGATGGGTTGAGCTTTATTGTTCGCCGTGAGCCTTTAAATCCGGCGTTGACTGCCGTGTTTTGGGCTTTTCTCTTTATTCGGCGCTGTTCTTTTCTACCGTGATTTTCCGTTCCATCTCTTATCTCGGATGTACTTGGGTCGCTGGTGCTGCTTCTTGCCAACCAGCTGTCCTCTCCTTCGCAAAAGCGGGTCATGAGGCTTATTAATGCGGTCATTGTCCTCGGTTTCTCTTGACCGAGGTGTCTGGCGAGCCATTCATCTCGGACATTGTGCTTAAAAGCTGCTAAGGCTTGGCGTCCGGACAATCGACTATTTGGTTCTTTTGGTAAGGAACCTGTTCTGCAATTTCGCTACTGACTCTCCGGGCTGTTGAGTTATGTGACTTAGGTCATCTGCATCCGGAGGCGGACATAAGTCCCTTGAAAATTTGCTCTAAACGCTTCCTCGAGCTCTTCCCAACTTCCAGATGTTTTACGGGAGGCTTTTGAGCCAATGACGGGCTGGCCCTTTGAGCTTGAGGGGTAGATATTTTATGGCGTGGAGATCATCTCCTCTCGCCATGTGTATATGCAGTATATAGTCTTCTATCCAGACTCCAGGGTCTGTTGTTCCATCGTATGCTTCTATGTTTATGGGTTTAAACCCTGCTGGGAATTCATGCTCCAGCACCTCGTCGGTGAAGCACAGTGGGTGTGCGGCGCCCCTGTACTTGTACGTGCCGCTCTCGTCGGACACTTGACGTGTTCCTTTGCTTGTTGGGGCTTTCCTTTTGGGTCCGTAGATGGACCTGGCTGGGCCATTTGACGGTGGGGGCTTTATGGCCTCCTCGTCGAATTCTGGGAGCAGCTTGCGCTTCGGGTAGCTCTTCGATTGGTGGCTGTTGCCATGTTTGTCTGCGGTTTTGAGTACTTTGCTCCATCTTATCCGGAGCGCGTCTTCCGCTGTGTTCAGCTTCCGTTTTTCCTTCTCCAGGCTTCTTGCTGTAGCGATGAGCCTGCGTTTGCAAAGATCTTGTTCGGCGTGCTCTTCGAGTTCGTCGTCATTGGGGCTTGCTTCGTCTTCGGAGGGAGGTACATAGTTGTGATCCTCAACCTTTTCTTCTGCCGCCCTTTCGTGGGGGCTTGCTTCTACATCCTCCTTCGCTGAGTCTTGTTGGAGGGGTTTGTCTTCGCACTCTCGGGGTATCATTATTTTACGTGCGGAATCTCCATTCTTGTTGTGGCGGGATTTAGAGCGGCGCCGTCGGTGTTTGGGTTGCTTCTTTAGGAATCTTCCTCCGCTGCTTTCGCCATCCCTTCATTGGGGTATCCACCATGTAGACGTCGTATGACGAGGTGGCCTTCCAGTGTCCCATGGGCGCTGGGTCCTGATCGTCTCCGGCATCGTCGTCCATAGCGTCGATGTTATCGGAGTCGTAGTCTAGCATGTCGGTTAGATCTTCGACAGTGGCTACAAAGTGGGTGGTGGGTGGGGTCTGAATTTCTTCATCGTCCGTACTCCAACCGTCCTGGCCATAGTCCGGCCCGGGTTCTCCTGACAGCGAGAGATGCTTCAGGGAATTCAGGATATCGCCAAAGGGCGAGTGTTGAAAGATGTCCGCGGCGGTGAATTCCATAACCGGCGCCCAATCTGGCTTAATTGGCGGGGGCGCGGGAGGCTCGGAGTCCGGCGAGGGGTCCGGCGTCTCGGGATCACGAGTTTCGCAGGGGACAAAATCGGTATTCGGCTCCATCGCCGTAGATGTTGAAGCCCCCGGGGCGGCGTCTATCCACCGACCCTCGTCATGGGCAATCGGCTCCGGGCAAGTAGCCGGGGCAGATTCAAGTGCGGCCATCAAAGCACTGTCCGGCGGCAGAGCTAGATCACGCCCATCGTTGCAGTGCGGCGCGCTTGGCTGTGGCTCGAGTCCGTCGAAGATCAAGTCTCCGCGGTCATCGGCCGTGAAGTTTAGGCTTCCGAATCTGACCTGACGGCCAGGGGCATAGCTTTCGATCTGCTCTAGACGGCCAAGAGAGTTGGCCCGCAGTGTGAAGCCGCCGAATATGAAGATCTGTCCGGGGAGAAAAGTCTCACCCTGGACAGCGTTGAAGGTTGAAGATGCCATCGGGCCTATCGGCGACGACACAGAGGAACTCTCAATGAAAGCACCAATGTCGGTGTCAAAACTGGCGGATCTCGGGTAGGGGGTACCGAACTGTGCGTCTAGGCGGAAGGTAACAGGAGACGAGGGACACAATGTTTTTACCCAGGTTTAGGCCCTCTCGATGGAGGTAATACCCTACGTCCTGCTTGATTAATATTGATGATATGGGTAGTACAAGAGTAGATCTACCACGAGATCAATGAGGCTAAACCCTAGAAGCTAGCCTACGGTATGATTGTTGAGATGTAATGTTGTGTCCTACGGACTACGACCCTCCGGTTTATATAGACACCGGAGGGGCTAGGGTTACACAGAGTCGGTTACAATGGTAGGAGATCTACACATCCGTATTGCCAAGCTTGCCTTCCACGCCAAGTAGAGTACCTTCCGGACACGAGCCGGAGCCTTCAATCTTCTATCTTCGTAGTCTGGGAGTCCGGCGGATATTGATAGTCCGGCTGTCCGGACACCCCGTAGTCCAGGACTCCCTCACCCATCAGCATGGAGTTTCTTCATGCGCTTTACACCAATATGACCTAAACGGCAGTGCCACAAAATAAGTTGCACTATCATTATTAACTTTGCATCTTTTGGCTTCAATATTATGAATACGTGTATCACTACGATCAAGATCGAACGAACTATTTTCATTGGGTGTATGACCATTAAAGGTTTTATTCATGTAAACAGAACAACAATTATTCTCTGATTTTAAATGAATAACCGTATTGCAATAAACATGATCAAATCATATTCATGCTCAACGCAAATGCCAAATAACATTTATTTAGGTTTAACACTAATCTCGAAGTATAGGGAGTGTGTGATGATGATCATATCAATCTTGGAACTACTTCCAACACTCATCGTCACTTCACCCTTCAACTAGTCTCTGTTTATTCTATAACTCCTGTTTCGAGTTACTAATCTTAGTAACTGAACAAGTATCAAATACTCAAGGGCTACTATAAACACTAGTAAGGCACACATCAATAACCTATATATCAAAAATACCCTTGTTCACTTTGCCATCCTTCTTATCCACCAAATATTCAGGGCATTTCCGCTTCCAGTGACCATTCCCTTTGCAGTGTAAGCACTCAGTTTCAGGCTTTGGTCCAGTTTTGGTCTTCTTCACGGGAGTGACAACTTGTTTGCCATTCTACTCGAAGTTTCCTTTTCTTTCCCTTTGCCCTTTTCTTGAAACTAGTGGTCTTGTCAATCAACACTTGATGGTCTTTCTTGATTTCTACCTTCGTCGATTTCAACATCACGAAGAGCTCGGGAATTGTTTTCGTCATCCCTTGCATACTATAGTTCATCACGAAGTTCTAGTAACTTAGTGATGGTGACTAGAGAATTCTGTCAATCACTATCTTATCTGGAAGATTAACTCCCACTTGATTCAAGCGATTGAAGCACCCAGACAATCTGAGCACATGCTCACTAGTTGAGCGATTCTCCTACATCTTTTAGCTATAGAACTTGTTGGAGACTTCATATCTCTCAACTCGAGTATTTGCTTGAAATATTAACTTCAATTCCTAGAACATCTCATATGGTCCATGACGTTCAAAACATCTTTGAAGTCCCGATTCTAAGCCATTTAAGCATGGTGCACTAAACTATTAAGTAGTCATCATTTTGAGCTAGCCAAACGTTCATAACATCTGCATCTGCTCCTGCAATAGGTTTGTCATATAGCGGTGCATCAAGGATATAATTCTTCTATGCAGCAATGAGGATAAACCTCAGATCACGGATCCAATCCGCATCATTGCTACTAACATCTTTCAACACAGTTTTCTCTAGGAACATATCAAAATAAACATATGAAAGCAACAACGCGAGCTATTGATCTACAACATAATTTGCAAAATACTACCAGGACTAAGTTCATGATAAATTTAAGTTCAATTAATCATATTAGTTAAGAACTCCCACTTAGACAGACATCTCTCTAGTCATCTAAGTGATCACGTGATCCAAATCAACTAAACCATAACCGATCATCACGTGAGATGGAGTAGTTTTCAATAGTGAACATCACTATGTTGATCATATCTACTATATGATTCACGCTCAAGCTTTCGGTCTCCGTGTTCCGAGGCCATATCTGCATATGCTAGGCTCGTCAAGTTTAACCTGAGTATTCCGCGTGTGCAAAACTGGCTTGCACCCGTTGTAGATGGACGTAGAGCTTATCACACCCGATCATCACGTGGTGTCTGGGCACGACGAACTTTGGCAACGGTGCATTCTCAGGGAGAATACTTCTTGATAATTAGTGAGAGATCATCTTAAAATGCTACCGTCAATCAAAGAAAGATAAGATGCATAAAGGATAAACATCACATGCAATCAATATAAGTGATATGATATAGCCATCATCATCTTGTGCTTGTGATCTCCATCTCCGAAGCACCATCATGATCACCATCGTCACCGGCGCGACACCTTGATCTCCATCGTAGCATCGTTGTCGTCTTGCCAAATATTGCTTCTACGACTATCGCTACCGCTTAGTGATAAAGTAAAGCAATTACAGGGCGTTTGCATTTCATACAATAAAGCGACAACCATATGGCTCCTGCCAGTTGCCGGTAACTCGGTTACAAAACATGATCATCTCATACAATAAAATATAGCATCACGTCTTGACCATATCACATCACAACATGCCCTGCAAAACAAGTAGACGTCCTCTACTTTGTTTTTGCAAGTTTTACGTGGCTGCTACGGGCTTAGCAAGAACCATTCTTACCTACGCATCAAAACCACAACGATAGTTCGTCAAGTTAGTGTTGTTTTAACCTTCGCAAGGACCGGGCGTAGCCACACTCGGTTCAACTAAAGTTGGAGAAACTGACACCCGCCAGCCACCTGTGTGCAAAGCACGTCGGTAGACCAGTCTCGCGTAAGCGTACGTGTAATGTCGGTCCAGGCCGCTTCATCCAACAATACCGCCGAACCAAAGTATGACTTGCTGGTAAGCAGTATGACTTGTATCGCCCACAACTCACTTGTGTTCAACTCGTGCATATAACATCAACGCATAAAACCTAGGCTCGGATGCCACTGTTGGGGAACGTAGTAATTTCAAAAAATTTCCTACGCACACGCAAGATCATGGTGATGCATAGCAACGAGAGGGGAGAGTGTGTCCATGTACCCTCGTTGACCGAAAGCGGAAGAGTTATTACAACGCGGTTGATGTAGTCATACGTCTTCACGATCCGACCAATCCAAGCACCGAACGTACGGCACCTCCGTGTTCAGCACACGTTCAGCTCGATGACGTTCCCCGGACTCCGATCCAGCAGGGTTTCGGGGATGAGTTCCATCAGCACGACGGTGTGGTGACGATGATGATGTTCTACCGGCGCAGGGCTTCGCCTAAACTCCGTGACGATATGACCGAGGTGGAATATGGTGGAGGGGGCACCGCACACGGCTAAGGAATGATCCGTATATCAACTTATGTGTCATGGGGTGCCCCCCTGCCCCCGTATATAAAGGAGCAAGGGGGGAGGAGGCCGGCCCTAGGAGGGGCCGCGCCAAGTGTGGATTCCTACTTTGACTCCCTAGTCCTAGTAGGATTCCACCTCCCTTGTTGGAGTAGAAGGGGAAAGAGGGGGAGAGGGAGAAGGAAAGGGGGGCTGCACCCCTTGTCCAATTCGGACCAGAGGGGGGGCGCAGGCCTCCTCCCTTTTGGCCTCTCTCCTCTATTCCCGTATGGCCCAATAAGGCCCATATACTCCCCGGCGAATTCTCGTAACTCTCCGGTACTCCGAAAAATACCCGAATCACTCGGAACCTTTCCGAACTCCGAATATAGTCGTCCAATATATCGATCTTTACGTATCGACCATTTCGAGACTCCTCGTCATGTCCCCGATCTCATCCAGGACTCCGAACTCCTTCGGTACATCAAAACTCATAAACTCATAATAAAATTATCATCGTAACGTTAAGCGTGCGGACCCTACGGGTTCGAGAACTATGTAGACATGACCTAGAACTATTTCCGGTCAATAACCAATAGTGGAACCTGGATGTTCATATTGGCTCCTACATATTCTACGAAGATCTTTATCGGTCAAACCGCATAATAACATACGTTGTTCCCTTTGTCATCGGTATGTTACTTGCCCGAGATTCGATCGTCGGTATCCAATACCTAGTTCAATCTCGTTACCGGCAAGTCTCTTTACTCGTTCCGTAATACTTTATCCCGTAACTAACTCATTAGTTACAATGCTTGCAAGGCATAAGTGAAGTGTATTACCGAGAGGGCCTAGAGATACCCCTCTCCGACAATCGGAGTGACAAAACCTAATCTTGAATTACGCCAACCCAACATGTACCTTCGGAGACACCTGTAGAGCACCTTTATAATCATCCAGTTACATTGTGACGTTTGGTAGCACACAAAGTGTTCCTCCGGTAAACGGGAGTTGCATAATCTCATAGTTATAGGAACATTTATAAGTCATGAAGAAAGCAATAGCAACATACTAAACGATCAAGTGCTAAGCTAACGGAATGGGTCAAGTCAATCACATCATTCTTCTAATGATGTGATCCCGTTAATCAAATGACAACACATGTCTATGGTTAGGAAACATAACCATCTTTGATTAATGAGATAGTCAAGTAGAGGCATACTAGTGACATTAAGTTTGTCTATGTATTCACACATGTATCATGTTTCCGGTTAATACAATTCTAGCATGAATAATAAACATTTATCATGATATAAGGAAATAAATAATAACTTTATTATTGCCTCTAGGGCATATTTCCTTCACTGTGCTCGACATGGTAGTCAAATTGAGGACCAGCAGCAGGTGGAGGAATCAGAATAGGCCATCTGACAGTGACAAGCTGGCCATAGTTCAATGCTTGCTCAATAGTATGTGGCCTTGCAGGTGGAACAGGAGCAGTGGCATTAACTTCAGGCTGCAGATTGGCAACAAGTGCGGCATTGACTTCATCTGCTTGATGGGCTTCATTGGCTTCCTTGGCCTCTGGTGCATTGATCACTGTAGGCTCCACATTAGCGTCGGCCGTGACAACATCATTGGCTTCAAGAATGTCATGTGTGGCAGCCTCGGGGTTCTCACCCTCCACTCGAGTAGCTGGAGGTTCTGGCATGGACTGGTTCTCTTCATTAACTTCTTCTTGAGTTGTAGGGGGAGTAGCGACACGCTCTTCTTCTTGTGTTACTCCGACTGATGCAGCCGGAGGGTCTTCAGCAGCATGGGCTTCAGACACAGGGACCGTCACAGAAGGATTGTCTTCAGGGAACATGTGACGTGCCACTGAGCTTGACAAGTTGGAGTCCTCTTCTGTGATGGTGGTCATGGAGGCAGATGGCTTCAGGCCTTTGCGAAGCCATTGGAATACGGGCATGCCTTTGGCGATGGTGTTGTCTCCATGTATTTGTCATCTTTTGACATGGGGCTGATGACGGGCACAGAGGATGGCTGGGGTGTACTTGGTGAGACTTGAGGTGGGGTAGCTTGCTGGGGGCGATCAGCCCACGATGCATCTTGTGAGATTGGCGTCAGAGGACGACCAATGCTGATAAGCTCACTGTTCGTTCCAACAGGCAATAATACCGTTGGGCACTCGATCTGAGGAAGAACTACATCATCTTGAGAAATATCTTCAGTCGCGATGGGGTCGACGACTGGAACTTCTTGAGCTTCAGGAGCCTCTGTGGAAGCAGGCTCATGAACGATCATCCGACACTCTTGGTTTGCAGACGGAGGGGGAACACAAGCAAGGGGTTCAACAACAAGTGGCTCTTTGGGAGCAGCCCGATCTCTTCTCCTGGTTTTTCTCTTCTTAGGGGGTGGTTCTTCGTCAGTGGTGCGCCTGGTTTTCCGCTTCCTGGCTTCGGCTTCAGCTGCCTTGGTTTTCTTCTGTTCAGAAGCCACTGAAGGAGCCTTGGGCTTCGAGCCGCGCATGCTGGCAGGGAAGACAATGCGTGGTTCTTCCTGCCATGGTTCTTCAGTTTGGGCTTCAGATGACTTCTTTTTCTTGGCAGCCATTGAGGGGTCAATGCCAGGGCGGCAAAGTGCCTTGCGCTCTTCAGCTTCATTGTAGGCTTGAACGCATTTGTCAGCGAGTGCTTTCATTGGCTCTCTTGAGCCTTTGGCTTCCTCGTGTTTCTTCCGAAACGACTCCTTGAGGTCATTGAGCATCACCTTGAGCTTTTGCACATCAGCCACATTCAGCCTGGCTACATGCTTCTTGAACTGTTCCTTCTCGAAATCGATCTTTCGCTTCAGTTCAATGGTGCGCTGAGCCAGAGCAAGTTCAGAAGCAATGGCGCCTTGGAAGGCAACGCTGCCGCTAATGGGAAGCTGAAGGTCGTCAAAGCTGCGCTCCTGATTATCAAACCACGCATCAATGAAGTTCTTCAGAATTTTTACATCAAAGAGGGGCAGATCGTTTAAGATATCCGCCTCCTGGTTGCTCTTGATTAGCTGTTCCAGAGCATCTTCACCAAATTCTTCATCAAAAGATAAGTCAATTGGTTTAGTTTCATTCTGCAAAATGGCAGCAGGCGTTAGTGCATGACTCAGTTTCTGAACTGGTGTCTTCTGAGGCTTCTCACGCCTCTTGGAGATGCGAGAGAGATCCTCAGAGTCATTGCTTGGAGCAGAAGGGGAAGTTGCCAATGGCTTCACTCTTGAAGCTTTGGGAGCAGCAGATGATTTTGAAGCTTTAGTCTTCTTTTGCTTCTTAGGCTTTAGAGGAGGAGCTGGAGCTTCGTCAGTCTCAGCATCATCATCATCAGAATGATCCACTTTGGCACCTCGAACAATAATGCGAGTGATGAGGCCAGCAAGGTTGTAGAAGGGGCCAATCCTGTTTTCATTGGCTTCACGGGTGCCATCGTCCCGAGGTGCGGGGGGGGGGGGACCAGGGTTGAAGTCAAGCCCCAGATCCTTATTGTTCACAGCAGCTGAGTTTTTGGCAAACTGGTAGTTGCGCTTGAATAGACTGTCTTCACGACACCAGAGTAGTGAGGACGGATCAGCATTCTCAGGCTGTGGTCCATGCACCATGCAAGGATAGAAGCCTTACTCAATAGCTTCAGCCTGATTCCTGGGTGAAAGATTTCTGTACAGAATATCATTCCAGGGTGCCTTGATGGCATTCTTCTCTGCATACTCTTTGGTGATGAAGCGGTATCTGAACCACTCTTCTGCCCAATATCTTCGAATCCATTGGATTCGATTCTTGCGTTCAGTGTAGGTTTCTTGTGGATCAGTTTTGTACATCTCATGCAAATCTGGAGGTAAGTCCTTGGTGGTGTCACCACGACGCTGTCTGCCTCCCTTTCTTGCTGATTTTCCAGTTGCCATGAAGTGTAAACTGAAAGGCTTCAGTACATTCAAACGCTTCAAACGGCTGGACTGACAGGAACTCACTTCAGGTGAGTTGATGTGATTCTGCAAGAACTCTGCAAACGAATGCAGACTATGAGAACCAAGGGATTCTCCCACTGACATGTACCTGTGACATCATTAAAGGTGCGAGGGAAGGGGACGAGATCATATGCATTCTTAGAAGATTTTGAAGATAAATCAGTTTGAAGACATTGACCTCATAACACGAAGACATTCACTTATATGATGAGAGTTGGTTCCAGAGTTGTACAAATCCAAGAATAAGTACAAGTGAGGAATCTAACTTGTGAAGAAGCATAAGTGAATATACTAGGCAGAATATGAGATGCAGAAGGAGATAGATTCATGTTTGAAGATCTAGAAACCACTTTTGGTAGAAAGGGATGAATCTATCAGATCAAAAAGACGGTAAAAAGTAAACTTTTATTACCACACGAAGAACTGCTAGACGGGGCGAAGATGGATGCCGAGCAGTTCGATCTCCCGTGCCCTAACTTGGCGACGGAAGACACCTACGGCGACGGCGGAGAAGTTGAGGTCCGTGGCCGGCGTGAGGATGGCGTCGAGGAAGTCGGGGCAGCTAAGCGCTTCGTCGTCGGCGTCGTCGAGAGCTAGCGTATGCGCTAGGGTTTGCGAGAGATGGAGAAGGAGGAAGAAGGATTTTGACCGAGACGAGACAGGCATTTATAAGGATAGAGACAGCACAACGCAATTACACAAGTGCCCCTGGCGGTTCACATTTGATGGACACGTGGCGAACATGCAACTCATTGAAAGTTATTCCACGTCCCACGCACGCCTGGATTGTCGGGGTGGTCGTTCTGAATTCTCCGGGTTTCAGGCAAAAGGGATAAGTCATTAAAGCTAGATATAAATGTTTGTCTATGTATCTTCTGCTGACAAGGACGCAGAGAAGACATTAGATAGTTTCAATAGAATGCATATGATTTGGATAGATAGAGCTTGAGATAGAAAGCATAGAGGGGTTAGGGTCCGATCACATTCACTTAGTTCAAAAGATTCAAACAAGAAGACATAGCCATAAGTGAATGCTATATATCCACGTTAATGTATTCACACATAGAGTGTATGTCTTCATTGATTGAAGATATACATTACTTCGTGTGTTGCACATCTAAGTCATTAATCTGCATAAGTGTTAGGATGTGTGCCTAATAACAGGACATTCGAGGATTCCAAGATATTTAGCTCACACCACAACTTGCAAAACCTTTTCTCATCCAAGGACTTAGTGAAGATATCAACCGACTGATCTTCTGTCTTGACGTGAATGATATCAATATCTTCTTTCATAACATGATCTCTGAGGAAGTGATGACGAATTTCAATGTGCTTTGTCTTTGAGTGCTGAACTGGGTTATTGGCAATCTTGATAGCGCTTTCATTATCGCAGTAGAGTGGCACATGCTTCAGATGGATGCCATAGTCCTTAAGAGTTTGCTTCATCCAGAGAAGCTGAGCGCAGCAAGATCCAGCAGCAATGTATTCAGATTCAGCAGTTGAGAGTGATACACAGTTCTGCTTCTTTGAAGACCAACAGACAAGAGATCGACCCAGAAAGTGGCATGTGCCTGATGTAGACTTGCGATCCACCTTGTCACTAGCATAGTCAGCATCCGAAAATCTAACCAGATCAAACTCTGAGTCCTTTGGATACCATAATCCTAGTGTTGGGGTGTAAGCCAAATATCGAAGAATTTGCTTCACAGCTAAGTGATGCGACTCCTTTGGTGCCGCTTGGAATCGGGCACACATGCAAACACTAAGCATGATATCTGGCCTAGATGCACATAAGTAAAGTAAATAGCCAATCATGGAGCGGTATACCTGTTGATCAAAATCTTTACCATTGACGTCGGGGCTTAGATAACTTTTGGTTGGCATTGGCGTCGTGTATCCTTTGCAGTGTTGCATTCCAAACTTCTTCAGGCACTCTTTGAGATATTTTTCTTGAGATATGAAGATGCTGTTGCGTTGCTGATGGATTTGAAGACCGAGAAAGAACTTCAGCTCTCCCATCATGGACATTTGATATTGTTCTTGGATCATGTAAGCAAATTCATCACTGTATTTCTTGTTTGTGCAACCGAAGATAATGTCATCCACATAGATTTGGCACACAAACAGTTCACCATCATATGTCTTCGTAAAGAGAGTGGGATCTAGAGAACCAGGTTTGAAGCCTTTGCTCTTCAGGAAGTCTTTGAGTGTGTCATACCAAGCACGAGAGGCTTGTTTGAGGCCATACAGTGCCTTGTTGAGCTTGTATACCATATCAAGATGTTTTGGGTCTTCAAAGCCAGGCGGTTGTGCAACATATACTTCTTCTTCAATCTTTCCGTTGAGAAAGGCACTCTTCACATCCATTTGATATAGAAGGATGTTATGATGATTTGCGAAGGCTAGCAGTATGCGAATGGCTTCGAGCCTAGCCACTGGAGCAAATGTTTCATCGAAGTCAATTCCTTCAACTTGTGTGTATCCTTGAGCAACGAGCCGTGCTTTGTTTCTGACTACTTGACCATGCTCGTCTTGTTTGTTGCGATATATCCATTTTGTGCATATTATGTTGTGCTTGCGAGGATCAGGACGCTTGACAAGTTCTCACACATTGCTCAGCTCAAACTGTTGAAGCTCTTCTTGCATAGCTTGAATCCATTCAGGTTCCATGAAGGCTTCAGGAACTTTCTTGGGTTCAGAGATTGAGACAAATGCAAAGTGCCCACAGAAATTTGCTAACTGTGTTGCTCTTGAACGAGTGAGTGGACCAGGTGCATTGATGCTATCGATTATCTTCTCAATTTGTACTTCATTTGCAACACGAGGATGAACTGGACGAAGATTTTGCTCCTGCTGAACATTGTCATCATTTGGAGGATTATCTTCAGGCTGAGCAATGTCTTCGGGTTGATCAGGTGCAGAAATAATGAGTTCTTCTTCAGGCTGGGCATCTGATGGTATGATCTCTCCTGTTCCCATTAGCTTGATTGATTCACTGGCAGGTACTTCATCTAGCACATTTGCCAGGTGCTCTCTTTGCGAGCCATTAGTTTCATCGAACCGCACATCCACAGTTTCAACCACTTTATAGTGAAAGAGGTTGAAGACTCTGTAGGAGTGCGTGTCCTTTCCATAACCAGGCATAAAACCTTCATGTGCTTTCGATGCAAATTTTGACGTGTGATGTGGATCCTTGATCCAGCACCTAGCACCAAATACTCTGAAGTAGCTTACATTTGGCTTCTTACCAGTTAGGAGCTCATAGGATGTTATCTTTAGAAGCTTGTGAAGATAAACACGGTTGATGACATGACATGCAGTATCAATGGCTTCAGGCTAGAATTTTCTTGCAGTCTTGTATTGGTCAAGCATCGTCCGAGCCATCTCAATAAGGGTTCTATTCTTGCGCTCCACGATGCCATTCTGTTGAGGTGTGTAAGGAGCAGAAAACTCATGAGTGATGCCTAAGGTGTCAAGATAGAGGTCGTGGCCTGTGTTCTTGAATTCTGTGCCGTTGTCACTCCTAATGTGCTTGATCTTGACGCCATAGTTGTTCATGGCGCGGTTTGCGAAGCGTCTGAAGACATCCTGCACTTCAGTCTTGAAGACAATTATGTGCACCCAAGTGTATCTTGAATAATCATCAACGATAATGAAACCATAGAGACAAGCAGTAGCAGTGAGAGTAGAGTAGTGAGTGGGACCAAACAAGTCCATGTGGAGCAACTCAAAAGGTCGAGATGTAGTCATGATTGTCTTCGAGGGATGCTTGGCCCTTGTCATCTTCCCAGCTTCACAAGCACCACATAGATGATCTTTCTTGAACTTGACGTCTTTGATGCCAATGACGTGCTTCTTCTTGGTGAGAGTGTGTAAGTTCCTCATGCCAGCATGCCCTAGCCTCCGATGCCAGAGCCAGCACTCTGAAGACTTGGCTAGAAGACATACGGCCATCTGTGGTCCTGCTGAGAAATCTACAATGTACAGATCATCTTTCCTGTACCCTTCGAAGACTAGAGACTTGTCAGATTCCATTAGTACAAGGCAACGATATTTTCCAAACAGCACAATCATGTTTAAGTCACAAAGCATTGAGACGGACATTAAGTTGAAACCAAGGGATTCAACAAGCATCACTTTGTCCATGTGCTGATCCCTTGAGATTGCGACTCTACCTAGGCCCAATACCTTTCTTTTACCAGTGTCAGCGAATGTTATGTGACTTTTATCACATGGACATAAAGTTGAGTCCATGAGAAGACTTCGATCACCAGTCATGTGGTTAGTGCATCCGCTGTCCATAATCCATTCTGTCGCACAAGGTGTCGTACCCTACAGTGCAGTTAGGAGGATAGGCTACACAAAGAGTGTTGTGAAGCATAAGCATTTGGCGCACAAGAGGATTATCAAAGCTTAGATCGAGGTTAGGACTCATAGTATGACTGGCAAGCGATTTATATGTGAAATACATAGAAAGATCATTTGTGCATTTTATCTTGCGTCCCACAATGTGTTTTAGGTCCCCAGCAATAGCATTGGACGCCTTTGATTTCAGGCTGGAGACCCTTCTCTGCAAAAGAAAGTTAATCCTTCTTAACCACCCACATCTTCAGGGGTGCTTAGAAGTAATGAGTCTAAGTGCAGCATCTGAGAATTTTGGCTTTGGAGTACTAGCAAATAACCGTGCAGGAGAAGCATGATACTCATATGAATAAGTAGAAAAGTTCTTAGTTCTATGAACATAGCGGTTTGACGACACATGCTCATATTCATAAGTCTGAGTATGGTTTCCCTGTAAAACATTGGCATTAGGGTGACTCTGGTGAGTCCTGTATCTGTATGAAGCCTTTGGGCCATATGAAGCCATAGGTCTGGGGTTTGTCTTCTTCCTTGGTGGTGTCATGATGACATTCACAGGAAGACTCTCAATACGCTGTTTAGGTACCCAGATCTTCTTCATAGGTGGTCCATTCCTGCAGTTAGTACCAATATACCTGGCAAACACTTCACCATTCTGATTCTTAAATAGTTTAGTTTGCATCAAAGGATTCATCAATGATAATAGGGTTAGCGCAAGTGAAACCAGATAAGGTGGATGGATCTACTGAAGATTCCTTTGCAGCAACCCATGTGGTTTTGGGGTACTGCTCAGGCTTCCAGTATGACCCATCAACATTCATTTTTCTCTCGAACCCAATACCCTCTTTTCTAGGGTTTTGGTTCAGGATCTGTTTTTTGAGGACATCACATAATGTCTGACGCCCCTTGAGGCTTTTGTACATTCCTGTCATGTACAATTCCTTCAGCCCTGCATCATCAATGATACTTGCATTGTCCTCAGATGAGAAATTAGTGACAGCAGAGACATATGAAGAATTTGTAGTATTAGAAGCATTTGAACATTCAGATGAATAATTAGTAGTTTCACATTCAATGCACTTCAGACATGGAGGAACAAATTCTTCCTGTGTAACGCTGATTTGTTGAGCAAGTAATGAATCGCGCTCCTTTTGAAGATCTTCATAATCTGCTCTTAGCTTTTCAAGATCTTGCTTTCCTTGAAGACATTTAGAAGAAAGCTTCTCGTGATCAGACGAGAGAGCATTATGTTGATCTTGAAGGGCGTCAAACTTGGAATGAAGTCTCTGAGGACTCTTAGCCAATGCTTTTGACTGATCCATTTCTTCACCCAACATATCATCGCTCTTAATTACTAAGCATGTTTTGCACCTTTTCCAAGGCTCTTTGTTGTTTAGTGGCAAGGGAAGCAAGTTTGACATAGCTGGGGCCAAATTCATCACCTGATTCATCATCACTAGATTCAGATAGGTAGCATTCACTTACCTTAGCACCCCCTGCCATGAGGCATGGTGAAGATGATGACGATTCAGGTGCAAAGGTCATCTCTTTGATTGACTCCTTGTAATCCTCAAACCAAGGATCATGGCGAGTACGATGACCTTCATAGACCTCAGAAAGCCGGTCCCAGATTAGCTTCGCGTGATTGAGGTGCATGACGTTCCTAAACTGATTTCGGGACAGACAGGAGCAGATGACATCCTTCGCCGTGAGGTTCAATAGAGTGTACTTGCGAATGTCATCAGCCTCCGCCATCTTGCATAGATCGGTAAGACCAATCTCAGTGACGGTCCACAGTTCGCTGTCCATAGCCATGAGTCGCTTCTTCATCATGGCCTTCCATCGAGGATACTCATGACCGTCAAAGGTGGGGAAAGATACGTTCCTCAATCCTGCAGTCGATATAGCTAAACTCCAGGTGGTTAAACCGAATCACACAGAACAAGGGAGTACCTTGCTCTGATACCAATTGAAAGTGCTAGTTATCGACTAGAGGGGGGATGAATAGGCGATTTTTATGAAAGTCTTCAAAACATGAAAGTTTCAAAGACAAACACGAAAACTGGACCTATAAACATGCAGCGGAAGATGAACTACACTAGACAAGCCATAGTTAAACAAGTATGAAGCTAAAGCTTGATGACTAACTAGGGGTTGGGGCGCCACCTTGTGGCGCCTCCTGAGAGGAAGCTCTGCGGTGCTAGGTTGGCAGCCGCCCTTTCTAGTTTCTTCTTTCTATCTTTAGTAACACACGGACATGGCATTTAGGAAGTTGCACTACAAATTTTGAAGGAGCTAAATAAATGACACTCAAATACAAGGAGATTAGGGAATCTAAAACACAAAACACTGAAAGACATGATATAGAATCAGAGGGAGAGAGGCCACACATACTCATGAAGTAATGAATTCAGCATTCAGTTGTTACATGAAGTGCTACACCAAAACAATAAGAATACAACGACTGGAAATTTAAGGGCTTCAAGCTGAATACTCAAATTGTAAAGTCACCAAGAAATGCCACTCGGTTCCATGGAGATCTTTGGCTACCAGTTCTTGACATGGTGGATTCTGAGACGTGCCCTACAAAGCAACAAGAGGAAGACACTCTTCAACATGTCTCCTAAGAACAGAGACAGGGATACATGCAGAGAAGAGAGACGGGGAGCTTGTCTCCAAGTTTAGTCACCAAATTTGCATTATCCATTCTCCCTTTTAAGAGATAACAGAGCCAATAGTCACATTCCTATGGACAGAGATCAGGCTATAGAATTTAAGACAAACATATAAGCACTAAAGTATATGGGACATCATTCAAAATTTTAGTAAACCTTTCATACAAACCCAAGCAAATCTAATACTTAATCGGAGATGGTGAAAAAATGATGGAAGAGGAGGTGCCGCCGCTTACCTCGCTGTTGGTGCCATGGATCTAGAGCTCGAGGGAGAGGGGGTGCCGCTGCTTCCCATCTGCCTTGCCTAATCTCGACTGGGAGAGGGGGGCTCCTAATTTTGTGCATTTAGACTTCTTCAAACTCCCCAATATCCGACACTCATATTAGGATGGCTAGTTGGATCCTAATCTTTAGAAATGAGGCTGGTTGGGTCCTGATCTTTAGAAATGAGGCTGGTTGGGTCCTGATCTTTAGAAATGACCAACAGTCCATGATCTCAGCTTAGCAAGGCAGAAATAGTTACAACATGAATTTAGAAATGACATCTAACATTCATATAAGAGATCTATCTCAATAGCTGCACATACACATTAACAACAAGAATATGTGAATGTCAATGAAAGCACAATCTGAGCATCAAAGATGGCCTGAAGGAGCACAATCAAAATATACGCCAATTGTGCACCTCTTAAGATGTATCCATATGATATTGTTTATTGGGTTGCACCACTTCCTTTATGAGCACATGAATTCACTCTACAAACTTAGTTGTTGTACAACCCGTGCATTCCATAGCCATATCAGTAACCATGCACTTAAATTCACTACTAAAAATCTCTAAGACATGAGTCAGCTTTTAGCAAGCCTACGCATGTCACAGACGACTCGATTTGGAGTTTCCTTCAAAGGGAAGGAATCGAGACGAAGACCTTTTTCTATGGAAGCACCTGTTCTTCTAACATTGGTAGATGACATATCTCCAACGAAACTTGAAATCCATGAGGACACAGCCCAGTAAAACTGTAGTAATAAAATATAATCAACAAACTAAATTAGAAACTATCTCAATGAGCTAGAATGGTCCAAATTTTTGTAAAAATGAGGCAAACCATTGAATTCATTAGGCATCCTTTTGTAGAGGCATATACTGAGAGGAGGATATTTCAGTTTATTGTGCATTAAGGCAACATTAGTACCGTGTCGATAAACAACCAATGTTCACATCGTTACATCCTCAATTATTCTCGTCGATTAGAGAGGATATTTGTGAGGAAACATTTAATATCACCTATCTTTTCTACAGCCTAACAAAGAAAAAGATGTAGTTTTTCATTGAAGAAATTGTTCCTTTCATTAAAAACAAAATTTAATGAGCCAAGATTTATTTGCTAAAATCTTAGGCATGGGTGGGTGTATTTATAGAAGTCTTATCCTCCGAAGCATAAGTGAATGTATGTTTATTGAATATTTTCATTATACAATCACTAAAAGGTAGAATAGAATACAGTGAGAGAAGGGCAAAATATAATAGAGAAAATAGCTAGGGGTATTTACCTACTTATGCCTTGATCAAATTCCCTCCTCATGGCGCTACATTATTGATCTTGGTAGCCTGGCAAACCATGGAGGAGGTCCGAGATGGCGGCGTTTCAGTTTTAAGCTACTTATGCTTGCATCTAGCGGACAATATATACTTCTAATTTTCTGTTTCTAAAGATTAGGCGGAAGCTTCAAAGGAACCTACAATTAGTAAATAGTAGTTGAAACTTTAAGACATTCTTCCATCTTGAAAACTGAAATAGAGCGAGGCCCAAGGACTCACCAGTAGATGCACATAGTTCAAATTTTGTGTAAAACACTTGAGGTGATAAAATAAAATTAAGCAAATTAATAAAGAGCAGTACCTCCATTACACTAGAAGTTTTTTTATTAACTATGATGCATCTGACACAGAAAGGCACAAATTAGTAGGGAAGACAAAAATGGAAATGGATTATTAAAACTAATTTGGTTAATAGAACCAAAGTAAAATTAAACCAGCTTACCTGGCACCTAGTGTGAGTTTGCATATAGATTCTAAATATGCAGAAAGGGTGTTACATACTATCCAAGATTTCACTGTCAAGCTTAATCTTGTACTGGTGAAAATAAAAAGAAAAGCATCAAAGGATTAGTACCAGAAGTAAGTTCATCTGCAACTATATAAATTATTAATGCAATCAATCCTAATGTTTGCTATATCTACTTTTACAAAGTTCGGATGCCTGTTCCGTGTATCAAATGATATTTGAACTTTGTATTTGACACTGAGTACATAACACAGATACTACAGCAAGCAGGTCTGTACAGTTTTTCTGAAACCCAAAGCAAAAATCTTGCAGTCTGAATAATTATGTCTTTAGAGCTTAATGTTCCTACCAAAAAAATACAGAGCATGTTTGCACGAAACAGGGTTCAGTCAGAGTCAGGAGGATATCATCCGTTGAGTACTGCCTATCCGCGGCAGCCGGAGCTATGTGTGCCTGACAAACAAATATGTAAACAGATTTGTTAACTCCAAAATTGCAGAACCTATCATCGTGTCAACAGAAATGATAGGAGAAAAAACATTTATATACTTATAAAGTGCATACAAATTATCAAAAAAACATGAACACGGTAACAACATTGAGAATGAAATGAACAGAGCGACCTTTGCATATATGGGCAGACAGAAGTGAGAGAGAGAGAGAGAGAGAGAGAGAGTGACACAGATCAGGAGTTAAAGGGGGAGAAGGATTGACAGAAGCTCACCTTGACATCAGCCATCCCTCGATGACGCTTCCCTGTAGATCCATGAGGCTACTGCTCCTTGTCCGTATCATTGCTCCTCCAATTCATGAGGCGTCCGCTGCCTGGATTCTCGAGCCTCGCTGCTCCACCCCCACCACAGACTGGATGCATGGTACATGCATCAAAATGAATAGAGTATCCCCGCCCTCAATTCCTCAATGGCAGTCTTAGATTGGCATCGATGAATTATTTTTATCCGTATGAAGGTTTGTCGGGGTGGATCTGTAGTTTCTTTAGTTTGGTGATGGAACAGTTTAGGTACTGCTCTTCTTTCACAGTCCTGTTTTAACAATAAAATGAAAATAACCATATTAAGATTCTATGTGAACCTGTGTAAGAATTGATACGACGAAAAGAAATGTTAACATAGATAACACAAGTTCGACGTTTTTTCTTTTTGCATAGGCATGTACTACCATTGACGGTAACTATTTATTAAGATTTAACTAAGATAAAATACAGCATATCAGGAGGAGCTCAGCCAGCAGAAGGAAGGCTCTATAAGAATATTTATTACCTTAAACATATTTAGGTGAAAATATCTTCCAGCGTTCATTCTCATGAGCTTCAAGCAAGTGTATGTAAAACTCGATTGATCACGTGTGGTGAAACGGTTGACCTCATTGAACGAAAGGCATGAAATACACTTGATCAATTCATTTACTCATAGGAGAATTTATCAAACATAAGTAAATGCTACTTACAACTCGGTAGAACAGGATCTTGGCCAGAGGCATTAAACTTCACAGGCCCTCAGACTGATAAAAGTAAAATTGCCCGTCGATAGCAGTGTGATTGTACTTGTTTAAGCACTTGTTCTGAAGAACTTCCTCCCAGACACAGGTGTGATCGTAGTGCGCTGAAATGTCATACTCCGCTTTCTTTCTCCATAAGAAATACTTAATGATAAGCATTGAATCAGCATTAAAAATGCAATTTGCTATCCCACCAGATGGAGTACATAACAGGTAAAATGTGTTATGTACTTATGTTAGCCATGGAACCCAGTCATCTCCACAACAGACAACTTCTACAGTGGGTTAGGAGCTTGCATATGAGGCATATCAATAAAACTATCAGCCTTGCAAGCAATTTGTCAGCAAAATCCGACTCTATGCCAAACATACCAACTAATTATATGCACAATCTTAGGAGGGAGAACTTACATTTAGGAACACATTTACATCAGTATTTATGATGTCTCCATTCTGCAGAAGAAACAACATTTTTCATCCCACGGTACATAGGCATGACACAAAAATAAAGAAAGGAAGATGCACATTTCATCCTACAGAACCTGCAGCTGTGTTGAATCAGGTAGTCCGTGGCAGGCACACTCATTTACTGATGTGCAGATACTTTTAGGAAATCCGCCATAGCCAAGTGGAGAAGGATAAGCACCCGCCTCAACTATCATATGATGCACTGCCCTGTCGATTTCATTTGTAGTAATTGATGGCTAAAATGACAGTGAAATAATTATTGTTATTAAGTGTACAATCCAGAGTCTTCAGATGATTTAAATATAAAAGGATTCTAGTTATCTATGAAAAAAGGAATATACCTTAACTAATGTTCCTGCAAAGTTCAGTACACGGGAAGCAAGTTTGCAAGCAGCTCTCATCCCAGCTATAGCTTCGGCATTGTGTATTTGGCGCACGACGGGTAGTTCTTGCAGTATGTTTGCACCCACATAAGGTCTTAGAATGTGCTCTGGTACAGAAATTTGGGAATAGACCTTTCCACGCCTCAATGTTCTTTCTCAGAATGAAGAAATCAAGCGTAATAACACAAGATGGACTTTTTGCAGCAGAGGAAATCAACATAATTTCTGAATGCAAGCAAGTGGCAAATAGATAGGTAGCAATATCTATTGGTTGGTAGATTGAAAGACAGTGTGTCGATTGTTACACTTGAGCAGCTAAGAAATGAAACCAGACCACAACATTTTATTTTCATGGCAATACACGAGCGTGGTGCAGTCCAGTTAGAAAAATGTGATGCGTAGATACATGCATACAATGGATGCATGCACACGCAATTTGGGTCAGTTTCAGTCATCCAAAAAACTGAACCAAAAGGTCACACACACACACACACACACACACACACACACACACAAAAACGTGTTGAACCAAAACTGAAGAAAAACGTCCAAAACTGCAGGTGTCGATGGGAAGCTCACCTCACGTCCAGGCGCTGGCTGCTCCACCTCCTCTCCTCTTCTCTCCTCTGCTCTCCTCTGGCCGCTGTACCACCCACCTACAGAGAAGTGAAGAGAGAGACAGAGCGAGAGCAGAAAAGCAGAGAAAGAATATGCTTGCACATCACTCACTCACGCATCGCAGGAAGAAGAGGCCAAGAGGAAGGGGAGGAGGGATCTGACCTAGGGTAGGAGGGATCTGACCTAGGGTAGGGCGCCATGGGTGGGGCTCGCTAGGGTTTCGGTCGGCGGTTGAGGTCGGACGCGGTGGCGTTCCTTCGTGGGGGAAAGAGGTTGCTTCGCGGTGGAGGAGGAAGGAGCTCCAGCCGGCGGCAGTCCTCTGCTGGCCGCCGCAGCCCGACGGCCACGGTGGCCGCACCGCCCACCAGCGCCCATCTCATCCGTGGCGGCGGCGGCGGCGGAGAAGCAGGTGAGGGGCGTGGAACTGGAGGTGAGGAGAGGAAATGAGAGAGAGAGAGGAAGTGGTTTCAAGACTGGGGGAGGTGTTATCTGCGCGCTCACTGACTCAGCCCACACGCAGAGACAACAGGTAGCCTCGCCCAATTGGCAACTGGAGAAAACGAGGGCAGCATCCAAACGGCAACTAGTTCGTTCATTGGCGTTTATTGAGTCCGACGTGGCACATGCCAGAGGGCTACCCTGATGCACACCTTATTGTTTTGGATAGCATCTAGGTAGTAGGATCAGGATGGAAGATAGTACGAAGCCAATCAGAACAAGTAGTCATACAGTGAAGTTAAACAGGCATAGCCATTAGTCAATGACTTCACAAAGACGAACTGTAAGTAAGGAGAGTAAGAGATAGAACCAGTGCGTTGTGAAGACAAGGATTTGTTCGACCAGTTCCAGTTGTTGTGACAACTGTACGTCTGGTTAGGGAGGCTGAGATTGAACTCAGAAGACCGTGTCTTCACCTTATTCCCCTTGAGCTAAGGACACACAGTCCTCGCCCAATCACTCTGGTAAGTCTTCAAGGTAGACTTCCAAACCTTCATAGACTTCGTTCACCGGCAATCCACAATTACTCTTGGATGCTCAGAACGCGACGCCTAACTGGCTGGAGGATTCACAGTCCTCAAGTGTAACAAGTCTTCAGGTCACGCAGGCAGAAAGACTTCAGTGATGCCAAACACTCTTTGGGCTCTGGGTGTTTTGGGCTTTGTCCTCACAAGGATTTCTCTCTCAAACTCTTCGGAGGTGGGTTGCTCTCAACGACAAAAGTCGTGCACTAAATCTAAGCAGTCACCAATTTATGGTGTAGGGGGTGGGCTATTTATAGCCACTGGGCAACCCCACCTGATTTGTCCGAAATGACCCTGGATCACTAAGGAACTGACACGTGTCACAACGGTCAGATTTCAAACACACGCGATAGCTTGACTTGGGCTACAAGTAAAGCTGACTTATCCGACTCTGGATAAGATTTGCTCTCATTGTCTTCGCTCGAAGACATAGGATTTTGGTTGAGCATCACTTCAGTCACTCTGACTTTGTTCACTTGGACCCCACTTAACAGTGCGGTGGTTCCTATGACTCAACATTGAAGAAAAGAAACGACGAAACTACTAAGTCTTCATGCTCCATAGTCTTCACTCATTGTCTTCTTCTGTCATAGTCTTCAATGTGAATATCTTCACATACCACCATTATCTTCAATGTCTTCATACATTTTTAGGGGTCATCTCCGGTAGGTACCGAATCAAGGAGGGACTACTACCTGTGTTATCCTGCAATTCTCACAAACACATTAGTCCCTCAACCACGTTTGTCGTCAATACTCCAAAACCAACTAGGGGTGGCACTAGATTCACTTACACGGCGGAGGTGGGAGCGAAGCGGGGAGGTAGGTTGGGGGCCTCCTAACCGTGCCGATGTCTTAGTGATCCAAGTCCCCGGTGTAGCGGGCGGTGGCTCCGGAGAGGACGAGGCCATCGGCCGCAGGTGACCCTCCCCTGCATGGATGTGGCCGAGTGGGCTGCCTTACCGCCAAAGGGTATGTTTTGGGGCGGAAGGAGATGCCTTCTACCTCTCACCGGCCGGTGGCTTCCATTGACCATTGTGGTGGTCGCGGGGGAGGGGGGGGGGTCCTTGATGCTATGCTGGGACGGCGACCTCGGTGGTGGTAGTCACGCTGCTTGTGGGCGGGGTGCGCAGCTCAGGTGTGGGCTGGTTACTATGGCTGTTCGGGTGGCGTGGTGGCCGGTGGTTCGGCGATCGGAGGTGTTTCGAAGGTGGAGCGTGCGTGCCGGGGGAAATCCCCTGCTCGACTTTGGTTGGGCTGACGACGGAGGCGGCCGTTGGAGCCGTCTCCTTCCTGAATCCGGAATGCGTCATTGTGGCAACTCTCCTCCTTCGGATGGTCCAGGCGCGCCTCCGTCACCCAACACGATCGCGTCAATGGATATGATATTTCGTGGATTCCAATGGTGCGCCAAAGACCGGGCGAAGGGAGGGAAGTGCCTGGTGGCTTGGGAATCTATGTGTTCACCCAGGTGGGCTTGCGGTTTGGGTATCCCAAATTTTAAGTGGTTGAACGTGGCCTTGGAAACACGCTGGCCATCGTTGAGGTGTACGGATCAGGAGCGGCCTTGGCATGAGTTCGAAAATAGTTATTCTGGCGGAATCCATAGAGATTTTCCAGGCTGCGACTCAGAAAAAGGCCAATGATGGTGGAACCTTCTGGTTCTTTGAGGACCAATTGCTGAAGGCTACTAGAAACAGGAAATTGCCCCGCTAGGCTAGATCGGGTCCGCCCAAGAACAGTAATGGAGGCCTTACAGGACAATAAGAGGGGGCTAGAGTTGGGCCTGGATAAAAGTGCCCTTTATTGGAAAAGAATTGGGCCCGGATATCGACCTGCCATGCTTGCAACAGTTGAAAAAAAATTGTGGCTGCTATGGCCTCGGATCGCTGATGTGCAGCCCACCGAGGGAGTTGTGGACTCCACAAGATGGGCATGACAAATAATGACATATATTCTATCTGTTCGGTATATGCCTCAAAATTTGGATGAAGAGAAGGGCGTGGACATCGCCTGGAACTTCAAAGCGCCCCTACAATGCCAATTCTTCACTTGGCTAGCCATGCGAAAGCGATGTTGGACTTGCGACCGACTTGCCAAGCGAGGCTTGCCCCATCAAGACTCATGCCCATTCTACAATCAAGCCGATGAATCCATCAACCAGCTCCTCATTGATTGCGTATTTGCACGCTCCGTGCAGCACAGGGTTTGGACGGCTTTTGGGAGTTCGAACCAAGCACCAAATTCTGGAGATAGCTTAATGGCATGGTGTGACTCCACGAGATGTGGAGGTCAAAAGCTCAAAGAAACAAGGACAGTACTATCCCTCATCATGCGGGAACTTTGAAAGCATCGCAACACAATTGTCTTTGGTGGGGCAATTCCTTTGACGATGACAATCATGAAGAAAATTGTAACCAAAGGGAGGACATGGCAGCAGGCAGGTCTACTCAAAGGAGACAATACAGTGTTGTTTGCAGCGTTAGATAGGTGGGCTAAGTCGCGAGTAATCCTTCTTTCATTTTCGTGGCCGGTAGATGGTGGGCTACCATGTAACTTGTCCCACCGACATGGACGGGTATCTTTCACCACTCTCCTCCAATAGTATATGATACACACACTCATGCGTATTCGAGAAAAAAAAATGCAGATGGAATAATATGATTCAGTTGGCTGGTACACCAACCATCAATTGGTTGCTGATCTATCTGGGGTAGTACAGCCATTCTCTTACATATACACACACTAGTTTTCATATTAACAGGCCAAGCTAGCCATTCTTCAGTCATCCACGCACATTTGACACACTATGATCTCACGGTCAGGTCGGTCATTTGATATTTAAGTGTAGCAATCGGTTAGTCATAGTCTACATAACAGATGGATGGGGGATGATGAAAAAAATTGTGAAAGAGAGAACGAGGACATAGTAATATGAGACATCGGGAAACAATTATATGCTTTATCTGTGGACTGAACTTGCTGCAGAAGATCAAATAGAACACGTACTTCACCGAGTCGGATACTATACGCCTGTATGTGATCGAGCAGGAAAAAGCTATGCAGCAGGACATGCATGTAGCATAGGAGATGTAGCAATCTGGCCACATGTATAGCCAGATGAAGGCCGTGGTCAAAGAAGTTTAGCTCTTTGCTGCGAGAGCGTAGTCGCCATTCTAAGCTCGACGTAGCACATGTCTGCAGCCGCCCACGGGCATGTACCAGAGCGCCTTAATTTAAAGCATAATGCAACGGCGGTCAGCCAGGGTGTTCGCTGTGGTAAGAAAGTTTTTGATTTTTCTTTTGGAAAGAAGTGAGACTTTTTTAACTTTATTTCGAGTAAAGTTTTCCCAAATGCTAAAAAGTGGTCGAGTGCTCGTTGACGCGAGCGAGCACTCACCGCGTCAGTCGTCGGATCGCCACGGACGCGCGATCCAGATCCCAGGTTTTTTTCTGTCGGGGCGGACGTTTCACGCGTGGGTGCGGTGCGTTACGACACGCTTCACCTGGAGGGCCCACCGCTACTCCCATGATCTCGGTGCCGTTGTATCCCCCAACCCAATCCATTCCTCTTCGCTCGCCCCAAATTTCGCTCTGGCTCGCCGGTTGTTGGCAGAAATTGGAGCGGCCAGAGCGCGCGCGCGACGGAGCTGCGCGAGGTTGCGGTGGCGCGCGCGGGGTACTGCAGAGGTGCGCCCAGAGAAGGCCGCGGCGGGAGGTGCGCTAGGCCATAGGGGGAGGTGTGCGAGGCTGAGACGGAAAGCTCGCTGCTGCGGTGGTGCGCGCGCGGCGAGGCTGTGTTTGTGCGCGCGCGCTTTGGAGGTGCGCGTGGCTGCGGTGCTGCGCGCGGGGACTGCAGGCGAAACCGGTGAGCGGGGTGAAGGTACCCGGCGACGTTTTCATTTCCGGCGGTTGAGTCTCCGCGGCTGAGGTATGATCCAGCTCCATGCACCGTTCTGTGTTTCCATTTTCTGCTCGGGTTAGGGTTCTTAGGTCATGGGCGCAGGGTGGGGAGAGGAAATCATGCGCACAGAGAGGATTTTCGGCAGATTTGTTTGTATTCGAGACGGATTTGCCTGAGATTACAGTTGGAGTTGCCTGAATCATGTTAACTTAGTTGCTCGGAGTCTGTGACTGACTGATGTAAACTGGTTTTTTGTGGAATTTGATGAGTTGCTTCAGTATTGCGTATGAGTTGCCCGGTCAATGTTAATTGAGTTGCCCAATTCCGCCATCTCCTGCATACGACCAACCAATCAATCTGATTCAACTGAATTAGGAATCCATAGCAGCAGAATGCATACTATACTAGAGCGAGATGACCGAACACTAAGCATGACTATTAGCCATTGACTGTTATCTGAAACGAACGAACGAAAATCCAAACACCGTTGCAACTTGTTCTCTGAATCTGACTGCCCTATAAAGACTAGTTTACTATATGTGCAATCTGTGTATTGATGATTTCAACTGAGCCGGGCAGTTAATGATGTGATGAATCATCAGAAGATGATATCACCAGTAGGAATGGAATGAATAGTTATCAATCGGTCATCTTCTCTTGTTTGCCCTCATAGTTAAGTCAATGATGGTTGTCAAGTAAACAAATGAGATGATGATACAAAAAAGTCAGTAGTGCTGCTAAGGGATTATGCATGTATGTATGTATGTATGTATGTATGTATGTATGTATGTATGTATGTATGTATGTATGTATGTATGTATGTGGAGTATGTAACAAACAATCTAGACAGAGGCTGTTCATGCGCTCGGCATTGTCATTGTTGGGGTCCGGTTGGATTCGGCTTGTCTGTAAGTCTCCCTTAACTATTTCAAAGTGTATTCACAATAATAACTATTCAAAGCACATGCTATGTCTGTCCAAGAGCCCAGTTAATATTCTCACATAATTGGATCCTTTGCTTATTGCAGTGAAGAGAAGCGAGAGGAAACTCACGGTGGTCTAGGCACAAAATGCTATCAACCCACTTGCTTGAAAATTATTTGCATTTGCATACATCCCAGCAGGACATGTTGTTTATTTTCCCTCTTTGCAACCAAGAAGTTTTGCCAACCACTTCCAGGTAAACCTCATAAATCCCCAATAGCTTTTCAACTAATTTTTTCTGCCTCCCCAGTAGCTGGATGTTAGCCTTTTTTGTTCCAGCAAATAAAGTGAGTTGTCTGAAACTTATGTGCAAATTTCCTACATCACAACAGGACTTGCTCTATGGCACCCCTTTATTCGCAAGCAAAAAGGTTTCACCGACAACTTTCAGGTAAACTTCGCACAAGCCCCAGATCTTTCCAACATGTGTTTTTATGCATCCCCAGTAGCGGTTGTTAGTTTTATTTGTTCAACAAAAAAGGGAATTGCCTAAAACTTATATGTAAATTGCCTAGATTGCAGAAGACTTGCTTTTGATTTCCCCTTCTCCTTTTTTTGGTGACAAACTAATAAACTGGCTGCAAAAATAGGTTTTGACTCACAAAATTTGTGTAAACTACAAGAGCAACTTGAGCCTTTTTGTGTCTGGCGAGTCGATGGCGATTGACAATTTTTTCTAGGTGAGGCAAACCATTGCTCTGCCTTGAAGTCAAGCATTATCTTGGAAATGTTTGAGAGGGACACGAGTGGGAAGTTGCCTGGCAGAGGCTACGAGTTGCCTGATCTGCGGGCATGAGTTGCCAGATGTGTAGTACGAGTTGTGAGATCTACGGTTTTTTGAACTTGGCACTAGTGTGGTTCCCCCGTTTTTCAAAAACTTGCATAACAATTGATAAGTAGTTGCTTGTTTTTGCTTTTTGATTTGCCCAATGGCTGTCGTTTAAACATCAACCTGGACTAAAAATGAGGGATTAGGCAAGTCCACACTACTAGACTAGGCAATTGACACACAAAACAAGCAAGTTAAACACAAATGTTAGGTCACATGCAAATGTTAGGCACAAACCTAGGGGGTAGGGGTTGTGTGCAGGTAAATCACACATACAGAACATGCATGTCACATTCAAAGGTCAAGCAAGTAACATACTCAACACTAGCAAGTCACATTCAAATGTCAAGCAAGTCACATAGCCAACACGAGCCAGTTAGATTAAAATGTCAAGCAAGTGACATGCTCAACACTAGCTGTAGGTAAGCTCTTCTTTTTTCCCCTTTCAAACACCCACATGGTTTGTTTGACATTTTCAGCAGGACTTGCTTGACATTTGAATGCGACTTGCTAGTGTTAAGTATGTGACTTGTCAATTCTTTTTTAGGCAAACTGTGACTTTGCATGTTTCTGAATGTGTGACTTACCTGACACACAACCCCCTCTTTCCCACATTTGATGTTTGTTTAGGCAAATTATTTCTTAATTTTCCAAACAAACCAACCTTGTAACTTGTGTGTTCCATTGTCCATGTTTTTTCGCCAAATGAACAGTGCATTGCAGCTAGAGTTGAGTAGAACTTGCTTGATATTTGAATTTGACTTGCTAGTGTTAATTAAGCATGTGACTTGCCTGCTGTTTAGGAAAACTGGGACATGCCTGTTTCTTAATGTGTGATTTATATGACACACAACCCCCCTCCCACACCCCCTTGAAGTTTGCTTAGGCAAATTATTTCTTTGTTTTTTCCAAACAACAAACCTATCACTTGTCTTTTTCAATGTCCACATTTTTTTTCTGGAAGGAACACAAGGTTTTTGTCTATCCCTAGCAAGTCAGAGTGCATTACATAGTGCATTTGAGCTAGTGATGAGTAGGACTTGGTTGACATTTGGGCCTGACTTGCTAGTGTTAAGTATGTGACTTGCTTGACATTTGGAAAACCTTTTGTTCCTCTTAAAATGTGTGTTTGTGTGTGATATCCAGCCTATTTATTTTAACGAAACCTGAGTTCCTTTTTATTGCCTTTTGCAAAGAAGCAAGCATGATCACTTCTTTCTCTTCAAGAATTTTCTTTTTTTACAGGTAACCACATCAGCTCAGCCAACTGTGTTCAGATTTATTTCCTTTTCTCAAGCATGTTTTTTAATTTTTTGTGCAGTTTTTAATAACTAGCATGTATGTATTTGCATGTTTTACAACGGAGATTGCATTTTACAAAGCATAGGAGAGTCGGGTGTTCTTCATGGTGCGGGATCACCTACATAGGTATATGACTTTCCTTCTAGGCAAAATTTTCTATTTTTACCAGTTTTGTTGGCAGGCTGGAAGATATATCCATGCAATTTCTAGGAGTTTTTCTATATTTGTTCTCCTCCTTTTTTTGTTTTAGGTACTGGTGGTTTTCTAGGGTTGTTTATGTCAAGAGCAACCATGGTATGCACACATTCACACACTTTACTTTCTGCATCACCACTTAGTCTCCTGCAAAATCCACTTAGTTGCCTCCTGCATCACCACAAGTTGCCTAAAAGCACGGCGGGGAGCGGCGGATGTCTGCAGGTTAACTTATCACGAGTTTTGCCTACAGATGCACACATACTTGCCCGCAGTTTATGTGCCAAGTTGCCTAGATGGCGTAACAATTATGGTTTCAGGGTAAGCAGGAACACAAAGCCACAAGTTGCCTGCAGAAATTCATATACTTGCCCGCAACTATTGCGACAAGTTGCCTTTGTTAACAAATATGCTCCATGTTGGGGAACGTAGTAATTTCAAAAAAATTCTATGCACACGCAAGATCATGGTGATGCATAGCAACGAGAGGGGAGAGTGTTCGTCCATGTACCCTCGTAGACCGTAAGCAGAAGCGTTATCTCAACGCGGTTGATGTAGTCGTACGTCTTCACGATCCGACCGATCCAAGCACCGAACGTACGGAGCCTCCGAGTTCAGCACACGTTCAGCTCGATGACGTCCCTCGAACTCCGATCCAGCCGAGTGTTGAGGGAGAGTTCCGTCAGCACGATGGCGTGGTGACGATCTTGATGTTCTACCGGCGCAGGGCTTCGCCTAAGCTTCGCGACAATATGACCGAGGTGGAATATGGTGGAAGGGGGCACCGCACATGGCTAAGGAACGATCCGTAGATCAACTTGTGTGTCCATGGGGTGCCCCCTGCCCCCGTATATAAAGGAGGGAGGGAGGAGGAGGCCGGCCCTAGGAGGGGCGCGCCATGAGGAGTCCTACTCCCACCGGGAGTAGGATTCCCCCTTTCCTAGTCCAACTAGGAGTCCTTCCATGTATTAGGAGTAGGAGACAAGGAAGGGGAAGAGAGAAGGGAAGGAAGGAGGGGGTGCGGCCCCTCCCCATAGTCCAATTCGGACTAGGCCATGGGGGGGCGGCCTGCCCTAGGCAGCCCCTCTCTAAGGCCCAATACTTCTCCCCGGCGAATTCCCGTAACTCTCCGGTACTCCGAAAAATACCCGAATCACTCGGAACCTTTCCGAACTCCGAATATAGTCGTCCAATATATCGATCTTTACGTCTCGACCATTTCGAGACTCCTCGTCATGTCCCCGATCTAATCCGGGACTCCAAACTCCTTCGGTACATCAAAACTCATAAACTCATAATAAAATTGTCATCGAAACCTTAAGCGTGCGGACCCTACGGTTCGTGAACTACGTAGACATGACCTAGAACTATTCTCGGTCAATAAACAATAGCAGGACCTGGATGCCCATATTGGCTCATACATATTCTACGAAGATCTTTATCGGTCAAACCGCATAACAACATACGTTGTTCCCTTTGTCATCGGTATGTTACTTGCCCGAGATTCGATCGTCGGTATCCAATACCTAGTTCAATCTCGTCACCGGCAAGTCTCTTTACTCGTTCTACAATGCATCATCCCGTAACCAACTCATTGGTCACATTGCTTGCAAGGCTTATAATGATGTGCATTACCGAGAGGGCCCAGAGATACCTCTCCGACAATCGGAGTGACAAAACCTAATCTCGGAATACGCCTACTCAACATATGCCTTCGGAGACACCTGTAGTACTCCTTTATAATTACCCAGTTACGTTGTGACGTTTGGTAGTACCCAAAGTGTTCCTCCGGTAAACGGGAGTTCCATAATCTCATAGTTACAGGAACATGTATAAGTCATGAAGAAAGCAATAGCAACATACTAAACGATCAAGTGCTAAGCTAACGGAATGGGTCAAGTCAATCACATCATTCTCCTAATGATGTGATCCCGTTAATCCAATGACAACTCTTTTGTCCATGGCTAGGAAGCATAACCATCTTTGATAAACGAGCTAGTCAAGTAGAGGCATACTAGTGACACTATGTTTGTCTATGTATTCACACATGTATTATGTTTCCGGTTAATACAATTCTAGCATGAATAATAAACATTTATCATGAAATAAGGAAATAAATAATAACTTTATTATTGCCTCTAGGGCATATTTCCTTCAGTCTCCGACTTGCACTAGAGTCAATAATCTAGTTCACATCACCATGTGATTTAACGTCAATATTCATATCTGTATATGATTAACACCCATAGTTCACATCTTCATGTGATCAACACTCAATGGGTTTACTAGAGTCAATAATCTAGTTCACATCGCTATGTGATTAACACCCAAAGAGTACTAAGGTGTGATCATGTTTTGCTCGTGAGAGAAGCTTAGTCAATGGGTGCATCACATTTGAGCCGTATGTATTTTGCAAATATTTTATGTCCACAATGCTCTACACGGAGCTACTCTAGCTAATTGCTCCCACTTTCAATATGTATCCAGGTTGAGACTTAGAGTCATTCGGATCAGTGTAAAAGTTTGCACTTATGTAACTTTTACAACAAACTCTTTATCACCTCCATAATCGAGAAACATCTCCTTAGTCCTTACTAAGGATATTCTTGACCAATGTCCGATGATCTACTCCTAGATCACTATTGTACTCCTTGCCAAATTCAGAGTAAGGTATACAATAGGTCTGGTACATAGCATAGCACACTTTATAGAACCTATGACTGAGGCATAGGGAATGACTTTTCATTCTCTTTCTATTTTCTGCTGTGGTCGGGATTTGAGTCTTACTCAATTTCATACCTTTGCAACACAGGCAAGAACTCTTTCTTTGACTGTTCCGTTTTGAACTATTTCAAAATCTTGCCAAGGTATGTACTCACTGAAAATCTTATCAAGCGTCTTGATCTATCTCAATAGATCTTGATGCTCAATATGTAAGCAGCTTCACCGAGGTCTTTCTTTAAAAAACTCCTTTTAAACACTCCTTTATGCTTTGTAGAATAATTCTACATTATTTCTGATCTACAATATGTCATTCACATATACTTATCAGAAATGTTGTAGTGCTCCCACTCACTTTCTAGTAAATACAGGCTTCACTACAAGTCTGTATAAACTATATGCTTTGATCAACTTATCAAAGCATATATTCCAACTCCGAGATGCTTGCACCAGTCCATAGATGCACATTTTGTAACACATTTAGGATCGACAAAACCTCTTGGTTGCATCACATACAACTCTTCTTTAATAACTCCATTAAGGAATGCAGTTTTGTTTATCCATTTGCCAGATTTCATAAAATGCGTCAATTGCTAACATGATTCGGACAGACTTTTAAGCATTGATACGAGTGAGAAAATCTCATCGTATTCAACACCTTGAACTTGTTTGAAAACCTTTTGCAACAAGTCGAGCTTGGTAGATAGTAACACTACTATCAGTTTCCGTCTTCCTCTTGAAGATCCATTCATTTAACATGGCTTGCTGATCATCGAGCAAGTCAATCAAAGTTCATACTTTGTTCTCATACATGGATCATATCTCAGATTTTATGGCCTCTAGCCATTTCGCGCAATCTGGGCTCATCATCGCTTCCTCATAGATTGTAGGTTCATCATGGTCTAGTAACATGACTTCCAGAACATGATTACTACACCACTCTGGTGCGGATCTTACTCTGGAAGACCTACGAGGTTCTGTAGTAACTTGATCTGAAGTTTCATGATCAATATCATTAGCTTCCTCACTAATTGGTGTATTTGTCACAGGAACTGATTTCGTGATGAACTACTTTCCAATAAGGGAGCAGTACGATTACCTCATCAAGTTCTACTTTCCTCCCACTCAATTCTTTCGAGAGAAACTCCTTCTCTGGAAAGGATCCATTTTAGCAACGAATATCTTGCCTTTGGATCTGTGATAGAAGGTGTACCCAACAATTTCCTTTGGGTATTCTATGAAGACGCACTTCTCCGATTTGGGTTCGAGCTTATCAGGATGAAACTTTTTCACATAAGCATCGCAGCCCCAAACTTTAAGAAACAACAGCTTAGATTTACTGCTAAACCATAGTTCATACGGTGTCGTCTCAACGGATTTAGATGGTGCCCTATTTTAAACGTGAATGCAGCTGTCTCTAATGCATAACCCCAAAACGATAGTGGTAAACTGATAAGAGACATCATAGATCGCACCATATCAAATAAAGTGTGGTTACGACGTTCGGACACACCATAACGTTGTGGTGTTCCAGGTGGCGTGAACTGTGAAACTATTTCACATTGTTTTAGTTGAGGACCAAACTCGTAACTCAAATATTCGTCTCCGCGATCAGATCACAGAAACTTTATTTTCTTGTTACGATGATTTTTCCACTTCACTCTGAAATTCTTTGAACCTTTCAACTATTTCAAACTTATGTTTCATCAAGTAGATATACCCATATCTGCTCAAATCATCTTGTGAAGGTCAGAAAATAACGATACTTGCCACGAGCATCAACACTCATTGGATCGCATACATCGGTATGTATTATTTCCAATAAGTTAGTAGCTCGTTCCATTGTTCCGGAGAACAGAGTTTTAGTCATCTTGCCCAAAAGGCACGATTCGCAAGCATCAAATGATTCATAACCAAGTGATTCCGAAAATCCATCTTTATGGAGTTTCTTCATGCGCTTTACACCGATATGACCCAAACGGCAGTGCCACAAATAAGTTGCACTATCATTATTAACTTTGCATCTTTTGGCATCAATATTATGAATATGTGTATCACTACGATCGAGATCCAATAAACTATTTTCATTGGGTGTTTGACCATCGAAGGTTTTATTCATGTAAACAGAACAACAATTATTCTCTGACTTTAAATGAATAATCGTATTGCAATAAACATGATCAAATCATATTCATGCTCAACGCAAACGCCAAATAACATTTATTTAGGTTTAACACTAATCCCAAAAGTATAGGGAGTGTGCGATGATGATCATATCAATCTTGGAACTACTTCCAACACTCATCGTCACTTCCCCTTCAACTAGTCTTTGTTTATTCTGTAACTCCTGTTTCAAGTTACTAATCTTAGCAACCGAACAAGTATCAAATACTCAGGGGTTACTATAAACACTAGTAAGGCACACATCAATAACCTGTATAAATATACCTTCGTTCACTTTGCCATCCTTCTTATCCACCAAATATTTAGGGCATTTCCACTTCCAGTGACCATTTCCTTTGCAGTGTAAGCAGTCAGTTTCAGGCTATGGTCCAGCTTTGGGCTTCTTCGCAGGAGTGACAACTTGCTTGTCTTTCCACTTGAAGTTCCCTTTCTTTCCCTTTGCCCTTCTCTTGAAACTAGCGGTCTTGTTAATCACCAACACTTGATGCTCTTTCTTGATTTCTACCTTCGTCGATTTCAACATCACGAAGAGCTCGGGAATCGTATTCGTCATCCCTTGCATACTATAGTTCATCACGAAGTTCTAGTAACTTAGTGATGGTGACTAGAGAATTTGTCAATCACTATCTTATCTGGAAGATTAACTCCCACTTGATTCAAGCGATTGAAGTACCTGCATATCGAGCACATGCTCACTAGTTGAGCGATTCTCCTCCATCTTTTGGCTATAGAACTTGTTAGAGACTTCATATCTCTCAACTCGGGTATTTGCTGGAAATATTAACTTCAACTCCTGGAACATCTCATATGGTCCATGATGTTCAAAACATCTTTGAAGTCCCGATTCTAAGCCGTTAAGCATGGTGCACTAAACTATCAAGTAGTCATCATATTGAGCTAGCCAAACGTTCATAACGTATGCATCTGCTCCTGCAATAGGTCAGTCACCTAGCGGTGCATCAAGGGCATAATTCTTCTGTGCAGCAATGAAGATAAACCTCAGATCACGGATCGAATCCGCATCATTGCTACTAACATTTTTCAACACAGTTTTCTCTTGAAACATATCAAAATAAACATATGAAAGCAACAACGCAAGCTATTGATCTACAACATAATTTGCAAAATACTACCAGGACTAAGTTCATCATAAATTTAAGTTCAATTAATCATATTACTTAAGAACTCCCACTTAGACAGACATCTCTCTAGTCATCTAAGTGATCACATGATCCAAATCAACTAAACCATAACCGATCATCACGTGAGATGGAGTAGTTTTCAATGGTGAACATCACTATGTTGATCATATCTACTATATGATTCACGCTCGACCTTTCGGTCTCCGTGCTCCGAGGCCATATCTGCATAATTGCTTGGATTTATTAAAAGTTTGCTTGGATTTACTAAAGGGTTGCTTAGATTTAAGAAAAGGTTGTTTAGATGTATACATGATTTATTCCTTATTTAAAATTTGAAAATTTGAAAATTCACTTCTTTATTTTATTAATTTAGGATCCAGAAGAAGTAGTTTTTCTTTGATCCATATCTTATTTGATTCATATTATAGTATATGAATACCCTCTATACATATGAAATAATGCTAGGCTCGTCAAGTTTAAGCTGAGTATTCTGCGTGTGCAAAACTGGCTTGCACCCGTTGTAGATGGACGTAGAGCTTATCACACCCGATCATCACGTGGTGTGCGGGCACATTTAACTTTGGCAACGGTGCATACTCAGGAGAACACTTCTTGATAATTAGTGAGAGATCATCTTAAAATGCTACCGTCAAACAAAACATAATAAGATGTATAACAGATAAACATCATATGCAATCAAAATATGTGACATGATATGGCCATGATCATCTTGCGCCTTCATCTCCAAAGTACTGTCATGATCTTTATCGTCACCGGCACGACACCATGATCTTCATCATCTTGATCTATATCAATGTGTCATCACATGGTCGTCTCGCCAACTATTGCTCTTGCAAATATTGCTATCGCATAGCGATAAAGTAAAGCAATTATTTGGCACTTGCATCTTATGCAACAAAGAGACAACCATAGAGCTTCTGCCAGTTGCCGATAACTTCAACAAAACATGATCATCTCATACAAAAACTTATATCTCATCACGTCTTGACCATATCGCATCACAACATGCCCTGCAAAAACAAGTTAGACGTCCTCTACTTTTGTTGTTGCAAGTTTTATGTGGCTGCTACGGGCTGAGCAAGAACCGTTATCACCTACGCATCAAAACTACAACAATAGTTTGTCAAATAGACTCCGTTTTAACCTTCGCAAGGACCGGGCGTAGCCACACTCGGTTCAACTAAAGTTGGAGAAACTGACACCCGCCTGCCACCTGTGTGCAAAGCACGTCGGTAGAACCAGTCTCGCGTAAGCGTACGCGTAATGTCGGTCCGGGCCACTTCATCCAACAATACCGCTGAACCAAAGTATGACATGCTGGTAGGCAGTATGACTTATATCGTCCACAACTCACTTGTGTTCTACTCGTGCATATAACATCAACGCATAAAACCTAGGCTCTGATACCACTGTTGGGGAACTTAGTAATTTCAAAAAATTTCTACGCACACGCGAGATCATGGTGATGCATAGCAACGAGAGGGGAGAGTGTTCGTCCACGTACCCTCATAGACCGTAAGCGGAAGCGTTATCTCAACGCGGTTGATGTAGTCGTACATCTTCACGATCCGACCGATCCAAGCACCGAACGTACGGAGCCTCCGAGTTCAGCACACGTTCAGCTCGATGACGTCCCTCGAACTCCGATCCAGCCGAGTGTCGAGGGAGAGTTCCGTCAGCACGATGGCGTGGTGACGATCTTGATGTTCTACCGGCGCAGGGCTTCGCCTAAGCTTCGCGACGATATGACCGAGGTGGAATATGGCGGAAGGGGGCACCGCACACGGCTAAGGAACGATCCGTAGATCAACTTGTGTGTCCATGGGGTGCCCCTGCCTCCGTATATAAAGGAGGGAGGGAGGAGGAGGCCGGCCCTAGGAGGGGCGCGCCATGAGGAGTCCTACTCCCACCGGGAGTAGGATTCCCCCTTTCCTAGTCCAACTAGGAGTCCTTCCATGTATTAGGAGTAGGAGACAAGGAAGGGGAAGAGAGAAGGGAAGGAAGGAGGGGGTGCGGCCCCTCCCCCTAGTCCAATTCGGACTAGGCCATGGGGGGGGGGCCTGCCCTAGGCAGCCCCTCTCTCTTTCCCGCAGGGCCCAATAAGGCCCAATACTTCTCCCCGGCGAATTCCAGAACTCTCCCAGACTCAAAAATACCGAATCACTCGGAACCTTTCCGAACTCCGAATATAGTCGTCCAATATATTGATCTTTACGTCTCGACCATTTAGAGACTCCTCGTCATGTCCCCGATCTCATCCGGGACTCCGAACTCCTTCGGTACATCAAAACTCATAAACTCATAATAAAACTGTCATCGAAACCTTAAGCGTGCGGACCCTACGGTTCGAGAACTATGTAGACATGACCTAGAACTATTCTCGGTCAATAACCAATAGCAGGACCTGGATGCCCAAATTGGCTCATACATATTCTACGAAGATCTTTGTCGGTCAAACCGCATAACAACATACGTTGTTCCCTTTGTCATCGGTATGTTACTTGCCCGAGATTCGATCGTCGGTATCCAATACCTAGTTCAATCTTGTCACCGGCAAGTCTCTTTACTCGTTCTGTAATGCATCATCCCGTAACCAACTCATTGGTCACATTGCTTGCAAGGCTTATAATGATGTGCATTACCGAGAGGGCCCAGAGATACCTCTCCGACAATCGGAGTGACAAAACCTAATCTCGAAATACACCTACTCAACATATACCTTCGGAGACACCTGTAGTACTCCTTTATAATCACCCGCCACTTGTGACGCTTGGTAGTACCCAAAGTGTTCCTCCGTAAACGGAGTTGCATAATCTCATAGTTACGTGAACATGTATAAGTCATGATGAAAGCAATAGCAACATACTAAACGATCAAGTGCTAAGCTAACGGAATGGGTCAAGTCAATCACATCATTCTCCTAATGATGTGATCCCGTTAATCAAATGACAACTCTTTTGTCCATGGCTAGGAAACATAACCATCTTTGATAAACGAGCTAGTCAAGTAGAGGCATACTAGTGACACTATGTTTGTCTATGTATTCATACATGTATTATGTTTCCGGTTAATACAATTCTAGCATGAATAATAAACATTTATCATGAAATAAGGAAATAAATAATAACTTTATTATTGCCTCTAGGGCATATTTCCTTCACTCCAAGGAACCGAAACACAGACCCACAGGTTGCCAACAGACATTCACACGCTTGCTTCCACCAAATGTGACAATTTGCCTAGCAAGAGACACGAATCCCACCTAAGTCCACCGTTTTATGGAATAAAAGCTCCTTCTTAAGTTGCCTATAAATTTGCCACAAGTTGGCTAAATCGCATCAATGTTCTGTAGGTCAGAGGAGGAGGAAGAACTAACCCGTCGGTTGGAGAAGATGGGGCAGAGGTGGTTGCTGCGGGAGTGGCGACGCTGCTGCTGCTGGATTTTGGCCTTGTAGGAACTTTGATCCATGGATTTGGAACCATGGGGGAAAAAGGGGAGGAACAAGGAGGGGAACGGGAGGTAGGGAGAGGCGTTCGCGTGGGACGCATGCTGGGCAGGTGTGCGGGAGCGGTTACGATCACAGGAGATTCGTTGGCAGCCATGTGCCGGAGCGGTTACACCCCTTTCCTTTTCTATCGTGCCAACTGTCCAGGGGTTTTCACTTTCCTTTTTTTGGTGTGTGCCCTACAATACTAACTGGCCAACATGTGCTCCCTAGTCACGTCCTAAAGTTTTTTCTATGCTCTTTTCTAGATGGATGTGATGTCCAGTTAAAAAAAAGATAGAGATGAGATTTTCTTTTCTTTTTTCTTTAGACGGAGAAAAACAGGCAAACCTGCCACTCAAGCAGCAAGCAATGAATGGCCCCAACCAGTAGTGGGCTAAACATAGGATGATTGCAGGGCCGTCCAAGGTCTGTGCGCAGGGCCCCAAGTTTCCAGGGGCCCCTGATTTGGGCCAAGGTCTAGTATATATTTTCTGTTATGGCCCTTTTTTCACAGCCCACTCGTTTTCCTAGGATAGGTACTCCTATTTTGGCGAAATCACTAGTTAAGAGTACTCGTTGCGAAGATCATTCCAATTTCCCAGGTTGTGACAAGTGGCGCGCTGCAACCTGGAGTTTTCCCTTTTTTTGTAGATCCGTTTATTCAAAATGTTTTATCTCTTAAACCGTGCGTCCAAATCTTGAACCGCTTTCGCCGTTGGATTCCTCGCGTCAAGATCTTCAAAACTAGATCCCATGTTGATAGGTTTTGACGAACTTTTTTTCATGAAAAAAGGACGAAAAAACCGAACCGGGAGCACGGGTTTTTCCCTTTCGAAAAGAGGCACGCCCGAGCCTCTGACGAAATCACAACCGTGCCTCTCGCGGAAGCAAAACCGTGACTCTCGCGAAAGAAAGAAAAACAGAAAACGCATTTTTTTCCGTTTTCAAGGAGGCACGACCGTGACTCTCGCGAAAGCACAACCGTGCCTCTCGCGGAAGCAAAATCGTGCCTCTCGCGAAGGAAAAAAACACAGAAAACGAGTTTTTTTCTTTTCGAAGAGGCACGGCCGTGACTCTCGCGAAAGCACAACCATGCCTCTCGTGGAAGTGAAACTATGCCTCTCACGAAAGGAAAAAAACAAAAAAAAGTGTTTTTTTTTCGTTTCCAAGAGGCACGACCGTTCCTCTCGCGAAAGCACAACCGTGCCTCTCACGGAAACTAAACCGTGACTCTCGCGAAAGGAAAAAAAACACGTTTTTTGCGGAAAAAAAATTGTTTTTTCAAAGAATTTTTTTGTCGAAAAGCTAGGGAAGACCGGAGGAACACCAAAACATCGAAAAAACCCAAAAAAACATTTAAAAAGCCAAAAATGCGTGCGGAAAAATTTAAAAAACGAAATCCGAAGGTAGCGCCCAGAGCGCGACACGTGGTGAATCGCTGAGAGCGCGTCAAGTGGCGCTGATCGTTGCGAGGCTTCCGAAGGAGCGCTTGTTAATTAGTTGCTCTCCTATTTTGGACAGTAAAAACTGCACCATTTTCCTGCGCCCTCACGCACTAGACATTTCTGGCTGTCCATTTGGTTGATTTAGATAATTTCGGCCGATGGATGCGTTGCCTGTTTTTGGCCTGCACGACAAATTAAATTCTTGCCCAGCTGTCCTAGAGGCTAGAGGGCTGCTGCTCTAGAAGAAAAATCGGTGCACTCTGGTTAACTGGGCCTTTCCCCAGCCCAATTTTCTTATTCCCGCAAAAGCCCGTCCGATCGGTGGCAAACCTTGCTGAAGAAATAAAAAGTAGCACAAAGAGGATGGATCGGGACAGTCGTCTTCTCCTGAGGGCGTCGGTCGTTGCGATTTCCAGAGAAGGGGGAGGGGCGTCCGTCACTGCGATTTGAAGGGGATTCGATGCGAGAGGACGCCAACATGGATGATCCATGTGAGAAGAGGGAGGAGGGACCCAACGGAATCAGGAGGTCGACGCCATGACTCTTCGTATGAGGAAACTGCTGCGCTGCGATTTGAAGACGCGATAAATCTTCAGTTCCTCTGCACACAATCATGGCTGGTGATGTGCCCATCCTTTCCGCTCCATTGAGGTACAAATACTTGTATATGTGCTTCCTCCCTTAGCACTCTTCAATCACCCTTTCGTCCCCAGATCTCGGAAGCATAACATCCTTCGGCATAATGATTGGATAGGCTTCCCTATATATTTTTGAGTTCACGTATGAATGTATGATTCATTCTTCCAGCAAGCAATTGAACTGTCCTTATTTTATCTAATTCCAAAAAATGTATATCACATATTGTTCATGCTTGTTGTGGTCGATTTTTTCGCGAATACGCAAAGCTTGCCTATCATTTCATTGATAGAAGAAGATAAGAATGAGTACGGGGTGTAACGATGACAAAACGCAGAAGGCGTGAACATGACTACCGGAGCAGAGGGATATAGGGATGCTCAGCCCAAACAGAAAAGTAACACGGCTAAACTCGCCACCCTAGGAGGTAGTCCAAACCAGACCAACAAGGCGACCAACAACATCAACACTGCCACTAAGAACACCGCGAGCATACAAGATGACGCCTTCAATAAGGGGAATGATGCTAGGGCGCTGTCGCCGTCCGATCTACCAAGTAAGACCTAGGGTTTGCGCTGATGCTCGAAGAGGGGCACAGAAAGCGGCCATGGCAGCACCTCCAAGAAGAAAACGGCACCCGTGGGTGTCGCCGCTGCCAGCATCGAAAGGTCGAGCCAGGATTTCGCCATGGCCGAGTCTGAGCAGTCCCAAGCCGTCGGACCAAAAGTCAAGGAGGAGGAAGTCGAGTCGGAAGCCGGAACCGCTATCGCAGGAATGAAGGAAATATGCCCTAGAGGCAATAATAAAGTTATTATTTATTTCCTTATATCATGGTAAATGTTTATTATTCATGCTAGAATTGTATTAACCGGAAACATGATATATGTGTGAATACATAGACAAACTCAAACGTCACTAGTATGCCTCTACTTGACTAGCTCATTAATCAAAGATGGTTATGTTTCCTAACCATAGACATGTTTTTGTCATTTTATTAACAGGATCACATCATTAGGAGAATGAAGTGATTGACTTGACCCATTCCGTTAGCTTAGGACTTGATCGTTTAGTATGTTGCTATTGCTTTCTTCATGACTTATACAAAGTTCCTACAACTATGAGATTATGCAACTCCCGTTTACTTGAGGAACACATTGTGTGCTACCAAACGTCACAACATAACTGGGTGATTATAAAGGAGCTCTACAGGTGTCTCCAAAGGTACATGTTGAGTTGGCATATTTTGAGATTAGGTTTTGTCACTCCGATTGTCGGAGAGGTATCTCTGGGACCTCTCGGTAATGCACATCACTATAAGCCTTGCAAGCAATGTAGCTAATGAGTTAGTTACGGAATGATGCATTAAGTAACGAGTAAAGAGACTTTCCGGTAACGAGATTGAACTAGGTATTGGATATCGACGACCGAATCTCGGGCAAGTGACATACCGATGACAAAGGGAACAACGTATGTTGTTATGCGGTTTGACCGATAAAGATCTTCGTAGAATATGTAGGAGCCAATATGAGCATCCAGGTTCCGCTATTGGTTATTGACCGGAAACAGTTCTTGGTCATGTCTACATAGTTCTCGAACCCGTAGTGTCCGCACGCTTAAGGTATCGATGGCAGATATATTATGATTTTATGAGTTTTGATGTACCGAAGTTTGTTCGGAGTCTCGAATGAGATTACGGACATGACGAGGAGTCTTGAAATGGTCGAGACATGAAGATTGATATATTGGAAGCCTATATTTGGATATCGGAAGTGTTCCGGATGAAATCGGGATTTTACCGGAGTACCGGGAGGTTACCGGAACCCCCGGGGGGCTTAATGGGCCTACATGGGCCCTAGTGGAGAGGAAGAGAGGAGGCAAGGGCTGGCCGCGCCCCCTCCCCCCTAGTCCGAATAGGACAAGGAGAGGGGGGCGGCGCCCCCCTTTCCTTCCCCTCTTCCTCCTCCTCCCCCCCTTCTCCTTCTCCAACTAGGAAAGAAGGGAGTCCTACTCCAGGTGGGAGTAGGACTCCCCCTAGGCGCACCCTCTTTGGCCGGCCGCCCCCTCCCCCTTGGCTCCTTTATATACGGGGGCAGGGGGGCACCTCTTAGACACAACAATTGATCTCTTGATCTCTTAGCCGTGTGCGGTGCCCCCCTCCACCAAAGTCCTCGATAAGATTGTAGCGGTGCTTAGGCGATGCCTTGCGGCGGTAGAACATCAAGATCGTCACCACGCCGTCATGCTGACGGAACTCTTCCCCGACACCCTGCTGGATCGGAGTCCGGGGATCGTCATCGAGCTGAATGTGTGCTAGAACTCGGAGGTGCCGTAGTTTTGATGTTTGATCGGTCGGGCCGTGAAGACGTACGACTACATCAACCACGTTATTCTAGCGCTTCCGCTTTCTGTCTACGAGGGTACGTGGATAACACTCTCCCCCTTGTTGCTATGCATCACCATGATCTTGCGTGTGCATAGGAATTTTTTTGAAATTACTACGTTCCCCAACAGTGGCATCAGAGCCTGGTTTTATGCGTAGATGTCATATGCATGAGTAGAACACATGTGAGTTTTGGGCGATACAAGTCATACTGCTTACCAACATGTCATACTTTGGTTCAGCGGTATTGTGAGATGAAGCGGCCCAGACTGACATTACGCGTACGCTTACGTGAGACTGATTTCACCGTTACGAGCACTCGTGCTTAAAGGTGACTGGCAGGTGTCTGTCTCTCTCATTTTAGTTGAACCGAGTGTGGCTACGCCTGGTCCTTGCGAAGGTTAAAACAGCACTAAGTTGACAAACTATCGTTGTGGTTTTGATGCGTAGGTAAGAACGGTTCTCGCTCAGCCCGTAGCAGCCACGTAAATTTTGCAACAACAAAGTAGAGGACGTCTAACTTGTTTTTGCAGGTCAAGTTGTGATGTGATATGGTCAAGACGTGATGCTATATTTTATTGTATGAGATGATCATGTTTTGTAACCGAAGTTATCGGCAACTGGCAGGAGCCATATGGTTATCGCTTTATTGTATGAAATGCAAACGCCCTGTAATTGCTTTACTTTATCACTGAGCGGTAGCGATAGTCGAGGAAGCAATAGATGGCGTAAACTACAACGATGCTACGATGGAGATAAAGGTGTTGCGCTGGTGACGATGGTGATCAGGACGGTGCTTCGGAGATGGAGATCACAAGCACAAGATGATGATGGCCATATCATATCACTTATATTGATTGCATGTGATGTTTATCCTTTATGCATCTTATCTTGCTTTGATTGACGGTAGCATTTTAAGATGATCTCTCACTAATTATCAAGAAGTGTTCTCCCTGAGTATGCACCGTTGCGAAAGTTCTTCGTGTTGAGACACCACGTGATGACCGGGTGTGATAGGCTCTACGTTCAAATACAACGGGTGCAAAAAAGTTGTACACGCGGAATACTCAGGTTAAACTTGACGAGCCTAGCATATACAGATATGGCCTCGGAACACGGAGACCGAAAGGTCGAACGTGAATCATATAGTAGATATGATCAACATAGTGATGTTCACCATTGAAACTACTCCATCTCATGTGATGATCGGACATGGTTTAGTTGATTTGGATCACGCGATCACTTAGATGACTAGAGAGATGTTTGTCTAAGTGGGAGTTCTTAAGTAATATGATTAATTGAAATTAAATTTATCACGAACTTAGTACCTGATAGTATTTTGCTTGTCTATGTTTGTTGTAGATAGATGGCTCGTGCTGTTGTTCCGTTGAATTTAATGCGTTCCATGAGAAAGCTAAGTTGAAAGATGATGGTAGCAACTACACGGACTGGGTCCGTAACTTGAGGATTATCCTCATTGCTGCACAGAAGAATTACATCCTGGAAGCACCGCTGGGTGCCAGGCCTGCTGTAGATGCAACTTACGACGTTAAGAACGCCTGGCAGAGCAAAGCTGATGACTACTCGATAGTTCGGTGTGCCATGCTTTAAGGCTTGGAACCGGGTCTTCAACGATGTTTTGAACGTCATGGAGCATATGAGATGTTCCAGGAGTTGAAGTTAATATTTCAAGTAAATGCCCAGATTGAGAGATATGAAGTCTCCAATAAGTTCTATAGCTGTAAGATGGAGGAGAATAGTTCTGTCAGGGAACACATACTCAAAATGTCTGGGTATAATAATCACTTGATTCAACTGGGAGTTAATCTTCCGTATGATAGTGTCATTGACATAATTCTTCAATCACTGCCACCAAGCTACAAGAGCTCCGTGATGAACTATAATATGCAAGGGATGGACAAGACTATTCCCGAGCTCTTCGTAATGCTAAAGGCTGCGGAGGTAGAAATCAAGAAGGAGCATCAAGTGTTGATGGTCAATAATACCACCAGTTTCAAGAAAAAGGGCAAAGGGAAGAAGAAGGGGAACTTCAAGAAGAACAACAAACAAGTTGCTGCTCAAGAGAAGAAACCCAAGTCTGGACCTAAGCCTTAGACTGAGTGCTTCTACTGCAAGCAGACTGGACACTGGAAGCGGAACTGCCCCAAGTATTTGGCGGATAAGAAAGATGGCAAAGTGAAGAAAGGTATATGTGATATACATGTTATTGATGTGTACCTTACTAATGCTCACAGTAGCACCTGTGTATTTGATACTGGTTCTGTTGCTAATATTTGCAACTCAAACAGGACTACGGATTGCGAAGATTGGCTAAGGACGAGGTGACGATGCGCGTGGGAAATGGTTCCAAAGTCGATGTGATCGCGGTCGGCACGCTACCTCTACATCTACCATCGGGATTAGTTTTAGACCTAAATAATTGTTATTTGGTGCCAGCGTTAAGCATGAACATTATATCTGGATCTTGTTTGATGCGAGACAGTTATTCATTTAAATCAGAGAATAATGGTTGTTCTATTTATATGAGTAATATCTTTTGTGGTCATGCACCCTTGAAGAGTGGTCTATTTTTATTGAATCTCGATAGTAGTGATACACATATTCATAATGTTGAAGCCAAAAGATGAAGAGTTGATAATGATAGTGCAACTTATTTGTGGCACTGCCGTTTGGGTCATATCGGTACAAAGCGCATGAAGAAACTCCATACTGATGGACTTCTGGAATCATTTGATTATGAATCACTTGGTACTTGCGAACCATGCCTCATGGGCAAGATGACTAAAACGCCGTTCTCCGGAACTATGGAGCGAGCAACTGATTGTTGGAAATCATACATACTGATGTATGTGGTCCAATGAATATTGAGGCTCGCGGCGGGTATCGTTATTTTCTCACCTTCACAGATGATTTGAGCAGATATGGGTATATCTACTTGATGAAACACAAGTCTAAAACATTTGAAAAGTTGAAAGAATTTCAGAGTGAAGTGGAAAATCATCGTAACAAGAAAATAAAATTTCTATGATTTGATCGTGGAGGAGAATATTTGAGTTACGAGTGTGGTTTACATTTCAAGCAATGCGGAATAGTTTGGCAACCCACGCCACCCGGAACACCACAACGAAATGGTGTGTCAGAACGTCGTAATCGTACTTTACTAGATATGGTGCGATCTATGATGTCTCTTACTGATTTACCGCTATCGTTTTGGGGTTATGCTTTAGAGACGGCTGCATTCACGTTAAATAGGGCACCATCAAAATCCGTTGAGACGACACCTTATGAACTATGGTTTGGCAAGAAACCAAAGTTGTCGTTTCTTAAGGTTTGGGGCTGCAATGCTTATGTGAAGAAACTTCAACCAGATAAGCTCGAACCGAAATCGGAGAAATGTGTCTTCATAGGATACCCAAAAGAGACTATTGGGACATCTCCTATCACAGACCTAAGGGCAAGATTTTTGTTGCTAAATTCGGATCCTTTCTAGAGAAGGAGTTTCTCTCGAAAGAAGTGAGTGGGAGGAAAGTAGAACTTGATGAGGTAATTGTACCTGCTCCCTTATTGGAAAGTAGTTCCTCACAAGAACCGGTTCCTGTGACAACTACACCAATCAGTGAGGAAGTTAATGATACTGATCATGAAACTTCAGATCAAGTTACTACCGAACCTCGTAGGTCTACCAGAGTAAGATCTACACCAGAGTGATACGGTAATCCTATTCTGGAAGTCATGTTACTTGACCATGGCGAACCTACGAACTATGAGGAAGCGATGATAATCCCAGAGTCCGCAAGAAGGCTTGAGGCCATGAAATCTGAGATGGGATCCATGTATGAGAACAAAGTATGGACTTTGGTTGACTTGCCCGATGAACGTCAAGCCATCGAAAATAAATGGATCTTCAAGAAGAAGACTGACGCTGATGGAGTCTACAAAGCTCGACTTGTTGCGAAAGGTTTTCAACAAGTTCAAGGAGTTGACTATGATGAGATTTTCTCACCCGTAGCGATGCTTAAGTCTGTCTGAATCATGTTAGCAATTGCCACATTTTATGATAATGAAATTTGGCAAATGGATGTCAAAACTGCATTCCTGAATGGATTTCTGGAAGAAAAGTTGTATATGATGCAACCGGAAGGTTTGGTCGATCCAAAAGGTGCTAACAAAGTGTGCAAGCTCCAGTGATCCATTTATGGACTGGTGCAAGTATCTCGGAGTTGGAATAAACGCTTTGATAGTGTGATCAAAGCATATGGTTTTATACAGAGTTTTGGAGAAGCCTGTATTTACAAGAATGTGAGTGGGAGCTCTATAGCATTTCTGATATTATATGTAGATGACATATTGTTGATTGGAAATGATATAGAATTTCTGGATAGTATAATGGGATACTTGAATAAAAGTTTTTCAACGAAAGACCTCGGTGAAGCTGCTTACATATTGGGCATCAAGATCTATAGAGATAGATCAAGACGCTTAATCGGACTTTCCCAAAGCACATACCTTGATAAAGTTTTGAAAAAGTTCAAAATGGATCAGGCAAAGAAAGGGTTCTTGCCTATATTACAAGGTGTGAAGTTGAGTCAGACTCAATGCCCGACCACAACAGAAGATAGAGAGAAAATGAAAGATGTTCGCTATGCTTCAGCCATAGGCTCTATCATGTATGTAATGCTGTGTACCAGACCTGACGTATGCTTAGCAATAAGCTTGGCAGGTAGGTACCAATGTAATGCATGAATGGATCACTGGACAGCGGTCAAGAATATCCTGAAATACCTGAAAAGGACTAAGGATATGTTTCTCATTTATGGAGGTGACAAAGAGCTAGTCATAAATGGTTACGTCGATGCAAGCTTTGACACAGATCCGGACGATTCTAAATCGCAAACCGGATACGTGTTTTTATTAAATGATGGAGCTGTAACTTGGTGCAGTTCTAAACAAAGCGTCGTGGCGGGATCTACATGCAAAGCGGAGTACATAGCTTCTTCAGAAACAGAAAATGAAGGAGTCTGGATGAAGGAGTTCATTTCCGATCTTAGTGTCATACCTAGTGCATCGGGACCAATGAAGATCTTCTTTGACAATACTGGTGCAATTGCCTTGGCAAAGGAATCCAGATTTCACAAGAGGACCAAGCACATCAAGAGATGCTTCAATTCCATCCGGGACCAAGTCTAGGTGGGAGACATAGAGATTTGCAAGATACATATGGATCTGAACGTTGCAGACCCGTTGACTAAGCCTCTTCCACGAGCAAAACATGATCGGCACCAAGACTCCATGGGTGTTAGAATCATTACAGTGTAATCTAGGTTATTGACTCTAGTGCAAGTGGGAGACTGAAGGAAATATGCACTAGAGACAATAATAAAGTTATTATTTATTTCTTTATATCATGATAAATGTTTATAATTAATGCTAGAATTGTATTAACCGGAAACATGACACATGTGTGAACACATAGAGAAACTTAAACGTCACTAGTATGCCTCTACTTGACTAGCTCATTAATCAAAGATGGTTATGTTTCCTAACCATAGACATGTGTTGTCATTTTATTAACGGGATCACATCATTAGGAGAATGACGTGATTGACTTGACCCATTCCGTTAGCTTAGCACTTGATCGTTTAGTATGTTGCTATTGCTTTCTTCATGACTTATACAAAGTTCCTACAACTATGAGATTATGCAACTCCTGTTTACTGGAAGAACACTTTGTGTGCTACCAAACGTCACAACATAACTGGGCGATTATAAAGGAGCTCCACAGGTGTCACCAAAGGTACATGTTGAGTTGGCGTATTTCGAGATTAGGATTTGTCACTCCGATTGTCGGAGAGGTATCTCTGGGACCTCTCGGTAATGCACATCACTATAAGCCTTGCAAGCAATGTAGCTAATGAGTTAGTTACGGAATGATGAATTGCGTAACGAGTAAAGAGACTTGCTAGTAACGAGATTGAACTAGGTATTGGATACCGACGATTGAATCTCGGGCAAGTAACATACAGATGACAAAGGGAACAACATATCTTGTTATGCGGTTTGACCGATAAAGATCTTCATAGAGTCTGTAGGAGCCAATATGAGCATCCAAGTTCCACTATTTGTTATTGACCGGAAACAGTTCTAGGTCATGTCTACATAGTTCTCGAACACGTACGGTCCGCACGCTTAAGGTTTGATGACAGTTATATTATGAGTTTATGAGTTTTGATGTACCGAAGTTTGTTCAGAGTCCCAAATGAGAATACAGACATGACGAGGAGTCTCTAAATGGTCCAGACATGAAGATTGATATATTGGAAGCCTGTATTTGGATATCGGAAGTGTTCCGGGTGAAATCAGGATTTTACCGGAGTACCGGGAGGTTACCGGAACCCCCCGGGGGGCTTAATGGGCCTACATGGGCCCTAGTTGAGAGGAAGAGAGGAGGCAAGGGCTGGCCGCGCCCCCACCCCCTAGTCCGAATAGGATAAGGAGAGGGGGGCGCCCCCCCTTTCCTTCCCCTCTTCCTCCTCCTTCCCCCTTCTCCTTCTCCAACTAGGAAAGAAGGGAGTCCTACTCCCGGTGGGAGTAGGACTCGCCCTTGGCACGCCGTCCTTGGCCGGGCGCCCCCTCACACTTTGCTCCTTTATATACGGGGGCAGGGGGGCACCTCCTAAACACAACAATTGATCTCTTGATCTCTAAGCCGTGTGCGGTTCCCACCTGCACCAAAGTCCTCGATAATATTGTAGCGGTGTTTAGGCGAAGCCCTGTGACGGTAGAACATCAAGATCGTCACCACGCCGTCATGCTGATGGAACACTTCCCCGACACCCTGCTGGATCGGAGTCTGGGGATCGTCATCGAGCTGAACGTGTGCTAGTACTCGGAGGTGCCGTAGTTTCGGTGCTTGATCGGTCGGGCAGTGAAGACGTACGACTACATCAACCGCGTTGTTCTAACGCGTCCGCTTTCGGTCTACGAGGGTACGTGGACAACACTCTCCCCTCTCGTTGCTATGCATCACCATGATCTTGCGTGTGCGTAGGAAATTTTTTGAAATTACTACGTTCCCCTACAAGGAAGGGGAGCAACGCCTGCCGGCGAGGGAGGCATCGGGTGCTGCCAGATGAATGAGCAAGTGAACATGCAGAAGGGCGGACCGAGCATGGAGGTGGGTGGGGTTGGGCAGCCGGGCGGAAGGGTGGAGGGGTGCGACGTTGGACGAAGACCCCAATAAGCCAAGATCCGGAGAGGAGCGCAAATCCAGGCTACTGAGATCAGAACAGCAGGGACGCCCGGCAAGCCGAAGGAGCTGGAATGGGCCTCAGCTCCAAAGGCACGTCGAAGTTGAAGCTGCACCCGGGTGGATGTCGGACAACAACGAACACCTGCAGGGGGTGTTTGTGGATCTGCCGAGACACCGACGAGCCAGATGAGCCATAAGTTGACGCAGCTCGGACGAGGGGAGCGCCGGATCTGGAGCCGCACTGGCCAACCATGGACACTGGAGAAGAGCGCAGGTCTAGGGCCGCTAGGGCCGAGGCCGCACCTGTAGGGTATGTGGAGGGCGAAGGGAGCTCGCAGACGTGCCACACACCCGGCCCGCGCGCTACAGGAGGCAGCCGCCGCTAGGCAACCATCACAACCAACGAGCACTACTAGGGAAAAGGCTTGCAGCAGCGCGGGTTTTAGATGTATCAGTAGCGCGTGTACCCGCGCTACTAATAAGGCGCTACAGCTAACTCATAGCAAGATGGCAGCGTGTAATTCAGGCCATTGCTACACAAGTGTAGCAGCAGCTGTTAGAGGAAGCTCGCTATCGCTAGTAGCGCTTAGCGCTCTTTGGTTGGACGACTTTCTCGCTATTGAGGCGCAACTCCTAACTTTTATACACTCGCCATCGCTAATTTAAGTAGTTTTTTTTGGCATATTTTTTTGTATTTGAACCGGCTTTGTAGAAGAATCTTTAGCACATAGAAATGTCATCATGATACACATACAAATGCCTGTGAGACCACAAATGTAATCATAGCATGTACATACAAATAGTCTCATCATAATCATCATCCAACACAAAGTGATATCTTGTCATCATCTCGAAAATAGCAATACATGCAAGTCTCGAATACTTGCAACTACAACAACGTCATCCATCTAAACAAGGGTATACGCAAGAAGTGCTATCACTATGAGTGAGAGCGGAACTATGCAGTACATGAGGTGGCGGTTACGAGTCCTCTCTCGCGCTAGCGTGAACCTCAAGTAACTAGCTTCTCCTTCTTGTCTGCTTTTGAAGTCTTTATGGCTGGCGTCCTTGAACCCATTCACTTGCGCCTGACACGCATGCCACTCGTTGTACACCCCCGGAACCTTCCCTTTGTACACGACATAGCGTTTCCATCTCGCCATCAAGAAACTAGGTAGCTGTTAGAGATGCATGTTCATGAAGAGGATGTACAATCATATATATGCAACAAAATATACTAGAGCAACACCAAAAAAGAAAGGGTTAGCAACTAGATGCAACATATACAATACGCAAATTAATTAACTAGAGGTACGCAGGTCATCGTACGCAAACTAACAAAGTAGCGTTACGCAAGTTCGGCAGGGACCGTGGACATCACAAAGTTTCATCGCTACAAAAAGTATACAAGTTCAACCGACACATATCATCATCATCGGCATCATAAATCACTAGAAGTTCCATCCTTCCATATCATCGAGGACGAACCCTAGCTTCTTGAACGTCGTGAGGTCTAGACGTTGCATGCCTATGCGAGTTCGGACGTCAGTTCACGATATAGGGTCGTGGTGGAACATCCCCTTCTCATCGACGACTTCTTTCATGATGATCGTCGCAATGTCGCTTTGGATGCGAAAGAAGTCATCTCTAAGTTTATAATTCGCTTCTCCATGAGATTCTAGCCACTTGTGGATATGATCATCATTTCTGCTGTTAATGCGAAGCTTTTGGTGATCCGTGTTGAACTGAATCATGAGATGGACGATTTAGAATCCATCCTTCTAGCTTGGTTTTGGGACATGGATGCAGGAGAAGTTAGTTTTATGCGCGAAACCCATCTTCTTGTTCCTTTGTTTCTTGATATGCACGTGGCCACCTCTAAAGCTGAAGCCTTGGAGAGCATCATCTAGAATATTCATTATGTGGGTGTAGTCATTTTTCTCGTAGTCTCTGGAAGGGTCAAAATACACGGCGTGGGAGACTTGCGGGTAAAGAACGATAAGGACTGATTGAAATGTATGAAAGGGTTGTCCAGAACTGACTTACTTTGGATGATAAGGCACGAGGACAATTTCCCGGTCCTTATTCTGTACCATGAAGTTTTGGAGGTACTCCCTAGCAGTTTCACGCTCAAAGTCGCCGAGACTCAAGAAAGACTCATGCATGTAGTACGGATCTGCCACATAGATTTGCGAGACTTCTTCACTCTTCATGACGGAGCTCATATGTAGCGCAAAAAGGCGGACGATAGTAAAATCATGCCGCCTTGTTAGAAACATCTCAAAGATATGGTCAAACCGCAGGAAGAACACCTCCGCGGGCCGTGTGTCGACGTAGGACTTCCCCTCAGGCACACGAGTCGCGTATGTCGGATATCCTGGATCCTTTGAGGTTAGTAGGCTTTTCTCAGTCGACAGCACATGGTCGTGCAGTCTCCTGAGATCCCCTGATAGTGCCTCCAGTGGTTTCGGCGGTAGCATCGGCTCGCCCGTGAGATGGAACATGACCGCACCATTCACGGGTACACACTCTTCGTAATGCATCGTCTGGCTGCTATGTGCTCGCTTGTTTGGAGGCGATTACCTTCCCGATCTCTTCCTCTCCTTTTTCTTGGGCACACCTTCTAGACCCTTCCTTAACCCCTGCCCAAGTGTTCCCGGGCTAAGTACTGTATGACCCTCGCGCCCGGCTAGTTGAGCCTGTGTTGAGGCGGCATCTTCAGGCATGTCATGTGAGGATTTCATGAAGAGAGACTTTTTGCAATCCGTGGTACAACCCTGCCCGGGCATATCATCCATATCCTCATTAGCAAGCTGATAGCCCGATTCGTCATATGGTTGACTCATCATATCTATGTCACTGTCAAACGCGTTTGTATTGAGGTAATCCATAGGGTCGACCTCCGCCTCATCGTCCATTCTCTCGTTCTCTGGGAGAAATTACATCAGCCAATATTATTGCACCCCTTCATCATGTCGTCCGCTGCTCTCACCCGGCACTATAGGAGCTGGTAATTGCGTAGGCGGGGTGGTGGTCTCCGCACATGCTTGTTGATCTATGGTAGTTATTGGTGTGCTCTCGGCCGGTTCCAGACGTATAAGATTCTTCGGCCATAGCAGCACCCAACCCTTGCAGCTTCCAATCCGCGGCGGGGTATCGTCGTCCGCTCCCACATGCTGTATCGAGGAGGCAACTCGTGCCCGATTTCGCATTGGTCAAGCTAACCCTGAAGTGCCCAGCGGGGATCGGCTGGTTGTGGAACGTGCATTGAGAGGGGTCCATTATCATCCCCTTTCCCACGTCCACCTTCTGGCCTTTGATCAAGTAGAGTATGGTGCATGGGGTTTCTTTCGCCTGCAAACACATATGTCGTGGCGTAAAACAACCGAAAGACAACAAAAATGAAATATTATCTATATATATATATGTTGGTGCGACATGTAATTACCGTGGACGGCGCCGAGCTCAGCTAAAGATGAAGGCCCACCTAGCGCTTCGAGGCCGAGGACGTCTGCTATGAGCGGAGCAGCTGCGAGAGGAGGCCGGTTGCTTGAGCAAGTGATGGTGCGATGGTGTTGTTGTTCATGGAGTTGCTCGCGATGAAACGGGCATCGGGAAATCATGTACCGCCTTGTCTCGGATTTTCCTTCGCCCGATTGATGATAATGGAACCAAGTTAGTAGCAAAATCATTTCGCAGTGCATTACAACTGCATTGTCTCACTTTCTGTAGCAAATCATATTTGTCCTTGGCTGCTTTTTCGCATCCTCGGCTGCTTTTTCTCGACCGCAACCTTCACCTTTGCGCCGATGTCCGCTGACTAAACTTCTTTTTCGCTTCTTGGCCTCCGGACGTCGTTGTAAAACACCTTCCACGTGGCGCCGTCTCGGCGCCGTGCACACGACCATATTGCCGCCGCTGGTCCAACGGAGTCCCTTAAGTTCGCTCAAGGCCGGTTGAGAGGGGTGTCCCACTTGGGCCTCATCGGAGAAGTAGGGCTTTCGGCTGCAAGCCGGTGTTGCTTCTCCAATAGTCTAATCAATTTCCTCGTGATCTTGTCCGTGTAAAAAACCTTTTTCGCCTTGTCCCACTTGTGGCGGGCCCTGATGAAGTCATGCTCCAAGGGGTTGGTGAACTTCGTGAAGGGGTCTGGGAGACCCGCGGCTTCACGTTTCGCGTCCTCCTTATCCCATATGGGCCTTTTACCGAGGTAGCCACGGCTTCCGAGGTGATGCTTCCCCGTGTGCCGGAGGTGAAGGCTTTTGAATTTCGCAGCCTTAGCCTTGGCTGCCTCGGTAGCGCAAGTGTCCTTGAACTTTTCGAACTCCTCTTCCGTAAGTGTCGGATTTTCCTCGAGAATCTTGGACAGGGGTTCATCAGCCTCAATAGCTCGTTTCACCCTCCCTCTCCGGAGGCCAAATCATTCTGGAACATGCCCATGGCATGATTGTTAATCTTTTCATCTTCGGATCATCCCACGGTTGTTCTATGTTATCATCGGTCGGGGAACTTGAATCTCTTGTGCAACTTCGTTAGGAGCAACTCGTCAAATGTTCTTTACTCCTTAAGTCATCGCTCGTTGATGCTCTCGCATTCCGTAGGATGCATCCTACTTGGTTCCCATAGCACTTGCGAGGTTCTTCTAGCTCTAACGGCTCAAACTTGCCAGGTGCCATCTTTGTGATCACAATTCGTCCAATCCCTAGTTTGTTAGGTTTTCGTATCCTCTGCTTCTTATGCTTCCTCTTTCCGGTAGCGGCATCGGGGCCGGTACCTTCCCCGCCGGTACCTTCCTCGCCGGTACCTTCCCCACCGGTCTCGGTGCCGCCATCGGTGCCGGCGCCGTCGGTGTCGATGTCGGCGTCAGTACCATCATCGAGGCCGACCTGCAAACCTTGCTTAGCAGTCAAATAGTCGAGGTACTCTTGTTCACCCTCATAATCCATCTCGCTCGCATCTTGGTCAAGGCCCGGTTTCTTCGTTGTTCGACATGTTTCCTATGATTAAGTGGCCTCATTTATTTCTAAAAGTATGAATAAATGAGAAATGACATAAAAGAAATCTATGTCCCAAAGACTCGATATGCCAACTATGTAGCACAAATCATGCCTTTATTCACGAGAAATTTCGGCATGACCTTTGCTAAAAAATGGACATATCGAGCGCCTGAAATTCACCGAAACGGAAATGAATCAACATTCCGGCGTAACATAGGCCACTCGGATCATTTTCCAAACATGACATGTCCAAAACATGACATATGCACATATCACATGTCCAGTTCAAATTTGCATATAAATTCAGCTAATTTTGAAACCTAGCTAAATTCATAACTAAATAGATAACCTAATTAATTAACATAACCGAGGAACCATAGCAGAGAGGGCGGGGTTTACAGTGAGTGCAGGGGTGAGGAGGCAGGCCCGACGATGGCCGGCAGGGGAGAGGAGGGAGGCGAGGGCCGGCGGATCGGGGGCGAGCGCTGGTCGGGGCGAGCGCCGGTGCCGAGTCGGGGCGAAGCGGTTGGGTCCGGGCGAAGCGGCGTGGTCGGGCTAAGCGCCCGGCCGAGGTCGGGTCGAGGGCCGGACAGGGGCGAAGGCTAAGCGCCGACGCCCGGCGGAGTCGGGGCGAGCGCCGGGTCGGTCGGGCGCGGTCTGACGGGGAGAGAGTGGGGATTTGGGGGGAAATGGCGGGATGAAGCAGGGCGAGTGAGAATTTTGGGTTAAGTGGACGTAGCAGTAGCGCGTTATGTCAAAACCGCTGCTACTAAATTCAGTAGCTGCAGCGGTTTATGTCAAAACGCGCTACTATGAAATTCTGTAGCTGCAGCGGTTTTGGAGAAACGCGCTACTACTAAGTTCTGTAGCTGCAGCGGTTTATGCAAAACGCGCTGCTACTACCGTCGCTACTGCCAGTTTTCCTTTTTCTTTTCCTTTATTTTATCCCACTTTTATTTCCCGAGGGCAGTGAACGAATTGAGGGCGATATATATTGCATCATTTGACTGTTAAATATGTATGCAAAATAGGAACATATATATTACACATCATTGGATCCATTCATAATAATGGCTAAGTGTGTATACAAAATAGGAACATATATATATTACACATCATTGGACCCATAACATACGTTTCCTCAGTGCTGACGTTTTCGTTTTTGAGTCAGCTTCTTTCCCTTCTTGTTCGTCGAAGAATAATTGAGCACCTCATTGTGACTTTGCCTTTTCCATGGAGTACAATTTTTCTTAGGTAATGTAGTATTGATTCTTCTTTTGATGTATACTTCATCATCATCGTCATCTTCCCTCATTGGGTTGCCGTACTGATCATAGTCTTCCTCGTTGGCGACTCCATCCATTCCAATGATGTTCCTTTTGCCTCTCCTCATGACAACACGGCTGGGATTGCGCGGGTCAGTTATGAAGAAGCATTGTGTCACGTGCTTAGCGTGTACCAATGGCTCGTTTTTTGCGATAGCGTTCACGGTAGCGCTCTTGGCGTCGGGTATAGTCATGGTAGTGAACATCCGACTTTCTCTTTTGACATTCTTAGCCCATCTGACACGGAACATCGTCGTGTTGTGCAGTCCAGAGTAGTCAAGCTCCCAGATCTCCTCGACCCTTCCATAAAATCGTTTAGTTGTGCCGTTGTCGCTGCCGGTCATGCATTCCATCATCACTCCTGAGTTCTGATCATCACTGTCCATATCTTTTGCCTCCGTGTAGAACGTGTATCCATTGATATCATATGCCTGATAGGTTACGAGGTTGGGCGAGGGGCCATGTGCTAAGGCGTATATGAGCAATCCGTCCTTAGAGCCCTCCTCCGCGGGATTAGCAATAATGTGCTCCAATGCAGGAAAGTGGAGTTGTGCTCTCTAGTAACTTCGGCGTCCGTCCTGCATACCCCCTGGTCACGATACTTCTTTGCGATAATTTCTTTGTGCAGTGCCACGAAAGGATCTACCTTGTCTAGGTGTTGTAGTACTACCAAGTTTGCTCTGTCAAAGTCGCTGCGTCGATCTGAGTATGCCACGTGCAGTTCCCTGCGACCGTTGCAGTGACCATCTCCTTCGAGCCTCCCATCGTGCTTGTTAATGGGCAAACCAACACTAACACCAGGCGGCTGGTCTGCGCCATATAGAAAATTCTCACAGAAAGAGATGCACTCTTGTGCCAAATAGCCCTGGACGATGCTTCCATCCGGACGGGACATGTTACTGAACTAATCCTTTGATGATCCCATTCATCCTCTCAAACGGCATCATGTTGTGCAGGAATGACGGCACCAGGTCTATTATGTCATCCACAATATGGACACACAGATGCACCATCACGTCGAAGAACGCGGGCGGGAAGTACATCTCAAGCTCATTCAGTATCACAACGATCTCTTCATGTATCCTTTGGAGCTGCTTCACACTGATCGACTTTCGAGAGATGACGTTGAAAAAGTTGCAGAGACCAATAAGTGTGTCACGGACGTGCTTGTCCATTATCCCTCTAAGGGCAACAGGTAGTATCTGCGTCATCATCACATGAAAGTCATGAGACTTCATCCCGCTGAACCTTTTCTTGTCCGTGTCTAGATATCCGCTTATCTTGCCACGAAGAACGGAACTAACTTTCACTCGGTAAGGCACTTAAAGAATTGATTGATCTCAGCCTGACTTAAGGTGAAGCAAGAAGGGGGGCAATAATCCTCTTTCTTTATTTTCTTGCCCTTCTTCTCCCGTGCCTCTGTCTCCGTCTCTCTCTCGTTTGACATTTTACGGGGCGGCATGTGCAAATCTTCCCTTATTTTCAAATCTTGCAAGTCTTTTCTTGCCTTCGGCCCATCCTTGGTCTTATCCAGCATGTTCATCAGTGTTTCGAGCAAGCTCTCAAGGACATTCTTACAGATATGCATTTGATCAAGGCAATGAGGTGTATCGAGTTTGTGCCAGTACTCCAAGTCCCAAAACACAGACCTCGTCTTCCATACTTTCAGCAGCGGCTCCGGCGCCTTTCTCATCGTCTTTCCCGGCGCGGGGCACTCCTTCCAGTTTTTCAACAGCTCATCAATTTCGGCACCGCTCCGCTTATGTGGAGGTCCTCGATGCTTAGCGTGACCATTGAATAGATCTCCACGGTTTCTCCACGGGTCGTCCTATTTGTCACACCCTAGCTAGTTCATGCATTAGGGTGTTGCATCATGTCTATTTTTTTTCAACAGAAAGCTGAAATGGGATTGCCAGAACTCCCAGCCCCCTCTGAAACAACTAGGGTTTACTAAAAATATTTTCGATGAACCTGAAATGCCCTTCTAAAATGTCCATCATTTTTGTCTTGGTTTAGAACCTCTGCCAAAAGTGTTGCACAATTTCCTAGGTCATCCCAAGGTCTTTGAATTAAATCATAATTATTTGAATTTGGGCATTTAAAATTTATAAAATATTTCAAATGTCCAAATATTCCCAATCTAAAATGTTTCATGTTGGAAATATTCCAACAATGGACCAGGAGTAGTTTGGTGAATTTTAGAACTTTTTAGGTATTTTCAATAATTCAACAAAGTTGCAAAAAAATAGAAAAAGAAAACAGGACAGGAAAAGAACTTACCTGGCGTCACCCCGGCCCACCAGCCAGCCCACCTGGCCGGCCCAGCCCAGCGCCGCGCCAGCGAGCTGCTTGCCGAGCAGGCAGGTAGGCAGGGTGCTCGACGGCGAGCACCGCATGGGTGCCACGCACCTGCTCACCGCCTCGTCGCTTCCCTCGTCATGCCACGATGGGGATCGCTCCCCCTCTCTCTCCCGCACCCCCCAGACACCCCCTCTCCTCTCCAGCTCCTCCCCCTCGCGCCCCCACGCCATGGCCGACGCCACCGTCGCCGCGCCGCCGTCGTAACCACGCTCCCCGCCGCCCGTGCGTCGTCTCGTCGTGTCCAGGAGCTCCGCCGCCGTCCACTTCATCGAGCTAGCCGAGCCCCGAGCGCTCGCGTGCCCCGAGTCCACCGCACCAACCTCGCCCGAGTCGCCGCCGAGATCCCTTCAACGCCGTCGCCGCCTCGGCTCGTCCCGACCCCCGGTGGCCTCTACGAGAGCTCCGTGAGCTTAGCTACCTCTCCTACCTTCTCTCCCTCGCTCCCGAGCAGTGTAGCCACCGCACGAAGATCACCCGCACGCACCGCCGCGGACCTCGTCACCGACGTGCTCCCGGCCATCCTCCGGCCACTTCACCGTGTCCATCGCGCCACCACGTCGCGTTGGAGCTAACTGTGCACTCCCGCACCTCACCAAGACACCCCAGGCCGAGTTCGATCTCACCCGAACTCCGGTGGCCGCCAAAATCGCCGCCGGCGTAACTCCGCCACCCGACCCCAACGGACTCGCCAAGAGCTGCGGCTCGTCCTCAGCTTCACTCCGGTGGCCTCCCCGACCCATTTGGTGGCCGGAACGGCCAAAAGCACTCTCGCCGCCGCGTCGGGCTCGCCGGCGGCTAGACGCCGGCGGGTTGACCCTGACTTTGACCACGGGTGGGCCCAGTTTGACCCCCCTGGGTCTATGACATGTGGGCCCAGCCCTGTTAATTAACTTAAGTTAGTTTTAATTAATTTCTAACTAAACTAATCGCACTGACATGCGGGACCCACTGGTCAGTTTGACCTGACCAGCCCGTTGACCACTGACGTCATCATGACATAGTGCTGACGCAATAAATCCAATTACTGGAATTATTTTTACACAGGAAATTCCAGAAAATGTTTCAAACTTCAAAAATTCATAGAAATTAATCTGTAGCTCCAAAGGAAACAAATTATATATGAAAAATGATCAGAAAAATCCAATCTATCCATCTGTACTGGTTTCATGCATGTTTAAGCAAGCTAACCTACTGTTTATGGCAGAACAAGTTTAAGCACCTTAAATGATCATATATGAGTTTGGAAATTGCATCTTTGGTTCAAAATGCTTCAAACCCATCTGATCTTAGTTGCATTAGCCCAACACACTCATATATGCCATGTCTCATGCATGCATCATATTGTTGCATATTGTTTGGTAATGCTTGTGTATCGGTGTTCCTGCGGCGGAGTTACGCCCCGAGGAGTACCGTGATAACCCCGACGAAGAGCAATACCGTGCACCGACCCGTCGAGCAAGCAACCAACCATTTGATCATATCGATAAAATCCCATGTTCTTGCTCCTGCTCTCGTTTATCGCATTAAGACAACGCGATTCAAACTGCTGTGTGCTGCGGTAGTTGAACCCATTTCCTCTGCATGACTGTCATTGCCACAATAACTAGATGAAACCCACTAGCATGTGTAGGAGTTGATTGAGCCATATGATTGTGTTGTTCCTACCTTGCTATGCCTGCTATGCTTAGAGTCGTGTGCAGTGCGGTTCATCCGGGTGATGGCTAGAGTGATATGATCAAGTCGGTATGAGAGTAAGGTGTTGAACACGATTTGGTAAAGGTATCGATGAAAGGCCATGTAGGAGTACATGGTGGGTTGTTTCATTGAGGCCGCCCTAAGCCTCGAGATCTGTATGTGTGATTTAAGAATCAGCTACTACCATACATTGGGCCCTGAAATATGACCCCGCTCGACTTCTTATTCATGCTAGTCCTCTGTCCAGGAGTTGCAAGTAGTTTCTGGTGTTTGTAGCCTACTGGAGGCCGTGGACAGCGCTGACCGTAGGGGTGGGCTGTGATGCGGTAGGTACGTGGCACGGTGTACCGGATGCCCGTTTGGTATCTCGGGAACCCTGTTCACATCGTTTGGGGCTGTGAGCGAAACTTCGGCCGGAACTCCTCATAGATGGAACCCAAATAGGCGATAAACCTGGACTAGAGACTTGAGTGTCTAGGTAGGTCGTGGTCTACACCCACGTCGGCTTTCGCTTGAAGTCCGCCGAGCACATGTCGTGTGCTGGACGCTAAGTGGTGAAACATGTATGAAGAAGTACACCCTGCAGGTTAACATCATCTATTGAATAGCGCGTCATGATAAAGGACTACTTGGTTGCCTATACAGTTCATAGACAAGTAAATGGATACTACTAAAACCTCAAGATAAGCGTGAGTGCCGAGGATGGCTCTTCCGTAGGAAGGCGGAGGTGGATCCTCGGTGGTGTATTGAAGTGATGAGTAGTGGACTCGAAAAGTAAAAACCATTTCAAGTTGGTGTCTCAGAGGATAGCTTAGCCATGAGTCAAAGCTGGCTTGCTGCAATAACCCCACCAACCCTTCTTGATAATATGCATGTATGTAGGGTCGATGTAAGTCTTCTTTGAGTACCTTTGTACTCATGTTGCTTTAATTTACATTTTCAGAAGATGCCACAAACCCTTCCGAGCGGGTTCTTCGTAGCGTTGACATCGATGAGTAGACTAAGGCCCGGTGGTGATCTGAGCAAGTGAAGGACCTTGTAGTATAGCTAGGCTTACCCAAGCCTCTTTTATTTTACTAGTTATGCGTACTCGGACAAAACACTTCACTGTGGCTTGTATGCTTGTATGACTTGTATGTGGGTCGTGTGACCCGTACTTGTGTGTATGCTATGTATGGCTCTCGAGCCTTTAAATAAAAGTACTTGTGTCGAGAGTCATGTTGTGATGCCTTGTTGTATTTGCACATATCGAGCATATTGTGTGTATGATTGAAATGCTTGGTATGTGTGGGATCGACTATCTAGTTGTTTATCTTTAGTAGCCTCTCTTACGGAAATGTCTCCTAGTGTCTCCTTTGAGCCATGGTAGCTTGCTACTGCTCCGGAACACTTAGGCTGGCGGCATGTGTCCTTCTTCGTTCTGTATGCATCCCTACGGGAAATGTCACGCAATGAGTACCGGAGTCTGTTAGCCCGCTACAGCCGGTTTACCGGAGTCTGCTAGCCAGTGCTACAGCCGGAACTTACTTGCGATGACCGACACGTTCGATTTGGGTCATGGATGCTGTCCTGTAAGTCTGTGCCACTTTGGGTTTACGACTAGCCATGTCAGCCGGGCTCCTTTTCATATGGATGCTAGCGACACTATCATATCGTGTGCCAAAAGGCATAAGCGGTCCCGGCTAAGGTAAGGCGACACCCGTTGGGATACCGTGCGTGAGGCCGCAAAGTGATATGATGTGTTACGAGCTAGATCGATGTGACATTGAGTCGGGGTCCTGACAGCGTTGGCATCAGAGCCGGACTGCCTGTAGGTTCTCCAAGCCAAACTGGTCGATGTTGAGTCTAGAAATGCTTTAGTTATATGTAGGGAATTGATTGTGGGATGGTACGTAAGGCTCTTTTTACTCCTTTATCTCATGATATTCTGATCTGAGTCAGTCCATTCTTCCACCGGGGGTTAAGGATTAGGATCTCTTCTCTCTATTAGGCTCACGTGTTACTAATCAGTAGTACCTTGTAGGTTTGATGGTTACAAGCCTGGTTCAGTTTTACTATCCTGTTATGTTACTAATTGGACCCAGAACCTTGACATGATATTGTTGGGTGGCTATGCAATTCCTTGTGAAATGTCTCAAATCCTTTGAGCATTTCTGATCGTTATCTGTCCAAATTCTGCGAAATTCTAATGTCTTTGCATTGTGGTTATGCTTCCAGATGGCCACTCGTGACCAAAATCAAGTGGTTAAATCGACCAGATGCATTGGTGTGACCGGTCATACAGCCATGCTAGTTCGGGTTATGATCAAGCGGGATATCGTTGGTATCCGAATACGATTGAAGAGCGATGTCGAGACTTTAACCAAAGCGGTATCTTCTCGCACTTTGTCGGGATATTTCCCTCTTATCCTGGATCCACCGAGGCCCTTCACAGCTCCTATGGGCTTGGTGTTACTATTGATATGGCGGTGCAAGATGCTGCGTATTCTATGATGACCATCATGCGAGTCAGGACTGGCCTGCTTCGCAACACCGACTTCCGGTATATGCCCGGTTCACTTCCTGGAGCGTTTGGTTATCTCCGGGCTATCTATGCTGATTCCAGCCAGGAGGACTCACTAACCCGCACCACTGCCGAGTTGCTCGAGGACAAGGACCGAGAGAGTCGGGCCTTGAGGATGGAGCTCTTCAACGCCCGTGCTGATCACTGGGCCACCTTGACTCGTTTTGCACCGGCTGTCCAAGCTGGATATATGGATATGAGAGACCTGTATCCTGTTAGGTCTGCTCTGCCGGACATGATGGATTGGCGTGATGTGGGGGGCATCACCCCACCTCGTGGTCCTCGCAGGCCACCGTTTGTTGGTCCAAGACCTCACCCTTGCCCTTATGGTCCACAGGCTCCTCAGGACCGTCTGTTCCCGGACGAACATGTTGAACTTCCAGGTTACGGAGGAGACTTCTATGAGAACTACTACGGAGACGTCTGAGTTAGTAGTAGTTTCACTAGTATTGTAATAGTTGTATTTCCACCGTCCTGCGTGACTCGTGGAATATGACTTAGTGTGTACCAATTCTGGAGGTGTAAGAAAATAGTGTATAGGAGCTTGGTATGCTTCCGATGAGATGTAATCCTCCTTTTTTCACCGTAGTAGTACTTTGTTTGGTCTTGTACTAAACCTTGTATGGTGTGTATGACAATGGAATAAAGTAGCAGTTTCTGTATCTACCATGTCATACGGATGATCATCTTGCATTCCAAGTTATCCATTACATTCTACATTTCTATGTCAGAATCTTGTCATCCTGGACTAAATCCTTGTCTTGTTTCCTAGGATGGTTAACACCCGCAACAACCCTGCTCCGCCAGAGCAGGCCGAAGGCAGCAGAGTTGGAGAAGCGAACCTGCCTCACCCTCCTTCTCGGCGAAGTTATCTTTGGAGGCCGAGAAACAAGCGGAGACCAACCGTTTCTTTGGGCGTATCGAGCAGAACACAGCCCATCATCGGAGAAATAACTTGGTGTCGCTCGGTGACTTCATCAAGCTACACCCACCTACCTTTCACCACTCCGTCGAGCCTCTCGATGCTTGATGGTCGGCCGCGCAAAGCATTACTCACAAGCTGCGCTTACGCCGGTAGCCGAGGCTGATAAGGTCACCTTTGCTGCATATCATCTTGAAGGCCCCCTTGATCTCGGTGGGAGAATTATATGGCTATGCCCGATTGGCCATGTCACTACTTGGGCAGAATTCAGCGAGGCTTTCCGTGAACACCACATTCGGAGGGTCTCATGGATAAATGGCGTGAGGAATTCTGCAGTTTCACCCAAGGCCGTCTCTCCGTGGGCGCCTCAGCAGAGAGTTCGGTAATCTCGCACGCTATGCAATCAAGAGGTCTCCATCGACGCCAAGAAGCAGGCAAGGTTCCGCCAGGACTTAGCCCGAACCGCCGAGATCTCCGTCGCATGAGTGCACCTCTTTCGAAGCTTGTCAACAAAGCCATCAGCGCTGAAACGGGTCGACTGATTTGAAGCAACACGCAAGCATGGCCGTGATATGGGTTCCTCATCCGTGCTTTGGACCACGAAGCGCCGTGTGTGGGTGCCTAATACGCCTCGCCACCAGATTCACACCGAGGCCATCCTTTCAGCGCCTCGCCCGATTCAGCGGTATGCACCAGCTAAGCCCTATGGTGGGCCAACCAACAATGCTCCTCCACGCGCCAGCCCGTGGCGTGCTTCAAATGTGGGGAGTCAGGCCACTACATGCGCGATTGTCCTAAGACCAACCCCAACCAGCCGCAAAAGCTGTTGGCGTGGCAAGCCAGCGGGAAAGGTGTTCTATGCCAAGCCGCCACCACCGCACGTGGCCATGTTAATTGTGTCTCGGTGAAGAGGCCCAAGAGGATCCCAACGCCGCGTGCTCGATGCGCTTCTTGTTAATTGCCACCCGACATCCGTTCTTTTCGATCTTTGGAGCATCTCATTCATTCATATCCGAAAGCTATGCTCGCTTGCACAACACAGCATTCAGTGATATGCCCACCTCCATGGTAATTCAAACCCCGGGATCCAAATGGCAAACTTCTAGAATAAGCCATGGAAATGAAATTCAGGTCGACAGACTTGTTTTCCTTGCATCGTTGATAGCTCTCAAATCTTCGGATATAAACATCATCTCGGGTATGGACTGGATGTCAGCCCATCATGCCAAGATTGATTGTTTCTCTAGGACTGTTCAACTTACGCACCCCTCGGGAAAGATAGTCAATGTCTTGACCCGAATATCCAAGCGCCAGTTATACTCTCTTAATGCCAGTCCATTGCCAGACCTCGAAGACGTTCCGGTAGTCCGTGACTTTCCGGATGTCTTTCCAGAAGAATTGCCAGGTGTTCCACCTGACAGAGATGTTGAATTCGTGATAGACCTCATTCCAGGAACTGTCCCAATTTCTAGAAGACCCTATAAGATGGCACCCCTAGAACTAGCCGAACTTAAGAAACAACTCGATGAGTCCTTGAAAAAGGGTTTCATCCATCCTAGTTCATCTCCTTGGGCTTGCCCCATCCTCTTCGTCAAGAAGAAGGATGGTACGGATCGGATGGTTGTAGATTATCGACCCGTCAACTTGGTCACAATTAAAAACAAGTATCCGCTCCCCAGGATCAACGATCTGTATGATCAGCTCGCAGGATCCTCAGTCTTCTCTAAGAAGGATTTGAGGTTAGGCTACCATCAAATCAAAATCCGAAACGGGGACATTCCCAAAACGGCCTTTGTTACTCGTTACGCCAATCTGAGTACACCGTCATGTCCTTCGGTTTAACCAATGCTCCAGCCACCTTCTCCGGTTAATGAACTCAATCTTCATGGAGTATTTGGATAAATTAAGTAGTGGTTTACCTCGATGATATACTCATCTACTCTAAGAACGAGGAAGAACATGCCGAACATCTAAGGCTAGTGTTGATGAAACTTCGAGAGCATCGCCTTTATGCCAAGTTTTCTAAATGCGAATTTTGGCTGCCAGAAGTGACCTATCTAGGACATGTAATTTCTGGTAAAGGTATTGTTGTCAACCCCGAGCGAGTTCAAGCCGTCCTTAATTGGACTCCACCTGAAATGGTCAAGCAAGTTCGAAGTTTCCTTGGCTTAGCGAGCTATTGTCGCCGCTTTGTCGAGAACTTCTCCAAAGTTGCCAAACCTCTAACTGAACTTCTCAAGAAGGATAAAAAGTTCGAGTGGACTCCACAATGTGAGCACAGTTTCCAGGAACTGAAAAGACGTTTAACTTCTGCTCCCGTACTGGTACCACCAGATTTCTCTAAGGACTTTGTTATCTATTGCGACGCCTCGCGACAAGGACTAGGCTGTATTCTCATGCAAGATCGACACGTAATTGCTTATGCTTCACGGCAATTACACCCACATGAGGAAAACTACCCTACTCATGATCTAGAGCTTGCAGCTGTAGTCCATGCACTCAAAACCTGGCGACATTACCTTCTTGGTAATCGTTGCGAAATCTACACCGATCACCAAAGTCTGAAGTACATATTCACCCAACCAGATTTGAATCTCAGGCAAAGACGTTGGGTTGAGTTGATCACAGATTTCGACTTAGGAATAACTTATACCCCAGGAAAAGCCAACGTCATGGCTGATGCACTAAGTCGTAAATCTTATTGCAACAACCTAATGTTGCAACAAAATCAACCATTTCTCCACGAGGAATTTCGGAAGCTTAACCTCCACATTGTTCCTCAAGGATTCCTCTCCACCTTGGTGGCGAAACCTACTCTTATGGATCAAGTCATCGCTGCCCAAAAGCGAGATAAAGGAATATCCCGGATCAAGGAGAACATTGCTAGCGGAGTTGCTAAATGTTTCTCTACAAATGATCATGGTGTTGTATATTTTGAGAACCGTCTAGTGGTTCCCAAGAATCAGCACATACGGCAGCTGATCCTTAAGGAGGCTCATGACTCTCGTCTCACCATTCATCCGGTAGCACTAAAATGTATCGGGACCTCGCCGGAGGTTACGGTGGACTAGGATGAAGAGAGACATTGCTCAATTTGTTGCTAATCTGCGGCGTCGTCATCGCGTAAAAGCGAGCATCAGCGGCCTCTTGGCACCCTTCAACCCTTAGCTATTCTGAATGGAAATGGGATAAAATTAGTATGGATTTCATCACGGTTTTCCGGGACCAAGAGAGGGAATAATGCTATCTTTGTCGTTATCGACCGCCTCTCCAAAGTAGCCCATTTCTTACCTGTTCGAGAGTATAACCGCTAGTCAGCTAGCAGACTTGTACATCTCCGAATAGTGTCTCTTCATGGTATTCCATTGAAATTAACTTTCGGATCGAGGAAGTCTTTTCACCTCTCGATTTTGGGAAAGTTTCCAAAATGCTATGGGAACCCATCTTTCCTTTAGCACCGCCTTCCACCCTCAATCAAGTGGTCAAGTAGAACGTGTCAACCAAATCCTAGAAGACATGCTTGAGCTTACATTATCTCATTCGAATGGATTGGGAGAAATGCCTTCCATTTGCGAATTTGCTTATAACAACAGCTATCAATCTAGCTTGGGCAAAGCACCTTTTGAAGTTCTCTATGGGCGAAGGTGTCGAACACCTCTTAACTGGTCGAAACCGGGAAAGACAATTCTTTGGCCGGATATGATCCAGAAGCAGAGAGCAAGTTCGCATCGTTAGTGAAAAGTTGAAAACAGCCCAATCTCGTCAAAAGAGTCAATATGACCGAAAACATAAGGCTATGACTTACGAGGTTGGCGAGAAGGCTTACCTTGAGTTACCCTCTGAAGGAACCCATCGTTTGTATCAAGGGCAAATTGGCTCCTCGCTACATTGGACCCTTTCGCATTCTTGCCAAACGAGGAGAAGTTGCCTACCAATTGGAACTACCTCCGCATCTCTCCAAAGTCCACGATGTCTTCCACGTTTCTCAACTCAGGCGTTGCTTCTCGGATCCTATCCGTGGAGTGGACCACGAAACGCTTGATCTTCAAGATAATCTCACATATCGAGAATACCCCGTTCGTATCCTCGATCAAGCCGAGCGTACCACTCGATGGCATAATATCAAGTTTCTCAAGGTTCAATGGTCGCACCATTCTGAGAAGGAAGCTACTTGGGAAAGGGAGGATCGTCTTCGACTTGAGTACCCCGCCTTCTTTCCGGAGGAACCTAAATCTTGGGACGAGATTCTTTTGAGTGGGGGTGAGTTGTCACACCCTAGCTAGTTCATGCATTAGAGTGTTGCATCATGTCTATTTTTTTCAATGAAAGCTGAAATGGGATTGCGAACTCCCGGCCCCTCGAAACAACTAGGGTTTACTAAAAATATTTTCGATGAACACTGAAATGCCCTTCTAAAATGTCCATCATTTTTGTCTTGGTTTAGAACCTCTGCCAAAAGTGTTGCACAATTTCTAGGTCATCCCAAGGTCTTTGAATTAAATCATAATTATTTGAATTTGGGCATTTAAAATTTATAAAATATTTCAAATGTCCAAATATTCCTAATCTAAAATGTTTCATGTTGGAAATATTCCAACAATGGACCAGGAGTAGTTTGGTGAATTTTAGAACTTTTAGGTATTTTAAATAATTCAACAAAGTTGCAGAAAAATAGAAAAAAAAACAGACAGAAAAGAACTTACAAGCGCCACCCTGCCCACCAGCCAGCCCACTGGCCGGCCCAGCCAGCCGCCTTGGCCAATGTAAGCTGCTTGTCGAAAGCAGAAGCGGCAGGCAGGGTGCTCGACGGCGAGCACCGCATGGGTGCCACGCACCTGCTCGCCGCCTCGTCGCTTCCCTCGTCATGCCACGACGGGATCGCTCCCCCTCTCTCTCCCGCACCCCCCAGACACCCCCTCTCCTCTCCAGCTCCTCCCCCTCGGGCCCCCACGCCATGGCCGACGCCACCGTCGCCGCGCCGCCGTCGTAACCACGCTCCCCGCCGCCCGTGCGTCGTCTCGTCGTGTCCAGGAGCTCCGCCGCCGTCCACTTCATCGAGCTAGCCGAGCCCCGAGCGCTCGCGTGCCCCGATTCCACCGCACCAACCTCGCCCGAGTCCGCCACCTCCGGAGATCCCCTTCAACGCCGTCGCCGCCTCAGCTCGTCCCCGACCCCGCCGGTGGCCTCTACGAGAGCTCCGTGAGCTTAGCTACCTCTCCTACCTTCTCTCCCTCGCTACCGAGCCGTGTAGCCACCGCACGAAGATCACCCGCACGCACCGCCGCGGACCTCGTCGCCGACGTGCTCCCGGCCATCCTCCGGCCACTTCACCGTGTCCATCGCGCTCACCACGTCGCGTTGGAGCTAACTATGCACTCCCGCACCTCACCGACACCCAGGCCGAGTTCGATCTCACCCGAACTCGGTGGCCGCCAAAGTCGCCGCCGGCGTAACTCCGCCACCCGACCCCAACGGACTCCGCCAAGAGCTGCGGCTCGTCCTCGGCTTCACTCGGTGGCCTCCCGACCCATTTGGTGGCGAACAGCAAAAAGCACTCTCGCCGCTGCGTCGCTTCGGCCGTGGCTAAGCGCCGGCGGGTTTGACCCTCACTTTGACCACGGGTGGGCCGGTTTGACCCTTCGGTCTATGACATGTGGGCCCAGCCACATTAATTAACTTAAGTTAGTTTTAATTAATTTCTAACTAAACTAATCGACCGACATGCGGGACCCACTGGTCAGTTTGACTGACCAGCCCGTTGACCACCGACGTCATCATGACATAGTCTTGACGTTAATAAATCAATTATTGGAATTATTTTTACGGAAATTCGAGAAAATGTTTCAAACTTCAAAATTCATAGAAATTAATCAGTAGCTCCAAATGAAACAAATTATATATGAAAATGATCAGAAAAATCCAATCTATCCATCTGTACTGGTTTCATGCATGTTTAAGCAAGCTAACCTACTGTTTATGGCAGAACAAGTTTAAGCACCTTAAATGATCATATATGAGTTTGGAAATTGCATCTTTGGTTCAAAATGCTTCAAACCCATCTGATCTTAGTTGCATTAGCCCAACACACTCATATATGCCATGTCTCATGCATGCATCATATTGTTGCATATTGTTTGGTAATGCTTGTGTATCGGTGTTCCCTGCGGCAGGTTCTGCCCCCGAGGAGTACCGTGATAACCCGACGAAGAGCAATACCGTGCACCGACCCGTCGAGCAAGCAACCAACCATTTGATCATATCGATAAAATCCCATGTTCTTGCTCCTGCTCTCGTTATTGCATTAAGACAACGCGATTCAAACTGCTGTGTGTCTGCGGTAGTTGAACCCATTTCCTCTGCATGACTGTCATTGCCACAATAACTAGATGAAACCCACTAGCATGTGTAGGAGTTGATTGAGCCATATGATTGTGTTGTTCCTACCTTGCTATGCCTGCTATGCTTAGAGTCGTGTCAGTGCGGTTCATCGGGTGATGGCTAGAGTGATATGATCGAGTCGGTATGAGAGTAAGGTGTTGAACACGATTTGGTAAAGGTATCGATGAAAGGCCATGTAGGAGTACATGGTGGGTTGTTTCATTGAGGCCGTCCTTAAGCTAATTGAGATCTGTATGTGTGATTTAAGAATCAGCTACTACCATACATTGGGCCTGAAATATGACCCCGCTCGACTTCTTATTCACGCTAGTCCTCTGTCCGGGAGTTGCAAGTAGTTTCGGTGTTTGTAGCCTCTTTGGAGGCCGTGGACAGCGCTGACCGTAGGGGTGGGCTGTGATCACGGTAGGTGCGTGGCACGGTGTACCGGATGCCCGTTTGGTATCTCGGGAACCCTGTTCACATCGTTTGGGGCTGTGAGCGAAACTTGGCGGAACTCCTCATAGATGGAACCCAAATAGCGATAAACTGGACTAGAGACTTGAGTGTCTAGGTAGGTCGTGGTCTACACCCACGTCGGCTTTCGCTTGAAGTCTGCCGAGCACATGTCGTGTCTGGGCGCTAAGTGGTGGAAACATGTATGAAGAAGTACACCCTGCAGGTTAACATCATCTATTGAATAGCGCGTCATGATAAGGACTACTTGGTTGCCTATACAGTTCATAGACAAGTAAATGGATACTACTAAAAACCTCAAGATAAGCGTGAGTGCCGAGGATGGCTCTTCCGTAGGAAGATGGAGGTGGATCCTCGGTGGTGTATTGAAGTGATGAGTAGTGGACTCGAGTGCGAAAAACCATTTCAAGTTGGTGTCTCGTAGGATAGCTTAGCCATGAGTCAAAGCTGGCTTGCTGCAATAACCCCACCAACCCTTCTTGATAATATGCATGTATGTAGGGTCTGATGTAAGTCTTGTTGAGTACCTTTGTACTCATGTTGCTTTAATTTACATTTTCAGAAGATGCCACAAACCCTTCCGACGGGTTCTTCGTAGACGTTGACATAGATGAGTAGACTAAGGCCCAGGTGGTGATCCTGAGCAAGTGAAGGACCTTGTAGTATAGCTAGGCTTACCCAAGCCTCTTTTATTTTACTAGTTGTCTGTACTCAGACAAAACACTTCCGCTGTGGCTTGTATGCTTGTATGACTTGTATGTGGGTCGTGTGACCCGTACTTGTGTGTATGCTATGTATGGCTCTCTGAGCCTTTAAATAAAATACTTGTGTCGTAGAGTCATGTTGTGATGCCTTGTTGTATTTGCACATATCGAGCATATTGTGTGTATGATTGAAATGCTTGGTATGTGTGGGATCGACTATCTAGTTGTTTATCTTTAGTAGCCTCTCTTACGGAAATGTCTCCTAGTGTCTCCTTTGAGCCATGGTAGCTTGCTCTTTGCTCCGGAACACTTAGGCTGGCGGCATGTGTCCTTCTTCGTTCTCGTGTACGTCCCTACGGGAAATGTCACGCAATGAGTACCGGAGTCCTGTTAGCCGCTACAGCCCGGTTTACGAGTCTGCTAGCCCAGTGCTACAGCCGGAACTTACTTGCGATGACCGACACGTTCGATCTTTGGGTCATGGATGCTGTCCCTGTAAGTCTGTGCCACTTTGGGTTTACGACTAGCCATGTCAGCCGGGCTCCTTTTCATATGGGTGCTAGCGACACTATCATATCGTGTGCCAAAAGGCATAAGCGGTCCCGGGCTAAAATACGGCGACACCGTTGGGATACCGTGCGTGAGGCCGCAAAGTGATATGATGTGTTACTGAGGCTAGATCGATGTGACATTGAGTCGGGTCGACCTTATTCAAGTCATCTTCGATGCCCCATGTACACGATTTTCCCAGACCCGCCATCTTTCCTTGGCGTTAGCTGCTTTGAGGCGTTGTATCATCCATGCACCGCGTGCATCCGCAATATCCATGGCACACCTGGCCTGCCACATATCCGTAACCGAGATAGTCCTGCACTGTCGTGATCAGCGCGGCTCTCATGTTGAAATACTCACCTTTGCTAGCGTCCCATGTCTTGGCCGGTGTTTTCCATAACGTGTCTAACTCCTCTTGAAGTAGCCCCAGATACAAATTAATATTATTTCCTGGTTGTTTCAGCCCTTGAATAAGCATGCTCATGTGAATATACTTCGATTTCATGCACAACCAGGGGGGAGGTTGTACATCCATACAAACACGGGCCATGTGCTATGGTTGGTGTTACGGTTGCCAAGCAGTTCATGCCATCGGTACCGCGCGCGAGACACGATGTTCCTTGCATCACATTCAAAATACCGATAGAAGTTGTTCAACGCTCTCCACTGGCTTCCATCCTTCATGTGTCTCGGCCGGATCATCTCCATCGTCGGGCTTCTTCCTCTCCGCGTGTCAGCGCATTAGCTTTGCTTCCTTGGGATCTAAAAATACCTCAGGAGACGGGAGTGATCGGTAAGTACCATACAACTTTCTGGGTACATTTCTTCCCGGCCTTCTTGTATCGAGAAGCATTGCACACAGGACAGCTTGTTTTTTCCGCGTGCTCCTTCCGATAAATTATGCAATCGTTGATGCATGCATGGTATCTAACGTGTGGCAGATAAAGAGGGCACACGATCTTCTTGGCCTCATCAACACTAGTCGGACATAGATTACCCGCGGGAAGAACATCCTTTAGGTACTTGAGATGCTCATCGAGGCTAGTGTCGGTCCATTTGTTTTTAGCCTTCATCTTCAGGAGTTGGAGCGTGAAACTCAAGCGGGTCACCTCAGGATTGCAACCATCATACAATGGAGTGTTCGAGTCTACCACCAGTTGCTCCAGCTTAGCCTCCTCTCTATAAGCAGCTCTCTCAGTACTCGTCTCCTTGCGAAGCAATGCTTGAACATGAGGGTCCCGCACAATTGAACTTAGTACCGACAAACTCTGCTGCGTGGAGTCCATGTCGTTCTCTCCGCTGCCATGTCCGGCCCCTTCTCCTCCGCCATGTCCGACCCCTTCTCCGCCGCCATGTCCGGCCTCTTCCCCGCCGCCATTATCGATCATCTCTTCGTCTTGCCCCGTGTCATCATTGCCTGCCCCGTCGGCATCCTCAACATCGTCATCCTCATCTTCAATTATCCACGAGTATAGCCATCCATGAAACCAGTCATGGCGAGTGCGCCGACACGACCATCGTCATGGGGGTCGAGCCAAACTATTCCTTTGCATTTTTGACACGGACATAAAACCTCTGTCCGGTTATTTTCTTTCATGTCATGCACCGCCGACCGCAACCACCTGTCCACCATCGTTCCACTAACCATCATTAACTCTGCACGGTAATAATAAAAAAATTGATTATAAAAATGCATGCATGCATCAAAGTCATAAAAAAATTTGGCATGTCCTTCCCTAAAAATAGGACATATATGGATCTAGAGTTTGCGGAATTAGCGAAGCGAAATAAATCGACATTTCAGCAAAACATAGGCAACTCAAAAGCACAATTTGGCGGCGTCAACTCATGCCACACACACAATTTCCACAAACATATCACACACACATAAACACATTTCCATTTTGCAAAAGCATGAAATTTTCATCACCTCTATCTCGATCGAGATCGAGCACACGGTGGAGATGATGTTGTAAATCAAAAGTGCACAAAGCTCTTCTTAACAAAGATAGATCTAGTTAGGGGGCAAATAGGTCACTTAACTAAATCCTACATCTACCTAGCTACCTAATTTGGGAGGAGACAACTTCAACTAGTGGAGGGAAGGAAAAGAAAGGAGATGCATTAATGGAGGTGGTGTAGTTATGTAGGAGTAATGAAGAGAGAAAGGTGGATAGAAGAGAGAGTAATGGGGAAGAAGTATTGAGGAGAAGAAGAAGAGTGAGAGTGGGAGCATGTGGTGGAGGTAGGGGGATGGGAAGAGAGGAGGGGGAGGTAGGGGGAAGGAGGGGAGGGGAGGGACGGGTGGGGAAAGGTGTTGGGTTGGTGCGGGTTAGCAGTAGCGCGGGACCTAAAACGCGCTGCTGCTAAGGATTTAGCAGCAGCGCGCTTTGCGGTACGGCGCTACTGCTAACTGGGACAAAAAATTGTGGCAATTTGAAACTTACCAGCAGCAATCTCGAAAAAACCGCGTTACTACTACATACTTAGCAGTAGCGCTGTTCTTGCGACCGCGCTACTGCTACTTAGAGTTAGGTGAACACCGCCTGTTGATATTTGTAGCAGCGCGTTTCTGGCCGAGCGCGCTACTGCTAAATCCTTATCAGCAGCGAGTTTACATAACACGCGCTACAACTAGTTAGCAGCAGCGCCTCATTTTGAACCGCGCTGCTGCTAAGATTCTGTGTATAGGCTTCTCCCTAGTAGTGGAGATGAACCACCGCCCCGGAAGCATGGCCGCAGTCCGCGGGGTGGAAGAGCGCCACCACGACGCCCCTAGGGCCGGCCAGCCCGGCCAATGCCCCGACCCCGTCCTCCCGGGATCCGGCGCCAGCAGCAGCAGCGTTGCTGGCTGCCGCCATGGATCTCACACAGAAGGTGGGGAGGGGGAGGTCGCACCGGCGATGTCAATGAGCAACCGGAGCCCGATAGGGGAGGGGGCGGGCGAGGGGGCGAGGGGGGGGAGTTGGGCCGGTGCGCGGCGGAGGTCGACGGCGAAAGTGGTGGAGGTGGCACAACATAGGGTCGAGGTGGGGAGGGGACCGCGGCGGCGTGGCTAAGGTTCCCCCGCCACTGTCGGGGGAGGCGTTTCGGGGGTCGCAGGAGGGGATAAGGTCGTGGGGATCGAAAGAAAAATCCGGACCGGCTCCTTTGTTTTGTACGATGTATCTGGGCGGACCTTGGAGACTGTAATTGCATTTTTTTTCTTTTACTTCAGAAGCCCATTGTCTTCTATGGCTTCCGGACAGGTAACAAACTCACCTTTTTCGAAATATATCTGCATCTTAAAATTGCATTTGTTTTCTCTGAGTACCGAGTGCGGCTCCCCCTCCTCTGATCGCGCCGGCGTCACCATGTTGCGGCCGCACCAAGCGGAGGAAGGAAAGGAGCAACTGCCGCAAGGACCCCAATCGGTTGAGTCTGCTAAAAGCCAAGTGCTGGCAATTGACGAAACACATGCAGTGGTGGTCATCCGTTAGACGCAGCGGCTATCGCCCTTGCAGCCAACGAGAAAGCCATGGTTATGAAAGGGCTACATGTAGTCCTATACTCCTGTGTTCTGCTGGGCTGCGGGCGCCCGCGGCAAGTACTGTTTGGCAGCCATTTGATAGGTGGTGTCAATCACGGTTGTGGATGGTTGCACTAGTAGAAAACCACCCATTAGTCCCGGTTCGTAAGGGCCTTTAGTCCCGGTTCGGGAACCGGGACTAATGGGTCGTTACTAATACCTCAACCCATTAGTCCCGGTTCAAACACGAACCGGGACCAATGTCCTCCACGTGGCCCTGCGCCGAGCCCGGTCGGGGGCCTTTGGTCGGTTGGTGGCTCAACCGGGAGCAAAAAGGCATCCGTGTCTGCATTCCATTGGCCTGGGTTTTTGTTTTTTTTAAAGGAGGGGGGTTGGGGGTTTTGGGGGGTTAATTTAGGTGTTTCGTATATTGTGTTAGCTAGCTAATTAATTAATAGAGAGAAATGTCCTCTCTTATGTCCGTGCTTGGTCGACGCTACGTAGTATATATACATAAGTGATCGAGAGAACCATTGATCTGAAGTTCGTCATGCATACCGAGAGGAGTGATCGATCGACCTCTCCTTCTCCAGAGATTGGTCGAACAACAATTTTCTTGGCTACATACATGTACAATCTATATAAGATCTCTTAATTACAAACCACTAGCATTTGAATTGAAGTTCCACATGGTATTCTCGGCTTTCTTGATGGCGTGTTCAAGAAAGAATCCGCCAATTCCTCTTGAATTGCTTTCATGCGATCTGGCGATAGGAGTTCATCCTGCATCTGCCACGTCTAATTAATTTGAAGAAGGGGTTAATTAATACATATATATGAATGAAACTCAACAGAAATGATGGTGTAATAAAATGAAATTGTGAATATTGCTTACGCACTTCATATTGTCTTCTAGAGTAGCCCGCTTGTTTTTCAAAGTCGCGTTGTGGATGAACTTCGCACACGTAGTATCCACGAAATCATTCCTTCCTCCTGCCACAAGCACTTTATGAGAAATAGAGGTCAATCAGACTGATAATGAAGCATTATATAAATGGCATTGATGAAAGTATAGCTATAGAATCAGCGGAGATCTTGGCATGATAGTACTTACTTTCGAGTATACATATCGCAGCTCCTTGGCGATCCGGAGCTTGTGCGGTGAACTGTTTCCAAACCCTGCAAGACAAAGAAAATAATTATTATTACTTGCGATATCAGGAAATGAACAAAAGTTGCCGATATGGTGCGATAATGATCGATTGAACTTACTTGCTGAGCATTTCAGTCATGTCCGTATAGGTCTGGGATCTTTCCGTGCAGAGTCTAAGGCGGTTACTAGTCCATGCTCAAGCTTAATCTCGAGAAGAATATAGTGGTACCTACACGCATGCATAACTCATCAATTACATTAACCTCGCTCGAGTAATAAGGAAAACCGAATATGCACACGACAAGTAACACTCACGGACCGTTGTAAGGAAAGAGTATGGTATCTTTGTTTTGATTTTGATCAATGATTGTAGCAAGTTGTCCTCGGCCTCTTCGACGCGCTTTTTAACTAGAAATACATCTATGATATTTGTGTTAATGAACCCAATATCATAGATTTCATTTTTTTTTGCACTCGACGATCTTCAATCTGCATAATATATTGAGGATAATTAATTATAAATACATGCAATGAAAGAGCCGAGCTATATATCTGAGACTAATGGCGAAATAGTACTTACAGGCAGTAACAAAAGACCATTAATTTATCGAGGGCCTTTTGATTGAAGAACTCGAAGAACTCCTCAAATGGAATAGACAACACATCATTTGAAACGAGGTCGTGCTCCTCTTTAATTTTTAGATACAAATTGTTCGTCCCCTCAGACTCTCTGCAGGTTTTCATGTACCAACTATGAAATCTTCGCATCATTGTTGTCAGAGACTTTTCATCTTTGACGAGAGGCTTCCCGTACTCGTATCTGAATAAGTCCACCTCCATGAAATCAGGAAGTACATCGTCAGGCAGGTAATCTTCAAGATTGCCATAACCGGCCACCATCCCCGGAGGATTAGACACATTGAGCGGGGGGCACGTTTTATCACTGACAGTAGTTCCCGACCGCTTGGCTTGGAGATATGTCTGTTTAGTAATGCGCTCATAGTTGGTTCTCGGCGGAGACTTTGGTGGTTTCCTCAGGGCATCGAGAGTGCTCTTTGCTTTCACCGGATCTACCTTCTCCTCCAGAGGTGGATGTATCTTTGCTTTCACCCCTTCAAAGAACTCCTTCACTTGGGCCTGCACGATCGTATCGTTTTCCTCCTTGGTCCTCTCGTACGGTAACTTCTCTACAGGCTTTAGAGGTGGACTGTATCTATATTGCCTCTCTCTTCTTGTGCTGCTAGACGCCGGAGCAGACGGAGCGGCTGCGGCGTCTGTCTTCTTTCGTGCTTGCTTACGAGGTGTAGGAGAAGGACTACGACGCGTCGGAGCAGCGGGCGGCGGCGGGTCTCTTCCGCCCTTCGGCTTGGCGGAGAAGGAGGAGGCGGAGTGCCGCCACGCCGGAGAAGGAGGCGGAGTGCCGCCACGCGTGCCCGATCGTCACGGGAGGAGGAGGCGGTGGAGGCGGAGTGCCGCCACCGCGTGCCTGATCGTCACTCGCCGGAGGAGGAGGCGGTGGAGGAGGCGAGTGCCGCCACGCGTGCCTGATCGTCACTCGCCGGAGGAGGAGGCGGAGGAGGCGGAGTGCCTGACTCACCGGAGGAGGAGGAGGAGGCGAGGCGTCAGTTCGAAGGTCGATGAGTTCCTTCCGCCATAGGCATGGAGTCTTGAGCAGAACCCAGCCTAGTCTCCCCTTCACCGGTAGGGTGCTCAAGCGCGAGGTCCTCAAATCCCTCCGTTATTTCATCCACCATCACCTTAGCAAAGTCTTCTGGAATCGGCTGGCAGTGATAAGTTGTGCCGGGTCCACTAGGATAAACTTGGCCAACAGCCGCCTTGACCTTCAAATTCATGCATCGCGCCATAATGTGGAAATTTTGAGACTCTGTGATACCATCCACGGGATAACTGGCAGGAGCCGTCAAGACATGCTCCGGCTGAAGCAGCTCGGTGGAAGCAATGTTGCTTCTCCGCTGAGATGGCGGGGTAGCTTCGGCATGTCGTTTGTTGTGAGCTGCTGCTTCTCGTTCCTCTTCTCGATCCTCTAGCCCCATTACCCTTCCAAGCAGCGCCTGCATTTGGACCTGCTCGAGTTTCTTCCTCCTCTCGTGGGTTTTGTAACCCCTGCATCCGGAAAACCAACCTTCCAACAAAGGGAGCATGGCGTGCCTCGTGTCCGTCCAGGGTGCTCGGTATTCCCAAGGGCCATTATGAGCTCGTCCTTCTCCCTGTTTGGAAGGAACGTCCCTCGCTGCGCTGCATCGATATAGTGTCGAAGGTTCTTGAGTGGTGTTTGCAGTTGCTCGTCCGTCCACTGACACTGCCCTGTTACAAGGTCCAAGGTTCCGCCAGCCCCGAAGAACCAAGTCCGGCAGCGGTCAGCCAGCGCATTGTCTCGGTTCGATCCCTTTTTCAAGCAGATCATGCTCAGCCTTGGACCCATAGGCGGGCTTTGAGGTAGCCCACGACCCGTGCGATGGTGAAGCTTCTTCTTCGCAGCATGTTTCTTGTTTGTCTCCGACATCTTCTTACTCTTTTCCGATGTCTTGTGGGCCACAAATGCGGGCTAGTGATCTTTGATCTTCTCATATTTGCCGATGAATTCTGGTGTCTCTTTTTCTTGACAAACTGGTTCAGCTCTTTCCTCCACCTCCTCATTAGGCCTGCCATCTTTTAAGAGCACAAGACTTGATTAATTGCTCTTTAGCGGCTTCTCCGGATCCTCCTCTGGCGGTAGGGTGAAATTTGCCTTCAGCTCATTCCAAAGATCTTCTTTTCGCATATCATTGACATAAGACACCTCGGCGTCTTCATCCTTAGCGAGCTTATACCATTCTGGATGCTGATCGGGATCTGTCCCTAACAAGAACCCCTTGACCGAGCGAAAATGCCTTCTTTGTCCGGATGGGTTCAATCGGTTCGCCGTCGGCGCGATTTTTATGATCTCAAACTTTTCATCCGAGCTCAACTTTTCTTGGGCCTCGTCTCCTTACGAAGTTGTGCTCGATCCGGAGGGCTAGAAATTATAAGGAAGAAAGATGACAATAATTAATATGTGTACATATACCAAAACAATGGATGCATCAATTAACTTGTCGTACGGGCTTAACTAATATATATATACCTGGCGGACTCGGTTCGGTGACCGAGCATTCAGCACGGTCTCCTTCGTCTTATACCTCCATTGTGTCACGGAGCCATCATGAACATAGTCCTCCTCTTGTACCGGCATTAATGGGTGAAGCCATCATAATCATAGCCCTCTTCTTCATCCAGCTGACCAACGGTGTCGATGAGAAATGACGCAACATCATCACTTCCATTTGCGATTATTTCCCCCAACATCGCTTCTGTTTCTTCGTCTCGGGAGTGCTCCATAGTTTCTGCAAATATTGACAACATGTCAACTATTATTCAAACATGGTACATAGTGGCAAACGTAGAACTAGCTAGCTAATCACAATAAGGAATCATGTTAGTGGCCTCGACGCTGCTTCTCTAGGGTTTGGGGTCGCCTCGACACAAAGCTTCAAGGGTTTGGGGTGGCCTCGACGATAACGCTCTTTTAACTTGATAAATTTGGGTGGCCTCGAGAGAGTATAATTTGTCGGGTAGGGGCGCGGAGGAAGGGGTACGTAGGAGACCTGCAACATCGTTTTCTCTCTAGGGTTTGGGTGTCCTCGAGAGTTTTGGTCGGCGAGAGGGCGAGGGGTGCTACAGTTGTATCTAGAGGGGTTATATCGACAACGACGCGACATACATATACATGGGAAAATAATGTTATCGGGGAGGGGGTATCGGTACCACCCCCTCGTGTTGAAGTTTCTTCTTTCTCCTTTCCTTTCTTTCTTCTTCTCCTATTCTTTTTCTTCTTCTCCCTCGAGAAAGGAAAATAATTAAGGAAAAGGAAGAAAAGAGGAAGAAGGAAGAAGGAAGAAGAAGAAGAAGTAAAAGAAGAAAAAAAAGAGGAGAAGAAGAAAGGATTAGAGGAGAAGAAGAAAAATAGAATTTCTTCTTTCTCCTCTATTCCTTCTTCTTCTCCTTCTTTTTCTTCTTTTTCCTCTTCTTATTTATTTCTCCTCTTCTTCTTCTCCTCTTTTCTCCTTTCCTCCTCTTCTTATTTTCCTTTTCCTCTCATTCTTTTAGTATTGCTTGTTTTACTAAAAATGTTCAAATAGAAAATTTTGAAAAAACAAAGGTTTTGCCTAATGCATTGTTCATATGAATATACAAACATTTGCATATTCTACAATAATTAATATCAACAAAAAATCTATGAACAGAAAAAAACCTAACTTTTCTAAAATCTATCTTTTGCATATATGAAAACATTAATACACATATGAACAATAAATACATATATCAACAAAAACATAATCTGAACAATTTTAAACATTACATACACATAAACAAAAAACTAAACTAATAAAATGAAAAAAAACAGAGCATATATATATATAGCCACATATACATACACACATGTATATATATATATACATTGAACAAAAAATAAAACTAAAAAATGAAAGAAAAAATAGAGCCGGTCTTGCGTGGTGGCTCACTCACAATGATGTGGTGGCGGGCGACGGCGACGGGCGAGGCTCGGGGCACGGGCGTGAGGGCGGCGGCGGCGGCGGCGGCGGAGCTGGCAATGACAGCCTAGCGGGCTCGGGGAGGGCGGCGACGACGACGGCAGGCGGCGGCGACGGCGACGGCGAGCGGCGGGCGGCGTCGGGGCAACTGGCGGCGTCGATGTGTTGGCGTCGTCGGGAAGCAATCGGTGGCGATGAACTCGGAAAAACTGCGAAGTGCTACTTATATACAAGGAGCATTGGTCGGTTGGTGGCACCAACGGGACTACGCTTTTAGTCGGTTGGTGCCACCAACCGGGACCAAAAACCTCTTTTACTGCAGCCCAAAGGGCGGAAGCTGCGGCCCTTGGTCGGTTGGTGGCACCAACCGGGACTAAACCCCTTTAGTCGGTTGGTGCCACCAAGGGACCAAAGCCTGTCTTTGCTCGCGCCGGGGCCAAAGTTTAGTCCCTCGCTAGTTGAGAGGGGAGCTTGATGGTTTATAAGCCCATTGCCGCTCCCTCTTGAACTCCTCTCTGCAGCTTATGGGCCTGCTTGCTCTTGCTTTGCTCGATGGGCCTTACGGGCCTTGAACTGAATCTGGCCCAAATTAGGGATTCCAGTCGTATTTAGGCCGTGGGGGCCCAGTAGGTGGCATTTTTTTGTTTTCTTTACTTATTGTTGCTATTTTTATTTTTTTTCCATTTTTTTGTTTTGTTTTCTGCATTATTTATTTTCTTTTGTTTTTCCCTTTATTTTTTAATTCTTTTTGCTTTTAGTTTTAGGAAAATTATAAACTTTCTGTTAGTGCCATTACTTTTCAAATTTGAAAACACTTTTTTTGTTTTCTTTCTTGCTTTATTTATTTTATTTTGTTTCTACTTACAACAAAATACTTTTTGTTGTTTTTTTGTTTTGTTTTCTGCATTATTTATTTTCTTTTGTTTTTTGCTTTATTTTTTAATTCTTTTTGCTTCTAGTTTTAGGAAAATTATAAACTTTCTGTTAGTGCCATTACTTTTCAAATTTGAAATCACTTTTTTTTGTTTTCTTTCTTGCTTTATTTATTTTATTTTGTTTCTACTTACAACAAAATAATTATTGTTGCTATTTTTAATTATTACGAGGGCCGAACCATAAGACATTAAAGCATTTCAAATGAACTCTGAAAAAGTTGAAAGTTGGCATGGTATCATAAATTGACCCACACATAGCATGTGCATGTACAAAACGAACAATGGTATCATACTAAATCGGTTACAAAGTTGGCATGGTATCATCATAATAGTTGCGGAGAAAGTCTTCACTTTTCCTTCGCTTGTGTCATTTGCTTATTGCGTCAGTAACCATGGATAATCTTCATCGTTTATCGGGATCTGGGGTCAGCCTTGACTTTAAAGGAGGAATTTCATGAAACTTTTCATAATCTTGAGACATTTCATCTTGTCCTCCACTCCCACGATGTCCCTTTTTCTGAAAGAACTATGTGGCGCTTTGGCTCATCGTATGATGTATTTGCTTCCTTATCTTTTCTCTTTCTCGGTCTCTTGGACATGTCCTTCACATAGATAACCTGTGCCACATCATTGGCTAGGACGAGCGGTTCGTCGGTGTACCCAAGATTTTTCAGATCCTTTGTTGTCATTCCGTCTTGTGGGTCTACACATACCCGCCTCATGACAGATCGACCCATTTGCACTTAAACAAAGGGACCTTAAAATCATGTCCGTAGTCAAGTTCCCATATGTCCACTATGTAACCATAATATGTGTCCTTTCCCTCTCGGTTGTTGCATCAAAGCGGACACGCTGTTTTGGTTGGTGCTCTTTTGATCTTGGTCGATCGTGTAAAATGTATTCCCATTTATCTCGTATCCTTTCCAAATCAATACAGTCAAAGATGGTCCCTGGATAACAAGTACAGCTCATCACAAACAGTGTTTTCACCTCGTCGTGCTTCCAACCAACTGCTGAAAGTCTGATGTGTTCACATGTAATCCGATCGTCGCCTTTGCTCAAAGGTGTTTGAAGCGCAGATTGTTCTTGTGTTCATCGACATACGGGTCACCAAGGTAGAGTTACAGTAGAAGCTGTGTAGTGGGCTTGAGACCAAGAATATCCGTCCTGCATATTATTGAGTCCTTTCCAAGCGTGCCTTTTCGGTCAGTCTCCCCTCATACCGCGATGTAGGGAGACCTATCTTCTTAAGGCCAGGAATGAAGTCAACACAAAACCCGATGACATCCTCTGTTTGATGGCCCATGGAGATGCTTCCTTTTGGCCTAAGCGATTCTGGACATATTTCTTTAGGACTCCATGAACCTCTCAAAGGGGTACATATTGTGTAGAAATCACGGGCCCAGAATGACAATCTCGTCAACTAGATGAACTAGAGCGTCGTCATGATATTGAAGAAGGATGGTGGGATCACCAGCTCAAACCGACAAGACATTGCACCACATCACTCCTTAGCCTTGGTATGATTTCGGATCGATCACCTTACGAGATATTGCATTGAGGAATGCACATAGCTTCACAATGGCTAATCGGACGTTTTCGGTAGAAGCACCCTCAATGCAACGGAAGCGATTGCGTCATAATCACGTGGCGATCATGAGACTTTAGGTTACGAAACTTTTTCTCGCCATATTTATTATTCCTTTTATATTCGACGAGAAGCCAGTCGGGACCTTCATACTAGCGAGGCATTCAAAGAAGATTTCCTTCTCTTCTTTGGTAAGAGCATAGTGGCGGGACCTTCATCTTTGCTTTGGAGGCATGCCGTCTTTTTCGCGGCAAACGCTGCAGGTCCTCCGTGCCTCGGCTATATCTTTTGTCTTCCCATACGCCCAAGAAGCCTAGCAGGTTCACGCAAAGGTTCTTTGTCACGTGCATCACGTCGATCAAAAGCGGACCTCTAGGTCTTTCGAGAGGGTAGGTCCCAAAATATAGATTTCTTCTTCCACATGGGTGCGTGTCCCTCGGCGTCACTCGGAATAGCTAGTCTGCGGGACCCTTTCCAAAGATTACGTGTAAATCATTAACCATAGCAAATGCGTGATCATCGCTACGCATGGCGGGCTTCTTCGGTGATCTGCCTCGCCTTTGAAATGCTTGCCTTTCTTTCGACATTGATGGTTGGTCGGAAGAAATCGGCGATAGCCCGGTACACATTCTTCCCGCAGCTTGCGGTATATACTATCGGTGTCAAGTAAGCGGTGCGTGCATGCGTGGTATCCCTTGTTTATGCATCACGAAAGGTTCTTGAGAGAGCGGGCCAATGGTTGATGGTTACGAATAGCAGCGCCTTTAGGTTTAATTCCTCCTGTTTGTGCTCATCCCCGTCGTACACCATTTCCATTCCACAGCTGTAAAAGTTCTTCAACTAATGGCCTTAAGTACACATCAATGTCATTGCGGGTTGCTTAGGGCCTTGGATGAGAACGGCATCATAATGAACTTCCGCTTCATGCACATCCAAGGAGGAAGGTTATACATACATAGAGTCACGGGCCAGGTGCTGTGATTGCTACTCTGCTCCCCGAAAGGATTAATAGCATCCGCGCTTAAAGCAAACCATACGTTCCTTGGCTCACTTGCAAACTCATCCCAGTACTTTCTCTCAATTTTTCTCCACTGCGACCCGTCAGTGGGTGCTCTCAACTTCCCGTCTTTCTTACGGTCCTCACTGTGCCATCGCATCAACTTGGCATGCTCTCCGTTTCTTAACAGACGTTTCAACCGTGGTATTATAGGAGCATACCACATCACCTTCAAGGAACCCTCTTCACGGGGCTCGCCTCAACATCACCGAGGTCATCTCGTTGATCTTATACCGTAATGCACCGCATCACGGGCATGCGTTCAGATCCTTATACGCACCATGTAGAGGATGCAGATCATTAGGGCATGCATGTATCTTCGCACCTCAATCCTAGAGGGCATCGACCTTCTTTGCTGCGTATGTACTGTTGGGCAATTCGTTATCCTTTGGAAGCTTCTTCTTCAATATTTTAAGTAGCTTCTCAAATCCTTTGTCGAGCACACATTCTCTGCCTTCCTTTGCAGCAATTCGATGCGGTACCGAGCTTTGTGTTGCCATCTTTGCAATTGGGGTACAACCCTTTTTTGTGGTCCTCTAGCATGCGATCGAACTTCAGCTTCTCCTTTTGACTTTCGCATTGCGCCATGCATCGACAATGACCCGGCGGAGATCATCATCATCGGGCAAATCGTCTGGTTCCTCTTAATCTTCAGCAGCTTCGCCCGTTGCAGCATCATCGTGCACATCGTCTGGTTCCTCTTGATCTTCTGGAGCATCACCGTATTCAGGGGGCACATAGTTCTCATCGTACTCTTCTTCTTCGCCGTCTTCCATCATAACCCCTATTTCTCCGTGCCTCGTCCAAACATTATAGTGTGGCATGAAACCCTTGTAAAGCGGTGGGTGTGGAGGATTTTCCGGTCGAGTAAGACTTGTATTCCCACATGTAGGGCATGGACAACACATAAAACCATTACCTTGTTTGCCTCAGCCACTTCGAGAAAATTATGCACGCCCTTAATGTACTCGGAGGTGTGTCTTGAACCGTACATCCATTGCCGGTTCATCTGTGTGCATTATATATAATTAAGTGTGTCAAAAATCATTACAGAACATCATGAATTAGATAATTAAGTGACCAAATTAATAAAAATTCATCATCACATTAAAAACAAAGTACATACATAGTTCTCATCTAACAATATAAAGCTCTGCAGAGCATCTAAATTAATTAACCCATACACTGAAACTATGTAAAACATTTCAGTGCGAAAACAAATGCAATCATAATCGCAACCAATGTAACAACTGATCCAACGGCATAATGATACCAAGCCTCGGTATGAATGGCATATTTTCTAATTTTCTAATCTTCAAGCGCATTGCATCCATCTTGATCTTGTGATCATCGACGACATCCGCAACATGCAACTCCAATATCATCTTCTCCTCCTCAATTTTTCTAATTTTTTCCTTTAACAAATTGTTTTCTTCTTCAACTAAATTTAACCTCTCGAACATAGGGTCGGTTGGAATTTCCGGTTCAACAACCTCCTAGATGAATAAAATCTATGTCACGTTGGTCGGCATAATTGTCATAAACAATAAATGAACCAATAGTTATGAAAAGATAATATATACCACATCCAAATCATAGGCAGGGCGAGGGCCGACGAGGCGGATACCAAAACCATCGCACTATATAAGATGCAATAATAAAAGTAAGAAAATTATACAAGTATATATCTATCTAAACATACAAATAAGAATATTTTTCCTTTCAGAAAGAAGATAAGAACAAGAGGCTCACCACGGTGGTGCCGGCGATGAGATCTGTGCGGGTGATCGACGACGTTGAAGAGGGGGACGGGGCATGACGGACCGCTAAACCTAGACAAATATGGAGGAAAATGGAGCTTGGCGGTCGAGCTTGGAGAGGAGAAACCCTAAGTAGTGTGGCTCGGGCATTCCATCGAACACCTTGTGTGCATAGGAGGTGAGCTAGAGCACTACCAAGCCCTCTCCCCTCGGCGGAAAAAGCAGAGCGGTGTGCTCTGCTCTTGCTTGAGGGGTATATATAGGCACCACCATTGGTCCCGGTTGGTCGCATGAACCAGGACTAAAGGTTTGCCTTCGGTCCCGGTTCAAGCCACCAACCGGGACCAATTGTGGTGGGCCAGGAGTGCGGCCCATTGGTCCCGGTTCGTCCCACCAACCGGGACCAATAGGTCCAGACGAACCAGGACCAATGGCCCACGTGGCCCGGCCGGCCCCCGGGGCTCACGAACCGGATCCGATGCCCCCATTGGTCCCGGTTCTGGATTGAACCGGGACTAATGGGCTGGACCGGCCTGGACCATTGCCCCCTTTTTTACTAGTGTTGGCATAGCCTCCGTGGCTGCGGCATCAGTATGTGTTGCCGTCATTGAAGAAGAAGATGATAGGCTAGTGGACGCGTGTAGTGGTGTCGTCTAATATAGATCACCCATCAGCTGCCACTTGTGAGGATAGCGTGGCACTACCGAGGCGTCCCAAATTCGAGATTTTGTAGGTGCCCGTGAAAATCTTACATCATCTGATTTCGTCGTGTGTGTGCGAAGATGGGCTAGCGATGCTGCTGTCGGGATCTAGGCAAGTGGAGGTGACAACATGATGACTTTGACAAGGTGGTGCTTCTCGAGCACCCGGTCTTGAGCTCTAAAGTGAAAGCCCTAGGTTTGACCCATCCTTGATTATACCTAGCAATGGCGTCATTTTTATGCCGTTACCTTGTTGATTGCATTGTTTGGAATTTGTTCGGACATGAACTTCAGGGTGAAAACCCACGTTCTGTCCTTCAGAGCTTGGATCGGGCAATGGCAGCCACGTGGCTGGTTTTCTTCATTCTGGATTGATTTTTGGCTTATCTGATCAAATAAATGAGTTTATGAACTAAATATGACCGCTTCCTAAATTGTTAGTCTAAAGTCGTGCATTCAATTTGACTTAATAGACTAATGACGCATTTCACTCTGATGAGAATGTCAATTAACAAAGACAAGCAGGCCATATACGCCAACCATATGTTGTACCACGTCATACTGTAGCTACTATTTACTAGAGCTTGGGCAAGAATACTATACCATGTTGTGTGTGTATGTACCAATCCATCGATCCTCTCCAAGTGCATAGCAGAGGAAAAACATACTCCCTCCGTCCCATAATATAAGATGTTTTTTGACGCTAGTGTAGTGCCAAAAAACGTCTTACATTATGGGACGGAGGGAGTAGTTAATAATACAGCCAACAACCAACTACATGAAGTTATCACATCATCTATAGCTAATTTAATAGCCAACTTGTATGCTAGCTAGCCACTAAGAAGTAGAGTACTACTTTATAAATATATGACTCGTCTTACACTCTACAATGTGTTTTGGAACAGTGCTACAGTTTTTAATCTATAGCCCACTTTCCTTTTCTCTCCTCTTCTCTCTCATTCAAAATATAATATTTTAACCCTTACAACCTGCTGATCGTACCTTATTAGACTTGCTCCAACTCTACAAAATAAAACCTTTTCTGCTTTTACAAATAGGCAAGATGTGAGGAACAGAGAAAATCTAGTGGCCTCGATAGAAGAAGCAGTGATGAATAGGAAGCACCAGGAACTAGATGACATTTGCTAAGCGTAGATAATGGCCACGTGTGCTTTAGGCCTGCACTGCATTTTCGGATGCTACTACAAGCAGATAATATGACATATGTTATCGAAAGTCGGAGAGCTTATTCCCCACAACTATTCAACTGTTAATCGAAAGCCTACTGAACGCCACCGAGAGATGAACTATCGTCCCGGGTTTACCCCAGGAGATCATTACCACCTCGAAAGAGAACAATATAGTACAAGTGCCTTGGGTATTCTAAACTAGTCAACCTTAAGCTATCAACAAATTTTGCCATGAGCCACCATAAACTCTCAAAAGAACTGGGACTCGATAAAATTCTAAATGCATCATACATTAATTAAATTATTGTTCAAAAGAACCCGAGGAACAAGGAACATCGGGAGCCTCCTCTGCTTGAGGACACCTTGGCCCCTCACTACTAAGGATCAGCCTAGTAGTGCCGCGGAGTAAATATCTAGCTGTAGCTGGGGGGCTACTAGTGTGCTATAACTGACTTCCTATTAGTAGCGCAGGGTATCACCCGCGCTACTCCTAATTAGTTGTAGCGCGGATCTAGACCCAGCGCTGCCGCTAACTATTTGTAGTAGTAGCGCTGCCTCATGCTGCTATTAGCCTCTAACCCCGCGCCACTACTATGTTTTTTAAAAAAAAATCTGTATATTTTCGCGGTATTTATACAATGCCAACATAGGCATACATTTAAACTATATGAGACAACAATGCCTCATCATCATGATCATCATCATAGTGCTACAACAAAGTCTCATCATTATCATCATAATGATCCCACAATTGTCTCATCGTCACTTCAAAATAGTGATATATGTTATTGCAAGTCTAGAATACATGCAACTACTTGATCACATACACATGTTTCATCATTGAGCTAAATTATGATATAATCACGATGAGCAAGAAAGAGACTATGAAGTAGTTCTTGCGTAGGTTCTCATTCCTCTCCCCCGCTAGCGTGAACTTCAAGTAACTAGCTTCCGCTTCGCTTCTACTTTGAAACACATTGTGGGTGCCACCTGGGAAGCGGTGCACTTCGGCTTGAGGTAATGGCCAATCTTCGTACACTCCTCGAACACTCTCTCTTTACACGGCATACCACTTCTTCGTCATGGATCTATATCCCTGATACATATCATAATCAGGCAAATTCATCGATAATATGCAACATAATATACCGAAGCAACACCAAGATAAAGACTTAGCAAATAGAAGTAACATATTGTAAACATAATTAACAAAGTTCATCATACACAAACTAACTAGAGTGCTACATAAAGTACTAATTAACTTCCTATGCGAGTTTGGACGTTAGCCCGCGTTTGTGGGCCAGCGAAGAGCATCCCACCCTCTTCGACGACATCTTTGAGGATGATCGTCGCAAGCATCTGCTAGATGTGATGGAAGTCAACTCTGAGTTTTTCATCCGGTTTGGAAGATATGGTTGCGGCCCATTCGTGGACATGGTCTTCGGCTATAGATGGCATGCAAAGTCTTTGTATATACATTCTAAAATTAGGGATGGCAGTTTTGACCATGAGCATGGGTACCCACGGGTACCCTACCTGAAAAAAATGGGCATGGGTAGACTTGGGAAGATTTTTTACTCATGGATAGTGGGTGTCCATACCCGCAGAATATATGGGCAGGGTATGGGTATGAAATTACGCCCATGGGTAACCCAATGGATACCCAGAAAAAGTTAACAAATGACAATAACCTCTTTGACATGTGGGGCTGATATCCAACTCCTTTGGCCCACCCTAAGTCTTGTATTCCGTACCGGCCATAGCTCATAGGCCCTTAATAACTTGGTCTTATATGACTCCTTGAAAAGACAAATCTCAACTCTTCCCTACCGGACTTGTGTACAACTCTCGATCTAGCAATACCCATTCCCATCACCACCCCCACTTCGTTGGGCTTCCACCAACCGCCGCTCATAATACCTTGATGGCTCCTAGAGGCCACCTACCGGAGGAGGCCGTGTCAGTGCTATACTACTCACCTATCATCAATTGAATTTTTAACCCATTTCTCTACCTTTTAAAAATAAAAATGATATATATTATACTCACTGTATACCCATTGGGCATAGGATACCCGATGGGTATGGGTATGGGTGCCAATGAATGCCCGTGGGTATTGAAGTGGGTGGGTACTAAAGGTTTCTGTGGTTATGGGTTTGGGCGGAAGGAAGCTATACCCGCCCACACACTTCCCATTACCATCCCTATCTAAAATATAGCATGTGATGGATTACATAGAATTTATCCCATCCTACTTGTTGCCGGTTGTTGGACGCATCAGAAGTCAGCTTTATGGCCGAAACACGGCGCACCCTTCCTTAATTTTTTGTGCCTGATGTTGCCACCCCTAAGGCCAAAGACAGCACCATCTAGAACACTATTGATGTGGGTAAAGTCTTTATTCTCTGTGTTTTTGGACGAGTCCAAAAAGAGAGCGTGGGAGACTTGATGGTATAGAATGATAAGGATGTAATGCTTCTCGCTACACGAAATAAATTAACCTTAAATTAGCCTCCATACGTGCAAATGATTGATTGAAACGTACGAATGATATGTTACAGTGTTTAGTGAATGAATTACAAAGGATGATAAGGGGGGAGAATCGTTTCCTTCTGCTTATTCTCCACCATGAAGTCTTCGCTCTGCCGGCCTTCAAGAATCCCTCAAACATGTTGTAGGGCTCCGCTTCCACAATTTTTTAGATTATCTCTTTCCTAATCACGTAGTTTAGATGGAGCGCAAAAGCGCAGGAGAACGCAGGAGAATCTAAAATCGAACGCAGGAGATTCATCTCCAAGATGTAATCAAACCATACGCAAAACATGTCTGCGGGGCATGTCTCGACAAAGCACATGCCACTCGGCACCTAAATAGCGTATAGCTGAAGGAAATATGCCATAGAGCCAATAATAAAGTTATTATTTATTTCCTTATTTCATGATAAATGTTTATTATTCATGCTAGAATTGTATTAACCAGAAACATGATACATGTGTGAATACATAGACAAACTTAATGTCACTAGTATGCCTCTACTTGACTAGCTCATTAATCAAAGATGGTTATGTTTCCTAACCATAGGCATGTGTTGTCATTTGATTAACGGGATCACATCATTAGAAGAATGATGTGATTGACTTGATCCATTCCGTTAGCTTAGCACTTGATCGTTTAGTATGTTGCTATTGCTTTCTTCATGACTTATACAAAGTTCCTGCAACTATGAGATTGTGCAACTCCCGTTTACCGGAGGAACACTTTGTGTGCTACCAAACGTCACAACGTAATTGGGTGATTATAAAGGTGCTCTACAGGTGTCTCCAAAGATACATGTTGAGTTGGCATAATTCGAGATTAGGTTTTGTCACTCCGATTGTCGGAGAGGTATTTCTGGGCCCTCTCGGTAATACACATCACTTAAGCCTTGCAAGCATTGTAACTAATGAGTTAGTTACGGGATGATGTATTACGGAACGAGTAAAGAGACTTGCCGGTAACGAGATTGAACTAGGTATTGGATACCGACGATCGAATCTCGGGCAAGTAACATACCGATGACAAAGGGAACAACGTATGTTGTTATGCGGTTTGACCGATAAAGATCTTCGTAGAATATGTAGGAGCCAATATGAACATCCAGGTTCCACTATTGGTTATTGACCGGAAATAGTTCTAGGTCATGTCTACACAGTTCTCGAACCCGTAGGGTCCGCACGCTTAACGTTACAATGACAGTTTTATTATGTGTTTATAAGTTTTGATGTACCGAAGGAGTTCGGAGTCCCGGATGAGATCGGGGACATGACGAGGAGTCTCGAAATGGTCGAGACATAAAGATCGATATATTGAATGACTATATTTGGACTTCGAAAAGGTTCCAAGTGATTCGGGTATTTTTGGGGGTACCAGGGAGTTACGGGAATACGAGGAAGAAGCAATGGGCCTCATGGGCCAAGTGGTGGAAGAGAGGAGGTAGGGCGCGCGGCCCCCCTAGCTCAAACCGAATAGGACTAGGGGGCCGGCCCCCGGGGGACGTCATCGAGCTGGACGTGTGCTGAACACGGAGGTGCCGTACGTTCGGTGCTTGGATCGGTCGGATCATGAAGACGTACGACTACATCAACCGCGTTGTGCTAACGCTTCCGCTTTCGGTCTCACGAGTGCGTGGACAACACTCTCCCCTCTCGTTGCTATGCCATCACCATGATCTTGCGTGTGCGTAGGAAAATTTTGAAATTACTACGTTCCCCAACAGTGGTATCAGAGCCTAGGTTTTATGCGTTGATGTTATATGCACGAGTAGAACACGAGTGAGTTGTGGGCGATACAAGTCATACTGCTTACCAGCATGTCATACTTTGGTTCGGCGGTATTGTTGGATGAAGCGGCCCGGACCGACATTACGCGTACGCTTACGCTAGACTGGTTCTACCGACGTGCTTTGCACACAGGTGGCTGGCGGGTGTCAGTTTCTCCAACTTTAGTTGAACCGAGTGTGGCTACGCCCGGTCCTTGTGAAGGTTAAAACAGCACTAACTTGACGAACTATCGTTGTGGTTTTGATGCGTAGGTAAGAACGGTTCTTGCTAAAGCTCGTAGCAGCCACGTAAAACTTGCAATAACAAAGTAGAGGATGTCTAACTTGTTTTTGCAGGGCATGTTGTGATGTGATATGGTCAAGACATGATGCTATATTTTTATTGTATGAGATGATCATGTTTTGTAACCGAAGTTATCGGCAACTGGCAGGAGCCATATGGTTGTCGCTTTATTGTATGAAATGCAAACGCCCTGTAATTGCTTTACTTTATCACTAAGCGGTAGCGATAGTCGTAGAAGCAATAGACGGCGTAAACGACAAAGATGCTACGATGGAGATCAAGGTGTCGCACCGGTGACGATCGTGATCTTGACGGTGCTTTGGAGATGGAAATCACAAGCACAAGATGAAGATGGCCATATCATATCACTTATATTGATTGCATGTGATGTTTATCTTTTATGCATCTTATCTTGCTTTGATTGACGGTAGCATTTTAAGATGATCTCTCACTAAAAATTATCAAGAAGTGTTCTCCCTGAGTATGCACCGTTGCCAAAGTTCGTCGTGCCCAGACACCACGTGATGATCGGGTGTGATAAGCTCTATGTCCATCTACAACGGGTGCAAGCCAGTTTTGCACACGCAGAATACTCAGGTTAAACTTGACGAGCCTAGCATATGCAGATATGGCCTCGGAACACGGAGACCGAAATGTCGAGTGTGAATCATATAGTAGATATGATCAACATAGTGATGTTCACCATTGAAAACTACTCCATCTCACGTGATGATCGGTTATGATTTAGTTGATTTGGACCACGTGATCACTTAGATGACTAGAGAGATGTCTGTCTAAGTGGGAGTTGAGGGAGTCCTGGACTAGGGGGTGTCCGGACAGCCGGACTATCATTATCCGCCGGACTCCAAGACTACGAAGATACAAGATTGAAGACTCCGGCTCGTGTCCGGATGGTACTTTCCTTGGCGTGGAAGGCAAGCTTGGCAATACGGATATGTAGATCTCCTACCATTGTAACCGACTCTGTGTAACCCTAGCCTCCTCCGGTGTCTATATAAACCGGAGGGCTTTAGTCAAATGGGACAACATACATTACATCAATCATACCATAGGCTAGCTTCTAGGGTTTAGCCTCCTTGATCTCGTGGTAGATCCACTCTTGTACTACCCATATCATCAATATTAATCAAGCGGGGCGTAGGGTTTTACCTCCATCGAGAGGGCCCGAACACTGGGTAAAACATTGTGTCCCTTGTCTCCTGTTACCATCCGCCTAGGCGCACAGATTCGGGACCCCTACCGAGATCCGCGGTTTGACACCGACATTGGTGCTTTCATTGAGAGTTCCTCGTGTCGTCGCCGACAGGTTTGATGGCATCTTCAACCAACAACGCTGTCCAGGGTGAGACCTTTCTTCCCGGACAGATCTTCGTATTCGGTGGCCGCCTTTGCGGGCAATTCACTTAGCCATCCGAGCAGATCGAAGCTACGCCCTGGCCGTCGGTCAGATTTGGAAGCTTAAACTTCACGGCCGATGTCGCGGAGACTTGATCTTCGACGGACTCGAGCCACAGCCAAGCGCGCGCTTTGTGACGACGAGCATGATCTAGCTCGCCACGAGCGGTGCCACGGTGGCGCACCGGATCCGCTCCGGCCATTAGCGAGCCGATCGCCTATATCGAGGCGGTGGATAAGCGCGCTACAGGGGCTTCAACATCCACGGCGATGGGCGAACACTAATCTTGTCTCCTGCGAAACTTCGTGATTCCGAGGCGCGGACTCCGAACCTCCGCGCCTACCAATCGATCCGGATTGGGCGCCGATTATAAATTCACCGCTGCGGACATCTTTCAAAACTTCGCCCTTTGGCGATATCCTGAATTCACTAAAGCATCTCTCGTTATCGGGAGAGTCTGGCGGACTATGGCGGGAGGGCTGAAATGCGGACGACAAAGAAATTGAGCCCACCCACCACCCACTTTGTAGCCACTGTCGATGATCTAACCGACATGCTAGACTACGACTCCGACAACATCGGCGCTATGGGCGGCGATGCGGAGGCGAACAGAACCAGCGCCTACGAGGCCTTTGGAAAACCACCTCGTCATACGACATATATATGGTGGACACCCCAAAAGACGGGGATGGCGAAAAAGCAGCGGAGGCAGACTCTCTAAAGAAACAGCCCAAATGCCGACGTCAGCGGCGCCGTTCTAAATCCCGCCACAGCAAGAATGGAGATTCCGGCACAGGGGATAATAATACTCCGGAGAGTGCGAAGACAATCCCCTCAGCAAGACCCAGCGCGAGGAGGGCCGAAGCAAGCCCCACGAGAGGCGGCGGGGCGAAGGGGTTGAGGATGATAACTATATGCCTCCCTCCGAAGGCGAAGCAAGCCTCAGCGATGATGAGTTAAATCGCACTGAGGATCCCGTCGAACAAGAGCGCTTCAAGCGCAGGCTTATCGCCACAGCAAACAACCTAAAGAAAAAGCAGCAACAGCTTCAAGCTGATCAAGACCTGCTGGCCGATCGATGGACCGAGGTCCTCGCGGCCGAAGAGTATAAACTCGAACGCCCCTCCAAAAGTTACCCAAGACGCAAGCTGCTCCCCCGACTAGAGGAGGAAGCATACATACCTTCATCACCAGCGCACGATATGGCTGACCGACCACCTCGTGGTCATGACAAAGAGGCATCTAGGCCCCCAGCCAAGATCGTACCCCGGCATCGCTCCAAAAGTACGAAGCCAAGAGGGAACGCGCCGGACTTGCGAGACATATTGGAGGACAAGGCAAGTCAATCCAGATCCATCTACGGATCACGTGGACGCCCTATGACTCACGACGAATATCGTCGCGCCGGACACAATAACCCCGGCCGGGCCGAACACAGCAGACAGCGCTCTCTCGAGCTGCGTCGCGATATCGCCCAATACAGAGGCGCCGCACACCCTCTATGCTTCACTGACGAAGTAATGGATCATCACATCCCCGAAGGGTTTAAACCCGTAAACATCGAATCTTACGATGGCACAACAGACCCTGCGGTTTGGATCGAAGACTATCTTCTCCACACTCATATGGCCCGCGGTGATGATCTCCATGCCATCAAGTACCTCCCACTCAAGCTTAAAGGACCAGCTCGGCATTGGCTAAACAGCTTGCCCGCAGAGTCAATTGGGTGCTGGGAGGACCTGGAAGCCGCATTCCTTAACAACTTCCAGGGCGCGTATGTGCGACCACCAGATGCCGACGACCTCAGCCACATTATTCAGCAGCCAGACGAATCGGCCAGACAATTCTGGACACGGTTCTTGACAAAGAAAAACCAAATCATCGACTGTCCGGATGCACATGCCCTTGCAGCCTTCAAACATAACATCCGGGACGAATGGCTAGCCCGGCACCTGGGGCAGGAAAAGCCAAAATCCATGGCAGCCCTCACATCGTTAATGACCCGCTTCTGCGCGGGAGAGGACAGCTGGCTAGCCCGTAGCAACAACCTTCGTAAAAATTCTGGCAGTCCGGATACCAAGGACAACAACGGCAGGTCACGTCGAAACAAAACAAAGCGCCCGATTAGCGGCGGCGATAAGGAGGATCTGGCAGTCAATGCGGATTCGAGGCTCTAAACCGGTCGTGGAAGAAGCCATTCAAAAGAACCACTCCGGGTCCGTCCAATCTGGACCGAATACTCGACCGCTTATGCCAGATACATGGCACCTCTGAAAAGCCAGCTAACCACACTAATAGAGATTGCTGGGTGTTCAAGCAGGCCGGCAAGTTAATTGCCGAAAACAATGACAAGGGGCTAAATAGCGACGACGAGGAAGTGACCCGACCGCCGAACAACAGAGGACAGAAGGGTTTCCCCCCACAAGTGCGGACGGTGAATATGATATACGCGACCCACATACCCAAGACGTAGAGGAAACGCGCACTAAGGGACGTTTATGCGATGGAGCCAGTCGCCCCAAAGTTCAATCCATGGTCCTCTTGTCCGATCACTTTCGATCGAAGAGACTATCCGACCAGCATATGCCATGGCGGATTCGCCGCATTGGTTTTAGACCCAATCGTCGATGGATTTCACCTCACGAGAGTCCTGATGGGCGGCGGCGTAGCTGAACCTGCTTTATCGGGATCGGTCGCAAAATGGGCATAGACCCATCAAGGATTAAACCTACAAAGACAACCTTTAAAGGTGTCATCCGGAGTGGAAGCCAAATGCGAGCTCACCACACCGAAGTGGTCTTGGATCCCGGATAATTTCGGGCGAAGAGTTAATCTTCGACATAGTCCCGTTCGCAGCGGCTATCACGCTCTGCCGGACGAACGCGTTTGCAAAATTCAGCGGTGCCGCATTATGCATACCTAAAGCTCAAGATGCGAGGCCCTCGTGGAGTCATCACGGTCAATGGGAATACGGAATGCTCCCTCGAGCGGAGGAACATACTGCTCTCGCGACATAAGTCTGAGTAGCCTTCTAACGCAATTCTCAAGTCCGGCGGTTAAAGGCGGACAGCAAAGCGCCGGAGCAATGCCAACCAAGACCACTGGCGCGATCAAAGCCGCGTAGCAATGCGGCCCCAACCTCGCCGCGCATGATCGCAAGAATAACACTCCGCGTACATCATCACGCTTTGGAGATACCATGGGCGCAGGGAAAGGGGCACGATCACAATGGACCCAGAGTGCGGCTCGACCACACCAGGGGCTCGCAAGTGTGCCCCCCTCCTTTTCTTTTTCACTTTACTACTTTGTGTACACAGGGCTCCGTTAAACAGAAGCCCTGTCCGGTGGCGAACCTGCCGAACTCATGATGCAATAGTCAGGGACTAAAGAAGGCCGCGACGAACATTCAGGTGGTCTCAATTACGAGCATTAAATTCGATTATATACACCAAGTCTACAGCTCATCCCTGGAGGGGGACATGTTTATTTAGTCCAAATCCCTTGCTTACCGCACTATTTGTATCAGTCCGCTCTACTAGCAGATTTTCTTTCATAAATAATGCAGCACCTCTTTATTGCAATTAAATTATCTTTTATATATATGTTCATTACATGACATCTTGCACCCGCATATTTTGGTACGGCCGAATACGCCAGGGGCTTCTGTTCCCCAAATTATGGTGTGATAAAGTCCAAGCACTTTCACAAGTGCGGCACCCCGAACTTATAGCATTATATGAATCGGCTCCAAATCATGTCTTGGGTCAATAGTTGGGTTTGCCCGGCGCCCATGTTTTGGTGCCTTACGCCCGATTCGTCGGCTAAGGTGGCTGGGAGAACCATTGTGATTGCGCCCGGTTGAGGCGGGCGGCGCCTTTAGTGGAAAGCTAAAACCGGCGGCATGATAAGGCGAGACTGGTCGCTGTTAGAGAGGTTTTTTCGGGTCATAAAGACTCACGCCGCTTCGAGCGAAGTTCCGGATAATGTCCGATGAAGGCGTGGATAGCGCCCCGGATTCGGTCTTCCGAATACAAGGGGCTTCACCGAAATTTAAAATTATAGAATTCTATGGCTAAGTGAGAGTGTTCAAGCATTATAAGTCCGGTTGCCTTGTTCGTCGTGTTGAGCGCCTCCCTAGATGGACCCAAAAATGGGAACAAGAGTGCTCAAGTTTATCACGAACACCCTAGCACTTGTGGCTTAGGGGCTGAAGCCAACGACTTGCCATCTCTCAGATTTTACAAACGGCGGCACAGAAGGTAATATTTTAAATTAAACAAGCGTTGCGCATGGCGCATATGAACGAAGTTTTCAGCGCACAGGATAAATACACAGCGAGTTCACTCAAAAATTACATTTTGGGAGCATTCATCTGCAATATCGCAGGCTCCCTTCAGGACAATTTTATAATACTTCTCCGGCGTGCGATACTCCTTGCCCGGCGGCGGTGGGTCCGTGAGAAGCTTCTCCGCATCCAATTTGCCCCATTGCACTTTTATGCGGGCAAGGGCCCGACGAGCGCCTTCAATACAAGCGGGCGCTTGACTACATCCAGCACGGGGCATGCATCCACCAGCCACCGTGACGAGGCCAAAGTAGCTCCAGGCATGGCCTGTCGAGCCACACCGGACTATGAGACCCTTCATGGCCTCCTCGGCTACCTTGTGGAGTTCGACCAGCTGCTTCACTGGTCGCTTGAAGCACCGGATGGCGGCCTCGGCGTCTTGAGACCGAAGACCATCTCCGTCGAGCTCCCTCCTCGCCACGATAGAATGCGGCGGCATCAGACGCCTCTCTGGCAGATCTGCAAACGCCCCTGGAGAGCTCCGAATTCGGGTAAGTATCAGGTAATTCACATTAACATGCCTGCTTTGCATGAAAAATGCCTTACCCGCCGCTATCTTCTTTATGTCCTCAACTTCCTGAAGGGCCTTATGGGCCTCGGCCTTGGCGGACTTGGCACTTTTGAGAGCCGAGGCAAGCTCGGACTCTCGAGTCTTGGAGTCACGCTCCAAACTCTCATGCTTTTCCATGAGAGCTTGGAGCTCTTGCCGAACTTCCGCCACCCGTGCCTCTTGCTTTTCTCGCTCAGCCCGTTCCGCGGCCGCCTGCGCGTTGACGCGGACACAAGATCCTTCGGGCTGCCACCTCGTTAGTGGCCCCTGCAATACACATATTATCCTTGTTAATTTTATTTGCAACCAAAATCCTTTTCTGTAAGGTACTTATTCAAAGAGGTGTTATTCACCTTCTTTTTCCTCGAGCTGCTTCTTTGCATGGCCGAGCTCTTGCTCGGACCGCTCGAGATCCTTCTTCAGCACGTCGACCTCCGCCGTTAGTGCGACAGAGGTCAGCAGCGCAGCCTGCAAACCCATATTGACATATTTTAGGCAACCCTGCGTCTATCTTGTTAGATCCTCAATCCGGCTTTTCTTTCCGAACACCGAACTAAGCATCAGGGGCTACTGTCTATGCGGTATTACATTACATAATTTTATCTTCTTTCCTCAAAGCCTGTTAGAAGGCTGCTGCAGGCTTCGGTCAGCCCGCTCTTAGCGAGCTGAACCTTCTCAATCACCGCACTCATGATAGTGCGGTGTTCTTCCTTGATGGAAGCGCCTTTAAGCGCCTCCAACAGGTTATCCGGCGCCTCCGGTTGGATGGAGGCCGCTGGCGTCACGGTCCTGCCCTTCTTTCAAAGGGGCCGCTTGCCGGACTCTGGAACCACTGCGGGTTCCGATGTAGAGTCCGGCACGAAGTCCGGGAGGTTGCCTGACGGCGCCTCCGGAGCCTCCTCCTGATGGGTCCCTCTCTGGGATCCCACCTCGGCGTCCTCGTCGGCGCGTGGGGTAGAGGCAGTAGGGATTGAATTCACATCCGACGAGGCCAATGACCCGCTTGATGAGTCGGGGAGATCATCATTGGCCGGACTACGGGCAGAATGCGATGTTAGAAGGATATTACGCGACATAAAACAAAATTACACATCAAGGATCCGGATACTTACGATCTTGCCGGACGCCTGGCCCTTGGAGGCCACTCATCCTCGCCAACGCTGATGTTGGCAAAACTGTCCGGGGGGATAGTTCTCCCCCTCTTGGACCCTTCGGCCTCCCCGATTGGGGAAGCCTTCCTCTTCTTCTCTCCCTCCTCCGGGAGAGAATACTCCTCCTCCTCGTCTTCGGGGGAGGAGTCCTCGTCGTCATCAGACGCCTGATTGCAGGAACTCTTTCGAGTCCCCGCGGCCACCTTCTTGGCCTTCTTCTCCGGCACCACGGCGCTGCGGAACCAGCAGCCTGATTAGCGGGCGTCCACTGGGTCTTCTGGCATGGGAGCCGGGCTGATAAGCAGCTTGGCCTTCTCCATCCATTCCTGTCAAAGGAAGAGGCAGAATGAAACCCCACTAAAAGTTAATTTAATTATCACAAGTGTCCCGTGATGGGGTTGAATCACTTACCTCGTCAGTTGGAGACTGCGAGCTCAATCCGCGATCTTCCGTCGCGGATGCGGGGGCTTCGGCGCCCTTGAACAGCACCCTCCAGGCGCCTTCGTATGTTACCAAAGAGCCCGCTCAGCGCCTGGTGCTGTTCCGGATTGAACTCCCACAAATTGAATGCCCGTTCTTGGCATGGGAGAATCCGCCGGATGAGCATGACTTGGATCATGTCGACGAGCCTGAGCTTATTGCTCACCATCTTCTTGATGCAGGCTCGGAGTCCTGTCACCTCCACCGGATTGCCCCACTGCAAGCCCCTTCTCTTTCCAAGAGGTGAGCTGCGTGGGGATGCCAGATCTAAACTCGGTGGCCGCCGCCCATGTGGGCTCGCGCGGCTCGGTGATGTAGAACCACCCCGATTGCCACCCCTTGACGGAGTCCACAAAGGTCCCTTCAAGCCATGGGACGTTGGGCAATTTGCCCAACATGGCGCCTCCGCATTCCGCTTGTGTGCCCTTCACAACCTTGACAGCGTTGAAGGTCTTGAGCCCACAGTGAAGTGGGGCGGATGAAGGAAGGCCTCACACACGACGATGAACGCCGAGATGTTGAGGATGAAGTTCGGCGCCAGATCGTGGAAATCCAGGCCGTAGTAAAACATGAGCCCCCAGACAAATGGATGGAGCGGAAAGCCCAGTCCGCGGAGGAAGTGGGGGAGGAACACGACCCTCTCATTAGGCCCAGGGGTGGGGATGAGCTGTCCCTCGTCGGGCAGCCAATGCACGATATCGCTGGAAAGGTATCCGGCGTCGTGCAGCTTGGTGATGTCCTCCTCCTTAGCGGTGGAGGCTAACCATTTACCTCCCGCTCTGGACATGTTCGAAGGAGGTCGAGGCAAGATGCGCAAGCTTGAGCATTGGAGCTTGAGTGCACAGAGATGGATAAGCAAAGGAGGAAGAAGGCGTAGGTGAGAAGGTGAATCCTTATCCCTTATATATAGGCGGACGAAAACTATACGTCCCCCACCAGCCTGGTAAAACTCGCTTATCTCCCAAGCGCCACCATCAATGGCGCGGTTGGGTTACCCACGTCCGTATTGATGAGGATCCCGGAATAAGGGGAACACGATCTCTGCTTCGACAAGATGTGCCAAGAAACCGCCGCTAAGCGTCTTTGAGGTGGTATAGTAAAAGCGATTCAAACAAAGGCTTGATTGCGGTGTGATGTCATGCCGCATAATCGTCGGCGAGTTGAGCTAAGTGTACATTTTATTCTCTCTACGGTGGAATGTGGAAATTATTTTTGCGAGCTGGACACTATCACGGTGTTCATGATCTTCTCTGGATTATTCAAGGAGGAACCCGCCTTGCAATGCCGAACATTATGCACGCCGGACTTATCGTCATTGAAGACTGGTTCGAGGGGCTCTTGAGGAGTCTGGACTAGGGGTGTCCGGACAGCCGGACTATCATTATCCGCCGAACTCCAAGACTACGAAGATACAAGATTGAAGACTCCGGCTCATGTCCGGATGGTACTTTCCTTGGCGTGGAAGGCAAGCTTGGCAATACGGATATGTAGATCTCCTACCATTGTAACCGACTCTGTGTAACCCTAGCCTCCACCGGTGTCTATATAACCGGAGGGCTTTAGTCCGTAGGACAACATACATTACAACAATCATACCATAGGCTAGCTTCTAGGATTTAGCCTCCTTGATCTCGTGGTAGATCCACTCTTGTACTACCCATATCATCAATATTAATCAAGCAGGACGTAGGGTTTTACCTCCATCGAGAGGGCCCGAACCTGGGTAAAACATTGTGTCCCTTGTCTCCTGTTACCATCCGCCTAGACGCACAGTTTGGGACCCCCTACCCGAGATCAGCCGGTTTTGAGACCGACAGGAGTTCTTAAGTAATATGATTAATTGAACTTAAATTTATCATGAACTTAGTGCTGCTAGTATTTTGCAAATTATGTTGTAGATCAATAGCTTGCGTTGTTGCTTTCATATGTTTATTTTGATATGTTCCTAGAGAAAATTGTGTTGAAAGATGTTAGTAGCAATGATGCGGATTGGATCCGTGATCGAGGTTTATCCTCATTGCTTTGTGAAGAATTATGTACTTGGTGCACGCTAGGTAACAAACCTATTGCAGGAGCGGATCTGAGGCGTTATGAGCGTTTGGCTAGCTCAATATGATGACTACTTGATAGTTTAGTGCACCATGCTTAACGGCTTAGAATCGGGACTTCAAAGACGTTTTGAACGTCATGGACCATATGAGATGTTCCAGGAGTTGAATTTAATATTTCCAGCAAATACCCGAGTTGAGAGATATGAAGCCTCTAACAAGTTCTATAGCTAAAAGATGGAGGAGAATCGCTCAACTAGTGAGCATGTGTTCAGATTGTTTGGGTACTTCAATCACTTGAATCAAGTGGGAGTTAATCTTCCAGATAAGATAGTGATTGACAGAATTCTCTAGTCAACATCACTAAGTTACTAGAACTTCATGATGAACTATAGTATGCAAGGGATGATGTAAACGATTCCCGAGCTCTTCGTGATGTTGAAATCAATGAAGGTAGAAATCAAGAAAGAGCATCAAGTGTTGATGATTGACAAGACCACTAGTTTCAAGAAAAGGGCAAAGGGAAAGAAAGGGAAACTTCAAGTAGAATGGCAAACAAGTTGTCAATCCCGTGAAGAAGACCAAAGCTGGACCAAAGCCTGAAACTAAGTGATTACACTGCAAAGGAAATGGTCACTAGAAGCAGAAATGCCTTGAGTATTTGGTGGATAAGAAGGATGGCAAAGTGAACAAGGGTATATTTGATATACAGATTATTGATGTGTGCCTTACTAGTGTTTATAGTAGCCCCTGAGTATTTGATACTTGTTCGGTTGCTAAGATTAGTAACTCGAAATAGGAGTTCTGAGAATAAGCAGAGACTAGTTGAAGGGAAGTGACGATGAGTCTTTGGAAGTAGTTCCAAGATTGATATGATCATCATAGCACACTCCCTATACTTTTGGGATTAGTGTTAAACCTAAATAAATGTTATTTGGCATTTGCGTTGAGCATGAATATGATTTGATCATGTTTATTGCAATACGGTTATTCATTTAAAATCAGAGAATAATTGTTGTTCTGTTTACATGAATAAAACCTTCAATGGTCATACACCCAATGAAAATAGTTTGTTGGATCTCGATCGTAGTGATACACATATTCATAATATTGATGCCAAAAGATGCAAAGTTAATAAAGATAGTGCAACTTATTTGTGGCACTGCCGTTTGGGTCATATCGGTGTAAAGCGCATGAAGAAACTCCATAAAGATGGATTTTTAGAATCACTTGGTTATGAATCATTTGATGTTTGTGAACCGTGCCTTTTAGGCAAGATGACTAAAACTCCATTCTTCGGAACAATGGAACGAGCTACTGACTTGTTGGAAATAATACATACTGATGTATGCAGACCAATGAGTATAAAGGCTCGTGGCAATTATCTTTATTTTCTGACCTTCACAAGATGATTTGAGCAGATATGGGTATATCTACTTGATGAAACATAAGTCTGAAATGGTTGAAAGGTTCAAAGAATTTCAGAGTGAAGTGGAAAAATCATAGTAACAAGAAAATAAAGTTTCTGCGATCTGATCGCGGAGACGAATATTTGAGTTACGAGTTTGGTCTTCAATTAAAACAATGTGGAATAGTTTCACAGCTCACGCCACCTGGAACACCACAACGTTATGGTGTGTCCAAACGTCGTAACCGCACTTTATTGGATATGGTGCGATCTATGATGTCTCTTACTGATTTACCAATATTGTTTTGGGGTTATGCATTAGAGACAGCTGCATTCACATTAAAAGGGCACCATCTAAATCCGTTGAGACGACACCATATGAACTGTCGTTTAGCAAGAAACCCAAGCTGTCGTTTCTTAAAGTTTGAGGCTGCGATGCTTATGTGAAAAAGTTTCATCCTGATAAGCTCGAACCCAAATCGGAGAAGTGCGTCTTCATAGAATACCCAAAGGAAATTGTTGGGTACACCTTCTATCACAGATCCTAAGGCAAGATATTCGTTGCCAAAATGGATCCTTTCTAGAGAAGGAGTTTCTCTCGAAAGAAGTGAGTGGGAGGAAAGTAGAACTTGATGAGGTAACTGTACCTTCTCCTGAATTGGAAAATAGTTCATCACTGAAATCAGTTCCAGTGATTCCTACACCAATTAGTGAGGAAGCTAATGATGATGATCATGAAACTTGATTAAGTTACTCTGAGAACCGTGAGGTCTTCCAGAGTACGGTCCGCACTAGAGTGGTACGGTAATCCTATTCTGGAAATCATGTTACTAGACCATGATGAACCTACGAACTATGAGGAAGCAATGATGAGCCCAGATTCCGCAAAATGGTTTGATGCCATGAAATCTGAGATGGGATCCATGTATGAGAACAAAGTGTGGACTTTGGTGGACTTGCCCGATGATCGGCAAGCCATAGAAAATAAATGGATATTCAGGAGGAAGACGGACGCTGATAGTAGTGTTACTATCTACAAAGCTAGAAATGTCGCAAAAGGTTTTCGACAAGGTCAAAGTGTTGACTACGATGAGAGTTTCTCACTCGTATCTATGCTTAAGTCTGTCTGAATCATGTTAGCAATTGCCGCATTTTATGAAATCTGGCAAATGGATAGACAAAACTGCATTCCTTAATGGATTTATTTAAGAAGAGTTGTATATGATGCAACCAGAAGGTTTTGTCAATCCTAAAGGTGTTAAGAAAATGTGGAAGCTCCAGCGATCCAGCTATGGACTGGTGCAAGCATCTCGGAGTTGGAATATACGCTTTGATGAGTTGATCAAAGCATATAGTTTTATACAGACTTGCGGTGAAGCCTGTATTTACAAGAGATTGAGTGGGAGCACTACAGCATTTCTGATAAGTATATGTGGATGACATATTGTTGATCGGAAATAATGTAGAATTATTCTGCAAAGCATAAAGTAGAGTTTGAAAGGAGTTTTTTCAAAGAAAGACCTCGGTGAAGCTGCTTACATATTGAGCATCAAGATCTATAGAGATAGATCAAGACGCTTGAAAAGTTTTTTCAATGAGTACATACCTTGACAAGATTTTGAAGTAGTACAAAATGGAACAGTCAAAGAAAGAGTTTCTTGCCTGTGTTACAAGGCGTGAAATTGAGTAAGACTCAAGTCCTGACCACAGCAGAAAATAGAAAGAGAATGAAAGTCATTCCCTATGCTTCAGTCATAGGTTCTATAAAAGTATGCCATGCTATGGACCAGACCTATTGTATACTCTGCCCTATTTTGGCAAGGGAGTACAATAGTGATCTAGGAGTAGATCACTGGACATTGGTCAAAATTATCCTTAGTGGAATAAGGATATGTTTCTCGATTATGGAGGTGAAAAAAGGTTCGTCTTAAAGGGTTACGTCGATACAAGTTTTGGCACTGATCCAGATGACTCTAAGTCTTAATCTGGATACATATTGAAAGTGGGAGCAATTAGCTAGAGTAGCTCCGTGCAGTGCATTGTAGACATAGAATATTTGCAAAATACATACGGCTCTGAATGTGACAGATCCGTTGACTAAACTTCTCTCACAAGCAAAACATGATCATACCTTAGTACTCTTTGGGTGATAATCACATAGCGATGTGAACTAGATTATTGACTCTAGTAAACCTTTTGGGTGTTGATCACATGACGATGTGAACTATGGGTGTTAATCACGTGGTGATGTGAACTATGGGTGTTAATCACATGGTGATGTGAACTAGATTATTGACTCTAGTGCAAGTGGGAGACTGAAGGAAATATGCCCTAGAGGCAATAATAAAGTTATTATTTATTTCCTTATTTCATGATAAATGTTTATTATTCATGCTAGAATTGTATTAACCGGAAACATGATACATGTGTGAATACATAGACAAACTTAATGTCACTAGTATGCCTCTACTTGACTAGCTCATTAATCAAAGATGGTTATGTTTCCTAACCATAGACAAGTGTTGTCATTTGAGTAACGGGATCACATCATTAGAAGAATGATGTGATTGACTTGACCCATTCCGTTAGCTTAGCACTTGATCGTTTAGTATGTTGCTATTGCTTTCTTCATGACTTATACAAAGTTCCTGCAACTATGAGATTGTGCAACCCCCGTTTACCGGAGTAACACTTTGTGTGCTACCAAACGTCACAACGTAACTGGGTGATTATAAAGGTGCTCTACAGGTGTCTCCAAAGGTACATGTTGAGTTGGCATAATTCGAGATTAGGTTTTGTCACTCTGATTGTCGGAGAGGTATCTCTGGGCCCTCTCGGTAATACACATCACTTGAGCCTTGCAAGCATTGTAACTAATGAGTTAGTTACGGGATGATGTATTACGGAACGAGTAAAGAGACTTGCCGGTAACGAGATTGAACTAGGTATTGGATACCGACGATCGAATCTCGGGCAAGTAACATACCGATGACAAAGGGAACAACGTATGTTGTTATGCGGTTTGACCGATAAAGATCTTCGTAGAATATGTAGGAGCCAATATGAACATCTAGGTTCCACTATTGGTTATTGACCGGAAACAGTTCTAGGTCATGTCTACATAGTTCTCGAACCCGTAGGGTCCGCACGCTTAACGTTACGATGACAGCTTTATTATGAGTTTATAAGTTTTGATTTACCGAAGGAGTTCGGAGTCCCGGATGAGATCGGGGACATGACGAGGAGTCTCGAAATGGTCAAGATGTAAAGATCGATATATTGGACCACTATATTCGGACTTTGGAAAGGTTCCGAGTGATTCGGGTATTTTCGTGGGTATCGGGGAGTTACGGCAATACGAGGAAGAAGCAATGGGCCTCATGGGCCAAGTGGTGGAAGAGAGGAGGTAGGGCGCGCGGCCCCCCTAGCACAAACCGAATTGGACTAGGGGGCCGGGGCCCCTTTCCTTCTTCTCCTCCCTCTCCTTCCTTCTCCTTCTTCTCCCCTTCCTTCCCTTCTCCTAGTAGGACTTGGAAAGAGGGGGGAATCCTACTTGGAGTAGGATTGCCCCCCTTGGGCGTGCCTCCTCCTCCTTGGCCGGCCCTCCTCCCTTGCTCCTTTATATACGGGGGCAGGAGGGCACCCCATAGACACACAAGTTGATCTACGGATCGTTGCTTAGCCGTGTGCGGTGCCCCCCTCCACCATAATCCACCTCGGTCATATCGTCGCGTAGTTTAGCGAAGCCCTGCGCCGGTAGAACATCATCATCGTCACCACGCCGTCGTGCTGACGGAACTCATCCCCGACGCTTCGCTGGATTGGAGCCCGGGGGACGTCATCGAGCTGGACGTGTGCTGAACACGGAGGTGCCGTACGTTCGGTGCTTGGATCGGTCGGATCGTGAAGACGTACGACTACATCAACCGCGTTGTGCTAACGCTTCCGCTTTCGGTCTACGAGGGTAAGTGGACAACACTCTCCCCTCTCGTTGCTATGCCATCCCATGATCTTGCATGTGCGTAGGAAAATTTTGAAATTACTACGTTCCCCAACAATAGCGGGTATCCTAGATCCTTCGAGGGGAGAAGGCTCTTATCTATTTGCATGACATGATCATCCAGTCTCCTGAGATCCCCAGTTATGCCCTTTAGCGCATCCGGTGATAGCATCGGCTCGCCCGCAACATGGAGAAATGACGCTTTTCAGATCGGTACCCTATCCTCAACCCGGATCAGCAGAGGCACCTAGCAGCTTTGGCAGCAGGGCATTTCTTCGGTCTCTTCCTTTGCTTCTTCACAGGCACATGTAGCGAGTCTACCATACCCTCCTTGACCGCCGCCCCATTGTGGTCGGGCTCAGTATTGTTTGCTGCTCTACTGATTTTGCCTCGGTTCAGGTATTTTGGGCGTGTCTTAGGAGGAAGGCGTGAACAGAGACTTCTTGGAATTAGTCGAGGATGGTCTTTCTCCGATGCATCAGGCATCTCAGCATTGTCATCATGAGTCATAGCCCAAATCATATTGCTGACTCATTAATCCTCCATCGCCATAGGCAGTATTGATGTACTTGTCAGGGTCATCCTCCTCCATGTCATCATCGATATCTTGATCCATGGGGGCGACGAGATCAGCAAGCAGAACGCTTGGACCCCCTTCTTTGCGTTAGATCTGACCCAGCAAAGACATACGATGGTAATTGGATAGGTGTAGTAGTCATACCTTGCATCGGCTACTGCACAAATAGTGTTGTCATTGGTGTGCTCCCGGCCGCCTCCACACGAAGAAGGTTTTTCAGCCACAGCATCAGCCAATTCTTGCTTTGTATTAGGGTTGTCGGGATCTCGTCATCCTCTCCCCCGATCGAAGTGACACTAATAGGGAAAACCTTATATAAAGAATGGTTGCGCGGTTTAAAATAAGCCGCTACTGCTACTTAGCAGTAGCATGTGACAAAAAAACCACGCTACTGATACAAACATAGTAGTAGCGCATCAGGAGGAAACAACGCTACTACTCAAATTTCCACGACCTTGCCGCCAGACTAGGTATAGCAGTAGCGCCTCTTTTGCAAACGAGCTACTGCTATTGAATTAGCAGTAGCGGTTTTCGCCAACGCACACAACTGCTAAGTTTAGTCCACTCCTTGCAACTAAGTTTTGTCCCACCTCGCTCTACAAATAGGGTGTTTACCACCTTAAATATGTTAATTCTCAAACTATCACAATCACTTGGTCTTCATTGAACTCTATGTGTAGGATTTGTGGCCGCAATATGTGTCCTCACCGGTTTATAGACTGGTGCGGACTCATATTGACAATTCAGATTCTACACAAAAATATCATTGATGATCAATGTATTTTTTATGTTCATTTTTACATGCTAAGCCTCAGCAGTAACGCGTTTTGGCAGAAGGTGCTACTGCTATAGGCATAGCAATAGCGCTTCTCGGGTAAAAGGCGCTACTGCTTTGGCGTTTAGCAGTAGCGCTTTATCCTAACACGCGCTACTACTAAAGCCATCCTATCTTGTACAATCGGCCGCCCCTCACTATTCCCTCTCTACTCCACTCCTACTCTCCCCCGCACCCCCAGTCGTCCACCGCCGCCATTCCCCGACCACCACCGTCGCCCTCCCCGACCATCGTCATCGCCCACCGCCGCCGACGCTCCTGCTCTCCTCCACTAAGGTAGTTCCTCCATCCCTCCTCCTTCCACCTCCCTCCCCTCCTCGTCCCTCTCCCGATCCCTCCCTCCCTCCCTCTCCCTCCTCACTCCCCCGCCTCCTCCCTCCCACCTCCCTCCTGCCTCGTCCCTCTCCCGATCCCTCCCTCCCTCCCTCCCTCTCCACCCTCACTCACCCCTCCTTTTTTCCCTACTCCCTCCACTTAGTGTAGAAATTTTTAGGTATTAAGAATATAATTTTTCAGGTATTAAATTTAGTAATAGAAGTAAGAAAATTTAGGGTAGAACAAGGGTAATAGAATTTGTAGCAAGTGTTTAATAGACATAGTTTATTTAGTAAGTTCTTAATATAACTAATCTATTTATAGTAAGTGCTGGATAGAAGTAGTTTATTTAGTAAGTAGTTAATAGAACTAGTTTATTCAGTAAGTACTTAATAGAACTAGTTTATTTAGTAAGTGCAATGACCATCAAGTTTGAATGCTCATGTGATGTAGATATAAACATGTATGTCTAGTGTTGCTCAAATAGGATATGTGCTTTCCAAAGTGGCCATGTTTGCAGGGAACACCACCGAGTTGCCTTTGTTTTGTCGGAGTGTTGATTAATTTCCGCGGCAATTTTTAGGCGCTCGATATGTCCTTTTTTACCAAAGGCATGCCGGATTTTTCTCGTGAATTTTGACATGACTTGTGCTAGAATATTTAGAAAATATCGAGTGGCCCGGATTTTCTAGAAAGATAATAAAACGACATTACGGGTTGACTTTAAGTCTATCGGCACTCCACCATATATGAGAGAAGAAGAATGCCGACTGTTGTCCTGGGGTTCGTTCTTCCTCTTCCTTCTCGTGATAGACCTTTTGGTAATGCACGAGAAGGAAGAGAAGAATGACCATCAGAGATGAAGAATCCCGACTGTTATCGTGGGGTAGCTTCTCCTTCGTTCCCGTGTGCTAGGCAATTTGGTGTAATGCACTCGAGAACGAATGGAGGAGCTAGCGTCACTGACGGTCGAATATATACACCACGTTAGCTGAAAGTTTTCAAGAAAATACTCAACAGACCGATAGTCAACTCGTGATGAATAATAATGATATAATTTAGTTTTTGTAGTACATATATTTAATTTCAGAAGTTTAATCTTTGAATTATGAACATAGGAAATGTCGTCCGACGACGATAGGCTCACGGAGTGCGACTGTTGTGACGACAACCAGGGTCTGTGTGACAGTCCTCACCTGGTAGAAGGTCAGTGCTTTAGTATTAAGCTCCATGAGACCTTCGATGTTGAAATGATACACAACAACGACCAATGTTTTTTCGTAATTAAGAACGACTTCTACTTCTTCAATGTGTAATTTATGTCTTTTACAATTCGACTAGCTTATCTCATGCCATGCAGGACACTATGTCTTGGAGAGGCTGGATTTTGAAGATCATGAAAACATGGAGACAAAGATAGTTCATCTAAGGAACCATCATGGTTCTGTTTTTGTTTTAATTCTATACAATTATGAGAGCGTATCCCATTTTGGTTGCCCGAATTGGGAGGCACTTTGCAAGACATATGATTTCCATGAGGGTATGCTTGTCACCTTGGATCTTGGTGATCCTGACATCGACGAAGAGAATATGCACATTTGGGTCCTTCTTGATACCCTTCCAGTTCTACCGCTATGTGAGTTTCTTAAACATATTTATTAACTAATTTATATTGTTTATTTCCAAATAGTTGATAACTTACTTTCATTAACAGCTTATTTTCATTCTACAAAAAAGGTACGAAAGATGGTAGACAGAACCTACTACACAGATGGCGCAGAAATAACTTATCATGAGAAAGATCATCTTATCTCATTTATTAATGATCTTGAGAATTGCAATATCTATTATCAAACTCCTGCATATTATGGTCAATATGTGCCACTAGTGCACGTGTTGAACTATACAGTAACATCCATGGAGATGGCATGGTAAAAATTTTAATATTACGACATCCATGCATCTTTTGCATAAATTCTTCTAAAACTAAACTACATCGCTAACTACGAAGTTATTACTATGTTTTTCAACAGAAAATTCCAAAGGATTGTGTGCCTGAGCTGATGTTTGCGAAAGGTCGCCTTGGTGTTATGAGCTTACGGCCAGGTCATCCTAGGCATCATTATTCTTCATACCGGATTTCTGAAACCGATGAAAACATGACAATCAAAGATTGGAAAAAATGTATGGTCAATCGTAGGGAGTTACATGGAAACATTGTGTGAAGCGCAAGAATTGGAGATAGAATAATCTCCATTCTCCATAATGGAGTATCAGGACCTATCTTGTTTTATGCTATTTTACCTTACAGAGGGTAGTAGGTCCTAGGTACAATGTGTTATTATGTGCTACAATGTGTTAGAGTTGATGATGAGGAGGAGGAGGAGTTGTGATTATGACTAGTGACCAACTTGTTATATGATGTCTCATTGATGAAAATGATGATCATGAGGAGTTGTTATATGACAATGATGTATTATGATGATAAGTTGTTAATGATATGATGATGATGATGAGTTATGATATCATTCTGTGAAGGAACCGCAGATTAGTTTCAAGTGGATGGATCCTAAGTGACCAAGTCATGGATTATCGTGATAATCCAAGACTTGGTCAATTAGGATCCATCCACTTGAAACTAATCCACGGTTCTTTCACCCAGTGATGTAATAACTCATTATGATGTAAAAAACAATATCTAAAATGCTACTATATGAAAACTTATATAATGGTGTATGAATACGACATAAAATGAAAAGTACGTATAGCAGTAGCGTGTGTAGACCAACACTACTGCTAACCTTAGCTATAGCGTCGTATCTGTAGGCCAAAAACCAGAGCTACTGTAGGCCAAAAACCAGCGCTACTGCTAGGCTTTTCCATAGTAGTGTGGAGTAGTCAAACCCTCATAACCTACTATTACCCAAGCGACAGAAACCTTGAAAGCGTCACTGGGCATCGACCGGCCGTGGAACAAGGGATCTAATGGCTTCATTATTGAACCATTTGCTACATCCACCAAAGGGGTGTACCACAAGTACTTCGTCGATGACTGAGCTGACAAGACGCTTTCAGATTGAAACCTTTTTTCGCTATTGCGGCAAAAGTAACGTGAACCATTTAGAAGTGTAACTACTAGCTAGAATATAGTTGACTTGATTAGAATCTAAGGTGTCAAATTAGTAATTACCAGTAGTCATATGAACTCCCTTGTCGGTGCATCATGACCCATTCCCCGGTCTTCTTGTCTTGCGTATACTGGGCCCCGATGAAGTCATGTTCCTTCGGGTTGGTGAACTCCTCCAAGGGGCCTGGTTGCTGGAGAAGTTAATGTTTTCGTCCTCCTTATCCCACGCAGGATGATTCCCAGTATAACCACGGCTTCCCAGGCAGTGGCCCTTGATGTTCCTGGCCTGAAGGTTCTTGAATTTCTCCGACTTGGTCTTGGTTGTAGGGTCAGTGCTAGTACCCTTAAATTTCTCGTAGTCCTCTTCCGTAATCATCGGCAAATGCATAGGAAACTGATGTCATGCACAAGTAATCAATTTCATCATGGTCATGGGCAATTCAGCAAATACATAGGCAACTCATGTCACACACAAGTACTCAATTTCATCATGGTCATGCACAATTCGGTCAAATCGCACACACACAGATTCCTTTTCTTGCACAACAATATCTTTTACTCACCTATCGAGAGAGAGAGAGAGAGAGAGAGAGAGAGAGAGAGAGAGAGAGCACTGTGATGAGGCCGATGTCACTTTGGATCGAAGTGGACGGACGTATTTAATGCTCTTTCAGGAGGTAGCTAGCTAGTCATGTAATGAGTGGGAGGGGTAGGTGATTAAGTAGTAGATCTACTACTTGAAGGAGATGAGTCTAACTAGCTAGTGGAGAGGGAGAGAGAGCTAGTGAGTGAATGGAGTTGTGGAGGGATAAGAGATATGGGGAGAAAGGAGAGAGAGAAAATTCACAAGAGAGAAAGGGGAGCCATTAATGAAGATGGTGGAGGGGCAAAGAAGAGAAAGGGAGGAGGGGAGAAGGAAGAGAGAAGAAAGCTAATGTGAGAAGAAAGTAAGGGGGGGATGAAGGGAGAGGGGGAGAGGAGGGTAAAAAGGTGGCTGATGCGCTTAATAATCACGCGGGGTACGGGGGCCGCACTACTGCTAGCCCACTAGCTGTAGCCTGTAGCGCACGGCACATGGGACACGGTACTACTACTAGGGCCCACAAGCTGGACCTGTCTATCCATTGGAGTAGCGCGGGGTTGAGTACCCATGCTACTACTACAAACTTAGTAGTAGCGCAACTTTTATACACCGCATTGCTATTACGACCTATCCCGGCAGCACAATGGGACCCACTTAGGAGTAGTGTGGGGTACACGTGTCCGCACTACAACTAGCACACTATTGTAGCCTCCGAGCAGCGCTGGCCATGTAACCCGCGCCATTATGATGTGATTGCCTGTAGGCGTTACTCTAGTACTGCGTGGCCCTCTACGGAGTTCCTCTGTAGCACTTGGCCGATGTAGCCTCGAATTGTGACATCATTTTCCAAGGTGAGCGTGGTCCTCGACATGAGTAGATTTCAGCCATCTATGCAAAGGAGCGACTTGATGGGGCTCTTACGGAGGCACGAGCTCCGGGCTGAGTGAGAGCTCCAGAGGGCCTCGTCCACAACCGAGTCCGGTCATAAAAAGCCCGGATCTGGCAGTGGCCTGAGTGATAATGCGGTAGTGTGATTTCTACTGCAGTGCGCCCTAGGTGAGGGTGGTGTGGGGAAGAGCCCTAGGCCGCTGGTGCACGGGGCTATTTTTTGCGACTTCGTCCAGGCACGTAGGAGAAAACCCAAGTTGTTGTCTCTAGGGCCTGCTCGGCCCCATGAAATGGATCGATCATAACGCTCGCTTCCCCATGAAATTGCTATGTTGGAACATATGGGGCTTCAACCATTTGGGCCGACTCCGTGTTTTGAGTAAGTACATTTGTGATGAGGACATTGACATTGTGGGTTTGTAGGAGACGATTAGACATTATTTCTTTCTCATGACCTTCAGGTCCTCATTCAACACATGTTTGCGTGGTAATGGCTTCCGGGGACTGGCCACAAGGGAGGGTATTGTTCTAGCCTCCCCGAGTTGATGAACTCTGTCGGCGCGGTCATCTGGTCTCCACGCCCGCCCCGTGGCCTCGTATTGACCGTTCTGCGTACGTGCCTCCTCGTGTCGCTCCACCTATGCTGCCCATTCACTCACTTGTCATCTTCCACCCCACGACGACCTCCAGTACCACGCACACACACACACATATATTGGAGCCGTTGTAACTGTCGTGCAAACGCCAATCTGTCAGATAACACTCCATTCTCTCGCGCCTTCAGAAGCTAACCTACATACGCATGCATTGCGTCCGTCTCCCTTTAATCTCCGCACCTGAATTAATCAAGCTTCCATTGTTGATGCAGTTCTGGACCCCGAGGAGAAGGTGGTGGAAATTGGGACCAACGCAGACATGAGATCATCCTCTGCTTTCTCGCGCATCAGTGTCATGCCATGATGACTGAATGAAATAGCCTACCTGTAAAGTGCAAACTGGTTGGAACCCGACGCATGGTTGTGTGTAGTGTAATTCAGGATCCATTGGTTTCTCCGTCATCTGGATACTTAGGTAGTATTGGGTTCGGTTAGGCCAAGGAGTGTCTGAGTCATACATATACACACGCTGTGTCCGGCGTACCGACGATCCCAATGGAGATGTGTATGTGTTGATGCTCTAAGGTTGCAGTAGCAGCACAACACAAAAACGGTAAATATAAAAATTAGAAATGGAAATAGAAACCCATTATACACCTTACACCTTTTTCTTTTGAGAAACACAATATGAACACCTTACCAATACACACAGAACGCATTAATGTTTATACGGACTAATTACACGATCCAAACAGCTCTCACTGGGATGTAATCCACACCATCCAAATTATTTTGATTATTCAATTTGTAATTTACGGCTTGGATTTAGCAAGACATGCAATCACCATTGATTTGGTGGACACTCTGTCAACTAATAAAACATAACCGTCAGATCTTTGTAATCATATGTCATGCTCAAGTTTTGGATTAACTTTTCCCTAATAGAACACAACCCATTGATTTGGTGGACACTCTAATAATCCAAGATCTGTACACAGGGCACCGTGGATGATGACCAGGAACTTTCGCATACGGAAGCTCCCCATAATCAGGGGGCGGCCATCATGGACGCCTGTGTCGGAGTTGCCGACAAGATCATCCTCCATTCCTATTATCCTGAGGAGTCTAGACGGGAAGATGAGTCTGGACAGGAAGAGGAGTCTAGAGTCGGGAAGATGAGTCTGGACAGGAAGATGAGTCTGCATGGGAAGACGAGTCCTTGTAAATAACACAGATGATTGTGTGAGTAAACTTTAGGAAGTTGTGGTTAACTATGAGGCCAAGTAGAAATCTCTAAAAGGAACCCCTATTTTATTTGCGAGAGACAAAATAATTCTCTTGCAAAATGCATGCATGATTTTCCCACAATTAAGCGGGAGGTTGGAACATGATTTGGTGGAAACTAACAGCCGTGGGATGAAAGAAGAAATCAACGTCGCGGGATTGGTCTGAGTGTCTGACGATTTCTTTGTATCAGACTACTGCTGGAAAGTGTTTCCCAATAACAACCATTCATGTGTCATAACACGAAAAGGCCACTGACCTACTAATAAATCTACACCTTACCATGATAAAATCAGTATAAATTAATACATATATAGTCCTCAATAAGGTATAAATAATCGATGTTTATATATGTTGTTCCATCTCCACTGAAAGAGGGCAAGCTTACAAGCTATCAGCCATAGATTTTGTTTTTTGGCCGGAATAAAAAAAAGTAGGTCACATGCAAGGAAAAGCATAGAAGCTTGTGAAAGAGATGACCATTTCTCTATAATCTGGGAATAGGAGACCTCGGAAAAAAGACGGCCAGTTCTCTGTACAAATACCATAGTATCAACCTGCCAGGACTTTCCTGGGTCTAGCCAGTGTCTGTTCTAGAGTATTGTTGAGAAACTACGAGCTAAATTGTAGAGAATGTAGTAAGTCTTTAGCCTTCGACCTCGAAGACCAACATCCCTGCGAATGTAGGTTCCAGCACTGGAGTTGCTTACTAACAAAGATTGATGGAGCCCCATCGTGCTCTCGTTCTCTGAGCAGCTAATGTGTTAATTGCCTTTCGCCGCCTCCAGGCATCTTGTTGCAGCATGGCAGTGGGATCATGAACGATTCCTATGGAACAATGTCGTTCGGGAGCGCATCCAGCCGGAAGGAAAGCGGGAAATGGCACAGACTGGCCTGACACATTTTGTCAATGATCTGTATATACTTCCCCCATCCATATATACATGGCCCAGTATGATTTTCGAGGTTACATTTGACCATATTTTAGAGCAATAGTATATAACATGCATGTTAGACAAAGCATACTATCAAATTCATGAGAGAAGGGGAGTTTCTAATGATATAAATTTGTATATCATACATGTTATGTTTTTTTATCAATGGTCAAACACAATCACAACATATACGTATTAAGCCCGGTATATATGGATGGAGGAACTATTAGCAACCAGGTAATTAGTTGGACAAATGAACGTGCTTTGAATTAAACTAGTTACTACCTTGTAATGAAGCTAGAAATTAAATTACCTCCTCATGGTGGTCTTGGACGAGCACGCCATGCCCGAGGCCAATCTGAGTGCATACAAAGCTCAGTTGATGATAATTAACTACACCCTTCATTTGAAAATAATTAAAATTTCTAGGATTTTCCTAAGTGCAACTTATTTAAGTTTGACAAACTATATAGGAAAATATGCTAAGATCTACAACACAAATACACATAGTATGAAAATATATTTCATCAGGAATCTAATGAGATTAATTTGGTGTTCTAGATGTTAATGTAATTTTCTGTAGACTTGATCAAATTTACATCTGTTTTACTTGGGACAAATCAAGAAATTCAATTTCTTTTAGTGGAGGGAGTAATTCTAAATCAATATAGTGGCTCTTGGATGTGTTTTGTCCAACCGTACAATATGTGCTTGTTGTTGGTTGTTGACCAGGCCCTGGTTATGTGGCCCACAATCTCAAATCCACCATCTCCAACACCAATGAATCGAAAGGCGCAAGACATGCCAAAGTTAGGTACACCAATGAATCGATGCTTTCTCTATTAGACATGATTAAATGTTGCTTCCTAGGTGTGATAAATTCATGTATGTGTTCTTCGTGAAAATATTATATAAATTATTTGAGTTAATGCATACGCTTGATAGTTATCATGGCATTACAACCACATACAGTGAGCTTTCTTGCATGTTTCTGCCCCCTCACCCATTTAATCCTCCTTATGTTCATTCTTATCTTCAATGTACTTGCTTGGTTGAAAACCTTCTTTTCCACAAAGAAAATTTGTGCTGACCACCACATTATCTACAGTGTTATTCTACCCAATTTAAACTATGAACAACTCTGTGTGCATAAGTTCTGTAAACTTCTGGAATACTTCCATACTATCGAATTTCATACCTACAGCTAGCTTTAGTTCTCAACACATTCGGGTGTGCATGATGACTCTAAAAATTAAAACACTCGTTATCCCTACACATTATAGCATCTGCAGTCAGGTGCCCCAAACCCACCTTATACGACTGGTGGATGGCCCAGTGACAGATCGATCGAAAAAAGAGATCCAGTCGGGCTCCTCATACTGGCCCTAAACGACCCGGGTTACCGGCATCCATTATATCTAGGCCAAATCTATGGCTAATATGCCAGGTCAGACCAAACAGACGGGTCCTACCTCAAATTTGACCCCCCCCCCCCGCCCAACCTAGCCGCTTTGAATTATTCCTCTCTTCTCCCTCCTTTGCGATGGCCCTCCCTAGCTCCGCTGCCACCCTTGCTCTCCTGCCATACTGAGCCGTTAGCGCCGCCAACACCGTCCCAACAGGCCTCCCATCCATTCTCGTCGCTGCGGACATCGTTGCCATCCCGGACGCCATTGTCGTACATTCCGCAATTATCAGAGTGCACCTTGCTTTCTATGTGTTTGCCACATTGTTCAGCCATTTTTTATTGTTTCGTATGCAAAACGATGGAATCAGATGGTTTGTTGGATGAGGAGTATGGGCCGACTGAGCTTGATGAAATGATTCAAAATGAGTTCTTTGATTCTTCTGATTCAGATGAAGATGCCGAGATTATTATGATCATGAGCATTCAAAAATAAATGGACTGGGAGGTGGAGCACGTTCCCTACTTCAAGGGCTCGATCAAATGGGAAGAGTTCTAAACCGGGGTTTTCGTCGACGGTTCCATGTGCGCAAATCATTGTTCTTGCGTGTGGTGGAGGGCGTCGAGGCACACGATCCCTACTTGAAGCTCACCATGGATTGTTGCGGACAATGGATTGTTGCGGACAACTATCATTCTCTGCAAAGAAGAAATGCACAACTGCTCCGAGGATGCTTGCACTTGGTACTGCCGTCGATGTCATTGGTGAGATGGTGTAGATGGGGGAGAGCACATGACTGAAGACCAATGTCAAGTTTTCTGATTCGTGGTGGAGGTGTTTGGGCTAGAGTATCAGATAGAACCAAACGCGCAAGATAATTAAAAAGAAGTTCCTGGCTATTGCAGAGGAAAGAGGCTTTCTGGGTATGCTTGCTTCAATTGATTACATGCATTGTCAATGGAAGAACAGCCCCAAAGGTTTGCGCGGGAGGTACGAAGGTCACACCAAAGAGGACGCCGTCATATAGGAAGCAATAGCATCATATGACTTGTGGGTTTGGCATGCATTATTTGGAATGCTCGCTAGTCACAACGACATCAGTGTGCTTCAACAATTTCCCATGTTTAGGATACTTTGTAATTCCTAATCACCGCCATGCAACTACATTGTCAATGCCCGCAACTGCAACATGGAGTACTATCTTGCCAATGGTATCTATCCTTAGTGGCTGGTGCTTGTGAAGACCATATCGGAACCCGAAGGAAATAAAGAAAGACACTTTGCGATAATGCAAGAGGAGGCTAGGAGGGATGTGGAGAGGGCTTCAGAGTGCTTCAAAATCACTGGAGAATTTTTCATGGATCAGCAATGAGGTGGGAATTAGAGACTTTGTGGCAACTGATGACATATTTTTATATAAAAGGACGATATAGACCCAACCTCTGCATCTGGGCGCAGCTCGCCATTGGGGCGCATGCTCGCTACCGCCTACCTATGTTCTTCCTTTCCACAGTGTCGGTGTGCTTCCTTCTGGAATGGGCGCAACCGCACGTGTTGCTAGCATGTGCGGAGCTCGTAGGCAGAAGTTGAAAAACAGGGATGTCGGGGAGGTGAAGGAGCTCCTCTCATGAAGTAGAGAGCGGTCCGGGCCAGTAATGGGCTGCACAACTCATCACAAACTTGTAGAGGACGGAGGAGTCCGTCCCGGCCTTGGAGTGGTGACAATACCATATCCGGCGCGGCGTCGTTGAGGAGGACAAGCGGAAGAGTGAGGCTATGTTCTCACTGCACTCTCCGTTTGATCTGGCCGTGCATGCCCACGTGAACCACGAGCCGGACCGGCCTGCCATCCTTCTCCAGTGTTGGGGATTCAGTCACAGGCGAGGAGGGGCATGGCGTGTCCGACCGCTCCTAACTAGTGCTCATACACGATTGCCCTGGCGTACTGGCCTTCTAGCATCGTGCGCGAAGCACCCTGCTCTGTGCGTCCACGTCAGCGCAAGGTCGGGTGGTCGGCTGGGCTAGCTGGAGCGGCTCAGCCAGGATCAGGTGGCGGCAGGTGGCAGCACACCTCAGGAAAAGGGGGCCGACGGCGATAGCAACGAGAGACCGGAGATAGTGTGGTATGCAACGGTAGCTTGGCCTAGGACCAGGCCGGCGAGGGCACGAGAGCGTTTGTGTTGGCCAGTGAAGGAAGAGGATGAAGGGTGGGCTCAACGCTAGCTTAATACTCCTACTTGAGTCAAACGGTATCAAGTTATGCTGGCAGTATCGGCGGGCTCTATCCATTAGATCTAGTGTCAATATGTGTTTAATTACCGATTCGCGTTTTTCGCAAACTGTCAACACAATAATGATGGATTTCGTTAATTGTTTTTAAAAAAACATGGTGTTTTTAATTTAGGGTCCACAGATGTTGTGATTTTGTGCAATTTACTCACGAGGACAAACCGTCAGTTATCGATCCTTCGGCACTTCCGCAGTGGTTTCGTTTCGAGACTTCGGGCAAGAAGTGAGCTTGTATTCGTTGCCCCGGCCTGCTGTACACCCATCACGATCGTAGCACGTAGCAACGACCAAGCGCGGCATAGCAATCAGCTAGCGCCTTGCCAGGTTGAGCTCGACCCGCGCCGTGGTGCATGCCATCATCCGGCCTCCACCCTGGCCCCGTGGCCTCGTACGTATCGACCGTCGTGGCCCTTCACTGGTAGCTGCATCGCGCATCGCTCCACCTACACCGCTGATTCACTTATTGTCTTTCATGTTGCTTTCGCACCAATACCATATCAATTTTTCTCACGGCCATGTTCTAGTATTCCTACTAATACATACTTCCTCCCATCCATATTACTTGTCTTTTCTCACAACCATATTACTTGTCTTAGATTTGTCACATCCATATTACTTATCTTAGATTTGTGACATTTATATACATACAAGTATCAGACAATTAATATGGATCGAAGGGAGTAATATAGATGCACACAGAATGCACTCATGTCGATACCGACTAAGGGCATCTCCAACATCTTAAACCACCCGGGTCTGTCGGGTCCAAGCTGCCCGAAATCATTTTTCCATCTAGTTCAGTACCAAATCCGACCGCGGACCTGTCTGGACGTCTATTTTTCCTGTAAACCGGAGGCAAACATGTCTCAGTCTTTTCCAAGTTATGCCTTGAGTACGCAATGCACTTGCTAGTTGGTCACATGGGCACCACGATATTCAACCATGCATATCCATTGTTGATTAATTGCTCTGTTGGGTGCATATATATTGATGCTCAATCAGCAATCGAGTAGAATCAAGCTCTGGTAGGTGACCCACACTTTTCTGTAGCTATCAAATATGTTAGAGACGAGAAAGGCAAATTATCCGGTAGCACAGTCGAGGTGAGACGAGAACAGAAGGAGGCTGTTAAAGATCAGTAGGGAATATGAGACACCAGGAATTCTCAGTGGACTTGCTTGCCCTCTCTTTCTTTCTCTGGTCTGAAGACGCTCAAAAATTGTATCCAAACCCATAATCTGTACAAGGCTTAAATCCCGACCAAAGGGGCACAAGGAATTCCTCCCTATGCTACTTGCAACAACACATCAAAGTTATCTGCACTCAAATGGGATCTCCTTTGCATTAATCAGGTTTTCCATTCCCTACGTCCGGAAAGCCTTACCTAAAATCTTTCTAGTCCATGACTGTACGTTGGAGTTAAGGAGAACGCCAATTAGCAGAGGCAAGCAAACCATATTGGTCCAATCACCTATAGCACCGCATCAGACTGTAGCATCTAATTAGTTGAGCTCATGCAGAACCGCAGGACCTGGTCAAGTAGATCTTTTTAGAATGAATCAGTAGCTCAATATTTTTGAGGCAGATTAGCACATCGTGTTGTTGAAGATTAAACCCCCTCCCCACAAACGCACATAATAAAGCGGACACCGGTATCCGTGAAAATCAATCTTCGGAAACTTTGATCAACTTTATTGAGAAAACTATATATATCCACAATATCAAATATATCCTATACGAACATATATTTATGATGAATCTAATGGTGTTGATTTGATACTTTAGATGTTGGTACATATACACAGGAAGTATTGGGTCCGGTTCGGCTAAGGAGTGTGCGGCGTACGGACGATCCAGATCAAGGTGTGTGTGTGTGTGTGTGTGTGTGTGTGTGTGTGTGTGTGTCTTTTCTTTTCCAAGGTGAGAGTGTAAAGAGAATGACAGTATGCACATTACCATTTTGTTTTGTTTGGAGAAAGACAGTATGCATACCTTACAAATATGATTGGTCCAAATAGCCACTTCCCCCTATCCATATTACTTATCTACAGTGACGTAGCTAGGGGGTGGCCAGGGTGGTCCATGGACCACCCTGAGATTTCCCTATAGCCTATATATTATAGTAAAAAATAAGTAAAATCCAGTAGGAATAATTAAATACAAATGAAAGTTTTACTATTGGACCACTCTGGATTATTGAGCTGGCTACGCTACTGCTTATCTAAAACAAGTAATATGGATTAGAGGAAGTAATATAGACGCACACAGAATGCACTAATGTTGATACCGACTAAGGGCATCTCCAACACCTTAAACCACCGTATCTGTCGGGTCCAAGCTGTCTGGAATCATTTTGCCACCCAACGTACCAAATCTGTTCGCGGACCATCCCGGACATCCATTTTCCTTCAAACTGTAGTCAAATCCTAGGGCTTTGCGAGCATCCGGACCACTGCCACGCACGTGACGGACACCCCGGACCAACCCAAAACCCTCTCCCGCGCCTGCGTAAAGCAGTTGCCCCTTATTCATGTCAGCCCAGAGCGGGCGCGGCCTTTTAGTGACGCCATCATTCAAACAACGGGCCGGCCGAGGGAGTCGCCCATGCTGCACCAGGTGTAGGGATGAAAACGGAGCGGAAACGGACGGAACTGAGTGCTACCATATTTGTTTTTATATTTTTTTGCAGAAAACGAATACAAAAACCCCGAAAATGAATACGGAAACAGATACTGCCGGAAACGGACATGGAGCAAATATAAAGCGGACACGGAAACAGGAGTGGACGTTGACCGGAACTTAAGACCCCCCTTAATCATAGAGAAATACATACAAAAACAAACAAATATGTTAGCAACTTAGTGTAGTATTGTAGTAGTACTCAACATTTATGTATAGAGTCAAGCTGAGTACATGTGTGTTAGTAGAAGTTGTGCGTGAGATTCATTCTACTAATTGTGTCATTGTGTGCTGTTTGGTGGTTGGGCCACAAAGGAGACATAGGTCTATAGTAAAACAGAAATTCCATATTCACGGAAACGGAAAATTTCATTTCCATGTCTGTTCCACCGGAAAACACTGTTCCATTTTTGTTTCCCTTTCCGCATAAAAAATTCCATTTCCACTTCCATTTTGCAAATTTCCGTTTCCGATTTCATATTTCCTCTCCGTTTCCACTTTTCCTCCAGAAAAACGGAAAGTTTCCACTTCATTTTCATCCCTATCCAGGTGTCCACGTATGTTCAATGCCCGAGAGACAAGATTAGACGGTATGGGGCGGATAACTACCGCATTCAAACACATGCATGTTCGTCCGTCAGGGGTCATTAAACAGGCACAGCGGACAAGAAACCAACCCCGGCGCCTGTATTGACACACCCCGTGTTTCGCCTGGTCGGCATCCACTATTTAAATGAGGCAATGCCCTGCACAAACCACACCAGACAACATCCCGCTTCACATCCTCCATTGTGCACCACCTCTGCCATGACCGCAAGCTTTAACGCGTTCTGAGTCTCTCGACCTAGTAGAAGCACAAGCTAGCCGCGCCTTGTCTCCGCCTGATAGCGCCCTTGTGTGAGGCAGATAGAGGGCGGCCTGTTGGCCAACTCCTAGGAGGTCTTCAGTGGCGATGGGGACGGCCTCGAACGACGAGTCGGTGCCAATGCCTTCGTCGTTCCATGCCGGCTTAACCATGGAGTAGGCGCAGGTGCACTTCAACACCACCTTGGCAGACAAGTAACAGGTGCCACAGCCAGTGTCGGAGTTCCGATGGGAGCAGCAGGAGCCGTAGTATAACCTCTCCCCTCCTTGAGAAGCACCGGCTGACGGAGGGCAAAATCTACGGCGAGCTCACGTACAAGAAAGCCGTAGCAGCCTTGGTCGCGGAGAACTCCAACTTTGTCCCTGAGCAGCGGGCGTCGTATGAGGTCACGCTCGGTCGCGGCGCAGTCGGGCGTGGCAGTGGCACTGGGGGCACTGCTGATCGTGAGCGAGAATTCTAGCAGGTCCGCGCTGTTCGCGCTGCCAAATGCGCTTCGTTGACGCAGGTTGTCGAGTCTCAAGTGGGTCTAAGAATACGATCCAACAGTATGGTACATCGCTCTTACAATTATTGTCATTTCAGTCTTATCCAAGTTATGCCTAAGTATGCAATGTACTTGCTAGTTGGTCACATGGGCTCCACAATATTCAACCATGTATATCCATCATTGATTAATTGCTCAGCTGCGTGCATATATATATTGATGCTCAATCTTCAACCGAGTAGAATCAAGCTCTGTTAGGTGACCTACACTGTCCTGTAGCTACCAAATATGTTAGAGACGAGTAAGCCAAATTATCCATTGGCAGAGTCGAGATGAGACGAGAACAGAAGGAGGATGTTGAAGAACGGTAGGGAATAGGAGACACCAGGCATGCTCAATGGATTTTCTTGTCCTCTCGTGCCTTCTCTGGTCTGGACGCAAACCGATAATCCGTAGAAAGCTTAATTCCCGACATGAGCAGTAGAAGAAATTCAAAAGAACGAACTCCTATAGATCAATGAGGGTGTCAATCTAGCTACGCTGTGACTCTACGTCCCAATCGATGAGGGCGTCAATTATCACAGGGAAGCAGACCATACAAGTCCAATCACCTATAGCACCGCATCAGACTGTAGCAGCTAGTTAGCTGGGCTCGTGTAGAACAATAGTGCTGAGTCATGTGGTGTTTGTAGAAACAACCCGTAGCCCAATATTTTTGAGGCAGATTGGTAGAAACTAAACTACCATCATCACCTTGCTCGTGTTTAGTTTTGTACCAAGACAACACGAGCAAGGTGGAACAAACTGAAATGGTTATGGCATCTCAAAAGCCGACCCCACAATCACCCGCATACGTCTGGAACACGTGGTCTTGATGTATTGGGTCACCCAACGCGGACTTGTCTTGGTCCGCAGGGCGATCCGAATGTATTTCTCCTGCGAACCGAAGACAAATGTGCGGGGCTTTGCTGGCATTTGCACAACACTCACACTCGCTTTGTAACCATCCTCGCCCACCAAGAACCATCCTCCCTCACCGTGTGTGTTCCTATGTAGAGCGGCCGTTCCACATTAAAGTCGGCTCAAAGCGGACGCGACCTCACATTGCATCCGCCATTGAAGCGGCGCACCGGCCGAGGGCGCAACCCGCCCAGCTGAACATACCTCATCGTCGCATTCAAACAGCTGATGACTGCCCACCTTCCTCCATTAGATCCACGCGTGTGCAGAGATACCTACTCCGGCCACACGTCTGTTCGCTAGCCAGCTGGCATTAAAGACAACGCCTATTGGCTCCTCGTGTCCGCCCGTTATTTAAACGATGCCAGACGTTGCGCAAGAACAACACCACACCTCCGTTCCCCATTTCCTCCTCGAACAATTTTCTCCATGGCACCCAGTGAGCGGGAAGAAGAGTTGTCCCGCATAAAAGCTGGTTGGGTGGCCCGTTGAGCCTTCCGGTCATGAGCCAGGCAACTGTTTGTTCCACCTCCATGATGGTCCAATCTACTGCAGGCCAGCTCGCGAAGGCTAAAGCTCCAAGCCAGCGCGTGCTTCAGCTCGCCCGAGGAGTGTCGACTTGCTCCTCCTCGGCACGGGGTGGGGGGTGGGGGAGCACGGCGGCACGGGTGTCAATGCGCGCAACCGTATCCTGTCGGCAGAGAAAGAAGCCGGCTATGCAGACATCGACGAGGCGGCGGCCGGCACGTCCGCACTCGCTGCCATCATTGAGAAGATGTAGAACATGGGAGGCCGACACCACTTGGCTCCCATGAAGGCCACCACCGAGGCGACACCGGCGTACACAGTCGGTGTCTTGCTCTCGGCAGGCCACCGTCGTCCCCTACCTAGAAACGAACACTGATCTATGCAGCTTAGGACAACCTTCCCCTTCGGCTGAAGCATCAATCGATGGTTCTACTCCGATGAGTAGTGGGGAAGCGAGCCGCCCTTTGCACTGAAGTATATACCTCCGGGGCTCACGGGTGCCGGATATGGAAAAGACAATGGAGATCCGCCGCGGCCTGCCGTAGACTAATCAAGGGTGTCCAAGTAGTCAGAATGGACATCCGCCAGTGCCGACCGTAGACTAGTTTTATATCAGTCTGACGTCATTTTAAGTTAAAAAATGTCAAAAATGTAATGAATTTCATCCGGTTTGTATAAAATTTGTTGTGTTTGCACGTATTTCGTCCAATTAGTTCAAAGAGTGGTTAGATTGTATGTGGGCAGCGTTGGATGACGGCCTCCGACATCATTGTCCACGGACTGGCCTCCCCTATCGTCGGACAAACACAAAACCAAATTTACGGGTCGGCATTGGATATGCTCTTACCCCTCAAGAAAAACTAGCAAAAACCAATATGTCTTGCAAAGGGGGCATAACAAATTCATCCGACACCACACAAATCCTCGACAACTATCAACATAAATATACAGATCCTCCTATATGTTTCAGAAATTATTTGGATCACATATCTCAGTCTGTACTAAACTGACTCTCGGTTGGATTTTGTATTTCGCTGCTCTGTAGGCACTAGAAGGTTAGTACAGAGAATCCAAACACGCAAGAAATAACTGACCAACAATGGACAAACCAATTGCAATTCTTGGGGCGGTGAGGTTAGAGTTTCAGGTCATGTGGAGAGATTTGATGTCAGATGCTTCGGATCTATGCAAGGGTGCAACGACGACGACTATGGTTTCAAGGCATTGGTCCTTATGGGCACGTGCACGAAAACTTCCAGGCTATCATCAACAAGGACAAACCGACTCCGGTAGGGGAGCGGTGACAGCGGCGTTTCGGCGGCTCGTTCTGGCGGCAGTATTGGTTGTTTGGGGTCTTGAAATCTCAATGTAATTTTTATTACGTTCGAGATACTTTGTGCTCCGCTGAAGTTTGATTATAGATATGGATCATTTTTGTAAAAAATTTAATACTAATAGAAGTATGAGTATCGGTGTACTTTCTTAAACAGCCATCAAATCAGATTAAGGATCCGCTTGTGAAGGTAAAGTTTTTTGCAATTGTATGCTAAATCAGATCAATGATTCGTTTGAAAAAGGTAAATTTTCTGTAAGCATATATTACCCTTAATTTTGCAACGGTGTATTATAACAATTAATTGTCCTCCTTACAGTTTACCTTTGTTTTTCTTTGGTCTGCCAAAATAAATTTGCCTTTGTTTTTTTGACGATGAATTGAATGTCTTTCCCCTGAAATTTCGTAGTTTAATGTTGAAATGTAAATCCAAAAGTAGCCCTTATTATTTGTACTTAAGACCGGGATACACCCGGTCAAATATGGAAGCAAATCAAAAAATCCCGCAAAAAAGGAATCAAATCGAAAATTTTACGAAATTAATTGTCCAACAACTCACACCTTATATATATATATACTAGACACCCGAGGCTGAGATCTGGGCAGACTGAATCCACGAGCAAAACTGACAATATGGCTTCCTTCTCATCTTCCTCTACTAGCGTGATCACCGTCCTCTTGCTGCTCTTGCCCGTCCTCCTTGCACCGCCGGCGAGTGCCGTCCCTGTACTTGCCGCATGCAAGACCGTCGGCGGCGGTAGCACCTACTTCGACGTCACGTTCTGCCTGGAGGCCCTAGGCTCGGTCGGCGGTGGCGGCGTCTACCGAGACCTCGCCGCCGCTGCCGTGGGCCTCCTCGCTACCAACGCCACCAGCACCCAGGCCAAGATCGGCCATCTGCTTGGGCAGAGCGGCGTGAAGATTAAGGCGGGGGACGCGGCACTGGCGCGGCCACTCCGGTCTTGCCAGTCGCTGTACGGCGGTATAGTGCGCGGTGCCCCTGCGTGCACCGCCGCGGTCAAGGGCGGGAAGTTCGGCGGTGCGACGGCGATCCTGGAGAAGGCAGCGGCCGCGGCGAAGCAGTGCGAGGACGGGTTCAGGAAGAGCAAGACGTCTTCGCCGCTGACGGCGGAGGACGACGACGCGTTCAAGCTAGCAAAGCTCGGGGTCGCGTTGCTCGGTCTGGCTTGAGTGCGCGGGATGAATATTGTTGTTTTGAATAAAATGAATTTTTTTATATACTATAATACGTATCTTTCTAGTTGTAATCCTCGTGCCCTGTGATCTCTGATCTTCGTGTTTGTTAGATCAGCGTTGTGTGTCGGGAGGCCAAGGTCCGATGTGATGCTATCCGCTGTCGGGCAGTCGGGTAACAAAAATAAATCTCCTTCAAGTTTAGAACCTTCTCCAAACTGTGAAACGAATTAACGACTGACCTAATACCAACAACTAAAAGCATACAACAGTAATAAATTAGTCAGACGACCAAAAAAGGGTAGCGCACAAGTGCTATCAAAATGCGACTACTCTAGCATTTTATAAGAGATAGTATTTTCAGCACCCGGGTGCCCCTACACCCTCTACGAAAAGTAAATTCAAAACAAAATCTGAAACTTTGGGACATCGAACATCACGAAACTTTGGATGATCTTGCAAACTTTTAGTTAAAAATATCATTAGAAGAGCACTCAAATAAAAAAAATCATGTTTCGAAGTTTATGTACATTTTTTAGCAGTGATTTTGTCTTTTCCGGTGAGGGCTCCACGAAGGTTATTTATTGCTGAAACTTTGCAGGAACATCAAACCTTTGATAATCTTTGATCTTTGAAAGTTTCAGATTTTATTGATTTTTTTCATTTTTATATGAATTTACTGTTCATGAGGATGTAGGGGCACCCGGGAGCTGTTAGACATTTCTCATTTTATAAAGGAGTAACGTTTGTTGGACAGGAATCAATGCATAATTGAGCTTTTTTTTTGTAGTTATCCAGCAACCTTTCCCCACGTTTGTGTACCCATATAAGTTATTGTTTGATCTTTACCCAGGCATACCCATGCTTGGCATAAAACTCGATCTCTACATGAATGTGTTGGACGAAACACCTATGTCTGCTACTATCATTTGAATAGTCCATAAATAAGAGAGGGGGTGATGGTGCTAGCTAGCGGGATGGAGATACAAGAGAAGGACAGAATAATAGTGTGGGAAGAACATAATGGAATAAGAGGCACCGAGAATGAGAGGGTGATAAACATTATGAAACATCGTGCTCTGATGGCTGTCCCATACGAAGTTGTTATTCATCACACTGCTAGAATCAACTACATACCCTCAAGCCTTTTATCATCAAGGATACCAATACTACCCTTCCAATTGTAACACTCCCATCTACACCATAAGGAGTACCGAAGGTCTTGATCGAATAGGCATCCACTACCACAAAACTGGCTACAAGTGCCCGTTTTCCGGTAGTGCATGTTGAACCAAGAGAATCCCACTAGTTACTTAGCTATAGCTAGTGAGCGCTTGCCTCGATCTTTCCGGAACATAGTAAGATTATGTACAAGGTGGACCTGCAAGTTGTTTTCTCGGCCCAACTCATACGTTATCTTCTTACCACTACTTGTATCTTCTTGTCTTCTCACAAGGTAAGAATCACCACCAACAATATGAGCCCTCATGTATTTAGAAACATGTCATGCTGTTGCTTTTCTTCTTCATAATAGGAGCCATATACACATATAATCGCAATGACAAAGTCTTATGTCTGTTTATATACTTGTTCATTATAATACAAAATATTATAATACCAATTAATTCTTTCTAATACAAAATATTCACTCCAGTAAAAATACCACATTTTTGTTGCCTGGGGGGATTTTGCTTTGTCCATTATATACTTGTTCATTTTCAATTCCCGTGGTTTGTCTCGTGGGGCCCACCACGGACCCTTCATATCTTCGGTTTTTATTGCGCTACCTTCAAACCACCAACTCCCAGCAAAATTGCCCCACTGAGGTCAGGTTTGTCAAAAGTAACCATTATGTTTTATGGTAAAGGTGCCAATTTGTGTGCCTCGATCTAACTTATCAAAGTTGGACCTACACGAAGAGAGCTCGACGCTCAACTTAAACCAATCGTGAAGTTCTTCTATAATCAGGCATTTGCATTATTGATTTTTCAATAAAATTCTTACTACAAGATAGATAAAGGACATGTTGAAAGGAGAGAAAAAAATAACGCTCCCAAAACTGAGAGTTCGGTTGAAGTCCGGACAAAGATAGCCTGCCCTGCCCATTTTGTCATTTAGCCAATCGATCATGGGCCGTCTCCATAGTAGATTCGGTTTGAGTGTTCCGGAGGATGTGGACGGATATATTCGTCGCCCCGGCAACATTGCCCCAGGCACTCCAGCGCGACCGCATTACCCCAGGCCATCCAGCACGTACCCTCGAGAAACCTGTGAATCTAGAAATAGATACGAACTAATATATATACTAGTCGTCTACCCGTGCATTCATACGGGTTAGTTGATAAAATTATGAGTGTATCAATTTTTCATATTATTAAGATAATATAATGTTGTTGGAGTTTATATAACCAATATCTAACAAGTTGGCACCACAGCTGCCGGTTACCAGCTCGTCAGAAGTTTGAGAATATTAAAGGAGATATATAAATTCAATCACGTTCTAATTTGTTAGAGCAACCGTCTAACTGAAAAAAAGGTATTGGTATTAGGTGAGAAAGGAGATTTCCTTCAGTTAGGTGATGCTTCCTTAATTGACATGCCGTTTTGACTTATAACCAATAATCAATTCAAAAGTATTTCTTTCATTTAGAGCTAATAACCGACAAAGTAATTTGTGATCTAAAAACAATACCAAAACTATTAATTACTATTACATTAATAATTTTAAAAAATTCTGCACAGAAAAAAATCCTTTATACATCTACACCAGTTTCTTAAATCTAAGAAACTCAAGCAAACTATGGGAACTATATAAATCCTAGTCTTTCTATACTCATTTGTTTGACAGAAAAATATGATGCCTAGGTAAACAAAAGTAGCATCGAATGACTACTCCGTGTGGAATGGTTCCAAAGCTTTTACTGTGTCTGGTATCTATGTATTGTGTACAAAACACTATACATATGTATATCTCATACTATGCTTGAGGCTAGTTGGTCTAGCATGCTTGCTCTAAATTTTTTGGCAAAAGGGGCATACATGATGATGGCTTATATGAGAAATGCATGCCTATGTATTGTACCCCAAAGTAAATTCAGGATCAGACCATTGTTATCAATGTTGAATGAAATGGAATTTTAGAAGGTGAAGTTATTAGTGTATCCATGAGTGAATTGCAGAAAACCACCACATTTGAGCTTAGGTTTGCAGAAAACACTCTTCTACGTTTTTGCTGCAGAAAACACTAAACTTTTTCTAATCTTTTGCAGAAAGCACCAAACCTCCTGTTCAGGCAGTTTAAGCACTATTATGACAGGTGGGACCCTGTCTTGTCGACGTGGCGTCACGGCCGCGAGCTGACGCTGTCTAACGGCGCTACAGTGCCCACCGACGCCCCCGCTAGGTCAAGAGACCAGATCGAATCGACACTTCTCCCGCATCTGGAAATTTCCCCACCACCCCCGCGACGGCGCGCTCTCCTCTCTCTTTGTCTCATTCATGGCAACAGCGAGCCCGGACGCCGGCAGCGGAGTGAATGGCGGAGGTGGCTACGGCGCCGGAGGGTTGCTTGGCGGTGGAGATCCAAAGCCACCCAAGAAGGTCCGCGGGAGCTCTAACCCTAGCCAGGCCCCGCGGAGCATACCACCGTCCCTGTCGCTGGAGTACCGTGCCGCCGGCGCTCTGGCCCATGCTGTGCAGGCTACTCCGATGGGGAGCCACCACTGGGCATCTGCATTCAGCGGTGTGGAGTAAGATATCTCCTCTGCCACCCCCACCCCCCTCATTTTCTGTCGATTCGATGGTTGGGGTTAGGTGTGTAAATCAAAAATGGTTCTTTTGCCTAGTACTAAGTGTTCACCTGCTCTGTAAATTAGATTGTAGTGATATTAGTATGCTCTGTTTAGGAGACAATATAGTGATAATTTTTTAGTTCAGTAGAGAGTGCTATCCCCATGCTCTGTTTAGTAGACAAATAGCTATGCACTTTTTTAGTATCCATGTAGAGTTGATTTTAATTGCTATTTTGGTTAGGATGCACTGTTTATTCAGTAGACATTAGGGTCACAGTTTGCTCTTATTTAAATTGGTATGCATTGTATATTTTAAATTGGTCACTTGTATTGTTTGTAGTTAGTACTATACTATCTTATATCTTATATTTACTAATTGGAGGCACTTTTCAATCCGTTTAATTAACCCACATCATCAATATTAATTGTAGCGTTGGATTGTACAATTTACGGTCAGGATAGAAGGAAAAGTTGCGTAAAAAGATGGTGCACTAAAAAGGAATCTGTCACGTCCATGGGTGGTGAAAAAAATAGGAGCGTACACAGATGAAAACTCCATGATGTGTTGCGTAATAAATATGGTGCAGTAAAAAAGGATCTGCCACGTGCATGGGTAGTGAAAAAAAATAGGAGCCTACACGTATGTATACTCCATGATAGATGAAAAAAGAAAAAAGAATCCATGAATAGAGACCTCCACGGATAAAAACTACACGATTGTCCAGCGGTAGTAAAAAACAAAACAAAAAAACATCCACACGTGAAACTCCACGATAGATAAAAAAGGAAAAAAATCTGGGTGGAGAAAATATCTCACGACCATCTACTAGATGGTAGGTACGCCCTCCCCAACCAGATCGCTGATAGAAAAAAAAACTGCATATTCAGAAAATCAAACATCGCCTTATGTGGTAAATCATGTTAGTCATATTAGGCTTCCTAATACGATGTATGTACTTATTTACCACTAGTAAAACGCCCGTGCGTTGCCACGGGCTTTTGAAAAAATTTAAGACGCTACTCATGGAGCTAAAATAATCAAGAACAATGCCTAACTCACATCTTTTTCTTGACAATCAGCTAACACACATCATACTATCGAAGCCTTCCCCACCTTCGGCCATCAGTTGGCCATTCACAAGAGGGCGTCGGGCGCGGGCGCTAAACTTGGTCATCTACGGCGTTGCGGCAGCCAAGATCGAGTTGGACGTGGGGGTGTAAGGAGGGAAACAAGCACATTGCAACGGGCAGTCGTGCCACGGCCTTTACCTTTTGCCGGGCAACAGCCAGAGGCCACCACGCTCCTCGGCTCTCCCTCCTCTCTTCCATGCATGGCAACAAGATGAGCGAGATAGAGAGGAGGCAACCAAGATGTTTTTCTATATGGCGACCAAGATGCTTTTGTTTACTCATGCCACAGATTCCTTACAGCCCCACCTTCGAGCGAAAAAATATCTCTTCTTTCCAAATTTATCTTCTTTTGCTGCTTTCATTATTCTCGTCAAACAAGAATTGCCTTGCTATATAACCTCGCCAAACTAATATCATACACTTTTATGGATCCACTAATATGAGTTCGTCATTATTTCGTTACTAAAAAGGATGGAACTCTAAAATGTTAAACAACATGCTACACCAAATAATGTGAACTGATTGTATAATCAAACAATTTAATTCAAAATTATAAGATCTTAGGCATTTAATTACAAAACCAATGTGTTTGTGTTTTCTCTTATGTTTGATCACTTTTGCAACCAAGTTCTTCTTGATATATGTACACCAATTTTAAAGCAAATGTAGAGTAGCAGAAACAACCATTTATCCCTTTTTCCTTCTAGAAATCCAGTAATAGACTAATGATATAGACTGCTCTGTTTCCTTTAGATGTAGGGTCCTCCTTGATTATGATGTAGGGTCTCGTCGGGCCATCGAAGCCCCTCCGTCGTCACTCCCTCCCCCATAACTACATCCTCCTCCTTGAGTCACCGCGCCAACCCCATCCCGCGTCAGTCTGAGCGCCCGGCAGTTCCCGAGCGTTACTCACCCGGCCTCATGATGCGCGACTCCGTCACCAGCATGCCCTTGCACCACCTCATGCATGCCTCCTTCACCGACCAACAGCGGCCACGGACGACGTCAACAGACACTAAGGCCTTGACCACTGTTTGCGTGCGGTGCTCTCCCTGCAACAGTGTATCAATTTTCAAAATGGTGTATCAATTAGCTCTCGTGTTCTACTTATGGCTGAAAAAAATTGTCTTCGACTTTTTTATTTTGACCCAATTCAAATTAAGTGGTTGCAATGAAAAAGGAAATTGAATTAGATTACTTCACTATATCATACTACTAATCTATTCTAAGTAGATTCAAAGATAATATAATAGAAAGACTCTAAAGTATCAAATTCTTCGAAAACACACATAAGAAAAACTTAGATAACTGTGAACTCCAAATGCCTGAAGAACGAATCAAAATTATAGAATGTGCACAAGCATGAGCACAAAAACACAATTTATGGAGCCCAGAAGGTTTCATGGAGCAAAAATATTCTATTCTACATAATGATCTTTGCTCCTTGGGACTCATTTATACGGGTTTTTGCTTTGCTCTGACCTAGCATGCTGACCAGTCCCCCATATTTTTGTTTTAGCACAAAAAACATATTCATGGATAATATGAAACAAAATGTATATGAAAATTAGTCACCATGTACTGGACAGCAAACACAAAAGTACATGGATGGTATTAATATTACCTTGTATTAAAAGAAATACTACAACATGATATATAAAATGACCAAGCAGTAGAACTGATGGCCAAACTTCTCAAAATTCTAGTAAGAAAAATTTGGGCAATCATAAAAAAATAAACAAGGAAGTAGCTAGTCCTTTGCAATGCTTGATTGTATACATGATACCTTGCCCTCTTACAATATTATTCTTATCTGAATTCACAACGACGCTATCTTCTGTAGTCCCCAGCTCTGAGGTAAACCATGTCGAGTGTAGTGGACAAACCGCTGTCAGCCCGATCATGACCTAAGATACGGTGTGGACCTGCTGGAGGGAAGCCCAAGTGCAACTTGGATGATGGCGTACTTGGAGCCGGCGCCGGCTCTCCCGTCCCTGCGGCAGCGCACGACCTGCTCCTCGGCCATGCATAGCCTCCTCCATGACCTTCGCTTCCCTTCCAAGCGGCTGCCAGCGCAGCCGTTGCTCGCCTCCGGATGGTGTGTACAGCCACCGTTGCCTAACGTTGTGGCCCTGCCGTTCTCTAGACAGGCCTCTAGATCAGCCACAATAATTCACCTAGATTTGGACCACAGGTGTGCTACTGCCGCCTCCTCAAGCGCATTGACCTGACACCGATGAAGCAAGCGTCGTCGAGGAGAAACAATCATCAATTCATGTCATGGAGTACAACATTGCATAGTGCGAAAAAATCACCTTCTTCTATCCGTCTCCTCAATCCAAGCTCGGCACCATGACTAATAGCACATCCAGCTCACAGCCCGCCAAAACTTTCACAAAAACAAACAACAAAATAATTAACTTGTAGCAAATCACTATGGAGATATGTTAAAATAAACCCAAAGTAACAATGGAAGAACAAATACACATCACTTGTCATTGTATATTTGTGATGATACATGCCATGTCACCCTTGCTAGATGCTTGCTAGAAAAGTCACTTTCAGAATTGGTTTATTATGAACATCTCCTTAAAAAAAACTCCTACTGAAAGGTGCTAGGACACATATCTTACATATCCCTCATTTGCATGGTCTTCCTCTACTCCTCCCTAGTTGAATCCATGTCTTCTCAATGTTTTGAGATCAAAACTACTTTATACCATCAGTTCAAATATCAATTAGACGTATGCAAATTCGCTGTTTTGATGGAAACATAAATTAAGCAATAATAATTAGCCAAATACTCGTGTACACTGTCATGATTAAAGGAAACAAAATGAAATTCATTCACCAGAGTTCGTCAACTTACACAAAAAAGAGCATCATGCCTTGTCAAAGTACAACCTTGTGGAGCAAAGATCATATGCTTGTGGTCAAATCGGACACCAATTTATCCTTTCTGGACAGAAGACGTACCTGCATCTCCTGTGAACCTTATCATCACAATCTGGAATGTTGAGGAACCGGTTCATCAAGTTTGCAACCAAACTATAGAAAATCCGTTCATGATCTTAGGAAGAACTTGATTTCCTATTTGACTATTAAACTGGCAAGCTAATGATGTATGCAATCAAAAGAAAAATCAGGCTCTTCTAGGATGAAGGCATGTACCTTTAGCAATGGCAAAATATAAAGATCTATGGAGGGGAGGAGGAGCCACCAATAGATCTGCACATGAAGAAGTAGAAGGAGGAGCCACCACCAGATGTGCACAGGGAGGACCCGAGTAGGTTGCTGGCAACATACTTCTTTAATATAGGAAATTAAGAATAATAATAGCACCAAATTTAGAACTAAAACCACGACGAGTAAATCGGAACGGAGGGAGTACTTAGCTAACTGAAAATAGATTGCTAGATGGACCCTTACTTCTACAAACCATGCATGTAAGATGTAACCACAAAACAAGCAACAATTCGAGCGAACTGAAGATAGATTGCTAGATCGATTAAATAATGAACACAACTACCATAAATCACATCAGAGCATGTAACATACTATGAGAAATCATTCATAGATTGGCTGCTGGTACTTCAATCATTCAGACATCACAAGAACCAAGAGTCAAATCACGGGCGTTGGTAAGGTTCAAAGCTTCAGACTAATCTAAAATATCAGCTCCATACCTTACATGAAAACAAACGTTGCCCACTATGAACACCACCACATCCCTGTGGCCCATGCAAGTCCTTTGACAGAACGTTGAGCATGTGATGCAACCTCCACTCTACGCCCACAACCCACAGCGTCATCCAATAGCAATGCACAATGCTGCTTTACAGGGATTCAAGGATCATGGGGGAGTTCTTGTCCAAATCGGGATTCAAGACGCTAATAAGCTTCAATGAAACCAGGATATTAGTAGCTCTCAGTTTCTCTCTTTAGCAAAGCCTATAAAGCAGATTTAATAATTGATTTCCGATTCACCTTGCTTTCTACTGGGTAACTGGAATTTGTTACTCCAATAGGTACCAAACCACCAACTCCATCTAAAATTTTCATAGCCACACTTAAGTTATACTGGTTCCAAGTTCTATTCGGCTACCCCAAGTAATCATCAACCAAACATGCATATTATATTTTGTAAATTGGCATTTCCATTCCTGTGTAGCACAAATTTCAGATACCATGTTTACGTACGGATCCTTGTAGCCACCAGTTGCCTACATGACATAACCCACTCTACTGCTTCAGCAACCTGCAAATTCCCAACAGAGATATGGACACAGATGAGGCAGTCAGGCAATAAATTTTAGAACATCTTAATCCAATAGTTCGATTGGATTTGGAGAAAGTCCTACTCACCAGTGCAGAGCCATGCTTGTTACAATGTTGTTATTGATGGTGGCACAAATGGATGGATGTCTCTGTTGCTAGCGTCGCCTTCTGCAGCGATAGCCACTCCATGATCGAGTAGGCCTTCCTCGGCAAACTCTCACAACCACCGCTCATCCACGGAGGTTGTCGACATCTTCTCGACGTTGCCTTCTATTAACACAGCTCCCGTGATGGTGCTCCCCTCACTGGCCACTCTGCTACCCCTCTCGCACTCCCTGACAACAACTTCTATAGTATGAATATTGGAATGATATACCTGTAACCGACAAACTGAAACACCAATGACAAAATAATGCTTGATATTCTTACTACAACAGAAAAGTTCAATATTGTCAGCTATATGATTCTATAGTATGCATACAAGGACATTTGTGTGTGAGCTTAATTATATATGAGAGGACCTTCAGAGCAGTTAAAAAAACTACATGGTCGGAAAAGAAAAAAATACAACTGAATTTCATCAGCTTGATTCATGTTGTTTTGAACTCTACCAAGAGAATAAGATGTCAGTATCCACTGTCAGTAGTTGCAGTGTGGCAACTAATTAGTGGTAAGGCAATTAGTCGGATATTCATATATGTAAGCTGAGCTCCTCCTATAGCTTTATAAATGATTTATGTAGAGAAGAAAGGCATGGTACTAAGGCAGTAATAAGTAATATTGAAATCTTCTCTGCATATAATCTATAGTATTTGCAGGTTGCAGGATGGTTACATCAGATTCCCGTGAAAGGTCAAGGAGACGTAGACAATACTAACGGAAATAGCTTCAGTTCAGTTCCACTTTTTTTCCTATCACTTCTAATTTCTAAAGGATCATGGATACCTCTAGTAAACAACTACTGGGAACCGCAAATGATATCTTGGGTTTTAACCAGCTGATTCAAAAACCAAGGGAGACAGATTAGAGATGCTTCAGTTATGTTCCACTGTATGTTTCCTGCATACAGTTCGTATGCAGCTCTAATACCCTGTATTTTTGAGAAACACCTTGTACTACACCCCTTCTTCATGAATGAAAAGCCAATCTGGCATTTTCATCAAAAAATGAACTCTTGGTTTCTAAGGAAACAATCTAAATCCAGTATGTAATTTGAAGTTCGAATTTCGTTTTTACTCAACAATAGTATCCACTAAATGTACAGTATAATTATGTTTCAAGTAATACAGGCAAGCTATGTAACTGAATAAAAGATAAATAAGGTGTGCCATAATGAGAACAAATAGTCATACAACAAATAATAATATCAAACCTAACCCTCTAACTCTTGTCAGCAGCTTGTATCAAGTTGCGGAAGGCCCGTGTCTGAATTATTGGAAGATAAAACACATCAAGTCTTATTACATAAGAACATGGAATCATAAAGAGCATTTACTCGGGCATGTTCGCGTGGATCTGGAGCATTGCCCGTAAGCTAATGGTGGACAGAATTTTAGTAGTGAAAGAAACAAACCAGTGTCATCCATATCCTCAAATTCCATATGAATCAAAAAGTGATAACTATCCTCGAGAACAAGCCATATACTCGTATTTAGTATCAATCAGTGAGCAGCATCATAGAAGTGTTATTTGTTTGGTTTCTGGCAGAGAGCAACAATATATATAATGGGGTCAACGCCTTCTTCGGAACTCCCAGATATGCATGCTCATGTTCCTGCCTGCAAGTAACAAAAGACTAAGCACTTAGCTTAGAATTCAATGTAAAAATGTAAATAAAGAACATGTAAAGGGGATAAGTACACCATTGATTATTTCTCACTGGAGCGCTACACCGGATCCATGGCATAGGAGGAAACTCTTTCAGATGTATACTGCTACAGCACACAGTACTGTTGAAATGCTAGCGGAAGAAAAAATTCATGGTAGAACGATTATCATTAAAATCGCGTGGATCTGGAGCATTGCCCGTAAGCTAATGGTGGACAGAATTTTAGTAGTGAAAGAAACAAACCAGTGTCATCCATATCCTCAAATTCCATATGAATCAAAAAGTGATAACTATCCTCGAGAACAAGCCATATACTCGTATTTAGTATCAATCAGTGAGCAGCATCATAGAAGTGTTATTTGTTTGGTTTCTGGCAGAGAGCAACAATATATATAATGGGGTCAACGCCTTCTTCGGAACTCCCAGATATGCATGCTCATGTTCCTGCCTGCAAGTAACAAAAGACTAAGCACTTAGCTTAGAATTCAATGTAAAAATGTAAATAAAGAACATGTAAAGGGGATAAGTACACCATTGATTATTTCTCACTGGAGCGCTACACCGGATCCATGGCATAGGAGGAAACTCTTTCAGATGTATACTGCTACAGCACACAGTACTGTTGAAATGCTAGCGGAAGAAAAAATTCATGGTAGAACGATTATCATTAAAATCGCGTGGATCTGGAGCATTGCCCGTAAGCTAATGGTGGACAGAATTTTAGTAGTGAAAGAAACAAACCAGTGTCATCCATATCCTCAAATTCCATATGAATCAAAAAGTGATAACTATCCTCGAGAACAAGCCATATACTCGTATTTAGTATCAATCAGTGAGCAGCATCATAGAAGTGTTATTTGTTTGGTTTCTGGCAGAGAGCAACAATATATATAATGGGGTCAACGCCTTCTTGAACTCCCAGATATGCATGCTCATGTTCCTGCCTGCAAGTAACAAAAGACTAAGCACTTAGCTTAGAATTCAATGTAAAAATGTAAATAAAGAACATGTAAAGGGGATAAGTACACCATTGATTATTTCTCACTGGAGCGCTACACCGGATCCATGGCATAGGAGGAAACTCTTTCAGATGTATACTGCTACAGCACACAGTACTGTTGAAATGCTAGCGGAAGAAAAAATTCATGGTAGAACGATTATCATTAAAATCATGAGGCCAAATGGCCAACAATTTAGTGGGGCCCTGTGATTTTGGGCCAACAGTGTTCATATATTTTCCAGTGCATATATCCCAAAGAACTTGCATCTCTTTCTTGCTTTTATTGTAACACCAGTTGATTAATTGACCACAAAACTGATAAAATATTCCTAAGCAAAATTTCTTCTAGTTAGAACTGAAGCCTTTTGATGTTAGCAACTCATCTGGAGTGTCTTGCCCAACATCAAGAAATTAGGATGAGAATGAGGAATGAAGGATTCAACCTGGGCAGATAAAAGTTAATGCATTCCAAAATTGTTGTGGTGGACAGAGCAGCAGACGCAGCTTGATCTCATCCTTGTTGAAGTCGTTGATGAAGAGGTCCAGATTTTAACACATAGATGAGCAAACAATTCCCCTATGCATCGCTGGCTGAGAACAATGATAACAACTTTTGAGATTGATCTTAGGCTTCCTCCTCTGTGTCCACGAGCTGCAAGTCAGCCTCTGCCTCTGAATCGGTGTGCTAACGACGGGGGACAGGAGCCTGAGAGTGTGGCATGCTGCTGTAAACTGAGAAGGGGAGAAGAGGCCTACTGCCATGTTACTGACGGTGACGGGCTAGGCTGCTGTCTGCGCTCCCCCTCGCCGACGAGCATGGACCTGCAAGGTCCCCAGCAGCATACATGGCTAGAGATCCGGAGAGGCAGGGCTCGGCAAGCAGGGGCGGGGCATAGAGCGCGGCGGCCGCGGCCAGAGCATCCGGCGTCCGTGTCGCCGTAACCATCGGCCGGATCCAAGGTGCGCGATTCTGACACCGCCCTGCCTCCTGCGCGTCCTCCTCCTCCTCCCGGCCGTTTACCGTGGCGGCGCGGAGCGTGTTGAGCAGCCCGTCGCGGTCGGCGGCGCGTGCTCGAGCCCGCCGGTGCAGGCCTGGAGCGCGGCGGCCTGGGCCTCGGCGTCGGCGAACCGCGCGAGGACTTGGACGGCGCGGGGAGGAGGGCGCGGCGGAGAGGAGGCAGGCCGGGGTGCGGGGAGGACGGCAGCACGGCGCGGCGGCCCTCGGACGGCGGCGGCGGGGGTCGATGGGATCGATGGGAGGGGGCGCGGTCTGGGGGTACAGGTGGTTCTGGCGTGCGATCCGGCGGCGGCTGAGCCAGATCTGTGTGAAGGAGGGATCGATCCCAGTTGTTTTCGATAGGACGACGAAAATAAACCGAAGTGCGATGACGAAAAAAAACCGGTGGTGGGTGTATGACGAAAAAAAACCAGCGAAAATTGACCAGGCGACTATTCACCAAGTCGTCAATTAGGAGTAGAGATATTCACGCGTGTAAACAGTTCCTGCTCTTATTTATGGCCTATGATCGCCTAGCAATGATGTATTACTAATGACTAGTAGAAGGCCCGTGCGTTGCCACGGGCTTTTAAATATTTTTACCGTGTGCATATATAAACATAATGCATATCATGTTTTACGTGTAAACATAATTGAAATCCATATCACACAAAATATTCTTCAATACAAAATGCAATTCGATAATGTATACATAGAAAGACACGCGATGCACAAAATAAAGAAAGTGGTACAGAAACATAGTACTCTTTATTGTGCACTATATTACACAAGGTAGATAGCAGCCTACATGACTTTTATGCTTAAGACCAATCATCTCACGAAGCATTTCCATTGATATTAACCATTAATTAAAGACAACAGATGGAGCATTTTGTTACCTTTAAACAAATATTCCAAGATGCTGCAACCAGAACCTTAATACATTATGGAATTTCCTAACAAATATTACATAGACCCAAATATACAGCACAACATCCAATAAAAAATCATTATAATACACACCATCTAACTTAAAAGTCTGGCATATGAAAATTTAGACCTCCGATAGAAAACGCTGAATTTCAACAGGAAATATCAAATACATGCTTCCCTGTCCGATGTATAAATATGTGTATTTCTCAATTGATGCACTTTTGAAATCTTCTAACTCACATAACACCATAATTACAGTGATTGTGCAACATATTTTTTAGAAAGCATGAATAAGCCTTTGAGTATAAACACAACTTTTGATAGGGAGTCAATAACACCCCTAGGTAGCCAAGCCTTTGAGTATAAACAAAAATGATTTCTCAAGCTTTCTTTTGCTTCATGGAGCTGTAATTATTGCTAACAGAAACAAAATAGAAATCACATGATAAAAAAGAAACAACACAATAGGAGAAAATGAGGCATACTACGTGGCCATGTCGCTGACCAGCCATCACAACCTCCGAGACCAAGGCGAGGAGGTGGTGGCATCAGCTCCAATGAACCTATGACACCAAAATGATTATGTTTGCCGTCCTCGATCGTCGGCATCATCGACTCAGTGGTCGGTCCCCTTGTATCTTCTTCCCCATGGATTGGGATTGATTCGACATAGGATCAGAACAACAAACAAAATCAAAAGTCACAAAGAATTTTAGCCTAGTAATGCTCAGTCAGCCAAATTAAGAAATATCGGTAACACATGCATATCTATTAATGATATTAGTGAACAATGCAAAAAGCAAAGGATTCCATTTGTCGCAATTAGTACACACGGCAACTACTTCATAAGTTCATATGACCAATCAGTTAGACCACATGGTTAAATTCATTCATAGATGAACAATAGATGAACAACTAACAAAAGTCGAGAAGGATCCTTACAAAAACAATGATTGGTCAGGAATTTGGAAGGAGGGAGGGTCTATTATTAACGCTAGTGAAGGCGCATGTCATGCCCACTCTACAAAGTTAATTCCATTTAAAAAATCACATCGGAAAAGTATTGTGCATTCATGTTCTAGTCTTAATATCCCTTAGGTAATCTTGTTTTCAGCTGAACGACGATCATGTCAAGCTAAACGAAGAGGACGCCGACAGGGCCACATTGTTCCCTGCCCACCACCGCCCACTTCCACACGCCACCATCCATGTTCACCGCCTGGATGCCGGCCCCAGCTCTCAAGCCCCTAGAACCGGTGCGCCCACGGGTCGCCGCGTTGGGTATGTACCCGCCGCCACCACGTTGGACCTTCTCGTCCTACAATGCAATAGCCATTGCCTTAGTTGTCTACATCAGACATCTGAAATGAGACAAAAGTCAAATGCTACTAATTAGACGTAATACATCAAAATGTCAAACAGAGTCAACACTTTAATTATGCTTCATAGGATAAGAATCAAACATACATAGTTAAACCAAATACTTAACAAAGTGTCAACAACATTTCACAGATTTTTTCAGAATTTTTGAAGCACTAACCTGGCTTGGCTCAATGCCAATGTGGTTCAGCATATCAATGCATAGATGTAGGAATCATCCTTGTACTCTGCACAAACAAGGGAAAAACATGAGCTTTCATGTTTCCGTGTATTATAGTTGAGCAGAAGCGATACATGGACGGTAGTATGAATGTACAACAGTGGGAAAGTTGAGGTTCCCTGGGCTGAATGTCGATGAAAGGTGCCTCCCATTAGCCCTTGTAGTCCAGGTTCCTAATTATCTGACTACACAAATATCCCATGTCAGAAGTTGCAATGTCAATGCACACTGCTGTTTGTCTACAACTGGACTATCTGATCTTACTCTAGCAGAAGTACCTTTTGCATCCATGGTCTCTTGCACCGGGGTACGTACCAAACTCCTAACTTCTTACAACTGATGATATTGTTAGGCGATGGAATTTGGAGTAACTTCTTGCTGACAAATGATGATATTGTTGGGCATTGAATTAATTGAACCACCCAAACTACTTTCAATCCTTTCTCGAAAGACAAATCAAGGAGACCACGAGATAGAAAAAGAGAGAAACTTACCATTAAGATAGAGGACAAGTCAGGCAGTCTTGCACATGGTGTTGGTAGGCAGCACCGCCGTTGTCGGGACAGTTCGCGCCCCAAATCCATATCCTCCATTTTTGCAAGATTCTGTACACCACATCTTTCTTACTAAAGTGGGAGAAACCATAAATCGACTATCAATCATCATTAAGTGTGGAATATGGTCATTAAAATTCATTAAAATCATTGCACATCGCTTGCTTGATTCTCCTCTATTAAATTAGCATTCATCACGGTGCCTTCTAAAGACAAGGCATGACAGAAACACAAAGCACAGCCCAAGCACATTGGTTTATGTACCATACTCATTGTAAAAAATTAGAAGCTTCTGTAAGATGTGACACTGTTTACATGTTTGGAGTGAATTGCATCCTCGTACAAAGGATAGAAGAACTGAATGCTTATGTACTTATAAAATACAAAAGTGAAAAGGGTAATTAAATCATGTTGGGTTAAAAACCTTACGTTCCCATGGTTCTTTCTCAGATCAAAGAACTCAAAATATCAGCAGTGGATATTGGAGCCAGGAGAAGAAACGACGTGACCTTCACCCACATCCTTAATGGCCAGCCTCATCTCCATGCCCAAGACGATCTGAAGCCTCCCTCAATAATTCGACACCTGCACGATGACCGACCGTCAGATCACAACACTTGGCTTGGGCAACGAATTCGAGGGATTTCTAGACCAAGCGTTGAGAGTACCTAGGGGTCACCTTGGTTTTTGTACACGACAAAGAGGAGTGCGGGAGGGGAGCCCCAACCCATCAAGACCACGATGCCTTGAGAGAAAGCTAGGGGAGGCGATGGTGAAGCACGACATCATGGCGCACGTGCCCTACGTCTCAACGCTACAGTCGAGCGTCGCCATGTAGCCGCACAACAGCTTGCACTCCATGAGTTACATACTATTTTCGCTCACACGACGAACGCCATCCGCCCGTCACTGATACCCATCCTCTCAACCCTGCTGCTCCACGATCACGGGATGCCGTGTTAGTTAATGCAGAAACATAGGAGGCGGGCATCGTAAGGTAAAAAGTCCCGGTTTGGACGGGATGAAAGACGAACAAAAATAAAGCAAAATTGGACAGGGAAGGGGGTAGATGAGGAGGCGAACATACAACGAGGTCGGGGTGACTGTGGCCGAAGCATGAGGCTCGGCCTCCTCGCCGACGACCAGATCCGCCGTCAGAGATGATGAGGTCATCAGCCCCGTGACCTGGATCCCGCCAACAGGGTGATGCAGAGGAGAGGTGCGGCGGCGTCCTACGGGTGAGGACGGCGGGGGAGGTGAGGGAGCAGCTGAGCGCGGTGGTGCGGCTGCGTCCCTCGGGAAGACGAACGACGAGCGGCCCGAGGTGGGAGGCGGCGAGGGGGAGTGAAGAGTCGTGCGGTGCGGGGTGAAAGCCCGACTCGCTCGGTTTGTAGCAGGGTACTGCTATAATCGAAACATTTCCTTTGATGTAATTTGACTACGTATGGAAAGATTAATCAGTGATTGACCCACTTATGGTAAGTTAATTAATTTAGATTTGAATTTTAAATATTGATTAGAGATTAACCGTGATTGATTCTCTCCCATAAAGACATTACTAAATAATTTGTGTCCACATGGAAAGTTCTGATCCGTTTGGCTTTCGGTACATGGGATGGTGGAAGGAAAGACGAAAATAAACAGGATGAAAATGAACCAGACGAATAATAACAGTGGACGCAATCCTAGCAACTGCTCCATTAAGAGTAGAGATAATGCCTCAGGATGAGGAGGTCACGATTAGGGTATGGCAAGAAGAACTTTTTTGGAAAGCTTTGATTCCGGTGATAATTACCATATTCGAAATTTCCTTAGTTATAGCCTTACCATACATGGATTGATTTATTACTATAATTATCATATTTGAGATTTCTAACTTTATAGCCTTACCATACATGGATTAATTGTGATTGATTACCATAAATACGTTGGGTATTGTCGGCCAGACGAGAAAGAGAAAAGCCGATGGGAGGGGGGTGGTGGGACGAAGAAAAACCGGTTGAAAAATAACCGGTTGAAAATAAACCGGTTGAAAGTGGGGGGGACTATTCAACCAATTCATCCATTAGGAGTAGAGATAGAATCCCTTCTCAGTATATCATGTTACGACATGAGAACACCTTAAAATCTTAGGTTCACAAATAATGTATAAAATTAGACAAATTATACAAGACACCTATCTATCTAGATTATCTAATGGCTAAATCAAATGCATATATATACGGCGTCACTAATATCTTAGATCGCATATACATATTAATGCTAGAAGTAAAATAAATTACGTAGATTCAATTTAATGAAAGGGGCGAACTGTGAGGTATGCATTTGATTTATTCCACAGGCAGTTGTGATTTTCTACACTTCAATGTCCATACATTTGCATCTAGCTTATAATCTGTATTTTGCTATTTTTCCATAATTATTTCTTGGCTTTTGTTAGCTTTAGCCACATTTTTAGACAAGGATCACTTGGCCTAAACTTAGCTATGTTAAAGTTAGATATGACTGAAACAAATTTAATATGCATGCATATGTACATGTCAATTAAAAAGACGAAATAAATACACTAGAAAAAGCAGAAATATAGCACCATACATAGTAGTGAGAATATATTTAGTTAGTGGGATAACAATATTTAAATCAACGTGACGGATCTATCAAAAAATGGTTTCCACAAGAACGGATGACAAGGATTTTTTTTCGTGAATGCATATGATTCTTTATTATCTTTCCATGGACCATTAAAACTTTGAGGCACCGACATTTCAGAAAATGAATTATCACACATTTTCATAAACATCACATACAATTTTGTGGTCTTTCAATTGTTAGCCCGTGCAGGTGCACGGGTTGACGACTAGTTTAATTAATAAGTATAAGAATTGTTCCTTTTTGTAGCTTGTCTGATGATGTTTCGGAGGTTAGATTGCACTTTCATGATATGGATAACTTGTAAAGGACTATGTAAGTTTCAAACATCACTTTTTACAATCTGCTAGCACTCATAGAGACAGCAGGATATGGAAGTAAAGACCATATGTATTATGTGAGGGATGCTGGGTTGGGAGTAGCTGGTTTGGAGGAGATATGTGATGATCAAAAGGTGGATGAGATGCTGGATGACATTGCCAATAAAGATCAGAACATAATAAACCTGACAATAGTTGGGGGTAGTGAGCCCAGACCTACAGATATAAACAAAGGTTATGTTTGTGATCAGCAAGTTCCTATAGGCAATGTTGGAGAGAGCATTGTATACGAGGTGAATGATGTTGGGGTGGTGTACAAGTCACCATCCAAAGTATCAAAAGGAGATGCAGTAATTGAGGAGCCGGAACCAATCCAGTTTTTCTCCACACAGCAGAGCCACAATGTTGATATGGAGCAAGGCAATGAAGCGGATGTTGATATTGAGCAAGGAAATGGAGATGTTTTGGCATGGAGCAACAGGAGTTAGAAAGAAGTATGGAGCTTAGAAGGAGATCAAAAATTCAGAGATTTAAGTAGCATCATAAGAATGTTGAGAGGGTGCAGGCAGTGAAAAGAAAACTTCCTATGCTACTAACTGAAGACGACTCTGACTTGGAGGAAGATGGGGATTTCATGGCTAGAATGGCTGAGCTAAGGAGGCAGGGAGAGGGCCCACTCTTACACTTTGAAGGTGACACAGATGTAGATGAACCTTATGAGATACAAGAGGAAGTGCATGAGGAAAATGCAGAGCAAGAGGAGCATGGAGATCATGAGGAACTTGAAAAGGAGGTGCTACCATAGGGGCAAAAGAGGAAGAAGTTGAAAGTAAGAAAGGGGCCAACCACAAGATCACATGCTAGTTTGGAGCAACAGTTTGAGGATGTTTGGGTACCATCATCTGATGAGGATCCAGATCCTAGTGATTTGAAGGAGGAGCAAGATGATGGGGCTGTACCCCTAGCATTTGTGCTAGCCAGTAAGTCTAGGGCTAAAAAAACCAAACCAAGGTGGTATCATGAGGATAGAGAGAGCCCAGAGCTGCAGTTTTCTAAGAAGTTATGCTTTGATAATGTGTACCAATTTAGAAGGGCACTTCTCACTTTCCACATAGCACAGAATAGAAACTATCAGTTTCATAGGAACTGCAATGATAGAATTATAGTTGTGTGCACACATGAAGACTGCCCTTTCTTGAATGCAACTTCTGTGGTGGGAAAAGATAAAACTTTCTGCATTAGGAAAACAAATTTGCTGCACACATGTCCAGCTGTAGCAGGGAGCACCAAGGTGACTACAAAGTGGGTTACACATCAAGTTTTAGAAGCAATAAGAACAGACCTGAACACACCAATAAGTACAATAATGCAAAATCTGAAGAGAAAGTATGGAGTTGATATCAGCACTCATATGGCCTACAGGGATAAGAACAATGTTATTAAGGTAGTGCAAGGATATCAGAGGGGGCAATACACTAGGATCAGGGATTACTTGCAAGCTCTGTTAGACACCAATCCAGGTAGTAGGTGCATTGTCACTACTAAGTTCCTAAAAGACCATCCAAGCATCAATCCAAGGTTCCATGGTTTGTTCATATGTTTGAATGCTTGCAATGAGGGATTTCTGAATGGATGCACACCATTCATAGGTGACTACTAAACTTTGTTATATATGATATAAATGTGGTGCACCATACTTTGTTTATAACATATCTTGTGTGCCATTGCACGTGTGGATGGATGTTTCATCAAGCTCTCTACTGGCCAACAATCCTTGCTGCCACAGGAAGGGATGGGAATAATAACATCTATCCCATTGCCTTTGGAGTTGTGGACAAAGAATAAACAAAGAGTTGGACCTGGTTTCTCACAGAACTGAAGGCCGCTATTGGTGGAGAATCTGGGAGATTTGGTTTTTACACCATAATCTCTGATAGACAGAAGGTATTATAGAATTTGCTCATATAATTTGCTTAGCATTAGTAGTTCATAGTAATTGCTTACTAGTAGTTCATAGATTTTGATTAGTATTAATTAATATTCATTGCTCATTACTAGTTGATATAAGTAGTTCATAGTAATTGCTACAGGTAGTTAATATTCATTGCTCATTACTAGTTGATATAAGTAGTTCATACAAATTGCTAGAAGTAGATAATATTCATTGCTTATTAGTAAGTTTGGTAATTTCTCCAAATAGGGTCTTCTGAAAGCTGTGAGCCAAGTTTTCCCCAATTGCCTCCAAAGATTCTGCCTAAGACACATCTACCAAAACTTCCAGGCTGCTGTTTTTAGGGGGTCGGAATTAAAGAAGTACATGGATAAGGCAAGTTACTCCTATACTGAACATGGCCATCTTACTGCAATGGATGTTGTTAAAGTAGAGTGTAAGGCTGCCTGGACTTGGTTAAATAAAATTCCTAGACATGCTTGGGCTAGATATGTCATGGACTTCAATTGCAAAACTGACCTAGTTGTCAACAATATTAGTGAGGTGTTCAACAAGATGATCTTAGATGTGAGGGGTAAACCAATAAAGACCATGGTAGATGGAATCAGGACTAAGTTTATGGTCAGGTTCAATACAAATAGGAGTAAGACACAGTTAGCCAAGTGGGAAATATGCCCAACATATGCTGAGTTACTTGAAGAAGTAAAGAAACACTCTAGGAACTGTCAAGCGTTGATGGCTGGGCCAAATATTTACCAAGTGACAAGCAATGAGAATACCTATGCAGTTAACTTGCAACACATGACATGTGGGTGCAGAAAATGGGATATAACTACAGTGCCATGCAATCATGCAGTCTCTGCTATTACCAAAGCCAAATTAAGGCCTAAAGATTTTGTGCATGACTTCTTCAAGAAGCCTATGTATCTGGCAGCATATAGTCCCATCATATTTCCTGTACCTGGACCTGACCTCTGGCCTAAGACCAAAACCTAGAACCCCCAGTTTTCAAGGATAAACCAGGAAAGAAGCAAACCAAAAGGAGAAGGAGCCAGTTTGAGCCACCAGCACCTAAAGATACATCTAGGATGGCATCAATTACATGCAGTAATTGCAATCTTGTGGGTCACAGATACACATCATGCCACAAAACACTAAAGCCAGTTATAGCAATGAGAAAGAACAGGCATGAGGTTAGTCTCTGTTGCCATACTTGCTGCCATCTATTTCTGTTTTGTACCACTTGAATGTATTAACTTGCTACCATTTTCAAATGCAGTCAAACATGACAGAGGAGGGTACCACATCTACTGCTGCAGCTTCATCTGTTGCAGCTCCAGCAAGCAGGGCACCACCAGTGGCAAGCAGCTCAGCAGCTCCAGCAAGCAGGCCAAGCAGCTCACCAGCTCCAGCTAGGAGGCCAAGCAGCTTAGCTGTAGCAACAAGGACAACCTTCTTGCCGCCAAGATAGAGGAAGAAACCATCATGGCCGAAGGATTACTTTTATGCTTCAGGGTACTAATGTGCTTTGAAAAAATTGTTGATATGTGATCAGGCAAAACTGTTAATTGCTATGATCTATTTTGGGAACAACTCATGCTGGTTTGATGTTATGGTACTATAATAACTACTATTGATGGTCTTGCTCTTATGAGAATTATGCACTATGATCTTCTTGTTGTTATCATGTTCAATTTGATGATTCATATGATGGTCTTGCTACTACCATGTTCAATTTGATCCATATGATGGTCTTGCTGTTAGGAAAATTAAAAACACTTGTTGATGATGGTCTTGCTGTTAGGAAAATTAAACACTCTTTGATGATGGCCATTTTGTCGATGATTCGATGAAATAAGGGTGAAGATACCCGTAGGCCCATTTTGTCGATGAATCGATGAAATGAGGGTGAAGATACCCCTGTGCCCATTTTGTCGATGAATCGATGAAATGGTGGTCAAGGTAACCCTAGGGCCATTTTGTCGATGAATGGATGAAATGGTGGTCAAGGTACCCATAGGGCCATTTTGTCGATGAATCGATGAAATGAGGGTGAAGATACCCCTAGGCCCATTTTGTCGATGAATCGATGAAATGGTCGTCAAGGTACCCTCAGGGCCATTTTGTCAATTAATCGATGAAATGGTGGTCAAGGTACCCCTAGGGCCATTTTGTCGATGAATCGATGAAATAGTGGTCAAGGTAACCCTAGGGCCATTTTGTCGATGAATAGATGAAATGGTGGTCAAGGTACCCCTAGGGCCATTTTGTCAATGAATCGAGGAAATGGTGGTCAAGGTACCCCTAGGGCCATTTTGTCGATGAATCGATGAAACGGTGGTTAAGGTACCCCTAGGGCCATATTGTCGATGAATCAATGAAATGAGGGTCAAATTGGATCCAACACCATTGATAACAAAATAGTAAGTTAAATTACTTGGTTCATAGATTCATACTCAAATACTGAATAGATGATAATCATCTACACCATATAAAACCAAATTGTACTAAGTACATAAAGCATATAATATCAAATTTGACTCACATTCATAAAGGTTCATCAAGGTTGGATCCAACACAATGGATCACAACATACATACTTGTCGTGGAATTGTCACGTCAGATGTCCTAGTGAAAGGACTTAGTCGTGGAGCCATCACAACTAAGAAGCTTAAAGGGGTTAATCGGGACAAAGGACACATGGTTTATACTGGTTCGGGCCCTTATGGTGAAGGTAAAAAGCCTACGATCCAATTTTGAGTGGGATTGTTTATGACTCGATTACTAGGGAGCGGAATCGCTTGGCCTAGCTCTCGATCTGATGTTACTTGCCCCGAACCGCCACCGGGTCGTCCCTTTATATATAGAGGTCGACGCCCAGCGGCTCATAGAATCCCGGCCGGCTTATAAACAGAGTCCGGCTCGGTCTCTAACTATTCCTGCCTTACAAGCCATGTATATATGGCGGTTTATCTCTACGGGCCTTAAGTCGCCTCTAGGCTTTGGGCCATTAACTGAACCGCCATCTTCAACCTTGGTCTTGGGCTTCAAGAGTACTTGTAGGTATAACCCGGCCCCTCCTGGGCGGGTCATACTAATAGTTATATCCCCAACATTAGGCCCGAGATTGATTTGAACTGGTTCATGTCAATCTTCAACACTTTAAGAAAAATCTTCTGCTCTTTGCTTATGAAATTTTTGTAACCCGCCATGACGTCATCCTTTGGATTTGCGGTAATCTGCCATGACGTCACCTGCCATAAATGCCCATTTTGTCCAATATATCTCAACGGATCTTTATCTTAATGACCATCCAAAAATCGAGGCGTCCTTGTAGTTGGATAACTATGTTTTCGGCCTCCTCGTTTTTCGCGCCCACTTAGCAGTCTTTCCTTATAAATAGACCTGACTAGGTCTCTTCTCATTCTACCCTTTCTTCATCTTCTTCCTCTCGGACCCCTATTGCCGCTCGAGCTCCATCGCCGCCGCAACGCACCTCGTCTCCGTCGACCTTGGGCGCTGCATCGACCTAAATCCGTCTAGAAAGCGGCTGCGCCCCTCTGCAACAGATCTGCCGCTGTAAGTTTTCAACTTTCTGCATTTTAGATACTCTGTACACTTCGCAGTTCATCTTAGTTTCTCCGTGGTTCTTCCACCGCAGCCTCTTTTGATCCAAAAGCAACATAGAACTCATGCGGTAGCTGTTTCACATCCATTTTTGGTACTAGCAGATCCCTTTTCCTTGTTAAGAAGCCTCATTAGAACGCATGAACTCCTCTGTACCATGCTTTTAGGTCTAGAATTTTTTCTTTTCTGAACAGCCATTTGATCCAAAATAATATCTGCAACCTGTGAAACTTGTTTGCGCAACACTTAGGCAAAAACTGTATTGGTTAGATCCACCTGGCCATGGCGACTCTTATCACCGGCTTAAAAAAGAAAGCAGTGCTTAATTGATAATCTTGACCACCCACGTCGGTTTAGATAACTTTAACTGCTCATGGAGCCCATGGCGGCTTAAATAATCTTAACATAATTATCCTTATACCATTAGGCCCCTTATAAGCCACCATGTTGAGTATGCATTGAAATATCTCTCTCCGGCTTAATTTTGAACCGGTAATTTTTACTCTGTCTTAGGCTTTTCGTCACAATGGCACCGAAAGCACACACTTCCTGCAACTGGGTTAAATCCATCATCACAGACAGTACGCTGGATGACTTCGTGAAGACCGGCTATCTGCTAAAGAAGGAAATCATGTCCTACCGTGCTCCTAAACCGGAAGGGGAAATTCCTTAGCCCAAAGCGGGGGAGGTTATTGTTTTTACGGATCACATGAACCGGGGTTTCTCACCACCCGGCTCAAAATTCTTCAGGGATGTCTTACACTTCTTTGACCTCCATCCTCAAGACATCGGACCCAATTCCGTGTCTAACATTTGAAATTTCCAAGTGTCCAGTGAAGTATATATTGGAGAAGAACCCAACATATTACTCTTCAGAGAGTTATTTTACTTGAACCGCCAGAATGAATACGCCAACGGCCAGAGCTTGGAACTTGGTGGTGTCTCGATCCAACGTCGTAGGGACGTAATTTTTCCTTATGCCAACCCGCCGAGTCACCCCAAAGACTGGAACCAGACAAGGTTTTATTGTCAAGACACTTCTCCATCTAATGAAAATCCTCTGCCCGACTTTCGTGCTCTACGTCTGGGGTCCAAGCATCCACTTCCTGACAAGATAATAGCCGCCGAACGCAAGATGCTCGCCCCCGCCCTGGACAAGATCAAGGATCTTCTAGGGAACGGGCTAAATGGCATCGATTTAGTCTGGGTTTGGCTCGCCTGGCGGGTTATTCCATTGAGCCACTGCCCCGGCCTGATGTGCACCTACATGCAAGAAAGATGATCCTCTACGGCACAGCCTTGATGACTTGCGTGAAGATGGCATCAATGATATGACGAAGTCGCTCTTGAACGAGAGCCTAGAAGACTGCAGTAAGGTGGGTTTAAGCCCCTTCTGCGAAGCTAACCCGGCTCCAGCGGTAAGCCGCCCATCTGAACCAATCACCTTCACTTTTTGATGTTTTTATCTATGCTCATGTCTTTGCTAATTTTCACAGGCTAATGATAAATTTTGGAAGGTTAAGTATGATCATGAGGCTGCAAAGAATACCAGGAAGGCCAAGAGAGCCGCCAGGAAAGAGGCTGCAAAGAAGAAGGGCAAGAAAGCCGCCGCCTCTGACTTGCTTCGGCTAGAAGATTCTTCTGAGTCGGAGGTAGGCCTTGACTCTCTTGGCTCCTTGTTTAACCATCTTATTGACACTGATTATCAGCAGGAGGACACAGGAGCAAGCCATAGCAAGGATGAAGAGGTAACTATCATTTCCTCTGAAACTGGGCCTTTGCCAAGACAGAAAATCCGCAGAGTAACCCGGAAAACGTAAGATTTTCACATCCCATAGCTTATCAAGATCCTCAATTTATTTTGAAGCGACAGATTCATGAGAGCTGGAGGCAGACCCGGGCCAGCAAGGATGCGGAGCTCTCCTCCGGATTGACGAACACCCCAAGGAAGCGCCGGAACGAGGTCACCTCTGATTTAAATCTCTTTTATCCTTTAGCGGGTCTCACTCGTCAACCACTCAATTCTTCTGACTCTGATTATCAGCAAACTTCCCCTTCCTCCGGTGACTCAATGCAGTCCAATCTACCGGCTTTCAAGACCGCTCCAGGGTAATGATAACCTGCTTATACTGTATTCATTTCGATTCATTGTATTTGCCCTAACCTTTTGATTTTATGTAGTGGAAAAGCAAAGCCCAGAAAAAGAGTTAAGAAGAATAAGCCGGCCGAAGAAACAATCTCAATAGGGCCGGAACTTGGAACAACCGCGCGTGAAACTTCAAACTCATGAGCCGCCACCTGAACTGGCTCAAGACACACCAACTCCAGCTGCTGACCCGCCTGCTGAACGAGCCATCGATGGCTCGGAAAACCCGGAAGTTCCTAGCCCGGTCAGGACGGATGATCCTCAAGACACTGATGTCGAGATCACCAGAACCGGCTTTGCTGAGCCGGGGAGGCCAACCGTGCTGGCCAAGTGTTCTGCCAAGGAGGAGCTTCTGGAACGCCGCCGGGTCAAACTTGATGTCGCTGACTATACTCACATGAGTATTGGAGAAGTCTTTTCTGGCTATATGAGCCAAGTGCACAACAGTCGTGACATCGAGATTGACATGGTGAAGCAGATGCACCAGAAATTTGAGGTACAATCCTTTCTCTATACTCATTTATCCTTACTATGCCAGCCCCCAAGTCTGTTGCTTATGATGAATAGACTGTAGACTTAGAATCAAACTTGATGACATTAGTAATATATTTAAATAAAATATGTAAGAAATCCGGCTTACGCCATAGTCCCCAAGGGGCGGCTTAACCATTATGGTTGAGCCGGTCCTTCATATGGTTGTATTGAATACAATACTTGAAATCCTTAAACAACAATATGCATTAGCCCCAAGTGCCAAGTACTCTTACTTGCAAAGTGCTTGGGACTTACTGTCATGAACCACCACTTTAAGTAAAATTCTTCAGTAGACATTAGCCCCCAAGTGCCAAGTGTTGTTGCTTGCAATAAGGCTTGGAACTTAATATTGCATCACGATAGTCCTAATTTTGACCCGTTATTTGTACAGGCCACCACTAGTCAACTTGAGTCAGAAATATCTGATCTGAAGAACCGCCTTGAGGCCCAAGAGACGGAAACCCAAAGAGCTGACTCCAAGTTTAAATTCAGAGTTTCTGAACAAGAAAAACTGAAGAAAGACTTTGAAATGGAGAAAAAGGCCTGGGCTGATGAAAAAATTGTGTTGATTAATTGAGCTGAGATAGCAGAGGTGGCTCTTGAAGAAGCAACCGGTGAACTATTCGGCTTAAAATGCCATGTCTCTCATATGGTCTCAACGATCTTTGGTAAGTTGCCCTGCAAGTGTTAAATACTTGAACCTTTCAATTGATCATATAAATTGTAATTAACTCACCTAACAATGTTTATGCAGGTCCCAGGAGTACAAATCTGAACCAAGATATGCTGATCAAGCTGAAGGCGGTTCACACACTGGTGGAACAACTCTACACTGGGTCACAGCGCGCCATAGCCACAGTGGCCCTGTCCAATGAAGTGCCCACCCTTCTGGCGGATGTGCTAAAGAAACTCTCTGTGCTGCCCTAGCGGTTTACCGAACTGAGGCGATCGTCTGTAAGAGCCAGAGCAGTGGCTGCCTTAAGTCGGACCAAAGCTTGGCTACCGGAGTTAGACCCGGCCGACCTCGCCACTAGTTACCCAAGCTTTAAGGAGGATGTCACTCCCTTTGAACAGGAAGACTTTGCTGCTTGTGTGAAGGAGATACGCCCTGTGGCCACCCTGATAGCTAATGAAGCAGATCTCTCCAAGTACCAGCCGGGCTATGACGCGGAGAACCGGAGAATTCCAACGCCTCATTACAAAGTGACCAGCCTGATCCCCCCACTACATAAGCATACCTTCGCCCCTGAAGTTGACCCGGCCGGACTAGTTGATGATGAAGCTAAATTTGAAGCTTTGAATGGCATTAACTGGTCATCATCAACCTTCCAGGAAAGGAAACACGGCAAAGAAGAAGAGAGGGCTAACCCAGACGTTTCAGGCCAACACGAGAGTTAATCCGCTGTGGCGGCTCATACCTGTGATGTGCTAAAAAACAATATGAATCATTTGGACTCGGGGAGTCGTGTAATAGAATAGAAATAACTTTGCTTTTGTTGTGCCATCGTGCACGTTTTTGGTGCTTAATACTATTAAGGCACCATATTATATTCACCCGTGTTATACTTTTCATCTGCTTTCCTTATGCTTGACCAAGTCTTTTAACTGTCCTGCACATAGAAATAGATCACAAGATCCCTTGGCGGCTTACTGCAAGGCGGGTCATAATAGCTTGATAGTGTCAGATAGAAAAAGAATCACAGATAAGCCTGTTGTAACATATAATGTTGAAACACAACTATAACATTATACCTGTGATCTTTTGATTTGCACTGCCGGCTTTTATGACCCGGACGGTAAGGGTGATAACCCAATCTTTGCAAACCAACACTTCCAAAGATATGATGATTCTCATATATTGCCGACTTATTAGCCAAACTCATGCCGGGTTAAAGTTAACCACACTTGTACTTTTAAACCTCAAAAAAGTCTGTAGTCAAATAAAGGATGCTTTCAAAGAAAACTTAAACCAAATAGAATGTAAAAAATTCAAGGCTTCTGATTCGAATACGATTAGTAAACCATTCCGAAGGGGTTAAGCTAGGATTCGAATACGATCATGTAGCCCCCATTGGCTTTGGCGTTGCGCCGATCAAGAGGGTACCGACAGCTATGTTCTCTTTGGTTCGAATACGACCTATGTATGAACGGGAATCCCCCTAATGACCTTGAGAGTTTTTTAATGACTCTTATTTGAATACAATCAAATTTGGTTCCCAAAAGGGGTTGAGCTATGATTCAAATACGATCAAGAAGCCCCCTAGTGAGCTCGGCAGTGTGCCAATCAAGAGGGTACCGACATCTATGTTCTCTTTGGTTCGAATACGACCTATGTTTGAACAGGAAGCCCCCTAATGATCATAAATTTTAACAGCTAGATTCGAATACGATCATAAGCCGGATCAAGTGGGTCAAGCTAGATTCGGATACGATCAGCCCCCAAGTGATCATTTGACATGATAATGACAATGACATATTACCTTTGATGATGAAAAAGGACAGAGGTCCTGCTTTATTACTTATCATAATATATACATCATCAATATGTACATCATGAGTGCCGGTGGCTCAAGTGTAGTAAGGCCGAAGATGAGCAATATTCCACGGCCGGCGGATCTCCTCCTCCGACTTACGCGAGTCTTTGTGCTCTCGAACATCGATAAGGTAGTATGACCCGTTGTTCAAGTTCTTGCGGACCACAAAGGGCACTTCCCAAGGTGGGGATAACTTGTGTGCATCAATTTGATCCTGGATGAGCCGGAGCACCAAATCACCTTCCTGAAAGGTTCTGGATTTAACCCAGCGGCTGTGATAGCGGAGCAGGTCTTGTTGATAAATCGCCGAGCGAGCTGCTGCCAAGTCACGCTTTTCATCTAACAGGTCAAGGGCATCCTGATGCGCTTGTTCATTGTCCGCCTCAACGTAAGCCACCACACGGGGCGAGTCATGACGGATGTCACTAGGAAGAACTGCCTTAGCTCCGTAAACCATGAAGAAAGGCGTATAACCCGTAGACCTGTTAGGAGTAGTATTGATGCTCCATATCACAGAGGGTAACTCCTCAACCCAACAACCCGGCGTCCGTTGCAAGGGGATCAAAAGCCGGGGCTTGATGCCTTTCTAGATTTCCTGATTGGCTCTCTCAGCTTGACTATTGGATTGGGGGGTGAGCCACTGATGAAACATCAAGCCGAATATGCTCACGTTGACAAAATTCCTCCATGGCACGTTGACAAAATTCCTCCATGGCGCCTTTAGACAGATTAGTACCACTAGTCGCCAACCCGTGCATTCGCACGAGCTAGTTAATTACAACTACGGTTCAACTATTTCATAACTCTTAAGAAATTTGTATATTACGAAGACAATAAATTCTTGAATCATTATTATTACACCAATTACATAAAATGAAAGAGAGCTATATAAATAATTTATTTGGTATTATCAAGTGATTTTTGCACATTTAACATTGAATGGGATGGAAAAATTTCCACAGTTGATGCCGGCATACACTTGAGAGGAACCTAAAGATCTTAATTATATACTCTATGGTAAAAAAAAACATGTAATGCTAAAACCGAACTACTCAATTATCCAGGAGAAGACTATGCAGCAACACTACACCGCAAGTGTTCCTTCGGTTTCTTCGGCCTCGATTCTACCAAAATTAGCACTCCATTGAGAGATGGTTCACTGTTAAACATAATTGAAGATTTAGGTGCACACTAAGTTATCAATTCATTATCCAATATCAAATCTTTCCAGTTATAGCTAACCAACAGTCCCACACCATTCCAATGATGCTAATCATGAAAATAAAAGAGACTTGCGGTCAATAAGGGACTACTTTGCGTTATCTACTTGCACGATATGATGGTATCTAACTGGATAGCACTTGGTAGGGAGAACAGGCCAAGCTACATAGGTAATATGATACAAAGCAGTTCAAGCTACGGTTACAAATCAAATAGCAGGAACGAAATTTGCAAACAACAAAGTACTCACCTGGTGTTAGAAATGAAAAATCAATTATCACTACTGGAAACTGGGAATTTGCCATCAGCCAGCTCTTTGCCATCTGCCAGCTGATGGCAAAGAACGTCTTTGCCATCTGCTTATAAAAAACAGATGGCAAAGAACTGACAGATGGCAAAGAGCATGGTTGCCATTAGCCAATTCTTTGCCATCTGCTAGCAGATGGCAAATAATCTTTGCCATCTGCCAGCAGATGGCAAAGAGGTTGGCAAATCCTGTGGCCGTCAAGAGTGTAACGGCGTACCAGCCCCACCTCTTTGCCATCTGCCAGCAGACGGCAAAGATTCTTTGCCATCTGCTGGCAGATGGCAAAGAGATGGGGTTATTTTTTTCCAGGTAAAAAAAACTGTGGGGTTATTTTTGTTCTCATTGGTTGAAATGTTTGTGTCATGGATTGATGACATGGCATCCATCCATCCATCCCATTTATCTAAACAAAAAAAGAGAAAGAAAGAAAAAAACCCACCCTTCGGGCAGCCCAACCACACAAACCCTATCCCATCCCACTCCACCGTCGCCGCCCCCCAGATGCAATCTCGCCGCCTGGTCCTCCGCCGTGCACCTCTTCGCCGGCGACCCGCTCGCCAAGGCCGCATCCTGTGGTGACCGTCGCAAGGATGCCGCCGCCTTCTCGCCCTCCTTCGCTGCGACGGCGCTGCTGTCATTGTCGGCGACGGGCGGGCGTCGTGCGCGTCTTCCGCGCCAACAAGCCCACCGCGGGCCCTCTCCGGACCTTCTCCGCCCACGTCGCCCAGGCCCGTGTCGTCCGCTACCCCGAGGCCGGCGGCGACAAGGTCCACCTCCTCACCGCCGGCGACAACTGCGCGTGGCCGGCACGCACAGCCGCCGGAGACGGCAGCGGCAGCGCGCCGGCCGCCGAACGCCACGCAGCCTGGGTCCTTACACGGTGACCACACGACGCACACGAGCAACGCTGCATGCCGTCGGCTGGTCCGGCACTCGGTAATCTCGCCTCCTTTCCAAATTCCAATCTTGAATGTTCGTCTCTGTGCGTCCATAGATGATAGATTAGAAAAGGCCACAATTGTGGTAGCGCCTTTGTCTTGCTTTTCCTAATTTTGTTAAACTGCAACAATCATGTATAGACTTGTTAGCGAATATAATAAATCACTATATCTTGGCGAAAGCGTGGGGCATTTTTTAGGGATATAGCTTCTAATTATGTTATATATTATTTGTCTATACAATTCTTCATGTCTCATTTATAATTTGTATTTGTCAATTACAAATACTATGGACAAGTTTCTTCTCAAAAGAAATGCACAAGCACAGCCTAGAAGACATAAATTGGGAAGAGGAGATTCAATATGATCCAACAATCGCCTCAATGATGAAAGTTTGAGTGATGATGTTATTTGTATATGTGGAGAAGGAAGAAATGAAAAGGGTCACCAATGCTCAAGTGGTTGAGTATTTCATGCTTGAAGGAATAGAAACGTACTAAAGGTAATTTTCAATTTTTAGCCATCTAAGTACTTTCATTTGGGCATTTTATTATATGTTCTGCTAGTAAGCTTAATTGTATATGTATCTTATAGGTTAAAGAACCTTGTTTCCGACGTTATATTTGGGGAATTTGGACATGCAAGACATCCTTTTCAAGTAATTGTGTCCTTTATTTTATAATTATAGTAAACAATTTGGTGGTTATATTTTGCTTTTACAGATCGCTTCTATTTTATTCAATAATGTGTGCTAGAACCTATGAAACACAACTTTATTCAATACATCCATGCTTGAAAATTGTATGCCTTGTTAAAGTGGTGCATCGGGTAACAATTGCTCCAGCTCCGCCCCTGCCAACAATAATCACATAAAGAAAGAAATTCAGCAAGTGTTTGGACATTGAGACAATAATTATAACAAGCATTTGAGCTTAAAGAAAAAAATTACAGCAAGCATTTGACATTATGAAACCCATTACAGAAAGTACTTTCACATTAAGAGAATTTCAGCAAGCCTTTGGACATTGAGATACTAATTACAGCAAGTATTTGAGCATAAGGAAAAAATTACAGCAAGCAGATTTAGGTTGTAGTACTCACATGACACTTCAACATGTGAACAAAAATAATTCAATTGCACACCATCTTACAAATATAGATATTTGTTCAGATTCTTCTAAGCAGTGCTCTAGCAGAACGGTGCTTCCCTTTCCTTACTGTTGTTGCTAAATATTTATTTTTGTGACATATGAGGACTGAATAGCATCAGGCCAAAGACCTCACCCTGGGAGTCCACTTCTTCACGGTCACGACATCTGCCTTGAAAAATTATCTGGAGGTAATTTATTTGGTTCCCTCCATTGGATGTAGATGCCCTATTTTGTGTTGTTTAGTTGTATGCAGTTCATGCAAACGTCCTGAAGCATTATTGGCATTGGATAGAGCTGAGAAATTCTATTTATGCTTACAGTTTTGTGTGCCTTTTTCTAGCAGTGAGTTCCAGAGACGAATGGGGAACTGGACTTTGAGCTGGAGCGGTCATGTGTTCTTGCACCTGGGGATTAAAAGCCAATATACAATTTGTTCATTTTCTTTTAGAGGTATGTAACATTGATTCGTACGATTAGTTGGTACTTAAGAACATGGATACCCACACTTTCCAGGATGGCTCAAGCTGTTCTGATAGTTGATATAGATTTAAATGACTAGGAGAACCTAAGTGGCTCATTCATACGCCACCATTTCCAATATATATGGGGCAGTTCTTAAACGTGCAAATGTTCAAGAAATGAGTGCTCTCATTTGTCATGCCTTGGAAGTATGGTTTGAAGTTTCCTTACTGCAAAGATTTTTCTTCAACATCTATGAGCTGGCTAGCAAAATTATTGTAACTACAAATCACATCAGATATAAGGCGACAAATAGGGCATCATCTAGGTCCATACATCTTAATATCATTTTCACTGACGGTTGCTTTGCTATCATAGTCATTGTTTATGACAGAATGTATAAACCACATGGAGCTTGTGACATCTGATGTACTACTCTTTCCCGGGACATTGACCGGCTGCCCCTGTGCTATCTGCACCAACAAAACTCACCAATGAAAACTGAATCACAATTTAAGTGGCCTAATAAGGCCAACCCAAGAAGTCAAAACTTTAGTTTGATTCCTCAAAAAGGATCAAAAATAAATAAATAGAAAATACCACCTAATCTTCTTCTAATCTGATTTCCTAGGTTGGTCATCTTGTTGAGTATATCCATTAGTATTGAGTCTTGACTCGATCCAAGTCTTTCTTGCCGCACAACACCGGTGCCATCTTGCCGCCGGTCTCGACGGCTTCCACATCCGTACATGACATATATAACTGAAATACGACTGAAAGGTCAAAGTGGAATACGATCAGGATATCCGGATATGCATTTTTTGAGTGGATTGTACATGCTAAATCAACATATCATGTGTAGATCGTGTTGTAGAGTATATATGCGTAGATTGCTTGATTGGGTAGTACCTGCTAAATCAGTATCATGAGATAAAATCATGTACGTATACATGATTGATTACTGTACTTGGAAATTGAAATTCATATGTTGAGGTTGATATACCTGATGGGTTGCTGTAGTTGAAAAAGAGATTGCATGGTTGCCGAGCGGACTCCATATGACGGAGGAAATAATCACCGCCAGCGAACATAGGTAGGAGAGCATAATTTAAGGAGGAGGTAGCGTCCATGTAGAGGACTCCATGAATATTTTAACCGGCAGAGTATTTTATTGAGATGGAGCCTTTTACGGGATTGTGGTTTTCTTTCTCCTTTTTCGTTGGAAGTTTTTTAGGTGATGACACTTTCCTTTTTCTTTCTTTTTTTGATCTGGACGCTTTACTTTTTTATTTCGAGGGAACGGCTGGAGGATTTTTTTTGTTTGTTTCACTAACGTGGGTCGTGTCAGATCGTTTTTCAATGGGACAGGATCATTTGTGTTACGCAAGTTTTCATTCTATCCTGTACATAAATTTCAAAATCCAACGGTGTAATTAATTTTGATGATGTGGATTAATTAGAGTACTTAAAAGGTGCCTCCAATTAGTAATAAGAAGATGCTGTTTTCTTTTAGGAGGAGATTTATATCAAGAAAAAAAATGAAACCTGAACTTGCTTGGTCACTTGGCAACGACCAAGCATATGCGTGTGCGTGTGTGTGTTTGTGTGTAGTCATCATCTTAAGTTTGGACAAGTGAAGTGGTAGGATCACATCTGCACGATTCATGTGTCCACTGTGATTTGCACTGTTTAACTCGCCTAAAATATTTGTTTTTTTGGTGATGGCGATCGCTTTAAATTAACCATATATCAAATGTACAACTATCAATGCATCATATAATTTTGAACTGAAGCTTCCTTGTTGTGCGTTAACAAACATGTTATATTGTTGATTTGCAAGATCATAGGCTTTCACATATCATGTTTCAACTTTGCAGGTCATAATGTTGTACCGAGGGCATAAAGTTGTATCCAGGATGGGCTTGCACCTGGTTGAGATAGTGCTGCATTTCCTTCTTCAATTGTTTGAGCCCAAGTTTTAGCATTTTCTTGAGATTCTTCAATTGTTCTTCAATTGTTTTCAGGGTCCAAGAAGTATGTTTTCTTGTATTTAGTTTTTGTTTTGACCTTGTGAAACTTGCTACCTATGGATGAAACTGTGTAATATTGATGAAACTATGTATATGTACGGATGAAACTTGCTACTATTGGTAACATGGTTGGATACATATGTGTTCATGACTATTGGTAATATGTGTTGAATATGCTATATTGGTCATATAAATATATTTGTGTTTGATTTCTGTGAAAATGAATTGATATAAGAAAAAACAAAATTAAATGGGCAATATAGTCACTTTGCCATCAGCTGGCAGATGGCAAAGAGCTTTGCCATCAGCTGGCAGATGGCAAAGAGGCCACGTGTCATGTTTGGGCTGGCCTATTTGGGCTCTTTGCCATCAGCTGGCAGACGGCAAACAGCCTGCAGCCTTTGCCATCTGCTGGCAGATGGCAAAGTATGCTGTTAGCCTTCTAACGGGGCTAACCCCGTTAAGAGGCTTTGCCATCTGCCAGCAGATGGCAAAGCCACAGGCTCTTTGCCATCAGCCAGCAGATGGCAAAGCCACAGGCTCTTTGCCATCAGCCAGCAGATGGCAAAGAAGCCTTTACCGGCAGGGTTTCGGACGACTGGTTTGCCATCTGCTGGCAGATGGCAAAGCCTTTGCCATCCGCCGACCATGCCTTTGCCATCTGCCATGGCAGATGGCAAACTGCCAGATTCCAGTAGTGTCATTGTTTACCAAATATCGCATGCACAAAAAAAATTAGAAGTAGTTTTAATATTGCTAATATTATCCGTTTGATAATTTATCAGCCAGCAAATGTCATATTGATAATTTTTTAAGAAACTTACTAATACGCTAGCACGGACATACTCTTGTCGTCGTGATGATTATCGATTTTCCATTTAAGAAATGCAGTACATATGGTGGTGGGCATTATTTATTCAGCCTACTATAGTGTGCGGCAGACATGTCTATTTAGAAGCCAGAATCTATAGACCAATTTAGCAAACCATCCAGGTGAATTGTATTTTTTGGGGAATATACTATCATGAAACCATGACATCATATACTGATATTCAATTTTTTTGATCTGTTGCCTTTAGTACCAGTAGCAAAGAAATATCAATACAATGTTGGCATTCTTTCTCAAGTGTATAAATAGAGAATATCAAGCCAATGTTGTAAAAAAAGGCTATTGTGCAACTGAGAGAAACCATTTGTACATTAGTTTCAGTTAACTCTTGAAGTGTCTCAGAGTCTATCATATGCATCCCCCAATAAAAGAATATCATTTCTACTAACAAATAAAGATTCTAGCCACGGCATGTATATAGATAAATGTTCTAGTTGTTATTCTATTAATTAGTTGACCTCACATGAAATAAAAAGGAATAAGAGCTGCCATTTGACTGAATTGTTGCACCAAATATAGCATAATGTCATGAAAACATATGCACCACAAAAATCCAGTCCATTAATTATATTGTAATGAGATAAAATTGCATAAACGTCACTGGAGATTCCCCAAATGTTGTGTGAGAGCAGAAGAAAAACCATGCATTAAAAGCTCAGGACACTTGCATCTTGACACACTAGGAATGCATGGGACATGGGAAAAGCGAGCACAAACCAACAGAAAAGAAGCAGGCACTGGTTATCCGGCAGTATGATTGACGGATGAGTGGAAACGACTCGGCCGTCAGGTGCCATAATGTAGGCAATGGTGAATAATTATAGAGTGCAACTATAAAGTATGAAGCCAGCAGGGTTCAGAGGTAGATGTGGGTGAAGATTTCGATTGCACGATGTGAAGGCGGCAGACTAAGGCAAATGCAAGCCTTCATGTGAGACGGATACGAAAATTGGGTTCGCCCACAACATCACGGGCATGGGATGCAACTGAAATTGTAGCTCCAGATAGATCATCGGTCGGCGCACACCCCTGCGCAAACCACAAATAAATCATCAAAAAACAGAATAAAAATTTCAAGATCCAATCCAACCATCAGGACAACGACATGTCAAAAGAAAAGGACTGCGAGGACAGTAGTTCGTATGCAATACAATATATTATAGATTGGCACAGAAGTTGATCAATGTATCCGGTTGAACTAAATTTACGAACAAATAGATGGTCCAGAATTTAACTTGGCAGCTCGAGGATTGCATGTCTGTAATTAGAGTAGAACTTTAGATATATAGATAAATCCCCCGAAAAATACATAGATAGATAGATAGATAGACATATCGTTAACTTATTGTCTCGAGCTAATCAATCACCGTTCAGTATAAGTTCTGTTACCAGTTGTTCGAGGCTTTCAAGATACAGTCTTTGATTATATGATCAAGAGGTCTTAGTGTTGGGCAGAATTATTGCATACATATCAACAATTCTTGTGACTGATTCTACTCTTGAGCATATTAAATATGAGGAAAAATGCGTATTTCTTGCAGCATGTAGTGCATATATAATCTGTGTGAGAGGAGCAATCCGAACATTGGTTAGTGTCACCCCTCCCACTTCCTCATGAGATCGTGGTCCAAACTCAAATATATAGTACTAATATACTTTCTGCATATATAAGCTGTGTAAGAAGAGCAATCAGAACTTTGGCTAGTGTCGCCTCTCCCACTTCCTCAAGAGATCCTGGTCCAAACTAAAATACAGGGTACTAATATACTTTCTGCTCCTAAGCATAATTTAACACACGTATTCAGTGAAGGAGGTAAGTTATTTAGCACAGCATGATAATTAATGTGGGAATTTGTGGTTGTTGGGTAAAGGAAGTTAGCCATGAATTCACTTGCTATACAGCATATATAGACAGCTAGCTAGCAGGAGCACTAAAGTGAAAATTCAAAGAAAGGTGAACATACGTGCTAACGGTTTCTCTGAACTCCAGAAATTTTACGCACCATGTGGTATGCATTGTCCAAGATTAATCACAACAAATTCTTTAACTCAAGTGAAGAATTTGCATACGACTGACATCAGTCAAAGACTTAATCATGATATAGCAAGAAACGGAGTATAACTTATGTAAACTAAAGCCTTGAGCCTTTGTTTGAAAAATCAACTAATTAACTACTTTGGCAAACGTAGAACAACATGGATAATCAAATGTACACTGAGCAATTAATACGGTAGTGAACTGGCTGGCTGGAGTTTCAATATTGTTGATGTACAACAGGTAATCTGTTTAACTGTCGTAGGTGATTCAGAAAACCTCACCTGGTTCTTCTTTGCTCCCTATATGGTATAACGGAATCAGCAGCAGTTCTCAATGCTCATAGATACAAAACTGATTTATTTGAGCCAAGAATTAGTATTGGTATAGATAGCAGATGATCCAGTTCAAGACAATTTAGTGCTATACTAGTCGTCAACCCGTGCAATTGCATGGGCTAGTCTACCGAATGTTTATGAACAGTTGCTACGATTTTGAGTTCATCATTGTTATTTGGCTCTTGTTTCACAATTGTTAGTCTTGGCTTCCATTATGAATTTGCTATAACACTTTTTTTCCCTGTTTAGAATTTGTAGTTTTAACTATGTATAAGGAAGTATATATGTGTTCTTAATAGATTTGAAGCATTAAATTCAGACTTTTCTATTTTTTCTCATTTTTTTTATTGTATTTATGTTTCTAGTGCATCATTCACCATGCTTCCATTTTGCACTCACTATTTTTTGCTAATAATCCCTGCCATTATTGGACTCTGTATGTATCCTTCCCATCTGACTACAAAGGTTAACATGCAGCTTGATGGACTGTGTGAAAACTTATGTGAAAAGGATACCTTCTGATTGACAACTGGTCTACCAACTCTTTATTCTCGCAAGTTTGAGCCAAGAACACATGCTCGTTCCAGAAACTACCCAATACAGATGTAGTAATGGGCCATCGTACCTCAAAAACGAAGTTGGGATTGTTTAACCCGTGAGAAGACAACAATTGATATATTGGGAACTGTTATGCCTTCTCTTTTCTAGCTGGATCAACAAATTCATGTTGATTCATACTCAGAATGGCCATAGAGAAATTATTGTTTATACCGGTGAATGTACTGCTCCCAAAGCGAGATGCGGCGAAGGAGCCCACCATGTTGACAAACCTTCATGCACATGTATCAACGCATATAAAGGTGGGTTTAAATACGGAGGTACCAATTTGTAGTGGCATTTGAATCAAACCCAAACAGGGGATTCCATGTCAGTGCACTAAAACAATCATAAGATCGATGGACCCATCTGTAAACATAGTAAAGTTGGGACTATTGCGACCGCTTTATTTTGCATCATTGCACTCAATACTTTTACCATATGGCAGATAATGTTCAATCTTGGACAAAAAAAACCCTATAAAAGCACATGCAAGATTATGGATGGCTATATGATAGGTCTAATTCCTTAGGCGTCAATATAGTCAAAGTTCAGACCTTTGCATCTATTCAATACTAAAGGTATATATCAAATTTGGACTGATGTCGATTAAAGTTGTTTGTTTCACTGGCAACAAACTGGTCATCTTTGTTACAGTCCAGTAGTAGCTTAAACAATGGAACCATATGTGAAGAGTGCCCAAGCATAGAAGTACTAAAGGAACGACATAAGAATTAGAAGAGACAGGGAGAAGGAGAATGATCCGCTATTGGCCATTCATGTATTAACGTAAATGAAAGTTGGTTCATATACAGATGTACCATATGTAGAGGCCAATGACACTCTCAAATATAAACGTTGAATAATAATGTCAATCCACTAAAACAATTATAACATGGAACCATTCATGTAAAGAAAACAAAGTTGGGAATACTAACTACTACTTTATTTTGCTGTGTAGCATACAATTCTTTGCATCCTCTCATACCAAAAAAAATGTGTGGAAACCACATGGGGAGGGGGGGGCTTAAGGATGGCTATATGGGAGGTCTAAAATAGTACAATATTCATTGACCAATTGCAGGGACTTGGTACCTTCAACAGATATGGTTTAAAGAAGAGTTCATCTTTATGGTACTACATGTTTGTTGGCAAAACATACTATCAGTCTGTTTGTAACTGCAGAGTTGTTCACGCTTGTTTTCTTCATCTTCACACCTACACATATAGAAATTAGCTCAACCGGCATCTTCTTTTGTGAAACAGAAAGAACCATAATAAATGAGATGTTCCATATATGTTATATATAATAGCTGTGTAAATACATGCTATTTTTGCATATTAACCCGGGCGTCCAAGATTTACCAACTGCCTTTTGTTAAACATAAAGAGCTTAATTTATTGTACCTTCTTTAGTTCACACGCATCACCTTAGATCTTAGAGGTCACCTGATAAAAGGACTCCAATGCATGATCTCCTGTGCATAGCAAAGTGGTTTCCTCAAATCCAATCTCAACACCTATGAATCAATCTACGATGCTTACTTGCTTAGGCTATGGTACACATCCAGAAGAACTTACCATATGCGCCCTGGCCAGATAGATTAAATAATATATGTGTGATACACTGTACGAAGAGGCTGGGAAGGGTGAGGGGTACTGATTATTCATTGCATAACCGAGGTCCTGCATTCAATTCGTCCTCCAATTTATAGAATTGTGTGGAGGTAGCCGATTACATAATGAATCGATATTCATCATCGTCTTTTCAATATGGCTTCTTCCTCAGAAAAAGCAACGTGGAAAGACAAAGCTTGATTGCACCGGGAGGCTAAGGCCAAGGCCAATCCCAATAGCCTTGGTACAATAAGAATCAGTCAGGAGACATGATTTGTCACTTTATCTAACTTTCTGTCATCATAGGGATGGAAGAGAACTATTGAAGTTTTTTTAGTAGAGAAGAGAGGAGGGAGGCAATAAAGACTGTGGTCCGCCTTTTCCCCTAGGGTTTCCCTAGGGTCCAACTTTTCCTCCGGCGGCGGCGTCGGAGTCCACCAGAAATCTACGTCCGATACTTCGATCGAGAGCTTGTGATCGTGCGGAGACCGTCGTGGGGGAGCTAGCGGGGTTCTCCGTCGACTGCATGGAGGATACGAACGCGATGGAGGCCCGCGGAGGGGCAGAGAGACAAGAAGTAGAGGAGGCTAGGGTTGAAGATCCGGTAGCGGGAGTCGGGTCTGGCCCGGCGAGCACGAAGGCGGTGCATGGAGGGAGGAGAGAAGGTTGCGGGAGAGGAGGAGGATGAACAGAAGGAAGAGGAAGGTGCGGACTGGGATCACTACGCCCATCGCATAACCTTGAGGACGAGTTTGGGAATCTCAATCTGCATGGTGAGGAGGAGGAAGACCTGGATTTGTCAGGAGAGGTGGAAGATTTGATCAAGGATGTCAGGTGGCTGGCGCTGTTTAGGGTTCACACCCTGCGGCCGTTTAGCCATGCGTCAGTGTTGAACTCGATGAGGAACGCTTGGGCATGTGTACAGGGGGTGACTTTCAACATCAAAGGACCCAATCTATTTCTGGCCCAATGTCATTGTCTAGGGGATTGGAAGCGCGTGATGGAAGGGGGGCCATGGCAGTTTCGTAGGGATCCGGTGGTACTGGTAGAGTATGATGGCTTCTCGAACGTGGAAGAGTATGCTTTGAACATGTACCCACTATGGGCTAGGATTAAGGGTCTGCCAGACGGCTTGACAAGGAAGAAGGAATTGGCAGAGAAGGTGGCAAAGAAGGTAGGAGAACCTCCGTTTACGGTGACTGTGAATGAGGGGAAGATCAATCCATCCAACTATCTTCGGGTTCGGGTGTTTGTTAATGTCACAGTGCCACTAGTACGGTTTGTCCATATAACTTTCAAGGAAAGAAAGAGGTATTCAGTGTTCTATGAAAAGCTCCCGGATTTTTGCTTCTTTTGCGGTCGCATGGGTCATGTTGTGGAAGAATGTGGTTATGGTGTCCATGATAGTTCAGTATGTGAATGGGGTGACTGGTTGCATTGGATCAGCGAGCCGGTGGGCTCGGGCATGAGAGGAGGTAGAGGAGGCGGGTCTGATGGAGGAAGGGAAGGAGCTGGTTTCAACAGGGGTGGGGGGCGTGGAGGAAGAAGTGGGGGGAGAGGTAGAGCTGGAGGAGAGAGAGGTTGTCGTTCGTTTGTTTCGGCTGAGCGGGGAGGTGATGATACTCGCAGAGAAGAAGGTGTGGAGCTGTCGGTATGTATGGATATCATGCAGTATAAGATGGCAAGGGCAGATGAGGCAAGAACTGCAAGGAAGAGACTTGTTAGTGAAGATGGCTCGGTCAACGTTGGTGGCTAACCCATGCCATGCTTGGCGGGCAAGGTGGCTGATGCAGTCCTTCGTTTGGAGAACGGGGAGGATGTAGGTGCAGGGATTTTGACAGAGTCAAACACGACGCCAGGCAAGAAACCCATTGTGAAGAGGAGGAAGCAGGGTGAAGGAGTGTTGGATGACAACGTTGGGGTTGATATGGACACATCTACGCAGGCAGCCTCCGAGGAGGGGGACCGCCGAGCCCAATGAATTGCATCAGTTGGAACTGCCGGGGGGGGGAACACCCGGACAGTTCGCGAGTTAGCGACGATTTGTAAGTCGCGTTCCCCCATGCTTGTTTTTCTGTGTGAAACTAGACAGAAGGAGGAGAAGATGAAGAAGATCCGAGCCAAATTGGGTCTTAAGGGCTTTTGTGGTGTGGACAGTAATGGCATGAGTGGAGGGTTGGCGTTATACTGGAGGGAAGACTGTGTGGTTGATATTTTGGACAAAGAAGAAAGGTTTATTGATGCAGTCATTAGAGTTCGAGAAGGAGAGGCTCAATGGAGGGCAACTTTTGTGTACGGAGAGCCGAGGGTGGAGAACAGGCACCTTATGTGGACCAAGATCCAGAACCTGAAATCTGTCAATAATTTGCCATGGATGGTGATAGGTGATTTTAACGAGGCTATGTGGGACTTTGAGCACCTCTCGTTAACGCCGCGGGCAGAGCAACAGATGTTAGCTTTTCGGGATACCTTGGAGGTGTGTGAGTTAGTCGATCTTGGGTTCACTGGCCTTCCTTTCACTTATGATAATAGACGCAGTAGGTCGGATAATGTTAAAGTACGACTAGACAGGGCAGTGGCTACGAATGAATGGCGCAACTTGTTTGCTTTTGCTGTAGTGGAACATATACCCTCTCCATGCTCTGATCATGTTGTAGTTTTCCTTAAGGGAGAGCCGGACTCGGGCCCTGTGGGGGGAAGGAGCAGGAGGTACGAGGTTTTCTGGGAGAGGGATACTACTTTGCCTAAGGTGGTGGAAGAAGCTTGGGCTGCAGTTGGCAAGATTCAAAATTTGGCTCAGCTAAGAGACGCCTTGTCTAAAACCATGACTGCCCTGGGGTCGTGGAGTAAAAAGTTTGGGAATGTGACAAGGGAACTGGCAAGATCACGCTCCCAACTGGAGCAACTCATGCATATGAATGCTGACAGGGAAGAAATCAGGAAAGTAATGGATAAAATGAACGAACTTTTATATCAAGAGGAGATGTTGTGGATGCAGAGGTCGAGGATCTCTTGGCTGAAGGAAGGAGATCGAAATACAAAAAATTTCCACAGCAAGGCTGTCTGGAGGGCGAGGAAGAATAAGATACGGAAACTGACGGACAGTATTGGGACTGTCCATACAGATTTTGTAGCTATGAGCAGGATTGCAAATGAGTATTTTCATAATATTTTTGAAGCCGACACTTCCCTGGACACGTCCACCATGGCTGGACTGTTTGAACAGGTGGTGTCTCCGGCTGATAATACAAGGCTTTGTGCGCCCTTCACTGATGAGGAGATATCGAACGCACTGTTTCAGATCGGGCCCTTGAAGGCTCCAGGCCCGGATGGATTTCCCGCGCGCTTTTTTTAGCGTAACTGGAGCGTGGTGAAGGAGAGTGTGATTGCTGCGGTCAGGGATTTTTTTAGCACAGGTAGCATGCCGGAAGGAGTGAATGCAACGTCAATTGTGCTTATTCCAAAGACATCTAGCCCAACAAAGATGTCGGACTATAGACCTATCAGTCTCTGCAATGTGACTTACAAGGTAATTTCCAAATGCTTAGTAAATCGGTTACATCCATTATTGGATGACATAATCTCTGTGGAGCAGAGTGCCTTTATTCCGGGAAGGATGATTACAGATAATGATTTGGTTGCGTTCGAATGTCTACACTATATTAAGCAAGAGAAAGACCCTACTAAGAGTTTTTGTGCTTATAAGTTGGATTTATCAAAGGCATATGATAGAGTGGATTGGGGTTTCTTGAAGCAAGTGATGCAAAGGTTAGGGTTCTCTCAGCGATGGATTGACTGGATAATGGCGTGTGTCACATCGGTGAGATACTCAGTTAAATTAAATGGAACTCTCCTGGATTCATTTGCACCGTCCCGAGGGCTGCGGCAAGGAGACCCACTCTCTCCGTTCTTGTTTCTGTTTGTGGCAGATGGACTCTCGGCTATTTTGAAATATAGGGTGCAGGATGGAGAAATTGTACCAGTCAAAATCTGTAGGAGAGCACCGGGTATATCACATTTGTTGTTTGCAGATGACACGCTGTTGTTTTTCAAGGCGTCGAGGGATCAAGCTGAGCAGGTTAAGGCTTCTCTGGATTTATACAGCTCGGCTACGGGCCAAAGTCTGAATTATGACAAGTGTTCTATGTTTTTCGGTGATTCTTGCCCGACCCTGATTCAGGAGCAAGTTAGGGACGCTTTACATGTTACAAAAACTTGGTCTTTGAAGAGAAGTACTTGGGCTTACCGACACCTGAAGGCCGCATGTCGAAAGGGAAGTTTCAAAACCTCCAAACAAGCCTCACCAAAAGGCTAGTTCAATGGGGAGACGGCTATCTAGCTCAGCCGGGGAGGGATGTGCTCATTAAATCAGTCACCCAAGCTTTTCCCACATACATAATGGGAGTGTTTAAACTGCCTTTTTCAGTTTGTGATGATCTCACTAGGATGGTGAGGTTCATTGGAAAAGCTGGGATCATCTTTTGGAACCAAAAAATAAGGGAGGTTTTGGCTTTCGGGATTTTCGTATGTTTAACCAAGCTCTCCTAGCTCGTCAGGCATGGAGGCTTATTACAAGACCTGATAGCCTTTGTGCTCGTTTGCTTAAATCTAAATATTATCCGGATGGTAAGATCGAAGATACAGTGTTTACAGGGAATGCTTCTTCCTCGTGGCAGGCTATTAGCCATGGTTTGGATCTGTTGAAGAAAGGACTAATTTGGAGAGTGGGCAACGGTAGAAGCATCAGGGTGTGGAGAGACAATTGGATTCCACGACCGTTTTCTTATAAACCCATCTCTAGACAGGGAGTATGCCGCATTCGGTTTGTTTCGGACCTTCTGAATGAAAATGGGTCTTGGAAGATGCAGTCACTTAATTAGTATTTCGTCCAAGCAGACGTGGTGGAGATTCTAAAGATCAGCGCCTCTCCGAGGCTTGGAGAGGATGTAATTGCTTGGGGTCCGGACAAGGCCGGGGTGTTCTCTGTGAAGAGCGCCTACCACTTGGCATTTGAGGAAGCACACAGAGCAACTGCTTCAGCCTCTAGTTCGTCGCCGATGGGAGAGAGAAGGTGCTGGAAGTTTATTTGGAACTGTGGAGCTCCGCCGACCGTTTCAAACTTTGCTTGGAGGGTTGCAACGGATGGTTTGCCAACATGGAAGAATAAGCACAAGATAGGGCTGGAAACCACCAGTATTTGCCCAGTGTGCGGCCTTGAGACCGAGGATAATTTTCATCCGTTTTTAAGATGCCAATTCGGTCGGGATTTATATCTGGAAATGGCAAAAGTTTGGAGACTCCCTAGTTTACAATCGTTTACCAACTGTGGGAAGGAGTGGTTATTGCAAGTTTTAGCTCCAAGGAGTGAGCTGGAAAGGTGCATGCTGCTTATGATCTTCTGGAGAAGCTGGTTCGTTCGTAATGAAGTGGTCCATCACAAGCCGCCGCCGCCGATGGATGTCTCTGTCAGATTCTTGCAGAGCTACATGGAGTCCCTTTTGGCGATCAAACATGATAGTGGAGCTGATCCTGCTAAAGGTAAATCATACATCAACATGGACGTTGGGGTGCAGCCGGGTAGACAGGTGCCACGGCAGCTTGGTTGGATCAAACCAAGCCATGGCTGGACTAAACTTAACACCGATGGTGCTTTTGGCTCGATGGAAGACGCAGGAGCGGGGATGATATTGAGGGATGACACAGGGAAAATTATCTTCTCAGCCTGCAGAGCTTTGTATTCATGCAGGGATGCGCTGGAGGCGGAGCTTTGTGCGTGTATGGAGGGGTTATCTTCCTCAATTCAACGTACAACACGACCGATCCATATTGAGATGGATTCTTCGGTTGCAGTTTCTATGATCACATGTGGGAGCACGGATCGATCATTATATTCTTCCCTAGTGAATGAAATTAGATTTCTTTTGAGTCTTCATCAAACTTGTATTACTCAGGTCACTCGGTCGCAAAATAAAGCGAGTGACAGATTAGCTGCTTTTGGTAGGATTAATAATAAGACCATGACTTGGTTAGGGTCGGGTCCTCCAGATGTGTTGGAGATAGTTGCTGAAGACTGTAACGATACTTTGATTGAGTAATACAAGTGTTGATTCCGCAAAAAAAAAAAGAGAGGAGGGAGGCAATGGATGCGCGAGGGAGAGAGAGGCCTGCGGGGAAGAGGAGATTATGCCCAATGGAGGTGCAATCATTTACCCGTGCGATCAGATTGTTTTTTTAAACTCGATTGCTCTTTTAGATTGGTTGGGATCGGATCGCTGCTGTACTTTTTTTTTCAGAGGTTACATCTGGCCAGTTATACCACACACCAAATATATGGTTCATAGTATTTCTTTTGTCCTGGACTCTACACGCGTATGCTATCTTTGGTATTTCTTTTGTCCTGGACTCTACTCACGGATGCTATCTTTGATTGTAATTTGGTCCCACAAAATAGATGGTTCTCAATTCTCAATTTTGTTTTCTGGAGTTGATTTTTTTGCCAAGGATTATATGAGTCGATCACCACCGTAATAATTCGGTCCCACGAGATTAACGGCTCCTAATTACTGATTAACGTGGGAATTTGTAGGAAGTGCCTAATTAGTATAGGTATAGATAGATAGATAGATAGATAGATAGATAGATAGATATAGAGTTACCTACCAGATTCTGCCGTAGTAATGGTTGACCCAATGATTTCATACAGCCGTGTAATGGATGGATTTCCTACTCGTCTTCTCCCATGTGCTTCAAACTGTTGCGGACTGATTTCCTACTCTGCGGCAACACCCATACTGAGATTTTTTTTTATTAAGCAGGGCTACAGAAAAATGATGGATTGGATCATGGAAACTGAAGATTCCTAGATTGGATTCTTGAAGGTAGTCGGGGAGATACTAGACTGAACCTTGCCCTGCCTTTTGTTATTAATGGAGAATTAGGTTGAGCACAACAGTACGCATGGCATGCAGAGACTGATGCAGATGGCCGGCGCTAGGATCGTTCGATGATGCGCATCGCTAGTGGTTTCATATGAACGATCGAAGGGAAGAAGAGAGGTAAGGGAGAGACGTGTGAATAGGAGATCGAGGGAGGAATTTTTTGGCATCTATATATCCCAGAAGTTTTTTTCCTCAAATAGGAGAATTAACTAACGTGTAGTTTTTTTTAGTGGAAACTAACGGGTAGAGGGATAAACGATCCTTTTTGGCATCTATATAGAGTTTCACCGTGAAAGGTGTGTTTTCCCTAGATTGAATCGTGAAAGGTGTGTTTTCCCTAGATTGAATCGTGGAGACCATATAGAGTCCAACCGTGGGAAAATTATGTGAGTTCTTTGGAAAAAAAATTGTGTAGGGAAAAAAGATTGCCTTGGTAAATCTACACCGTAATAATTCGGTCCCACCAGATAAACGGCCCCTATTTTATAATTAATATAGGAATTTCTAGGAAGTCAAGAATTCGTATAGGTATAGATAGATAGATAGATAGATTGTCAGTTATAATGCTATGTGGAAAGCCAAAGCGAAATATCACCTTCTTCATGAACTGAACCGCCGTGGCTGCATCACACTTACTAACTGGCTCTGCCTCAACCCACTTTGTAAATTTGTCAACCGCCACCTAGAGGTGGGTCTTTTTATCTTTGGACCTTTTGAAAGGCCCAACCATGTCGAGCCCTCAGATTGCAAACGGCCAAGTAATTGGAATCAACCTCAACTCTTGAGTCGGTACGTGAGCACGTCTCGAGAACTTCTGACAACCGTCACATTTACTGACTAGGTCCTCTGCATCAGCATGAGCCGCGAGCCAATAAAATCCATGACGGAAAGCATTGGCCACAAGGGATTTTGACCCGGCATGATGGACACAATCCCCTTCATGAATCTCACGTAGAATTTCTTGGCCTTCTTGAGGAGAGACACAACGCTGAAAAGCCCCAATGACACAGCGATGATGCAACTCACCATTGGCAATTGTAATTGACTTAAACCGCCGGGTTATCTGTCTGGCCAAGGTTTCATCCTCAGGAAACTCACCCCGGGTCATGTAAGACAAGTATGGCACTGTCCAATCTGGGATGACGTGAAGAGCCGCCACCAATTGTGCTTCTGGGTCAGGAACAACCAAGTCTTCCTCTGTAGGTAACTTGACAGAAGGGTTATGCAGAATATCCAAGAAAGTATTAGGCGGCACCGGCTTACGCTGAGAGCCCAGCCGGCTTAAGGCATCAGCTGCTACGGTCAATGTGCTCCATTTGGTAACCCTTGAAATGTCCAGCAATGCCATCGACTTCACGGCAATAAGCCGCCATGAGAGGATCCTTGGAATCCCACTTGCCTAATAATTGTTTAGCCACCAAATCTGAGTCGCCAAAGCACCTTACCAGGCTTAAGCTCATCTCCTTAACCATCCAAAGACCATGGAGCAAGGCCTCATACTCAGCTGCATTGTTAGTACAGGGAAACATCAACCGTAGCACATAACAAAATTTGTCACCTCGAGGGGAAGCTAAAACAACTCCAGCCCTCGAGCCCTCCAATTGCCTGGATCCATCAAAGTGAATAGTCCAATACGTGTTGTCTGGCTTCTCTTCAGGCATCTGGAGTTCTGTCCAATCATTGATGAAGTCCACCAGTGCTTGAGATTTGACAGCAGTGCGTGGTACATACTTTAAACCATGAGGCCCAAGTTCAATGGCCCACTTGGCGACTCGCCCTGTGGCTTCTCTGTTTTGAATGATATCTCCTAAAGGAGCAGAACTGACCACAGTGATGGGATGACCCTGGAAATACAGCTTAAGCTTCCGGCTTGCCATGAATACCCCATAAACGAGTTTCTGCCAATGTGGATACCTTTGCTTAGACTCAATAACCACCTCACTGATGTAATAAACCGGTCGTTGAACCGGATGCTCCTTGCCAACCTCCTTGCGCTCCACCATGATGGCCACACTGACAGCCCGTGTGTTAGCAGCCACATATAATAATAATGGCTCCTTATCAATGGGAGCAGCAAGGACCGGCGGCTCAGCTAGCTATCTCTTCAAATCTTCAAAGGCAGTGTTAGCAGTGTTACTCCAGACAAAGTCATTTGTCTTCTTCATCATTTGATACAGTGGTATGGCCTTCTCACCTAACCGGCTTATGAACCGGCTTAAAGCAGCAATACGACCCGCCAAACGCTGAACATCATTGATGCATGCCGGCTTAGCCAGAGAGGTGAACGCCTTGATCTTCTCCGGGTTAGCCTCAATGGCTCTATTGGAAACCAGAAAACCCAAAAGCTTGCCTGCAGGCACACCAAAAACACACTTGGCCGGGTTAAGCATCATCTTGTAGACCCGGAGATTATCAAAGGTCTCCTTCAGATCATCTATCAAGGTCTCCTTATCTCTGGAATTCACCACAATGTCGTCCACATAAGCATGAACATTGCGCCAATATGATTGTGAAGACAATTCTATACACACCGCTGATAAGTCACCTGGGCACTCTTAAGCCCAAAAGGCATAGACACATAGCGGAAGGCTCCAAACGGAGTAATGAAAGTCGTTTTCTCCTAGTCCTTAATTGCCATCTTGATCTGATGATAACCAGAATAAGCATCCAAAAAACTCAAACGCTCACAACCCGCCGTAGCATCAATGGTTTGATCAATACGAGGGAGGGCGAAGGGATCAGCCGGACAAGCTTTGTTTAAATCTGTGTAATCCACACGCATACGCCAATTGTCGTTCTTCTTAAGCACCAGCACCGGGTTAGCCAACCACTCCGGATGAAAAACTTCAACAATGAACCCGGCCGCCAAGAGCCGGCCACTTCCTCGCCAATGGCTTTAAGCCTCTCTTCATTGAATCACCGAAGAAACTGCTTGACCGGCTTAAATATTTGATCAATATTAAGAGTGTGCTCAGCGAGTTCTCTCGGTACACCTGGCATATCAAAAGGTTTCCATGTAAAGATGTCCCGGTTCTCACGGATGAGCTCGATGAGCGTGCTTTCGTATTTGGCATCCAGATTGGCACTGATACTGAACTGCTTAGATGAGTCGCCTGGAACAAAATCAACAAGCTTAGTATCATCGTCCGACTTAAACTTCATTACCGGCTCATGCTCTGTGGTTGGTTTTTTCAAAGACGTCATGTCCGCCGGGTCAACATTGTCCTTGTAGAACTTCAACTACTCTGTTGCACAAACAGATTCAGCGTAAGCAGCATCGGCTTCCTCGCATCCCAAGGATATCTTCCGGCTCCAAGGCACTGTGATGAAGCCCTTATGACCCGGCATCTTGAGTTGCAAATAAACATAACACGTCATCGCCACGAACTTAGCATAAGACGGCCGCCCAAAGAGGGCGTGATACGGGCTCTTGATTTTAACCACCTCAAAGGTTAACTTCTCGGCCCTGGAATCATGTTCATTTACAAAGGCCACTACCAGCTCAATCTTACCCACTGGATATGCTGTCTTATCAGGAACCACTCCATGAAAAACAGTGTTGGAAGTCTTGAGATTTTTGTCAGTCAAACCCATGCGGCGAAAGGTCTCATAATAGAGGATATTAATGATGCTGCCTCTATCCATGATCACCTTAGTGAACTTGTAGCCACCAACCTGAGGTGCTACCACCAAGGCCAAGTGACCCGGATTGTCAACCCCGGGAGGGTGATCTTCCCTACTCCACAAAATAGGCTGCTCAGACCATCTTAAATAACGAGGAACTGTCGGCTCAACAGCGTTCACAACCCTCTTATGAAGTTTCTGGTCCCGCTTGCACAAACTGGTGGTAAACACATGATATTGTCCACTATTCAGCTGCTTTGGATGGCTCTGATATCCACCCTGCTGCTGTGCTGACCTCCTTGGCTAGATTGCTGATTATAACCACCTTGGTTACCCTGAGAGTTCTGAAAACCGGAATTTGAACCGCCGAACGGGCCAAGAAAGCCGCCGCCACCTGAGCCGCCGCCCTGCCCATGACTATCGTCGAACATGTTCGAATTCTTGAAAGCCTTCATGGTTGTACAGTCCTTCCATAGGTGAGTGGCTGGTTTTTGCTGAGTGTCATGCCTTGGACAGGGCTCATTAAGTAATTGCTCAAGCGTGCGACTTGACCCGCCGGACCGAGGGGGTGGCCTTCCCTTACATCGTTGATTGTTGCCCTGCGCATTGGTGTTAGCCACAAAATCCGAGCTACCATCAGCCTTACATTTATTATTACCTCCTTGATTTGCCGGGTTATGCTGAGTGCCCTTGCCGTTGCCATTCTTTTTTTCCTTCCCCGTCTTTTCATCATCAGACTCAGGATACTTGGTACTACCAGAGTCGGCATACTTGACCAGAGCCACCATCAGCTGACCCATGTCATTACAATCGCGCTTGAGCCGCCCTAGCTTCATCTTCAAAGGCTGAAAATGGCAATTTTTCTCCAACATTAAGACTGTAGAGCCAGCATCCATCTTATCAGACGAATGTATTATGGCCTTAACCCAGCGCACCCAATGGGCCGTGGACTCACCCTCCTCCCGCTTGCAATTAGTCAAATCCACAATTAACATGGGCTGCTTGCATGTATCTTTGAAGTTTTGAATGAATAGGGCTTTTAACTCATCCCATGAACTGATGGAATTAGGCGGCAGCCCCTTCAAGCAAGTACGGGCAGTCCCATCCAACATCATGGTGAAGTACTTGGCCATCGCAGCGTCACTGACCTCCAGTAACTCCATAACAATCTCGTAGCTTTCAATCCATGCCCCAGGCTATAAGTCGGCCGTATAATTTGGCACCTTCCGAGGCCCCTTAAAATCCTTGGGCAAACGCTCGTTACGTAGAGCCGGCACCAGACAAGGGACACCTACGGTCCTGGTGGTCGTGCCTTCCTCAATAGAAGTCGTTGGATAAACTGGAAAAGGCTGGTAAGCCGCCAGCTGAGCCGCCCGCTCAGCCTCTTGACGTATTCTGTCCTGAGCAACCAAGTTAAGGGCTCCATCGCGTGCCGGGTCATGCCCGCCTGGCTGGTTACGACGCTGGGAGTTGCTCGAAACGGCCGCTGAGTCCATGTGCCTGCTATAACTCGGGCTCCGGCTTGGACGAGGGGTCGAATGAATCCTGTCTCGACTATACGAGTACGCCTCCTATTGTGCCAAAGCCGTCTGAAGAAGCTCTCTGATCCTTCGAGTTTCCACCGCCGTCAGAGAGTCGCCCTCCACCGGGCGAGTCGCCAATCGTTCCGCCGCAGGGATCATGTTCTCCAACAGGTTAGAGTAATGACCCGGTAGTGTTGGTACATAGTGAGGTGGCGCAATATTCATCTGGGGAGGCTCCATCGTACGCGGCTGAACTAGCATCCCAGCCCCGGGTGTCGCAGCCCGGTCTATCTCCGGTGGGTTACTCGGCCCTGCACTGGGTGTATGGAAGAGGTTTCGAGGATCGTAAACCGGAGGCAGACGAGATTGAGTCTTCTAGTACCTCCTCCTCATGACCTCATTGGATGCATTCTGATCCATCATGAGCTGGAAAGTCTGAGCCTGAATCCGCTGAGCCTGAGCATCGAGAGCCGCCCACTCTGCGGTCATCCTGACGTCTTCCGCTGCCAGGTCTTCCTTAGCATGCACAATATCTTGTTTTAATTGTGCTACTTCCGCATCATGTTGACCGTGGCGGCTAATAGAGCAGTCATCTTATCCATGAGATCCATCAGCACCTGAGCCGGCGGGCGCACAGGGCCTCCTGCCCCGGCTGCCGCTGATACGTCCATTTTGCATCATGCTTTTATATCAATATTTATTGCATTATGGGCTGTTATTACACATTATATCTCAATACTTATGGCTATTATCTCTTATTTTCAAGGTTTACCATGAAGAGGGGAATGCCTGGCACAGGAATTCTGGCCGAAAAGGAGCAAACATTGGAAACCTATTCTGCACTGCTCCAAAAATCATGAAACTCCACGAAACTTATTTTTGGAATTAATAAGAATTATTGAGCGGAAGAAACACCTCAGGGGGCCCACACCCTGGCCAGGAGGGTGGGGGCGCGCCCACCCCTACTGGTTATTATTGGCCTACTCTCTTCAAAGATGCTCGTAAGTTTGTCTTATCTTGTGATGAATGTCAAAGAATTGGTAATATTAGTAGACGTCAAGAAATGCCTATGAATTATTCTCTTGTTATCGAACCATTTGATGTTTGGGGCTTTGATTATATGGGACCTTTTTCTGCCTCTAATGGTTATACACATATTTTAGTTGTTCTTGATTACGTTACTAAGTGGGTAGAAGCTATTCCAACTAGTAGTGCTGATCATAACACTTCTATCAAAATGCTTAAAGAAGTTATTTTTCCGAGGTTTGGAGTCCCTAGATATCTTATGACTGATGGTGGTTCACATTTTATTCATGGTGCTTTCCGTAAGATGCTTGCTAAGTATGATGTTAATCATAGAATCGCATCTCCTTATCATCCGCAGTCTAGTGGTCAAGTAGAGTTGAGCAATAGAGAGCTCAAATTAATTTTGCAAAAGACTGTGAATAGATCTAGAAAGAATTGGTCCAAGAAACTTGATGATGCATTATGGGCCTATAGAACTACATACAAAAATCCTATGGGTATGTCTCCATATAAGATGGTTTGTGTAAAAGCTTGTCATTTACCTCTAGAACTTGAACATAAAGCATATTGGGCTATCAAAGAGCTCAACTATGACTTCAAACTTGCCGATGAGAAGAGGTTGTTTGATATTAGCTTACTTGATGAATGGAGAACCCAAGCCTATGAGAATGCCAAGCTATTCAAAGAAAAAGTCAAACGCTGGCATGATAAAAGGATACAAAAGCGTGAGTTTAACGTAGGTGATTATGTGTTATTATTCAACTCTTGTTTAAGATTTTTTGCAGGAAAACTTCTCTCTAAATGGGTAGGTCCTTACGTTATCGAGGAGGTCTATCGTTCTGGTGCAATAAAAATCAACATCTTCGAAGGCACAAGTCCGAGGGTGGTGAACGGTATAAAAGAATTAAACATTATATATCATGTAATCCTATCAATGTTGAAACTAATATTATTGAAACCGTAACCCCGGAGGAAAACATAAGGGACACTTTCCAGAATGTTCCAGACTCCGAAAAGGAATAGGTATGTGGTACGGTAAGTAAACCGACTCCAAAACAATTCTAATGGCAATTTTTATCAGTTTTGGAATATTTAGGAATTTGAGGAAGAAAGAAGTAGTCCGGGAAGGACACGAGGCCTCCACGAGGGTGGAGGGCGCGCCCACCCTTCCTGGGCACGCCCCCTGTCTCGTGGCCACCTCGTGTGCCTCCCGGACTCCGTTTTCTTACATGTTGTGTATTTTGGTGGGTAAAAATTCATTATATAATCTCCCCAAGGCTTTGACCACCGTATCACGCAAATATCCTCTGTTTTTGTTTCGAGCTGTTCTGTTACAGATTTAGAGCAATATGTCGTCTCAGGATTCGGAAGGAGAAAGCTATGTGGCTGATTACCTTGCAGACCCTAAGGTCTACGGGGACTTGGAGCATGATGGCTGGACCTCTGAAGAAGAGGAAGACTATGAACCTAAGGGAAAAGAGGAGACGAGTTCAGACGAAGACGAAGCCCCATTACCTCAGCCTGGGGACATGCATGTGGAGTTTAAAAAGTTAGGCCTCCCTGATAGAGCAAAGAAGCCAAAGATCGAGTTTATCCCTTTTCGTCTCTTGCAGGAAAATAGATAGGAATTGTGCAAAAGAGTATTAAGCCTTGAGCAGGAGATCGAGGACCTAAAAGAGCAAAATACTATACTCAAGCGTAAATTGAGGAAGAAACCATCATCATCACCACTTCCTTCACCCCCGAGGACATAATCACATGGGTATGGGCACTCCCCTTGGCAACTGCTAAGCTTGGGGGAGGTGCCCCGGTATCGTATCACCATCACACTCTTATCTTTACCGTTTTATTTAGTTCGATCCTTTTAGTAGTATCTTGATCTAGTAGATTGAAGTTTTAGTATCAAGTAGTTTTGAGTTTTGCTTTGTGATCTCTTTATGTAATCGAGTCCGTGAGCTATATATAATAAAGATTAGTGTTGAGTCAAGGGCTTTGCTATCTTGCTATGATGTTGAGAAAGTAGAGAATAAAAGAGTTCATAATTATCTTATGGTTAGTGATGACTTCACATATAGAAAGTATGAGGCATAAAAGTTGTTGAGAGTTGACAAACGTAGTTTTGGTCATCGTTGCAATTAGTAGGAAGTAAAAAGGAAAGAGAGGTTTCACATACAAATATATTATCTTGGACATCTTTTATGATTGTGAAGCACTCATTAAGTATGACATGCTAAAAGAGTTGATGTTGGACAAGGAAGACAACGTAATGTTTATGTTTTCTCACATCTCAGTTAAAGTATATTGTCATTGACCTTCCAAACATGTTGAGCTTGCCTTTCCCCCTCATGCTAGCCAAATTGCTTGCACCAAGTAGAGATACTACTTGTGCTTCCAAATATCCTTAAACCCATATTTGCCATGAGAGTCCACCATACCTACCTATGGATTGAATAAGATCCTTCAAGTAAGTTGTCATGTTGCAGGCAATAAAAATTGCTATCTAAATATGTATGACTTATTAGTGCAGAGAAAATAAGCTTTATACAATCTTGTTGTGGAAGTAATAAAAGCGACGGGCTGCATAATAAGGGTCCACATACAAGTGGAAATATAAAGTAACATTCTTTTGCATTTAAATTTTGTGCATCCAACCCTAAAAGCACATGACAACCTCTGCTTCCCTCTGCGAAGGGCCTATTTTTCACTTTATGATTTTACTTTACTAGTCATCAACCCGTGCAGCAGCACGGGCTAGTTAATTAGGGAGACACACAATAATAAAAGTACCAATGTCATTTAATAAAAAAAACTTTATTTTTAAATTACAAGGAATTATAATCTCTAATATTAGTATTGAAAACATGCAAATTTTTGTTTTCTCGGCATAAAAGATATTCATAATAAATGTTACCAAAGACACACAGATTTATTGGCTGCCATGCTTAAGGTGTTGGAAACCTTGTGGAAACACGTAAACACGTAAATACATCTACTTGTGTCACCAAATATCCATAAATCTGAGGCACGTAAAATCAGTTAATTTCGGTCCATTGACCAGCAAGCTATTCCCCACTTTTATCAAGTAGAGTTTGGAGGAAAACTCATGTCAAAGAGAGCAGCCGAGGGACCAAGCATAAGTAGAGATTAGGGGATCAGCAGTTGAAGACATGCAAGTTACTGCCCAAGGACTCAGACTTAGTCGTTCATGTAAGTTGCGCCATAGACAGGCCAGCATATGACCCTTGAGTACGGCTCTAAGTATACTTCTATGGTGCCGACAACATATCCGACCTCTGCCTTTTTTTTTCAGAATCAGGCGTAAACTCTCTTTTGACCATGAAGCTTGAGGTCCATCTATTTTGTTTGTGCATGATCTTTTCTGGGGATTGAGATGTCGACTCATTTTAATGAGAGGCCTGGCGACATTTTTTCATGTGCGTGAGATCTTCATATTTGTACGTGTATTAGTTTGGCACATTATTTTTATTTTCATAGAACTTAGACGTGCGTATTGGAGACTCTTTTTTTTAGCTAGGGAACTCATTTTCCTACGTGTGGGGAAAAGGCACACTCATTCTTTTTATTTAAGAAATGCTCATTTTCTTTCTGTAGAACATACATGCGGATGTTGGGGACTATTTTATAGTACGTGATGTTTTTTTATTCAGGTAACATCTTCTAATAGATCTACACCCTTCCTTTTGAAAATCAGGCCTAGACTTTCTTTTTAAACCGTGTGGCTTGAGCTCCCTGTGTGAACTTTAACGTGAGGCTGGAGGAGTTTTTTTTACGTGCCTGATCTCTTTGCATTTGTACATATCCTTGGTTGGTATATTCTTCTATTATTTTAATAAAACTTAGACATGGGAGCGTGGGAGTTGGGCACTCTGTTTTTTGTAAGCTGAGGACACCTTTTATACGTGGGAAAAGGTACGCTATTTTTTTCTTTGTGAGAAGGAGCGCTATTTTTTTCTACAAAACTGAGAAGTGGTCGTTCGGGACTCTGTCTGGGGAAAAGGTACGCCATTTTTTTGTGGGAAAGGAACGCTATTTTTTTTTACAAAACTGAGACATGGTCGTTCGGGACACTGTTTACGTACATCCAATGGCTAAAGATTTCTGAATTATTGATCCGACGGTTAATTAGTTTGTTTTTCTAGGATTAACGTGGATGCTCGTATGGTGCCTCCAATTAGTAAATATAAGATGCTTGAGTCAAGGTGATCTTCACCTTTCCCTTTTTCATTTTATCCTTTGGCAAGCTCCTCGTGTTTGAAAGATCATGACATATATATCCAATTGGGTGTAAGTTAGCATGGACTATTATTGTTGACATCACCTAAAGGTGAATACGTTTGGAGGCAACACAATAAGCCCCTATCTTTCTCAGTATCTTATTGTTTTCTGCGTGAGTGTTAGCAATTGCAGAAGACTACATGATAGTTGAGTATGTGGACTTGCTAAAAAGCTCTATTGTTGACTCTTTCTGATGTTATGATAAGTTGCAATTGCTTCAATGACTGAGATTATAGTTTGTTAGCTTCCAATGAAGTTTCTGAACCATACTTGACATTGTGAATTGATCGTTACTTGAGCATAAGAAGTCATATGACAAAATCTATTTATGTTGCTGTTATAAGAATGATCATGATGCCCTCATGTCCGTATTTTATTTTTATCAACACCTCTATCTCTAAACATGTGGACATATTTTTCGATATCGGCTTCCGCTTGAGGACAAGCGAGGTCTAAGCTTGGGGGAGTTGATACGTCCATTTTGCATCATGCTTTTATATCAATATTTATTGCAATATGGGCTGTTATTACACATTATATCTCAATACTTATGGCTATTCTCTCTTATTTTACAAGGCTTACCATGAAGAGGGGGAATGTCGGCAGCTGGAATTCTGGCTGGAAAAGGAGCAAACATTGGAAACCTATTCCACACTGCTCCAAAAATCCTGAAACTCCACGAAACATATTTTTGAAATTAATAAGAATTATTGAGCGGAAGAAACACCTCAGGGGGCCCACACCCTGGCCAAGAGGGTGGGGGGCGCCCCCACCCCTACTGGGTGCGCCCCCCTGTCTCCTGGGCCCCCTGGTGTCCCTCCGGTGTCCATCTTCTGCTATATGAAGGATTTTACCCTTGAAAAAATTGTGGGCAAGCTAACGGGACGCAACTCCGCTGCCACGAGGCGGAACCTTGGCGAAACTAATCTAGAGCTCCGGCATAGCTGTTCTGTCGGGGATACTTTCCTCCCGGAGGTTGAAATCATCACCATCGTCATCACCAACGATCCTCTCATCGGGAGGGGGTCAATCTCCATCAACATCTTCACCAGCACTATCTCCTCTCAAAACCCTAGTTCATCTCTTGTATCCAATCTTGTATCAAAACCACAAATTGGTACCTGTGGGTTGCTAGTAGTGTTGATTACTCCTTGTAGTTGATGCTAATTGGTTTATTTGGTGGAAGGTCATATGTTCAGATCCTTAATGCATATTATTACTCCTCTGATTATGAACATGAATATGCTTTGTGAGTAGTTACGTTTGTTCCTGAGGACATGGGTGAAGTCTTGCTATTAGTAGTCATGTGAATTTGGTATTCGTTTGATATTTTGATGAGATGTATCTTGTCTTTTCCTCTAGTGGTGTTATGTGAACGTCGACTACATGACACTTCACCATTATTTGGGCCTAGAAAAAGGCATTGGGAAGTAATAAGTAGATGATGGGTTGCTAGAGTGACAGAAGCTTAAACCCTAGTTTATGCGTTGCTTCGTTAGGGGCTTATTTGGATCCATATGTTTAATGTTGTGGTTAGGTTTACATTAATACTTCTTTTGTAGTTGCGGATGCTTGCAATAGGGGTTAATCATAAGTGGGATGCTTGTTCAAGTAAGGGCAGTACCCAAGCACCGGTCCACCCACATATCAAATTGTCAAAGTACCGAACGCGAATCATATGAGCTTGATGAAAACTAGTTTGACGATAATTTCCATGTGTCCTCGGGAGCTCTTTTCTCATTATAAGAAATTGTCCAGGCTTATCCTTTGCTACAAAAAGGATTGGGCCACCTTGCTGCACTTTATTTACTTGTTACTCGTTATAATTTATCTTATCACAAAACTATCTGTTACCTATAGTTTCAGTGCTTGCAGAGAAAACCTTAATGAATACCGCTTATCATTTCCTTCTGCTCCTCATTGGGTTCGACACTCTTACTTATCGAAAGGACTATGATAGATCCCCTACACTTGTGGGTCATCAGCCGCTAACCCGGAGGTTATTGCTGCCGCAGTTGTGGAGTTTTGAATGGGTTACGTACCAGCCATGAAGATCCCAACTCGGCTCGGCGGCTCAAGGATGTCCAGAATATTGCTGCCATCGGAACAGCCCCCAAGCCCGCGGTCTTGCATTTGATACAACGTATTCGTCTCACCTGTGGACGACTCACCATTAGAATAGATGGCCGTCTCACCGCCAGATGCAGATCCTTCAGAGAGTCCTATGTGGATGCATCCCACGAAGGCACGTTTCACGGCAGGCAGAGCCCAGACCGGTCTCGCACGCTGAGCCGTCTCGACGAGGTCGGTGCAGATGTCCGGCTCAGCGCCTGGCTCGCCGATCTTGCCAATGAAGACGTGGATTCCGCCGAAGGGGACCCGGTACCCGTACTCAATTGAGCCGGCCTTGGGGTGCCAGCCTGCATCGTCGATGTAGAGCTTGCCGCGAAGACTCTTGGTCATTCGGCCCACAGCGTATCCCTTGAGCCCTTCGAAGCTGCCCTTCAAAAACTCAAATCCACCGTGTGCTGGCCCCATGGTGCGCGCCAGCTGTCGTGGAATTGTCACGTCAGATGTCCTAGTGAAAGGACTTAGTCATGGAGCCATAACAACTAAGAAGCTTAAAGGGATTAATCGGGACAAAGGACACGGGGTTTATACTGGTTTGGCCCCTTATGGTGAAGGTAAAAGCCTACGATCCAGTTTTGAGTGGGATTGCTTATGACTCGATTACTAGGGAGAGGAATCGCTTGACCTAGCTCTCGCTCTGATGTTACTTGCCCTGAACCGCCGTCGGGTCGTCCCTTTATATACAGAGGTCGACGCCCAGCGGCTCATAGAGTCCCGGCCGGCTTATAAAAAGTGTCTGGCTCGGTTTATCTCTACGGGCCTTAAGTCGCCTCTGGGCTTTGGGCCCTTAACTGAACCGCCATCTTCAACCTTGATCTTGGGCTTCAAGAGTACTTGTAGGTATAAACCGGCCCCTCCTGGGCTGGTCATACTAATAGTTATATCGCCAACAATACTTAAATTACTGGGTTCACAAATTCAGACTGAAGTACTAAATAGATGATTATCATCTACATTACAACACTGCTGGATCCAACACCCTGAATCACAAAATACAGAGTTAAAGTAGCTGAGGAGTTCATACTAAAATTTTGAATACAAGACTACCATCTACATACAGTACATGATTATCATACTAGAAGACACCCCTACTCATCTAAGATGGCCTTCACCCCCTGAATCTTCTGCTTTATCTTCTCCTCAGACTTTTGAAGCTCAGAAATGTGATGCTGCAATTTAAGCCTCTCTTCTGTCAGCCTTTCCTTCTCCTTCAAATGATTTAACTTCAAGTTCCTAATCACATTGGCTTGAGCACCTGTCAGGTTCACTAGATTCTCATACTTTTACAACAGCTTCTTCTTCTCCTCCTCTTTCTTTGAAAGCTCTGCCTTCAAGTTGCCCACTACAGTTTCTAGCTCAGCAATCTTCACATCAACATATTCCTTCTGCTCCTTCTGATTGTTTAACTCCACACCCTTCTGCTGCTGGGCATCCCAGAGAGCATTCACATCAGCATACAAACTGTCATAGTCCTCCTGTACTTTCTTCTTCTCCTCCTCTTTCTTTGCCAGCTCTGCCTTCAAGTTCCCACTACAGTTTCTAGCTTTGTAATCTTCACATCAAGACATTGCTTCTGCTCCTTTTGATTGTTCAACTCCAGTCCCCTCTGTTGCTGGGCATCCAAGAGAGCATTAACATCAGCATACAAACTATCATAGTTCTCCTGTAGTTTCTTCTTCTCTTCTGTCAGGTTGTGAATTGCAAAGGAACTCTCCAGATTGTCATTGGTCCTAGCTGACTTAATCTCCTCATACATATCCCATAACTTGGCCAATGCCTTCTCCATTGAGTCTGGCCATTCAAAATCAATCCATTGAACTACTCCATAGTTTATGCATTCCTGTAAAATAAACAATAAAACAATAAAGAATCATCTAAGTGAGTAGGATGAAGACCGCTGTTAAGTGCCATACTCCATAAGCAAACATGTTCAAGGTTCTAATATGTGCAGCAAACATATCACACAACAAACAAATAACAATGATCACTGTTAAGGAAGTAATTGAGCACTGACCATAATAAATAATGACTACCATCCACTCACTGGATAAAACAAGTTAAACAAAGACTAAGCACTTAACCAAGCTTAACAACTTGATAAACAAAGCAGTAATCACTAACCACAATAAACAATGTGTACCATCTGATGACAAGGCATGTCAGATAAAGGTAAACAAAGACCAAACAAAACAAAGCTTAACAACTACGTAAACAAAACATTAAGCAATGAACACCTTCCTTTATAAAGGATCATACCTTCTTAGCACATCCTAGAAACCTGCTGCCGGTGTGCATCCCTTCAAATGCAACAAAGCGCCCGGCCGGCTCGCCGTGTTCGGACAAAACATTCACATCAGCGTTAGTGCCATTGAAATTCGGATCGTGCATCGTAGCTGGAAGCTGCGGGAGCAAGCAAAGATAAACCTATGTTCAGATCGAGCTCATTCACAAAATCCCCAATTCACTAACCCTAACCCTAACCCTAGCTGTAGCAAACTGACCTTGATGATGCCATCGCAGGAGGAGGAGATGTTCATGACTGAATCCTCACTGGTCTCGTCGCTCCACGACACCATGGCCTTGGGGGAGCAGCAGAACGGCGGTCGGCGGTGTGGCGGCGTCGGGGGAGAAGAACAAAGTGAGGAGAGGAGAACAAAGTGACGAGAGGAGAGGGTGAGGCAGAGGAGAGAGCTGGATCGAGCCGGTTTCTATCGGCGGACCGGCACTGTAGCGCCGTTAGACGGCGTCAGCTCGCGGCCGTGACGCCACGTCGACAAGACAGGGTCCCACCTGTCATAATAGAGCTTAAACTGCCCGAACAGGAGGTTTGGTGCTTTCTGCAAAAGATTAGAAAAAAATCAGCGTTTTCTACAGCAAAAACGTAGAAGAGTGTTTTCTGCAAACATAAGCTGAAATGTGGTGGTTTTCTGCATTTCACTCGTGTATCCATTGAAACAGTGGGTTTTTATGCAACAATCTACATGAAGTCTCTGCCAACATTTTATATTTTCCACCCAAATAACTGTGTTGTGCTCTCCAACAGGACATATATCTTTGTTCTCGTGATCTGCTACAAATTGAAGTGTTGGCTATTGAATTGGGTACATTAGTTTAACAGCAAAGGAGATAGACTTGACATCTGGAATGAAGATGTGGATATATGCAGCTAGGTTATATCACTGTGCAGAACATCTATGTTGTGCTATACCTGTTGTGAACAGCACTTATCATAATTTTGGTATAACCACCACATATATGAGAGAAAACTGTCTTGAGTATATATGGCAAGTTTAAATTATACTCCATGGAATCATGGTGTCAAGAAAGAGCATTCATGTCTTTCACAAATTGAATTTAGATAAAAACACCTAAAAGAATGGTGGAATGCCAAAACATTGTTCACACGATCATATGGTTGCAAAGAAAATCCATAAAAATGGAGATGTGGAAGTTGTACTGAAAACTAAAATTCTTCGTTACCTTTGGGATACGACACTCGTATTTCTCAACTCGATGCATTATTCGGAGTTAACAAAAAGGCACAACATTTCATTTGCTTAGAAACTGTACATGTTCTCAAAGCAAGAAAAGTGTGCCAATAATAAGTATAATTTCTCTACATACCATTTAACAGAACAGGGAAAAGGATTTCTGATGGAAGCACGCCATCAAATACCTTGCATAGTGAAAAAGATGCCTCGGGTGTGTGTGTTATGTTGACGTGCATTTGTACCGGGTTGTGGATGATCATTGCTTTATATATAAAGCGGGGCGAAAGCCTTTTTTGGTAAAAAGATGCAAGCATGTTTGTCTGAAACTTATACGACCAGGCAAGACAGGGAGGATTTACATCCAGAGAAGGGAACCAATAGTGCAAGGTATAAGATGTATTCTACAGTAGGAAGACATAATAATATTACATATTGAAGTATTCCCAGAACACTGAATAAAAAGTTAATGCCAACATGACACATCGGATGCTTGGTTCCTACAACATATACTCCTATCTTTGTTGACCGCCCAAAAAAATCTAAGAAATAATATTTGGAGTGTAGTTTTATAAGGTTATGTAAAATAGAAAAAAAATGTAATATGGTTCTCACGTTTATTTATTATGATCAACAACACTTATGTTAAACAATGTAAAATGCAGTCTGGCTAAATCTGATGTACCTTCGTTTCAAAAAATGTGAAAGTAACTTTAGTGCATAAGCCTAAGAGTGTATTCCTGATGGCTTGATCCGCTGCACGATAAAGCACAACTCATAGGGGTGAGCCAGCAGTTAGGTTCTTCAGATTACATACAATTCATATTGAATGTTTTTATGTACCAGTTAGGCCTTTGCTTTAACCACTGAGCTGCAACATCAAGGAGGTAATGGAGATCAAATCTTCAGAAATGTCATGAGCAATCGTGCGCAGCCTGGTGCTGCAGTGCAACGTTGTCGACCCCGCACAATTAGAAACTGTACACGTTCTCAAGGCAAGAAAAGTATGCCAACAATAAGTACACTATAATTTCTCTACACATCATTTAATAGAACAGGGAAAGGATTTTTGATAGAAGCAATCCATGAAATACCTTGCATAGTGAAAAAGATGCAAGCATGTTTGAAATTTTTGGGACCATATGTAAGACATGGAGGAGTTATCTCCAGAGAAGGGAGCCAATATTGCAAGGTATAAGATGTATTCTACAGAAGGAAGACATAATATTCTATATTTAAGTATCTCAGAACTAATTTTAATTATTTGGCACTGAAGAAAAAGTTAATGTCAACATGATACATTGGATGCTTTGAACATGTCCACAGTTTGCTATGTTCTTGAGAGAGATGAAACTGGTAATTATGTTGTGTTCGTGGCATATGTATTGTGCATGGAACAATATCAAATTGGTTGATTTGGTATCAACTCTTTTGCTCGGCTGTCTTCTGCGTGAGTATGTTTTTGGCTGGAATTTAATAGTACAGGACCTGGTGCTATGTACCTCCTCGGGAAATGTCACTTCCTTCTTTCCTACACTCTTGTTAATCTAATCCTTCTCGTATCAATACTGGGTTACACTTTGCCTCTGTTTCTCATGGCATTGGAATCATTGTACTGTCATCTGCTAGAGTTAACTTTTACTTGAGTGATGTGCTAAGATCAACCTCCGTAGTGCATATCTCTGAACTGAGAAGAATGCAATTAGGCACGATTGCTGAGAACATAAAACTGTTTTGATGATTGTCTTGTTTATGCACTGATCTGAATAAAGTGCAGAGGTTATAGATGAATTGAAACATGTTAATTTGAAATCAGAGAGCAAGCTGCTGTTGGTCAATTCTGTTAATAGTAGCCAGCTAGCCGCACTATGCTGTCATACTATACCTTCAGGTTCAGGTAGAAGAAATAGAATCCAGGAAAAAAAAATCAACCTTGCTAGTATTCCTTAGAGAGTGTATTTTCTACATACCTCACCATTCTTTATACACATGGACATCTCTTTTCTGAACAGCACACTTGAACTCCTCTCTTTATGGCACAAAACTGAAACTGTGCTTGCCTTGTATATGAATATACTTTGCTTGCCTAAATAAAGTGCAAATACACATGACCATTGTGTATTCAGTGAAGTAGCTCAATTCAGCACAACAATTTAGATTGCACTTGGCCTGACCATTGTTTTTTCCCAGAGAAGTAACCATACAACACTAGAAATATCAGTACTCCCTCTGATCCATATTACTTGTCGCAAGTAATATGGATCGGAGGGAGTATAATTCTTCATGTTTCAGAAGAAAGCTCTATTTCTCCCTCTACTAGAAACTAACTGAAGTCCAATAAATCATTTGAACTAAGTTTCTAATGATGGGAAAGTCCTAACAGCTGAATTACATCATAATACCTTGTGACACAAATAGTTGAGAAACAAATCACTATAGTTCTGCTGCAACTTATCGACATAAATTGTGAGCAGCAATTGCCAGAAGAGTATTCTTTGTACCGAAAAAAAGTGGTGCAGATGAAAATAGTGAATTGCACCTCTAATTGTGACACTTCAACAAACCTGAACAGTTCCATAACTCCATATCCATTTATATATGTGTGAAGGCCTCCTGTTGTCAGTACAAAGCGATGCAATACATGAAAGAACTTTGACTCTTGAGTAGCGTCACTTTGTTTGAGAAAAGTACAATCTGTTGTGCAACTAATATAAGAAACAACGCATGAGAACAAAATAATATATGTAAAAGGCGCGCGAATATGCACATAAATTCCAGAATTCCATCTTTATTCATATCTGTGTGAAGGCCTCATTTTGTCAAATGAAGCTCAACATGTAAATCACAAGTCAGACTTGATTAACTATAAGATAAAGTTTATCAATCCATCCCTTAGAAGGAACAGAGTTTCTCAAGAAACTAATAATGTATACATGGATACAGTACAACAGCAGATTCATCTATCAAACATTCCATATGATCCGAAAAATATCTTGTAAGCAAAAGGGTAACCATCCCAATTAATAAAAATGAAGTAATAAACGCGTCGATCATAAGCAAAAGGGCAACTATAGACTTATTTTAGAAAGCAGGATTGTTTCTTAAAAAATTACATGATCTACTATCTAAGAATTAGCAGAGTGCAAATAGCAAAAGTCATTGAGATGCATGTTGTACCTTTCCTCTATCCCTTCCTTTTCATGTTCAACACTCGCGTATACTTAGTGATTGTTAAACGTAAAGCGTGTGCTGAGACTGCAATAGAAGCAAGATGTTACATTTCGGAACAAAGCGATGCAATACATGTTAGAACTTGGAATTTGAGCAGTGTAACCTTGTTTGAGAAAAGTACAATCTGTTCTGCAATTAATATAAGAAACAACAAATGAGAAGTTAAGAACACATAGTGTATGTAAAAGGCGCATGAATATGCACACAAATTCCATAACAGACCGCATGCATTATGCAGATTGAAGATGTGCGATGGGTTAGAAAATTAGATGGTTAAAGCATTATATACCTCCTACAGGCAAAGGCCATCAGGCCATCACTTTACACTGTAGTCTTGCACCAGTGTAATATATCACTAATTTAATCATAAACGGAACATTAATAATAAATTGTACATGCACTCCCTGGAAATGGCATACATAGTAAGTTCGGTTTGTAATTTGGCTTTGTAGCAATCTAGAATATAGTTATCAATTCTCAACTTACAACTAATTTCGAGAACCAGAAGTCACTCAAACACACATCCATACTATGGGGACTTCAAGATAAGCAAAACCATCGTCGACTTGCGACAAACATAAGGTAGGTGCATTTTGAATTTTAATAGCCATATATAAATCATATAGCTTCTTGCCTTTAGATGAGCCAGTCAGATCTGCGGATTTCCCGGTGACCTTGGATAATCATTAGTATCATCCTTTTGGGGTGGATTGTGTTCACTGGGTTTTGCACGTTACTCACAGCATTTTTTCCTTGTGTTCTCTTTGATTGTTTCCTTTTATGCTTCTTAAATTCACAAGTTGTAGGGATCCTCTCTCATGTCCTGAAAAAGAAAGAAATTCATATCTGAGTTCAAAGTACCTAAAATACTAAAACTGGAATACAAGATGACAGATATCTAGTCTTACCCGGTGGTCAGTCATGTTACCAAGAATTGATTTTTTAATTCCCAGAATTCGTACTGCAAATTTATATTACACAGTAGATTCCAGTAGATAAACCACTGGATGACCTTTAAGAAAGAAGAAGACTCGATAAAAACCAAGGCAATTCTTCATTTCAGAGAAAAACAAGCAGAGAGATGAGGCAGATCGACAGGCAACTATTTCAAACGCCGACCAAAACAACAAAATAATTTTAACATCAACATGCTAGCCACTTCAGCCCAAAAGTAAGTATGAATTTCACCCAACCATGAAACAGCCAGAGCTTCTTGATCATAACTTGTCTACATCAAAAGAAAACAAGACGGCTCATAGGGGGCCTAATTAATACGCGTTGTGCCAGTCAAAGATAAAAAGTGCATGGCTGGCACTTACAGAATCAAAAGGGGAGCACAATCTGTGAGCTGAGCCGGACAGTGATAGCCTTTCTTCTGCTTATCAGTACAAGTTTCATTTCTCGAGTTTATCTTAAGATCAAACACCAGATGAAGCATTGATCCTTTAAAGTGGTTAGCAGCTAAAGTGAAGTGATTGATACAACACTGAAGGATGCAACACAAAAGCAGGAATATATAAGTATGGTTCAATACCTAACCAGATGCAATGGAACCATTATTGAGTTCCAAGAAAACATAGTCACGAGTTAGATCAATAGGTAAACATTTCAGAGGCTGAACCAAATGACTTGTAATTTTAGAATTCACACTCACGTCGGCCACTTCAACCCAATGGGAATTCAATGAAAATACATCTAATAATCACAGCTTCTTGATCATACTTCTTTATATTCATCAACAAAGAACAAAGAAGCTTAATGATGGATCTAGTTGATACATACAACAGCTCATGTGGACATGGATAGCTAGGCCAATAAGAAACACCACAACACTCGATAACCCTAAGCGTTGAGCCATTGACAGCATAATCGTCTGGTCAAATGAAAGGTGAATCGTTGATAACATAACCCTCGAGTGTCGGAAAGAAGGTATGCTGAACAAGAGTTTGCTTGTGCACAATATTATAGGAAGGGAGGCCTCTGGCATGGAAACTGGCCATCAACTTGCCATCAATATCAACCTGAAACAGCCAGTCCTCAAAACCGACCAACACGAGCAACTCACCGTCACCATTAACAACCATCACTTCCTCAATATGGCTAGAATTTTGACACTGGTCCCTGATCTCAGCAACAGGCAATTCAACCCGACACTTGAAAGCCCAGTCCTCGCCTTGGTAGTCCTGCATCACCCAAATATCAATAGTCGTCTTTTCATCATTAAGAAAGAAGATGCCCAGCATGTCACCCATCTCAAACAGTCGTCCATAGTCCTCATGTTCAACCGGGGAACGGATCTGTCGGAACGACTCAGTGGTGGTGTCGAATACCATTATCCGGTTGCCAGTGTGCCAATGCAGGCTACCACGGAACAGAAGTCCGTCGCCAGCCAACGGATCAGGGCGCCCTATGTGCCTCGGCGGCTGGTTGGAGCCAATTGAGAAGACATAGACGGCACGTTGATCTGTTTCATGGTACAGCAGCAGTCGGTACTGGCCGGTAGGGGGGTGAGGGTAGAACCCCACGGTCATGAAGCCATCGAGCTGCTCGAGGGGAGCATACTGTTGAGTCGCCGGGTTGCAGATGCAGAGGTCACACACAATGGAGAGGAGGAGGAGGCCGTCGCAGGAGGCCACCGGATAGAAGAGGGGAGTGAAACTCCCGTCGTCGATCCCCCCTTCCAAGGGAACCGCTTTCAGTCGCGCGACGCGCTGGAACTGGTCGGCGGCGGCGACTCCTGCACGGTGGTCGAAGAGAGTGATGTCCAGGGACTGGCCGCCGTCGGCGACGTCGCTGTGGCTATAGAGGAGGGGCTGGGCGGGCTGGCGAGTGTGGTTGGACTGGAGGAAATCGCGGGCGGAGGTGGCGCGGCGCCACGCGGGGCTGACGGCGCGGCAGCGGAGGAGGGGTTTGGGGGGCAGGCGGACGAGGATCTCCGAGATGGTGATCTCGTCCGGGAGGCCAGGGAGGAGAGGAGTCGCTCCTGCGGCCTCCGCCATGGTCACCGGGAGGTGGAGATCTGTGCCAGGAGTGGCGGAGTTGTGGCAGCGGCGGAGGTAGGTTCCCTCTCGTCTCGCGGATGTGAGATTTGGGCTGCTCTCCAACGGGCTGGGCTTGGCCCCCTTCTACTGCAGCCTCCCACTCTAAAAAAAAAAGAAACACTCTATTACATAATAATGATCTCAATGACCGCCTCAAATTTCTTTTTCTCTAGCAGAATAATGCAAGACATGAAAAGTTTACAACAATAACATCGAAACTGTCCCTTCGGGGGCATCCGATAACATCGAAACTGCAAATTATTTTTTACAATGACGGCGTAGCCAATAATTAAGGTAAAAAAAACCTCTAGCATTTTTCGAGGCATTCTTGCGTGCTTTCAAGGTGTTTGGAGTTTTGGTATATTCTCGTACAACTAATGAATTTAATATCACTTTTATCCAGTGAAAATATTAAGTCCAATAATTCTCGTACAATACTAGCATTTTTTCGCTCACACGGCCCAGCCGAAGAAACCCCAATTTCCCATACAATGCTTGAATAGGGTGCATGCATTTTATTTTATTTGCGCGTAAAAACTTATATGTTGCTTAAGGACCGTCCAAATTATAATCTTTCTGACATAGTTCAACTACCTCTGGGAGACCGGGGTACCAGACCCCTGCTGGAATTTAGTCTATTATGGGACAGCCCAATAACTATTTCAGAAATTCCTAAATAAATCCTAGAGGCCCACTTAGCCCATTTGTGCAAGGCAAGGGATACTACTAAAGTTTAGTCCCACATTGCTAGTTTAGTGGGAGTTGGACCTCCTTATAAGGGAGGTTTCTTCCCCACTTGTATGAGCATGAGAACAAGAGGGACATCCACGCGCGCTCCTCCTTCGCCGCCCGCCGCGCCGCGGGTTGCGGGAATGAGCTGAGCCGATGTCCCTCCGTTGCTTCACCTCCCGGCGCAGCCCCGATGTCCACGACCTTCTCGACGACATGACTGGCGAGGACACCGACCTCAAGTCCAGAGCTTCTGCTGCTGCTGCCCCGTACGTGTTCGTCCCCTTTCTATTAGAGGTTCTGCTACAGTTCTTTGTTCTAGTATTTGCCCTAGATATGTTAGACTCTATTTCATATATGCAACTTGCTATACTGTCTGCTCAAGATATGTTTAGTTACGGTTCATATATGAAGATGTTGTTTACCTACTCTTTGTCAAATCACATGGCTTGTTTTATCACTGTTATATAAACCGGAGCGTTAGATCGGAGGCAGGAACACAACATTGCTAGGCTAGCCAATCTAGGGTTAGCCGACATGATCTCACGGTAGATCAACTCTTCGAATATAATCAAGCAAGAGTAGGATTTTACCGCTATTAAGAGGGCCCGAACCTGGGTAACACTGTGTCCTTTGTCCATAGTTACCATCGGTCCTCAAACCTACAGCCTGGGCCCCCCTACCCGAGATCTGCCGGTTTTGACACCGACATTGGTGCTTTCATTGAGAGTTCCGTTGTATCGTCGACAAAAGGATCGACGGCTCACCTCTTCATCAACAATGATGCTGCGTCCAGGGAAACCTTTCTCCCCGGACAGGTCTTTGTGTTTGGTGGCTTTGTGCTTCCCGCCAACTCGATCGGCCGCCTCGAGCAGGTCGACATTTATGCCCCCGGCCACCAGATCAGGTTTGGAAACCTGAACTATGTCACTGACATCCGAGGAGATCTGGTCTTCAACGGGTTCGCAGCGTCGGCTGCTGCTCTGAGCCCCCGCCAAGAAGACTCTTAGGATCCCCCGTGAGATCCTGTTCAGGGGTCAACATTCATACCTACCCCAGCCTTATATTCGGGGCGGGTCTCATTGTCCCAAGACGGGAGCGTGAGCCCCGCCAGACCTCTTCCCCTTGTGGAGCTCCCAACCGAAGACCCAGATGCAATCTTAGACATGGCTCTGGGCAACCACTCCGAACTGTCGAGGTCTGTGCTCATTGGGTCTGGTCAGCCGTCCCATGCCAAACTCAGCCCGGCAGACCCACAGTTTCAGGTCCAACTTTCACCCCCTAGATGAAGCATTGGGATCAATGCGGTCTCTCACCATCACAGAGATTTTACCTCTAAACTATACCCAGCTTAGGCTGGGGGATGAGGGCGGGGAATTTTATAACCCACCCACCACCCACTTAATAGCCACTATCGAGGATTTAACCGACATGCTAGACTATGCATCCAAAGACATCAACGGTATGGACGATGATGCCGACGCCGAACCGAGCCAAGTCCCACCCATCACAGGGCGTTGGACGGCCACTTCAAGTTATGACGTATACATGGTGGCCACTCCTGATAAAAAGGACGACGAGGATAATCAGAACCCTGATGAGCACAAACCCGTCGATAAACCACCAAAGCGTCATGATACATCTCCAACGTATGTAATTTTTCTCATGCTTTTCCTCTTGTTTTCGACTCTAATTTGCATGATTTGAATGAAACTAACCCTGGACTAACGCTATTTTCAGCAGAACTACCATGGTGTTGTTTTTGTGCAGAAATAGAAGTTCTCGGAATGGAATGAAACTTTGCAAGGATTTTTTATATCAATAATAAGAATTTCTGGAGCCAAGACCTGCAGGAGAGGGGCACCTGGGTGGGCACAACCCACCAGGGCGCGCCCCCCTCTTCTGGCACGCCCAAGTGGGTTGTACCCTGATACGTCTCCGTCGTATCTATAATTTTTGATTGTTCCATGCCAATATTTTACAACTTTCATATACTTTTGGCAACTTTTTATACTATTTTTGGGACTAAAATATTGATCTAGTGCCCACTGATAGTTCCCGTTTGTTGCATGTTTTATGTTTCGCAGAAACCCCATATCAAATGGAGTCCAAACGGGATAAAAACGGACGGAGATCATTTTGGGAATATTTATGATTTTTGGGAAGAAAAATCAACGTGAGATCATTTTTGGAATATTTATGATTTTTGGGGGCCACAAGGCAGGGGGCGCGCCCCTGACCCTCGTGGGCACCCCATAAGGCAGTTGATGCTCTTCTTTTGCCGCAAGAAAGCTAATTTTCGGAGAAAAATCTGGGCGAAAGTTTCAACCCAATCGGAGTTACGGATCTCCGGATATAAAAGAAATGGTGAAAGGGCAGAATCTGGGAGCGCAGAAACAGAGAGAGACAAAGAGATAGATCCAATCTCGGAGGGGCTCTCGCCCCTCCCACGCCATTGGAGCCAAGGACCAGAGACGAAACCCTTCTCCCATCTAGGGAGAAGGTCAAGGAAGAAGAAGAAGGGGGGCTCTCCTCCCCTTGCTTCCGGTGGCGCCGGAACGCCGCCGGGGGCCATCATCACTACTAGGGAAAACCTTATACACAGAATCTAACCAGTAGCGCTTTTTAAAATGAGGCGCTCACTAGTAGAAAAAGGGTAAAACGTGAAGAACATTAGTGCCGGTTTGTATTAGAGCCGGCACAAATGTATACATTAGTGTCAGTTCCAACGGCTAGCCGGGTCGCTCTCATTAGTACCGGTTCGTGGCTAACCTTTAGCACTGGTTCGTGCCACGAACCGGTACTAATGAGGGTGGTGGCAGGATGTTGTCAGTCTGGGCCCCCTCCAGCACCTTTAGTACCGGTTCGTGCCACGAACCGGTACTATAGGTCCTCCTGCATATAAACCCTTCGTCTAGCTCGCTCTGTTCTCCCCCTTTCCCCTCTCGTTTCCTCTATGTTCTTCCTCTTCCCCTCGAGCTCATCACACATTTTGCCCAAAATTTGTCAAGATTTGAAGGCCCCCATTCATTCAAGTGATCACAAAGGTTAGCAACTTTGTCCTTTCATCTCTCATTGCTAGATTAGTTCTTGCAATGCTTTATATAGTTATTAATTTGTGAGTTTAGTAATTTGGGAGGAAATATATATATGTGCTAGTATTTGATTTATATGCAATTTGAGGTCAAAAATAACACTTAGTTTGCATATGTAGGTGTGGTTTACTTAGTGCCTTCTAAATCTCCGTCGTAACCACCGTCGATCGCCCAAGACCGTCCGTCGCGGCACCACCTTGTGGTGAGCCTCTTGTTCATGAAATTTTATATAAAAAATTGATGTTTGTGTGATTTGGATATATAGTTACTCGTATAATTATCTTACCCGTACGTGGTTTGTTATACATAGTGCCATGGTTTTGATATCCGTCCCCGTCGGCCCTCGTCCTTGTTATGATTCAGATGTGGTATATTCTCTTTTAAAACTATTTGTTGCATTTCGTGTTTATGACAAATTATGCCCATCAAGTTGACATAGATATTTTTATCTAGGAGGTATGTGAACCGGAAATTCCAACCGACCCTATTGTCGAGAGGTTAAATTTAGTTGAAAGAGAAAACGAGTACTTGAAAGAAAAATTGAAAAGAATTGAGGGGGAGAAGATGGAATTGGTGTTGCATGTTGCCGATGTCATCGATGATCACAAGATCAAGATGGAGAAAATGCGCTTGAAGATTAGAAAGATTAAAAAATATGCCATCGATAGTGAGGCTTGGTATCATTATGCTGTTGGATCAATTGTTACCTTAGTTGCGATCTTGATCGCATTTGTTGTTACATTTAAATGCTTTAGCTAGAGAGTTATTTGTTTGTTGCATTTAAGTGTTGTATGAACTTTATGTATGAACTTGTATTAATTTGGTCTATTCGGTGTTGTGTAATGAAGATGAGCCGGCAATGGATGTACGATGACCGATGCTCTCCCCAGTTCGTTGAGGGCGTGCATACTTTTACGCTTCTTGGTGAGGCAAACAAGCGGGCGGATGGTTTTATGCCTTGTCCATGTCTGGCTGTAAGAATGGTCACAATTACTCTCGTCAAGAACCATTCCGTCCACTGTTTGAGTCGGTTTCATGCCCCACTATAATGTTTGGACCAAGCACGGAGAAAGAGGGGTTATGATGGAAGACAATGAAGAAGAAGAGGACGACGACAGCTATCCGGCCATGGGTTCCCTGAATACGATGATACAACAATGGGGAAGAAGGTGATCCGTAATGCGGAAGAAGCTGAGCGGCAATGCGGAAGAAGTGAAGAAGAGGCATCGGATGAGCCCGTTGATGATCTAGGTCGGGCCATTGCCGATGCAAAGAGAAACTGCGCAAGTGATTTGGAGAAGAAGAAGTTGTAGCGCATGTTAGAGGATCACAAAGAATTGTTGTACCAATTGCGTAGGTGACAAGAAAAGCTGGGCACCACTGCTGGAATTGCTGCAATGGAAGGCGAGAATGGTGTATCGACAAGGGATTTGGAAAGTTGCTGGTAATGATAAAGGATATGCTTCCAAAGGACAACGAATTGCCCGAGAGTACGTCTGAAGCAAAGAAGGCTGTCGCCCTCTAGGGTTAGAGGTGCGAGAAGATACATGCATGCCCTAATGATTGCATCCTCTACCGCGGTGAGTACGAGGATTTGAGCGCTTGCCGGTATGTGGTGCATTGCGCTATAAGATCAGCCGCGATGAGCTGGTGATGTCGAGGGCGGCGTCTCGGAAGAAGATTCTGCCAAGGTGATGTGGTATTCTCCTATAATACCACGGTTGAAACGTTGTTCCAAAACAAAGAGCATGCCAAAGCGTCGCGATGGCACGAAGAAGACCGTAAGAAAGACGGAAAGTTGAGAGTACCCACGACGGGTCGCAGTGGAGAAAAATCGAAAGAAAGGGCGGAAGGAGTTTGCGGATGGCGCAAGGGCGTATGGTTTGGTCTAAGTGCAGATGGCATTAATTCTTTTTGGGGAGCGAGCAGCAACCATAGCACCTGGCCTGTGACTCTATGTTTGTATAACCTTCCTCCTTGGTTGTGCATGAAGCGGAAGTTCATTATGATGCCAGTGCTCATCCAAGGCCCTAAGCAACCCGACAGCAACATTGATGTGTACCTAAGGCCATTAGTTGAAGAACTCTTACAAGCTGTGGAATGGATCAGGTGTACGGCGTGGGATGAGCACATGGGGAAGAATTTGACCTAAAGGCGTTGCTGTTCGTGACCATCAATGATTGGCCTGCTCTCGGTAACCTTCGGAGACAGACAAACAAGGGATACCGCGGATGCACGCCTGTTTGGATGATACCGACGGTATATATTTAAATAGTTGTAAGAAGAATGTGTACAGGACATCATCGATTTCTTCGAGCAGCATCCGTAAGAAAGAAAGGCAAGCATTTCAAAGGCGAGGCGGATCACGGACGAAGCCTCGCCACCGTCTTGGTGCTGATGTACATGATATGGTCAAGGATTTGAAGGTGATATTTGGAAAGGGTCCTGGCGGACAACCTGTTCCGAAGGACGCGGACGGACGCGCACCCATGTGGAAGAAGAAATATATATTTTGGGACCTGCCATATTGGAAAGACCTAGAGGTCCGCTCCGTGTCGGCGTGATGCACGTGACGAAGAATCTTTGCGTGACCTGCTTGGCTTCTTGGGCGTGTATGGGAAGACAAAAGATACACGAGGCAAGGAGGACCAGCAACGTATGCACGGAGAAGACGGCATACATCAGGGTCATGCAAGCTACGCTCTTACCAAAGAAGAGAAGGAAATCTTCTTTGAATGCCTGCTCAGTATTAAGGTACCGTCTGGCTTCTTGTCGAATATAAAGGGAATAATAAACATGGCAGAGAAAAAGTTCCAGAACCTAAAGTCTCATGACTGCCACGTGATTATGGCGCAACTGCTTCCGGTTGCATTGAGGGGGCTTCTACCGAAAAACGTTCGATTAGCCATTGTGAAGCTATGTGCATTTCTCAATGCAATCTCTCGAAGGTAATTGATCCGAAATCATACCAAGGTTCTGAGAATGATTTGGTGCAATGTCTTGTCGATTTGAGTTGGTGTTCCCACCATCCTTCTTCAACATCATGACGCACGTCCTAGTTCACCTATCTGCGAAGAGATTACGTTTTGGGTCTGTATTTCTACACAATATGTTCCCCTTTGAGAGGTTCATGGGAGTCTTAAAGAAATATGTTCATAACCGTGCTAGGCCGAAGGAAGCATCTCCAAGGGCCATCAAAATGAGGAGGTCATTGAGTTTTGTATTGACTTTATTCCTAACCTTAAGCCGATTGGTGTTCCTGAATCGCGGCATAAGGGCAGACTGGATGGAAAAGGCACGCTAGGAGGGGAACAAATAATATGTATTGACGGACATTCTCTCATTGAAGCACACTACACAGTTCTACAGAATTCCACCTTGGTGGCTCCGTATATGGATGAACAGAAGAATTTGCTACGCTCCAAACACCCGGAGCGGTCTGATGACTGGATTACACGTGAACAAACCAGGAGTTTCGCCAGCTGGTTGCAGACACATACCATGCATGACACCTCTATTGAAGATGACCTCTACTTGCTGTCCCAGTTACCATATTCGAATATAATGACTTTCAAAGGGTACGAGATAAATGGTAATACATTTTACATGATTGCCCAAGATAAGAAGAGCACCAACCAAAACAGTGGTGTCCGCTTTGATGTAGAAACCAAGACTGGAAGGAAACATATTATGGTTATATACAGGACATATGGGAACTTGACTATCGACGTGGTTTAAAGGTCCCTTTGTTTCGGTGCAAATGGGTCAATATGACACGAGGCGGGTAATGAAGACCCGCGATGCGGAATGACAATAGTGGATCTCAACAATCTTGTGTATGCAGACGAACCATTCGTCCTAACCAATGATGTGGCACAGGTTTTCTATGTGAAGGACATGTCTACCAAGCCAAGAAAAAGAAAAGATAAGGAAGCGAATGCATCGTACGATGAGCCAAAGCGGCACATAGTTCTTTCTGGGAAGAGTAACATCGTGGGAGTGGATGACAAGACAGACAAGTCAGAAGATTATGAAAAGTTTGATGAAATTGCTCCATTCACAATGAATATTGACCCGAGCATCTCGTTAAATGATGAAGATTTTCCATGGTTACGGCGCAAAGGGACACACGCGAAGAAAAAGTTTCACACCCAAAGATCTGGGATGTGATCGGCTTCACTATCATCACTTTCTTATGTTTTTCACACCCAGGAGGGAATGTCTGTAATAGTTAGGGTAGTTATGTGTTTTGGCATTTGAAACACGAAGAAATTTTATGTGCAAACAAATTCTTTTCATGCATTTACTGATTTTTCCAGCTAAATGACCCTGAAACTGAAAAGCAATTCAAATGGACTCAGAAAAGGTTGAAAGTTGGCATGGTATCATAATTTCATACAAATAGCATGTGCAAGAAAGTAGAGAGGGTTACGGCAAAAAATGGATGCACTTCGTGTACAAAATGGACAATCTCTTTCGAAGTATCAGGGTTTCCGACGAAAACTGAACTGTTACAAGGCATTTCATTTTTTAAATAACCTAAGCATTACTAAATTGAATATAATGATAAAACACACTAATATTAAACATAAGAAAAAAGAATCACTGAGAAAACTTTTTTCAAAGTTAAGTTATTCACAAACTAGTGATTCACACAAATTTCAAATAATTCAAAATTTAAACTATTCAAATTTAAAATCTACCGGCACTAACAGAAAGTTTGTAATTTTCTGTACCTAAAGCAAAAATATTCACAAAGAAACTCTAAATACAGCAAAAACAACTCAAAAATAAATAAAACAAAAATAAATAAAGCGAAAAAATTAAGAAAAAAGCCCGCCCTCTTTGGGCCAAAGCGGCTGCATACGACTAGCGACACAACCTTTCGTTGGGCAGGATGCAGGCCCAAGGCCCAATGAGGCCCACTAGGCGAAGAGGACAGGTAGGCCCAGATGGGCCTGGTTAGGAGAGGAGCTCGAGAGAGCTACCGCACTGGGGCTTATAAACCAGTGCGGTAGCCCCTCGACTAGCGAGGTGGGACTAAACTTGCCGCACCGCACCTGCGCCAGCACCCCTTTAGTACCGGGTCGTGGCACAAACCGGTACTAAAGGGGCTTTAATACCGGTTTGTGCCACCACCGGTACTAAAGGGGTCGCTTCCGCCGCTTGGCCTGGCCAAAACAGGCCTTTAGTACCGGTTGGTGGCTCCAACCGGTACTAAAGGTGCCCTCTATATATGCTAGAGTGCGAAAATTTCGTTTTCCCTCTCTGTTCGTTCCTCTGTTTCCGTCTCCGTCACCGTCGCCGCCGCCCTCGATCGTCTCCGTCGCCGCTCGTCTCCGTCGCCGCCCGCCCCCGTCCCGTCGCCCCGTCCCGTCCCGTCGCGATGTCCCCGCCGTCGCCGCCCCGGCCGTCGCCTCGCCGTCGCCGTCGCCCGTTGTGAGCTCTCCCCCTCTAACCCCTCTCCCTCACCCCCGGCGGCCACCATGGGCGCCGCCCCTCCCCGAGCCCGTACACACACACAAGCATGCATGTTAGATGGATATAATTAGTCTTTAATTAGTCTAGATTATTTAGATTATTATTTTGTATGTTTAATTAGTTTAGATAATTAGTGTTTAATTAGTACACACACACACGTATTTTGTATGTTTAATTAGTTTAGATTTTTTAGATTATTATTTTTCACTATTATATATGTATGAATGCATGTTAGATGGATATAATTAGTGTTTAATCAGTTAGAAATTAGTATTATATAGAAATGTTAGAAATTAGTGTTATATAGAAATGTTAGAAATTTTAGTGTTATTTAGATTATTTAGATTAGCATAATTAGTGTTATATAGAAATGTTAGAAATTTTAGTTATCAAAATCCAATCATTAAAAAATGTTACTTTTGCGGGCATATAGCTAGTATTTGTTCTCGACGATGCCGGCCCGCATCCTCGCGTCGACCCGTCATGACGACGTCCAGCCGACCCATGTCCGGACTGGGCTCGCTGGCTGGCACCTTTGGGAGGTGCTGCTCTGGAGAGGCGCGCCGCTTGATGAGAACCCGCCCGGGTCCGTCGTCGACCCCGATCTCGTTTGTTGGCGTTAGCGTGGGCCAATTCGGTGCGGAGGGACCCGGCCCGCCGGAGGTGGTACGTCGCCGTGTCGGGGAGGAGGACGAGCACGTCCATCGCTACATGGTTGCGTTAGAGGCGGCAGGTTCTCCAATACAGCATTTCTTGGGATCTCACTTCAGCTATGATCTGTGAGGTTCCTTCTCTTTGGGTGTCCACCGCCTGCCACGGAGGAACATGAGTGTCCTAGATTCTTCGTAGTATTCGATCTTTATTAGCTAATAGCCGGTGATGTACTATTCAATATTATATATTATTCGAGCGATGTATTCGAGATTATATCTATTATTCTAGACGATGTATTCGAGATTATATCTATTATTCGAGACGATGTAATTTGAATACTAAATTGTTTTATATTTCTTTTGGATTAGTTAAATAAAAGCTATGGCACACAATACCTACAGAGAGGGAGAACAGACCATGTTCGATATGATACGCGGGCTAGATGATCATCAGAATGAAGAAGATTATGACGGCTCCAAATTTCTAAACAACACCGGAGAGGGTGAAATGATATTTGATCGCGACGACCAAATTGATGAAGTCATGAACTACGATCATGACGATGACGAAGAACATGTTGATCCTGAAACAACAAAGACCGGCGAGGTATATATATTTATATAAGCAGACATCTGGTGATCATCACATGTTTTAAATGACTTGAAGATATATTAACGAATCGATCTTTGTTCTTTCAGCCATCCGAATCGAGCAAATCTTCAGGCAAAATGACGAAACGAGGCCCGAACAAAAAGTTGAAGCAGGGCGTAAAGTACAATATCAAGGCATGCAGCCCTACTGGCAAACCATTAGCGCCTAAGAAGATTGCGGGCAAGTTCGTTCGTCAGTGCGGAGTTCTTGTGAAGGACCAACTGAAGGAAATATGCCCTAGAGGCAATAATAAAGTTATTATTTATTTCCTTATTTCATGATAAATGTTTATCATTCATGCTAGAATTGTATTAACCGGAAACATGATACATGTGTGAATGCATAGACAAACAAAATGTCACTAGTATGCCTCTACTAGACTAGCTTGTTAATCAAAGATGGTTATGTTTCCTAACCATGAACAAAGAGTTGTTATTTGATTAACAAGGTCACATCATTAGTAGAATGATCTGATTGACATGACCCATTCCATTAGCTTAGCACACGATCGTTTAGTATGTTGCTACTGCTTTTATCCATGACTTATACATGTTCCTATAACTATGAGATTACGCAACTCCCGTTTTCCGGAGGAACACTTTGGGTGCTACCAAAGCGTCAACGAATCGGGTGATTATAAAGGAGTACTACAGGTGTCTCCAAAGGCAGATGTTGGGTTGGCGTATTTCGAGATTAGGTTTTGTCACTCCGATTGTCGGAGAGGTATCTCTGGCCCTCTCGGTAATGCACATCATCTGAAGCCTTGCAAGCATTACAACTAATGAGTTAGCTGTGAGATGATGTATTACGGAACGAGTAAAGAGACTTGCCGTAGCGAGATTGAACTAGGTATTGGATACCGACGATCGAATCTCGGGCAAGTAACATACCGATGACAAAGGAACAACGTATGTTGTTATGCGTCGACCGATAAAGATCTTCGTAGAATATGTAGGAACCAATATGGGCATCCAGGTCCGCTATTGGTTATTGACCGAGACGTGTCTCGGTCATGTCTACATTGTTCTCGAACCGTAGGGTCCGCACGCTTAAGGTTTCGATGGCGGTTATATTATGAGTTTGTGTATTTTGATGTACCAAGAAGTTGAGTCCGGATGTGATCACAGACATGACGAGGAGTCTCGAAATGGTCGAGACATAAAGATTGATATATTGGAAGCCTATATTTGGAGTTGAATGGTTCGGGTGAAATCGGGATTTTACCGGAACACCGGGGTTACGGAACCCTCCGGAGGCTATTGGGCCTTAGTGGGCCTCGAGGAGAAGAGGAAGGGCCGGCCGGGGGGCAGGCGCGCCGCCTCCCCCATAGTCCGAATAGGACAAGGAGAGAGGCGGCGCCCCCTTCCCTCTTCCCTCCCCAATCCTACTCCAACTAGGAAAGGGGAGTCCTACTCGGTGGGAGTAGGACTCCGGCAGCGCCTCCTCAAGGGCGGCCGCACCCCTTGCTCCTTTATATCTGGGGCAGGGGGCACCCTAGAACACACAAGTTTGATCTACGGATCGTTCCATAGCCGTGTCGGTGCCCCCTCCACCATATTCCACTCGGTCATATCGTCGCGAAGCTTAGGCGAAGCTCTCAGCCGTAGAACATCAAGATCGCCACCACTGCCGCGTCGTCTTGTGAAACTCTCCCTCCTGAGCTCTCTCTGGATTGGAGCCGAGGGCGTCATTGAGCTGTCGTGTGTCAAGAACTCGGGGCGCGGAGTAACGGCGCTGGGATCGGTCGGATCGCGAGGAGATCGTCGACTACTTCCTCTACGTTGTGATCGCTTCGCCGGTCTCACGAGGGTACGAGACAACACTGTCCCCTCTCGTTGCTATGCATCACCATGATCTTGCGTGTGCGTAGGAAATTTTTGAAATTACTCGTTCCCCAACAGTGGCATCCGAGCCTAGGTTTTTATGGTTTGATGTTTTGCACGAGTAGAACACAAGTGAGTTGTGGGCGATACAAGTCATACTACCTACCAGCATGTCATACTTTGGTTCAGCGGTATTGTGAGATGAAGCGGCCGGACCGACATTACGCCAGACGCTTACGCGAGACTGGTTTCACCGCCACGAGCACTCGTTGCTTAAAGGTGATTGGCGGGTGTCTGTCTCTCTCACTTTAGTTGAACCGAGTGTGGCTACGCCCGGTCCTTGAGAAGGTTAAAGCGGAGTCTATTTGACAAAGTATCGTTGTGGTTTTGATGCGAGGTGAGATTGGTTCTTGCTTAAGCCCGTAGCAGCCACGTAAAATTTGCAACAACAAAGTAGAGGGCGTCTAACTTGTTTTTGCAGGGCATGTTGTGATGTGATATGGTCAAGGCGTGATGCTATATTTTATTGTATGAGATGATCATGTTTTGTAACCGAAGTTATCGGCAATGGCAGGAGCCATATGGTTGTCGCTTTATTGTATGAAATGCAATCGCTTCTGTAATGCTTTACTTTATCACTAAGCGGTAGCGATAGTCGTAGAAGCATAAGATTGGCGAGGCGACAACGATGCTACGATGGAGATCAAGGTGTCGCGCCGGTGGCGATGGTGATCATGATGGTGCTGCGAGATGGAGATCACGAAGCACAAGATGATGATGACCATATCATATCACTTATATTGATTTGCATGTGATGTTTATCTTTTATGCATCTTATCTTGCTTTGATTGACGGTAGCATTATAAGATGATCTCTCACTAAATTATCAAGAAGTGTTCTCCCGAGTATGCACCGTTGCCAAAGTTCGTCGTGCCCGGACACCACGTGATGATCGGGTGTGATAAGCTCTCGTCCATCTACAACGGGTGCAAGCCAGTTTTGCACACATAAAATACTCGAGGTTATACTTGACGAGCCTAGCATATGCAGATATGGCCTCGGAACACGGAGACCGAAAGGTCGGCGTGAATCATATAGTAGATATGATCAACATAAGATGTTCACCATTGAAAACTACTCCATTTCACGTGATGATCGATTATGGTTTAGTTGATTTGGATCACGTGATCACTTAGATGACTAGAGAGATGTCATCTAAGTGGGAGTTCTTAAGTAATATGATTAATTGAACTTAAATTTATCATGAACTTAGTACTGATAGTATCTTGCTTGTCTATGTTTGATTGTAGATAGATGGCTCGTCTGTTGTTCCGTTGAATTTTAATGCGTTCCTTGAGAAAGCAAAGTTGAAAGATGATGGTAGCAATTACACGGATGGGTCCGTATTTGAGGATTATCCTCATTGCTGCACTGAAGAGTTACGTCTGGATGCACCGCTAGGTGCCAGTGCTCTTGCAGGAGCAACACCGGATGTTGTGAGCGTCTGGCGAGCAAAGCTGATGACTACTCTATAGTTCGATGTGCCATGCTTTACGGCTTAGAACCGGGACTTCAACGACGTTTTGAACATCATGGAGCATATGAGATGTTCCAGAGTTGAAGTTAATATTCAACAGAATGCCCGGATTGAGAGATATGAAGTCTCCAATAAGTTCTATAGCTGCAAGATGGAGGAGAATAGTTACGTTAGTGAGCACATACTCGGAATGTGCAGGTACTACAATCACTTGACACAATTGGGAGTTAATCTTCCGGATGATTGTGTCATTGACAGAATTCTTCAATCAACGTCACCAAGCTACAAAGGCTTCGTGATGAACTATAATATGCAAGGGTTAGTAAAGACTATACTTGAGCTCTTCGCAATGCTAAAGGCTGCGGAGGTAGAAATCAGAAGGAGCATCAAGTGTTGATGGTCAATAAGACCACTAGTTTCAAGAAGAAAGGCAAAGGGAAGAAGAAGGAACTTCAAGAAGAACAGCAAGCAAGTTGCTGCTCGGGAGAAGAAACCCAAGTCGGACCTAAGCACTGGCCGAGTGTTCTCTACCGCAAGCGACTAGTCCTTTGAAGCGGAACTGCCCCAAGTATTTGGCGGATAAGAAGGATGGCAAGGTGAACAAAGGGACTACGGATTAGCGAACACCGGCAAAGGGCGAGGTGGCGATGCGCGTGGGAAATGGTTCCAAAGTCGATGTGATCGCGGTCGGCACGCTACCTCTACATCTACCTTCGGGATTAGTTTTAGACCTAAATAATTGTTATTTGGTGCTGCGTTGAGCATGAACATTATATCTGGATCTTGTTTGATGCGAGGCGGTTATTCATTTAAATCAGAGAATAATGGTTGTTCTATTTATATGAGTAATATCTTTTATGGTCATGCACCCTTGAAGAGTGGTCTATTTTGATGAATCTCGATAGTAGTGATACACATATTCATAATGTTGAAACCAAAAGATGCAGAGTTGATAATGATAGTGCAACTTATTTGTGCACTTGCCGTTTAGGTCATATCGATGTAAAGCGCATGAAGAAACTCCATCTTGATGGACTTTTGGAGTCACTTGATTATGAATCACTTGGCACTTCGAACCGTGCCTCATGGGCAAGATGACTAGAACCCGTTCTCGGTACTATGGAGAGAGCAACAGATTTGTTGGAAATCATACATCTGAGATGTATGTGGTCCGATGAATGTTGAGGCTCGTGGCGGATATCGTTATTTTCTCACCTTCACAGATGATTTAAGCAGATATGGGTATATCTACTTAATGAAACATAAGTCTGAAACATTTGAAAAGTTCAAAGAATTTCAAAGTGAAGTTGAAAATCATCGTAATAAGAAAATTAAATTTCTACGATCTGATCGTGGAGGTGAATATTTGAGTTACGAGTTTGGTCTACATTTGAAACAATGCGGAATAGTTTCGCAACTCACGCCACCCGGAACACCACAGCGTAATGGTGTGTCGAGCGTCGTGTCGTACTTTACTAGATATGGTGCGATCTATGATGTCTCTTACAGATTTACCGCTATCGTTTTGGGGTTATGCTCTAGAGGCGGCCGCATTCACACTGAATAGAACACCGTCAAAATCCGTTGAGGCGACACCTTATGAACTATGGTTTAGCAAGAAACCAAAGTTGTCGTTTCTTAAAGTTTGGGGATGCGATGCTTATGTGAAAAAGCTTCAACCGATAAGCTCGAACCCAAATCGGAGAAATGTGTCTTCATAGGATACCCAAAGGAGACAGTTGGGTACACCTTCTATCACAGATCTGAAGGCAAGACATTTGTTGTTAAGAATGGATCCTTTCTAGAGAAGGAGTTTCTCTCGAAAGAAGTGAGTGGGAGGAAAGTAGAACTTGATGAGGTAATTGTACCTTCTCCCTTACTTGAAAGTAGTTTGTCGCAGAAACCAGTTTACGAGACATCTACACCAAGTAGTGAGGAAGTTGATGATGTTGATCATGAAACTTGAGATCAAGTTCTTCGCAGAACCTCGTAGATCAACGAGTAAGATCCGCACAGAGTGGTGCGGTAATCCTGTTCGGAAATCATGCTACTAGATCATGATGAACCCACGAACTATGAAGAAGCGATGGTGAGCCCAGATTCATAAAATGGCTTGAGGCCATGAAATCGAGATGGGATCCATGTATGAAAACAAAAGTATGGACTTTTGTTGACTTGCCCGAGGGTCGGCAAGCAATAGAAAACAAGTGGATCTTCAAGAAGAAGACCGAGGCGACGGTAATATTATTGTCTACAAAGCTCGACTTATCGCAAAGGGTTTCGACAAGTTCAAGGGATTGACTACGATGAGACCTTCTCACCCGTAGCGATGCTTAAGTCTGTCCGAATCATGTTAGCAATTGCGCATTTTATGATTATGAAATTTGGCAAATGGATGTAAAGACTGCATTCTGAATGGATTTACGGAAGAAGAGTTGTATATGATGCAACGAGAAGGTTTTATCGATCCAAAGGAGCTAACAAAGTGTGCAAGCTCCAGCGATCCATTTATGGACTGGTGCAAGCATCTCGGAGTTGGAATAAGCGCTTTGATAGTGTGATCAAAGCATTTGGGTTCATCTGAGACTTTTGGAGAAGCTGTATTTACAAGAAAGTGAGTGGGAGTTACGTAGCATTTACGATATTATATGTAGATGACATATTGCTGATCGGAAATGATATAGAATTCTGGATAACATAAAGGGATACTTGAATAAGAGTTTTCAATGAAAGACCTCGGTGAAGCAGCTTACATATTGGGCATTAAGATCTATAGAGATAGATCAAGGCGCTTAATTGGACTTTCACAAAGCACATACCTTGACAAAATTTTGAAGAAGTTCAAAATGGATCAAGCAAAGAAAGGGTTCTTGCTGTGTTACAAGGTGTGAAGTTGAGTAAGACTCAATGCCCGACCACTGCAGAAGATAGAGAAAATGAAAGATGTTCCTATGCTTCAGCCATAGGCTCTATCATGTATGCAATCTTGTGTACCAGACCTGATGTGTGCCTTGCTATAAGTTTAGCGAGGAGGTACCAAAGTAATCCAGAGTGGATCTTTGGACAGCGGTCAAGAACATCTGAAATACGAAAAGGACTAAGGATATGTTTCTCGTATATGGAGGTGACAAAGAGCTCATAAAGCAGTTACGTTGATGCAAGCTTTGACACTGATCGAGACGATTCTAAATTGCAGACCGGATCGTATTTACACTTAGCGGAGGGCTGTCGGTTGGTGCAGTTCTAAACAAAGCGTCATAGCGGGATCTACATGTGAAGCGGAGTACATAGCAGCTTCGAAGCAGCTAATGAAGGAGTGCGGATGAAGGAGTTCATATCCGATCTAGGTGTCATACCTAGTGCATCGGGTCAATGAAAATCTTCGTGACAATCTTGGAGCAATTGCCTTAGCAAAGGAATCCGGATTTCACAAGAGGACCAAGCACATCAAAAGGCGCTTAAATTCCATCCGGATTTAGTCGGTGGGAGACATAGAGATTTGCAAGATACACACGGATCTGAATGTAGCAGACCCGTTGACTAAGCCTCTTCCACGAGCAAAACATGATCAACACCAAGACTCCATGGGTGTTAGAATCATTACTATGTAATCTAGATTATTGACTCTAGTGCAAGTGGGAGACTGAAGGAAATATGCCCTAGAGGCAATAATAAAGTTATTATTTATTTCCTTATTTCATGATAAATGCTTATCATTCATGCTAGAATTGTATTAACCGGAAACATGATACATGTGTGAATGCATAGACAAACAAAATGTCACTAGTATGCCTCTACTAGACTAGCTTGTTAATCAAAGATGGTTATGTTTCCTAACCATGAACAAAGAGTTGTTATTTGATTAACAAGGTCACATCATTAGTAGAATGATCTGATTGACATGACCCATTCCATTAGCTTAGCACACGATCGTTTAGTATGTTGCTACTGCTTTTATCCATGACTTATACATGTTCCTATAACTATGAGATTATGCAACTCCCGTTTTCCGGAGGAACACTTTGGGTGCTACCAAACGTCACAACATAACTGGGTGATTATAAAAGAGTACTACAGGTGTCTCCAAAGGCAGATGTTGGGTTGGCGTATTTCGAGATTAGGTTTTGTCACTCCGATTGTCGGAGAGGTATCTCTGGGCCCTCTCGGTAATGCACATCACTGAAGCCTTGCAAGCATTACAACTAATGAGTTAGCTGTGAGATGATGTATTACGGAGCGAGTAAAGAGACTTGCCGTAGCGAGATTGAACTAGGTATTGGATACCGACGATCGAATCTCGGGCAAGTAACATACCGATGACAAAGGGAACAACGTATGTTGTTATGCGGTCGACCGATAAAGATCTTCGTAGAATATGTAGGAACCAATATGGTCATCCAGGTCCGCTATTGGTTATTGACGGAGATGTGTCTCGGTCATGTCTACATTGTTCTCGAACCGTAGGGTCCATGCACGCTTAAGGTTTCGATGGCGGTTATATTATGAGTTTGTGTATTTTGATGTACCGAAGAAGTTGAGTCCCGGATGTGATCACGGACATGACGAGGAGTCTCGAAATGGTCGAGACATAAATATTGATATATTGGAAGCCTATATTTGGAGTTGGAATGGTTCGGGTGAAATCGGGATTTTATGGAACACCGGGGTTACGGAACCCTCCGGAGGCTATTGGGCCTTAGTGGGCCTCGAGGGAGAAGAGGAAGGGCCGGCCGGGGCAGGGGCGCGCCCCTCCCCTAGTCCGAATAGGACAAGGAGAGGCGGCGCCCCCTTCCCTCTTCCCTCCCCAATCCTACTCCAACTAGGAGGGGGAGTCCTACTCGGTGGGAGTAGGACTCCTCCGCGCGCCTCCTCAAGGGCCGGCCGCACCCCTTGCTCCTTTATATCTGAGGCAGGGGCACCCTAGAACACACAAGTTTGATCTACGGATCGTTCCTTAGCCGTGTCTGGTGCCCCCTCCACCATATTCCACCTCGGTCATATCGTCGTGAAGCTTAGGGAAGCTTCTGCTGATAGAACATCAAGATCGTCACCACACCGTCGTCTTGTGAAACTCTCCCTCCCAGCTCTCTTGGATTGGAGCCGAGGGCGTCATTGAGCTGTCGTGTGTCAAGAACTTCGGGGCGTCGAGTAACTTGGCGCGGGATCGGATCGCGAGGAGATCGTCGACTATTTCCTCTACGTTGTGATCGCTTCGCTCGGTCTCACGAGTGCGTAGACAACACTCTCCCTCTCGTTGCTATGCATCACCGTGATCTTGCGTGTGCGTAGGAAATTTTTTGAAATTACTACGTTCCCCAACACCAACTCCCGATCAAACTTCAAGAATGGAGAGAGCCAGCAAAGCCATGTCCAGATGTTACTTTTGTCGACAAGAATCAAAAAGATCTGCTTTGGGATACTCTCATGGAACATTTCACCCTACCAGATCATTTCACAGAAGCATATGTGCAGAAAGTCAAGGAGGCTGCTCTTAGGATGGTGGCGATTGCATTCAAGAACCACAAGAATCGTGAATGGAAGAAGTACGTCAAGGGAGGAAGGAAGACTCCAATATTCAAGGGAACACTAGAGAACCAACGTGCTCATTGGGACGATTTCGTGAAATTCAAGGATTAGGAATTAGCTAAGGAACGGTCGAGAATAAACAAGAAGAATGCGAAAAAAGGATAGGTTCCATAAGTGGGGCGGTGGCTATCTTGGTGGCAATGCCTAAGTGGGATAAGTCGAGAAAGAGATGGAGGATGCAGGTGTTACTCCGGTTACTAAGAGCTGGCCCCAGTCGGGACTTGGTTCTATGTGCATGGGGGAGTTGGACCCGGAGGCAGGCAATGTTTCGACGAGGCAAGTCTGAAGGAGCCGACGATGCGATACTTGTTGCAATAGAAGAGGCATGATCGGGGTGTTCCAGCCCAACAGAGAGAACAGCGAGCTTCTGGCGTGCCACAGAAATCCTGAACACCGGGAAGAACATGAGACAAGGGCGCTATTCCGTGGTATGAGGGGTTTTCAGAATGCACCAACTACAGAACCCGTGCGAGAAAGAAGATTGCGGAGGAGAAGAAGAGGAAGATGGAGGAGGAGCCGAGGAAGCGGGACTATGAACGCCTTCAAGGCCTAGAAGCAAGTCAAGCGGAATTGGCGGTCAAATTCCAGCGGCGGCGAGGAGCAGATCGACTCACTTACCCATCAAAGGGGTCTCGGCAGCTGCAGCAGCTAGCGGATGATCCAGCATTGGATAGCACCGGCCCATCCATGCTTTGAGAAGCAGCGGGTTCCGCCCGAGACGGACGCAATGCTGGGTAGATACCCTGTGGATGACATCACGGAGAACACTAACTGCGAGCTACACGTCAAAATGAAGAACATATCCATGAAGGTGGTGAACGGCTTTGCTTTTACAAATCCCCCCGAGGCAACCTTCCATTGCAACCCGATTCCAGCGGGCTATGCTCGTGTCTTGGTTGATGAGGTGGTGGACCCACCATATTCGGAGCTACAGCTTGACATTGCTGGAGGTGACGGCGAGGGCTTTCTCGGAGAGGCCAAACATCGTATCATCCTATGGAAAAAGGATTGCATCATCTTTCGAAGGCCACCGACACCGCGTCAGCCGACTCCTCGTTGAAGTCCGCCACCGAGTCAGCAGACTCCCACTCCTACAAGTCCACCAAGTCCGGCAAAGTGTCAGGCCACTCCTCCTCCTCCAAGTCCGGCAAAGTGTCAGGACACTCCTCCTCCTCCAAGTCCGCCACAGCGTCAGACGTCCACTCCTCCTCCAAGTCCGGCACAACCTTAGGCCACTCCTCCTCGTCTAACTCAGCCCCGTCAGCCGTCTCCACCGCCTCAGCAATCGCAGAAGAGACACCCCGCAGCTATGGTGCGTGGCGATGCAGTCGAGGTAGTACAGGGAAATACAAAGGAGGCAAGCGATATAAATATGGTCCAAGCCTCACGCCTCTTCCGCAGAGGTCTTATGACAGGTCCGAGGAGGAAATCACAGCCATATCCAAGGCCGAGGTGGAAGCCCATTTTGCACCGAAACCGCCACCGCCGCCAAGGGAGAAAGTGCCTGAGGAAACGATTGACCACTTCATTTGTATGGCTCAACCACCAGCTTCCAAGCCTGTTGACACAGACTATGAGCACCACATCAGGAAGTTAAATCAAGCACGTCTACAAAGGGAGGCGAGCACGTCTACATTGGGATCGAGCAAACAAGAAGCAGCTGCCAAAAAATTCGGGAAAACCATTCCCGGTGGGAGAACAGCGGTATAATCGATCCCTCGCTTGTTGTGCCAACAACGGTGACAAGATCTGGCGCCTAATATTATTGTGGGAAAAGCAGTGCATGTTCGAGGTGGGCAATGTGGTAATAGCGGAGGAGCATATAATGCAGGCTGAAGTTCTCAACATCACTGTTGGACAACTCCTCGAGATCGAGCCCATGCCTTTGCTTAGAGAGGATGAAATAAAACGGAAATATGTCCGGGGCCAACCTTTGGTCGAGCCAGACAAGGTCAAGAACCTCCCAACGAGAATGTATGAGTTGCATCAATGGTACATGAACATTACCAAGATTTCAGATCGATTGTCCCTCATGGTGAATGTCAAGGAGGAGCATTACTTCCATGAGAAAGCTGTGTCCGTTGAGTATACCGAACTGTTTCAGTTATACAATCAAGATGCACTCGACAAATCTATCGTCAGTTGCTATTGTCTGTAAGTGATTTCTTTCTATAATTTAAGTCTCAAGCTAGCTGTAGTGATCCTTTTGATCAATCATTAACTGTAATTATCCTCACTATATTCTTTTCTGTTGTATTATGTAGGATGAAGATGTATGAAATGAGAAAAGGTGAACGCTTTGGCATTGGGTTCATTGACCCAAACACCGTTAATGAATACACATGGCAGATAAATCAACGTCAGCAAAAGAACGTAGAGGACAACATGCTAGAGTTCTTGAAGTGCCTCAAATACAATGAAGATATACTACTTCCTTACAACTTCCAGTGAGTCACACTGTCTTGTACTACAAATTCTCTGTTTTTGCCTACTAGCTAGCTAGCTACATGTTTTTGCTTACATATGCCCGCTTAATTAAGACATGCAAACGTGTGTGCATGCAGATTTCACTGGGTCTTGTGTATCATTAAAGTTGACGCCGGAACAGTTGAAGTACTGGACTCACTAATCTTAGAAAAAACTGACTATAACATCTTGTTTGGGATAGTCAACAGGTAATTCAATCATTATTAACTATATATCTCGGCCTATTTAGTTCGTCATTTCATGATATGAACTATTTAATAACCCCTTTATTCATTTTCTTTGTCGGCGGGCAGGGCTTGGGCAAGGTTCATCAGCGTCACGCCTGGCGAATGAAAACAAAAGCTTAAATGGTTTCGACCCAAGGTAAGTAAATAAGTAGTACTAGCTAGCTAGCTAGCTGCCATCTCTTTAATTATCATGCTTGATTAATTATTATCTAATCAAATTCCATTCTCGTAAAGGACCTGAAGCAGTCGCAAGGGACTGATCTGTGTGCATTCTGCGTTTGCGAGAACATTCGCATGATGGCGTCCGAAAGGAGCAGATCTCAAAGACAGGAATGGGTACGCTTGTTAGAACACTATTCACAATTTTTACACCATTATCGATATCTAGTCACACAACTAATACACATGCATATTGATCTCCTTCTTAACAGTTCAAAGAGGTGCGGGAGAAGCTCCTAGAAACGGAGCACGTAGAAGCACTTCAAGAGGAAATAGCGGGATTTTTTCTCGACCAGGTAATAAATCCGAAGGGAGAATTCTATTACCCGCTACCGCCCCCATGAAAACCACTTCCAATTGTCATCGTGCTCCGAAAGCAGGCTCCGAAGGCAACATGCATATGTAGGAGAAATTGTATATAGCTATACATGTGTGTATGTGTGAATTAATTAATAAGGTGGTTTGTGAGACATTGATGATATATATATGCATGATTGGTTCTACTAGCTAGAAATTCTATTTATATATATATATATATATATATATATATATATATATATATATACATATATATATATATATGACAAATTTTATGTACAAGCAGTGGTAGTTACCCCCTACTTATTTGACTGCCACGTGTCCCATGATTTATGCAACCCATATAGGTTAGCGGATCCGCAAGAACCCATTAGCACTCAACTAACTAGATTTTTTAGTTCGGTTATTAAATAATTAAGGGTACCTAATTTAATTGATGAAATGGCGTGGTAGTTGAAACAACCTCCTGAATTCTTGATGCATGCATCCAGCCAACGAAGGGATAAGTATGTGCGGTGCATGTGACGTGCTGGTTGGATTGAGAGGTACGTAGTTTCTTTGTAGTCTGTTGGGAGTATCTGAAACAAATAGACTACAGAGTATGCAGTATACTACAATTCTTAGTATTATGTACTGTATGGAGTATTTTGTATGGATTCCGTAGTATGGGGTATTCCCACAAGGGAGTATGTAATATGTAATATACTGCTATTCTCAAGTGAGGAGTATGTACATTGTAGAGTATTTTGAATGTAGTATATTGTATGGGGTATCTAGAAAAAAAGTATGCAGTATGGAGTATGGAGTATGTGCTTCGGTTGGGGTACAAACTAGGAGCATCGTGGAACAAAATACAATAGAGTATATGTGAAAGAGAAAGTAGTATGGAAAATATACAATGGGGAAAAGAGTATATCTTAAAAAGTATGCAGTATATAAAAACATAAGAGTATATGGTACCATCAATGAATTTATAGGCTCTGAATGAGGACGTTGCCAAACTGCACACAAGTATGAAATGTCGACATAGTATAGAATATACCGCATTTGTGGAAAATATAGTATGGAGTATACCATAGAAGAGAGCAAGGAAAAATATACGTGGAGATATCTCTTTTTTCTTAACACTACTCGAAAATATCTCCAAACCCGTATATATTCTCAAAAGAGTATGTAGTACTTTTCTTTGCAAATTAAAAGAGTATGTAGTATATATGTAGAGCAGTTATTTTGAAGAAAATAGTGATGATGTAGTATTTAAAAAAGCAAGTATATGGCCCTGCAAAAAAAGGAAGTATGCGATATGGATTATGGAGTATATCATAAAAGAACGTATATATGTGCCAATGGCCGCCGGCGAGGATGAAACTAGTATATATATGTTTTCGGCTGCCGTGAGCCGGACGTATATAGGTATACATTTTTTTTAGTTAAGACCTACTTTATTAGAAGGTTTGGAATTAGAAAATATGGAAAGGAGTATATTTCTTTATATAATTATAATTGACGAACACACATGATGCATGCGTACATGAAATCAGCAATGCGTCACACGGAGAAAGCAAGCATCGATCTTTGTACAAGTCAGCAGCTTATACTACGGTATGAATACACCCTGAGACGTCGCAACATCAACAATAAAACATTGCTCATCTCATTAGACTGAGAGGCGCCATCCATAGTTTTTTCACTAGCTGTATTGTCTTATCGACGACGGCAGCGGGCGTACCAAATTGAGCTATTTCCTGACAGGCGACAATTTCTTGATCTGCTTCACACAAAGGATCTCCATAGACAGGGTCCGGGCGATGTATGTCCACCTGATGGAAGAAGTGTCAGATGTGAGTGCTACAGCGTGATGGGGCAGTCCGGCTGTAATCCCTGTGATCCACGTTGTCTACGCAGATCGTTAATTAGGAAAAGCAGATCGTTAATTAGGGCGAGAGCTTCCTAGCTAGAGACGGCAGCGTCAGGCGGCAGAAAACAGATCGTCAACGATGCAGTTTCGAGTCTTCGGCAGCCTGCAAGGAAGAAGAAACGAATTTCAATCTCAAAAGCAAGAGCTTCATGTGATGCGATTAAATAATGACATTAGATCAGCTAGACGTATTCATGCATCTTCTAATGCATTCATCGAATACTGTTCTCCATAATAATTTGAAACATATCAGGCAAGGACGTTGGATGGCTTCGCTGCCCTAGATATTGGCCGTGAATAACAGAGCTCTTCGACCTTTTTTTGCTGGATGCGGTGGATGGCCGGCGGCGTTCGTTTGGTGGCGAATAACTAAATTTGTTTTGTTAGCACGTGTGAGGCATAGGATGATTTATCCCGTAGCTTTATGGGACCCAAAAAATAGGGCATGCAGTTAACATCCAAGATCAGATCGGATGGAAAGTAAAAAACCCGATAAATAATCCTCCTACGGACCCGTTAAGGAGGCACGAATCCTAATGGATCCAACGCTAGCTAGATAGGAGGTAACTACCACTAGGTGGTAGTGTGTATTTTCTATATATATATATATATATATATATATATATATATATATATATATATATATATATATATATATATAACGTGTACAATGTGTAGTATCGTAAAATACCAGCTAATGAAAAAGAATTAAAATGGAAACACAAAATTAAATGAAAAGAAATCATAAAACTAAAACCCTCCAAACCTTATAGTACGGTTGGTCTTACCAACCGGTACTAAAACTCGAGCCCCGGAGCTGGCTCGTACCACGTGGTTGCCCTTTAGCACCGGTTCGTGCTGAACCGGTACTAAAGGGGCCTTTAGTGACCACAATTTAGTGCGGTTATGGAACCGCACTCTGGTTTCTGAACCGGTGCTATTGCCCGGTTCTGCACTAGTGGCTACTGCTACTTAGTAGTAGTACGTCGGCTAAAACGGCGCTCATTGTTACCGCTTAGCGATGGCGGCGAGAACGAGAAAGCGCTACTCACTGTAATTGCCACCTGTTGTTCGGCGTGCTAGGTATAGTAGTAGCGCCCTTATAGAAACAGCGCTACTACTACGGATTTTAGCAGCAGCGCGTTTTGCCTTCCCACGCTACTGTTAAAGCTATTTTCACCTAGCCCCCCGCGCGGCCAGATTCCCTCTCCTCTGCTTCCTCCCCCAATTCCCCACTCTCTCTTCTCCCCCTCGTCGCCTCCGCCTTGCCGCCGCCTCGCCGCCGTCTCCCCTGACCCCGCCTCGCCGCCGTCTCCCCCGACCCCGTGTCGCCGCCGTCTCCCCCGACCCCGCCTCGCCGCCGTCTCCCCCGACCCCGCCTCGCCGCCGTCTCCCCGACCCGCCTCGCCGCCGTCTCCCTCGACCCGCCTCGCCGCCATATCCCCGACCCGCCTCGCCGCGCCTCGGTGCTGCCGTCTCCCCCGACCCCATCGCTCTCCCGCCCTCTGTAAGCACTCTCCCTTCCGATCCTCTTCTGCTTAGTATGAACCCTAGCTATTTACTGCTAGTTAGTATGAACCCTAGGCTATTTTTAGTGCTAGTTAGTTAATTACTTATATGGTAATTAGGGCAATAGTTCCTAGGTACTAATTAGTTAGTAAGAACTAGGTACTAATTACGTACTAGTTTATTTTTATTTATAGTAAGTTTATTTTTAGTAAGAACTAATTGAATTAATAGAACTCGTTAGTAAGAACTTGTTGCTATTTTTAGTTAAAGCAATTTTTCCCGCATCGACGTGGACGATGCCTATCCCGCATCCTCGTCGTCGAGTCGGCGGAGGACGACACCTGCTTGACCAGACGGGCCATGTTCAGGACTGGGCTCCGCCGGGGTGGTACTGTGAGGCGCTACCTACCGGGGGGCGCAGGTTGGTGAGGAGCCAGCCTGTCGTTGACCCGACCTACTTTGGTGGCGGTCTCGTGGGCCAGTGACGGTCCAGAGGCTCGAGGACCCCGCAGAGGTGGTGCGTCACCGTGTTAGTGAGGAGGACGCGCACGTCCGTCGCTACTTGTTTGCATTGGAGCACAGGTTCTCCAATACCTGGCAGGTTCTCCAGGGATCTCAGTGGAGCTATGATCCTGTGATGGTTCCTTCTCTGTGGGTGTCCACCGCCCGCACCGATACCCGTCGTGTGCTAGGGTTTTAGTTGTATTAGTGATGTTATATGTATGACACTATTCGAGATGTATTAGTGATAATATTCGACGATGTACGGACGCATGAGATGATTTACTTTTGCTTATTGAATGCATGCTAATTTGAGTCCTATAAGATAGTTTGAAATGTATATCTTGTGTTGCTCAAATAGGATATGTGCTTGCCCAAGTGGCCGGTCATGTTTGCAGGTTACACCTCCGAGTGGCCTATGTTTTGCCGGAGTGTTGATTCATTTCCGTTCCGGCAAATTTCAGGCGCTCGATATGTCCTATTTTAGCAAAGGTCATGCCGGATTTTCCCATGAATTTTGGCATGACTTGTGCCAGAATATGTAGGAAATATCGAGTGCCCCCGATTTGTGTGTTGAGTATCCTGGTAGTTGTCTTCAATCGATTTTCAATTAATGTTTCAACTATGAACATAGGAAATGTCTGATGACGAAAAGGATTTCGGTACTTGCAAATACTGCGAAGACGAGCGCGGCCTGTGCGACGAAATCTTCCTAGATGATGATAGGCGCTTCAGCATCAAGCTGGACGAGAACTTCGAACTAGATAGAGTAAGTCACAACAACAAGTTTTTTTTTCGTAATTAAGCATGACATATGCTTCATTTGCTTGAACTTATAATTTATTTATTTTTAATATTCTACTAGCATATCCCCTGCCATGCAAGAGTTTTTGTATTGGATAAGATAGGTTTCCGTCGTACTATGGAGGAAAATAAATTTTACTTGAAGACCGAGCATGGTTATATTTTCAACGTAAAATTATATAATTCAGACGACTACACCTATTTTGGATGCAAAACATGGCGAGCACTATGCAAGACTTATGCATTTGAGCCTGATATGGTTATCACCTTTGATATTCGTCCGGAAGATGATATTGAAGGTAATACCGACATCTGGGTCGATGTGCAGACGCCTCCAATTATACCATTATGTAAGTTTTTCTCAGCCATATTTATGTCTTTGATATTGTTTGTTCAAAAATAGTTGACAACTAATTTGTATTGTCAGCTTATTTCGGTGCAAGCAAACATGTCCAGCGTTTGGTAGACAGGACCGTTTACTGTGCCGGGGCTGAACTCAACTGCGAGGAGCTCAGTCATTATGTTTCATGGCTTGCGGATCTTGATACTGTCAAGACAAATTTTCTTCCTGCATTTAGAAATGTTAGTACTGAAAACATGCGACCAATAGTATTCGTAATGAACTACAGTCACATCTATTTAGGAAGGATGGTAAGATTTTTACTATTTGTCCTCAGTGCATCTTTTCCATACATTATTTTTGAAGCTAAACTTCATTGCTAAGTATGTTACCATACGATGTTTTTCAATAGGGACTCCCGATGAATGTTGTGCCTTATGGGATCGAGATAAAGGTACCATGAGTATTATTAGCTTACGGTCAAGATATCCAACAGATTACTTTAGTGCATTCAAGATTAGCGACGGATGCTTAATACTGCAAGACTGGACCAAATATGTGATGGGGGAGCGCAGAGAAGTACTAGGGGGCAGCAAACAGATGCACTATCCACGATTAGGAGACAGGTTCATCTGCATGCTCCAACTTGATCAAGGAGGAGAGCTATACATGTTTTATGTTATTTTACCTAAGAGAGAGCAGCAGGAATGATTAGCTAGCTAGAAATGAGTTTGAAGATGATGATGTGCTACACTATTACTATGATGATAAAATAGCTAGTGTTGGTGGTAATGACTAAGATGATTATTATTAGCTAGTGTTAGTGGTGATTAAATAAATACTGTTGGTGGTAATGACTATGATGATGATTAAATAGGTTGTGCTGGCGGATTAGATTCAAGTGGAGGCAACATGTGGTGCACATCGAAAGTACTACTAGTCCAAACTAGATCAAGTTTGGATTAGTAGTATACTTTTGACATGCACCACATATTGCCTCCACTTGAACGTAATCCACCTTAATTTGACACACTTTTATGGACATAATGATGTAAACCTCATAACTGGTATTGTACCAATATTTGTACGATGGCGCATAAATACACTAAAAAAATACTAGTAGCGATGGAGAGAAAACACGCTACCACTAGTTACATTAGCAGTAGCGTGTGAATGAACAAACGCTGCAGCTATTTGTCCTAGCAGTAGCGCGTGCAGGCACGCGTTACTGCTAAGCAATAGCTGTAGCGCCTTATTAGTAGCGTGCCTACCCGCGCTACTAGTGAGCACAAAACCAGTGCTACTGCTAGGGTTTTCCCTAGTAGTGCATCATCACCGCGATCTACACCAACACCTCTGCCATCTTCACCAACATCTCCATCACCTCCCCCATATATATTCAGCGGTCCACTCTCCCGTAACCCGATGTACCCTCTACTTGAACATGGTGCTTTATGCTTCATATTATTATCCAATGATGTGTTGCCATCCTATGATGTGTGAGTAGATTTTCGTCGTCCTATGGGTGATTGATGAATTGTTATGATTGGTTTAATTTGCTTGTGGTTATGTTGCTGACCTATTGTGCCCTCCGTGTCGCACACGCGTGAGGGATCCCCGTTGTAGGGTGTTGCAATATGTTCATGATTCGCTTATAGTGGGTTGCTTGAGTGACAGAAGCATAAACCCGAGTAAGGAGGTTGTGGCATATGGGATAAAGGGGACTTTATGCTTTAATGCTATGGTTGGATTTTACCTTAATGATCTTTAGTAGTTGCGGATGCTTGCTAGAGTTCCAATCATAAGTGCATATGATCCAAGAAGAGAAAGTATGTTAGCTTATGCCTCTCCCACATAAAACTTGCTATCGGTCTAGTAAAGTAGTCAATTGCTTAGGGGCAATTTCACAACTCCTACCACCACTTTTCCACACTCGCTGTATTTACTTTATTGCTTCTTTATCTAAACAGCCCCTAGTTTATATTTATGTGCTCTTTGTTATCTTGCAATCCTATCCAACAACACCTACAAAGTCCTTCTAGTTTCATACTTGTTTTAGGTAAAGCGAACGCTAAGCATGCGTAGAGTTGTATCGGTGGTCGATAGAACTTGAGGGAATATTTGTTCTACCTTTAGCTCCTCGTTGGGTTCGACACTCTTACTTATCGAAAGAGGCTCAGTTGATCCCCTATACTTGTGGGTTATCATACCCACCTGGTGGCCCCACAGATGACCCCCTGATACTATAAAATCACATATTTCCAGAAAAATTCTAGGAGAAAGAATTATCACGATCCACGAGACGGAGCCACTGCCAAGCCATGTTCTTCCTCGGGAGGGTAGATCTGGAGTCCGTTTGGGGTCCGGAGAGGGGGATCTTCGTTCTTCATCATCACCAACCCATCTCCATTGTCAATTCCATGATGCTCTCCACCGGGAGTGAGTAATTCCTTCATAGGCTTGCTGGTCGGTGAGGAGTTGGATGTGATTCATCATGTAATCGAGTTAGTTTTGTTAGGGCCTGATCCCTAGTATCCACTATGTTCTTAGATTTATGTTGCTATGACTTTACTATGCTTAATGCTTGTCACTTTGGGCCCGGGTGCCATGAACTCGGATCTGAACCGTTTATGAATTCATCATTATATCCATGTTTTAGATCCGATCATGTAAGTTATAGTCACCTACTACGGTTATGATCCGACAACACCGGAGTGAAAACAATCAGGCCCACTCTCAGTGACGACCGTAGTTTGGGGAGTTCATGTATACACTATGTGTTAATGCTTTGTTCCGTTCTCTATTAAAAGGAGGCCTTAATATCCCTTAGTTTCCAATATGGAACCCGCTGCCACGGGAGGGTAAGACAAAGGATGTCATGCAAGTTCTTTTAATAAAGCGCGTATGACTATTTACGGAATACATGCCTACATTATATTGATGAACTGGAGCTAGTGCCGTATCGCCCTAGGTTATAACTGTCACATGATGAATATCATCCAAAAAGTCACCGATCCAATGCCTACGAATTTATCTTATATTGTTCCTGCTAAGTTACTACCGTTGCTACTGCTATCGTTACTGCTACAATATCACTGCTATCACTGTTACCATTACAGTTACTGCTGCTGCTATCATCAAAACTATCATACTACTGTGCTATTGATTGTTGGGGAACGCAGTAATTTCAAAAATTTCCCTACGCACACGCAAGATCATGGTGATGTATAGCAACGAGAAGGGGAGTGTATCTTCATACCCTTGAAGATCGCTAAGTGGAAGCGTTAGCACAACGCGGTTGATGTAGTCGTACGTCTTCACGGCCCGACCGATCAAGCACCGAAATTACGGCACCTCCAAGTTCTAGCACACGTTCAGCTCGATGACGTCCCTCGAACTCCGATCCAGCCGAGTGTCGAGGGAGAGTTCCGTCAGCACGACGGCGTGGTGACAATCTTGATGTTCTACCGTCGCAGGGCTTCACCTAAGCACCGCTACGATATTATCGAGGTGGACTATGGTGGAGGGGGGCACCGCACACGGCTAAGAGATCCAAGGGATCAATTGTTGTGTCTTTAGTGCTAGCCCTGCCCCTCTATTTATATGTTGAGCCCCGGGGTCGAAACTTGGAGCAAAAGCCTCCTCAAAGTCGGTTTTGCCCGAAAGGTAAGAGTCCCACTCGGACTCCAGGACCAAACGCCACAATCCTTGGCGTCTGGCCCAGACGCCATGGGCCTCGGCGTCTGGCCCAGGGCCAGACGCCAGGGTCTCCGGCGTTTAGCCCCCTGGCCTCCGCAAAACTCCTTTTGCACCGACCTAAAGCCTCATGGGCTTGACCCCTTGGCCTAACCATATCATCCAATATATGAATCTTTACGTCTCGACCATTTGAGACTCCTCGTCATGTCCCGATCTCATCCGGGACTCGAACTCCTTCGGTACATCAAAACATGTAAACTCATAATATAACATCATCGAAACCTTAAGCGTGCGGACCCTACGGGTTCGAGAACAATGTAGACATGACCGACACACGTTTCCGGTCAATAACCAATAGCGGAACCTGGATGCTCATATTGGCTCCCACATATTCTCGAAGATCTTTATCGGTCAGACCGCATAACAACATACATTGTTCCTTTGTCATCGGTATGTTACTTGCCCGAGATTCGATCGTCGGTATCCAATACCTAGTTCAATCTCGTTACCGGCAAGTCTCTTTACTCGTTACGTAATGCATCATTCCGTAACTAACTCATTAGCTACATTGCTTGCAAGGCTTATAGTGATGTGCATTACCGAGAGGGCTCAGAGATACCTCTCCGACAATCGGAGTGACAAAACCTAATCTCGAAATACGCCAACCCAACATGTACCTTTGGAGACACCTGTAGTACTCCTTTATAATCACCCGATTCGTTGTGACGTTTGGTAGCACCAAAGTGTTCCTCCGTAAACGGAGTTGCACAATCTCATAGTTACAGGAACATGTATAAGTCATGAAGAAAGCAATAGCAACATACTAAGCGATCAAGTGCTAAGCTAACGGAATGGGTCAAGTCAATCACATCATTCTCCTAATGATGTGATCCCGTTAATCAAATGACAACTCTTTTGTCCATGGCTAGGAAACATAACCATCTTTGATAAGCGAGCTAGTCAAGTAGAGGCATACTAGTGACGCTATGTTTGTCTATGTATTCACACATGTATTATGTTTCCGGTTAATACAATTCTAGCATGAATAATAAACATTTATCATGATATAAGGAAATAAATAATAACTTTATTATTGCCTCTAGGGCATATTTCCTTCAGTCTCCCACTTGCACTAGAGTCAATAATCTAGTTCACATCATCATGTGATTTAACACCAATATTCATATCTGTATATGATTAACACCCATAGTTCACATCGTCATGTGACCAACACCCAAAGGGTTTACTAGAGTCAACAATCTAGTTCACATTGCTATGTGATTAACACCCAAAGAGTACTAAGGTATGATCATGTTTTGCTTGTGAGAGAAGTTTAGTCAACGGGTCTGTCACATACGGAGCCGTATGTATTTTGCAAATATTTTATGTCTACAATGCTCTGCACGGAGCTACTCTAGCTAATTGCTCCCACTTTCAATATGTATCCAGATTGAGACTTAGAGTCATCTGGATCAGTGCCAAAACTTGTATTGACGTAACCCTTTACGATGAACCTTTTTGTCACCTCCATAATCGAGAAATATATCCTTATTCCACTAAGTATTTCTATTTTCTGCCGTGGTCGGGATTTGTGTCTTACTCAATTTCATACCTTTGCAACACATGCAAGAACTCTTTCTTTGACTGTTCCATTTTGAACTACTTCAAAATCTTGTCAAGGTATGTACTCATTGAAAATCTTATCAAGCGTCTTGATCTATCTCAATAGATCTTGATGCTCAATATGTAAGTAGCTTCACTAAGGTCTTTCTTTTAAAGAACTCCTTTCAAACACTCCTTTATGCTTTGCAGAATAATTCTACATTATTTCCGATCAACAATATGTCATTCACATATACTTATCAGAAATGCTGTAGTGCTCCCACTCACTTTCTTGTAAATACAGGCTTCACCGTAAGTCTGTACAAAACTATATGCTTTGATCAACTTATCAAAGCGTATATTCCAACTCTGAGATGCTTGCACCAGTCCATAGATGGCTCACTGGAGCTTGCACATTTTGTTAGCACCTTTAGGATTGACAAAACCTTCTGGTTGTATCATATACAACTCTTCTTTAATAAATCCATTAAGGAGTGTAGTTTTGACATCCATTTGACAAATTTCACAAAATGTGGCAATTGCTAATATGATTCGGACAGACTTTTAAGCATCGGTACGAGGTGAGAAAAAAATCTCATTGTATTCAACACCTTGAACTTGTCGAAAAACTTTTTTTCGACAATTCGAGCTTTGTAGATAGTAACACTACTATCAACGTCCGTCTTCCTCTTGAAGATCCATTTATTTTCTATGGTTTGTCGATCAACGGGCAAGTCCACCAAGGTCCACACTTTGTTCTCATACATGGATCCTATCTCAGATTTCATGGCCTCCAGCCATTTTGCGGAATCTGGGCTCATCATCGCTTCCTCATAGTTCGTAGGTTTATCGTGGTCTAGTAACACGACTTTCAGAACAGGATTACCGTACCACTCTGGTGCGGACCGTATTCTGGAAGACTTACGAGGTTTTGTAGTAACTTGATCTGAAGTTTCATGATCATCATCATTAGCTTCCTCACTAATTGGTGTAGGAATCACTGGAACTGATTTCTGTGATACTTTCCAATTCGGGAGAAGGTACAAATTACCTTATCAAGCTCTTACTTTCCTCCCACTCACTTCTTTCGAGACAAACTCCTTCTCTAGAAAGGATCCATTCTTAGCAACTAATGTTTTGACTTCGGATCTGTGATAGAAGGAGTACCCAACAGTTTCCTTTGGGTGTTCTATGAAGACACACTTCTCCGATTTGTGTTTGAGCTTATCAGGTTGAAAACCTTTTTCATATAAGCATGACAACTCCAAACTTTAAGAAACGATAGCTTAGGTTTACTGCTAAACCATAGTTCATACGGTGTCGTCTCAACGGATTTAGATGGTGCCCTATTAAATGTGAATGCAGCTGTCTCTAATGCATAATCCCAAAATGATAGTGGTAAACTGATAAGAGATATCATAGATCGCACCATATCTAGTAAAGTATGATTACGATGTTCGGACACACCATTACATTGTGGTGTTCCAGGTGGCGTGAGTTTGTGAAACTATTCCACATTGTTTTAATTGAAGACCAAACTCGTAACTCAAATATTTGTCTCCGCGATCAAATCACAAATACTTTATTTTCTTGTTACGATGATTTTCCACTTCACTCTGAAATTCTTTGAACCTTTCAACTATTTCAGACTTATGTTTCATCAAGTAGATATACCCATATCTGCTCAAATCATCTTGTGAAAGTCAGAAAATAATGATACCCGCCACAAGCCTTAATACTCATTGGTCTGCATACATCAGTATGTATTATTTCCAACAAGTTTGTTGCTCGTTCTATTGTTCCGAAGAACGGAGTTTTAGTCATCTCGCCCAAAGGCACGGTTCGCAAGCATCAAATGATTCATAACCAAGTGATTTCGAAAATCCATCTTTATGGAGTTTCTTCATGCGCTTTACACCGATATGACCCAAACGGCAGTGCCACAAATAAGTTGCACTATCATTATTAACTTTGCATCTTTCGGCATCAATATTATGAATACGTGTATCACTACGATCGAGATCCAACAAACTATGTTCATTGGGTGTATGACCATCGAAGGTCTTATTCATGTAAACAGAATAACAATTTATTCTCTAACTTTAAATGAATAACCGTATCACAATAAACATGATCAAATCATATTCATGCTTAACGCAAACACCAAATAACATTTATTTAGGTTTAACACTAATCCCGAAAGTATAGGGAGTGTGTGATGATGATCATATCAATCTTGGAACTACTTCCAACACTCATCGTCACTTCACCCTCAACTAGTCTCTGTTTATTCTGTAACTCCTGTTTCGAGTTACTAATCTTAGCAACCGAACAAGTATCAAATACTCAGGGGTTACAATAAACACTAGTAAGGCACACATCAAACATCTGTATATCAAATATACCCTTGTTCACTTTGCCATCCTTCTTATCCACCAAATTTTTAGGGCATTTCCGCTTCCAGTGACCATTTCCTTTGCGGTGTAAGCACTCAGTTTCAGGCTTTGGTCCAGCTTTGGTCTTCTTCATGGGAGTGACAACTTGCTTGTCATTCTACTTGAAGTTCCCTTTCTGTCCCTTTGCCCTTTTCTTGAAACTAGTGATCTTGTCAACCATCAACACTTGATGCTCTTTCTTGATTTCTACCTTCGTTGATTTCAGCATCACGAAGAGCTTGGGAATTGTTTTCGTCATCCCTTGCATACTATAGTTCATCACGAAGTTCTTGTAACGTAGTGATGGTGACTAGAGAATTCTGTCAATCACTATCTTATCTGGAAGATTAACTCCCACTTGATTCAAGCGATTGAAGTACCCAGACAATCTGAGCACATGCTCACTAGTTGAGCGATTCTCCTCCATCTTTTAGCTTTAGAACTTGTTGGAGACTTCATATCTCTGAACTCGGGTATTTACTTGAAATATTAACTTCAATTCCTGGAACATCTCATATGGTCCATGACGTTCAAAACGTCTTTGAAGTCCCGATTCTAAGCCGTTAAGCATGGTGCACTAAACTATCAAGTAGTCATCATATTGAGCTAGCCAAACGTTCATAACGCCGCAGATCCGCTCCTGCAATAGGTCTGTGACCTAGCGGTGCATTAAGGACATAATTCTTCTGTGCAGCAATGAGGATAAACCTCAGATCACGGATCCAATCCGCATCATTGCTACTAACATCTTTCAAAACAATTTTCTCTAGGAACATATCAAAATAAACATATGAAAGCAACAACTCAAGCTATTGATCCACAACATAATTTGCAAAATACTACCAGGACAAAGTTCATGATAAATTTAAGTTCAATTAATCATATTACTTAAGAACTCCCACTTAGACAGACATCTCTCTAGTCATCTAAGTGATCACATGATCCAAATCAACTAAACCATGTCCGATCATCACGTGAGATGGAGTAGTTTTCAATGGTGAACATCACTATGTTGATCATATCTACTATATGATTCACGCTCGACCTTTCGGTCTCCGTGTTCCGAGGCCATATCTGTATATGCTAGGCTCGTCAAGTATGACCTGAGTATTCCGCGTGTGCAACTGTTTCGCACCCGTTGTATTTGAACGTAGAGCCTATCACACCCGATCATCACGTGGTGTCTCAGCACGAAGAACTTTCGCAATGGGGCATACTCAGGGAGAACACTTCTTGATAATTAGTGAGAGATCATCTTAAAATGCTACCATCAATCAAAGCTAGATAAGATGCATAAAGGATAAACATCACATGCAATCAATATAAGTGATATGATATGGCCATCATCATCTTGTGCTTGTGATCTCCATCTTCGAAGCACCGTCATGATCACCATCGTCACCGGCGTGACACCTTGATCTCCATCGTAGCATCGTTGTCGTCTCGCCAATCTTATGCTTCTACGACTATCGCTACCGCTTAGTGATAAAGTAAAGCATTACGAGCGATTGCATTGCATACAATAAGCGACAACCATATGGCTCCAGCCGATTGCCGATAACTTCGGTTACAAAACATGATCATCTCATACAATAAAATATAGCATCACATCTTGACCATATCACATCACAACATGCCTGCAAAAACAAGTTAGGCGTCCTCTACTTTGTTGTTGCAAATTTTACGTGGCTGCTACGGGCTTAGCAAGAACCGTTCTTACCTCGCATCAAAACCACAGCGATAGTTTGTCAAATAGACTCGTTTAACCTTCACAAGGACCGGCGTATACACTCGATTCAAGCGAGAGAGCAGACACCCGCCAGCCACCTTTAAGCATGAGTGCTCAGAGCGGTGAAACCAGTCTCGCGTAAGCGTCGCGTAATGTCGGTCCGGGCGCTTCATCTCACAATACCGCTGAACCAAAGTATGACATGCTGGTAGGCAGTATGACTTATATCGTCCACAACTCATTTGTGTTCTACTCGTGCATATAACATCAACGCATAAAAAACCTAGGCTCGGATGCCACTGTTGGGGAACGCAGTAATTCAAAAAATTTCCCTACGCACACGCAAGATCATGGTGATGTATAGCAACGAGAAGGGGAGTGTATCTTCATACCCTTGAAGATCGCTAAGCGGAAGCGTTAGCACAACGCGGTTGATGTAGTCGTACGTCTTCATGGCCCGACCGATCATGCACCGAAACTACGGCACCTCCGAGTTCTAGCACATGTTCAGCTCGATGACGTCCCTCGAACTCCGATCCAGCCGAGTGTCGAGGAGAGTTCCGTCAAGACGACGGCGTGGTAGCGATCTTGATGTTCTACCACAGGGCTTCGCCTAAGCACCGCTACGATATTATCGAGGTGGACTATGGTGGAGGGGGGCACCGCACACGGCTAAGAGATCCAAGGGATCAATTGTTGTGTCTTTGGTGCTAGCCCTGCCCCTCTATTTATATGTTGAGCCCCGGGGTAAAACTTGGAGCAAAAGCCTCCTCAAAGTCGGTTTTGCCCGAAAGGCAAGAGTCCCACTCGGACTCCAGGACCAAACGCCACAATCCTTGGCGTCTGGCCCAGACGCCATGGGCCTCGGCGTCGCCCAGGCCGACGCCGAGGTCTCCGGCGTTTAGCCCCCGCCTCCATAAAACTCCTTTTGCACCGACCTAAAGCCTCATGGGCTTGACCCTTAGCCTAACCATATCATCCAATATATGAATCTTTACGTCTCGACCATTTCGAGACTCCTCGTCATGTCCCGATCTCATCCGGGACTCGAACTCCTTGGTACATCAAAACATGTAAACTCATAATATATCATCGCCGAAACCTTAAGCGTGCAGACCCTACGGGTTCGAGAACAATGTAGACATGACCGACACACGTTTCCGGTCAATAACCAATAGCGGAACCTGGATGCTCATATTGGCTCCCACATATTCTACGAAGATCTTTATCGGTCAGACCGCATAACAACATACATTGTTCCCTTTGTCATCGGTATGTTACTTGCTCGAGATTCGATCGTCGGTATCCAATGCCTAGTTCAATCTCGTTACCGGCAAGTCTCTTTACTCGTTACGTAATGCATCATTCCGTAACTAACTCATTAGCTACATTGCTTGCAAGGCTTATAGTGATGTGCATTACCGAGAGGGCCCAGAGATACCTCTCCGACAAACGGAGTGACAAAACCTAATCTCAAAATACGCCAACCCAACATGTACCTTTGGAGACACCTGTAGTACTCCTTTATAATCACCCAGTTACGTTGTGATGTTTGGTAGCACCCAAAGTGTTCCTCCGGTAAACGAGAGTTGCATAATCTCATAGTTATAGGAACATGTATAAGTCATGAAGAAAGCAATAGCAACATACTAAACGATCAAGTGCTAAGCTAACGGAATGGGTCAAGTCAATCACATCATTCTCCTAATGATGTGATCCCGTTAATCAAATGACAACTCTTTTGTCCATGGCTAGGAAACATAACCATCTTTGATAAACGAGCTAGTCAAGTAGAGGCATACTAGTGACACTATGTTTGTCTATGTATTCACACATGTATTATGTTTCCGGTTAATACAATTCTAGCATGAATAATAAACATTTATCATGATATAAGGAAATAAATAATAACTTTATTATTGCCTCTAGGGCATATTTCCTTCATTGATCACTTTGCTGCAGATAATTAATTTCCAGGTGTGGTTGAATTGACAAGTCAGCTGCTAATACCTTCAAATATTCTTTGGCTCCCCTTGTGTCGAATCTATAAATTTGGGTGAATACTCTACCCACGAAAACTGTTGCGATCACCTATACTTGTGGGTTATCAAGACCTTTTTCTGGCGCTGTTGCCGGGGAGCATAGCTATATTTGTTGAGTCACTTGGGATTATTATAAATTTATCACTATGAAGAATCTGAAGGATGCTAAGACTAAGATATTTCCCTCAAAGACGAGGGGAGGTAAGGAACTGCCATCCAGTTCTGCTTTAGATTCACCTTCTATTATGAGTAAACTTGCAACACCAACACCACATGCTATTAATTCTGATATGTCGCAAGTTATTGATGATGCTACTTCTACTATGGATGATGCTTATGATGATGCTTGTACCATGCTCGATAATGATGATGTGCCACTTGGTGAATTTCTTGATGAACAAATTGCTAGAGTAATACAACATGATGTTGTTGAATCTGATGATGAGCTTGAAACTGAAACTCCTGAAACACTTGCTAGAGCTAGCCCTCCTAGATATGAATTGCCTAAGGTACCGGAAGGCTATGTTATGAGTGAAGAGGCAACTAGAGATATTCTTGCTTGTAAGGATAGAGAAACGAAATGTGATCCTAGGTTTGCCACTTCGCCTATCTTTATTGATGATAAGGATTATGAATTCACTGTCGACCCAGAGTTAATTACATTGGTTGAATCTGATCCTTTCCATGGTTATGAAACTGAAACTGTTGTGGCACATCTTACTAAGTTTAATGATATAGCCACCCTTTTTACTCATGATGAGAAAACTCAATACTACTTTATTCTCAGATTATTTCCTTTCTCATTAAAGGGTGATGCTAAGGCTTGGTACAATACTCTTGCTCCTGGTTGTGTGCGTAGTCCCTAGGATCACTACTAGGGAAAACCTTATACGCAGAAATCTAGCAACAGCGCGGGTCAGAAAAGGGCGCAAGTGCTAGATAGCTGTAGCGATTGAGAAAAAACCGCGCTACAGATACAACCTTAGAAGTAGCGCGTGTAGTGGCAAAAGAGCTACTAGTAATATTCCCATTGCTAGAATGATAGGCTACACATAGCAGTAGCGGGCTTGGAAGAAGCGCGCTACCACTAGGGCATAAGTAGTAGCGCGTTTCCTACGAAGAGCGCTACTACTAATGGAAATAAAATAAGATGAAAAACAAATAGAAAAGTAAATGAAAATGAAAGAAATAGAAAAAGGAGAAAGGAAAAAATAAAATGTAAAGCAAAATAAATGAAAAAGCGGAAAAACGGAGGAAGGCATAGCAGTAGCGTTTGTTCGTAAGAGGCGCTATAGCTAACGTAGCTGCAGCGCGTGTCCGAGACCCCCGCTATAGAAACAGAAAAGGGAATTAAAAAATGGAAGAAAATTACTTAGCTATAGCAGCAAGGCGTTTTGTAAAAACTGCTATAGCTACCGCTAAGTTTGACTTAACCCAAAAACCGTTTTCCACTGGCCACCACTTCTCCCCCAAATCCCTCGACCCACCACACCGCCGTCTCCCCGATTCGATGTCGCCCCACTTCGTCGTCGTCTCCTGCCAACGTCAACGCCACTAGAGCCGTGCGCCGTCGACGCCATGGGAGCCGCCCCCAACGCCACGGAGCCGCGCGGCCTCATTAACGCCATCGGAGCCGCCGTCGACGCCACCGGATCCTCCCTCACCACAACTGCCTCCCTCGCCATCACCGGAGACACCCCTGCCTCCCTCGCCACCACTGGAGCCATCCTCTGTAAGCCCCCACCCCTCCTCTCTCTCTCATGCATAGGTTAGCTAGTTTAATTAGGTTAATTATCTAGGTTAGGGCAAAAATTTAGTTAGGGCTTTGACAGAGAAGTAGTTAGGTTAACTAGTTTAATTAGGTTAATTATCTAGGTTAGTGCAAAAAATTTGTTAGGGCTTTGACAGAGAACTAGTCAGGTTAACTAGTTTAATTAGGTTAATTATCTAGGTTAGTGCAAAAAATTTGTTAGGGCTTTGACAGAGAACTAGTCAGGTTAACTAGTTTAATTAGGTTAATTATCTAGGTTAATTAGTGCAAAAATTTATTTAGGACTTTGACAGACAACTAGCTGTGTTAACTAGTTTAATTAGGTTAATTATCTAGGTAAACTAGATTAATTAACTAGGTTAAATAGGTAGGTTAATTAGATGCGTTGGATTAACAAGCTAGGTTAATTAGGTTGGCTAGGTTAGAGGAAAATTTTATTTTAGAGCATTAGGTCAGAAGGGTTAGAGAAATGGAGTTCCTTTGCAATTTAATTGGGTTCTGTCCTAGGCAGAGAAGGGTTAGAGATAATAATGTGTGTTTGTGTGTGAGAGAGGAATAGCTAGATCAACATAATTTGGGTTCTGTCCTAGGCAGAGAAGTGTGTAGTGAGGTCACTTTGCAAAGGTTTTTGATTTTTGAAAAGACCACTATTTTTCAAGGAAAAGAATTTAGGCAAATTTTATTTTAAATATGATCCCTTCCTAGACTTTTATTGTTGATTATATCTTTTCATTGAAGTGGTCATGTTATATGTTTTCATTGAAGTTGTTCGACTGTGCCCAAGTGGCTTTGTTGTTTCCAGGGAATGATGCTGAGTGGCCTGTGTTTTGCCGGAATGTTGATTCATTTCTATTCCTGCAAATTTCAGGTTCTCTATTTGTCCACTTTTTAGCAAAGGTCATGCCGAAATTTTCCGTGAATTTCGGCATGACTTGTGCTACAAACTAGGACATATCGAGTGCCCAAGATTTGCTGCACCAGGAAGGAGTCAACGTTCCTGCAAAACAATAGGCCTTTTTTATGTCATTATTCATTTTATTAGGTCTAGAATTAATTGACTAGATTTAATCATAGGAAACATGGCTAGCAACGATGAAGGATAGGGTTCTGGTGATTGCGACGACATCTACCGGGCGGCAGGCGAATTGTTTAGCCTTGCCGACGATCAACCAATGTTGTTGCTGGGCCCACCGGTGGCATCGGGGACTGAGACCGACATGCAGACCGGTGCTGAGACTGAGACCGGCGCTGAGACTCAGACCGGCATCGAGACTGAGACCGGCGCTGCCTCGGGGAGCGGAGCCAGTGTAGAACCGAAAGCAAAGAGGCAACGGCTTCCTAACAAACTCAGGACTACTAGACTGGTGGTCACGGAGGTGGACGACGCCAATTTTGAGCCAAAGGCGCCCAAGGAAGCACACGCGTGCTACGAGAATCAAATAGGCTGCATCGTACGGACAACCGCCACCATCAACGATGAGAAACTATAGAAGATAGAAAATATGAGGAGCTCCCTCCTAAAGAAGTTTCACCAGATATTCTTATTCCCGGGCCGGAATGAGAAGGATTATGAAGATCCAGATGAGGACCCGACAATGAAGAAGATAAACAAACACGCCACGACCAAGTTTAGCGACGCGTTGGCTGCCTGGAAAAATCGAGTGAAAGCAAAGATTATCGACAAGGAACCCTACTTCGAGATTGTAAAGGATAATCCGACAATCAAGGAAGAGCAGTTTCAAATATTCAAGGAGGCTTGCGAGGCCGAAGCTGCCAAAAAAAGTCTAAGTACATGAAGGGGCTTCAAGAGAGGAACATTGGGAGCCACCACCTCGGAAGCCGTGGTTACGGCGGAAAGAGGTCCAAATGGGCCAAGGAGGACGCGGAAGCCGCGAGTCTGGGCATCCCAAACCCCTTGGCGGAGTTCACCATCCCGTAGGAGCGTGACGTCCTCAGGGCCCAGCATCGTTGGGACCCAGTGAAGAAGGTTTACGAGACAAAACCGGTCATTACGGAGTTCATGAGACTCCTGGTAATTTTAGTTTCTGATCAATTCAACTGCACACGTTAGTCATATTTGTAAACGATCCTTGTGCCTTTTGCAGAGAGAGCAGCACCGGATTGCGGCCGGAAGCGACTCGCCGTCTGAGGCATTGGCGAGGCCCAAGTGAGACACTCCATTCAACCGAGCGTTGAACATATTGAAGCGACAACCGGTGCATACTCGACCGTCGTATGGACGCATGCATGGTGTCGGAGACGGCGCCACATGGAAGAAGTACTACCGTGAGACCACGGAGGAGAGAAAGGAAAGACGGAGGTTAACTGAAGAAAACATCGACAAGAAGGTTGAGATTGCGGTTGTGAAGAAATCATCTCAGACAGTTGCAACAGCGGTAGCTGCCGCAAAACAGGTGGTTGCAGATTTGTCTACTTCCTTGGTGATGGGCGTTTTCACTTGGACAAGGCAAAATCCAGAAAAAAATGCAGAGGACTTTCCCCTTGCTGACTTCTTGGGGAGCAGCTCGACTAGCGTTGCACCAACACATGCTCCCGCACCGGCTCCCGCACCAGCTCCCACACCGGCTCCCGCACCGGATGTGCTCGGTGGTGCTTCATCTTTGGCTGAGCTCGACGCCCTCACGGTATCTGTCACACCGACCCCCTTCAATATAAATGTATAATCTCCCGTTTTCGTTGCCTTTCGGATGTCTCACGTCGCAGACTTTTCTTTGCAGGCCGACGAAACCCCGTGCACCATATTGTACACCATCGGCGACCAAAAGGTGGACGTGGGGAAGGCGACGATAATGGAGCCGAAGGAACCATTGTTCCACAGCCGGCCGATCCCCCCGAACGTCTTCAAGGTTTCCGTGGCCAGTGTCAAACCGAGCCACGAGGATTTGCCTCCTCTAATACTAGTGGGGGAGGACGACGAGACCCCGTGGCGGCTTGGTGATTGTTGCAATGGGTGGGTCCTGTTGTGGCTAAAGAGTCTCGCGCCGTTCGAGGCGGCGGGAGCACACCCACGAGCACGCAGCATCAGCAAGGTATGAACATCAACACCCCATCTACCCAATTAGCGTCGGTGTCGGGTTGGGTGATAGCGAGCGGGTAAGGAGGAGGCTCCATTAGTCGCGATGGCGTCGCCATGGATGAGGATAGCGATGACGAGGGCGCTGAACAAGATGTCTATCTTGGTGCCTCCTCGTGGTTTGGCGTCATGAGTCGGTGCCTGAATTGCCGTCTCAACGTATTATGGACGACCTTCCGGTAGTAAAGAAGTCTAGGAAGAGAGCGAGGAAAGGCAAAAAAGCTGATTCTATGATCCAGCCACCTCAGCAGCCTCGGCTTCAGGACCATATAGATATCCCCGATGCGGGTAAATGGCATATCCCCGGTCAACCAATCCTACCTGCAACAGTGCTATGGGCCAGATTCGGCGATCTAAGGAGACTTCATGACGATGTGCTGCGGGTAGAGAAAGGCCTCATCGCCTCGAAAGATCCATGATACCCACTCTACGTGGTTAACGTTCCGCAGCAAATGTCGTACATCGACAGCTTCCCCGTGGATAAGTTCTTCCTCTGATTCGATTACATATTCGACATGTTTCACGTGAAGAAGTTGGATTTTACGTTTGTCCGCCTTTATGCCGTGCACATGAACTACGTCATCGAGGTTGAGCAGATATCTCATATCTGTGTTGCTGACCTGTACTACATCCACGAGGGCTTCTTGGGAGTCTGCGCAAAGCACGGTGAATACGCGAGAGATTACATCGTCAGTTTCATGCTCGCCAATAAGGACAAGGAGGCGATTCTTGTGCCTTATCATCTCGTGTAAGTCATCCACCCTGCTATCCTTCCTTCGATTTCAATCATTCATTTGCACGGTGGAGGCTAATTAATTTGAGGTGTACTTATTTTGCGCAGTGGCGGGCGCGCCGTCCTCATCATCCTCTACCCCCGATTCTCCCACGCTCTTTACTTGGACTCATCGAAGAACATTCACAAAAAGGATTACACCCACATCAAGGATGTTCTCAACAGTGCTGTGTTTTACTACCAAGCAAGTGGTGGAGAGGTCAGGGACAAGAAGAGAAGGGGCGGCAGGGTCGCCTTCAGCCATAAAACCGACTTCTGCTGCATCCAGCAATCGAATGATTCTCTTAATGATGGATTTTATGTCCTACACCACATGCTGGAGTACAGACGGGATCACCAGAACCTTCGTATGTCACCTAGATCCGGCGATGCCCATATTCTGCAACGGGCAAAGAACATAGGAGATATCGAGGATCATTGACTTTGAGCTGAGTTCTATAACATCCAGCGCGAACTTGCCCAAATCATGATGAAGGAGGTCGTCGGAAAAATAGGGATGTTCTACGGAGAAGGACAAATGTCGCCGGAAGACGTCCGAACATGGATAGCCTCTCAGCGTCTCGACATGAAGCCTTTCACTAAGCTCGAGGACTATCTCCCTGACATGGATGGATGGCACGACATGGTGGAGTGATTGTCGATATATGACAATGTGTCCGTTTAGTCCATACTTTCTGTATGACAAAACTTTGAGTTATGCACGGTGAAACTTTATTTGTGATGTAATTAAATCGTCCTCCTCCTTGACTAGCGAAAATCACTCTAGTTAGGGCATTTTGGGTACGACGAACTTTGTTATTTATGCTTATGATATGTTGTTTCTATTTTTGCCAAGTCTGTCTCTTTCTGTTGCTCAACTATATATGTTGCATATCATTGACTCATGTGACGATGCAGGTGCATAGATCATAGATGGCGAAGAAGTGCTACACCAGGAGTATATATATGACAAGTGGCCGGAGTGTCAGGCCCAGGTGTACCGGTTTCCGGTTTCCAAGCGACAAGCAGTAGTTAGTTCAGGTTCACGCTAATGCGAGAGAGGGATACGAACTCATGTACTCAAAGTGATAGATCTTCTCGCGTATATCATTGTTTAGATGGATGACGATGTATTTGCAAGTAATCGAGACTTGTATCGCTATTTTGGAGATGATGACGAGAGACCACTTTGTGTTGGATGATGATTATGATGATGACATGATTTGATGAGACTAATTGTATGTATATGCTATGATTACATTTGTATGTGTATGATATGCTAAAGATTATTGTATAGAGCCTATTCAAATACAAAACAAATAAAAAAATATGTAGGGAAAAAAACTAATAAAACTAGTAGTAGCGAGGGGGGGGGGGGGAAATTTAGCAGTAGCGCCGCCTTACCAGTAGCGCTTCCCTGTAAATAGCGCTGCAGATAATATCAACAATGCCCTTTTCTAAAGAGCGCTACAGCTATTCATGTACAGCAGTAGCGTGGGACAACAGGCGCTACTGCTATATGTTAGCTGTAGTGCCTTATTAGTAGCGCCGGTCCCCGCGCTACTGACAGACCCAAAACCCGCGCTGCTGCTAGGCTTTTCCCTAGTAGTGGATATGGTTTACTACTTCTCTGAAAAATATTTTCCTGCTCTTAAGAAACAAGCTGCCTTATAGGAAATATTTAAATTTGTTCAAACTAAAGAAGAGAGTCTCCCACAAGCTTGGGGGAGGCTTTCCCAGTTACTTAATGCTTTGCCTGATCATCCTCTTAAGAAAAATGGAATACATGATATATTCTATAATGGACTAACCGATGCTTCTAGGGACTTCCTAGATAGTTGTGCTGGTTGTGTTTTCAGGGAACGAACTATTGCTCAAGCTGAAAAATTATTGAATAACATATTGAAAAATTATGATGATTGGACTATTCCTGAACCGCCGCCTAAAACCACTCGGGAGAATAGGGGTATATTATATCTCAGTCCTGAAGATATGCAAGAAACAAAGAAATCTATGAAGGAAAAAGGTATTAAAGATGAGAATGTTAAAAACATACCTCCTATTGAAGAAATACATGGGCTTGATACACCACCACTGCCTAAGGTGGTAGAGGTAAATTCTCTCTAATGACTTTAGAGGTGTTGGAAAACATGCTTCTATGGTTCAAACCCAATTAGAACAAGTTGCTAAATCACAAAGAGAATTACTTGATGAAATGAATCATAATATACACGACTTCGCTGTTAGAGTTGCAACTAGAGGAGGTAAAATGACTCAGGAACCATTTTATCCTGAGGGACACCGAAAAAGAATTGAACAAGATTCACAAAGATATAACACTAGTGCACATAGTCCTTCTAAAAAGAAAAAGTTAAAGAAAAATGATAGGACTTTGCATGCTTCTAGTGAACCTGAAATAGACAAACCTCCTGATAATGAAAATGAAACTTCTATCTCTGATGCTGAAACTCAATCTGGTAAAGAACATCCACCTAGTTATAATGAAAAAGACAATGATGAGGTTCATGAAGACACTCAACCAAATAATGATAAAGAACTAGATAATGATGTTAAGATAGAACCACATGTTGATCTTGATAACCCACAACCTAAGAATAAAAGATATGATAAAAGAGACTTTGTTCCTAGAAAACACGGTAAAGAAAGAGAACCGTGGGTTCAAAACCCTATGCCTTTTCCACCCAAGTCAACTAAAGAGAAAGATGATGAAGAATTTGAACGCTTTGCTGAAATGCTGAGGCCAGTCCTTTTGCATACTCGCTTGACTGACATCTTAAAAATGCCTCCTTATGCAAAGTATATGAAAGACATCATCACAAATAAGAGAAAAATACCGGAAGCTGAAATCTCCACTATGCTTGCTAACTATACTTTTAAAGATGGAGTACCTCAAAAACTTGGAGATCCGGGTATACCAACTATACCTTTCTCTATCAAAAAGAATTACATGAAAATTGCTTTGTGCGATTTAGGAGCTGGTGTTAGTGTTATGCCTTTCTCTTTATATAAAAGCTTTGACTTGAATAAGCTCACACCTATTGAAATATCTTTGCAAATGGCTGACAAATTAACTTCCATACCTATCGGTATTTGTGAGGATGTGCCCGTTGTTGTTGCTAATGTTACTATTTTGACTGACTTTGTTATACTTGAGATGCCCGAGGACGACAACGTGTCGATTATCCTTGGTAGACCCTTCTTGAATACTGCAGGGGCTATTATTGATTGCAATAAAAGCAAGGTCACTTTTCATATTAATGGTAATGAGCATACGGTGCACTTTCCGAAGAAACAATTCCAAGTGAATGGTATTAATGTTATTTAAAAATCTCCGACAATCACTATTGGAAGTTTTCAAATACCTCTAGCTACTGTCAAAAAGAAATATGAAATGCTTATTGTTGGGGAAATGCATATCCCCATTGAGGTAACTTAGTGATTTACGAAAGTTCTTCGGTTTCATGCTAATCGAAAGTGGTTGTTAATAAGACCTGATCAACCTTATTAATGAATCATTTTTGAACGGTATGAAGTTGATGAATTTAGTAAGCACTACCTTCTGTCCCTACCTTTTGTTTTCTGTTTTTATTAGTTAAATAAAATAAAATGCCATTTTTTGTCTGTTTTCTAAATTTCCCATGCAATAAAAAAATGACTCAAAAATAAAAGTTCTCAGAATGCCTTGAAAATTGAACATGAACTTTTTTGAATAATTCTGAATTTCTGGTGCAAATAATACTAGAGGGAGGTGCACCAAGTGGGCACAACCCACCTGGGCGCACCAGGACCCCCAAACGCGCCGTGGTGGGTTGTGGTCCCCATGTGGGCCCCCTCACTTATCTCTTTAGCCCACATCATCACTCACCTCCCAAAAAATCTCCACTGCTCTTTTCCGTGTTCTTGAGCTCAAACCCGTGGATTTCGATCTCTTAGCTCGAAGCTCCATTTTCCAAACTGTTTCGAGGGATTTTTGCTTGGTATGTGACTCCATCATTTGTCCAATTAGTTTTTGTTTTAGTGTTTTATACTTTGAATCATTAGCTACTCTTGGTGCTACTATAGATGAGCTTCCATGTTGAATTCTTAGTGTTCTAACTAGTTTGAATGCTTGCTATGGCCTCTATGTATCCCTATGAGTTGCTGCTATCAATTTTATAAAGTTTTGCTAAAAAAATTTTGTCACCCCAAAATTTTTATTTTCAGATAATTGTACGCGGACACGATGAACCTATTTGGAAGGAGTTCTTCGAGGATACGATCCTCGGGGGCATCTTCTAGTAACAGTTCTGCTCGCCGGTCTTATGTTGAACCAAGTGAAAGTTCCACAGGTGATGCCACCACCGAAACATGCTTATGGCCTTGCGATGAATATATGGTGCATGTGGGCATTAAGGAGGAATTTGAGCAATATGTTCACAATGCTGGCCTTGGTCCCTACCTTTCAGATAAGTGTGAACAACGCCAACTTCTCACTGAGTCATTTGTCAAAGGATTTACATTTTTCTGTCATGAGTCTAGGGTGTCTTTTAAGCTTTATGATAATCCATTTACCATCTCACTGGAGAATTTTGCTTACCATTGCAAACTGCCATATTGGGGTCCGCTTGATGAACCATCGAAGGCTGAGTACGAGTCTTTCTTGACTAGCCTTTGTTACGGTGAAAATATGGGAGTAAGACAAGGAAGAATAAAGAGCATTCACTTTCCCGCAATTCAGTATCTTGCATTATTTAACGGGAAATGCATAGTAGGCAAGAAAGACTGTAGCATACTTTGTGCGCCAGACTTGAGCCTCATTCACACTACTCTCACTGGTGAATGGAATTATAACCTTGGAGCAATTGTTGCATGCAGACTTCAGCATAACGCTAGCAGTGGTTGGTTCTATGGGGGAATTTATGCCACACATTTGGCACAAGAGCTGGGTGTTTCACCTTTGCCCTTTGATCCTATCCTACCCACGCAGTATTTAAATTTTGAGGCTTTAAAAAGCCATAAGATCCTCAAAGGAAAAATTCATGATTTCACGTATAATTTGTTGTTTAACCAAACTTCTATTGTGCACACATAGTTACATGAGCCTGCTCTTTTTGATTATCACAATAAGGGGAGAAATTTTGTTCTTGGGAGCGAGGCCCGAGCTCATAAAGCAGCAGTGGTGGCAGCATGGCGTGCCGAGGAATCCGCTCCAAGAGCCTCTGTGAGCTACCACGTAGAGTACTACCCTCCAGGCTACTGACTGATTACCAACTTAGGCCAAAATCCCAAGCTTGGTGGAGTACGTGTTGTCACCGATATTATATTCATGTTCATGCTTATCATTCTATTTGTTGGTGTTCACACTTTTTCGTTGTATCATCCATGCTTAGATTTAGTTTCTTGCTTTCTTATTGTGTGTTTGAAAAACTTTAGAAAAACCAAAAAAATTAGTTGTACGGTTGTCTTAACGTATCATTTCACCTTACATGGTTTAAAAGAGATGAAGGATATTCTTTTGGTCTTGATCTGTAATCTAGTTGTGATGTTTAGGTGCGCACACAATAATAAAATAGCAAGTTTGTTTTATATCTGTTTGCCCATGATATCAATGATGTCATACTATGTTCATCCTACTTTAAACCATGTCTCTTTATCCTTAGATGTCAACGAATGTGAGGAAATAGACAATACAGTAGGCATGCTACATGGACATATGTTCCGAAAGTGATTTTATTATGTAGTTGGCACTACAATACATGCTAATGTATTACAGTAGTTCACAAAAATAAGTTATGTATAAACGTGTAACCTACTTTTTTATTTTTGTCTCATTAGTAACTTATCTGGTACACTAATCTATATTTCAAACTTTCAGCAAGCTATGGAACCAATGATTGAACAGCCACAACCACCTGAAGGTGACGAGGCTACCACAGGCACAATGTCACCTCTTGCTGCAGTGCGTTAGTATCTCTCCACTAACACTGCAAAAAGCAACTTCCTGCGTAATTCTGGGTTGGTTGTCAAGGTAACCTCGTCCAAATCGCCTACTGAACAAAATCTTCCGGATAGACAGAGTGATATATCTGTGCCCCAGACACTAGTCCACTCCCTAATGGACGTCGTTTCGGAAACAAGAATAGTGGTTGACAAATGTCATCAAGATATGAATGGTTTTGAAACCAAACTATCAGACATTCGCTTCGTTGTTCAAGAGCAATGGCGGAAAAAAGGTGAAGATCGTGTTGCTCCATCAGATTCTATAGCCTGAAACATTAGCACTCAGGTTAAATGATATGTGCTTCTATACATCTGATGGTGCTTTTATCTACAAGGACTGTAAACTTTATGCCAACAGGCCTTTTGTTGTATGGTTGGAATTTATTTTATTGTGATACAACATTTATGATGGTGCCAAAGGATGAAGTAATTACGACGCTATTTTTGTATAGTGTAGGTTTATCTTAGTAATGTATTCGGCCGAAAGCTTCATAGGAGCCCAACATGCCAACATTCGTCGGGCCCATTACAATTGGACTAAAAACGATTATGGGTCGAAATTTGCATGTAGCCCACTAAAAATATCTCAGCCTAAATCAGCATAAGCTTTCTTATTTTTCTAGTAGGCTTATGCCCATAGTGGGCCTTTAACAGGCCTAAACATAATTTGGGCCCTCAGTAAAAATAGGCTGTTTATATGTGTAAATATCTCATGCCCATAAAACATGGGCCTTTAATAGGCCGAAAGTGAGATTTGGCCCTGATTGTGCCCAATAACCCACTGGTATTAGCAGGCCAAAATGGTGGCCCATTTACAATGCGGATCGTTCACAGGCCAAAATTCGGACGGGCCATAACTGAGAATGTTGGGCCTTTAACAGGCCTTTAACAGGCCGGAAGTTCGGTTGGGCTTGATTAGTGCCATTTTTATATGGGCCGTTAATGGGCCCGATGTGACGTTGGGCCACATATGGCCCATGGATTTCGTCCGATGTTAACAGGACAAAAATCACAACAGCCTGAAAGTGGCCCAAATCTATAGTGGGCCTCTAACAGGCCGAATATCAGACATGGCCGAATATGAACCAAATCCTTCACGGTCGTTTATGGGCCGAAAGTTTCAATGGCCTGTAAATGGGCCCAAATTAAGCAGGACCTTTAACAGGCCGGAAATACACCGGGCCGTAATTCGGCCCAAATACTTAGCAGACTGTTAACGGGCCAGAAGTTACCATGGGCCGCGATGATGAGAAGTTTAGGACGGCCGTTGACAGACCGATTTGACACTAGCTGTACGGGCCTTAACTGAGAATGTTGGGCCTTTAGCAGGGCTGGCCCATTATGGTCTGCAAAATCTTATGGTCCTTTAGCTGGGCCTGCCCATTATGGTCCGCTAAATCTTCTGGGCCTTTAGTTGGGCCGGCCCATTTAAAGTTTATGGGCCACATTTGGGCCCGTCCACGTGTCAACATATCATAGGCGCATCTCGACCATTGGATGAGTGACACCTATGCCAACGCGGAGCTGACACGTGGTTCCGTCGGCCAATGAGAATTTTACACGTGGAAAATCGCATTGGTCGTGGCTTGATACGTCTCCAACGTATCTACTTTTCCAAACACTTTTGCCCTTATTTTGGACTCTAACTTGCATGATTTGAATGAAACTAACCTAGATGACGCTGTTTTCAGTAGAACTGCCATGGAGTTGTTTATTGTGCAGAAAATAAAAGTTCTCAGAATGACCTGAAAATCCACGGAGATAACTTTGGAAAATATAAAAAATACTGGCAAAAGAATCAAGGCGAGGGGGCCCACACCCTATCCACGAGGGTGGGGGCGTGCCCTCCCCCCTGGGCGCGCCCCCTGTCTCGTGGGCCCCCCTGATGCTCCACCGACCTCAACTCCAACTCTATATATTCCATTTCGCGGAGAAAAAAATTAGAGAGAAAGTTTCATCGCGCTTTACAATACGGAGCTGCCACCAAGCCCTAATCTCTCTCGAGAGGACTGATCTGGAGTCCGTTCGGGGCTCCGGAGAGGGGGATTCGTCGCCATCATCATAATCAACCATCCTCCATCACCAATTTCATGATGCTTACCGACGTGCGTGAGTAATTCCATCATAGGCTTGCTGGACGGTGATGGGTTGGATGAGATTTACCATGTAATCAAGTTATTTTTGTTAGGGTTTATCCCCATATCCACTATGTTCTGAGATTGATGTTGCTATGACTTTTCTATGCTTAATGCTTGTCACTAGGGCCCGAGTGCCATGATTTTAGATCTGAACCTATTATGTTTTCATGAATATATGTGAGTTCTTGATCCTATCTTGCAAGTATATAGTCACCTATTATGTGTTATGATCCGACAACCCCGAAGTGACAATAATCGGGATACTTCTCGGTGATGACCGTAGTTTGAGGAGTTCATGTATTCACTATGTGCTAATGCATTGTTCCGGTTCTCTATTAAAAGGAGGCCTTAATATCCCTTAGTTTCCACAAGGACCCTGCTGCCACTGGAGGGCAGGACAAAAGATGTCATGCAAGTTCTTTTTCATAATCACGTATGACTATATTCGGAATACATGCCTACACTACACTGATGAACTGGAGCTAGTTCTGTGTCACCCTATGTTATAGCTATTACATGGGGAATCACATCCGACATAATTATCCATCACTGATCCAATGCCTACCAGCTTTTCACATATTGTGCTTCCCTTATTTACTTTTCCGTTGCTACTGTTACAATTACTACAAAACTGCTATCTTTACTTTTGCCACAGTTACCATTACTATCATACTACTTTGCTACTAAATACTTTGCTGCAGATACTAAGTTATCCAGGTGTGGTTGAATTGACAACTCAACTGCTAATACTTAAGAATATTCTTTGGCTCCCCTTCTGTCGAATCAATAAATTTGGGTTGAATACTCTACCCTCGAAAGTTGTTGCGATCCCCTACACTTGTGGGTTATCAAGACTAATTTCTGGCGCCGGTGCCGTGGAGCATAGCTCTATTCTTTGAGTCACTTGGCATTTATATCTGTTGATCACTATGAGGAACTTGAAAGACGAAAGAACAAAGATTTTTCCCTCAACTACGAGGGGAGGTAAGGAACTGCCATCTAGCTCTGCACTAGATTCTCCTTCTGTTTTGTGTAAGCCCGCGACACCTAAACCTGCTACTGCTATGAATTCAAATATGTCGCATGTTATTGACGATGCCACTTCTGATATGCATGATACTTATGATGAAACTACTTCTGTGCGTGATACTACTTTGTCATTAGGTGAATTTCTTGATGAACAACTTGCTAGGGTTAGAGAGAATGAAATTATTAATGATGATATTATTGATGATAGTGATGATGAAAGTTCTCCCCATGATTATGAATTACCTGTTGTTCCTTAGGGTTATGTTATGGATGAGGAAGCTGCTAGAGCTATTTTTGCTTGCAAAGATAGATATGATCTTAAGAAGTTATTAGCTAAATGGAAGCAGCAATCTCTTAATGCTAGAATGAAACCTGACCCTGCCTTTTCTACTTCACCTATCTGTGTTACTGATAAGGATTATGAATTCTCTGTTGATCCTGTGATAATTACTTTGGTTGAATCTGATCCTTTTTATGGCCTTGAATCTGAAATTGTTGTGGCACATCTTACCAAGTTGAATGATATAGCCACCCTGTTTACTAATGATGAGAAGTCTCGCTATTACTATATCCTTAAGATATTTCCATTCTCATTAAAGGGTGATGCTAAAACTTGGTTTAGTTCTCTTGACCCTGGTTGTGTGCGTAGTCCCCAGGATATGATTTATTACTTCTCTGCTAAATATTTTCCTGCTCATAAGAAACAAGTTGCCTTGCGGGAAATATATAATTTTGTGCAAATCAAAGAAGAAAGTCTCCCACAAGCTTGGGGGAGGCTTCTCCGATTAATTAATGCTTTCCCTGATCACCCTCTTAAGAAAAATGAAATACTTGATATCTTTTATAATGGACTAACCGATGCTTCCAAGGACTACTTGGATAGTTGTGTTGGTTGTGTTTTCAGGGAAAGAACAGTCGACCAAGCTGAATTACTATTGAATAACATGTTGACTAATGAAAATAATTTGACTCTTCCTGAGCCAATTCCTGAGGCAATTCCCGAGCCTATTCCTAAACAAACTCCGAAGAAGAGGGGTGTTCTATTTCTCAGTCCTGAAGATATGCAAGAGGCAAAGAAATCAATGAAAGAAAACGGTATAAAAGCTGAAGATGTTAAGAATTTACCTCCTATTTAAGAAATACATGGTCTTAATATACCGCCTGTCGAAGAAATACATTGTCTTGATAACCCGACACAGGTAGTAAAGGTAAATTCTCTCTATACTTATGATAAAGTTGAAATTCCTTCTACTAAATTCCATAGCCCATGCTTAGATGAATTTGATGACTTTATGGCTAGACAAGAAAGTTTTAATGCTTATGTTGGTAGAGAATTAAAGAATAATGCTTTCGAGATAGGATGCTTGAGTGATTATATGGCTAGAGTTAAAGGTGAACTTAAGCTCATTAGCAAATATGCTTCTATGGTTACCACTCAGGTTGAGCAAGTACTTAAAGCTCAAAGTGATTTGCCTGATGAATTAAATAATAAACATGACTTTGCTGTTAGAGTGGCTACTAGAACTGGTAGAATGACTCAGGAACCTTTGTTTCCTGAAGACCACCTTAAGAGAATCGAGTAGGATTCTCAGAGAAATAATTTAGAGGCACCTAGTTCTTCCAAAAAGAAGAAAAAGAAAAACGATAGGACTTTGCATGCTTCTAGTGAACCTGTTATAGACACACCTGAGAATCCCAATGATATTTCTATTTCTGATGTTGAAATACAATCAGGTGATGAACATGAACCTAGTGCCAATGTTAATGATAATGTTCATGTTGATGCTCAACCTAGCAAAAATAATGAGGTAGAGATTGAACCTGTTGTTGATCTTGATAACCCACAATCAAAGAATCAACGTTATGATAAAAGAGATTTTGATGCTAGGAAGCACGGTAAAGAGAGAGAACCATGGGTTCAGAAACCCATGCCCTTTCCTCCTAAACCATCCAAGACAAAGGATGATGAGGATTTTGAGCGCTTTGCTGAAATGATTAGACCTATCTTCTTATGTATGCGCTTAACTGATATGCTCAAATTAAATCCTTATGCTAAGTATATGAAGGATATCATCACAAATAAAAGAAAGATACCGGAAGCTGAAATTTCGACCATGCTTGCTAATTATACTTTTAAGGGTGGAATACCAAAGAAACTTGGAGACCCAGGGGTACCAACTATACCATGCTCCATTAAAAGAAATAATGTTAAAACTGCTTTATGTGATCTTGGAGCCGGTGTTAGTGTTATGCCTCTCTCTTTATATCATAGACTTGAATTGAATAAGTTGACACCTACTGAAATATCTTCGCAAATGGCTGATAAATCAAGCGCCATACATTGCCGGTATTTTTGAGGATGTGCCTGTTGTGGTTGCAAATGTCACTATCTTAACAGACTTTGTTATTCTTGATATTCCCGAGGACGATAGTATGTCGATTATCCTTGGTAGACCCTTTTTGAATACTGCAGGGGCTGTTATTGATTGCAACAAAGGCAATGTCACTTTTCATGTTAATGGTAATGAGCATACGATACACTTTCCGAGGAAACAACCTCAAGTTCATAGCATCAATTCTATTGGTAAAATTCCAACTACCGTTATTGGAGGTTTTGAATTTCCTCTTCCTACTGTGAAGAAAAAGTATGATATTCTTATTGTTGGGGATGTTCATATCCCCGTTGAGGTAACTTAGTTTTATTCGAAATTTCTCCGGTTCCGTGTTATTCGGAATGAGTTTGTTAACAAGACTTGATCAACCTTGTTAGTGGATTCATTTTGATGATCATGAGATGGATGAAACTAGAAGGCACAACCTTCCGTACCCTCTTTTTACTTTCTGTTATTTAGAATAAATAAAGAAAAATAGTATTATATGTCTGTTTTCTGAATTATCCATGCAATAAAAAAATATCCCAAAAATAAAAGTGCTCCAAATGCCCTGCAAATTTAATATGATTTTTTATGGAATATTTGAGGATTTTAGGCACTAAAATCACTGCAGGGGGGCAAGCACTTGGCCACGAGGGTGCAGGGCGCGCCCACACCCCTGGACGCGCCCCCTATCTCGTGGGCCCACAGTGGCCCCCTCCACTTATTCCTGCACCTACACACTCCATCTTCCTCCCAAAAAAATCCTCATCCAGCTCAAGCACGAGTTCTAGCTCATTTTGCTGCGGTTTTCGATCTCCTTGCTCAAAGCTCCATTCACAAAACTGCTTTGGGAGATTGTTGCTTGGTATGTGACTCCTCCATTGGTCCAATTAGTTTTTGTTCTAGTGCTTTATTCATTGCAAATTTTTGCTGCATAGTGACCCTGTTCTTGAGCTTGCATGTCAAATTTATGAGGTCCCAAGTAATTCTAATTCATGATATAGGCTCTAGGCACTTGTAGGAGTAGTTGCTACCAATCTTGTTTAGTTTTATTCACTTTTATTTTGAAGTTACTAAAAATTTCAGAAATTTTTAGAAAATGATAAGGAGATTTTTGAGGGGCTCTTCTAGCCAAGGCTCCCAGGATAAACAAGCTAAAGAGAAGGAAAAGGCCAAGTATAATCTTCCTCACGTAGCGGAAGTACGGCCGTGTGAATGGCCCTGTGATAATTTCTTGAGAGAAGCCGGGATTTATGAAGACTATTATTCTTTAATTGAAAATTCAGGCCTCACCGACTTCCTCCACGAGAGGATCGATTAGTATCTCTTACTCACCAATACTTTCGTGCAAAAGTTTTATTACTATCCTAAGAATTCACCTCCATCAGTATCATTTCATTTATATGATGAATTCAAGGAAATGTCTTTATGCAATTTTTGCGCGGTATGTAGAATACCCTTTGAGGGCAGATTAGATAAACCACATCATAAAGATGTGGATGGTTTTGTTAACACCATTACTGTAGGGGATCCGAAGAAGGGTTCCGATGCGAGAATCACTAGCATACACTTTCCAGTTTTACGCTACTTTGCCATATTTGCTAGTTCATACTTAATTGGTCGCGGAAATAGTGGAAACTTCAATGTTCCTGATATTATTATCCTGCATGCGCCTCTGTTGTTTGATTTGACTACAGTTAATTATCTTGTCTCGCCGGAAGCGGTGTACGCTCATCGAGGCCAAGCATACGCTCCCGAGCCTGAGCCGGAACCTCCACTGGATCCTTATCGTCCATCATCTTACCAGTGGGATCCGGAGGAGATGGCTAGCCAGTGGTACCTTAATCCTATTCCACACTTTCCTTTCCCTTCTCCCCTTTTCTTCCCCTCCTTAGGCCGGCCCTTATGGGGGGTGCACTGATACGTCTCCAACATATCTATAATTTTTATTGTTCCATGCTATTATATTACCCGTTTTGGATGTTTATGGGCTTTACTTTCACTTTTATATCATTTTTGGGACTAACCTACTAACCGGAGGCCCAGCCCGAATTGTTGTTTTTTTGCCTATTTCAGTGTTTCGAAGAAAAGGAATATCAAACGAGTCCAAACGGAATGAAACCTTCGGGAGCGATCTTTTCGGAACAAACGCAATCCAGGTTTCATGGAGTGGACGTCAAGCTGCAAACGAGGCGGCCACGAGGGTGCCCGGCGTGCCCTAAGGGGGTGGGCGCGCCCTCCACCCTCGTGGGCCCCTCGTTGCTCCACCGATGTACTTCCTTCGCCTATATATACTCCCGTACCCTGAAAACATCCAGGAGCCCCACGAAAACCTACTTCCACCGCCGCAACCTTCTGTATTCGCGAGATCCCATCTTGGAGCCTTCGCCGGCACTCTGCCAGAGGGGGAGTTGACCATGGAGGGCCTCTACATCATCTCCAAGGCCTCTCCGATGAGTTGTTAGTAGTTTACCACAGACCTTCGGGTCCATAGTTATTAGCTAGATGGCGTTTTCTCTCTTTTTGAATCTCAATACAAAGTTCTCCTCGATCTTCTTGGAGATCTATTCGATGTAACTCTTTTTGCGGTGTGTTTGTCGAGATCCGATGAATTGTGGGTTTATGATCAAGTTTATCTATGAGAAATATTTGAATCTCCTTTGAATTCTTTTATGTGTGGTTGGTTATCTTTGCAAGTCTCTTCGAATTATCAGTTTCTTTTGGCCTACTAGATTGATCTTTCTTGCAATAGGAGAAGTTCTTAGCTTTGGGTTCAATCTTGCGGTGTCCTTTCCCAGTGACAGCAAGCGCAGCAAGGCACGTATTGTATTGTTGCCATCGAGGATAAAAAGATGGGGTTTATATCATATTGCTTGAGTTTATCCCTCTACATCATGTCATCTTTCTTAATGTGTTACTCTGTTCTTCGTGAACTTAATACGCTAGATGCAGGCAGGAGTCGGTCGATGTGTGGAGTAATAGTAGTAGATGCAGGTAGGAGTCGATCTACTTGTTGCGGATGTGATGCCTATATACATGATCATGCCTAGATATTCTCATAACTATGCACTTTTCTATCAATTGCTCGACAGTAATTTGTTCACCCACCGTAATACTTATGTTATCTTGAGAGAAGCCACTAGTGAAACCTATGGCCCCCAGGTATATCTTTTATCATACAAGTTTCATCTATCTTTTATTTGCATCTTTTACTTTCCAATCTATATCATAAAAATACCAAAAATATTTATCTTATCTTATTATCTCTATCAGATCTCACTTCCGCAAGTTTCAGTGAAGGGATTGACGGCCCCTTTATCTCATGGTTGCGAGGTTCTTGTTTGTTTGCGTAGGTGCGTAGGACTTTTGAGGAGTCTCCTACTGGATTGATACCTTGGTTCTCAAAAACTGAGGGTAATACTTACGCTACTTTGCTGCATCACCCTTTCCACTTCAAGGGAAAACCAACGCAATGCTCAAGAGGTAGCAAGAAGGATTTCTGGCGCCGTTGCCGGGGAGCTCTTCGCTCAAGTCAAGACATAACAAGTACCCATCACAAATTCATCTCCCTCGCATTACATTATTTGCCATTTGCCTCTCATTTTCCTCTCCCCCACTTCACCCTTGGCGTTTTATTCGCCCTCTCTTTCCCAATCTTCTCTCTCTTTCGCTTGCCTTCTTGTCTGCTTTTGTGTTGGATTGCTTGTCACGATGGCGCAAGATAATACCAAATTGTGTGACTTTTCCAATACCTATAATAATGATTTCCTTAGCACTCTCATTGCTCCTCTTAATGATGTTGAATCTTGTGAAATCAATGCTGCTTTGCTGAATCTTTGTTATGAAAGATCAATTCTCTGGCCTTCCTAGTGAAGATGCCGCTACTCATCTAAACAACTCTGTTGTTGTGTGATATGCAAAAGAAGAAAGATACAGATAATGATATTGTTAAATTGAAGTTATTTCCTTTTTCACATAGAGATCGTGCTAAAACTTGGTTTTCGTCATTGCCTAAGAATAGTATTGATTCATGGAATAAGTGCAAGGATGCTTTTATCTCTAAGTATTTTCCTCCCACTAAGATCATCTCTCTTAGGAACGATATTATGAATTTTAAACAACTTGATCTTGAGTATGTTGCCCAATCTTGGGAAAGAATGAAATTAATGATTCGCAATTTCCCTACTCATGGTTTGAACTTATGGATGATCATACAAAAAAATTATGCCGGATTGAATTTTTCTTCTAGAAATCTTTTAGCTTCGGCCGCAGGAGGCACTTTTATGGAAATCACCTTAGGAGAAGCTACTAAACTCCTTGATAACATTATGGCTAATTATTCTCAATGGCACACCGAAAGATCTACTAGTAAAAAAGTGCATGCTATAGAAGAAATTAATGTTTTGAGTGGAAAGATGGATGAACTTATGAAATTGTTTGCTACTAAGAGTGCTCCTATTGATCCTAATGATATGTCTTTGTCTACTTTGATTGAGAATAATAATGAATCTATGGATGTGAATTTTGTTGGTAGGAATAATTTTGGTAACAATGCTTATAGGGGAAACATTAATCCTAGAACGTTTCCTAATAATTCCTCTAATAATTATAGAAATTCCTACAACAACTCTTATGGAAATTTTAATAAGATGCCCTCTGATTTTGAGAATAGTGTTAAAGAATTTATGATCTCTCAAAAGAATTTCAATGCTTTGCTTGAAGAAAAATTGCTTAAAGTTGATGATTTGGCTAGGAATGTTGATCGACTTTCGCTTGATGTTGATTCTTTGAAACTTAGATCTATTCCACCTAAGCATGATATCAATGAGTCTCTCAAGGCCATGAGAATTTCCATTGATGAGTGCCAAGAAAGTACCGCTAGGTTGCGTGCTAAGAAAGATTGCTTTGTAAAAGCGTGTTCTTCTAGTCTCCATGAAAATAATGATGAAGATCTAAAAGTTATTGATGTATCCCCTATTAAATCCTTGTTTTGCAATATGAATCTTGATAATGATGGGACTGGAGATGAGTCAACTTTAGTTAAAAGGCGTCCCAATGATTCGGAGTTTTTAGATCTTGATGCTAAATTTGGTAAAAGTGGGATTGTAGAGGTCAAAACTTTACATAGAATTGAACCCACTATTATGGATTTCAGGAATTTAATTATGATAATTGTTCTTTAATAGATTTTATTTCCTTGTTGCAATCCGTGTTGACTTCTCCTCATGCTTATAGTCAAAATAAAGCTTTTACCAAACATATTGTTGATGCCTTGATGCAATCTTATGAGGAAAAATTTGAGTTGGAAGTTTCTATACCTAGAAAACTTTATGATTGCAAGTTTCTCATGAGTGCTATGCTTTGTGTGATTTGGGTGCTAGTGTTTCCACGATTCCAAAAACTTTATGTGATGTGCTAGGTTTCCATGATTTTGATGATTGCTCTTTAAACTTGCACCCTGTGGATTCCACCATTAAGAATCCTATGGGAAGGATCAATGATGTTCTTATTGTTCCAAATAGGAATTATGTGCCCGTAAATTTTATCGTTCTTGATATAGATTGCAATCTTTCATGTCCTATTATTCTTGGTAGACCTTTCCTTAGAACGATTGGTGCAATTATTGATACGAAGGAAGGGAATATTAGATTACAATTTCCATTAAGGAAAGACATGGAACACTTTCCAAGAAAGAAAGTTAAATTACCTTATGAATCTATTATGCGTGCCACTTATGAATCGAATGCTAAAGATGGTACTACTTAGATGTATTGTCGCTTTTATGCCTAGTTAGGGGCGTTAAACGATAGCGCTAGTTGGGAGGCAACCCAATTTTATTTTTGTTTCTTGCTTTTTGCTTTTGTTTAGTAATAAATATTTCATATAGCTTCTGTTTAGATGTGTTTTCATGTTTTAATTAGTGTTTGTTCCAAGTAGAACCAATAGGATAACCAACGGTGATAGTTAATTTGATTCTGCTGAAAAACAGAAAATTTTGCGTGCATGCAAATAATTTTAGTAAATCACAGGAATGTGCTTTTGCATTGATTCTTTTTGCAGTAGATCAATAGACAAATTTACCAGTACTTCCTATTTTGGTAGGATTTTTATCGTTCCAGAAGTATTAGAAAGTTACAGATTGCTACAGACTGTTCTGTTTTTGACAGGTTCTGTTTTTCGTGTGTTGTTTGCTTATTTTGATGCATCTATGGCTAGTATCGGGGGGGAGGGGGGGTATGAACCATAGAGAAGTTGGAATACAGTAGGTTTAACACAAATATAAATAAAGAATGAGTTCATTAAAGTACCTTATGTGGTGGTTTTTCTTTCTCGTTCTACATTAATAAAAATATTTTATAATATTATTTCAAAAAAGGCTATACAATGTTTGGACAAAATTTCCATGCTACTATATATAGTTTACGGGTTTAAAACTTTTGAATCTCACCACCAAAAAGCAACATGCCATTGAGAGAGTCCATGGTATATATGGCTCAAAATGCTGGGATTTGCAGCTATAGTACGGGCTACAATTCCAGCAAAGCTACTACTAATTTCTAGAGCCATCACTATATGCCAATGTAGGTAAAGTTCACTCGTTAGTTGTAAATCATTCATGGATTTAGCTGGTCATGGCAATCATACTGTTAGCCGGATCGTGAGAATCTGCAGCTTGCATACTAATCGCGTCAATGGTACTTGGAAGTTCTGGTGGAGTTTCTCTAAGGTGGTTGTAGTGTAAGATACTAATTGTAAGCATGTAAAGCTTTACATACAAAACTGAACGGCTACAACAATGGACTCGATGAAGCTTTGCATGCCAAGGTGCAGTGCTTGAAGCAAGCAAGCATTGTATCCATGAATTAAGATGTGCACGTGTTGTCCACGTACCCGTGTATTAGTGTAATTAAAACTTGAAACCAATTGTTCTTTTATGCTAGAAATTTGGTTGACTTTTACAGTCATCTAATATTCATATTACTATGATGTTATATAACAATAATAATAAATGTGTATATAACTTGAGCCACATATTAGCGGTGCTTTTGTGACCTGTGGCAAACACAATGGCGTCATAGTATCTCTGATTCCCATCCGAAAACTTTATGAGATTTCCTGAAATGCATGATATTGGAGCGAATACCTGCCATTAAAATATTTTTAAATCAGTCTACCAGATTCCTCATAAGGTATGTATATATTTATAGGCATGATTTTTCTCTCACCTTGATATCACCTTTTTTATTAGCTCGATAGTGCCGGTGACTATGACAGCAGACCGACCAGTTTTTCCTTTTAGGGTGAGTGGACCAAAATTAGTCGTCACAATTCCATACTTTGATAAATCACCAAATAATACATATGCGAGGATCATAAGAATAAAATCTACAAGCTTCAGTAGAGGTGCCACGTTGAGAGTACCATGCCTAGGTGGATCAACTCCTTTGTCATAACATGTAGCTTCACAATTACCCATGTAAGAACATGTTTAATAGAATGTCAACCAAGATTTTTCTAAGAAAAACTTAGAAAACAATAGAAGTGGGATCATGAAATGTATGTATCGGACTACGAACAATGACGGAAGTGTTAGCTATGTGCACTGCAAGATCATGGGCAATCACAAAGCCAGAGTTCCAGCATCCAACAATAAGCACACTTTTCCCAACATAACGGCTTGTAACTTAATGAGTGGATTGTTTCACTAGGAAATCTTTGTAGGCCAACGATCTGTGGAACATATTCCGCACTATTTTGACTTGTTGCTACAACCAAGAACTTCGATGCATACATAATTGGGCCATCCACTTTGTTATGTGTCTTCACAACCCAACATTTCCTCACGTCATCATACATGCATGACTAAGCTGAAGTGTTAAGCTTTGGGGATATATTGAAGCGCTTGACATAATCCTCCATATACCTTAAAAACAGATCTTTGGGAAGGTAGGTCAGCGAATCAGTTGGGTATGCCATGTGAGGTAGCTCACAGAACTCTTTGGCGATGTGAAGCTTGAGGCAATCATATGTATGTATGTGCCACAATGACACCATACAATCTTCGCGCTCGACGATGATATATGGTATAGAGAGTTTGCTTAGGCATGCTACCTTGGTAATCCCAGATGGACCTACTCCGATGATGAAAACTTGTACCTTCTCCATGGAAAGACTTGAATGTAGGTGTGCAATCAATTTAGTTACACTATAGTGTTGAAGTTGTCCTTGTTGATATGTGTTTAGGGAACACTTATAGCTATTTATATATACAAATATCTGTTGGGGAACAGAGCATGCAATTTCAAAAAAATCCTACGCTCACGCAATATTTATCTAGGAGATGCATAGCCACGAGAGGGGGAGAGTGTGTCCACGTACCCTCGTAGACCGAAAGCGGAAGCGTTTAACAACGCGGTTGATGTAGTCAAACTTCTTCTCATTCCGATTGATCAAGCACCAAACGTACGGCACCTCCGAGTTCTACACACGTTCAACTCAATGACGTCCCTCGAATTCTTGATCCAGCAAAGTGTCGAGCGAGAGTTCCGTCAGCACGATGACGTGGTAACGGTGATGAAGTGATCCGCGCAGGGCTTCGCCTAAGCACTACGTGAATATGACAGGAAGTGTAAACTGTGGAAGTGGGCGTCGCACACGGCTAGGAATCAATGTTTGATGTTCTAGCGGTGCTCCCCCCACATATATATAGGCGGGAGAGGGAGAGGGGCTGCAAGGGGCACCCCAAGTAGGAGTAATCCTACTTGGGCGCTGAGGGAGTCCTGGATTAGGGGGTATCCGAACAGCCGGACTGCGCACAATGTCCAGACTATTGAAGCATGAAGATACAAGACTCAAGACTTCAGCCCGTGTCCGGATCGGACTCTCTTTGCATGGAAGGCAAGTTTTGCGATCCGGATATTATGTTTCCTTCCTTGTAACCGACTCCATGTAAACCCTAGCCCTCTCCGGTGTCTATATAAACCGGAGAGGTTGGTCCTTAGAAGGCTGATCACAATTACAATCATACCATCGTAGGCTAGTTCTTAGGGTTTAGCCTCTACGATCTCGTGGTAGATCTACTCTTGTACTACCCATATCTTCAATATTAATCAAGCAGGAAGTAGGGTTTTACCTCCATCGAGAGGGCCCCAACCTGGGTAAACATCTGTGTCCCTTGCTTCATGTTACCATCAGCCTTGACGCACAGATCGGGACCCCCTACCCGAGATCCGCCGGTTTTGACACTGACATTGGTGCTTTCATTGAGAGTTCCTCTGTGACGTTGCCGCAAGGCTCGATGGATCCTTCAATCATCATCAATGACGTTTTCCAGGATGAGACTTTCCTCCCATACAGATCTTCGTGTTCGGCGGCTTCGCACTACGGGCCAACACGCTTGGCAATCTGGAGCAGATCGACAGCTACGCCCCTGACCACCAAATCAGGTTCGGAAACCTGAACTACACAGCGGATATCCGCGGAGACTTGATCTTCGATGGATTCGGGCCCGCACCAGGAGCACCGGACAGTCACGACGAGCATGGCCTGGACCTGCTGTTGGACAACGCTCGGGATATCACACCTGCAGTAGCCCCGGACTCAAATCCGGAGAAGGCTGCATTGCCTAGGGACGAAGGGATGGACCCCGCCCCGCAGGCCGTACCCTCTTCGGTGGTGGAGCCGAACACATGCCTCGCTTCTGAGAAAGCTTGTGACTCCGGACCCCCAGATTCATATCCTATTGTAGGATCCAGTCCGCGCGTTCCTGAGCCCGCCGAGCCTGGGTGGGCTCCGGTAATGGAGTTGACCGCTACGGACATCTTTCAGTACTCGCCCTTTTGTGACATGCTGAACTCATTAAAGTCTTTCTCTTTGTCAGGAGGCTCTCGGCCGAACTATATCCGGCTCGAGTGGGAAGCAGGCGACGACGGAATTCGTTGCCCACCCACCACCCACTTCATAGCCAAGGTTGATGATTTAACTGACGTGCTTGACTTCGACTCCGAAGCGATCGACGGTATGGACAACGATGCAGGAGAAGATTCAGAATCTATGGGGCGTCGGACTTGCGCCTCGTCACACGACATATACATGGTGGATACGCCCAAGGAGGACGACGGTGACAATCCAGAAGATAAAACGCCTAGGCAAAAGCTAAAGCGATGGCGCAGACGCCGTTCCAAGTCCGGCAACAGTAAAAATATCAGCAAGAGCGCCAGAAGGATCGATACTCCGGTCAACCCCGTATGCAACAACGACCATACGGAACCAGCGATGGAGCAGGATGAACCAGGTCAAGCCGAACATAGTTCGGAGCAGACGCCCGAAGACAATGATCCAGAGGGGCGAGTTCATCAAACCGGCCCGGGACAAGAAGACAGTCCGGACGATGACGCATTCATCATTCCGGAAGAATGTGTGGAACGAGATAACCTCCACAGAAAGCTTATGACCATAGCGAGAAGTCTGAAGAAGCAGAAGCAACGGTTAAAGCCGCACAGGAAACGCTCTATCGCAAATGGAACAAAGTGTTAGACAATGAAGAAAGATATGGCGATGATCGCCATACAAAGAGCTACCCAAAATGCAAGCTACTGCCAGAATTCGACGACGAGGCCGTTCCACCAAAGAGTAACACGACTAGGAGGCAAGACGTACCACTTCATAACCGCAACAAATTAGCTACCGAAGACATGCACCATCTACGTGAGCACCTGGATAAGAAAGCTGGTGCAGCTAGGTCCATCTATAGATCTAAAGGACACACCCCGGCGGGGGACTGTGGTCGTCAAAACGATTATGACAATCAAATACCAGTTCGGAATAAACACCGGACACAACAACAGTCGACGGCATGCCACAGCACGTCCAAATACAAAGGGGCTGCTCACCCCCTGTGCTTCACCGAAGAGGTACTGGACCACGAATTCCCACAGGGCTTTAAACCTGTAAACATAGAGGCATACGATGGAACGACAGATCCAGGGGTCTGGATTGAGGACTTTATCCTACATATACATATGGCCCGTGGGGATGACCTCTAGGCCATCAAATACCTTCCCCTCAAACTAAAGGGACCAGCTAGACAATGGTTGAAAAGCCTCCCAGAAAATTCAATTGGGAGTTGGGAGGAACTCGAGGATGCTTTCAGGGCGAATTTTCAAGGGACTTATGTCCGGCCTCCGGATGCTGACGATTTAAGTCACATAATCCAACAACCCAGAGAGTCCGCCCGCAAGCTTTGGAACAGATTTCTCACTTAGAAGAATCAAATTGTCGATTGTCCAGATGCCGAAGCCTTAGCGGCATTCAAACACAGCATCCGCGACGAGTGGCTCGCCAGACACCTCGGCCAAGAAAAGCCAAGGACAATGGCAGCCCTAACAAGCCTTATGACCCGCTTTTGCGCGGGCGAAGATAGCTGGCTAGCCCGTAAAGGCACCAGCCACCCCAGCACATCTGAAATAAGGGATGGCAATGGGAAGCCGCGGCGTCACAAAAACAAACGCCAAAACAAGGAAGAGAGCCCGGATAACACGACGGTTAATGCCGGATTTAGGGGCTCTCGACCTAATCAGCAAAATAAGCCATCTAAAGGCAGTAAAGAGGGACCGTCTGGTCTGGACAGACTACCTGGTGTCGGACCCGGACGGTTCCAGCCTCGCCATGCAGCCAGGCGACCGAATCAAGTAGCAGATGGCCGCCGCATGTGCTCCCCTCGCCGAGGACACCTTCTCCACCCACGCAATTTCCTCCTCTCTGCAGGGCCACCGCGCCAGATCCGTCGATGCCGGACGGCCGTGCATCCCCTTGCCCCTCCCTTCGTTGATTTCTCCCTCACCAACAGGCCGCTCGATCTCCCCTGCTCTGGCGCCTGCAGCTCATCCCCTGCATTGTCTAACACGCCAAATCCGAGCCTCCCACGCCAGTCCAGGCAAACATCCGGCCACCGCTCTTCGTTGGCCATGGAACTGCAGCCACTGGCTTCGAGCATCCGCTCCTCCACCTCGATCTCCTGCTTGCCCGTGGGGTTCGGGTGTCCCCGCGTGTCCCTACGGTGAGTTCCCGCCGATGAGCTGACGCTCTGACCCTTCTTCCACCTCCCCTCCTCGCGGGAGCAGTGCGACATGTGGCTGTTGCAGTGCACGAGCCCTCGAGGTGTAGTGCAGCGTGCGTGTAGCCTAGCTGTAGGAGGGCATGTGGTCATCCCCCTTCTTCTCCCTCGCAACCCCTGCCCAATCCCCTGCAGTTCCCGACATCCCGGCGAGCGCGCATGAAGCAGTACGCCAGTGGTGCACCGCGCGGTGCGGGCGTTTATTTGCTCCATGTTTATTTGCTGTAGTTAACATTTGTTTTCTCGTTTTGCAGTGCAGATTGTATCGATGCAGTGCACACATGTACGAAGGAGAAAACAAGAATATCATCGTTTTTTCTTTCTGAAGTCCATTATATTGTTTGAGAAAACACAAATATGATGCTCGAGTGTGAGACGAGTTGTGTGTTAATTTCTTTTGAGAGGTTCACTTTTGTTCGTGGAGAGGTTCGCTTTAATTCCTTGGTGAAAAATGCTAAGAAAACAGTGCACTTCGTTTTGTAAATTTTCCTAGACCAAGATGTAATTTTTTTTAAAACTGATGTAGTTCATATATTGATTTTTTTGGTGGTTTTGTTGTGTGAAAAACTAACGAGGTAGTTCACTACATACATGTTTTTCATTTGCTCTCTATATCCATGTTTTTCATTTTTTGGAAAAGTAATTTGTTGTGCACTCGGTAACGAAGGAGAAGAGTGCATCGATGTTCCTTTAAAAGAAGTTCATTTTGTTGTTTGAGAAAATGTAGAGTGGAAATGAGAGTAAAAAATGGATGTGGATGAATGCTTGTGTGTAATGTGTAGCGTGCAAACAAAAAATGTAGTCCACTCGCGTCATCCCCGTAGTGCATATTTCATTAACCAAAAAAATGTATGCAGTGCACTAGGGGGAAACTAAACTCTAGAGAAAAAATAAAAGAGGAAACTACAGTGGACTCCGGTCTTAAAAGAAGTCCACTCCGAACGACTTTGAAGTAGACTTCACTTGGGAAAATGTATTTAAAAAATTTATGTTGTGTTTGTTGAAAGACATTTAAACTAGTCAAAGAAAGTAATGAGGTTCAACCTCAAGAGTGTTGGGGTTCACTTCCCGTCCTCTATGCGGTCCACTCATTCATAATTTTTTTTATAGAAAAGATAAAAGAATCCATGCAGCTCGCTTAACCCTTGTATGCAGTGCCGTTTTTCGTCTGAAGCAGTGTGATTTTATGTTGGATGAAGCTCACTCGTCGATTTGAGTGTCGCAAAAATGTTTTTGTGTGTTTCAGAATTCAGTCGACTACGTTAACACTTGCAGTGCCTTCGGTTTTCGAATGTCGTTCACTTTTGAGAGTGATGTCGTTCACTTGCGCCCAACATGAGAAGTGTGAAAATTTTAGCGAAACAACAAGATAGTAATGTGGTTCACTTCGATATATGTCACGGTTCACTTGCCTCATCTTTGCGGTCCACCCTCGTTCATAAAAAAAAGTTGGAAAAAAGACAACAAAAACTTTTGCGAGGAAGTTTATGTCCGACAACAAGAAATCATGAAATTCACTTGACTGCCTGTTGCAGTGCGGTTTTCCGTTTGAAGCAATGCGTTCTTCTGTCCGATGAAAGGTCCACTCGCTTGGTCAACGCGCGTAAAAAATTAATAAGTATGAAAAAAATACAACAAAAACTCATGAGGTTCATTTTTGATAGTGTTGCGGTTCATTTTTGGGAGTGTTGCGGTCCACTCTCGTTCACAAAAAAATTGAAAAAAAAAGACAACAAAAACTTGTGCGAGAAAGTTTACGTTTGACAAAAAGAAATGATACACTGCACTAGACTGTCTGTTGCAGTGCGGTTTTCAGTTTGAAGCAGTGCGTTCTTCTGTCCCACGACGATTTTGGTGTCGCGAAAAAACAGAGTTTCCCCTTTTCACTAATTTAAAAACTGCTCTTAAACCGTAAACAATTAGAGAGGGTGTTCTACATGAAAAAGTTCTGTCTCGTCGATATCTTTCCAACGGCGTATCATTTGAATTATTTCGACAAGCGGTTTGTAAAAAATTTCGCGAAAAACGGCCGCTGCCTCTCGAAGTCAGCCACATGATTTTCAAAATTAAATAAAAATCGTAAGGAATGTCAAAACCATTTCAACATATGAAAGGTGCGCCTTGTCCATAGCTTTCCAACGGCGTATCATATGTCTCGTTTCGATAAACGGTTAGAAAACTGGAGCAAAAACAGTACCGAAAATTTCAAAAAAATTAAAAAACTGAGTTCCGCGATTTTGTAAATTTGAAACTGCTCTTAAACCCTAATGAATTAGAGAAAGATTTATATACGAAAAGATGCGCCTCGACGATATCTATCCAATGGCGTATCATTTGCTTCGTTCCGACAAGCGGTTTAGAAAAAAACGCGAAAAAACGCTCGCTGCCACTCGTCATCCGCCGCACTATTTTCAAAACTGCTCTTAAACCGTGTGGAATCTCGAAAAGTGGTCAACATGTCGAAGTTGCGCCTAATCCATAGCTTTTCAATGGTATATTACACACCTCATTCCGATAAACGGTTAAAAAATTAGAGCGAAAACAGTACCGAAAAACTAACGCGTGCAATTTTTTCCGATGAGAAGTTCACTAGTCTCTATTGCAGTGCTCGTCGTCAAAATGATGCAGTGCGCTTCTGTTGAGCGTGTAGTACCGAAGTGGTGTGCAGAATAGTTATTCTGCTAATATTAGCAGAATAGACCGTCTATATGACCGGTCGTTAAGACCACGGACACGGTTAGACGAGTCCGGTAGCCCAGATCGAACCAAGGCACCGTATACGTAATCCTATAGCGGATACCAGGGGCTATAAATGCTTAATAAAGCCACAAATTTGGCTCAACCTTATTGGCAGGCCAACACCTTACACTTTTACTATCCATCGCACACTTACAGGATACGACACAACGGAGACAAAGGCGCAGACGTGCAGCAGGGCCCCGTTCAACAGGTTTCTTTTTAGATTAAGCCCCTGTGTAAACCTTTTTATTGCCTCTTTTTGTTTAACCTTCCCATGGGTTCCATACCCACAGAGGATACTTCCATTTTTGGCATTTCGTCACGTCAGATTAACGCACGTACCTGGAAACACATGGTTTATAATGAATGGACATTCTTGAGCCCATCATCTGTTATGAAGTCCGAATACCTTCGGGAGTGTTCGGCGTCACGAGTTTGGCCTTATATGCATCAGCTCTGAATCATGTCTTTGGTCAAATGTTGGGTTTGCCCGGCTCCTGGGTTTACCGCCTTACGTTCCGTTATTATCGGCTAAGGTGCTCAAAGGAGAACTACTGCAATTGTGCCCTGGTTATTCCGGATGAGCACCTCAGTAGAGAAAGCCAAAAACTGACTGTCATGATGCAGTGAGAGACTGTTCAACCACTCGAAGACTCACAGGAATCTTTAGGATTCCTTCGCATTAATGAAGGGCCATTTCCCGGTCATATACATACGCGCCCGTATTCGGATGCACGCGAAAGTACCAGGGGCTACATAGTAGCCCCAATGTTAGACTCCCACGGCTAAGCGAAGGTGTTACAGCTATATATTCCGGTTGCCTAGTTCGATGTGGGATCACCTCCTTAATGGACCAAGACATTGGATCAAGTGTGATTAGGCATATTTTTCGTGAACACCCCCCGCATTCTATGCGTGGGAGCTGAAGCCAATGACTGCTAACTTTCGGATTACATATTTATATATACATATATATAAACGGCCACACAGGGGACACAATCATATTCTCAAGAAAATAGTATAAATATAGCCTCATAATCAAAATAAACATTGTTTTTACAATGATTCAATTCATCATTCGAACTAGACATTCTTTGAGCACTGCGCCTCTATTAGGCGGGCACCTTTGTGACCTGCGCCAAGTAGTGCTCGGCCGGATATTGGCCCCCCACCGGATCCTGGGCCGCTATAATGGTGGCATCCATATCCGTCCAATAGGCTTTAACGCGGGCAAGAGCCATCCGTGCACCCTCTATACACGCCGACATGGTCTACTACAGACCGCATTGCAAGCTCGGACAGCCTGTGAAGCTCCGCTACAGCAGCCATCTTGTTACTCAACGGCAGCGGGCGAGTGGGAGCATGGAATTGCGACCAGAAAAGCTTCTCCACTTCCTTGTCACCTTGATCTTTGAAGAACTCAGCAGCGTCAGCCGTACTCTTTGCCAAATCCGCATATGCGTCCACAGGACTCCAGCGTCCATCCAGGGGAGCGTACTTCGGATCAAAAAATTTCATCCGCAGCAAATAGGAGCTCCCAGACGCGATTTTACCGGCCTGTTGAAGCTCCTCCCACGCACCCCTGAGCTCGGTCTGTATTTCCTTGATGGCATTAAGTGCCTTGTTTAGGTCGGTCGAATTATCCTCATGTTCCTTTTTAAGGAGCTCATACCGGTCAGCGGCCTTTTTTAACTCAATAGCCATTTCGTCTATCCTTTCCTCACTTCGGCGATGAGCAGCCTATTCGGCCCTCAATTCCTCAGCCGCCTTTAGGGCAGCCGCATTGCTCGCCCGAGCTTGTTCCTTGGCTTGAGCAAGTTCCGCCCTCAGGGCCTCCACGACAGCAGCACCATCTGCAGTCCAAACATACTACATTAATATCATGGCACCTTCACATTTTCCTATACAAGGGAAGGCAGGGCACATACCTTGTGATTTGTCCAGCCGTTCATTCACTAGCGTGATATCAGCATCAATCGATCCAATCTCCCTTGCCAGTTCGGCAACCTCAACGGACTGGCCAGCGGCCGGACCCACAGGTACCTGCACATATTTACAGCATAATCATTGGTTTATGATCCCCCGTTTTCCGCCTAGGGCGGGCAACCAGAGTCTCAGGGGCTACTATTTATATGGAGCACACCTAGCGCGTGCCTCACAGCCAAAGAAATAGTGTACTCTTCATTACATACCTCAAAGCCTCTGAGCAGGCTTGTGAATGCTTCATTCAAACCACTTGTAGCGGATCAGATCTTCTTGAGCACCGCGCTCATTAATGAGCGGTGCTCCTCCGAGAGCACAGCTCGCTCTAGTAAGCCCGTCAATACATCCGGCCAGACATCGAACTGCGCCGGACTCTTCCCATCGCCCCTCGTGGGAGCCAAACGCTCCGGGCTCAGGGAGGCTGACGAATTGACTTCTGGCTTCGGCAGATCCGGACTCCTCCGTGACGATACCTCGGTGTCACCCGCTTCATGAGCCGGAGAGGTAGGTGGGGTCTCGCTCTCCATCATCTCCGGAGGAAGATCCCCCGAAGACGAACTCCGTTGAGAAGAGCTGCTAGCCAGACTGCAAAATACGAATCCTGGTTATTGATCTAGGAGAAACATAGTACCTTCAAAATTAATGATTGACTTACAGCTCGGTGGAGGGCTGGCCTGTTGGCGGGCACGACGCGGTGAGGGTTCCCGTCGGGGCAAGGCCCCCCGGGGGTACCTTTTTCCCTGGTTTGGGCGTCACCGCCTCCAATTCCCGGTTCAGATGCGTAGCGTGTGGAGTTCGGTTTCTTCTTTCTTCCCCTTGTCCTTCCCTGAAGGCATTCTGCTGAGTACCCGGTCAAGCATCTTGGCCATGGTAGGGCCAGGCGAGCCTTCGGGAAGTGGCACCAGACACCTGATTCTCTCCGCCTTGCTGAGCCATTCCTGGCCACGGATGATTTTCAGAACAAACAATTATGACAAATGCTAAACAAGGTGTCCGGTGTCAAGATTACTTACTTGGGTATCTATGCGATTGCAGCTTAGGCCCGCATCCTCGGTGGTGTCCGGACACTCTACTTTTCGTCCGAAGAATAATTTGCACATCTCTTCGAGCTTCAAGCCGAAGAAGTGCTTGACAGTCCGCGGACCCTCCAGATTGAACTCCCACATCTAGAGAGGCCAGCGTTGGCACGGCAACATCCGTCATATTAACATCACTTGCATTATGCTGACGAGGTTAATGTCCCTCTCAAGAAGCTCCTGGATGCGATTCTGCAGTACTGGTACATCACCAGCGGGCCCCCAATTCTGCACTACGTCGGTCCAAGTCGCTTGTTGTGACGGAGGGCCCGAGCGGAACTCGAGAGCAGCCACCCACTTTCTGCCTCTGGGAGCCATGACATAAAACCACCTCCGTTGCCATACATCGGATACTTCTAGGAAAGAATCCTCTGGCCATGGGGCATCGGTGTTCCTGCTTTTTACGGCACCTCCGCATTCCACATGTTGCCCCTCGATCATCTTCGGCTTCACATTGAAGGTCTTAAGCCATAAGCCGAAGTGTGGGGTGACATGGAGAAAAGCCTCACACACGATAATGAACGACGAGATATGGAGAATGGCGTCTGGAGCCAGATCATGAAAATCCAACCCATAGTAGAACATGAGCCCCCTCACAAAAGGGTCGAGGGTGAAGCCCAGGCCGCGGAGGAAGTGCGGGACGAAAACGATGCACTCATTAGGCTCCGGTGTGGGGATGACCTGCCCTGGAGCAGGAAGCCTGTGCTGGATGTCGGTGGTCAGGTATCCGACCTCCCTAATCTTCGCGATGTCTTCCTTTTGAATCGAGGAGGCCACCCTTCGGCCCTAAGGGACGGATCCGGACATATTGGAGGATCTGGGGTGTTGAAGCCTGGGTTTCGGGTGTTAGAGCTCGAGGTGCGAGAAGGTGCGAGGAAGGTGCAAAAGAGGCATAGGCCTCGACCCCTTTATAAAGAGGGTGAATATCATGAGTCCTCGGTATGACCGTTTGAGGCTTATCTAAAAACACACGGAGTTATACCAACGGCCGTCATGGGGTCACGCACGCCCATATTAATGGAAAATCTTGTAATAAGAGGAACACGATCTCTACCTCGACGGGACGTGCCAATAAACCCGCCTCGTAACACAAGTTGTGGTGGGGTAAGAAATGCCGGTTCGCGTTGGTCTAGGCCACGAGGCATGAGCACGACGCACGAAGATTGCCAGCAGATCAGATTTATGCCATGTGAAGATCATCTTGCAGATCCGGACACAGTCTACGTGTTCGATGATTACTCCGGAGTATTCGGAGAAGGAACCCGCCTTGCAAGGCCAAAGACAATACTGCGCACCGGACTCATCGTCATTGAAGCCTGGTTCAGGGGCTACTGAGGGAGTCCTGGATTAGGGGGTATCCGGACAGCTGGACTGTGCACAACGTCTGGACTATTGAAGCGTGAAGATACAAGACTCAAGACTTCGGCCCGTGTCCGGATGGGACTCTCCTTTGCGTGGAAGGCAAGTTTGGTGATCCGGATATTATGTTTCCTTCCTTGTAACCGACTCCATGTAAACCCTAGCCCTCTCCGATGTCTATATAAACCGGAGAGGTTGGTCCTTAGAAGGCCGATCACAATTACAATAATACCATCATAGGCTAGCTCTTAGGTTTAGCCTCTACGATCTCGTGGTAGATCTACTCTTGTACTACACATATCTTCAATATTAATGAAGCAGGAAGTAGGGTTTTACCTCCATCGAGAGGGCCCGAACCTGGGTAAACATCTGTGTCCCTTGCTTCCTATTACCATCAGCCTTGACGCACAGATCGGGACCCCCTACCCGAGATCCGCCGGTTTTGACACCGACAGGCGCCTCCTCCAAGTCGACATCCCCCCTTCCATATCCATTGGAGGGGGAAGGAAAGAGAGGGGGCGAGGAAAGGGGGAGTGAGGGAGTCCTGGACTAGGGGGTGTCCGGACAGCCGGACTATCAATATCCGCCGGACTCCCAGACTACGAAGATAGAAGATTGAAGACTCCGGCTCGTGTCCAGAAGGTACATTCCTTTGCGTGGAAGGCAAGCTTGGCAATACGGATATGTAGATCTCCTACCATTGTAACCGACTCTGTGTAACCCTAGCCCCTCCGGTGTCTATATAAACCGGAGGGTTGTAGTCCGTAGGACATAACATTACATCTCAACAATCATACCATAGGCTAGCTTATAGGGTTTAGCCTCCTAGATCTCGTGGTAGATCTACTCTTGTACTACCCATATCATCAATATTAATCAAGCAGGACGAGGGTATTACCTCCATCGAGAGGGCCTGAACACAGGTAAAAACATTGTGTCCCTCGTCTCCTGTTACCATCCGCCTAGACGCACAGTTCGGGACCCCCTACCCGAGATCCGCCGGTTTTGACACCGACATTGGTGCTTTCATTGAGAGTTCCTCTGTGTCGTCACCGATAGGCTCGATGGCATCTTCAACCTTCAACGCTGTCCAGGGTGAGACTTTTCTCACCAGACAGATCTTCGTATTCGGCGGCTTTGTACTGCGGGCCAATTCTCTTGGCCATCTGGAGCAGCTCGAAACCTACGCCCCTGGCCATCAGGTCAGATTCGGAAGCCTAAACTTCACGGCCGGTGACCGCGGAGACTTGATCTTCGACGGGCTCGAGCCACAGCCAAGCGCGCCGCACTGCGACGATGGGCATGATCTGGCTCTGCCGCCGGACAGTGCTTTGGTGGTCAGACTGAATCCGAATCCGCCCACTACTTGCCCGAGCCGATTGCCCATGACGAGGGTCGGTGGATAGACGCCGCCCCGGGGGCTTCAACATCTACGGCGATGGACCCGAATACCGATTTTGTCCCTTGCGAAACTCGTGATCCCGAGGCGTCGGACTCCTCGCCGGACTCCGAGCCTCCCGCGCCCCCGCCAATTAACCCGGGTTGGGCGCCGGTTATGGAATTCACCGCCGCGGAAATCTTTCAACACTCGCCTTTTGGCGATATCCTGAATTCCCTGAAGCATCTCTCGCTATCAGGAGAATCCTGGCCGGATTATGGCCAGGACGGTTGGAGTTCGGACGACGAAGAAATTCGGAGCCCACCCACCACCCACTTTGTAGCCACTGTCGAGGATCTAACCGACATGATAGACTACGACTCCGAGGACATCGACGCTATGGATGACGATGCCGGAGACGATCAGGACCCAGCGCCCACGGGACACTGGAAGGCCACCTCGTCATACAACGTCTACATGGTGGATACCCCAACAGAAGGGGATGGCGAGAAAGCAGCGGAGGAAGATTCTCTAAAGAAGCAACCCAAACACCGACGGCGCCGCTCTAAATCCCGCCACAACAAGAATGGAGATTCCGGCACAGGAAATAATGATACCCCAGGGAGTGCCGAAGACAAACCCCTCCAACAAGACTCAGCGAAGGAGGATGTAGAAGCAAGCCCTCACGAAAGGGCGGCAGAAGAAAAGGTTGAGGATCACAACTATGTACCTCCCTCCGAAGACGAAGCAAGCCCCAATGACGACGAACTCGAGGAGCACGCCGAACAAGATCTTTGCAAGCGCAGGCTCATAGCTACAACAAGAAGCCTGAAGAAGGAAAAACGGAAGCTCAACACAGCGGAAGACGCGCTCCGGATAAGATGGAGCAAAGTACTCAAAACCGCAGACAAACACGACAACAGCCACCAATCGAAGAGCTACCCGAAGCGCAAGCTGCTCCCAGAATTCGACGAAGAGGCCATAAAGCCCCCACCGTCAAATGGCCCAACCAGGTCCATCTACGGACCCAAAAGGAAAGCCCCAACAAGCAAAGGAACACGTCAAGTGTCCGACGAGAGCGGCACGTACAAGTACAGGGGCGCCGCACACCCACTATGCTTCACCGACGAGGTGCTGGAGCACGAATTCCCTGAAGGAAATATGCCCTAGAGGCAATAATAAAGTTATTATTTATTTCCTTATTTCATGATAAATGTTTATCATTCATGCTAGAATTGTATTAACCGGAAACATGATACATGTGTGAATGCATAGACAAAACAACATGTCACTAGTATGCCTCTACTAGACTAGCTTGTTAATCAAAGATGGTTATGTTTCCTGACCATGAACAAGGAGTTGTTATTTGATTAACAAGGTCACATCATTAGTAGAATGATCTGATTGACATGACCCATTCCATTAGCTTAGCACACGATCGCTTAGTATGTTGCTACTGCTTTTATCCATGACATATACATGTTCCGTAACTATGAGATTATGCAACTCCGTTTACGGAGGAACACTTTGGTACTACCAAACTTCACAACGAATCGGGTGATTATAAAGGAGTACTACAGTGTCTCCAAAGGCAGATGTTGGGTTGGCGATTTCGAGATTAGGTTTTGTCACTCGATTGTCGGAGAGGTATCTCGGGCCCTCTCGGTAATACACATCACTGAAGCCTTGCAAGCATTACAACTAATAAGTTAGCTGTGAGATGATGTATTACGGAACGAGTAAAGAGACTTGCGTAACGAGATTGAACTAGGTATTGATACCGACGATCGAATCTCGGGCAAGTAACATACCGATGACAAAGGGAACAACGATGTTGTTATGCGCTCGACCGATAAAGATCTTCGAGAATATGTAGGAACCAATATGGGCATCCAGGTCCCGCTGTTGGTTATTGACCGAGAATAGTTCTAGGTCATGTCTACATTGTTCTCGAACCGTAGGGTCCGCACGCTTAAGGTTTCGATGCGGTTATTATGAGTTTATGTATTTTGATGTACCGAAGAAGTTCGAGTCCCGGATGTGATCACGGACATGACTAGGAGTCTCGAAATGGTCGAGACATAAAGATTGATATATTGAAGCCTATGTTTGGAGTTCGGAATGGTTCGGGTGAAAACAGGAATTTACCGAGTACCGGAGGTTACTGGAACCCCGGGGGTAAATGGGCCTCGGTGGGCCTCGAGGAGAAGAGGAAGGGCCGGCCAGGTGGTGGCCGCCCCCCCCCAGTCCGAATAGGACAAGGAGGGGGCGGCGCCCCTTCCTCTTCCCCCCCCCAATCCTATTCCAACTAGGAAGAGGGGAGTCCTACTCGGTAGGAGTAGGACTCCTCAGCAGCGCCTCCTCTAGGCCGGCCGGCCTCCCCTCCCTCCTTTATATACGGGGCAGGGGGCACCCAGGACACACAAGTATTGATCTACGGATCGTTCCTTAGCCGTGTCGGTGCCCCTCCACCATATTCCACCTCGGTCATACCGTCATGAAGCTTAGGCGAAGCCCCGCGCCGGTGAAACATCAAGATCGCCACCATGCCGTCGCAGGTCGACGAAACTCTCCTCGACACTCGGCTGGATCGAGTACGAGGGACGCCATCGAGCTGTACGTGTGTCAAGAACTTGGGGCGCCGAGTAACGGCGCCGGATCGGTCGGATCGCGAGGAGAACGTCGACTACTTCCTCTCTACGCCAGATCGCTCCGCCGGGTCTACAAGGGTATGTGGACAACACTCTCCCTCTCGTTGCTATACATCACCATGATCTTGCGTGTGCGAGGAAAATTTTTGAAATTACTACGTTCCCAAAAGTGGCATCCGAGCCTAGGTTTTTCTATGGTTTGATGTTTTGCACGAGTAGAACACAAGTGAGTTGTGGGCGATACAAGTCATACTACCTACCAGCATGTCATACTTTGGTTCAGCGGTATTGTGAGATGAAGCGCCCGGACCGACATTACGCAGACGCTTACGCGAGACTGGTTTCACCGCCACGAGCAGCACTCGTTGCTTAAAGGTGACTGGTGGGTGCTGTCTCTCTCACTTTAGTTGAACTGAAAAGTGCTACGCCGGTCCTTGAGAAGGTTAAACGAGTCTATTTGACGAAGTATCGTTGTGGTTTTGATGCGAGGTGAGACTGGTTCTTGCTTAAACCCGTAGCAGCCACGTAAAATTTGCAACAACAAAGTAGAGGACGTCTAACTTGTTTTTGCAGGGTATGTTGTGATGTGATATGGTCAAGACGTGATGCTATATTTTATTGTATGAGATGATCATGTTTTGTAACCGGTTATCGGCAATGGCAGGAGCCATATGGTTGTCGCTTTATTGTATGCAATGCAATCGCCCTGTAATGCTTTACTTTATCACTAAGCGGTAGCGATAGTCGTAGTAGCATAAGTTTGGCGAGACGACAACGATGCTACGATGGAGATCAAGGTGTCGCGCCGGTGACGATGGTGATCATGGTGATGCTGCAAGATGGAGATCATGAAGCACAAGATGATGATGACCATATCATATCACTTATATTGATTTGCATGTGATGTTTATCCTTTATGCATCTTATCTTGCTTTGATTGACGGTAGCATTATAAGATGATCTCTCACTAAATTATCAAGAAGTGTTCTCCCGAGTATGCACCGCTGCCAAAGTTCGTCGTGCCTGGACACCACGTGATGATCGGGTGTGATAAGCTCCACGTCCATCTACAACGGGTGCAAGCCAGTTTTGCACACGCAGAATACTCGGGTTATACTTGACGAGCCTAGCATATGCAGATATGGCCTCGGAACACGGAGACCGAAGGTCGAGCGTGAATCATATAGTAGATATGATCAACATAAGATGTTCACCATTGAAAACTACTCCATTTCACGTGATGATCGGTTATGGTTTAGTTGATTTGGATCACGTGATCACTTGGATGACTAGAGATGTCTTTCTAAGTGGGAGTTCTTAAGTAATATGATTAATTGAACTTAAATTTATCATGAACTTAGTACCGATAGTATCTTGCTTGTTTATGTTTGATTGTAGATAGATGGCTCGTCTTTGTTGTTCCGTTGAATTTTAATGCGTTCCTTGAGAAAGCAAAGTTGAAAGATGATGGTAGCAATTACACGGACTGGGTCCATAACCCGAGGATTATCCTCATTGCTGCACGTAAGAGTTACGCCTGGATGCACCGCTGGGTGCCAGTGCCCGCTGCTGCTTGATGCAACCGACGACGTTAAGAACGTCTGGCGAGCAAAGCTGATGACTACTCTATAGTTCAATTGTGCCATGCTTTACGGCTTAGAACCGGGACTTCAACGACGTTTTGAACATCATGGAGCATATGAGATGTTCCAGGAGTTGAAGTTGATATTCAATGTAATGCCCGGATTGAGAGATATGAAGTCTCCAATAAGTTCTATAGCTGCAAGATGGAGGAGAATAGTTACGTTAGTGAACATATACTCGTAATGTCCGGGTACTACAATCACTTGACACAATTGGGAGTTAATCTTCCGGATGATTGTGTCATTGATGTAATTCTTCAATCACGCCACCAAGCTACAAAGGCTTCGTGATGAACTATAATATGCAAGGGTTAGTAAAGACTATGCTCGAGCTCTTCGCAATGCTAAAGGCTGCGGAGGTAGAAATCAAGAAGGAGCATCAAGTGTTGATGGTCAATAAGACCACTAGTTTCAAGAAGAAAGGCAAAGGGAAGAAGAAGGAACTTCAAAAAGAACAGCAAGCAAGTTGCTGCTCAGAGAAGAAACCCAAGTCTGGACCTAAGCTGAAACGAGTGCTTCTACCGCAAGCGATCGTCTTTGAAGCGGAACTGCCCCAAGTATTTGGCGGATAAGAAGGATGGCAAGGTGAACAAAGGTATATGTGATATACATGTTATTGATGTGTACCTTACTAGAGCTCGCATAGCACTGGTATTTGATACTGGTTCATTGCTAATATTTGCAACTCAAACAGGGACTACGGATTGCTTAACACCGGCAAAGGACGAGGTGACGATGTGCGTGGGAAATGGTTCCAAAGTTGATGTGATCGCGGTCGGCACGCTACCTCTACATCTACCTTCGGATTAGTTTTAGACCTAAATAATTGTTATTTGGTGCTGCGTTGAGCATGAACATTATATCTGGATCTTGTTTGATGCGAGACGGTTATTCATTTAAATCAGAGAATAATGGTTGTTCTATTTATATGAGTAATATCTTTTATGGTCATGCACCCTTGAGGAGTGGTCTATTTTGATGAATCTCGATAGTAGTGATACACATATTCATAATGTTGAAACCAAAAGATGCAGAGTTGATAATGATAGTGCAACTTATTTGTGGCATCGCCGTTTAGGTCATATCGGTGTAAAACGCATGAAGAAACTCCATCTTGATGGATTTTTGGAGTCACTTGATTATGAATCACTTGGCACTTATGAACCATGCCTCATGGGCAAGATGACTAGAACACCGTTCTCCGTACTATGGAGAGAGCAACAGATTTGTTGGAAATCATACATACTGATGTATGTGGTCCGATGAATGTTGAGGCTCGTGGCGGATATCGTTATTTTCTCACCTTCACAGATGACTTAAGCAGAATGGGTATATCTACTTAATGAAACATAAGTCTGAAACATTTGAAAAGTTCAAAGAATTTCAGAGTGAAGTTGAAAATCATCGTAACAAGAAAATTAAATTTCTACGATCCGATCGTGGAGGTGAATATTTGAGTTACGAGTTTGGTCTACATTTGAAACAATGCGAATAGTTTCACAACTCACGCCACCGGAACACCACAACAGTAATGGTGTGTCCGAACGTCGAATCGCACTTTACTAGATATGGTGCGATCTATGATGTCTCTTACAGATTTACCGCTATCGTTTTGGGGTTATGCTCTAGAGACGGCCGCATTCACACTGAATAGAACACCGTCGAAATCCGCTGAGACGACACCTTATGAACTGTGGTTTAGCAAGAAACCAAAGTTGTCGTTTCTTAAAGTTTGGGGATGCGATGCTTATGTGAAAAAGCTTCAACCCGATAAGCTCGAACCCAAATCGAGAAATGTGTCTTCATAGGATACCCAAAGGAGACAGTTGGGTACACCTTCTATCACAGATCCGAAGGCAAGACATTCGTTGTTAAGAATGGATCCTTTCTAGAGAAGGAGTTTCTCTCGAAAGAAGTGAGTGGGAGGAAAGTGGAACTTGATGAGGTAATAGTACCTTCTCCCTTACTTGAAAGTAGTTCGTCGCAGAAACCGGTTTCGAGACACCTACACCAAGTAGTGAGGAAGTTGATGATGTTGATCATGAAACTTCAGATCAAGTTACTGAGAACCTCGTAGATCAACCAGAGTAAGATCCGCACTGAGTGGTACGGCAATCCTGTTCGGAAATCATGCTCCTAGATCATGATGAACCTACGAACTATGAAGAAGCGATGGTGAGCCCAGATTCGCAAAATGGCTTGAGGCCATGAAATCTGAGATGGGATCCATGTATGAAAACAAAGTATGGACTTTGGTTGACTTGCCCGAGGGTAGGCAAGCAATAGAAAACAAGTGGATCTTCAAGAAGAAGACCGACGACGGTAATGTTATCGTCTATAAAGCTCGACTTGTCGCAAAAGGTTTTCGACAAGTTCAAGGGGTTGACTACGATGAGACCTTCTCACCCGTAGCGATGCTTAAGTCCGTCCGAATCATGTTAGCAATTGCCGATTTTATGATTATGAAATTTGGCAAATGGATGTAAAGACTGCATTCTGAATGGATTTACGGAAGAAGAGTTGTATATGATGCAACCTGAAGGTTTTATCGATCCAAAGGAGCTAACAAAGTGTGCAAGCTCCAATGATCCATCTATGGACTGGTGCAAGCATCTCGAGTTGGAATAAACGCTTTGATAGTGTGATCAAAGCATTTGGGTTTGTCTGAGACTTTTGGAGAAGCTTTGTATTTACAAGAAAGTGAGTGGGAGCTCAGAGCATTTCGATATTATATGTAGATGACATATTGCTGATCGGAAATGATATAGAATTTCTGGATAGCATAAAGGGATACTTGAATAAGAGTTTTTCAATGAAAGACCTCGTGAAGCTGCCTACATATTGGGCATTAAGATCTATAGAGATAGATCAAGACGCTTAATTGACTTTCACAAAGCACATACCTTGACAAAATTTTGAAGAAGTTCAAAATGGATCAAGCAAAGAAAGGGTTCTTGCCTGTGTTACAAGGTGTGAAATTGAGTAAGACTCAATGCCCGACCACCGCAGAAGATAGAGAGAAAATGAAAGATGTTCCTATGCTTCAGCCATAGGCTCTATCATGTATGCAATGCTGTGTACAGACCTGATGTGTGCCTTGCTATAAGCCTAGCAGGAGGTACCAAAGTAATCCAGAGTGGATCATCGACAGCGGTCAAGAACATCTGAAATACCCGAAAAGGACTAAGGATATGTTTCAGATATGGAGGTGACAAAGAGCTCATCGTAAACGGTTACGTTGATGCAAGCTTTGACACCGATCCGACGATTCTAAATCGCAGACCGGATACGATTTACACTAAACGGAGGAGCTGTCGGTTGGTGCAGTTCTAAACAAAGCGTCGTGGCGGGATCTACATGTGAAGCGGAGTACATAGCAGCTTCGGAAGCAGCTAATGAAGGAGTCGGATGAAGGAGTTCATATCCGATCTAGGTGTCATACCTAGTGCATCGGGTCCAATGAAAATCTTCGTGACAATATCGAGCAATTGCCTTAGCAAAGGAATCCAGATTTCACAAGAGGACCAAGCACATCAAGAGACGCCTCAATTCCATCCGGACTTAGTCCGTGGGAGACATAGAGATTTGCAAGATACATACGGATCTGAATGTTGCAGACCGCTGACTAAGCCTCTTCCACGAGCAAAACATGATCAGCACCAAGACTCCATGGGTGTTAGAATCATTACTATGTAATCTAGATTATTGACTCTAGTGCAAGTGGGAGATCAAGGAAATATGCCCTAGAGGCAATAATAAAGTTATTATTTATTTCCTTATTTCATGATAAATGTTTATCATTCATGCTAGAATTGTATTAACCGGAAACATGATACATGTGTGAATGCATAGACAAAACAACATGTCACTAGTATGCCTCTACTAGACTAGCTTGTTAATCAAAGATGGTTATGTTTCCGACCATGAACAAGGAGTTGTTATTTGATTAACAAGGTCACATCATTAGTAGAATGATCTGATTGACATGACCCATTCCATTAGCTTAGCACACGATCGCTTAGTATGTTGCTACTGCTTTTATCCATGACATATACATGTTCCGTAACTATGAGATTATGCAACTCCGTTTACGGAGGAACACTTTGGTACTACCAAACGCCACAACGAATCGGGTGATTATAAAGGAGTACTACGGTGTCTCCAAAGGCGATGTTGGGTTGGCGATTTGAGATTAGGTTTTGTCACTCCGATTGTCGGAGAGGTATCTCTGGGCCCTCTCGGTAATACACATCATCAAGCCTTGCAAGCATTACAACTAATAAGTTAGCTGTGAGATGATGTATTACGGAACGAGTAAAGAGACTTGCGGTAACGAGATTGAACTAGGTATTGATACCGACGATCGAATCTCGGGCAAGTAACATACCGATGACAAAGGAACAACGATGTTGTTATGCGGTCCGACCGATAAAGATCTTCGAGAATATGTAGGAACCAATATGGGCATCCAGGTCCCGCTGTTGGTTATTGACCGAGAATAGTTCTAGGTCATGTCTACATTGTTCTCGAACCGTAGGGTCCGCACGCTTAAGGTTTCGATGATGTTATTATGAGTTTATGTATTTTGATGTACCGAAGAAGTTCGAGTCCCGGATGTGATCACGGACATGACGAGGAGTCTCAAATGGTCGAGACATAAAGATTGATATATTGGAAGCCTATGTTTGGAGTTCGGAATGGTTCGGGTGAAAACAGGAATTTTACGAGTACCGGAGGTTACGGAACCCCCGGGATAAATGGGCCTCGGTGGGCCTCGAGGAGAAGAGGAAGGGCCGCCAGGGGTGGCGCGCCCCCCCCCCAGTCCGAATAGGACAAGGAGGGGGGGGCGGCGCCCCCTCTCCTCTTTCCCCTCCCCCAATCCTATTCCAACTAGGAAGAGGGGGGGAGTCCTACTCGGTAGGAGTAGGACTCCTCCCGCGCCTCCTCTAGGGCGGCCGGCCTCCCCCTCCCTCCTTTATATACGGGGCAGGGGGCACCCGAGACACACAAGTATTGATCTACGGATCGTTCCTTAGCCGTGCGGTGCCCCCTCCACCATATTCCACCTCGGTCATACCGTCAAGCTTAAGCGAAGCCCCGCGCCGTGAAACATCAAGATCGCCACCACGCCGTCAGGTTGACGAAACTCTCCTCGACACTCGGCTGGATCGAGTACGAGGGACGCCATCGAGCTGTACGTGTGTCAAGAACTCGGGCGCCGAGTGCTGCGCCGGGATCGGTCGGATCGCGAGGAGAACGTCGACTACTTCCTCTACGTTGTGATCGCTTCCGCTTCGGGTCTACAAGGGTATGTGGACAACACTCTCCCCTCTCGTTGCTATACATCACCATGATCTTGCGTGTGCTTAGGAAATTTTTTGAAATTACTACGTTCCCAAAATTCCCAGCAGGGTTTAAACCCATAAACATAGAAGCATACAATGGAACAACAGACCCTGGAGTCTGGATAGAAGACTATATATTGCATATACATATGGCCAGAGGAGACGATCTCCACGCCATAAAATATCTACCCCTCAAGCTCAAAGGGCCAGCCCGTCATTGGCTCAAAATCCTCCCAGAAAACACTGTTGGAAGTTGGGAAGAGCTCGAGGAAGCGTTTAGAGCAAATTTTCAAGGGACTTATGTCCGGCCTCCGGATGCAGATGACCTAAGTCACATAACTCAACAGCCCGGAGAGTCAGCGGAAATTCGGAACAGGTTCCTTACCAAAAGAACCTAATAGTCGATTGTCCGGACGCCAAGCCTTAGCAGCTTTTAAGCACAATGTCCGAGACGAATGGCTCGCCAGACACCTCGGTCAAGAGAAACCGAGGACAATGACCGCATTAACAAGCCTCATGACCCGCTTTTTGCTAGGAGAGGACAGCTGGTTGGCAAGAAGCAGCACCAGCGACCCAAGTACATCCGAGATAAGAGATGGAAACGGAAAATCAGGGCGCAGAAAAGAACAGCGCCGGAATAAAGAGAAAAGCCCAAAGAGCACGGCAGTCAACGCCGGATTTAAAGGCTCACGGCCGAATAATAAAGCTCAACCCATCAAGGACGACAGCGACGAACTGTCTAACCTACACAAAATTCTAGTCGGCTATGTCAAATCCACAGTACCCCCGGAAGGCCTGCAAATCACACCCACAGGGATTGTTGGGTTTTCAAACAGTCCGGCCGACTAAACGCCGAACGCAAGGGGCTCGACGCGTCAAGCGAAGAAGATAAACCCCGCCAGCAGGGCACCGGAAAACAAAAGACTTTCCCACAAGGGGTCAAACCAGTAAACTCACTTCACGTGAGGACACGGAAAAACAGTGCGACACTTTCTAAAAAGAGCTTCGCAAGGTCCAGCCCAGCAATTCATAGAGATTGGACATCAAAACCAATCACTTTCGACCACCGGGATTATTCCAGAAGTGTTCGAACCGCGGGACGGACTCCCCTGATATTAAATCCGATAATAGACGGACTACAATTCACAAACGTCCTAATGGACGGAGGCAGTGACTTAAACCTGCTATATTCAAACACAATCCGTCGGATGGGGATAGACCCTACCAAAATTCGACACAGCCACACTTCCTTCAAAGGAGTTATGCCAGGCCCTTACGCCAAGTGCACAGGCTCAATATTATCGAAGTCGTGTTCGGATCACCGAACAATTTTCGACGAGAAAAGTTAATTTTCCATGTCGTCCCATTTAAAAGTGAACATCAAGCACTATTGGGACGAAAGGCTTTTGTCCGCTTCAACGCCATATCACATTACGCGTCTCTTACACTTAAGATGCCCGGTCCACATGGCACCATTTCAGTGCGAGGGTCACTAAAAGACCCCGGATTCGGATAGACGAATCCGGACTTTGTAGGCTAGGGGCTCCCTAGCCGCATACCCTTTTATAAGGGGTTACGCGCACAACTAACCACGGTTTCATATAAACCTAGCTTTAATTATTTGCACTTATTCTTTTGCATTATTTTCGCACGAACTGTTTCTAAAACTAAAATGTTCCTCTTTTTCTACAGATGAACAAACGTGCGTACCCGTCCAGGATAACGGCACAATGGAGACACAGGCGCAGACGTGCAGTAGGGACCCGTCGCAAGGATTCTTTTCAGATTAAGACCCTACGTAGACCTTTTTATTACTGTCTCTTGTTGTTAATCTCCCTTGGCTTCCTCCTATAGCCAAAGCGGAGCCCGACGCTTTGGCATTGGCCGCGTCGGAGTACAATGCCCGTACCTGGACACAAGGGGTTTAGGGCATAATTCTGCCCGTTATCATAAAGACCGAACACCTTCGGAGTGTTGGCGTCTCAAGTTGGGCATTATATGCATCAGCTCGAATCATGTCTTTGGTCAAATGTTGGGTTTGCCCGGCTCCTGTGTTTTGCTGCCTTACGCTCGTATCACCCGGCTAACGCGAACCGGAGAACTACTGCGATTGTGCCCCAGTTAATTTGGCGAGCACCTCGAGAGAAAGCCGAAAACTGACTATCATGATATAGCGAGAGTCTGGTCAGCCACTTGATCGACTACCGGAATGTTTAGAATTCCCCGCTTTGGCGAAGGGCCGCTTCCCGGTCAGGCACATACGCACCCCAAAACCGGAGACGTGCGGTGTCATTAGGGGCTATATCGTAGCCCCACCCTCGAGCTCCTTTGGCTAAGTGAAAGAAATAAAGCACTATAGTCCGGATTGCCTCGTTCGCTACGCTACCACCTCCTTATAACAGGACCGAGACGTCGGATTAAGTGTGAAAAAGCGCTATTTTGCGAACACCCCAGCACGTTGTGCAAGGGGGCTGAAGCCGAAGACTGCATCTTTCAGGTTATACACAAGTATACGCAAACGGCCACACAGGAGAAGTTTTACTACTTGGAAGCACAAGTATAAAAAGCATTCATACTATAATCATTGATTTACAAGTTAATGCGTTCAACTGAACGTTACATTCTTTGAGCACTCCGACTCTATTATACGAGCGCCGCGCATAACTTCCCCGAAATAATGCTCGGCAGGAAGCTCGTTCCCATCCGAACCGTGGGCAGCAACAGCTGTGGCATCCATCTCCGGACACTGCGCCTTTACACGGTCCAGAGCCATCCGCGCGCCCTCGATGCAGGCCGACCGCTTGATTTCCTTGATATGCGGCACCGCCCCAAGGAACTGCTGCAGTAGGCCGAAGTAGCTCGTCGCCTTGGACCTCTCTGGCCATACATGGGCCACGATGACAGTCATAGCCAGCCCGGACAGCCTATTCAGTTCGGCCCATTCGGCCAACCTGTCCGACAGCGGAAGAGGGTGATCCGGACTGTGGAATTGAGTCCAATATAACTCTTCCTTCTCGTGATCCCCCTGGCTCCGGAAGTGCTCAACGGCGTCAGCCGCACTCGCAGCCAAGTCCATATAAGGATCTTCCGAACTCCACTGCCGCTCAAATTTAGCGTACTTGGCATCCATAAACCGGCGACGCATAAGAAACGACTTGCCAGCCGTGATTTCTCCGGCTTGGCGCAGCTCCTCCTTCATAGCCCGCATTGCAGAACGGTCATCCTTGGCTTTGGCGGTGGCCTTCTTCAGGTCTTCCCGCTCCGATAGGCGATCCTTTTCAAGAGCCTCGCTACGGTCGGTAGCATCCTTTAAATTCTTGGCCAATTCGGCCACCTCCGCCCTGCTTAGGCAGTGCGCAGCCTTTTCGGCCTTCAACTCCTCGGCCGCCCTCGCGGCAGCCGCATCACTCCTTCGGGCTTGCTCCTTAGCTTGCGCAAGCTCGGCCCGAAGGCTCTCCATAGCAGCCGCATTGTCTGCATAAACAGCATATAACTTATCAGAGGAGGGCTTTAACCCACTCAATAAACCGGCTGCAGGGAATGTATTTACCTTGCGACTCATCAAGTCGCTGATTGACAAGTGCGATGTCAGCATCCGCCATGTCCAGTTGTCGACTCAATTCGGCAAACTGATTAGTCCGGCTGGCCCCCGGACTATCCGCCTCCTGTACCAGAACGGCGGTATTCATTACCTGAGATGTTTAGATTTTCGATCCTCGACACGTTGCCGTCTCCGACAACCTACCGAGTCTCAGGGGCTACTATCTATACAGGGCGCATTTTTATATGCGAACTGTTAATGCACAAAGGGTGCATCATTTTCAAGATACCTCAAATCCCGCTCAGAAGCTCGAGGCGGCATTGCGCAGCCCGCTTTCAGCGGACGAAATCCTTCCAACCACCGTACGCATTAACGCGCGGTGATCTTCTGAAATGGACGCCCTCTCAAGCAAACTCTTCACTTCTCCCGGCCGGGCTCTGGTGGGTGTTGAACTCTTTAACCCCTCCGGACTCGGGGACGCCCTCTGTGACGACACTTCGGGCTCGCCTGCCTCATCTGGCGGCGCGTCAGATGGAGGCGTATCGCTCTCCATCATCTCCGGAAGAAGATCCCCCGAGGATGAACTCATTTGAGACGGCTGCAGATCCGAACTGCGATATAAATATTTCGGTTACCTACAGAAGCATAAATGAAGGTACTTTCTTATTAAAACTTCCTCTTTCATACTCACGGCTCGTTGGAGGGCTGGTCCTTGGGCGATGATTGCGCGTCCGGATTCTCTCCGGACGCCGGACCCCCCGGTGGGGATTTCTTCCCACGCTTGGGGGCTTTGACCTCCGGATCTTCGGAGGCGGTCCTCTTTTCCCTCTGAAGGAGGGATCCTTGGTCCTCTCCTCTTCAGTCGCCTCTTTGGACGACATATTAGCTCCTTTATCTCCCCCGTCGCCCCCTTCTGTGGGCGCAACCTCCAACATTCTGACCAGCACGGGCTCCAGTGCGGTCTCTGGGAGGAGGGCCGGACAGCTTATCAGCCTTGATCGCGCCACCCATTCCTGTAAAGAATAAAAAGGGTCAGGAGATGATCTTTTGAAAGGCATACAAGTAGAATGTCCGAGCTCTAAGCTATTTACCTGAGTATCCGGGCGATCGCGGCTTAAGCCCGCATCCTCGGCCGAATCCGGACACGCTGCCTGCGGTCCGAAGAACAGCTTGTACATCTCCGTGGGTGTTGAACCCATAAAATGCTGGAGAATACGAGGTCCCTCCGGAATGAACTCCCATAGCCGGAGAGGACGACGTTTGCAGGGTAGGAGAAGCCTGACTAGCATGACTTGCATCACCTTGACCAGGCCGATCTCCCTTGTTTGGAGGTCTCGAATCCGGCCCTGCAGTGCGGGCACGTCCTCGGACGGCCCCCAGTTGAGCCCTTGGTTGACCCACGACATTAGTTGCCGTGGAGGTCCCGGGCGGAAGGAGGGCGGCGGCTTTTGCTTGCCGCCCCTTGGAGCAGTGATATAGAACCACTCCTGCTGCCACAATCCCTGTTCCTCTTGGAAGGAACCTTCGAGCCACGGGGCATCGACCTTCTTGCTTATGGTCGCCCCGCCACACTCCGCTTGACGCCCCCCGATCATCTTCGGCTCCACCTTGAATGTTTTCAGCCACAGGCCGAAGTGGGGGATGACGCGGAGGAAGGCTTCGCAGACGATAATGAATGCGGAGATATGGAGGATGGACTCCGGAGCCAAGTCGTGGAAGTCCAGCCCGTAGTAAAACAGGAGCCCCCTCACGAAAGGATCCGTCGGGAAGCCTAATCCCCGACGGAGGTGAGATGCGAAAACGACGTATTCGCCGGGCTCGGGGGCTGGCACGGCCTGCCCTGGGGCAGGCAACCTGTGCAAAACTTCATAGGCCAGGTACTTGGCCTCACGCAGCTTCAATATGTCCTCCTCTGTGACGGAGGAGGGCATCCACCGGCACTGGAGGTCGGAGCCGGACATTGCTGTAGATCCGAAGCGCTCGAGTCTGAGGCTCTTGGTGTTGGAACTGGGAGCAAAGGAAGGATTCGATGCGAGGTTGAGAGACAAGGACAGGCCTTGGTCCTCTTATAAAGGGGAAATAATACCAAGGGCCGTCTCCGTGACCGTTTGAGATTCCCCTTCGATAGAGGAGGCGTGGCGACGGGAACGGTTGGGTTACCCACGCACGTATTGATGAGGATCCCGGAATAAAAGGGAACATGATCTCTGCTTCGACAGGACGTGCCAAGGAAACCGCTTCGCTAAACATGCTGAGGCGGAATAATAAAAACGGTTCAAACAAGGGCTTGGCTACGGTGTGATGTCACGCTGCGTAATACGTCAGCAGATTGAATTAAGTGTTTATTTTATTCTCTCTACGTTGGATTGTGGAAATTATTTTGCAGAGCCGGACACTATCCTGGTGTTCATTATCTTCTCCGGATTATTCAAGGGAGGAACCCTCCTTGCAATGCCGAACATTATGCACGCCGGACTTATCGTCATTGAAGACTGGTTCGAGGCTACCGAGGAGTCTGGACTAGGGGTGTCCGGACAGCGGACTATCAATATCCGCCGGACTCCCAGACTATGAAGATAGAAGATTGAAGACTCCGGCTCGTGTCCGGAAGGTACTTTCCTTGGCGTGGAAGGCAAGCTTGGCAATACGGATATGTAGATCTCCTACCATTGTAACCGACTCTGTGTAACCCTAGCCCCTCCGGTGTCTATATAAACCAGAGGGTTGTAGTCCGTAGGACATAACATTACATCTCAACAATCATACCATAGGCTAGCTTATAGGGTTTAGCCTCCTTGATCTCGTGGTAGATCTACTCTTGTACTACCCATATCATCAATATTAATCAAGCAGGACGTAGGGTATTACCTCCATCGAGAGGGCCTGAACCTGGGTAAAAACATTGTGTCCCTCGTCTCCTGTTACCATCGCCTAGATGCACAGTTCGGGACCCCCTACCCGAGATCCGCCGGTTTTGAGACCGACAGGGAGGCTCAATCCTCCCCTTTCCTTCTCCCTTCCCTTCCTTTCCTTCTCCTCCTATTCAGCCTATAGGGCATGCACCATCCCCTTTTGGGGCTGGTTTGTCCCTCTCTTGGCCCATTGGGCCCATATATATATATAGCTTGCCGGGGGTTGCCCGGAACCCCTTCCGATGACCCGATACGTACCCGGTACCCCCGAAACACTTCCAGTGTCCAAATACTATCGTCCTATATATGAATTTTAACCTCTCGGCCATTTTGATACTCCTCGTCATGTCCGTGATCTCACTCGGGACTTCGAACAACATTCGATCACCAAACCACATAACTCATATAATACAAAATCGTCATCGAACATTAAGCGTACGGACCCTGCGGGTTTGAGAACTATGTAGACATGACCGAGACACCTCTTCGATCAATAACCAATAGTGGAACCTGGATGCTCATATTAGTTCCCACATATTCTATGAAGATCTTTATTGGTCCTACCATAATGACAACATACATTATTCCCTTTGTCATCGGTATGTTACTTGCCCAAGATTCAATAGTCGGTATCTTCATACCTAGTTCAATATTGTTACCAGCAAGTCTCTTTACTCGTTCTGTAATGCATCATCCTGCAACTAATTAATTAGTCACATTGCTTGCAAAGCTTATTATGATGTGCATTACCGAGAGGGCCCAGAGATACCTCTCCGATACTCGGAGTGAAAAATCCTAATCTCGATCTATGCCAACCCAAAAAACACCTTTGAAGATACCTGTAGAGAATCTTTATAATCACCCATTTACGGTGTGACGTTTGATAGCACATAAGGTGTTCCTCCGGTATCCGGGGTTGCATAATCTCATAGTCAAAGGAATATGTATTTGACATGAAGAAAGCGATAGCAATAAAACTGAATGATCAACATGCTAAGCTAACGGATGGGCCTTGTCAATCACATCATTCTCCTAATGATGTGATCCCATTCATCAAATGAAAACACATGTCTATGGCTAGGAAAGTTAACCATCTTTGATTAACGAGCTAGTCTAGTAGAGGCTTACTAGGGACACCGTGTTTTGTCTATGTATCCACACATGTATCAAGTCTCCGGTTAATAAAATTCTAGCATGAATAATAAACATTTATCATGATATAAGGAAATATAAATAACAATTTTATTATTTCCACTAGGGCATATTTCCTGCAGTCTCCCACTTGCACTAGAGTCAATAATCTAGTTCGCATCGCCATGTTATTAAACATTAATAGTTCACATCATAATGTGATTAACACCCATAGTTCATATCGCCATGAAACCAACACCAAAGGGGTTTACTAGAGTCAATAATCTAGTTCACATCGCCATGTTATTAACACCCAGGAGTACTAAGGTGTTATCATGTTTTGCTTGTGAGAGAAGTTTAGTCAACGGGTCTGCCACATTCAGATCCGTATGTATTTTGCAAATTTTGATGTCTACAATGCTCTGCACGGAGCTACTCTAGCTAATTGCTCCCATTGTCAATATGTATCCAGATTGAGACTCAGACTCATCCGGATCAGTGTCAACGCTTGCATCTACGTAACTCTTTACGACGAACTCTTTATCACCTCCGTAACCGAGAAATATTTCCTTAGTACTCTTAGGTAACTAAGGATAACTTTGACTACTGTCTAGTTATCCACTCCTGGATCACTATCGTACCTCCTTGCCAAACTCATGGCAAAGTATACAATAGGTCTGGTACACAACATTACATTCTTTATGGAACCTATGGCTGAGGCATAGGGAATAACTTTCATTCTCTCTCTATCTTCTGCTGGGTCGGGTTTTGAGTCTTACTAAACTTCATACATTACAACTCAGGCAAGAACTCCTTCTTTGATTGATCCATTTTTTGAACTCCTTCAAATTCCTATCAAGGTATGTATTCATCGAAAGTCTTATCAAGCGTCTTGATCTATCTCTATAGATCTTGATGCCCAATATGTAAGCAGCTTCACCGAGGTCTTTCTTTGAAAAACTCCTTTCAAACACTCCCTTATGCTTTCCAGAAAATTCTACATTATTTCTTATCAACAATATGTCATTCAGATATACTTATTAGAAAGATTGTAGTGCTCCCACTCACTTTCTTGTAAATATAGGCTTCACCGCAAGTCTATATAAAACTATATGCTTTGATCAATTCATCAAAGCGTATGTTCCAACTCCGAGATGCTTGCACCAGTCCATAGATGGATCGCTGGAGCTTGCACATTTTGTTAGCACCTTTAGGATCGAAAAAACCTTCTGGTTGCATCATATACAACTCTTCTATAAGAAATCCATTAAGGAATATAGTTTAGACGTCCATTTGCCAGATTTCATAATCATAAAATGCGGCAATTGCTAACATGATTCGGACAGACTTAAGCATCGCTACGGGTGAGAAGGTCTCATCGTAGTCAACTCCTTGAACTTGTCGAAAACCTTTCGCAAAAAGTCGATCTTTGTAGATAGTAACATTGCCATCAGTGTCATTCTTCTTCTTGAAGATCCATTTATTCTCTATGGCTTGCCGATCATCAGGCAAGTCAACCAAAGTCCATACTTTGTTCTCATACATGGATCCTATCTCAGATTTCATGGCCTCGAGCCATTTTGCAGAATCTGGGCTCATCATCGCTTCCCCATAGTTCATGGGTTCGTCATGGTCTAGTAACATGCTTCCAGAACAGGATTACCATACCACTCTGGTGCGGAACGTGCTCTGGTTGACCTACGAGGTTTGGTAGTAACTTGATCTGAAGTTTCATGATCATTATCATTAGCTTCCTCTCTTGTTGGTGTAGGCATCACTGGAACTGATTTCTGTGATGAGCTACTTTCAAATTAGAGAGAAGGTACAATTTACCTCATCAAGTTATATGTTCCTCCCACTCACTTCTTTCGAGAGAAACTCCTTCTCTAGAAAGGATCCATTCTTAGCAACAAAGATCTTGACTTTTGGATCTGGGATCGAAGGTGTACCCAATAGTTTCTTTTGGGTACCCTATGAAGAAGCACTTCTCCGATTTGGGTTCGAGCTTATCAGGTTGAAGCTTTTTCACATAAGCATCGCAACCCCAAACTTTTAAGAAACGACAGCTTAGGTTTCTTGCCGGACCACAGTTCATATGGTGTCGTCTCAACGGATTTAGACGGTACCCAATTTAAAGTGAATGCAGCTGTCTCTAATGCATAACCCCAAATCGATAGTGGTAAATCGGTAAGAGATATCATAGATCGCACCAGATCTAATAAAGTACTGTTATGACGTTCGGACACACCATTACGCTGTGGTGTTCTATGTGGCGTGAGTTGTGAAACTATTCCACATTGTTTTAAATGAAGGACAAACTCGTGCAGATCGTAGAAACTTTATTTTCTTGTTACGATGATTTTCCAATTCACTCTGAAATTCTTTGAACTTTTCAAATGTTTCAGACTCGTGTTTCATCAAGTAGATATACCCATATCTGCTCATATCATTTGTAAGGTCAGAAAATAATGATACCCGCTGCAAGCCTCAACACTCATCGGACCACATACATTAGTATGTATTATTTCCAATAAGTCTATGGCTCGCTCCATTATTCCGGAGAACGGAGTCTTAGTCATCTTGCCCATGAGGCATGGTTCGCAAGTATCAAATGATTCATAATCAACTGATTCCAAAAGTCCATCCGCATGGAGTTTCTTCATGCGCTTTATACCAGTATGACCTAAACAGCAGTGCCACAAGTATGCTGCACTATCATTATCAACTTTGCATCTTTTGGCATCAATATTATGAATATGTCTATCACTATGATCGAGATTCAATAAACCATTTACATTGGGTGTCTGACCATAGAAGGTTTTATTCATGTAAACAGAACAACTATTATTCTCTGACTTAAATGAATAATCGTATTGCAATAAACATGATCAAATCATAATCATGCTCAACGCAAACACCAAATAACATTTATTTAGGTTCAACACTAATCCCGAAAGTATAGGGAGTGTGTGATGATGATCATATCTTAGAACCACTTCCAACACACATCGTCAGTTCCTTAACTAGTCTTTGTTCATTCTGCAACTCCTGTTTCGAGTTACTAATCTTAGCAACTGAACTGGTATCAAATACCCAGGGTTTGCTATAAACACTAGTAAAGTACACATCAATAATCTGTATATCAAATATACCTTTGTTCACTTACCATCCTTCTTATCTGTCATGTATTCGGGGAACTTCCGCTTCCAGTGACCATTTCCTTTGCAGTAGAAGCACTCGGTTTCAGGCTTGGGTCTAGCTTTGGGCTTCTTCATGGGAGTGGCAACTTGCTTGTCATTCTTCTTGAAGTTCTCTTTCTTTCCCTTGCCCTTTTACTTGAAACTAGTGGTCTTGTCAACCATCAACACTTGATGCTCTTTCTTGATTTCTACCTGTGCTGATTTCAGCATCGTGAAGAGCTTGGGAATCATTTTCATCATCCCTTGCATATTATAGTTCATCACGAAGTTCTAGTAGCTTGGTGATAGTGATTAGAGAACTTAGTCAATCACTATCTTATCTAGAAGATTAACTCCCACTTGATTCAAGCGATTGTAGTACCCAGACATTCTGAGTACATGCTCACTGGCTGAGCTATTCTCCTCCATCTTGTAGGCAAAGTAATTGTCAGAGGTTTCATACCTCTTGACATGGGCATGAGTCTGAAATACTAATTTCAACTCTTGGAACATCTCATATGTTTCGTGGTGTTCAAAACGTTTTTGAAGTCCCGGTTCTAAGTCGTCATAAAGCATAGCGCACTAAAATATCAAGTAGTCATCATAATGAGCTTGTCAAATGTTCATAACGTCTACATCTGCTCCTGCAATAGGTCTGTCACCTAACGGTGCATCAAGGACATAATTCTTCTGTATAGCAAGGATAATCCTCAGATCAAAGACCTAGTCTTCATCATTGCTACTATCAACTTTCAACTTAGTTTTTCTCTAGGAACATATCAAAAAACATAGGGGAGCTACAACACGAGCTTTTGATCTACAACATAATTTGCAAATACTATCGGGACTAAGTTCATGATAAATTAAAGTTAAATTAGTCAAATTACTTAAGAACTACCACTTAGATAGACATCCCTCGAGTCATCTAAATGATCACATGATCCAAATCAACTAAACCATGTTCGATCATCACGTGAGATGGAGTAGTCTTCATTGGTGAACATATCTATGTTGATCATATCTACTATATGATTCAAGTTCGACCTTTCGGTCTCCAATGTTCCGAGGCCATGTCTGTACATGCTAGGCTCGTCAAGTTTAACTCGAGTATTCCGCATGTGCAAAACTGTCTTGCACCCATTGTATGTGAACGTAGAGCCTATCACACCCGATCATCATGTGGTGTCTCAGCACGAAGAATTTTCACAATGGTGCATACTAAGGGAGAACACTTATACCATGAAATTTCAGTGAGGGATCATCTTATAATCCTACCACCGTACTAAGCAAAATAAGATGCATAAAAGATAAACATCACATGCAATCAAAATATGTGACATGATATGGCCATCATCATCATCTTGTGCCTTTGACCTCCATCTCCAAAGCACCGTCATGATTTCCATCGTCACTGGCTTGACACCTTGATCTCCATCGTAGCATCGTTGTCGTCTCGCCAACTATTGCTTCTACAACTATCGCTAACGCATAGTGATAAAGTAAAGCAATTACATGGCGTTTGTGTTTCATACAATAAAGCGACAACCATAAGGATCCTGCTAGTTGCCGATAACTTTTACAAAACATGATCATCTCATACAATAACGCATATCACATCATGTCTTGACCATATCACATCACAACATGCCCTGCAAAAACAAGTTAGACTTCCTCTACTTTGTTGTTGCAAGTTTTACGTGGCTACTACGGGCTTCTAGTAAGAACCGTTCTTGCCTACGCATCAAAACCACAATGGTGATTTATCAAGTTTGTTGTTTTGACCTTCAACAAGGACCAGCCGCAGTCAAATTTGATTCAACTAAAGTTGGAGAAACAGACACCCGCCAGCCACCTTTATGCAAAACTAGTTGCATGTCTGTCTATGGAACCGGTCTCATGAACGTGGACATGTAAGGTTGGTCTGGCCGCTTCATCCAACAATACCGCCGAATCAAAATAAGACGTTGGTGGTAACTAGTATGACCATCACCGCCCACAACTCTTGGTGTTCTACTCGTGCATATCATCTACGCATAGATCTGGCTCGAATGCCACTGGGGAACGTAGCATGCAATTTCAAAAAAAAATCCTACGCTCACGCCAGATCTATCTAGGAGATGCATAGCAACGAGAGGGGGAGAGTGTGTCCATGTACCCTCGTAGACTGGCAGAAGCATTTAACAACGCGGTAGATGTAGTCAAACTTCTTCTCATTACGGCCGATCTAGCACCGAACATACGGCACCTCCGAATTCTGCACACGTTCAGCTCGATAATGTCCCTCGAATTCTTGATCCAGCAAAGTGTCGAGGGAGAGTTCCATCAGCACGACGGCGTGGTAACGGTGACAGTGAAGTGATCCGCACAAGGCTTTGCCTAAGCACTACGTGAATATAACAAGAGGCGTAAACTGTGGAAGGGGGCGTCGTACATGGATAGGAATCAATGTTTGATGTTCTAGCGGTGCTCCCCGCCACATATATATAGCTGGGAGAGGGAGAGGCACTGCAAGGGGCACCGCAAGTAGGAGTAATCCTACTTGGGCGCCTCCTCCAAGTCGGCCTCTGCTACGTCTTGAGCTTGCGATGGTTTTCCTTGAAGAGGAAAGGGTGATGCAGCAATAGTAGCGTAAGTATTTCCCTCAGTTTTTGAGAACCAAGGTATCAATCCAGTAGGAGGCTCCTCAAAAGTCCCACGCACCTACACAAACAAACAAAGAACTCGCAACCAACACAATAAAGGGGTTGTCAATCCCTTCATGGCCACTTGCGAAAGTGATATCTAATAGAGATAGTATGATAATATAAATATATTTTTGCTATTTTATAATACAGATGCAGAAAGTAAAGATGCAAATAAAAGTAGATTGGGAGCAAATATGATAAGAGATAGACCCGGGGGCCACAGGTTTCACTAGTGGCTTCTCTCAAGATAGAATAAGTATTACGGTGGGTGAACAAATTACTGTCGAGCAATTGATAGAAAAGCGAATAATTATGAGATTATCTAGGCATGATCATGTATATAGGCATCACGTCCGCAACAAGTAGACCGACTCCTGCCTGCATCTACTACTATTACTCCACACATCGACCGACTCCTGCCTGCATCTAGAGTATTAAGTTCCTAAAGAACAAAGTAACGCATTAAGCAAGATGACATGATGTAGAGGGATAAACTCAAGCAATATGATATAAACCCCATCTTTTTATCCTCGATGGCAACAATACAATATGTGCCATGCAACCCCTACTATCACTGGGTAAGGACACCGCAAGATTGAACCCAAAGCTAAGCACTTCTCCCATGGCAAGAAAGGTCAATCTAGTAGGCCAAACCAAACTGATAATTCGAAGAGACTTGCAAAGATAACTCAATCATGCATAAAAGAATTCAGAGGAGATTCAAATATTATTCATAGATAAACTTGATCATAAACCCACAATTCATCGGATCTCGACAAACACACCGCAAAAAGAGTTTACATCGAATAGATCTCCACAAGAGAGGGGGAGAACATTGTATTGAGATCCAAAAAGAGAGAAGAAGCCATCTAGCTAATAACTATGGACCCATAGGTCCGTGGTAAACTACTCACAACTCATCAGAGGGGCTATGGTGTTGATGTAGAAGCCCTCCATGGTCGATTCCCCCTCCGGCAGAGTGTCGGCGAAGGCTCCAAGATGAGATCTCGCGGATACAAAAGGTTACGGGGGTGGAAGTTCTATTTCATTGGCTCCCTGGATCTTTTCGGGGTATGTAGGCTTATATAGGAGGAAGAAGTACGTCGGTGGCCGCCCGAGGGGCCCACGAGACAAGGGGTGTGCCCTATAGGGAGGCCTCGGTTTCTTCTTGACTTGCACTCCAAGTCCTCTGGATCACGTTCGTTCCAAAAATCACACTCCCGAAGGTTTCATTCCATTTGGACTGCGTTTGATATTCCTTTTCTTCATAATACTGAAATAGGCAAAAAAAACAGCAATACGGGTTGGGCCTCCGGTTAGTAGGTTAGTCCCAAAAATGATATAAATGTGTGAAATAAAGCCCATAAACATCCAAAAGGGTAATATAATAGCATGGAACAATCAAAATTTATAGATACACTGGAGACGTATCAAGCATCCCCAAGCTTAATTCCTGCTCGTCCTCGAGTAGGTAAATGATAAAAAGAGAATTTTTGATGTGGAATGCTACCTAGCATAATTCTTAATGTAATTTTCTTTATTGTGGCTTGAATGTTCAGACCCAAATGATTCAAAATAAAAGTTAATATTGATAAAAGAAATAGTAATACTTCAAGCATACAAATCAAAGTAATCATGGCTTCTCAAAATAACATGGCAAAAGAAAGTTCATCCCTACAAAATCATATAGTTAGGCTATGCTTCATTTTCATCACACAAAGATGTTCCCAACTTCTATACCCCTGATGACAAGCCAAGCAATTTTCATACTTAAATAATCTCAAACTTTTTCAACCTTCACGCAATACATGAGCGTGAGCCATGGATATATCACTATGTGTGGAATAGACTATGATGATGGGGATAGTGTGGAGAAGACAAAAAAGGAGAAAGTCTCACATTGACCAGGATAATCAACGGGCTATGGAGAAGCCCATAAATTGATGTCAAAATGAGGAGTAGGGATTGCCATGCAACAGATGCACTAGAGCTATAAATGTATGAAAGCTCAACAAAAGAAACTAAGTGGGTGTGCATCCATCTTGCTTTCTCACGAAGACCTAGGGCATTTTGAGGAAGCCCATCGTAGGAATATACAAGCCAAGTTCTATAATGAAAAATTCCCACTAGTATATGAAAGTCACAACATAAAAGACTTTCTATATGAAGTACATGGTGCTACTTTGAAGCACAAGGGTGGAAAAGGATAGTAACATTGCCCCCTTTTTCTTTTCTTTTTTTCTTTATTTTTTCTTTTTGGGCCTTTCCTTTTTTGGCCTTTCTTTTTTTTTCTTTTGGCCTTTCTTTTTTTTCTTTTGGCCTTTCTTTTTTTTCTTTTTATTTGGGGACAATACTCTAATAATGATGATCATCACACTTCTATTTATTTACAACTCATGAATTACAACTCAAAACTAGAACAAGATATGACTCTATATGAATGCCTCCGGCGGTGTATCGAGATGTGCAATGAATCAAGAGTGACATGTATGAAAAATTATGCATGGTGGCTTTTCCACAAATACAATGTCAACTACATGATAATGCAAGGCAATATGACAATGATGATGCATGTCATGATAAACGGAACGGTGGAAATTTGCATGGCAATATATCTCGGAATGGCTATGGAAATGCCATAATAGGTAGGTATGGTGGCTGTTTTGAGGAAGATATAAGGAGGTTTATGTGTGATAGAGTGTATCGTATCACAGGGTTTGGATGCACCGGCGAAGTTTGCACCAACTCTCAAGGTGAGAAAGGGCAATGCATGGTAGCTAAGAGGCTAGCAATGATGGAAGGGTAACAGTGCATATAATCCATGGACTCAACATTAGTCATAAAGAACTCATATACTTATTGCAAAAATCTACAAGTCATCAAAAACCAAGCACTACGCGCATGCTATTAGGGGGATAGATTAGTAGGAAAAAACCATCGCTCGTCCCCGACCGCCACTCATAAGGATGACAATCTAAGAACGCCTCATGTTTCAAATTTGTTACACAACTTTTACCATACGTGCATGCTACGGGACTTGCCAACTTCAACACAATAATTCTTTAAATTCACAATTACCCAACTATCATGACTCTAATATTACCACCTCCATATCTCAAAACAATTATCAAGTATCAAATTGATCATAGCATCCAATTCACTTCCTATGATAGTTTTTATTATACCCAACTTGGACGCCAATCATTCTAGGACCAATTTTATAACCATAGCAAATACTATGCTATTCTAAGAGACTCCCAAAATAATATAAGTGAAGCATGAGAGATTAACAATTTCTACAAAATCAAGCCACCGCCATGCTCTAAAAGATTTAAGTGAAGCGCTAGAGCAAAACTATCTAGCTCAAAAGATATAAGTGAAGCACATAGAGTATTCTAATAAATTCCAATCAAGTGGGTTTCTCCCAAAAGGTGTGTACAGCAAGGATGATTGTGGTAAACTAAAAATCAAAGACTAATATCATACAAGACGCTCCAAGCAAAACACATATCATGTGGCGAATAAAATATATCTCCAAGTAAAGTTACCGATAGACGAAGACGAAAGAGGGGATGCCTTCCAGGGCATCCCCAAGCTTAGGCTTTTGGTTATCCTTGAATATCTTGGGGTGCCATGGGCATCCCCAAGCTTAGCCTCTTGCCACTCCTTATTCCATAGTCCATCAAATCTTTACCCAAAACTTGAAAACTTCACAACACAAAACTCAACAGGAAATCTCATAAGCTCCATTAGTGCAAGAAACAAAAACCACCACATAAGGTACTGTAATGAACTCATTCTTTATTTATATTGGTGTTAAACCTACTATATTCCAACTTCTCTATGGTTCATACCCCTTGATACTAGCCATAGATGCATCAAAATAAGCAAACAACACACGAAAAACAGAATCTGTCAAAAATAGAACAGTCTGTAGCAATCTGTAACTCTCGAATTCTTACGGAACTCTAAAAATCCTACCAAAATAGAAGTCCTGGGAAATTTTTCTATTGATCTACAGCATAAAGAATCAACGCAAAATCACGTTTCTGTGAATTACTAAAATTATTTTTATGCGCGCAAAGTTTCTGTTTTTCAGCAGAATCAAATTAACTATCACCATAGGTTATCCTATAGGTTCTACTTGGCACAAACACTAATTAAAAAATGAAAACACATCTAAACAGAAGCTAGATGAAAAATTTATTACTAAACAAAAGCAAAAACAAAAAACAAAATAAAATTGGGTTGCCTCCCAACTAGCGCTATCGTTTAACGCCCCTAGCTAGGCATAAAAGCGATGATAGATGTAAGTAGTGCCATCTTTGGCACTCAATTCTTCAATAGAGCACTTATAATCCTTAGGAGTTTCTTTCTTATAGTAATGATTAAGCTCTTAGGCAAGAAATCAAGAAATTCGTTTGTAGCAAAAGGTTCCTTAATGATAGCAAGAAAATTGGGATGAACACTTATCGATTTGAGATCGGCACTTCCTTTACTAGAAGATTCACCCTTATTTTTAGGAACATACATGACCTTGGCAATTTTGGTAGGAGGAGTTGGGGTATTTTTCACAGATGAAAAGGCAGACCCTAAGTTGGTGATAATGTCCTCCAGTTTACCAATTCTTGTAGAATCTCGATCTATTCTTTCATTAACTATGGGTTCTTTTTCTTTAAAAAAATTCAAGGTAACTCCAACCCTAGATACATATTGGGTAATTTGATTGTGGATCTTTTTATCCAAATTTTCAATGAACTCAATAGTGGCAACTTTATTTTTGATAATTTCTAGCCTTTGCATCACATGTTCCAAAGTTAAAACAGTTCCATTAACCAAAAGAGGGGGTGGACCAAACAAATCTAACATGGCATTATAAGCATCAAAAAAGTATGGCTACCCAAGAAATTTCCTCCGGTAATGATATCAAGAATATATCTATTCCGAGGAGTAATGCCTGCATAAAAATTGCGAAGAAGAACGGAAGTAGATTGCTTCCTAGTAGATCTATTTTGAGCATTGCAAATTCTATGCCAAGCATCCTTCAAATTTTCTCCCTCCCTTTGTTTAAAATTGAGAACTTCATGATCGGGAGTATTAACGATAATAGGAGGACTAGCCATGGCGACGAGCACACAAAAGGCAAGCGAATGAGAGAGGAGAATGGGAAAGAGAGGGCGAATAAAACGGCAAGGGTGAAGTGGGGGAGAGGAAAATGAGAGGCAAATGGCAAATAATATAATGCGGGGGAGATGAGTTTGTGATGGGTAATTGGTATGTCTTGACTTGAGCGAAGACCTCCCCGGCAACAGCGCCAGAAACCCTTCTTGCTACGTCTCGAGCTTGCGTTGGTTTTCCTTGAAGAGGAAAGGGTGATGCAGCAAAGTAGCGTAAGTCTTTCCCTCAGTTTTTGAGAACCAAGGTATCAATCCAGTAGGAGGCTCCTCAAAAGTCCCACGCACCTACACAAACACACAAGAACCTCGCAACCGATGCAATAAAGGGGTTGTCAATCCCTTCACGGCCACTTGCGAAAGTGAGATCTGATAGAGATAATATGATAAGATAATATTTACGGTATTTTTATGATATAGATTGGAAAAGTAAAGATGCAGATAAAAGTAGATGGTAAACGTGTATGATAAAACATAGACCCGGGGGCCATAGGTTTCACTAGTGGCTTCTCTCAAGATAGCATAAGTATTACGATGGGTGAACAAATTACTGTTGAGCAATTGATAGAAAAGCGAATAATTATGAGATTATCTAGGAATGATCATGTATATAGGTGATGCCTACCACACAACCTTCTTCTTGTAGACTTTGTTGTTCCTGCAAGTGCACAGGTTTGTAGGACAGTAGCAAATTTCCCTCAAGTGGATGACCTAAGTTTTATCAATCCGTGGGAGGCGTAGGATGAAGATGGTCTCTCTCAAGCAACCCTGCAACCAAATAACAAAGAGTCTCTTGTGTCCCCAACACACCCAATACAATGGTAAATTGTATAGGTGCACTAGTTCGGCGAAGAGATGGTGATACAAGTGCAATATGGATGGTAGATAAAGGTTTTTGTAATCTGAAATAATAAAAACAGCAAGGTAACTAATGATAAAAGTGAGCGTAAACGGTATTGCAATGGTAGGAAACAAGACATAGGGTTCACACTTTCACTAGTGCAAGTTCTCTCAACAATAATAACATAGATAAATCATATAACAATCCCTCAACATGCAACAAAGAGTCACTCCAAAGCCACTAATAGCGGAGAACAAACGTAGAGATTATGGTAGGGTACGAAACCACCTCAAAGTTATTCTTTAGGATCAATCTATTCAAGAGTTCGTACTAGAATAACACCTTAAGACACAAATCAACCAAAACCCTAATGTCACCTAGATACTCCATTGTCACCTCAAGTATCCGTGGGCATGATTATACGATATGCATCACACAATCTCAGATTCATCCAACCAACACAAAGTACTTCAAAGAGTACCCCAAAGTTTCTACCGGAGAGTCAAGAAAACGTGTGCCAACCCCTATGCATAGATTCATGGGCGGAACCCGCAAGTTGGTCACCAAAACATACATCAAGTGGCACATGATATCCCATTGTCACCACAGATAAACACGTCAGGACATACATCAAGTGTTCTCATAAAAGACTCAATCCAATAAAATAACTTCAAAAGGGGAAACTTAATTCATCACAAGAGAGTAGAGGGGGAGAAACATCATAAGATCCAACTACAATAGCAAAGCTCGGGATACATCAAGACCGTGCCATAGAGGGAACACGAGAGAGAACACGAGAGAGAGAGAGAGAGAGAGAGAGAGAGAGAGAGAGAGAGAAAGAGAGATCAAACACATAGCTACTGGTACATACCCTCTGCCCCGAGGGTGAACTACTCCCTCGTTGTCATGGAGAGCGCCGGGATGATGAAGATGGCCACCGGTGATGGGTTCCCCCTCCGGCAGAGTGCCGGAACGGACTCCCGAGAGGTTTTTGGTGGCCACAGAGGCTTGCGGCGGCGGAACTCCCGATCTATCTTGATATTCGATGGTTTTAGGGTACGTAGGGTTATATAAGCGAAAAAATCAGTCGGGAGGTGCTCGAGGGGTCCACGAGACAGGGGGCGCGCCCTGTAGGGGGGGGGAGGGGGCGTGCCCCCCCTATCTCCTGGGCTCCTCGAGTATCTTCTGACTTGATCTCCAAGCCTCCAGAATGATATTCTTCCAAAAAATCATGATGCCGAAGGTTTCATTCTGTTTGGACTCCATTTGATATTCCTTTTCTTCAAAATACTGAAACAGGCAATAAAACAGCAATATGGGTTGGGCCTCCGGTTAATAGGTTAGTCCCAAAAATGATACAGAAGGTTGCGGCGGTGGAATTAGGTTTTCGTGGCCTGTTCTGATGGCTTCAAGGTACGTGGGTATATATAGGAGGAAGAAGTAGGTCGGTGGACGCCCGAGGGGCCCACGAGGGTGGGGGGCGCACCCGCCCTCGTGGTCGCCTTGGTTGCTGCTTGACGTCTACTCCAAGTCTCCAGGTTTGCATTTGTTCCAAAAAGATCGCTCCCGAAGGTTTCATCCCGTTTGGACTCTGTTTGATATTCCTTTTCTTCGAAACACTGAAATAGGCAAAAAAACAGCAATTCGGGCTGGGCCGCCGGTTAGTAGGTTAGTCCCAAAAATGATATAAAAGTGTAAAGTAAAGCCCATAAACATCCAAAAGGGGTAATATAATAGCATGGAACAATCAAAAATTATAGATACGTTGGAGACGTATCAAGCATCCCCAAGCTTAATTCCTGCTCGTCCTCGAGTAGGTAAATGATAAAAACAGAAATTTTGATGTGGAATGCTACCTAGCATAATTCTCAATGTAATTTTCTTTATTGTGGCATGAATGTTCAGATCCAAATGATTCAAAATAAAGTTCATATTGACATAAGAAATAGTAATACTTCAACCATACTAATCAAAGTAATCATGTCTTCTCAAAATAACATGGCTAAAGAAAGTTATCCCTACAAAATCATATTGTCTGGCTGTTGCTCTATCTTCATCACACAAAGTATTTAATCATGCACAACCCCGATGACAAGCCAAGCAATTGTTTCGTACTTTAATAATCTCAAACTTTTTTAACTTTCACGCAATACATGAGCGTGAGCCATGGACATTGCACTATATGTGGAATAGAATGGTGGTTGTGGAGAAGACAAAAGGGAGAAAATTGTCTCACATCAACTAGGCGTATCAATGGGCTATGGAGATGCCCATTAATAGATATCAATGTGAATGAGTAGGGATTGCCATGCAACGGATGCACTAGAGCTATAAATATATGAAAGCTCAACAAAACAAACTAAGTGGGTGTGCATCCAACTTGCTTGCTCACGAAGACCTAGGGCATTTTGAGGAAGCCCATCAGTGGAATATACAAGCCAAGTTCTATAATGAAAAATTCCCACTAGTATATGAAAGTGACAATATATGAGACTCTCTATCATGAAGATCATGGTGCTATTTTGAAGCACAAGTGTGGAAAAAGAGATAGTAGCATTGTCCCTTCTCTCTTTTTCTCTCATTTTACTTTTTTTTCCTTTTTTTCTTTTTCTTTGGCCTCTTTTTTTTCTTTTTGGCCTTTCTTTTTTTCCTTTTTTTTCTTTTTGTAAAGTACAAAGTCTCATCCCGACTTGTGGGGGAATCATAGTCTTCATCATCGTTTCCTCACTAGGACAATGCTGTAATACTGAAGATCATCACACTTTTATGGATTTACAACTCAAAGCTAGAACAAGATATGACTCTATATGAATGCCTCCGGCGGTGTACCGGGATATGCTATGAATCAAGAGCGACATGTATGAAAATTATGAAGGTGGCCTTGCCACAAATGCAATGTCAACTACATTATCATGCAAAGAGCAATATGACAAAAGTAATGCGTGTCATATGAATGGAACAGTGGAAAGTTGCATGGCAATATATCTCGGAATGGCTATGGAAATGCCATAATAGGTAGGTATGGTGGCTGTTTTGAGGAAGGTATATGGTGGGTGTATGGCACCAGTGAAAGTTGCACGGCACAAGAGAGGCTAGCAATGGTGGAAGGGTGAGGTGCGTATAATCCATGGACTCAATCATTAGTCAAAAGAACTCATGTAATTGTTGCAAAAATCTAGAAGTCATCAAAAACCAAAGCACTACGCGCATGCTCCTAGGGGGATAGATTGGTAGGAAAAGACCATCGCTCGTCCCCGACCGCCACTCATAAGGAAGACAATCAATAAATAAAATTGTGCGCCAACTTCATCACAAAGTGGTTCACCATATGTGCATGCTACGGGAATCACAAACCTCAACACAAGCATTTTTCATAATCACCTCAACTAGCATGACTTTAATATCACTACCTCCATATCTCAAAACAATTATCAAGCATCAAATTGATCATATCATCCAATTCACTTTCTATGATAGTTTTTATTATACCCAACTTTGATGCTCACCATTCTAGGACCAATTTTATAACCATAGCAAATACCATGCTCTTCTAAAAGACTCTCAAAATAATATAAGTGAAGCATGAGAGACTAGCAATTTCTACAAAATATAACCACCGCCATGCTCTAAAAGCTATAAGTGATGCACTAGAGCAAATGACGAACTACTCCGAAAGATATAAGTGAAGATCAATGAGTAGTCGAATAATTGTGCAACTATGTGAAGATTCTCTAACATTAAGGAATTTAAGATCTTGGTATTGTATTCAAACAGCAAGCAAAACAAAATTAAATGACATTTCAAGGATAGCACAACTCATGTGAAGAAGCAAAAACTTAGGCTCAACCGATACTAACCGATAGTTGTTGAAGAAGAAAGGTGGGATGCCTAACGGGCCATCCCCAAGCTTAGATGCTTGACACTTCTTGAAATATTATCTTGGGGTGCCTTGGGCATCCCCAAGCTTGAACTTTTGTGTCCCCTTAATTCCTCTCATATCATGGTTTCTCTTTTTATCAAAAGCTTCATCCACACCAAACTCAACAAGAACTCGTGAGATAAGTTAGTATAAACCAATGCAAAACCTTATCATTTTCTACTGTAACAAATCACGAAAATTATTATTCAACATTGAATACTAAATGCCTCTGCATATTTAATATTCATATCCTCAAATAGAATCATTAAACAAGCAAACATATGCAAACAATGCAAACATAACAGCAATCTGCCAAAACAGTATAGTCTGTAAAGAATGAAAGATTCATCATACTTCCCTAACTCCAAAAATTATGAAATAAAATTACCACTGTAGTAAATTTATCAGATCTCATTATGCAAAAGGTTTCATCATTATATCATTCTCTGACTTTTCAAGGGAATTTTTGCAACAGCAGTAAACTTTCTGTTTTCAAACAGCAACATGGATACTATCAAAATAAGCATGGCAAAGGCTATCCTTGAAATTTTTATTGAAAATAAAGATGCAAAACATTAATATAAATAACAGAAAGCAAATACTAACAAAATAAATTGATTCTCCAAGCAAAACACATATCATGTGGTGAATAAAAATATAGCTCCAAGTAAAGTTACCGATGAACGAAGACGAAAGAGGGGATGCCTTCCGGGGCAGCCCCAAGCTTAGGCTCTTGGTTGTACTTGAATATTACCTTGGGGTGCCTTTGGCATCCCCAAGCTTAGGCTCTTGCCACTCCTTATTCCATAGTCCATCGAATCTTTACCCAAAACTTGAAAACTCCACAACACAAAACTCAACAGAAAACTCGTAAGCTCCGTTAGTATAAGAAACTAAAACCACCACTTAGGTACTGTAATTAACTCATTATAAATTCATATTGGTGTAATATCTACTGTACTCCAACTTATCTATGGTTCATACCCTCCGATACTACTCATAGGTGCATCAAAATAAGCAAACAACACACGAAAAACAGAATCTGTCAAAAACAGAATAGTCTGTAGTAATCTGTATCAAACGTATACTTCTGTAACTCCAAAAATCCTACCAAATTAGGAAGTCCTAAGAAATTTGTGTACAAATACAAAGAAAAAAGATTCAGATAAACATCACTTTTCTGTGAATTAACAAAACTAATTTACTGGGTGAAAATGTTTCTGATTTCCAGCAGGATCAACACAACTATCACCATAAGCCATCCTAAAGGTCTTACTTGGCACTTTATTGAAACAAAACCTATAAAACATGATTGCTACAGTAGCATAATCATGTGAACACACAAAAACAGTAAGGATAAATATTGGGTTGTCTCCCGACAAGCGCTTTTCTTTAATGCCTTTCTAGCTAGGCATGATGATGACAATGATACTCACATAAAAGATAAGAATTGAAACATAACGGGAGCATCATGAAGCATATGACTAGCACATTTAAGTCTAAACCACTTCCTATGCATAGGGATTTTGTGAGCAAACAACTTATGGGAACAATAATCAATAAGCATAGGAAGGCAAAACAAGCATAGCTTCAAGATTTTCAACACATAGAGAGGAAACTTGACATTATTGCAATTCCTACAAGCATATATTCCTCCCTCATAATAATGTTCAGTAGCATCATGAATGAATTCAACAATATAACCAGCACCTAAAGCATTCTTTTCATGATCTACAAGCATAGAAAATGTACTACTCTCCACATAAGCAAATTTCTTCTCATGAATAGTAGTGGGATCAAAGTCAACAAAATAATTATCATGTGAGGCATAATCTAATTGAAAACTAAAATCATGATGACAAGTTTCATGTTTATCATTATTCTTAATAGCATACAAATCATCACAATAATCATCATAGATAGCAACTTTGTTCTCATAATCAATTGGAACAACTTCCGAAATAGTGGAATCATCACTAAATAAAGTTGACACTCTTCCAAATCCACTTTCATGTTCATCACAATAAGATTCAACATCCTCCAAAATAGTGGGATCACTACTTTCTAAAGTTAACACTCTTCCAAACCCATTTTCATCAATATAATCATCATAAATAGGAGGCATGCTATCATCAAAATAAATTTGCTCATCAAAGCTTGGGGGACAAAATATATCATATTCATCAAACATAGCTTCCCCAAGCTTGTGGCTTTGCATATCATTAGCATCATGGATATTCAAGGAATTCATACTAACAATATTGCAATCATGCTCATCATTCACATATTTCATGCCAAGCATTCTATGTAATTCTTCTTCTAGCACTTGAGCACAATTTTCCTTTTCATCATACTCACGAAAGATATTAAAAAGATGAAGCGTATGAGACAAACTCAATTCCATTTTTTTTATTTTCTTTTATAAACTAAACTAGTGATAAAACAAGAAACAAAAAGATTCGATTGCAAGATCTAAAGATATACCTTCAAGCACTCACCTCCCCGGCAACGGCGCCAGGAAAGAGCTTGATGTCTACCACACAACCTTCTTCTTGTAGACTTTGTTGGGCCTGCAAGTTCACAGGTTTGTAGGACAGTAGCAAATTTCCCTCAAGTGGATGACCTAAGATTTATCAATCCGTGGGAGGCGTAGGATGAAGATGGTCTCTCTCAAGCAACCCTGCAACCAAATAACAAAGAGTCTCTTGTGTCCCCAACACACCCAATACAATGGTAAATTGTATAGGTGCACTAGTTCGGCGAAGCGATGGTGATACAAGTGCAATATGAATGGTAGATAAAGGTTTTTGTAATCTGAAATAATAAAAACAGCAAGGTAACTAATGATAAAAGTGAGCGTAAACGTATTGCAATGTTAGTAAACAAGGCATAGGGTTCATACTTTCACTAGTGCAAGTTCTCTCAACAATAATAACATAGATAGATCATATAACAATCCCTCAACATGCAACAAAGAATCACTCCAAAGCCACTAATAGCGGAGAACAAACGTAGAGATTATGGTAGGGTATGAAACCACCTCAAAGTTATTCTTTCGGATCAATCTATTCAAGAGTTCGTACTAGAATAACACCTTAAGACACAAATCAACCAAAATCCTAATGTCACCTAGATACTCCATTGTCACCTCAAGTATCCGTGGGCATGATTATACGATATACATCACACAATCTCACACGAGAGGGAACACGAGAGAGATCAAACACATAGCTACTGGTACATACCCTCAGCCCCGAGGGTGAACTACTCCCTCCTCGTCATGGAGAGCGCCGAGATGATGAAGATGGCCACCGGTGATGGGTTCCCCCTACGGCAGAGTGCCGGAACGGACTCCCGAGAGGTTTTTGGTGGCTACAGAGGCTTGCGACGGTGGAACTCCCGATCTATCTTGATATTCGATGGTTTTAGGGTACGTAGGGTTATATAGGCGAAAAAAGTCGGTCGAGAGGTGCTCGAGGGGTCCACGAGACAGGGGGCCGCGCCCTGTGGGAGGGCGCCCCCCTATCTCCTGGGCTCCTCGAGTATCTTCTGACTTGATCTCCAAGCCTCCAGGATGATATTCTTCCAAAAAATCACGATGCCCAAGGTTTCATTCCGTTTGGTCTCCGTTTGATATTCCTTTTCTTCGAAATACTGAAACAGGCAATAAAACAGCAATATGGGCTGGGCCTCCGGTTAATAGGTTAGTCCCGAAAATGATATAAATGTGTAAAATAAAGCTCATAAACATCCAAAAGGGGTAATATAATAGCATGGAACAATCAAAAATTATAGATACGTTGGAGACGTATCAATAGGCATCACGTCCGTCACAAGTAGATCGACTCCTGCCTGCATCTACTACTATTACTGCACACATCGACCGACTCCTGCCTGCATCTAGAGTATTAACTTCATAAAGAACAGAGTAACGCATTAAGAAAGATGACATGATGTAGAGGGATAAACTCATGCAATATGATATAAACCCCATCTTTTTATCCTCGATGGCAACAATACAATACGTGCCTTGCTGCCCCTGTTGTCACTCGGAAAGGACACCGCAAGATTCAACCCAAAGCTAAGCACTTCTGCCATTGCAAGAAAGATCAATCTAGTAGGCCAAACCAAACTGATAATTCAAAGATACTTGCAAAGATAACTTAATCACACATAAAAGAATTCGGAGGAGATTCAAATATTTCTCATAGATAAACTTGATCATAAACCCACAATTCATCGGATCTCGACAAACACACTGTAAAAAGAGTTACATCGAATAGATCTCCAAGAAGATCGAGGAGAACTTTGTATTGCGAATCAAAGAGAGAGAAGAAGCCATCTAGCTAATAACTATGGACCCGAAGGTCTGTGGTAAACTACTCACAACTCATCGGAGAGGCCTTGGAGATGATATAGAGGCCCTCCATGGTCGATTCCCCCTCCGGCGGAGCGCCGACGAAGGCTTCAAGATGGGATCTCGCGGATACAGAAGGTTGCGGCGGTGGAATTAGGTTTTCATGGTCTGTTCTGATGGTTTCAAGGTACGTGGGTGTATATAGGAGGAAGAAGTAGGTCGGTGGACGCCCGAGGGGCCCACGAGGGTGGGGGGCGCACCCGCCCTCGTGGTCGCCTCGGTTGTTGCTTGACGTCCACCCCAAGTCTCCAGGTTTGCATTTGTTCCAAAAAGATCGCTCCCTAAGGTTTCATCCCGTTTGGACTCTGTTTGATATTCCTTTTCTTCGAAACACTGAAATAGGCAAAAAAACAGCAATTCGGGCTGGGCCTCCGGTTAGTAGGTTAGTCTCAAAATGACATAAAAGTGTAAAGTAAAGCCCATAAACATCCAAAACGGGTAATATAATAGCATGGAACAATCAAAACATATAGATACGTTGGAGACGTATCACCACACATGTATCAAGTTTCCGGTTAATACAATTCTAGCATGAATTATAAACATTTATCATGATATAAGAAAATATAAATAACAACTTTATTATTGCCTCTAGGGCATATTTCCTTCAAAATCAACCGTTATTATATATTACTTTTAGTAGCTTGTTTCGTTCTTCCTTAGATGGATGTTGTTTCTTGCTTCTTTCACTGGCTTGTCTCTTTCTTTTACCGCTATTTGTCTAGTTGTCTATATGTGAGGCAATGGCATTGTTCTACATATGTGAGCAAACTACACCTCTCATAGATAGTGGTATAGTTTTGTAAAATTGATAAATATATGTTATCGTTGATATAACCGTACATTCAAACATCTAATTAGTAAGTACTTTCAAACAAAGATATTTTTATGTTAATAAGATAATTAACCACCGCCTTAAAGTTATTCCATGAATTATGAGTAGTGTTGGTACATAATATCGAACAATATTTTCCATGTTTTTCTAATTAACTGTCAAGTATTTAATGTGAAGAATAGAAAGCATTGAACCGTGAGTAAATAAAAGAACTGAAATTTCACAAAATGGGATGATATATAATTTTCTTTATGGATAAAGCCATGCACTAGATGTGCATATGGTAGTATTTGAAATATAAAACTCTTGACTTTATTGGCAAGCATACATGCTACTGTATAATTAAAATGGCACTTTTGTTGTATATTGCTCAATACACTTTTCTAAAAAGTGATCACTTTATGAAGAGATTGTCTTTCTTACAAGTTAACATAAACTAAACTTGTGGGCTTCCATGTATAAACAATTTTAGTTGTTACTATTGTTATCTGCACGCATGTATTAATTCCTTTATCAACTTAGGAAGTACAAGTAAGAAACTGAAACCAGGTTGTAAAGTATGAAACTGAAGTAGCAACATGTAAAGTATGAAACTGAAATAGAAAGATGTAAAGTATGAAGTTAAACCTGTAAATACGGACTATCTAATGAGTACATGGACAGGTGTTTACGTAGCCTACAGTGTTCAAGTATTTGTTGGTATGCTAGTTTTAAGATGTCTACTATTACTATTTACTATCAGCACACGTGGATGGTTACCCACAAAATGTTTATCTAACAGTAACCAGGTGTGTCATGCTTGTGTTCTTGTGGTGCTGACTCTGTGCAGCGTGTTTGTGTGTAGTAGGTAGATGAGGAGGGCACCGACCTACACTTTGGATGGCTAGTTGAGTGATTGGCCTTCCATAACAAGAACAAAGATTGATCTAATTAAATATGTTTTAAGCTTTTTAGGACTTTCATGACTTATGTCACTATTGTACTTCTATCACTCTTATTGTAATGTACACTTATTTATTTATATAATACACCTAGAACAATTTTTCTACAGTTCATGGTTAAAAAAATCGGTCTAAACGCATCCAAATGGCTCTTCCATTCTGCACCTATTTGTCTGGGTCGGGTCGTATGGGTGAATTTTCCTTTTCTGGACCAACAGGAGCATTACCTTATCGCATAGAAGAAGAAATAGATGGTTTATGTACATGGAGTGACATGTTTTTGGAGGGAACTTGGCAAAAACCCTCACCCATGACACACACTCATGCAAATTAACCAATACCCTCGCTGGCTTGTGGCTTAGGAAAAGCCGCCCTTTGGTTGATATCCTCAAAAATCAGGGTGGCCGCTGTGGTTCATGCACGTGCCATAAAAGATGTGACGGTTCCGATCTTTCTAGATGTTCCAAAGGGTGTGCATATGCATCCCACTCTATCGCCGCTTAGATTCTTCGAGTCTGGCACATAGGACCCGACAGCCCGATTCCACGCAAAAAAATCAGACCCCTCCCTGTCCCACACTCCACCCCTCCTCCTCCACTCTCTTTTCCCGCTCCTAAACCTCGAAATTGCCATCACACCCACCTCACGTGTTGCCGCCGCTGCAACAGATCTACCTAGACCCATGGAACAGTCCATGTTGGACACCTTTGAGTTGTCGCAACGGCCAACAAGTGCGGCCGCCACCGGGACGAACCCGCAGAGCATGCAACCGCCAAAAGTGTCACACCAACAAGAAGGCCTTAGAATGTCAAGGTATGAACTTGTTCTTTGATTTGCTGACATGTTGAATTGTTCGTCATGCACAATTCATCTTCCAATCCTTTGGAAGTGCTATATGTATCATCAAATTGCTTTTGGTTGTTGCGAATTGATGAAATTCGAGACATAGAGGAAAAAGTAGGCAAATTCGGGCATGGGGCTAGTTTTAGGTATGTGGATAAATGGGCTTGTCCATTTGGGTTTTGGGATTGGAGAAACCCTAACAGGAGAGAAGTTAAGGCGGTGTGACATTGTCGCCATGGATTCGCATATTAGGAACCACTAGTGACAAGAAGATGCTAAATATCAGCTAGGTATGGTTTGGTGGAATTATGAGATGAGGGAGGAGAGTCATCGGGTTGGTTACACGCAGGTGTGGAGGTCGTGGATTATTTACTATGAGCGGCAACTTGAGTTCATGCCGAATCCAGGTTTTCACCAAGGTGAAAAATGAGCATGTTACATATAATCCACACAACGCCTACCCTTTTATGTTAATAATATAAACTAGTTGGGTGACCCGCGCATTTGCGCGGCTAGACTTCCTTTACAACTTTCTCTATTTTGCTGGTTTTGCTCTATGCATGTTTGTTCATTCAATCTATTCCTATATATGTATTTATATAAACAAATATAACTAAAATGTATAGTATTATAAAATGATTAAACTTTGCTATATTTACTATAAAGTTGTTGCTAATGATATGTTGTCCCACAATAAAATATCAAAAGAACCAATACATGTATCTCTAGATTTCACGGTTTCACCTTTTATCCATGTTCATTTATCTTTGCACCAAATACTCATTTAGAAATTTTACCGAGAAAATGAAAACACTAATGACTTGCAGCCATACATTGGCATATGTTCCACCACTACCAATTACCACACTGTCATATATCCTCATATCCATGTGTATGCTTCCACATCTTCTCATCGTGCCATTCACTAATTGTTATATTTAGTAAAAAAGCATGTCCACCAATATTTGTACTGGCAGTTAAGTGGTATTAAGAAGGCCGAAATATGCATATCCCAAAAAAATAGATAATATTTTGGAATTATATTTTAACTACATTATTTTTTAATTGGTCTGTGGAAAAAATTGGCACTCTGCCATGCAATGACACATAATTCCATACAAATCTTCGGATTTCTCTCTTCCACTGTTGTTTGTCAGTCCCCCTTGATAGACCATTTAAAATACAAAATATATTTTACTTGGAATGTGTGCATGTGTCCTAAGAAAACATGATCAAACTACATGTGAGATATCTTTGGTAAATATATTATTGTCGTTAAAGTCATCGACACCCGCATGACAAAAAGTGAATAATGGCACTAATGTTAGCTTATACCACGCCAAGCCATTTCATCAACTATTAAAAGCTTAAAAATGAAAAAAAAACTAATGAGTAAATTCATTTTTAGACCTTTATTATAGCCATTAGACGATGTTCTAAATTCTATCTGGACACTACATAAGCATTCATTCCTAATCAAATGGATCTTATAACAAAAAGTCCAACGCATTTGACGTCTATGTAAGAAATGCGCAGTTACTTCACAGCCAAGTGATCGTAGACACATGCATGATATATATTCCATCTAGAAAGTTAATAATTTGCATATACCCCACAAAAAAGCATATATCTCTGAAACGCATGCACGCACATATGTGTAGCCTAGGACTAAGTATACACCAATGCGTTGGCTTCTCGGGTAATGATGGCATTAATTACATGCATGGCATGCCCAGACCGGATTGCTTCAGGTTTTAACGTCACATGGCCGGCCGTATAATTTTTTTTTTGTTGGTTTGGCTGGCCGCATCTAATACGAATCCCTAGTGCTTCCCGTCTAGTTTTCTCGCGCTGTATCCCCGTCCTTTGCATTGGTTTTGAGAGTCCTATGCACATACGGTAGTCCAAGCTATTTTATCTCCAGTTGACTCTTTCCAAATTACTTTTTTTTTCTTGTGAGATCTGAACACTCCTTCCAAGTTAGTTTTTTATCTTGTCAAATCTGAACCACTCCAATTACGTGCCCGGAGTATTTGTACGTGACAGTCCAATTGTTAGTTTACAACAAATCTGAACAATCCTTCCAAGTTAGTTTTTTTTATCTTGTCAAATCTGAACCACTCCAATTACGTGCCCGGAGTATTTATACGTGACAGTCCAATTGTTGGTTTACAACAATATTTGTATGTAACGTTACAATTTTAAATCTGAGCCGTTAATATAAGAAAATAGTGGCTAGGATAATTTAATATATGTGGATGAACGTGATGGCTTCTTTTACTTCTGTTTTAATTATATAATAGATAGAATAGTTTAGTTAATAATAATTCACAGAATAGAATGATTCATTATACTTGTCTGTGCAAACCTGATACATTTTGTTGTCACTATTTAGTGGAGAAAGCATATTCCACTTCCGGGCTCTAGAGATACATCACTGATGATATTGTGATTGTGTTGCAATGGCGTAGGAGTCAAAGTGGTCTTGTCGAAGACAAAAAACAATGTTTATGCACATTTAGGTCTCATAGATTGGTGATAGTAGTACTTCCTGCAATGAGCGTTTGTTTATATGATGTGATGCGTATATAGTATATGACCTAAATTGCATCTACAAGCTAGAACTTATGAGAGTGGCTATTATAATGGCTTTAGTCTTTAGTAGGACTCGATATTGATTACCCTTTTATATAGAGGTGCATTCTTCATCGATAAGTCTACAATCTTCAATACAATAAAATACTATCCGATCTCACGACCAAACTAGGGTATATCTTCTATGCATGAATATGATAGTAATATGAAGTAGTGTACACCTTAACTCCTCCGAGTACATACCTTGAAATGACTATGTGCGGGTTGATAGATCCTAGGCACTCATAGGTTCGTAAGGTATGTTCACGCCCATATGGTACTTTTAACAAAAAAAATACCTACATTCAAGTTAATATCATATTTGTATAAGACAAATATAGGACATGACGATGTATATGTGTGGGGAAGAGACTATGGTTACTACCCGCATTGCGGGCCTACACACTGGTACACCATCTCTCGCGTATTTTAAATATCATTTGGTATCATGGCGGGTTCCTATATCACCCAAATTACCTCGCGTTACTACATATAACCATTAATACATGATCAGTGCGAATTGTGAATCTATAGTTGGCACCCACAATGGCGCTATATTGAGCTCATCTAGGCAAAAAAACTGAAATCAATCTCGCCTAGGAAAATGCCTTCCGCGGGATCCTCAATGAGGTCCTTCACGATAGTAATCTTAGATTCTAGTCTCGAAGCATATGCAAGGACATGTGGATCGAATTTAATTTCTATGCATGGAGAAAGACCAAGAGCTCCAATCGTCTCATCATGTTGTGCGTAATTGACAATGGCTTTGACTTAAGTGACCCAACGACATTGAATTGATTGGCACAGCTCAAGCACCAGGGTGCCCTGCCCATCAATAGTTATTTGTCTCTTGCATGAAAAATGAGCTAATCGGAGATGTTCTTCTCAGGTGAGATCTAGGCAGACTTGGACCTTGTGACTTTATGCCCTTGTTAGGTGTTTATGGTTGGTGTTGCGATTTGCAGGCAGTATGTCAACCTAGATAATTGAAGCAATGACTTGCTCTTCAACGATGGGAGGCCCCAAGGAGCAATATCACACACTGATTTGGAACTCGAAACCAAAGTGAGGAAGGTGATCCCAAAATGCATCGAGACCAAACCACGAACAAACTAAGTTCAACATATTCATGAGAAGCAGCTAAATGATTGAATTGTTGGGATTGAGGATCAAGGAGCAGGACGGCATCTGACTGCAGCATGATGGAAAAAAAAGGAAATCATTACAATCAAGAGGCTAGTTCAAACATATGTTCCCTCTAGTGAACGAAATCAAGCTTGAAAGATGATGAGATAAAAAAATTACCACGGTTATGGACCCTGATGTGATAAATGCCCTACTTCCTGCCTTGAGATGATATTCTTACAAAAATTTGTATGGCTACGAGATGAGTTTGTGGCTAAAAGAACTAAGCCCAGATTTGGCAGATCTTATTGGCGTTTTATAGCTCACAAGTTACTTGTTCTTTTCTTTGGCATCTGGGTCCATTTATATGCATCCTATCTTGGCTTCTAAGTCGGCATCAATATGTTGTGGTCCCCTAGATCACACCGAACTATGGAAAGATATCTCTTAATCAATTTGCTTCTATTCGTAGGATTCCTTTCTTATCTGCACTCCGTACCTACAAGGCATGGCACTAGGATTTCTAGAAGAGCTCCTTACTTTTATATGAATATGCCATCATGTCATGTATAGATACGACATCCATACAAATAGATATATATTGTTTGTCACCTGCTGAAGTTTGTCAAGCAGAAGATTTGTGAGAAATTGAGTAGTTCAGAGAGAAATAGGCATAAAATAATTTGGAACCGAGTAATAACCTCCGACATTGGAGTTCTAGTGTTAAAGGATTTGTTAATGCTTTGGTGGGAGATTTTTCCATGATAGAAACTATAGCGGGATGTGCGACACAACAAAAATTATACGTGGACGGACAAGCTCAGGAACACTATGGAGGTACATGTAATGATGATCTCACCAATGATCAATGCAACGGAAGAGGAAGAAGAGTTGGTGAATATTCCTAATTCCGCACCTATGGTATAGCTTGAGTCGCGTGAATTTTTCGTGGAACAATCCGCCTATCTAGTGTCGAAAAGGAAGAAGACACCTCCGAAGTATCCATGTGTACCAGTCTAATAGTACTGCAACACTCCGTTGAACAGCACGAAGAAACTACATGAAGAACTAGATAGATAAACAGCCTAGTTGCTTTCCGATCTAGATCGAATCTACATAAGAGAGAGGGTCGCGACTTCAAAGTGTCGAATGTGAGAGGCTTCTAGTGCCCTCCTATATATGCACCCCCTACCACCTATAAATAGGTCGAGTGGTTAGTCGACCTAGGTGGTGGAGTCCTCCTAGGACTCCTCTTTCGAGTTAGCTTTCCCTCCAAGGCATGTGGGGGGCAACTGATTTGGGCCTTTGTAGCACTTTCACTACTATAGATCCAAATAGCATAGCCCCCTCATCACATGCCGACCTTGAAGATGCATCAGTGATGAGCCTTACCACTGACCGGCCACTCCAGAGCCGTCAGTGATATCGACTCTCAGGCTCAGCAAGATGGTTATCACAAACAAACCTAAACTTGGCTAGCTGGTGATAGATTGTCCTAGAAGGTAATCACTTGTCGGCCGTTATATTTGACCCATTTGTGTAGTCTATTGAAATCAGACCCTTCAATTTTCCTGTCGGTCAGTATTTCCTTGTTCATGAACTATTATAATAAATCTTCACTGCCCCTCCACAATGAAAACTCTAATTTCCCGTCCCTGGCACCACTCTTTCTTCATCTATCTCGACATTGGATTATAGAATAGGGGAGCCAGTCTGCTCAAACTGGATTATAGAATAGGAGAAGAATCGACACTACACTTGAACCAACAAAGTTACTCAAATCCTAATGCTGGAGATGCCTCACGGTATGCTGCAAAGTGAAGGCAAGGAGAACAATTATGGACAAGGGGAGCGGTCAAACCAGAACAAATATTTTCTTTAAGCCAGGTAATGATAGAGATACGTGTTTCAATAGTACAATGCCACCTTTTTCTATGAAGGATTATTTTAATTCTTGATTAATATTATTTTGAATGTAGTTCCAAATAAAAGTATGCAATAGAGCTCATATCAGAGATGGCTTGGTACAAAAAAACATGGGTGATATTTAGACTTATAGACTATCACAGTTTTTTTTTAAACCGGCCATGTAGTTCATGTTCTACGGAAAAGTAACATGCCTCTCAAGACGACCTCATGTTATCTTAGGGAAAGTACCAAACAATATGGCTTAGTTTCTTCTTAGTTCTGTTTGGGTATTTTGAAGAGAATTTTGTGGATTACAACAAAATAGGTTTCTCTAAATAAAACCACTCTTATGTCTTCTGAGTTTGTTGTTTCTGGTTACGTGCGGTTGGTACTAGTTCCTGTAGAGATTAATAAGGTTGCTCAAACAAAAATATAAAGATTTGTATATATTTCAACACAAAACAAATATCTAAAGACATTTCAATTAGTGAACACATGTCAACATGATAGAACCCCCACACAAAAAGTTGGCACAATAAAAGTACAATACAATACTTCAAGTATAATACATTACTGCATCCCTTTCAATAAAATCAACTTCACCAAAATAAATACTTAACAACAAACCAAGCTATGGCATTTTCAAAGATCATTTTTAGGATGAATGATCTAGAAAATGTGATGAAGTACTAGGAGAGCCTAATTAAAATATGGCATTTCCATGTTGGTATGGATGTCACTTGCAACAATATTGGCATCATGTGCAATACCAGCCAATCCCCTCCTTGCAAATCCGACGTTGTAGAGTCCATTTGCACCTTTCCAGTGGTTGGGAAGTCATTTTGGGTATGCCATCACTATTTAGCATACTCATGTCGTTCTGCATTTATTAAAATATTTTTATAAGAATATTTTTAAAAATATGATACAATGTTTGGAGAAAATTTCTATACTACTATATATAGTGTATGAGTTTTAAACTTTTGAATCTCAACACCAAAAAGCAGCTTGCCATTCATAGAGTCCATGGTATGGCTCAAAATGTTGGGATTTGCGGCTAAAGTACAGGCTACAATATAGCGAAGGTACTACTGATTTCTAGAACCATCGCTATATTCTAGTGTAGGTAAAGTTCACTTGTCAGCTGTAATCCATCTATGCATGCTGGTCATGGCGCACGTATTGGCTGCTGGATCGTGAGAATCTGCAGCATGCATACTTATCCTGTCAACGAGAATTGAAAGTTCTAGTGGAGTTTCTTTAAGCTTGTTATAGTATAAGATACTAATTCTAAGCATGTAAAGCTTTACATCCAAAATCGAACGGCTACAACAATTGACTCGATGAAGCTTTCCATGCCGAGGTGCAGTGCTTGAAGCAAGCAAGCTTTGTATCCGTGAATTGAGATTTGACATGTTGAGCACATACCTGTGTACTAGTATGACTATAAGTTGAAACCTATTGTCCTTTTAAGATAGAAATTTGGTTTGACTTATTTACCATCATACATTATTCATATTACTATGATGTTATATATAAATAATAATAATGGTGCTCTTTCAGATAAATTGAAATGACTGTCTATATACCTTGAGCCATATATTGGCAGTGCTTTTATAACCTGTGGCAAACACAATAGCGTCATAGTACCTCTCATTCCCATCCATAAACTCTATGAGATTTCCTCGAATGCATGATATTGGACCGAATACCTGTCACACAAAATATTTTTAAATTAGTCTATCACATTCCCCATATAGTATGTGTATATTTGTTTATAAGCATGATTTTGCTCTCACCTTGATATCACCTTTTTTTATTAGCTTAGTGGTGCCAGTGTCTATGACAGCAGACCGACCAGTTTTTGCTTTTAGGGTGAGTGGACCAATATTAGGCCTCACAATTCCATACTTTGATAAATCACCTAATAAGATATATGCGAGGATCATAAGAATAAGATCTATCAGCTTCAGTGGAAGGTGCCACGTTGAGAGTACCATGCCCAGGTGGATCAACTCCTTTGTCATAACATGCAACTTCACAATTACCCATGTAAGAACTTGTTCAGTAGAACTTCAACCATGATTTTTCTGAGAAAAAACTAAGAAAATAATAGAAGTGGGATCGTGAAATCTACGTACCGGATTACGAATAATGATGGAAGTATTAGCTCCATGCACTGCAAGATCATGTGCAATCTCAAAGCCAGAGTTCCCACATCCAACAACAAGCACGCTTTTCCCAACATAATCATTTCCAGACTTGTAATTTGATGAGTGGATTGTTTCACCAGGAAAGCTTTGTAGGCCAACAATCTCTGGAACATATCCCATACTATTTTCACCTGTTGCTACAACCAAGAACTTGGATGCATACATAGTTGGGCCATCCACCTTGTTATGTGTCGTGACAACCCAACATTTTCTCACCTCATCGTACATGCATGACTCAACTGTAGTGTTAAACTTTGGGGATATATTGAAGTGCTTGACATAATCCTCCATATACCTTAAAAACTGATCTTTGGGAAGGTAGGTCGGAGAATCAGTTGGGTATGCCATGTGGGGTAGCTCACAAAACTCTTTGGCGATGTGGAGCTTGAGGCGATCATATGTGTGTTTGTGCCATAACGACACAACACAATCTTCACGCTCAGCGATGATATATGGTATAGAGAGTTTGCTTAGGCATGCTGCTGTGGCAAGCCCAGAAGGACCTGCTCCGACGATGAAAACTTGTACCTTCTCCATGAAAAGACTTGAATATAGGTGTGCAATCAATTTAGGGGCACTATTGTGTTAAAGTTGTCCTTGTTGATATGTGTTTGGGTAACACCTATAGCTATTTATATATACTAATATCAAGCGTTACTACATATTACTTTTAGTGGCTTCTTTCTTTCTTCCTTATATGGCTTCTTTCACTTGCTTGTCTCCTTTTACACTTATTGGTCTAGTTGTCTCTATGTGAGGCATTGACATTGTTTTGCACATGTGAGCAAACTACACCTCTCACAGACAATAGTATAGTTTTGTAAAATTGATAAATATATGTTGTTGTTGTCGATATAAGCATATATTCAAACATCTGATTAGTAAGTGCTTTCAAACAAAGATTTCTATGTTAATAAGATAATTAGAAATCGCCTTAAAGTTATTCCATGAATTAATGAGAAGTACTGCTACATGATATCGAACAATATTTTCCATGTTTTCCAATTAATTGTCAAGTATTTGATGTGAAGAATAGTGAAAGCATTGAACCGTGAGTAAAAAAACAACTAATTTTTTTGAAATATAAAATTATTGATTTTATTGACATATATACATGCTACTGTATAATTAAGTGTCAAGTGAGATGCTTCTTTTTGTATCTTGCACTTTGGAATAGCTAAGCCGATTGATAAAAGAAATACAAATCAAAATATATAGGAAACACACATGCTGCAAAGAGTCGGTGGATGAGAATATCTCCTCATTTTGCATGTTCAGCACAACCCAGAAAGTATGTTTTTATGGCACCTACAAAGTATGTTAATATAGAAAATGGTATGTTTGTTGTATGTTGCTCAATACACTTTTCTAAAAAGTGATCACTTTACGAAGAGACTGTCTTTCTTGAAAGTTAACGTAAACTAAACTTTTGGGCTTCCATGTATGAACAAATTTAGTTGTTGTTGTTGCTATTTGCATGCATGTATTAATTCCTTTATCAACTTATGTAGTACAAGTAAGAAACTGAAACCAGGTTGTAAAGTATGAAACTGAAATAGCAAGATGTAAAGTATGAAATTGAACCTATAAATATGGACTATCTAATGAGTACATGAACATGTGCATACTTAGCCAATAGTGTGCAAATATTTGGTTGTTTGCTGGTTTTAAGATATCTACTATTACTATTTACTATCAGCACATGTGTATGGCTACCCACAAAATGTGTATCAAATAGTAACCAGGTGCACCATGCTTTTGTTTGTGTGTGCGCGGCTGCAAACGCGTGTTTGTGTGTAGTAGGTAAGATTATGGCTTTACTCTCAAGAGATAGGATAGATGATGAGGGCACCGGCCTACACTTTGGATGGCTTGCTGAGTGATTGGCCTTCCATCGCAAGAACGAAGATCGGTCTAAACATGTTTTAAGATTTTTTAGGATTTTGGTGACTCCTGTCCCTATTGTAAATATTTTGTATGCTTATTTATTTATATAATACACCATATAAAAATTGTTCTACAGTTCATGGCTCAAAAAAATATCTAAATGCATCGGCTCTTACAGGCGAAATTTTTTGTTTCCCGAACAGGTGAGAACATTGCCTTTTGTATAGAAAAAGAAAATAGATGGTTTATGTACAGGGGTGATATGGTTTTGGAAGGAACTTGGTGAAAACTCCCCGACACACACTCATGCAAATTAACCAATACCCTTGCTGGCTTGTGGCGTAGGAAAAGCCATCGCCTCTAGTTGATATCTTTGAAAGTCGGGCCGCCACCTCGATGTGGTTCATGCACGTGCCATAAAAGATCGGCGGTTCCACTCTTTCAGATGTTCCAAAGGGTGTATAGAAGCATCCCACTCCCTCTTTGCTTAGATTCCTTGAGTATGGCATGTTGGATTTGATAGCCCGGCACCACGCAAAAAACAATCCTGACCCCTCCCCATCGCACACTTCACCCCTCCTCCTCCACTCTCTTTTCCCACTCCTAGACCCTAATGTTGCCATCACACCCACCTTAGAAAGACGGCCATACAGAGTGTGTAAACCAATGCATAGAGAATTTCTTGCGATGTTTCACGCATGCATGTCCTCGCTCTTTGGAGCTTCGGATCCCTCTCACATAGTTACGGTATAACTCCTCACACCAATCTGCTATTGAAATGACTCCTTTCAAAGCTGGTCATGAGCCTAAGAACTTGGGAATTACAACAGATACAACATGTTCAGTGTCATTGCTGCAAACATGGCTCGAAGAGCGTTCAGTCGTCCAACACTTGCTCCAGCAGCATCTCCACCGTGCTTGCCAATACATGAAGCTCAATGATGAGAAGAAACGCTCATTCCACAAGTTTTCGGTGGCTGACAGTGTCTTCCTGAAGTTGTAACCCTGTGTGCAGACATCGGTTGCCCCTGCGCCAACTATAAGCTCTTTTCCAAGTTCTAGGGGCATTATCCCATCATCGAGAAGATCAACAATGTGGCCTATAAACTGCCACTGCCACCACAAGCTTTAGTCCATCATGTTTTTCATGTCTCACAACTCTGACAGGCACTTCTCCCTGGTACGGTTGTTGCTCCTGAACTTCCTATATGTTCCGACGAACTAGAAATTCCCGTGGAAGAACTATAGTTGATGTGGCACCAGAAGAATGGTTCAATGGTGGAACAAGTCAAGGTGCAATGGTCTGGCAATGCAGCGATGGGCACTATCTTGGAATATTGCGCGATGCTCCAAGACCGTTTCCCAAATTTTTCCGCCAGGGATCAAGCCGCGACTCAAGAAGGGGGGATGTTAACGCCCTTGACCAGGAAGCCCCTGTCAGTGTCAAAACCGGCGGATCTCGGGTAGGGGGTCCCGAACTGTGCGTCTAGGCGGATGGTAACAGGAGACAAGGGACACGATGTTTTTACCCAGGTTCGGGCCCTCTCGATGGAGGTAAAACCCTACTCCTGCTTGATTGATATTAATAATATGGGTAGTACAAGAGTAGATCTACCACGAGAACAAGGAGGCTAAACCCTAGAAGCTAGCTTATGGTATGATTGTTATGTGTCCTATGGACTAAAACCCTCCAGTTTATATAGACACCGGAGAGGGCTAGGGTTACACAGAGTCGGTTACAATGGTAGGAGATCTACATATCCGTATCGCCAAGCTTGCCTTCCACGCCAAGGAAAGTCCCATCCAGACACGGGACGAAGTCTTCAATCTTGTATCTTCATAGTCTTGGAGTCCGCCAATGATGATAGTTCGCTATCCGGACACCCCTAGTCCAGACTCACTCAAGAGCCCCGAACCAGGCTTCAATGACGACGAGTCCGCGCGCATATTGTCTTCAGCATTGCAAGGTGGGTTCCTCCTCCGAATAATTTATAGAAGATTTTGAACACCAGAATAGTGTCCGGTTCTGCAAAATAAATTCCACATACCACCATAGAGAGAATAATATTTACACATGTTCAATCTGCTGACGTATTTCGTGGCATGACGTCATGCCACGGCCAAGCCTTTATTCAAATCGTTTTTATTGTCCCACCTCAGCGTGTTTAGCGAGACGGTTTCCTTGGCACGTCTTGTCGAAGCGGAGATCGTATCCCTTTATTCCGGGATTCTCATCAATACGGACGTGGGTAACCCAACCGCGCCCGTTGGCACACCTCCTCCATCAAAGGCAGGTCCCAAACGGTCACGGGGACGGCTCTTGGTATTCTATCCCTTTATAATGAGACCAAGGCCCGTTCCTTTTCTTCAATCTCAATCGAATCCGCCCCTCGCCTCAAGTTCCAACACACAAGGTTCCAGATTCGGGCGCTTCGGACCTTCGACAATGTCCTGCTCCGTCACGGAAGAAGACGTGCTAAAGCTGAGAGACGCCAGGTACCTAACCTGTGAGATTTCACATAGGCTGCCCGCCCAAGGGCAAGTCATTCCTACTCGAGCCTGGTGAGAGCGTAGTGTTTGTGTCTCACCTCCGTCGGGGTTTAGGCTTCCCGATGGATCCCTTCGTGAGGGGGGTCATGTTTTATTATGGGCTGGAATTCCACGACTTGGCTCCAGAGTCCATCCTCCGCATCTCATCGTTCATTGTTGTCTGCGAAGCCTTCCTCCGCACTACCCCTCACTTCGGATTGTGGCTCAAGACCTTCAACGTGGAGCCGAAGATGATCGAGGGGCGACAGGCAGAGTGCAGAGGGGCAGTTATAAGCAAGAGGGCCGATGCTCCATGGCCCAAGGGCTCCTTTAAAGAGGAGCTCAGTTTGTGGCAACAGGAGTGGTTCTACATCACCGCTCCCAGGGGCACTAGGCAGGTGGCGCCACCCGCCTTTCGCTCGGGCCCTCCACAACGGCTGGCGTCATGGGCCAACAAAGGGCTTGACCGGGGGCCATCCAGGGACGTGCCAATATTGTAGGGCCGGATTCGAGACCTCCAAGAGAGGGAGATCAATCTGGTCGTAGTGGCACAGTTATGCTGATTCGGCGCTACGCCTCGCAAACGTCGCCCTCTCCGCCTGTGGGAATTAAATCCGGAGGGACCGCGAGCTCTCCACCACTTCATGGGTGCGACGCCAGTGGAGATGTATAAACTGTTCTTCGGATCACAAGAGATGTGTACGGACTTGACCGAGGACGCAGGTCTGAGTTGCAATCGCCCGGATACTCAAGTAAGTAGTTCCTGTGCCCGGACGTGCTATCCGTACATTTATCATAATACTTGCCCTTTAAAGAGCCGTTCGTTGAACAGGAGTGGATAGCAAAAGCAAAGCTAATAAGGTGTCCGGCCCCCCTCCCTGAGACCGTGCCGGATCCGGTGCTAACCAAGATGCTGGAGGTTGTGCCTTTGGAAGAGGGCGAAGGGGGAACAGGAAAGCTACCACCTCCACCAGGAGGACTTTAAGGAAGGGGGATCGAGAATCCCTCCCTTCAAGGGGGGAAGAGGATCTCTTCTGAAGATCCGGAGGTCAAGGCCTCCAAGCGGGGGAAGAAATCTTCGCCAGAGGGTCCTGCGCCAGGAGGGGCCCCGGCCACACTATTTCCCCAAGGGAATCAGCCCTCCAGCGAGCCATAAGTAGAAATGGGAGTTCTATAATAAGAGACATCCCTGTTTTTATTTCTGAGGATGACCAAAGTTTTTACCTTGTAGTTCGGATCTCAGCCCTTCTCAGCAGAGCTCGTCTTCGGGGGATCTTCGTCCGGAGATGATGGAGAGCGAAACGCCTCCATCTGCCGCGCCATCGGGTGGGGCGGACGATCCTGAGGTGTCGTCGCGGAGGGTTTCCCCGAGTCCGGCGGGGCCGGGAGGTCCGACACCGACTGGTGTGCGGTTGGAGGAGCTGATAGATCTGCTCGGGCGAGCATCTATCTCAGAAGATCACCGTGTGTTAATGGGTACGGTGATTGAAAGGATTTCATCCGCTGAGAGCGGATTGCATGAAGCCGTCAGAAGTTTACTGACGGGGTTTGATGTATGCGAAAATGATATACCTTCAGACAGTTTTCCATATAGAATGCATCCTGTATAGATAGTAGCCCCTGAGACTCGGTACGTTGTCCAAAGGGACGGCGTGCCGAGGATCATAATCTCGGTTATAAGATGTCGCCCTTCCTATTCAGGGGGCGGAGCGTTCGGTGGCCAGCCGGACTGATAGAGTTGCCGAACTGAAGCGACAACTGGACGTTGCGGATGCGGAGCGCCGACGAAGGCTTCAAGATGGAATCTCACGGATACAGAAGGTTGCGGCGGTGGAATTAGGTTTTCATGGTCTGTTCTGATGGTTTCAAGGTACGTGGGTATATATAGGAGGAAGAAGTAGGTCGGTGGACGCCCGAGGGGCCCACGAGGGTGGGGGGCGCACCCGCCCTCGTGGTCGCCTCGGTTGTTGCTTGACGTCCACCCCAAGTCTCCAGGTTTGCATTTGTTCCAAAAAGATCGCTCCCTAAGGTTTCATCCCGTTTGGACTCTGTTTGATATTCCTTTTCTTCGAAACACTGAAATAGGCAAAAAAACCAGCAATTCGGGCTGGGCCTCCGGTTAGTAGGTTAGTCTCAAAATGACATAAAAGTGTAAAGTAAAGCCCATAAACATCCAAAACGGGTAATATAATAGCATGGAACAATCAAAACATATAGATACGTTGGAGACGTATCACCACACATGTATCAAGTTTCCGGTTAATACAATTCTAGCATGAATTATAAACATTTATCATGATATAAGAAAATATAAATAACAACTTTATTATTGCCTCTAGGGCATATTTCCTTCAAAATCAACCGTTATTATATATTACTTTTAGTAGCTTGTTTCGTTCTTCCTTAGATGGATGTTGTTTCTTGCTTCTTTCACTGGCTTGTCTCTTTCTTTTACCGCTATTTGTCTAGTTGTCTATATGTGAGGCAATGGCATTGTTCTACATATGTGAGCAAACTACACCTCTCATAGATAGTGGTATAGTTTTGTAAAATTGATAAATATATGTTATCGTTGATATAACCGTACATTCAAACATCTAATTAGTAAGTACTTTCAAACAAAGATATTTTTATGTTAATAAGATAATTAACCACCGCCTTAAAGTTATTCCATGAATTATGAGTAGTGTTGGTACATAATATCGAACAATATTTTCCATGTTTTTCTAATTAACTGTCAAGTATTTAATGTGAAGAATAGAAAGCATTGAACCGTGAGTAAATAAAAGAACTGAAATTTCACAAAATGGGATGATATATAATTTTCTTTATGGATAAAGCCATGCACTAGATGTGCATATGGTAGTATTTGAAATATAAAACTCTTGACTTTATTGGCAAGCATACATGCTACTGTATAATTAAAATGGCACTTTTGTTGTATATTGCTCAATACACTTTTCTAAAAAGTGATCACTTTATGAAGAGATTGTCTTTCTTACAAGTTAACATAAACTAAACTTGTGGGCTTCCATGTATAAACAATTTTAGTTGTTACTATTGTTATCTGCACGCATGTATTAATTCCTTTATCAACTTAGGAAGTACAAGTAAGAAACTGAAACCAGGTTGTAAAGTATGAAACTGAAGTAGCAACATGTAAAGTATGAAACTGAAATAGAAAGATGTAAAGTATGAAGTTAAACCTGTAAATACGGACTATCTAATGAGTACATGGACAGGTGTTTACGTAGCCTACAGTGTTCAAGTATTTGTTGGTATGCTAGTTTTAAGATGTCTACTATTACTATTTACTATCAGCACACGTGGATGGTTACCCACAAAATGTTTATCTAACAGTAACCAGGTGTGTCATGCTTGTGTTCTTGTGAGCGCGGCTACGCGCGCGTGTTTGTGTGTAGTAGGTAGATGAGGAGGGCACCGACCTACACTTTGGATGGCTAGTTGAGTGATTGGCCTTCCATAACAAGAACAAAGATTGATCTAATTAAATATGTTTTAAGCTTTTTAGGACTTTCATGACTTATGTCACTATTGTACTTCTATCACTCTTATTGTAATGTACACTTATTTATTTATATAATACACCTAGAACAATTTTTCTACAGTTCATGGTTAAAAAAATCGGTCTAAACGCATCCAAATGGCTCTTCCATTCTGCACCTATTTGTCTGGGTCGGGTCGTATGGGTGAATTTTCCTTTTCTGGACCAACAGGAGCATTACCTTATCGCATAGAAGAAGAAATAGATGGTTTATGTACATGGAGTGACATGTTTTGGAGGAACTTGGCAAAACCCTCACCCATGACACACACTCATGCAAATTAACCAATACCCTCGCTGGCTTGTGGCTTAGGAAAAGCCGCCCTTTGGTTGATATCCTCAAAAATCAGGGTGGCCGCTGTGGTTCATGCACGTGCCATAAAAGATGTGACGGTTCCGATCTTTCTAGATGTTCCAAAGGGTGTGCATATGCATCCCACTCTATCGCCGCTTAGATTCTTCGAGTCTGGCACATAGGACCCGACAGCCCGATTCCACGCAAAAAAATCAGACCCCTCCCTGTCCCACACTCCACCCCTCCTCCTCCACTCTCTTTTCCCGCTCCTAAACCTCGAAATTGCCATCACACCCACCTCACGTGTTGCCGCCGCTGCAACAGATCTACCTAGACCCATGGAACAGTCCATGTTGGACACCTTTGAGTTGTCGCAACGGCCAACAAGTGCGGCCGCCACCGGGACGAACCCGCAGAGCATGCAACCGCCAAAAGTGTCACACCAACAAGAAGGCCTTAGAATGTCAAGGTATGAACTTGTTCTTTGATTTGCTGACATGTTGAATTGTTCGTCATGCACAATTCATCTTCCAATCCTTTGGAAGTGCTATATGTATCATCAAATTGCTTTTGGTTGTTGCGAATTGATGAAATTCGAGACATAGAGGAAAAAGTAGGCAAATTCGGGCATGGGGCTAGTTTTAGGTATGTGGATAAATGGGCTTGTCCATTTGGGTTTTGGGATTGGAGAAACCCTAACAGGAGAGAAGTTAAGGCGGTGTGACATTGTCGCCATGGATTCGCATATTAGGAACCACTAGTGACAAGAAGATGCTAAATATCAGCTAGGTATGGTTTGGTGGAATTATGAGATGAGGGAGGAGAGTCATCGGGTTGGTTACACGCAGGTGTGGAGGTCGTGGATTATTTACTATGAGCGGCAACTTGAGTTCATGCCGAATCCAGGTTTTCACCAAGGTGAAAAATGAGCATGTTACATATAATCCACACAACGCCTACCCTTTTATGTTAATAATATAAACTAGTTGGGTGACCCGCGCATTTGCGCGGCTAGACTTCCTTTACAACTTTCTCTATTTTGCTGGTTTTGCTCTATGCATGTTTGTTCATTCAATCTATTCCTATATATGTATTTATATAAACAAATATAACTAAAATGTATAGTATTATAAAATGATTAAACTTTGCTATATTTACTATAAAGTTGTTGCTAATGATATGTTGTCCCACAATAAAATATCAAAAGAACCAATACATGTATCTCTAGATTTCACGGTTTCACCTTTTTATCCATGTTCATTTATCTTTGCACCAAATACTCATTTAGAAATTTTACCGAGAAAATGAAAACACTAATGACTTGCAGCCATACATTGGCATATGTTCCACCACTACCAATTACCACACTGTCATATATCCTCATATCCATGTGTATGCTTCCACATCTTCTCATCGTGCCATTCACTAATTGTTATATTTAGTAAAAAAGCATGTCCACCAATATTTGTACTGGCAGTTAAGTGGTATTAAGAAGGCCGAAATATGCATATCCCAAAAAAATAGATAATATTTTGGAATTATATTTTAACTACATTATTTTTTAATTGGTCTGTGGAAAAAATTGGCACTCTGCCATGCAATGACACATAATTCCATACAAATCTTCGGATTTCTCTCTTCCACTGTTGTTTGTCAGTCCCCCTTGATAGACCATTTAAAATACAAAATATATTTTACTTGGAATGTGTGCATGTGTCCTAAGAAAACATGATCAAACTACATGTGAGATATCTTTGGTAAATATATTATTGTCGTTAAAGTCATCGACACCCGCATGACAAAAAGTGAATAATGGCACTAATGTTAGCTTATACCACGCCAAGCCATTTCATCAACTATTAAAAGCTTAAAAATGAAAAAAAAAACTAATGAGTAAATTCATTTTTAGACCTTTATTATAGCCATTAGACGATGTTCTAAATTCTATCTGGACACTACATAAGCATTCATTCCTAATCAAATGGATCTTACAACAAAAAGTCCAACGCATTTGACGTCTATGTAAGAAATGCGCAGTTACTTCACAGCCAAGTGATCGTAGACACATGCATGATATATATTCCATCTAGAAAGTTAATAATTTGCATATACCCCACAAAAAAGCATATATCTCTGAAACGCATGCACGCACATATGTGTAGCCTAGGAGAAGTTGCTAATGAAGCTTGATCTCCATAGAACTTGAAATTTGAAAAAAAAATCAAAAGTTTAGATTTCATTTTTTAAATAATACAAACATACCTATGGATGTATAATACTTGTTTGTACCGTTTGATGGCGAAAACATTATTATATGTGATCTACAGAAAAGTAACAAAATCATGTAAGCACATGTACCATTCACTTATTTAAAAGTGCATGCTTTTGTTTTTTTATATAGACCACATACAACCTATTTAATAATGAAATTTTTACACGCGTCTACTATGCATGTATAAGTACTTATGTATTTTTTTTGTTTTTTGGAAACTTAAAAAATTGATTCTTGATTTTTCAAAAAATTCGAGTTCCATCGAGCTGTAAAGCCAAAACACCTTACCCGTAGGCTAGCTAAGAGTAACAAAATCATGTACGTGATTTTGTTTTTCTATATAGACCACATACAACCTATTGAATAATGAAATTTTTACACGCGTCTACTATGCATGTATAATTACTTATGTATTTTTTTTTTGTTTTTTGGAAACTTAAAAGATTGATTCTTGATTTTTCAAAAATTTCGAGTTCCATCGAGCTGTAAAGCCAAAACGCCTCACCCGTAGGCTAGCTATTAGGATTCTAGGTAGTAGCTGGTATAATGAAGAATCAATTAATATGACCTAAACTAATTCAAAATTCACGATGACGTCTTGAGCTGGTCCATACATACATACGATTTTCTGAAGTCCTCAGGTAAGCATCTTTTATTCTATAGTGCATTTTCTTAAGATTAAAAAGAGCAACAAATAGAACTTAAAATCATTACTTATTTCATCGGCCATTGTAGCGTCCACTGAATGACAATTTCTTTTTTTTGTCACACCAGTAAGAAGGGGTATATTGTTTGCATAGTTTGAACTTTGGGTGGAAATTTTGAAGGACTAAGTATACACCAATGCGTTGGCTTCTCGGGTAATGATGGCATTAATTACATGCATGGCATGCCCAGACCGGATTGCTTCAGGTTTTAACGTCACATGGCCGGCCGTATAATTTTTTTTTTGTTGGTTTGGCTGGCCGCATCTAATACGAATCCTAGTGCTTCCCGTCTAGTTTTCTCGCTGTATCCCCGTCCTTTGCATTGGTTTTGAGAGTCCTATGCACATACGGTAGTCCAAGCTATTTTATCTCCAGTTGACTCTTTCCAAATTACTTTTTTTTTCTTGTGAGATCTGAACACTCCTTCCAAGTTAGTTTTTTATCTTGTCAAATCTGAACCACTCCAATTACGTGCCCGGAGTATTTGTACGTGACAGTCCAATTGTTAGTTTACAACAAATCTGAACAATCCTTCCAAGTTAGTTTTTTTTATCTTGTCAAATCTGAACCACTCCAATTACGTGCCCGGAGTATTTATACGTGACAGTCCAATTGTTGGTTTACAACAATATTTGTATGTAACGTTACAATTTTAAATCTGAGCCGTTAATATAAGAAAATAGTGGCTAGGATAATTTAATATATGTGGATGAACGTGATGGCTTCTTTTACTTCTGTTTTAATTATATAATAGAATAGATAGAATAGTTTAGTTAATAATAATTCACAGAATAGAATGATTCATTATACTTGTCTGTGCAAACCTGATACATTTTGTTGTCACTATTTAGTGGAGAAAGCATATTCCACTTCCGGGCTCTAGAGATACATCACTGATGATATTGTGATTGTGTTGCAATGGAGTAGGAGTCAAAGTGGTCTTGTCGAAGACAAAAAACAATGTTTATGCACATTTAGGTCTCATAGATTGGTGATAGTAGTACTTCCTGCAATGAGCGTTTGTTTATATGATGCGATGCGTATATAGTATATGACCTAAATTGCATCTACAAGCTAGAACTTATGAGAGTTGCTATTATAATGGCTTTAGTCTTTAGTAGGACTCGATATTGATTACCCTTTTATATAGAGGTGCATTCTTCATCGATAAGTCTACAATCTTCAATACAATAAAATACTATCCGATCTCACGACCAAACTAGGGTATATCTTCTATGCATGAATATGATAGTAATATGAAGTAGTGTACACCCTTAACTCCTCCGAGTACATACCTTGAAATGACTATGTGCCGGGTTGATAGATCCTAGGCACTCATAGGTTCGTAAGGTATGTTCACGCCCATATGGTACTTTTAACAAAAAAAATACCTACATTCAAGTTAATATCATATTTGTATAAGACAAATATAGGACATGACGATGTATATGTGTGGGGAAGAGACTATGGTTACTACCTGCATTGCGGGCCTACACACTGGTACACCATCTCTCGCGTATTTTAAATATCATTTGGTATCATGGCGGGTTCCCTATATCACCCAAATTACCTCGCGTTACTACATATAACCATTAATACATGATCAGTGCGAATTGTGAATCTATAGTTGGCACCCACAATGGCGCTATATTGAGATCATCTAGGCAAAAAAACTGAAATCAATCTCGCCTAGGAAAATGCCTTCCGCGGGATCCTCAATGAGGTCCTTCACGATAGTAATCTTAGATTCTAGTCTCGAAGCATATGCAAGGACATGTGGATCGAATTTAATTTCTATGCATGGAGAAAGACCAAGAGCTCCAATCGTCTCATCATGTTGTGCGTAATTGACAATGGCTTTGACTTAAGTGACCCAACGACATTGAATTGATTGGCACAGCTCAAGCACCAGGGTGCCCTGCCCATCAATAGTTATTTGTCTCTTGCATGAAAAATGAGCTAATCGGAGATGTTCTTCTCAGGTGAGATCTAGGCAGACTTGGACCTTGTGACTTTATGCCCTTGTTAGGTGTTTATGGTTGGTGTTGCGATTTGCAGGCAGTATGTCAACCTAGATAATTGAAGCAATGACTTGCTCTTCAACGATGGGAGGCTCCAAGGAGCAATATCACACACTGATTTGGAACTCGAAACCAAAGTGAGGAAGGTGATCCCAAAATGCATCGAGACCAAACCACGAACAAACTAAGTTCAACATATTCATGAGAAGCAGCTAAATGATTGAATTGTTGGGATTGAGGATCAAGGAGCAGGACGGCATCTGACTGCAGCATGATGGAAAAAAAAGGAAATCATTACAATCAAGAGGCTAGTTCAAACATATGTTCCCTCTAGTGAACGAAATCAAGCTTGAAAGATGATGAGATAAAAAAATTACCACGGTTATGGACCCTGATGTGATAAATGCCCTACTTCCTGCCTTGAGATGATATTCTTACAAAAATTTGTATGGCTACGAGATGAGTTTGTGGCTAAAAGAACTAAGCCCAGATTTGGCAGATCTTATTGGCGTTTTATAGCTCACAAGTTACTTGTTCTTTTCTTTGGCATCTGGGTCCATTTATATGCATCCTATCTTGGCTTCTAAGTCGGCATCAATATGTTGTGGTCCCCTAGATCGCACCGAACTATGGAAAGATATCTCTTAATCAATTTGCTTCTATTCGTAGGATTCCTTTCTTATCTGCACTCCGTGCCTACAAGGCATGGCACTAGGATTTCTAGAAGAGCTCCTTACTTTTATATGAATATGCCATCATGTCATGTATAGATACGACATCCATACAAATAGATATATATTGTTTGTCACCTGCTGAAGTTTGTCAACCAGAAGATTTGTGAGAAATTGAGTAGTTCAGAGAGAAATAGGCATAAAATAATTTGGAACCGAGTAATAACCTCCGACATTGGAGTTCTAGTGTTAAAGGATTTGTTAATGCTTTGGTGGGAGATTTTTCCATGATAGAAACTATAGCGGGATGTGCGACACAACAAAAATTATACGTGGACGGACAAGCCCAGGAACACTATGGAGGTACATGTAATGATGATCTCACCAATGATCAATGCAACGGAAGAGGAAGAAGAGTTGGTGAATATTCCTAATTCCCGCACCTATGGTATAGCTTCGAGTCGCGTGAATTTTTCGTGGAACAATCCGCCTATCTAGTGTCGAAAAGGAAGAAGACACCTCCGAAGTATCCATGTGTACCAGTCTAATAGTACTGCAACACTCCGTTGAACAGCACGAAGAAACTACATGAAGAACTAGATAGATAAACAGCCTAGTTGCTTTCCGATCTAGATCGAATCTACATAAGAGAGAGGGTCGCGACTTCAAAGTGTCGAATGTGAGAGGCTTCTAGTGCCCTCCTATATATGCACCCCCTACCACCTATAAATAGGTCGAGTGGTTAGTCGACCTAGGTGGTGGAGTCCTCCTAGGACTCCTCTTTCGAGTTAGCTTTCCCTCCAAGGCATGTGGGGGGCAACTGATTTGGGCCTTTGTAGCACTTTCACTACTATAGATCCAAATAGCATAGTCCCCTCATCACATGCCGACCTTGAAGATGCATCAGTGATGAGCCTTACCACTGACCGGCCACTCCAGAGCCGTCAGTGATATCGACTCTCAGGCTCAGCAAGATGGTTATCACAAACAGACCTAAACTTGGCTAGCTGGTGATAGATTGTCCTAGAAGGTAATCACTTGCCGGCCGTTATATTTGACCCATTTGTGTAGTCTATTGAAATCAGACCCTTCAATTTTCCTGTCGGTCAGTATTTCTTTGTTCATGAACTATTATAATAAATCTTCACTGCCCCTCCACAATGAAAACTCTAATTTCCCGTCCCTGGCACCACTCTTTCTTCATCTATCTCGACATTGGATTATAGAATAGGGGAGCCAGTCTGCTCAAACTTGGATTATAGAATAGGAGAAGAATCGACACTACACTTGAACCAACAAAGTTACTCAAATCCTAATGCTGGAGATGCCTCACGGTATGCTGCAAAGTGAAGGCAAGGAGAACAATTATGGACAAGGGTAGCGGTCAAACCAGAACAAATATTTTCTTTAAGCCAGGTAATGATAGAGATACGTGTTTCAATAGTACAATGCCACCTTTTTCTAAGAAGGATTATTTTAATTCTTGATTAATATTATTTTGAATGTAGTTCCAAATAAAAGTATGCAATAGAGCTCATATCAGAGATGGCTTGGTACAAAAAAACATGGGTGATATTTAGACTTATAGACTATCACAGTTTTTTTTTAAACCGGCCATGTAGTTCATGTTCTACGGAAAAGTAACATGCCTCTCAAGACGACCTCATGTTATCTTAGGGAAAGTACCAAACAATATGGCTTAGTTTCTTCTTAGTTCTGTTTGGGTATTTTGAAGAGAATTTTTGTGGATTACAACAAAATAGGTTTTCTCTAAATAAAACCACTCTTATGTCTTACGAGTTTGTTGTTTCTGGTTACGTGCGGTTGGTACTAGTTCCTGTAGAGATTAATAAGGTTGCTCAAACAAAAATATAAAGATTTGTATATATTTCAACACAAAACAAATATCTAAAGACATTTCAATTAGTGAACACATGTCAACATGATAGAACCCCCACACAAAAAGTTGGCACAATAAAAGTACAATACAATACTTCAAGTATAATACATTACTGCATCCCTTTCAATAAAATCAACTTCACCAAAATAAATACTTAACAACAAACCAAGCTATGGCATTTTCAAAGATCATTTTTAGGATGAATGATCTAGAAAATGTGATGAAGTACTAGGAGAGCCTAATTAAAATATGGCATTTCCATGTTGGTATGGATGTCACTTGCAACAATATTGGCATCATGTGCAATACCAGCCAATCCCCTCCTTGCAAATCCGACGTTGTAGAGTCCATTTGCACCTTTCCAGTGGTTGGGGAAGTCATTTTTGGGTATGCCATCACTATTTAGCATACTCATGTCGTTCTGCATTTATTAAAATATTTTTATAAGAATATTTTTAAAAATATGATACAATGTTTGGAGAAAATTTCTATACTACTATATATAGTGTATGAGTTTTAAACTTTTGAATCTCAACACCAAAAAGCAGCTTGCCATTCATAGAGTCCATGGTATGGCTCAAAATGTTGGGATTTGCGGCTAAAGTACAGGCTACAATATAGCGAAGGTACTACTGATTTCTAGAACCATCGCTATATTCTAGTGTAGGTAAAGTTCACTTGTCAGCTGTAATCCATCTATGCATGCTGGTCATGGCGCACGTATTGGCTGCTGGATCGTGAGAATCTGCAGCATGCATACTTATCATGTCAACGAGAATTGAAAGTTCTAGTGGAGTTTCTTTAAGCTTGTTATAGTATAAGATACTAATTCTAAGCATGTAAAGCTTTACATCCAAAATCGAACGGCTACAACAATTGACTCGATGAAGCTTTCCATGCCGAGGTGCAGTGCTTGAAGCAAGCAAGCTTTGTATCCGTGAATTGAGATTTGACATGTTGAGCACATACCTGCGTACTAGTATGACTATAAGTTGAAACCTATTGTCCTTTTAAGATAGAAATTTGGTTTGACTTATTTACCATCATACATTATTCATATTACTATGATGTTATATATAAATAATAATAATGGTGCTCTTTCAGATAAATTGAAATGACTGTCTATATACCTTGAGCCATATATTGGCAGTGCTTTTATAACCTGTGGCAAACACAATAGCGTCATAGTACCTCTCATTCCCATCCGCAAACTCTATGAGATTTCCTCGAATGCATGATATTGGACCGAATACCTGTCACACAAAATATTTTTAAATTAGTCTATCACATTCCCCATATAGTATGTGTATATTTGTTTATAAGCATGATTTTGCTCTCACCTTGATATCACCTTTTTTTATTAGCTTAGTGGTGCCAGTGTCTATGACAGCAGACCGACCAGTTTTTGCTTTTAGGGTGAGTGGACCAATATTAGGCCTCACAATTCCATACTTTGATAAATCACCTAATAAGATATATGCGAGGATCATAAGAATAAGATCTATCAGCTTCAGTGGAAGGTGCCACGTTGAGAGTACCATGCCCAGGTGGATCAACTCCTTTGTCATAACATGCAACTTCACAATTACCCATGTAAGAACTTGTTCAGTAGAACTTCAACCATGATTTTTCTGAGAAAAAACTAAGAAAATAATAGAAGTGGGATCGTGAAATCTACGTACCGGACTACGAATAATGATGGAAGTATTAGCTCCATGCACTGCAAGATCATGTGCAATCTCAAAGCCAGAGTTCCCACATCCAACAACAAGCACGCTTTTCCCAACATAATCATTTCCAGACTTGTAATTTGATGATTGGATTGTTTCACCAGGAAAGCTTTGTAGGCCAACAATCTCTGGAACATATCCCATACTATTTTCACCTGTTGCTACAACCAAGAACTTGGATGCATACATAGTTGGGCCATCCACCTTGTTATGTGTCGTGACAACCCAACATTTTCTCACCTCATCGTACATGCATGACTCAACTGTAGTGTTAAACTTTGGGGATATATTGAAGTGCTTGACATAATCCTCCATATACCTTAAAAACTGATCTTTGGGAAGGTAGGTCAGAGAATCAGTTGGGTATGCCATGTGGGGTAGCTCACAAAACTCTTTGGCGATGTGGAGCTTGAGGCGATCATATGTGTGTTTGTGCCATAACAACACAACACAATCTTCACGCTCAGCGATGATATATGGTATAGAGAGTTTGCTTAGGCATGCTGCTGTGGCAAGCCCAGAAGGACCTGCTCCGACGATGAAAACTTGTACCTTCTCCATGAAAAGACTTGAATATAGGTGTGCAATCAATTTAGGGACACTATTGTGTTAAAGTTGTCCTTGTTGATATGTGTTTGGGTAACACCTATAGCTATTTATATATACTAATATCAAGCGTTACTACATATTACTTTTAGTGGCTTCTTTCTTTCTTCCTTATATGGCTTCTTTCACTTTCTTGTCTCCTTCTACACTTATTGGTCTAGTTGTCTCTATGTGAGGCATTGACATTGTTTTGCACATGTGAGCAAACTACACCTCTCACAGACAATAGTATAGTTTTGTAAAATTGATAAATATATGTTGTTGTTGTCGATATAAGCATATATTCAAACATCTGATTAGTAAGTGCTTTCAAACAAAGATTTCTATGTTAATAAGATAATTAGAAATCGCCTTAAAGTTATTCCATGAATTAATGAGAAGTACTGCTACATGATATCGAACAATATTTTCCATGTTTTCCAATTAATTGTCAAGTATTTGATGTGAAGAATAGTGAAAGCATTGAACCGTGAGTAAAAAAAACAACTAATTTTTTTGAAATATAAAATTATTGATTTTATTGACATATATACATGCTACTGTATAATTAAGTTTCAAGTGAGATGCTTCTTTTTGTATCTTGCACTTTGGAATAGCTAAGCCGATTGATAAAAGAAATACAAATCAAAATATATAGGAAACACACATGCTGCAAAGAGTCGGTGGATGAGAATATCTCCTCATTTTGCATGTTCAGCACAACCCAGAAAGTATGTTTTTATGGCACCTACAAAGTATGTTAATATAGAAAATGGTATGTTTGTTGTATGTTGCTCAATACACTTTTCTATAAAGTGATCACTTTACGAAGAGACTGTCTTTCTTGAAAGTTAACGTAAACTAAACTTTTGGGCTTCCATGTATGAACAAATTTAGTTGTTGTTGTTGCTATTTGCATGCATGTATTAATTCCTTTATCAACTTATGTAGTACAAGTAAGAAACTGAAACCAGGTTGTAAAGTATGAAACTGAAATAGCAAGATGTAAAGTATGAAATTGAACCTATAAATATGGACTATCTAATGAGTACATGAACATGTGCATACTTAGCCAATAGTGTGCAAATATTTGGTTGTTTGCTGGTTTTAAGATATCTACTATTACTATTTACTATCAGCACATGTGTATGGCTACCCACAAAATGTGTATCAAACAGTAACCAGGTGCACCATGCTTTTGTTTGTGTGTGCGCGGCTGCAAACGCGTGTTTGTGTGTAGTAGGTAAGATTATGGCTTTACTCTCAAGAGATAGGATAGATGATGAGGGCACCGACCTACACTTTGGATGGCTTGCTGAGTGATTGGCCTTCCATCGCAAGAACGAAGATCGGTCTAAACATGTTTTAAGATTTTTTAGGATTTTGGTGACTCCTGTCCCTATTGTAAATATTTTGTATGCTTATTTATTTATATAATACACCATATAAAAATTGTTCTACAGTTCATGGCTCAAAAAAATATCTAAATGCATCGGCTCTTACAGGCGAAATTTTTTGTTTCCCGAACAGGTGAGAACATTGCCTTTTGTATAGAAAAAGAAAATAGATGGTTTATGTACAGGGGTGATATGGTTTTGGAAGGAACTTGGTGAAAACTCCCCGACACACACTCATGCAAATTAACCAATACCCTTGCTGGCTTGTGGCGTAGGAAAAGCCATCGCCCTCTAGTTGATATCTTTGAAAGTCAGGGCCGCCACCTCGATGTGGTTCATGCACGTGCCATAAAAGATGCGGCGGTTCCACTCTTTACAGATGTTCCAAAGGGTGTATAGAAGCATCCCACTCCCTCTTTGCTTAGATTCCTTGAGTATGGCATGTTGGATTTGATAGCCCGGCACCACGCAAAAAACAATCCTGACCCCTCCCCATCGCACACTTCACCCCTCCTCCTCCACTCTCTTTTCCCACTCCTAGACCCTAATGTTGCCATCACACCCACCTTAGAAAGACGGCCATACAGAGTGTGTAAACCAATGCATAGAGAATTTCTTGCGATGTTTCACGCATGCATGTCCTCGCTGCTGGAGCTTCTGGATCCCTCTCACATAGTTCTGGTATAACTCCTCACACCAATCTGCTATTGAAATGACTCCTTTCAAAGCTGGTCATGAGCCTAAGAACTTGGGAATTACAACAGATACAACATGTTCAGTGTCATTGCTGCAAACATGGCTCGAAGAGCGTTCAGTCGTCCAACACTTGCTCCAGCAGCATCTCCACCGTGCTTGCCAATACATGAAGCTCAATGATGAGAAGAAACGCTCATTCCACAAGTTTTCGGTGGCTGACAGTGTCTTCCTGAAGTTGTAACCCTGTGTGCAGACATCGGTTGCCCCTGCGCCAACTATAAGCTCTTTTCCAAGTTCTAGGGGCATTATCCCATCATCGAGAAGATCAACAATGTGGCCTATAAACTGCCACTGCCACCACAAGCTTTAGTCCATCATGTTTTTCATGTCTCACAACTCGACAGCACTTCTCCACTGTACGGTTGTTGCTCCTGAACTTCCTATATGTTCCGGACGAACTAGAAATTCCCGTGGAAGAACTATAGTTGATGTGGCACCAGAAGAATGGTTCAATGGTGGAACAAGTCAAGGTGCAATGGTCTGGCAATGCAGCGATGGGCACTATCTTGGAATATTGCGCGATGCTCCAAGACCGTTTCCCAAATTTTTCCGCCAGGGATCAAGCCGCGACTCAAGAAGGGGGGATGTTAACGCCCTTGACCAGGAAGCCCCTGTCAGTGTCAAAACCGGCGGATCTCGGGTAGGGGGTCCCAACTGTGCGTCTAGGTGGATGGTAGCAGGAGACAAGGGACACGATGTTTTTACCCAGGTTCGGGCCCTCTCGATGGAGGTAAAACCCTACTCCTGCTTGATTGATATTAATAATATGGGTAGTACAAGAGTAGATCTACCACGAGATCAAGGAGGCTAAACCCTAGAAGCTAGCCTATGGTATGATTGTTATGTGTCCTATGGACTAAAACCCTCCGGTTTATATAGACACCGGAGAGGGCTAGGGTTACACAGAGTCGGTTACAATGGTAGGAGATCTACATATCCGTATCGCCAAGCTTGCCTTCCACGCCAAGGAAAGTCCCATCCAGACACGGGACGAAGTCTTCAATCTTGTATCTTCATAGTCTTGGAGTCCGGCCAATGATGATAGTTCGGCTATCCGGACACCCCCTAGTCCAGGACTCACTCAGTAGCCCCTGAACCAGGCTTCAATGACGACGAGTCCGGCGCGCATATTGTCTTCAGCATTGCAAGGTGGGTTCCTCCTCCGAATAATTTATAGAAGATTTTGAACACCAGAATAGTGTCCGGTTCTGCAAAATAAATTCCACATACCACCATAGAGAGAATAATATTTACACATGTTCAATCTGCTGACGTATTTCGTGGCATGACGTCATGCCACGGCCAAGCCTTTATTCAAATCATTTTTATTGTCCCACCTCGGCGTGTTTAGCGAGACGGTTTCCTTGGCACGTCTTGTCGAAGCGGAGATCGTATCCCTTTATTCCGGGATTCTCATCAATACGGACGTGGGTAACCCAACCGCGCCCGTTGGCACACCTCCTCCATCAAAGGCAGGTCCCAAACGGTCACGGGGACGGCTCTTGGTATTCTATCCCTTTATAATGAGACCAAGGCCCGTTCCTTTTCTTCAATCTCAATCGAATCCGCCCTCGCCTCAAGTTCCAACACCCAAGGTTCCAGATTCGGCGCCGGACCTTCGACAATGTCCTGCTCCGTCACGGAAGAAGACGTGCTAAAGCTGAGAGGCGCCAGTACCTAACTGCGAGATTTCACATAGGCTGCCCGCCCAAGGGCAAGTCATTCCTACTCCCGAGCCTGGTGAGAGCGTAGTGTTTGTGTCTCACCTCCGTCGGGGTTTAGGCTTCCCGATGGATCCCTTCGTGAGGGGGGTCATGTTTTATTATGGGCTGGAATTCCACGACTTGGCTCCAGAGTCCATCCTCCGCATCTCATCGTTCATTGTTGTCTGCGAAGCCTTCCTCCGCACTACCCCTCACTTCGGATTGTGGCTCAGGACCTTCAACGTGGAGCCGAAGATGATCGAGGGGCGACAGGAAGAGTGCAGAGGGGCAGTTATAAGCAAGAGGGCCGATGCTCCATGGCCCAAGGGCTCCTTTAAAGAGGAGCTCAGTTTGTGGCAACAGGAGTGGTTCTACATCACCGCTCCCAGGGGCACTAGGCAGGTGGCGCCACCCGCCTTTCGCTCGGGCCCTCCACAACGGCTGGCATCATGGGCCAACAAAGGGCTTGACCGGGGGCCATCCAGGGACGTGCCAATATTGTAGGGCCGGATTCGAGACCTCCAAGAGAGGGAGATCAATCTGGTCGTAGTGGCACAGGTTATGCTGATTCGGCGCCTTCTGCCCTGCAAACGTCGCCCTCTCCGCCTGTGGGAATTAAATCCGGAGGGACCGCGAGCTCTCCACCACTTCATGGGTGCGACGCCAGTGGAGATGTATAAACTGTTCTTCGGATCACAAGAGATGTGTCCGGACTTGACCGAGGACGCAGGTCTGAGTTGCAATCGCCCGGATACTCAAGTAAGTAGTTCCTGTGCCCGGACGTGCTATCCGTACATTTATCATAATACTTGCCCTTTAAAGAGCCGTTCGTTGAACAGGAGTGGATAGCAAAAGCAAAGCTAATAAGGTGTCCGGCCCCCCTCCCTGAGACCGTGCCGGATCCGGTGCTAACCAAGATGCTGGAGGTTGTGCCTTTGGAAGAGGGCGAAGGGGGAATAGGAAAGCTACCACCTCCACCAGGAGGACTTTAAGGAAGGGGGGATCGAGAATCCCTCCCTTCAAGGGGGGAAGAGGATCTCTTCTGAAGATCCGGAGGTCAAGGCCTCCAAGCGGGGGAAGAAATCTTCGCCAGAGGGTCCTGCGCCAGGAGGGGCCCCGGCCACACTATTTCCCCAAGGGAATCAGCCCTCCAGCGAGCCGTAAGTAGAAATGGGAGTTCTATAATAAGAGACATCCCTGTTTTTATTTCTGAGGATGACCGAAGTTTTTACCTTGTAGTTCGGATCTCAGCCCTTCTCAGCAGAGCTCGTCTTCGGGGGATCTTCGTCCGGAGATGATGGAGAGCGAAATGCCTCCATCTGCCGCGCCATCGGGTGGGGCGGACGATCCTGAGGTGTCGTCGCGGAGGGTTTCCCCGAGTCCGGCGGGGCCGGGAGGTCCGGCACCGACTGGTGTGCGGTCGGAGGAGCTGATGGATCTGCTCGGGCGAGCATCTATCTCAGAAGATCACCGTGTGTTAATGGGTACGGTGATTGAAAGGATTTCATCCGCTGAGAGTGGATTGCATGAAGCCGTCAGAAGTTTACTGACGGGGTTTGATGTATGCGAAAATGATATACCTTCAGACAGTTTTCCATATAGAATGCATCCTGTATAGATAGTAGCCCCTGAGACTCGGTACGTTGTCCAAAGGGACGGCGTGCCGAGGATCATAATCTCGGTTATAAGATGTCGCCCTTCCTATTCAGGGGGCGGAGCGTTCGGTGGCCAGCCGGACTGATAGAGTTGCCGAACTGAAGCGACAACTGGACGTTGCCGATGCGGACATCGCGCTGGTCAATAAGCGACTTGACGAGTCACAAGGTATGTGGCTTTTCCGCGAACACCTGGTAAGGGAGCTTGACGCCCATGCCTTACTACATGTATGCTTGATGCAGATGGTGCCGCTGCTATGGAGAACCTTCGTTCAGAGCTTGCCCGAGCCAAGGAGCAAGCCAGAAAAAGTAATGTGGTTGCCTTGAAGGCGGCCGAAGAGCTAAAAGCCGAACAGGCTGCTCACTGCCGAAGCAGGGAGGAAATGGACGCAATGGCCGTAAAGCTAAAGGATGCTATCGACCGCTATGAGTTTCTTGAAAGAGAACGCCAAGCGGAGAAAGAGGACCTGAAGAAGGCCACCGCCGAAGACAAGGATGCCCGCTCCGCGATGAGAGCTATAAAGGAGGAGCTACGTCAGGCCGGGGATATTGCGGCTGGAAAGCCCTTTCTGCTACGTAGGAAGTTCACGGATCCGAAATATGCTCAGTTGGGCCAGTTGTGGGGTGCGGAGGATGCCTATCTGAATTTGGCGGCAAGTGCCACAGATGCGGTTGCACACTTCCGAGGCCATAAGGATCATGGAATGGAAGAACTTTTTTGGTCGCAGTTCCATAGTCCGGAACGTCCACTTCCATTGACCGATCGGTTAGCTGAGTGGGTTGAGCTGAATAGGTTGTCCAGACTTGCCATGAAGGGTGTCGTGCCTCATCTGTGGCCGGAAAGGCCCGAGCCGGAGAGTTATTTTGGCTTGGTGCAGCAGTTCCTTGATGCGGTGCCGCATATCAAGGCGATGAGGCGGTCGGCATGTATAGAGGGTGCACGGATGGCGCTCGCCCGTGTCAAAACATACTGGGCAGAGATGGAGGCCACCGACATTGCTTCCTAGGACTCGGACAAGAGCCGATTACCAACCGAGCACTATTATGGGGAAGAACTACAGGGCGCTCGTTTAATAGAGACGCAGTGCTCGAAAAATGTGATGTTCAAATGACATGTATGATTTGTGAAGCCATGCTTCGAATATAATATAAGGGCTTTTTATACTTGTGCGTTCAAGTGTTGAAATTCCTCCTGTGCGGCCGTTTAACATATATGTGTATATAACCTGAAAGATGGCAGTCTTCGGCTTTAGCCCCCACACACATAGTGCGGGGGTGTTTGCAAAAAATAGCGCATTTCCACACTTAATCCAATGTCTTGGTCCTGTGAAGGAGGTGATAGCGTAGCAAACTAGGCAACCGGACTATAATGCTTTATCACTTTCACTTAGCCATAGGAGTTCAATGGTGGGGCTACTATATAGCCCCTAGGGGCACTGCGCTCTCCGAATTTCGGGGCGCGTATGTGCCTGACCGGGAAACGGTCCTTTGTTAAAGTGGAGGAATTCAAAACATTCCGGTGGTCGATCGAGTGGTTGACCAGTCTCTCGCTATATCATGACAGTCAGTTTTCGGCTTTCTCTACTGAGGTGCTCACCTAGACGAACCAGGGCACAATAGCAGTAGTTCTCCTGGTGCCGCGTTAGCCGATAGTGCGGAACATAAGGCAGCAAAACACAGGAGCCGGGCAAACCCAACATTTGACCAAAGACATGATTCGGAGCTGATGCATATAAGGCCTAACTCGAGACGCCGAACACTCCCTAAGGTATTCGGTCTTTATGAAAACTGGCAGAGCTATGCCCTAAGCCCCTTGTGCCTAGGTACGCGCAAAATTTCTGACGCGGCCGATGCCAAAACGCCAGCCTCCTCCTCGGTTATAGTGAGGAACCGGGGGATTTGTATCAACAAGAGACAGTAAGAAAGGTTTACGCAGGGTCTTAATCTGAAAAGAATCCTTGTAACGGGTCCCTACTGCACGTCTGCGCCTGTGTCTTCGTTGTACCGTATCCTGGACGGGCGTAGCATGGTGTTCATCTGTAAAAGAGAAGAACTTAGTGTGAAAAAGGATCATGCGAAAAATGTATAAACAGAGTATAATTCAAAAAACAAATAAGATTGAGCTTTATTGTCTCTTATGGTACATGCGTGCAGCCCCTTGTAAGCGGGTACGCGGCTGGTGAGCCCCTTGTTTATTTGCGCCGGACTCGCCTAGCCGTGTCCGGGGTCCGGATGACCTATTTGGGGGCTTTGATCGGCAAAAGCCGGATTAATGTGTGGCTGTAAAGACAGTCCCACTTTCTTCCTTGTTTGAGGAACACTCGAGCCTTCCCTTTAATGAGATTATGCCGCTGGACCGGGCATTTTAAGTGTGAGAGATGCATAATGCGGTATTGCATTAAAGCGGGCGACGGCTTCGCGTCCCAATAGTGCGTGATAGCTACTTTTAAATGGGGCGATGTGGAAGACTAGCTTTTCGCGACGGTTGTTGTCGGCTGACCCGAACACGACTTCTAGTGGTAGAGAGCCCGTACAATGGGCATATGGGCCTGGCATTACTCCCTTAAAGGAAGTGTTTCTATGGCGTATTTTGATTGGGTCTATCCCTATTCTGCGGATTGTATCCTAATATAGCAGGTTTAGATTACTGTCGCCGTCCATTAGGACTTGTGTAAATTGCAGTCCGACGATTATAGGATCTAATATCAGGGCAGTCCATCCTGCGTTCCAGATACTTCCGGAGTAATCCTGATGGTCGAAGGTGATTTGTTTTGACATCCAGTGTCTAGGCTCCGCTGGGGTGGACCGTGCGATGCACCTTTTAATGGGCGCCGCTCTATTTTTGCCTGTTATCGCATGAAGTGAATTTACTGTTCTGACCTCTTGTCGGAAATTCCTTTGTTTGCCGGTGCTCTGCTTGTGGAGTTTGTCATCGTCCTCACTTGGTGTTTTGAGCCCCTTGTGTTCGGCATTAAGTCGGCCGGACTATTTGAAGACCCAACAATCTCTGTGGGTATGGTTTGCAGGCTTCCTGGAGGTGCTGTGGATTTGGCATATCTTGTCCAAGATTTTGTTTAGGTTGGATAGCTCGTCGCTGCTGTCCTTGAGAGGCAGTGTTTTGTTGTTCTAACGAGAGCTTTTGAATCCAGCGTTAACTGCCGTGCTCTTTGGGCCGTTTCCCTTAGTTCAGCGCTGGTCCTTTTTGCGTCGTGGTTTCCCGTTTCCATCCCTGACTTCGGATGTACTTGGGTCGTTAGTGCTGCATCTTGCCAGCCAGCTATCCTCTCCCGCGCAAAAGCGAGACATGAGGCTTGTTAGTGCGGCCATTGTCCTTGGCTTTTCCTGGCCGAGGTGTCTGGCGAGCCATTCGTCTCGGACGTTATGTTTGAAGGTGCTAAGGCTTCGGCGTCCGGACAGTCGACTATTTGGTTCTTTTTGGTGAGGAACCTGTTCCAGAACTTACGGGCTGACTCTCCGGGCTGTTGAGTTATGTGACTTAAATCGTCTGCATCCGGAGGGCGGACATAAGTCCCCTGAAAATTTGCTCGAATCGCATCCTCGAGCTCTTCCCAACTTCCAATGGTATTTTCTGGGAGGCCTTTGAGCCAATGTCGGGCTAGCCCTTTGAGCTTGAGGGGTAATGTAACGCCCTCGATGCGGCTATATCTCCCACGTGTTGAAGCACGACTTAGAGGCATAACCGCATTGAAAGCAATGTCGCAAGTGAGGTAATCTTCACACAACCCATGTAATACATAAGGGAAAGAGATACATAGTTGGCTTACAACCGCCACTTCACACAATTACATGAATAAAGCATTACATCATCAAGATACAATCAAGGTCCGACTACGGAACCAAAACAAAAGAAGAACCCCAAATGCGACAAAAAGGTCCCCGATCGACCCCAACTGGGCTCCACTACTGATCAACTAGAACGGAACACACAAAGGGCAAGATCTTCATCGAGCTCCTCCTTGAGCTTGGTTGCGTCACCTGCTCGGTAACATAGGCACCTGCAAACTGGTTTTGGAAGTATCTGGTGAGCCACGGGGACTCAGCAATCTCGCACCCGCGAGATCAAGACTATTTAAGCTTATAGGAAGGATTTAGTAATGAGGTGGAGCTGCAGCAAGCGACTAGCATATATGGTGGCTACAATCGCAAAAGAGAGCGAGAAGAGAAGGCAAAGCACGGTCGACAAAAGTATGATCAAGAAGTGATCCTATAGCAACCTACGTCAAGCATAACTCCAACACCGTGTTCACTTCCCGGACTCCGCCGGAAAGAGACCATCACGGTAACACACACGGTTGATGTATTTTAATTAAGGTCAACTTCGGGTTTTCTACAACCGGACGTTAACAAATTCCCATCTGCCACATAACCATGGCACGGCTTTGAAAGTTTATAACCCTGCAGGGTGTCCCAACAGCCCATGACAAGCTCTCACGGTCAACGGAGGAATAGACCTCCACCCGAGACACTCCGATCAGACTCGGTATCCCGGTACAACAAGACATTTCGACAGGGTAAAACTAAACCAGCAACACCGCCCGAATGTGCCGACAAATCCCGATAGGAGCTGCACATATCTCTTTCTCAGGGCACACTCAGATGAGACTAGCTACGAGTAAAACCAACCCTCAAGTTTCCCCGAGGTGGCCCCGCAGGCAGCTCGGTTCGGACCAACACTCAGAGGAGCACTGGCCCGGGGGGGTTAAAATAAAGATGACCCTTGAGTCTGCAGAACCCAAGGGAAGGTGGTAGGTTGTTAGTGCAAATGGTAAAACCAATGTTGGGCATTGCTGGAGGAGCTTTACTTAAGGCGAACTGTCAAGGGGTTCCCATTATAGCCCAACCATGTAAGGAACGCAAAATCCGGGAACATAACACCGATATGACGGAAACTAGGGCGGCAAGAGTGGAACAAAACACCAGGCATAAGGCCTAGCCTTCCACCCTTTACCAAGTATATAGATGCATTAATTAAATAAGATATATTGTGATATCCCAACAAGTAAACATGTTCCAACAAGGAACAACATCTCCATGTTCCAACAAGGAACAATCTTCAATCTTCACCTGCAACTAACAACGCTATAAGAGGGGCTGAGCAAAGCGGTAGCATAGCCAATCAACGGTTTGCTAGGACATGGTGGGTTAGAGGTTTGACATGGCAATTTGGGAGGCTGACAAGCAAATGGTAGGCATCGTGGCATTGGCATAGCAAAAGAGCGAGCAAACTAGCAAAGCAAAGATAGTAGTGATTTCGAGGGTATGATCATCTTGCCTGATATCCCGCAAGGAAGAAGAACGATTCCATGAAGACAAACGGACGTAGTCGAACGAATCCTCACAACTCCGGAACGAAACCGAAGCTAACGAGAGAAGCAAACCGGAAAGAAGCAAACAACATAGTAAACAACCATCACATAAACATGGCATGATGCGCAAACAAGTATGATGCATGTCCGGTTTAATGAAACATGGCATGGCAAAAATGCACAAAACAATCTTACAAATTAAGTGGAGCTCAATATGCAACAGAGTGGCATATTGAAGAAAACACCACATGACTTATTTAGTTTCTCTCTCGATTATGAACAAGACAAGATTAAATGTTGGTTAACATGGCAAGTGGTGAAGCATAACAAAAACTATACCATCTAAACAATTTAAATGGGGCCGGATATAAAAACAACAAATCCGGTAAATCCCCATATGCATTTAGCAAATTAATGGAAACAACAAATATAAACATTTTAAATTGTTGTTATCATGATGCGGATGACATATGCAAGTTTATGCAATATTATGAAAACGTTAACATGAGCAAGGTATGGAACATTTGGTCACCATGGCGGAACGAAAAAGGGTGCCACGGCGGCGAAACAAAAATGGTGCCACGGCAACATTCCCGAAAATGATGCCACGACAACATATTGGTTTCGGTAGCTCACGGAGATACCGGTGCAAAAGGAGGCGTGAACAAGTCATGCAAGATGGTGGGGTGCTCCCGGATACCGGGTTCCCACGGGACGGCGGCATGGCAAACGAGGAACGCGCACGGTGCAAACACGGGCATCTCATACAACATGCATTCGTTCACGGGCGTCGTCTCGATGGTATACCTTTGAAGCGTGCATTTTCGGAGCGGTTCGAGTCGTCGAGGGAAGTAGTCGTTCACGGGTCGTCGTGGGAAGTAGTTGTACTCGTGTCGTAGTGGGAAGTAGTGGTACACGGCGGCGGTAGTAGTTGTTCACGGACGTCGTGGAAGTAGTCGTACATGTCAGCGGTAGTTGTTCTAGGCAGGAAACAGTAGTTGTACACGGGTCTTCGGCGTCGTGGTACTTGGCGTTCCAAAACTGAGCAACACCAAAAAGCCTCGGGTCTTGGCGTCCTTGCCACCGGCAGCGGAGGTGCACGAAACAACAACAGGAGGCTGCAGAGGTGGCGACCATGTGGCTGACAGAGTCGCACGCAGCACAACACAGAGAGATGACGAAGGCCTCGGGCATGAAGGCTTGAGCGTTGAACGAGGAAGGGGCCGACGGGGTCGGGGTTGCATCTAGGCGATCCCGTGACAGCAGGGGATGGAACTCGATGGAGGCGGAGCAGCGGTTGGTGGTGTGTGCGGGCGGCGTGTGGAGGTGCAGGAAAGCGGGGCCGTGGACATCCATGGCCTCAACGAGGGGTCGAGGCTCCTGTGGCAGCCATGGCCGAAGGGAGCAGGAACTCGGGAAGGAGGCCGAGCGCTGGTGAGGGGCCTCGCTGGGCTGCACGGCCATGGCAGGGGGGCCATGAGAACCTGATGAAGGAGGAGGGCACGAGCCTCGGGCATCTTCGAGCAAGCGGGCGGGCGACGAGGCAAGGGACCGAGAGGAGCATGGGAATGGAGGGAGGAGAGATGGGGCGCAGAGGTGGAGAGGCGCGGGGCGGCGCGGTGCAGAGGCGACATGGCCTGAGCGACGGCGAGGGGCGGTGGATGCAGGCCACGAGGAGGAGGCGGAGGGGACGATGAGGAGAAGCAGGAGGAGATGGGATCGAGAGAGAGGCGCGGGTTCCTCGCGCTGATTCTTGGGCGTCTTGCGAGGTGAGAGGCGAGAGGAGAGATGGGATCGCGCAAGGGGGAAATCGGTTCTGGCGGCGCACGGGAGGGAGGAAGGGATCGAGAGAAAGGGTTCGATCGGGCTAGGGTTAAGGAGGGTTAGGTGGGCCGGCTGGTTAGGTGGGCTGGTGCCTTAGGAGTTAAGTGGGCCGGCTTGGTTGGTTAGGTGCCAGAGGCCGGCTGGGCTCTCTTAACTATTTCTTCAAACAGAAATAAAAGGACAAAAGTACGGAGTGATTGGAGGGGGTGGTGAGAGATACGAAAATATCCTCAGGACCCTGGAATTATGCCCTATTTAAGAAAATGATTTGGGGGATTTTAGAGGTTAAAAAATAATTCAAGTTTGAATTAAATTCAAACTTGAGCCATTTTAAAACCTAACCAAAACATTTCCAAAAGAGGTGAAATTTGGCGGTGGGGTTTAGGGCAATAAGTTTGACTATTTGGGAGAAAGTGAACATTAAAGGAGAAAGGGAAAAATGGCACTTGTCAAAAGAAGGAAGTAGAGGGGAGGAGAAGGTGGGTGATGCGAGATTCATGCATGGAACATGCAACAACATAATATGTATGAGAAATCACACCATGCACATGATGACATGATGCAATGCACATGATGCAAGGATGAAAACAACGAACAAAACAAATCACACGACGAAACCCGGAATAGCTGGAAGTCTTCTGGAGCATCGGTCTCGGGGCGTTACAACACTCCACCACTACGAGAGGATCTCGTCCCGAGATCTAGAATGGCACCAGAGAGAAACGGAAGAGGAAGAGAAGAGGTAATACTAAGTTGCTTCTTTGACAAACGAGTGAAACCACGAACCTTGAGAGGTTGAGCAATTTAAAAGAAAGAGTACAACAGAGATGAACGAGATTGCAAACAATCCGTTAGAAAAGAGGAACAAGGAACATTACGAGAACTTGAAGATTGCAAAGACACGAACCAAGAGTTTAATGGACAAGATAGAATTCGAACCAGTCCGGTTAAAACAAGATGAGAGGAGAAGAATTCGGGCAGCACTCTGGTTGAACATGGAAGGAATTGAACATGAACATAAGAAAATGGGATGATACTAGATGAAGTCAACAACACACTGCCTCCGGAATTGAAAGAATGGCACAAGGGGTAGGAAACATTACAAACCGCACTCCGGTTGAGAAGGGGACAAACTTGATGAGATGAAAGAACTTGAAGAGATGAGACAACACTCCGGTTAAATGGGTAAGCATGAAAAGAACATGATCTCCAAAATGATATAATGGGTCAAAGAAAACATCACAATGCCTTCGGGACAAATGAAAGAGTGGAATCGAGAGAACAAAGAAGAGAATAACAACTTCTATCACAATTGCATTTGGAAGAGCCTCCTTAAAAAGAAGGATTGAACGGAGTTGTTAGAAAACCAACAACGAAAAGAATAAGTTTGTAGTGGGCTTATGGAAACATCTCAATACTATGAGGTGACAACCGGCCACTAATGGAAACCATTGGATTGATTGAGAGCACCAAAGAGATGAAAAACTTCTTCCACCAGGATGATAAAGAGATAACTTGGATCATTGGCAAGCACCACAAATAGCAACATTCCCAATGGAAGGCTTTTAGGTGAAATATAACCCAAGATAACTCCAACGAAGAAATTGATGGATTTAAAATACCTCATTCTTGACAACATGTGAATCATGAAACATGAATGAAACTGTCAAAATGACATAACACCACCTGAAAAGATAAGGTCGAAAGAATTGCACTTCGGAATGCAAGATGAAGAATGCTTGAACTCCTCAAAACAAAACATGAGTTGAGCACCATGTTTATTTTGAAGTATGGCTTGACGGATCTTAATTTCAAGAGAAATCTTGAAGAACAATTGAAGAATGAAAAGAATCCTTGACAAACCATGATGTAGAGCCTCCATGAAGAACTCCCGTAAACAAAAGGGTGATAGAAAGAAAGAGAAGTTGAAAACACAAGGTGAAACCTTGCAATGATTTAGATGGGTCTTCGTGATGACGAGAGCTTGGAACTCCGGGAAAAGAAAAGAAGAAACAACTGAAACCGAGAATTTATTCATCATGAACAAACTCCGAAAGAAGGAATTAATCACTTGGATGAAACAAGAACAAGAATTATGTTATGCTTATCCTTCACCAATTAAATTGATGACAATCAACGGATTTGGCATACTACTTATTCTCGTAGAAAGGATTAAAAGAGATATATCAAAACTTGAGAAGGTCTTCAACGAACCACCGATAGGATTGGAACAACAAATGAATTGATATGATAACAAAGAAAGAGAACTCTATTTCGGTCTTCAAATGACGACGAGAAACTCCACCAAGAATTATTGAGACACACCGGAAGAATCAAAAGTGAAGAGGTTGAGCCAACTATGAAAAGAATTTGAAAGATCTTGGAGAAAAGCATTTGACTGATGATAACTCATTCTTACGTCAAACTTGGAGAAGAATTTAGGATAGCTCTGGGAAAATAGAAGAGTCAGGTAAGATCCTGGGAAAAGACCTGTGGGTTAGGGCCCACTCAAAAGAAAACACCGTTGAAAATGATTTAAAAGAGTTGTTGCACCGGTTGAATTAAATGACTTGAATGAGATAACAACCTCAAAATAACTTGAACGGATAGAGAATGGAAACACGGATCTTCCGAGATATCTTCAACACTCCGGAACAAATGAATAGGAAAAAGTGAATGATTAAGAGGTGCATCGGTATGAGAAAGCGTTAGAACGAGGAAAGGAATATGATGAATATCGAAAGCTTGAATAGGATCCACCGGAGAAGAAACAACAACGAAGGATGGTGAACTTGAAACTGTTGAGCATCTTCACGAGGGATCACCGGATCAGAACATTGAAAGAAAAGAATGAAGAGGCTTCACATGAATAAATGGATACTTGATTAAAATAAATGAGTCCTTGAAGAAAAGGGTGGGAGGGCGGGAAAACAAAGACAACTTGGGACGGATGAAACAAACACCGTTGAGAAAACTTAGAAATGATCTTGAGGATGGGAAAAATGATGGGATCCGCTTGAAGAGAAGCACACCGGTTGGAAAGGAGTTGACATGACAAAATCAATGATCAAAAGGATTAGTATTCACATAGCAATATGAGAACACCGTTTAGGAAAGGTATGGATTCAACATTTGACATCGAAGCAACTCGAATACCACAACTCAAAACAAAAACAAAGGACTAGCTTGTAGAATAAGCCGGAACAAACATATGATAGAGATTTCGTCCGAAGTTTTCGTGGTGGGGCCTACACGGGCTCGATCGTACAGCACCATCATGTACAAGGCAGTGCACATGACATACGAAGCGTCCCAGTCGGCATAGCCAAGGACTCTTTAAGACACAACGAGACCTTTGTAAAACCAACCGTGAATAGGCGGACCACTAGGCGTCGAACCCCAAGTTCATATCATACATCCGTCGGAAAGATATCCTAAGAGCTACTTGAATTCCCACCTATGAAACTCCGAAACTTTACGGTTATGCAATCTGGTGTTGGGGATACAGGGAAGCAATATATCTCACCCAAACTAACAATACCTACATCCAATTGTATCCATCCGTCAACACATAACCAAGAAACCTTCGAAATCGTCTACCTCAACCTTGAAAAGCATTAGTTATATGAGTCATGGCAATACTCCGTACTCACCTCGAAGATTGGGTTATCGGGTTATCTCACCAACAACTGCATAAAAGAGATTTTCGATGTCGCGTACTAAACTCAGGTATTCCGAACTGCAACGATAAAATTATGGCGACAACACCTCGGAGCTCAACTCCGGGACACCGCCACAACCCCTAAATGACAGGAGGCACCAAGAACAATGTTCTCGTCATAAGAATATCGAACGATCCCAAGATACCAGCGTGATCCTAAAAAAATTTAGTGAAATTTGAGAAGAGAAGAGTCAAAACTCTCGTCGGGATACCTCACCAGAGCGATGAAGGTGAGGAGTAAAAGAATTCCTAACTCTCCGATATATATAATCCTAAATGACTCAAAACATTTTTCTAGACACAACTCGGCCGCTAAAAACGATCAAGCAATGGGGCTCCTAAGGTGGGGAAGGCTCGATTACCAACTTAGCGCCCTCGATGCGGCTATATCTCCCACGTGTGAAGCACGACTTAGAGGCATAACCGCATTGAAAGCAATGTCGCAAGTGAGGTAATCTTCACACAACCATGTAATACATAAGGAAAGAGATACATAGTTGGCTTACAACCGCCATTCACACAATTACATGAATAAAGCATTACATCATCAAGATACAATCAAGGTCCGACTACGGAACCAAAACAAAAGAAGAACCCCAAATGCGACAAAAGGTCCCGATCGACCCCAACTGGGCTCCACTTGATCAACTAGAGCGGAACACACAAAGGGCAAGATCTTCATCGAGCTCCTCCTTGAGCTTGGTTCGCCACCTTTCGGTAACATAGGCACCGCAAACTGGTTTTGGAAGTATCCGTGAGCCACGGGGACTCAGCAATCTCGCACCAGCGAGATCAAGACTATTAAGCTTATAGGAAGGATTTAGTAATGAGGTGGAGCTGCAGCAAGCGACTAGCATATATGATGGCTACAATCGCAAAAGAGAGCGAGAAGAGAAGGCAAAGCACGGTCGACAAAAGTATGATCAAGAAGTGATCCTATGGCAACCTCGTCAAGCATAACTCCAACACCGTGTTCACTTCCCGGACTCCGCCGGAAAGAGACCTTCACGGTAACACACACGGTTGATGTATTTTAATTAAGGTCAACTTCGGGTTTTCTACAACCGGACGTTAACAAATTCCCATCTGCCACATAACCATGGGCACGGCTTTGAAAGTTTATAACCCTGCAGGGTGTCCCAACTTAGCCCATGACAAGCTCTCACGGTCAGCGGAGGAATAGACCTCCACCGAGACACTCCGATCAGACTCGGTATCCGGTACAACAAGACATTTCAACAGGGTAAAACTAAACCAGCAACACCGCCCGAATGTGCCGACAAATCCCGATAGGAGCTGCACATATCTCTTTCTCAGGGCACACTCAGATGAGACTAGCTACAAGTAAAACCAACCCTCAAGTTTCCCCGAGGTGGCCCCGCAGGCAGCTCGGTTCGGACCAACACTCAGAGGAGCACTGGCCCGGGGGGGTTAAAATAAAGATGACCCTTGAGTCTGCAGAACCCAAGGGAAGGTGGTAGGTTGTTAGTGCAAATGGTAAAACCAATGTTGGGCATTGCTGGAGGAGCTTTACTTAAGGCGAACTGTCAAGGGGTTCCCATTATAGCCCAACCGTGTAAGGAACGCAAAATCCGGGAACATAACACCGATATGACGGAAACTAGGGCGGCAAGAGTGGAACAAAACACCAGGCATAAGGCCGAGCCTTCCACCCTTTACCAAGTATATAGATGCATTAATTAAATAAGATATATTGTGATATCCCAACAAGTAAACATGTTCCAACAAGGAACAACATCTCCATGTTCCAACAAGGAACAATCTTCAATCTTCACCTGCAACTAACAACGCTATAAGAGGGGCTGAGCAAAGCGGTAGCATAGCTAATCAACGGTTTGCTAGGACATGGTGGGTTAGAGGTTTGACATGGCTATTTGGGAGGCTGACAAGCAAATGGTAGGCATTGTGGCATTGGCATAGCAAAAGAGCGAGCAAACTAGCAAAGCAAAGATAGTAGTGATTTCGAGGGTATGATCATCTTGCCTGATATCCCGCAAGGAAGAAGAACGATTCCATGAAGACAAACGGACGTAGTCGAACGAATCCTCACAACTCCGGAACGAAACCGAAGCTAACGAGAGAAGCAAACCGGAAAGAAGCAAACAACATAGTAAACAACCATCACATAAACATGGCATGATGCGCAAACAAGTATGATGCATGTCCGGTTTAATGAAACATGGCATGGCAAAAATGCACAAAACAATCTTACAAATTAAGTGGAGCTCAATATGCAACAGAGTGGCATATTGAAGAAAACACCACATGACTTATTTAGTTTCTCTCTCGATTATGAACAAGACAAGATTAAATGTTGGTTAACATGGCAAGTGGTGAAGCATAACAAAAACTATACCATCTAAACAATTTAAATGGGGCCGGATATAAAAACAACAAATCCGGTAAATCCCCATATGCATTTAGCAAATTAATGGAAACAACAAATATAAACATTTTAAATTGTTGTTATCATGATGCGGATGACATATGCAAGTTTATGCAATATTATGAAAACGTTAACATGAGCAAGGTATGGAACATTTGGTCACCATGGCGGAACGAAAAAGGGTGCCACGGCGGCGAAACAAAAATGGTGCCACGGCAACATTCCCGAAAATGATGCCACGACAACATATCGGTTTCGGTAGCTCACGGAGATACCGGTGCAAAAGGAGGCATGAACAAGTCATGCAAGATGGTGGGGTGCTCCCGGATACCGGGTTCCCACGGGACGGCACCATGGCAAACGAGGAACGCGCACGGTGCAAACACGGGCATCTCATACAACATGCATTCGTTCACGGGCGTCGTCTCGATGGTATACCTTTGAAGCATGCATTTTCGGAGCGGTTTGAGTCGTCGAGGGAAGTAGTCGTTCACGGGTCGTCGTGGGAAGTAGTTGTACTCGTGTCGTAGTGGGAAGTAGTGGTACACGGCGGCGGTAGTAGTTGTTCACGGACGTCATGGAAGTAGTCGTACATGTCGGCGGTAGTTGTTCTAGGCAGGAAACAGTAGTTGTACACGGGTCTTCGGCGTCGTGGTACTTGGCGTTCCAAAACTGAGCAACACCAAAAAGCCTCGGGTCTTGGCGTCCTTGCCACCGGCAGCGGAGGTGCACGAAACAACAACAGGAGGCTGCAGAGGTGGCGACCATGTGGCTGACAGAGTCGCACGCAGCACAACACGAGAGATGACGAAGGCCTCGGGCATGAAGGCTTGGCGTTGAGCGAGGAAGGGCCGACGGGTCGGGTTGCATCTAGGCGATCCGTGACAGCAGGGGATGGAACTCGATGAGGCGGAGCAGCGGTTGGTGGCGTGTCTTGGCGGCGTGTGGAGGTGCAGGAAAGCGGGGCCGCGGACATCCATGGCCTCAGCGAGGGGTCGAGGCTCCTGTGGCAGCCATGGCCGAAGGGAGCAGGAACTCGGGAAGGAGGCCGAGCGCTGGTGAGGGGCCTCGCTGGGCTGCACGGCCATGGCAGGGGGGCCATGAGAACCTGCTGAAGGAGGAGGGCACGAGCCTCGGGCATCTTCGAGCAAGCGGGCGGGCGACGAGGCAAGGGACCGAGAGGAGCATGGGAATGGAGGGAGGAGAGATGGGGCGCAGAGGTGGAGAGGCGCGGGGCGGCGCGGTGCAGAGGCGACGTGGCCTGAGCGACGGCGAGGGGCGGTGGATGCAGGCCACGAGGAGGAGGCGGAGGGGACGATGAGGAGAAGCAGGAGGAGATGGGATCGAGAGAGAGGGCGCGGGTTCCTCGCGCTGATTGCGGGCGTGCGCGAGGTGAGAGGCGAGAGGGAGAGATGGGATCGCGCAAGGGGGGAAATCGGTTCTGGCGGCGCACGGGAGGGAGGAAGGGATCGAGAGAAAGGGTTCGATCGGGCTAGGGTTAAGGAGGGTTAGGTGGGCCGGCTGGTTAGGTGGGCTGGTGCCTTAGGAGTTAAGTGGGCCGGCCTGGTTGGTTAGGTGCCAGAGGCCGGCTGGGCTCTCTTAACTATTTCTTCAAACAGAAATAAAAGGACAAAAGTACAGAGTGATTGGAGGGGGTGGTGAGAGATATGAAAATATCCTGAGGACCCTGGAATTATGCCCTATTTAAGGAAATGATTTGGGGGATTTTATAGGTTGAAAAATAATTCAAGTTTGAATTAAATTCAAACTTGAGCCATTTTAAAACCTAACCAAAACATTTCCAAAAGAGGTGAAATTTGGCGGTGGGGTTTAGGGCAATAAGTTTGACTATTTGGGAGAAAGTGAACATTAAAGGAGAAAGGGAAAAATGGCACTTGTCAAAAGAAGGAAGTAGAGGGGAGGAGAAGGTGGGTGATGCGAGATTCATGCATGGAACATGCAACAACATAATATGTATGAGAAATCACACCATGCACATGATGACATGATGCAATGCACATGATGCAAGGATGAAAACAACGAACAAAACAAATCACACGACGAAACCCGGAATAGCTGGAAGTCTTCTGGAGCATCGGTCTCAGGGCGTTACAGGTAAGTATTTTATGGCGTGGAGGTCGTCTCCTCTGGCCATATGTATGTGCAGGATGTAATCCTCAATCCAGACTCCAGGGTCTGTTGTTCCGTCGTATGCCTCTATGTTTACGGGTTTGAATCCCGCTGGAAATTCATGATCCAGCACCCCATCGATGAAACATAAGGGGTGTGCAGCGCCCCTGTATTTGGGTGTGCCGTGATTTTCGAATACTCGACGTGTTGTTTTGCTTTCTAAAGCTTGCTTCCTGGACCCATAAATGGACTTGACCGGGCCGTCCTTTTTGCGAGGATCCTTATATGGATCACATGCCGGCTTGTGTGCGGCACCGCTTGCCGCTCTTTGTTTGTCATGTGGTCGTCCATCCGACCGGGCGGCCTCTTTGTTTTTTGATTGTGGGGGCTCTACGGCCTCCTCGTCAAATTCGGGCAGTAGTTTACGCTTCGGGTAGCTTTTTGCTTGGTGACTATCGACGTACTTGTCTGCGGTCTTGAGTACTTTGCTCCATCTCATTCTGAGTACGTCTTCCATTGTTTTGAGCTTCCGCTTCTGCTTCTTCAGGCTTCGTGCAGTGGCGACGAGCCTTTTGTGGAGGTTCTTCTGCTCCATCGATGTGTCCGGTGTGAGATCATCCCGACTGTTATTTTCGCCGGGGGTGGACTGCTTATTTAATTCATCCTATTCGGATAGTTGCTCGGGGGCATGTTCGTCGTCCACCGGTTTGCCCTGCTCTATGGCTGGGTCCAAATGGGTGCTGTCGTTGTCGGGGCGGGACTTTTGGCGGCGCTTGCGTCGCTGTTTCGGCTGTTTTTCAGGGGAATTATCCTTCGCAGCGTCCCGTTGTTCCTCGTTATCGCTTCCTTTAGGTGTATCCACCATATATACATCGTGAGTTGAGGTGGCCCTCAAGTACCCTGTGGGTGCTGGTTTTTGGTCATCTCCGGCATCGTCGTCCATTCCGTCGATGTCTTCGGAGTCGAAGTCTAGCATGTCGGTTAAGTCATCGATAGTGGCTATAAAGTGGGTGGTGGGTGGGCTTTGAATTTCTTTGTTGTCCGCATCCCAACCGTCCTGACCGTAATCCGGCCAGGGCTCTCCTGATAAAGAGAGGTACTTTAGCGAATTTAGGATGTCACCAAAAGGTGAGTGCTGAAGGATGTCCATAGCGGTGAACTCCACGATCGGCGCCCAATCGGATTCGATTGGCAAGGGCGCAGAAGGTTCAGGGTCCGGAGAGTAGTCCGGCACCTTGGAGTCACGAGCTTCATGAGGGACAGGGTCAGTATTCGGCTCCATCACCGTAGAGGTAGCTGCCCCCGAGGCAGTGTCCAACCACCCATCCTCGATTGGCGCCATCTGCTCCGAACCAAGGGTCGGAGCGGACTCTTGTGCGGCCTCCAGTGCACTGTCCGGCAGCAGAGCTAAATCATGCCCATCGTGCCAGTGCGGCATGCCTGGCTGTGGCTCAAATCCGTCGAAGATCAAGTCTCCGCGGATGTCGGCCGTATAGTTCAAACTTCCAAATCTGACCTGATGGCCAGGGGCGTAGCTTTTGATCTGCTCCAGATGGCCAAGTGAATTGGCCCGCAGTGCGAAGCCGCCGAATACGAAGATCTGCCCAGGGAGAAAAATCTCACCCTGGACCGCGTCATTGTTGATGATCGAAGGAGCCATCGGGCCTATAGGTGACGACACAGCGGAACTCTCAATGAAAGCACCAATGTCGGTGTCATAACCGGCGGATCTCGGGTAGGGGGTCCCGAACTGTGCGTCTAGGCGGATGGTAACAGGAGACAAGGGACACGATGTTTTTACCCAGGTTTGGGCCCTCTCGATGGAGGTAAAACCCTACTCCTGCTTGATTGATATTGATGATATGGGTAGTACAAGAGTAGATCTACCATGAGATCAAGGAGGCTAAACCCTAGAAGCTAGCCTATGGTATGATTGTTATGTGTCCTATGGACTAAAACCCTCCGGTTTATATAGACACCGGAGAGGGCTAGGGTTACACAGAGTCGGTTACAATGGTAGGAGATCTACATATCCGTATCGCCAAGCTTGCCTTCCACGCCAAGGAAAGTCCCATCCGGACACGGGACGAAGTCTTCAATCTTGTATCTTCATAGTCTTGGAGTCCGGCCAGTGATGATAGTTCGGCTATCCGGACACCCCCTAGTCCAGGACTCCCTCAGCCCCACTGGCCTCTCCCGCTGAACCCATGGGGTCAACGACGCCTCCTACACCGCCCGATCCAATGCCTGATCTGGCTCCACCGAATGACCCATTAGGAACAGACGGTCGACAAACGACCGCGCGCTATCCATGGCCGTTTCGCAATGGGTTCGGAGTCAACTATTTCTCCCAAAACGACCTCGAACCCCACACCGTAGGGCTCAACATATGTCGGCAAGCAGATGGGCATGAGGGACATAGAGCGGCGGCGCGTCTCAACGGATCTAGGGTGGGTGGTGGGCGACGAAAGGGGGAGAAGGCTGGCTGTTGGGGTCATGAGAGCCCAACTCGCCGAAACAATAAGGCTCCAATCATCAAATCACACAATTTCATGTCAGACAATTACACAAAGACAAAGAAAGACAAACATCAAAATCTTTTTTAGGTCAACATGCTTATATTCGTAAAACAACAAGGTTACAACCAATCCGCGCGGAAACAACAGGAGGGCATGAGAGAATATAACATTGTTGAAACTCTACAGAAAATAGCTCCAACAAGAAATAACTAAGTATATGAAAGTCCCTGCATATGGAACCGAAACTGCCTACCACCGAAAAACCAGCGACGACTAGGCGTGCACCGGAGATCCATTGGAACCGTAATGCAGCATCACCCATGGGATTTCTGGATCGATGAAGAGGGCCAGCGCGAACACCTAAGCCCATGTCTTTGTGGCGCGTGGACCATGAATATTTTCTGTGCTTCCCTGATCCCGAATCCGCCAGAACAAACTGATCTCATCGGTGAACGGCACCGGATCCGCCTTCCAACAACCACTTGTCCATTTCCAGCATGGTCGGAACCTCGCACAAGCCAACATTGCCATCAACTAGTAGGACAATCGCCAACCATGCTTCTGAAACCAACTTCACTAACTCTACCACGATGACGGAGGAGATGCCACAACAAAAGGGTCAGAGACGAAGGAAACATACCCTGATGCACTTGTCGTCATTGCCTCACCGGTAGCACCCGAACACACTAGATCTGACACCCCATATGATTGACAGAAGACAAAGCCCGTGAACTCCTTATTTTCAAGAACGCCCTCGAGGTATCGCCGTAGTTGGAAAAGATTTATTTGACACAGCACTTGTCGTTGCCGCTGGACATACTGACTCTAACCTAACTACGATGCAAAAGTGGAGGACCAGGCCCCCTCCCTCCTGCCGCCAGAGCAGCAAGCGAAGGGAGAAGGGTCCAACTACCTCCCCGTCATAGATCGAAAGAAGCGGAGTGTTTCCTAACTTCCTCGCTCATGGGAGAGAAGGCCCACAAGAGGAAAACAATATCTATACTATTATTAAACAAACAAACATATTCATCACTAAACGCACCCCGCGTAACGTACCCACAACAACCCGGACCGATGAGAGCCACACGATTGAATACACTCATTTTAATCTAACCATTAAAATAACAACTAACCCTTATTTAATGTGCGTTTATCAATTTCTTTGGTGGACGAAAACTCTGTCGCCCGTAGCCACGCGATCGGAGGTAACAAACCTGCTATCCTCCTTCCCACGATCCCTTAATTATGGAAAGGAATTAAGGATTTTCCTTATTTATCTGATCCTCTATTATCTCTTTCTCCCAGACAAAATGGAACATCTCCTCACCTGCACAGCTCTCTCCAATCCCCACAGATGCCCTCCCCGCTGCCCTTCTGCTCTCCACCGCCGCCCCCACGCGACCACGACCTCTCTCTTCTCCCTCACCCCACTCTACCTCACCCGGCGCCTCCTCCTCTCCCCCAGCCGCGGCATGGCCTGCCGCTGCTAGACTCTCGCCTCGAAGGAGGCAGCCGCCTCCACCATCCCCAGGCCCGATGGGTGCGTGGGGAGCGGGCTGCTCTTGGTGCTCGGTCGGGTGATCACCGATGAGGAGTACCGTCGCACGCGACCAGGTGCATCGCAAGGGCGTGGAGGTGGAGGGGTACGCCATCAATGGGATCTCGGCGGGCGGGCACGAGACTTGCATAACTATGTCGTCCGTGAATGTCACATTCAACATCGGCCACGGCTCACTCTTTGCCATGCGCCAGGCCCACCTCGACCGCATCGCGAGTGATGTACAGGCTGCGTGGCACCTTCTTCGTCCCAAGTACACCATGCCATAGACCAGTACGAGCTCAAGCACACCCTCATCCCAAAATACACTGACGAGTAGTGTGAATTCAGGAGGGATCTAAAGGTCAGGGCCTTCAAAACCTACCATGTCATACCCCGCTAGGTGCGTAAACTTTATGCAATTCTTGGAATTGTAAATTATATACTGAGTGTATGTTCCTGCTGGATTGCTATTTTATTTGATTCTGTAATTGAACGTGGCATTGATTTAAAACTTTCTATTCAGATGATTGCATGGGAAAATTGGACATGGCATATCTGAATATTGAAAATTCATTACTAGAGCATTCTTAACTGATTGCATGTGAAAATTGCTATGGAGGAAATATTGCTTAAATAGTCTAAACACTAGTAGAAAACAGGGCTATCGTTCGTGCCTGGCCAGCCCATTAGTCCCGGTTCTTCACGAACCGGGACCCATGGGGGGTATTAGACCCGGTTCATGAGCCTAGGGGCCGGCTGGGGCCTCGTGGGTATTGGTCCCAGTTCGTCTGGACCCATTTGTCCCGGTTCTAGGCACGAACCGGGACCAATGGACCTTGCTCCTGGCCCATAGCCATTGGTACCGGCTCATTGTTGGAAATATGCCCTAGAGGCAATAATAAAAGTATTATTATATTTCAATATTCATGATAATTGTCTTTTGTTCATGCTACAACTGTATTATCCGGAAATCGTAACACACGTGTGAGCACAAAGACCACAATATGTCCCTAGTGAGCCTCTAGTTGACTAGCTCGTTGTGATCAATAGATAGTCATGGTTTCCTGACTATGGACATTGGATGTCGTTGATAACGGGATCACATCATTAGGAGAATGATGTGATGGACAAGACCCAATCATAAGCATAGCATGAAAGATCGTATAGTTCGTTTGCTAGAAGCTTTGCCAATGTCAAGTATCTCTTCCTTCGACCATGAGATCGTGTAACTCCGGTTACCGTAGGAGTGCCTTGGGTGTATCAAGCGTCCTGGCGAATCGGGTGACTATAAAGGTGCATTACGGTATCTCCGAAAGTATCTGTTGGGTTGACATGGATTGAGGCTGGGATTTGTCACTCCGTATGACGGAGAGGTATCTCTGGGCCCACTCGGTAATGCATCATCATAATGAGCTCAAAGGTGACCAAGGTGTTGGCCGGGATCATGCATTACTGATGCGAGTAAAGTGACTTGCCGTAACGAGACCGAACAAGGTATTGGGATACCGACGATCGAGTCTCGGGCAAGTAACGCACCGATTGACAAAGGGAATTGCATATGTGGTTTGATCGAATCCTCGACATCGTGGTTCAACCGATGAAATCATCGAGGAGCATGTGGGAGCCAACATGGGTATCCGGACCCGCTGTTGGTTATTGCCCGAGAGTCGTCTCGGTCATGTCTGCGTGTCTCCGAACCCGTAGGGTCTACACATAAGGTTCGGTGGCGCTAGGGTTAGTAGGAAGACTAGTATGTGAATACGAATGTTGTTGAGTCCGGATGAGATCTCGGACGTCACGAGGAGTTCGGAAGGGTCCGGAGGTAAAGAATAATATATAGGAAGTGGTGTTTCGCCATCGGGAAAGTTTGGGGTCTCCGGAAAAAATCTGGGACCACGGAGGGGTCCGGGGTCCACCGGTGGGGCCACCTATCCGGAGGGCCCCATGGGCCAAAGGGGAAGGAACCAGCCCACAGGGGCTGGTGCGCCTCAGGCCCACCGCGCCTAGGGTTGAAACCCTAGGGGTGGGGGGCCCCACCGGCTTGGGGGCACTCCAACCCCTTGGCCGCCGCCCCGGAGATTGGATCTCGGGGCCGCCACCTGTGGGGCCTATATAAAGGGGAGGGGGCTGCTGTACCAATTCCCAAGGCGCAGCCCTCCCTCCCAACACTTCTCCTCCTCCGAAGAGCTCGCGAAGCCACGCCGAGATCTTGCTTCTCCACCATCACCACGCGTCGTCTGCCGGTGGAGCTGTCTTCCTCAACCTCTCCTTCCCCTTGCTGGATCAAGAAGGAGGAGACGTCGCTCGTCTCCGCACGTGTGTTGAGCGCGGAGGTGCTGTCCGTTCAGCACTTGGACATCGGTGATCTGAATCACGCTCGAGTACGACTCCATCATCACCTTGCAAGCTTCGCACGCGATCTACAAGTGGTATGTAGATGCAAACTCTCTCCTGTTACTCGTTGCTTAGATGAACTCATAGATGGATCTTGGTGAAGCCGAGGAAAAATTTTAATTTTCTGCAACGTTCCCCAACAAAGTGGCATCATGAGCTAGGTCTATCGTAGTTCTCTAATGCACGAGTAGAACACAATTTGTTGTGGGCATTGATCTTGTCATCTTACTTGCCTCTACTAGTCTTTTCTTGCTCAACGGTATTGTGGGATGAAGCGGCCCGGACCAACCTTACATGTACGCTTACGTGAGACCGGTTCCACCGACTGACATGCATTGGTTGCATAAGGTGGCTGGCGGGTGTCTGTCTCTCCCACTTTAGTTGGAGCGGATTCGATGAACGAGGCCCTTATGAAGGGTAAATAGAAGTTGACAAAATCACGTTGTGGTGATTCGTAGGTAAGAAAAACGTTCTTGCTAGAACCCAATCGCAGCCATGTAAAAGATGCAACAACAATTAGAGGACGTCTAACTTGTTTTTGCAGCGATTGATCATGTGATGTGATATGGCCAGAAGTTGTGATGAATGATGAATTGTGATGTATGAGATCATGTTCTTGTAATAGGATTCACGACTTGCATGTCGATGAGTATGACAACCGGCAGGAGCCATAGGAGTTGTCTTTATTTTTTGTATGACCTGCGTGTCATTGAAGAACGCCATGTAAACTACTTTACTTCATTACTAAACGCGTTAGTCATAGAAGTAGAAGTAGTCGTTGGCGTGACAACTTCATGAAGACACGATGATGGAGATCATGATGATGGAGATCATGGTGTCAAGCCGGTGACAAGATGATCATGGAGCCCAAGATGGAGATCAATGGAGCTTGATGATATTGGCCATATCATGTCACAACTATATAATTGCATGTGATGTTTATTATGTTTATGCATCTTGTTTACTTAGGACGACGGTAGTAAATAAGATGATCCTTACAAAATTTCAAGAAGTGTTCTCCCCTAACTGTGCACCGTTGCTACAGTTCGTCGTTTCTAAGCACCACGTGATGATCGGGTGTGATGGATCCTTACGTTCACATACAACGGGTGTAAGACAGTTTTACACAGCGAAAACACTTAGGGTTAACTTGACGAGCCTAGCATGTGCGGACATGGCCTCGAACACGGAGACCGAAAGGTCGAACACGAGTCGTATGGAAGATACGATCAACATGAAGATGTTCACCGACGATGACTAGTCCGTCTCACGTGATGATCGGACACGGGCTAGTCGACTCGGATCGTGTAACACTTAGATGACTAGAGGATGTCTAATCTGAGTGGGAGTTCATAATTTTGATTAGAACTTTATTATCATGAACTTAGTCTAAAACCTTTGCAAACATGTCTTGTAGATCAATGGCCAACGCTAATGTCAACATGAACTTCAGCGTTCCTAGAAAACCAAGCTGAAAGATGATGGCAGCAACTATACGGATCGGGTCCGGAACACGAGGATCATCCTCATAGCTGCCAAGAAACAGTATGTCCTAGAAGCACCGTTAGGTGACCCACTGTTCTCCCAAAGCGCAAGACGATTTGAGCGTCTGGCGGACTCGCTCGATGATTACTCCCTCGTTCAAGTGCGGCATGCTCTACAGCTTAGAACCGGGCTCCAAAAGCGTTTTGAGCATCACGGAGCATATGAGATGTTCAAGAGCTGAAACTAGTTTTCCAAGCTCATGCCCGGTCGAGAGATATGATGTCTCGACAAGTTCTCTGATTGTAAGATGGAGGAAAACAGTTACATCGGTGAGCACATCCACGAAGATGTGCAGGTTGCACAACCGCATGACCCAGCTAAACATTAACCTCCCGGATGAGGCGGTCATTGACAGAATCCTCGATCGCTTCCACCAAGCTACAAGAGCTTTGTGATGAACTACAACATGCAAGGGATGGTGAAGACCATTCTGAAGTGTACTCAATGCTGAAGTCGCAGAGGCTGAAATCAAGAAAGAACATCAAGTGTTGATGGTCAATAAGACCACTAAGTTCAAGAAGGGCAAGGGAAGAAGAACTTCAAGAAGGACGGCAAGGATGTTGCCGCGCCCGTAAGCCGTTGCTGGGAAGAAGTCAAAGAATGGACCCAAGCACGAGGTGAGTGCTTTTATTGCAAGGGAAGGGTCACTAGAAGCGGAACTGCCCCAAATACTTAGCGGATAAGAAGGCCGCAACACCAAAGGTATATTTGATATACATGTAATTGATGTGTACCTTACCATTACTCGTAGTAACTCCCGGTATTTGATCTGGTGCCGTTGCTCATATTTGTAACTCTGCAGAGCTGCGGAATAAACGGAGACTGGCGAAGGGCGAGGTGACGATCTTGGCGTCGGGAATGGTTCAGTCGATGTGATCGCCGTCCGCACGCTGCCTCTACATTTACCTACGGGATTAGTTTTGAACCTTAATAATTGTTATTTAGTGCCAAGTTTGAGCATGAACATTGTATCCGGATCTCGTTTGATACGAGATGGCTACTCATTTAAGTCCGAGAATAATGGTTGTTCGATTTATATGAGAGATATGTTTTATGGTCATGCTCCGATGGTCAATGGTTTATTCTTAATGAATCTCGGCGTAATATTACACATGTTCATAGTGTGGATGCCAAAAGATGTAAAGTTGATAACGATAGTCCCACATACTTGTGGCATCGCCGCCTTGGTCACATTGGTGTCAAGCGCATGAAGACGCTCCATCTTGATGGACTTTAGAGTCTCTTGATTATGAATCGTTTGACACATGCGAACCATGCCTCTTGGGCAAAATGACCAAGACTCCGTTCTCCGGAACAATGGAGCGAGCAACCAACTTGTTGGAAATCATACATACCGATGTGTGCGGTCCAATGAGCGTTGAGGCTCGCGGAGGATATCGTTATGTTCTCACTCTCACTGATGACTTAAGTAGATATGGGTATGTCTACTTAATGAAACACAAGTCTGAGACCTTTGAAAAGTTCAAGGAATTTCAGAAGGAGGTGGAGAATCAACGTGACCGAAAGATAAAGTTCCTACGATCTGATCGTGGAGGAGAATACTTAAGTCACGAATTTGGCACACACTTAAAGAAATGTGGAATCGTTTCACAACTCACGCGCTACCGAACACCTCAAATAAACGGTGTGTCCGAACGTCGTGTCGCACTTTATTGGATATGGTGCGGTCTATGATGTCTCTTACCGATTTACGCTGTCATTTTGGGGATACGCTCTAGAGACAGCTACATTCACTTTAAATAGGGCACCGTCTAAATCCGTTGAGGCGACACCGTATGAATTATGGTTTGGGAAGAAACCTAAGCTGTCGTTTCTAAAAGTTTGGGGATGCGATGCTTATGTCAAGAAACTTCAACTGAAAAGCTCGAACCCAAGTCGGAAAAATGCGTATTCATAGGATACCCTAAGGAAACTGTCGGGTATACCTTCTACTTAAGATCTGAAGGCAAGGTCTTTGTTGCTAAGAACGGATGCTTTCTGGAGAAAGAGTTTCTCTCGAAAGAAGTAAGTGGGAGGAAAGTAGAACTCGATGAAGTACTACCTCTCGAACGGGAAGGTGGTGCAGCGCAGGAGACCGTTCCTGTGATGCCCACACCAACTCAAGAGGAAAACAATGATGATGATCAAGGTACTTCGGATCAAGTTGCTCTTGAACTTTGAAGGTCCACGAGGACACGTTCCGCACTGAGTGGTACGGCAACCTGTCATGGAAATCATGTTGTTAGACAACAATGAACCTTGAACTATGAAGAAGCGATGGCGGCCCAGATTCCAACAAATGGCTTGGAGCCATGAAACCGAGATAGAATCCATGTACGAAAACAAAGTATGGACTTTGACAGACTTGCCTAATGATCGGCGAGCGATAGAAAACAAATGGATTTTTAAGAAGAAGACGGACGCGGATGGTAATGTTACCATCTATAAAGCTCGACTTGTCGCTAAGGGTTATCGACAAGTTCAAGGAATTGACTACTGACGAGACATTCTCTCCGTGGCGAAGCTTAAGTCCGTCCGAATCATGTTAGCAATTGCCGCATACTATGATTATGAGATATGGCAGATGGACGTCAAAACGGCATTCCTTAACGGACATCTTAAGGAAGAGCTGTATATGATGCAGCCGGAAGGTTTTGTCGACCCTCAGAACGCTAACAAAGTATGCAAGCTCCAGCGATCCATTTATGGACTGGTGCAAGCATCTCGGAGTTGGAACATTCGCTTTGATGAGATGATCAAAGCGTTTGGGTTTATGCAGACTTATGGAGAAGCTCTGCGTTTACAAGAAAGTGAGTGGGAGCTCTGTAGCATTTCTCCTATTATATGTAGATGACATACTCTTGATGGGAAATGATACAAAACTTCTGGACAGCATTAAGGCCTACTTGAACAAGTGTTTTTCAATGAAGGACCTTGGAGAAGCTGCTTATATATTAGGCATCAAGATCTATAGGGATAGATCGAGACGCCTCATAGGTCTTTCACAAAGCACATACCTTGATAAGATTTTGAAGAGGTTCAAAATGGATTAGTCCAAGAAAGGGTTCTTGCCTATGTTACAAGGTGTGAGATTGAGCTCAGCTCAGTCACCGACCACGGCAAAAGATAAAGAAGAGATGAGTGTCATCCCTATGCATCAGCCATAGGATCTATTATGTATGCCATCTGTGTACTGGACCGGTGTAAACCTTGCCGTAAGTTTGGTTGCAAGATACCAAAGTAATCCCGGCAAGGAACACCTTTGACAGCGGTCAAGAATATCTGAAGTACCGAAAAGGACAAAGGACATGTTTTCGTTTATGGAGGAGACGAAGAGCTCGTCAGAAGGGTTACGTCGACGCTTAGCTTCGACTCAGATCTGGATGACTCTAAGTCACAAACCGGATCGTGTATATGTTGAATGGTGGAGCAGCGATGGCTGGTGCATGCTGCAAGCGAGCGTCGTGGCGGGATCTACATGTGAAGCGGAGTACATGGCAGCCTCGGAGGCAGCGCATGAAGCGATTTGGGTGAAGGAGTTCATCACCGACCTAGGAGTCATACCCAATGCGTCGGGGCCGATCAAACTCTTTCGTGACAACACTGGAGCTATTGCCCTTGCCAAGGAGCCCAGGTTTCACAAGAAGACCAGCACATCAGCGTCGCTTCAACTCCATCCGTGAAAATGTTCAAGATGGAGACATAGAGATTTGCAAAGTGCACACGGATCTGAATGTCGCAGATCCGCTGACTAAACCTCTCTCGCGTGCAAAACATGATCAACACCGAACTCTATGGGTGTTCGATTCATCAAAATGTAACTAGATTAGTGACTCTAGTGCAAGTGGGAGACTGTTGGAAATATGCCCTAGAGGCAATAATAAAAGTATTATTATATTTCAATATTCATGATAATTGTCTTTTGTTCATGCTACAACTGTATTATCCGGAAATCGTAATACACGTGTGAGCACAAAGACCACAATATGTCCCTAGTGAGCCTCTAGTTGACTAGCTCGTTGTGATCAATAGATAGTCATGGTTTCCTGACTATGGACATTGGATGTCGTTGATAACGGGATCACATCATTAGGAGAATGATGTGATGGACAAGACCCAATCATAAGCATAGCATGAAAGATCGTATAGTTCGTTTGCTAGAAGCTTTGCCAATGTCAAGTATCTCTTCCTTCGACCATGAGATCGTGTAACTCCCGGTTACCGTAGGAGTGCCTTTGGTGTATCAAACGTCACAACGAATCGGGTGACTATAAAGGTGCATTACGGTATCTCCGAAAGTATCTGTAGGGTTGACATGGATCGAGCGGGATTTGTCACTCCGTATGACGGAGAGGTATCTCTGGGCCCACTCGGTAATGCATCATCATAATGAGCTCAAAGGTGACCAAGGTGTTGCCACGGGATCATGCATTACGGATGCGAGTAAAGTGACTTGCGTAACGAGACCGAACAAGGTATTGGGATACCGACGATCGAGTCTCGGGCAAGTAACGCATCGATTGACAAAGGGAATTGCATATGTGGTTTGATCGAATCCTCGACATCGTGGTTCAACCGATGAAATCATCGAGGAGCATGTAGGAGCCAACATGGGTATCGGACCCGCTGTTGGTTATTGCCCGAGAGTCGTCTCGGTCATGTCTGCGTGTCTCGAACCCGTAGGGTCTACACACTTAAGGTTCGGTGGACGCTAGGGTTAGTAGGAAGACTAGTATGTGAATACCGAATGTTGTTCGAGTCCGGATGAGATCCCGGACGTCACGAGGAGTTCGGAAGGGTCCGGAGGTAAAGAATAATATATAGGAAGTGGTGTTCCGCCATCGGAAAGTTTTGGGTCTCCGGTAAAATCACGACCACCGGAGGGGTTCCAGGGTCCACGGGTGGGGCCACCTATCCGGAGGGGCCCATGGGCCAAGGGGAAGGAACCAGCCCACAGGGGCTGGTGCGCCCTAGGCCCACCCCTGCGCCTAGGGTTGAAACCCTAGGGGGGGGGCGCCCACCGGCAGGGCACTCCACCCCCTTGCCGCCGCCCCGGAGATTGGATCTCAGGGCCGCCACCCCTGGGGCCTATATAAAGGGGGGGGGCTGCTGTACCAATTCCCAAGGCGCAGCCCTCCCTCCCAACACTTCTCCTCCTCCGAAGAGCTCGTGAAGCCCTCGCCGAATATCGCTTCTCCACCATCACCACGCGTCGTCTTGCCCGGTGGAGCTGTCTTCCTCAACCTCTCCTTCCCCTTGCTGGATCAAGAAGGAGGAGACATCGCTCGTCCGCACGTGTGTTGAACGCGGAGGTGCTGTCCGTTCACACTTGGACATCGGTGATCTGAATCACGTTCGAGTACGACTCCATCATCACCTTGCAAGCTTCCGCACGCGATCTACAAGTGGTATGTAGATGCAAACTCTCTCTCGTTACTCGTTGCTTAGATGAACTCATAGATGGATCTTGGTGAAGCCGTAGGAAAAATTTTAATTTTCTGCAACGTTCCCCAACACTCATGCCTTGAACCGGTGTAGAAGGGTCGGCTTTAGTCCCGATTCGTGCTACGAACTGGGACAAATAAATTGCCTATATATACCCATCGTCGCGGCAGAGCACTCCACAGTGCTTTATTTTTTCAAGCCGGCGAGGGGAGGGCATTTGGGTGCTCTAGTTCACCTCCTATGCACATGAGGTGTTCGATGAAATGCCCGAGCCACACTAGTTAAGCTTTCTCCTCTCGAAGCTCGACCTCGGAGCTCCATTTTTCCCGAGATTTGTCTAGGCTTAGCGGTCCGTCACGCCCCGTCCCCGTTTGCACCGTCGTGGATCGCCCGCGCCGATCTCGTCGCCGGCACCACCGTGGTGAGCCTCTTGTTCTTATCTTCTTTCTGATACTTGTCTGATTTTCTTACTATAGATAGATATTTGTCTGATTATCTTACTTTTGACACACATAATTATATATAATGCACGCAGATGAACCGGCAATGGATGTATGGTGACAAACACACCTCCGAGTACATTAAGGGCATGCATAATTTTCTCGAAGTGGCTGAGGCCAACAAGCAGAATGGTTTTATGTGTTGTCCATGCACTAAATGTAGGAATACGAAGTCTTACTCTGACCGGAAAATCCTTCACACCCACTTGCTTTACAAGGGTTTCATGCCACACTATAATGTTTGGACGAGGCATGGAGAAATAGGGGTTATGATGGAAGACGGTGAAGAAGAACAGGACGATGACAACTATGTGCCCCCTGAATACGGTGATGCTGCAACGGGGGGAGCTGCTGAAGATCAAGAGGAACCAGACGATGTGCCCGATGATGCTGCAATGGGGGAAGCTGCTGAAGATCAAGAGGAACCAGATGATGTGGCCGATGATGATGTTCTCCGCCGGGTCATTGTCGATGCAAGGACGCAATGCGAAAGTCAAAAGGAGAAGCTAAAGTTTGATCGCATGTTAGAGGATCACAAAAAAGGGTTGTACCCCAATTGCAAAGATGGCAACACAAAGCTGGGTACCATACTGGAATTGCTGCAGAGGAAGGCAGAGAATGATGTGCCTGACAAAGGATTTGAGAAGCTACTGAAAATATTGAAGAAGAAGCTTCCAAAGGATAATGAATTGCCCGACAATAGGTACGCAGCAAAGAAGGTCGTATGCCCTCTAGGATTGGAGGTGCAGAAGATACATGCATGCCCTAATGACTGCATCTTCTACCGCGGTGCGTACGAGGATTTGAACGCATGCCCGGTATGCGGTGCATTGCAGTATAAGATCAGACGAGATGACCCTGGTGATGTTGACGGCGAGCCCCGCTGGAAGAGAGTTCCTGCGAAGATGATGTGGTATGCTCCTATAATACCATGGTTGAAACGACTGTTCAGAAACAAAGAGCATGCCAAGTTGATGCGATGGCACAGTGAGGACCGTAAGAAATACGGGAAGTTGAGAGCACCCGCTGGCGGGTCGTAGCGGAGAAAAATCGAGAGAGAGTACTGGCCTAAGTTTGCACGTGACCCAAGGTACGTATGGTTTAGTTTAAGCGCGGATGGCATTAATCCTTTCGGGGAGCAGAGCAGCAATCACAGCACCTGGCCCATGACTCTATGTATGTATGACCTTCCTCCTTGGATGTGCATGAAGCGGAAGTTCATTATGATGCCAGTTCTCATCCAAGGCTCTAAGCAACCCGGCAACGACATTGATGTGTACCTAAGGCTATTAGTTGAAGAACTTTTACAACTGTGGAATGGAAATGGTGTATGTGCATGGGATGAGCATAGATAGGAGGAATTTAACCTACATGCGTTGTTGTTTGTAACCATCAACGATTGGCCCGCTCTTTGTAACCTTTTAGGACAGACAAACAAGGGATACCACGCATGCACGCACTATTTAGCTGAAACCGAAAGTATATATCTGGGAAGCTGCAGGAAGAATGTGTACCTGGGCCATCGTCGATTTCTTCCTACCAACCATTAATGTCGAAAGAAAGGCAAGCATTTCTAAGGCGAGGCAGATCACCGGAAGAAGCCCGCAATGCGTACCGGTTATCACGTACTTGCTATGGTCAATGATTTACACGTAATCTTTGGAAAGGGTCCCAGCGGACTAGCAGTTCCGAGTGACGCTGAGGGACACGCACCCATGTGGAAGAAGAAATCTATATTTTGGGACCTACCCTACTGGAAAGACCTAGAGGCCCGTTCTTTGATCGACATGATGCACGTGACGAAGAACCTTTGCGTGAACCTGCTAGGCTTCTTGGGCGTGTATGGGAAGATAAAAGATATAGCTGAGGCACGGGAGGACCTGCAACGTTTGCACGAAAAAGACGGCATGCCTCCAAAGCAGTATGAAGGTCCCGCCACCACGCTCTTACCAAAGAAGAGAAGGAAATCTTCTCTGAATGCCTGCTTAGTATGAAGGTCCCGACCGCTTCTCATCGAATATAAAGGGAATAATAAATATGGCAGAGAAAAGTTTCGTAACCTAAAGTCTCATGATCGCCACGTGATTATGACGCAATCGCTTTCGGTTGCATTGAGGGGCTTTCTTGAAAAACGTCCGATTAGCCATTGTGAAGCTATGTGCATTCCTCAATGCAATCTCTCGGAAGGTGATCGATCCAGAAATCATACCAAGGCTAAGGAGTGATGTGGTGCAATGTCTTGTCAGTTTCGAGCTGGTGTTCCCACCATCCTTCTTCAATATCATGACGCACGTCCTAGTTCATCTAGTTGACGAGATTGTCATTCTGGGCCCCGTATTTCTACAAAATATGTACCCCTTTGAGAGGTTTATGGGAGTCCTAAAGAAATATGTCCGTAACAGCGCTAGGCCAGAAGGAAGCATCTCCATGGGCCATCAAATAGAGGATGTCATTGGGTTTTGTGTTGACTTCATTGCTGGCCTTAAGAAGATAGGTCTCCCTAAATCGCGGTATGAGGGGAGACTGACTGGAAAAGGCATGCTTGGATGGGAGTCAATAATATGCAGGGACGGATATTCTTGGTCTCAAGCACACTACACAGTTCTACAGAAATCTACCTTGGTGACCCCTTATGTCGATGAACACAAGAACAGTCTGCGCTCCAAACACCTGGAGCAGTGCGATGCCTGGATTACATGTGAACACATCAGGACTTTCAACAGTTGGTTGGAAACACGTCTTAGAGCTGAAAACAATGTTTGTGATGAGCTGTACTCGTTGTCCAGGGGACCATCTTCGATTGTAATGATTTGGAAAGGATACGAGATTAATGGGTATAAATTTTACATGATCGCCCAAGATCAAAAGAGCACCAACCAAAACAGCGGTGTCCGCTTTGATGCAGCAACCGAGAGGGGAAAGGACACATGTTATGGTTACATAGTGGACATATGGGAACTTGACTACGGAGTAGATTTTAAGGTCCCTTTGTTTAAATGCAAATGGGTCAATCTGTTAGGAGGCGGGGTACAGGTAGACCCATAGTACGGAATGACAACAGTGGATCTGAACAATCTTGGGTACACTGATGAACCGTTCGTCCTAACCAATGATGTGGCACAGGTTATCTATGTGAAGAACATGTCTACCAAACCGAGAAAAGAAAAATAACGGTTTAATACATCATACGATGAGCCAAAGCGCCACATAGTTCTTTACGGAAAAGAGACATCGTGGGAGTGGAGGGCAAGACAGATATGTCCAAAGATTATGAAAAGTTTCATGAAATTCCTCCTTCAAAGTCAAGGCTGACCCAAGCATCCCGATAAATGATGAAGATTATCCATGGTTCTGGTAGCAAATAAAGAAAGGACACAAGCGAAGAAAAAGTGAAGACTTTGTCCACAACTATTATGATGATACCATGCCAAATTTCAACCTTTTCGTAGTTCATTTGAAATGCCTATTGTAACAGACAAGTTTCCGTATGAAATCCTGATACTTCGAAAGAGATTGTCCGTTTTGTACATGAAGTGCATCCAGTTTTTGCCGTAACCCTCTCAACTTTCTTGCACATGCTATGTGGATGAAATGATGATACCATGCCAACTTCCAACCTTTTCAAAGTTCATTTGAAATACTTTTCAATTCCAGGGTCTTATTGCTCAAAATAATCAGCAAATGCATGAAAAGTAACAAATGAAGTCAGAAAGGGTTGAAAATTGATGATGTGGCTTTGAACGGTGCACTTTGAACACACAAAGTCAGGAGTTCAAATAAGTTTTAAAAAATGAAATCCCTGTGTAATAGATGAGTTTTCGTATGAAACCCTGATACTTCGAAAGAGATTGTCCATTTTGTACACGAAGTGTATTCAGTTTTTCCCATAACCCTCTCAACGTTTTCCCATGCCAACTTTCAACCTTTTCAGAGTTCATTTGAAATGCTTTTCAATTTCAAGGTCTTATAGCTCAAAAAAAACCAGTAAATGCTTTTATAAAACTCTAATAGCAAAAGGAATCAACTAAAAAGCTTTTATAAACCTCTAGTATTTTTAAACTAAAATGATATAAAATTTATGCAACTAAAATTATCAAAGTATTTTCTGTTCAAAACATGAAAAGCAGAAAGAATTATCATAAAGAATTTTTTGTTAGAAACTTTAGTAGCTAAAAGAATTTTCATAAAGATTTTATTATAGAAACTAAAATAACAAAATCTGTTTTTGAATATAATGATAAAACGCAGTAACATTAAATAGCAGGAAAAAGAATCACTCAAAATATATTTTTATAGTGAAGTTATTCACAAACTAGTGATTCACACAAATTTCAAAGAATTACAATTTAAACTATTCAAATTTGGAAACTAATGGAGTCACAGAAAGTTTACAATTATTCTGAGCTAAAAGCAAAAGGAATAAAAAAATAAAGCAAAAATCAAAAGAAAATAAATAATTCAAAAAACAAAAAATACTAGAAAAAATAAAAAAAATGCCGCCTAATGGGCCACACGGCCTGCATACGACTAGAAACCCATCTGTACATGGGCCAGGATGCAGGCGTGCAGGCCCAATAGGCCCAACACAGCAGTGACAAGGGTAGGCAAGTAATGCCTGCATATTAGAGAGGAGCTCAGCACCTGAGCTGCAACGCAGCTTATAAACAGGTGCTGAGCTCTCCCAGCTAGCGAGGTGGGACTAAACTTCCCACCGCACCGCGCCAGCACAAGGCCTTTAGTCCCGGTTGGTGCCACCAACCGGGACTAAAGGGGTGCATTTGTACCGGTTGGTGGCACCAACCGGGACCAATGACCTCTCTTTGGTCTCTGTTGGTGCCACCAACCGGGACCAAAGGCCTCTGCTTCCCGCCCTTTGGGCTGCTGAAAAGAGGCCTTTGGTTCCGGTTAGTGGCATCAACCGGGACTAAAGGTTGCATTCGTCCCGGTTTGTCTCACGAAACGGGACCAATGCTTCGTCTATATAACTAGCATCGTGAAAATTTCATTCAGTTCGTCTTCCCCGCCCTGATGCCGCTAGGATGCCCCTCTCCGCCTCGCCGTCGCCGTAAATCGCCTCGCCTCCGACGCCGCTCAAGACCGCCTCTAACGCCGTCCCGCCGCCTCCTCCGTCACCTGCCTCAGCCCGCCCGCGACGCCGCTGCCCTGCCTCGCTGTCGCCTCGTCGCCGCCGCCTCACCATCGCCCGTCGCCGCGCAGCCTCACGCACCGTCGCTGTCGTCGTCCCCTACCCGTCGCCCTCGCCGCGCCCCTCATGTCGTCCCCATCCCCGTGAGCTTATATAAATTTTGCTAACTTAATTAGATGTTTAGTTAATTTAGATGTGTAGTAATTTAGATGTCTAGTTAATTGAGTTAGATTTTGTTCATAGATTTTTTTGTTAGATTTTTTTCATATTGTGTAATTTTTTTATATTGTGTTAGATTTTTTTCTGTTCATAGACTTTTTTTTGGTGATATTATTGTTGAATATGCATGTTTGTATGTTCATATATATGCAAAGATCTAATATGTCAATTTTTATGATTTTTTTGTTCATAGAATTTTTATGATTTTTTTCTGTTGTAATTTTGTTCATAGAATTTTAATGATTTTTTGTTCATAGAATTTTCTTTGTCAATTTATGTATATGTTCATATTGTGTATGTATAGGAAAATTATGTATGATCAAAGTCATTTATGTATATGTTCATATTTAGAAGAAAAAGCAGGAGAAGAAAAAGGAAAATAAGAAGAGAAAGTGTTTAATATGATTAGTTAGAAAAATAATAGAACTAGTTAAACTAGTTTATTTTTAGTAAGTGCTAAATATATAGTAAGTGCTAAATATATAGTTGAACTAGTTGTTTTAATAAAACTACTTTATGTTACTATAAAAGTAGTTTATTTTTAGTAAGTACTACTTTATTTACTTATAGTAAGTGCTTAGTAGTTGAACTAGTTGATTTAATAAAACTACTTTATTTTACTATATATTGAAGTAGTTTATTTTTAGCAAGAAAATTAATAGAACTAGTTTATTTTTTTAGTTCAAGCAATTAATCCCGCATCAACATCAACGATGCCTATCCCACATCCTCGTCGTCGACTCGGCGGAGGAGGCCTGCTTGATCAGAGGGGCAATGTCCGGGACTCTGCTCCGCCGGGCTGGTATTGGGAGGTGCTACCTTCCGGGGGGCGTAGGTTGGTGAGGAGCCAGCCCGTTGTTGACCTGATCCTTGTTTGCTGGCGGTCGCGTGGGCCAGTGACGGTGCCGAGGCTTCCGGACACCGCGGAGGTGGTACGTCACCGTGTCAGCGAGGAGGACGAGCACGTCCTTCGCTACATGGTTGCGTTTGGAGTGCAGGTTCGACAACACCTGGCAGGTTCTTCAGGGATCTCACTGAAGCTATGATCCTCTGATGGTTCCTTATCTTTGGGTGTCCACCGCCCGCGACAATACCCGTCGAGCGCTACGGTTCTCGTTGTACTAGCGATGCTATATGTATGATAGTATTCGAGGAGTATTAGTGATAATATTCGACGATGTACGGACACAAGAGATGATGTACTTTTGCTTATAATTGAATGCATGCTAATTTGAATACTACTTTATTTTACAATTTGGTTTTGCTTATTCAATGCTCATATTGGAAAAGTACTCCTACTTTGAATGAGAAAATTGGAGAGCACTATGCAGAAATCTAGGAGCCCCCTCCATCGCATCCACGCCGTCGTGGGGGTAGCTTCTCCTTCATTCCCGTGTGCTAGACAATTTGGTGTAACAATGCACTCGGGAATGAAAGGAGGAGCTACCAACACCGATAGTCAACCCATGATGAATAATAATGATCTAATTTAGGTTTTTTAGTACATATATTTAATTGTACAAGTTTAATATTTGAATTATGAACATAGGAAATGTCGTACTCGAACGACGAAAACCGCCCGGGGGAGTGCTACCGGTGCCACGGCGACCGAGGTATGTGTGACAGGTTCCTTGAGCTGGACGAAGATCGGCGCTTCAGCATTAAGCTCGATGTGACCTTCGATGTTGAAACGGTACGCAACGATGCGACAATAGTTTTTTTTTTGTAATTAAGCACGACTTCAACTATTTTAACGTGTATTTTTCATCTTTTCCAATTCTACTAGCTTATCCCATGCTATGCAAGACGCTATGTCCTGAAGAGGATGGGTTTTGAAGACCATGAAACTATGGACACCAAAAAAATTCACCTAAGGACCCATCATGGTGTGGATTTTGAAGTAAAGTTGTACAATTCTGAGAGTGTAACCATTTTGATTGCAAAAATTGGGAAGCACTTTGCAAGATGTATGGTTTTGATGAGGGTATGCTTGTCACCATGGATCTTGGTGATCCTAAAATCAAGCAAGAAAATATGGACATTTGGGTCCTTGTTGATACACTTCCAATTCTTCCCCCATGTGAGCTTCTCAAACATAGTTATTAAGTAATTTATATTGCTTATTTCAAAATAGTTGATAGCTTATTTTCATTGACAGCTTATTTTCATTCTTCAAAGAATGTGCGGAAGATGGTAGACAAAACCCACTACACTGATGGCTCCGAATTAACTTATAAGGAGAAAAATCATCTGATCGCATTTTGTACTGATCTTGAGAATTACAATATCTACAATCGAACTCCGCAACATTATGGTCAATACGTGCCATTAGTGCACGTGTTGAACTACGGTAACTACCATGGAGATACCCTGGTAAGATTTTTTACTATTACAACATCCGTGCATCTTTTGCATACTTCTAAAACTAGTACATCATTGCTAACTACGAAGTTATTACTATGTTTTTCAACAGATAATCCTGAATGATTGTGTGCCTCATATGATGTATACGCATGGTCGCCTTGATGTTTTGAACATACAACTAGGTCATCCTACGAATCTCAACTGTCCATACCGGATTTCTAAAAGCAGTGGAGACATGACAATCAAAGAATGGAAAAATGTATGGACAGTCGTAAGGAGGTTCTTGCAAGCAAAAGGAAGCGAAGCGCAAGAATTGGAGATAGGATGATCTCCATTCTTCATAATGGAGAGTCAGGGTCTATATTGTTTTATGCTATTTTACCTTAAGGGTATTTAGGTCCTACCTGATATTGATGATCATGTGCTAAGAACAATTAAGTAGGGTTGGGTTCGATGACTATGAGGATGATGATCGTATGACTTGTTATTAATAACGAGTAGAAGTTGTATGATGATGCATGATTAGTAGGACTTGTTATTATATATGATGATGTATGATGCAAGCATGAAGAGTTATTATATATCAGCGGGTGAAATGAACATAGCAGTAGTGTTGGTAAACCAAGCACGAAGATATAAGAGAGGACACTTCTCTCTATTAGCTAGCTAGTAACAACCTAAATTATCCCCCCAAACCCCTAAACCAGCCTCTTTCAAAAAAAACTGAGCTCCAGCCAGCTGCTGACGCGTGGATGCCTTTTGGTCCCGGTTTATGTCACCAACCGGGACCAAAGGCCCCCCTACCTGGGCTGCCCACAGTGGCCACGTGGAGGCCCATCTGCCCCGGTTCGTGTAAGAACCGGGACTAAAGGCCAAGGGCATTAGTACCGACCTTTTAGTCCTGGTTCTTAAACCGGGACAAAAGGCCCTTACGAACCGGGACAAATGGTATTTTTTCTACTAGTGAAATGTTCTGTTGGCTGTTGCCCTTTTGGCCTATATCTTAGCATTTTTCCATCACGTTCATGGTAAGATATAGACATGTTCTTCTTCTGTTTTGCTTATCTGTTTACATGCTTGCCGTACGTAGTTAAATGACCAGAAATGGCAATTTCAGAGAAAGAGGAAGAAGAAGCTCTTTTGTGTCCGTGTTGCTGCACCTGTACTTGCTGTTGCGACATCACGCCTATATTTATCAGTTGGATATTGTAAAGCATTTTGTGCACATACAAGTCCTTGTAGTCATGAATTTTCAGTTTCCTATTGTTCATAATAGAAAGCTGTTTTATGCTGGTCTGAATTAGTACTAATACATAATTTTGGTAGTCCACAGAACCAAAATCCATTAGCCTCTCTTTTGTTGGTACTTATAATTTTATATATTTTGCTATGCAGATGTAGAATTGGATTTATGGAAGAAAAATAAGATTCGAGAGGTGAACCAGTTCACTTTTTTTTGCCTACATTCAAGATTTTGGTGAAGAAAATAAGATTCGAGAGGTGAAGCAGTTCACCTTTTTTTGCCTACATGCCTAATAAGGTAACACAATATTTAATTTAGTAAATTGTTTTGCACCATCGTTGCTGCAAATTAATGGCCAACCTCTTCGTCTTGATTTTTTAGAAGTTAACTCACTTCAGAAGGGGACCAGGATTACCTTATATTCAGCATTGTTCACATATATATTAGATTTTTTAATAATGAAAAAGTGTGACCATTGAGAAGCTATCCTTGAATCATGCTGGTTTGGGCGCTACAATTTGCAACTGGAGAGGTTCCAACGTCTGCCCAGTTGGGCACTGTCTATTTGTCAGAACCTGAAATTCTATACTACTATTAAACAAACAAACATATTCATCACTAAACGCACCCCGCATAACGTACCCACAACAACCCGGACTGACGAGAGCCACACAATTGAATACACTCATTTTAATCTAACCATTCAAATAACAATTAGCCCTTATTAAATGTGCGTTTATCAATTTCTTTGGCAGACGAAAACTCTGTCGCCCGCATCCACGCAATCGAAGGTAACGAACACGCTATCTTCCTTCCCACGATCCCTTAATTATGGAAAGGAAATAAGTATTTTCCCTATTTCTCTGATCCTCAATTATCTCTTTCTCCAAAACAAAAAGGAACATCTCCTCACCTGCACAGCTCTCCCCAATCCCCACAGATGCCCTCCCCGCTGCCCCTCTGCTCTCCGCCACTGCCCCACGCGACCACGACCTCCCTCTTCTCACTCGCCCCGCTCTGCCACACCCGGCGCCTCCTCCTCTCCCTCAGCCCCGACACGGCCTCCTGCTTCTAGACGCTTGCCTCGAAGAAGGCAGCCGCCTCCAATATCCACGGGCCCGACGGGGGCGTGGGGAGCGGGCTACTCTTGGTGCTCGGTCGGGTGCTCACCGACGAGGAGTACCGACGCGCGCGACCAGGTGCATCGCAAGGGCGTGGAGGCGGAGGGGTATGCCAGAAATGGGATCTCGGTGGGCGGGCACGAGACCTATGTAACTATGTCGTCTGTGAACGTCACATTCAACATCGGCCATGGCTCACACTTTGCCATGCGCCAGGCCCACCTCAAACGCATCGCGAGTGATGTACAGGCTGCGTGGCACCTTCTTCGTCCCAAGTACATCATGCCATTGACCAGTACGAGCTCAAGCACACCCTCATCCCAAAAGAAGCTAATGAGTACTGTGAATTCAGGAGGGATCTAAAGGTCAGGACATTCAAAACCTACCATGTCATACCCTGCTAGGTGCGTAAACTTTATGCAGTTCTTGGAATTATAAATTATATACTGAGTGTATGTTCCTACTAGATTGCTATTTTCTTTGATTCTATAATTGAACATGGCATTGATTTAAAACTTGCTATTCAGATGATTGCATGGGAAAATTGGACATGGCATATCTGTGAAAATTCATTACTGGTGCATTCTTAACTGATTGCATGTAAAAATTGCTACGAAGGAAATATTGCTTAAATAGTCTAAATGCTATGTGGGCTGTTGCCCTTTTGGCCTATATCTTAGCATTTTTCCATCACGTTCATGGAAAGATATAGACATGTTCTTCTTCTGTTTTGCTTATCTGTTTACATGCTTGCAATACATAGTTAAATGACCGAAAGGGCAATTTCGAGAAAGAGGAACAAGAAGCTCTTTTGGGTGCGTGTTGCTGTACACTGTACTTGCTTGTTGCGCCATCACGCTTTGTATTTATCAGTTGGATATTGTAAAGCATTCTGTGCACATACGAGTCCTTGTAGTCACAATTTTCGGTTTCCTATTGTCCATAATAGAAAGTTGTTTTATGCTGTTCTGAATTAGTACTAATACATAATTTTGGTAGTCCACGGAACCAAAATCCATTAGCCTCTCTTTTGCTGGTACTTATAATTTTATATATGTTTCAATGCAGATGTAGAATTGGATTTATGAAAGAAAAATAAGATTCGAGAGGTGAACCAGTTCGCTTTTTTTCCTACATTCAAGATTTTGGTGAAGAAAATAAGATTCAAGAGGTGAAGCAGTTCACCTTTTTCTGCCTACATGCCTAATCCGGTTACACAATATTTAATTTAGTAAATCGCTCGCACCATCGTTGCTGCAAATTAATGGCCAACCTCTTTGTCCTTATTTTTAGAAGTTAACTCACTTGAGAGGGGACAGGATTACCTTATATTCAGTATTGTTCACATATATTAGATTTTTTAGTAATGAAAAGTGTGACTATTGAAAAGCTATCCTTGAATCATGCTTGTGTTTGCGTTGCAATTTGCAATCGGAGAGGTTCCAACGTCTAGCAGTTGGGCACTTTCTATTTATCTGAACCTGAAATTCTATACTACTATTAAACAAACAAACATATTCATCACTAAACGCACCCAGCGTAACGTACCCACAACAACCCAGACCGACGAGAGCCACACGATTGAATACACTCATTTTAATATAACCATTAAAATAACAACTAGCCCTTATTAAATGTGCTTTTATCAATTTCTTTCGCGGACGAGAACTCTGTCGCCCACATCCACGCGATCAGAGGTAACGAACCCGCTATCTTCCTTCCCACAATTCCCTAATTATGGAAAGGAATTAAGGATTTTCCTTATTTCTCTCAACCTCTATTATCTCTTTCTCCCAGACAAAAAGGAACATCTCCCTCACCTGCACAGCTCTCCCCAATCCCCACAGATGCCCTCCCCGCTGCCCCTCTGCTCTCTGCACCACGCGACCACGACCTCCCTCTTCTCCCTCGCCCCGCTCTGCCTCACCAGGCGCCTCCTCCTCTCCCCCAGCCCCGGCACGGCCTCCCGCTTCTAGACGCTCGCCTCGAAGAAAGCAGCAGCCTCCACCATCCCCGAGCCCGACGGGGGCGTGTGGAGCGGGCTGCTCTTGGTGCTCGGTTGGGTGCTCATCGACGAGGAGTACCGCCGCTCGCGACCAGGTGCACCGCAAGGGCGTGGAGGCGGAGGGGTATGCCATCAATGGGATCTCGGTGGGCGGGCACGAGACCTGCGTAAATGTTGTCCGTGAACGTCACATTCAGCATCGGCCACGGTTCACTCTTGGCCATGCGTCGGGCCCACCTCGACCGCATCGCGAGTGATATACAGGCTGCGTGGCACCTTCTTCGTCCCAAGTACACCATGCCATTGACCAGTACGAGCTCAAGCTCACCCTCATCCCAAAAGACGCCGACGAGTAGTGTGAATTCAGGAGGGATCTAAAGGTCAGGGCCTTCAAAACCTACCATGTCATACCCCGCTAGGTGCGTAAACTTTAAGCAGTTCTTGGAATTGTAAATTATATACTGAGTGTATGTTCCTGCTAGATTGCTATTTCCTTTTATTCTATAATTGAACATGGCATTGATTTAAAACTTTCCGTTCAGATGATTGCATGGGAAAATTGGACATGGCATATCTGAATATTGAAAATTCATTACTGGAGCTTCATCACTGATTGCATGTGAAAATTGCTACGGAGGAAATATTGCTTAAATAGTCTAAATGCTATGTGGGCTGTTGCCCTTTTGGCCTATATCTTAGCATTTTTCCATCACGTTCATGGAAAGATATAGACATGTTCTTCTTCTGTTTTGCTTATCTGTTTACATGCTTGCAGTACATAGTTAAATGACCAGAAAGGGCAATTTCAGAGAAAGAGGAACAAGAAGCTCTTTTGGGTCTGTGTTGCTGTACCTGTACTTGCTGTTGCGCCATCACGCCTGTATTTATCAGTTGGATATTGTAAAGCATTCTGTGCACATACGAGTCCTTGTAGTCACGAATTTTCGGTTTCCTATTGTCCATAATAGAAAGTTGTTTTATGCTGTTCTGAATTAGTACTAATACATAATTTTGGTAGTCCACGGAACCAAAATCCATTAGCCTCTCTTTTGCTGGTACTTATAATTTTATATATGTTTCAATGCAGATGTAGAATTGGATTTATGAAAGAAAAATAAGATTCGAGAGGTGAACCAGTTCGCTTTTTTTCCTACATTCAAGATTTTGGTGAAGAAAATAAGATTCAAGAGGTGAAGCAGTTCACCTTTTTCTGCCTACATGCCTAATCCGGTTACACAATATTTAATTTAGTAAATCGTTCTGCACCATCGTTGCTGCAAATTAATGGCCAACCTCTTTGTCCTTATTTTTTAGAAGTTAACTCACTTCAGAAGGGGACCAGGATTACCTTATATTCAGTATTGTTCACATATATTAGATTTTTTTAGTAATGAAAAAGTGTGACTATTGAAAAGCTATCCTTGAATCATGCTTGTGTTTGCGTTGCAATTTGCAACTGGAGAGGTTCCAACGTCTAGCCAGTTGGGCACTTTCTATTTATCTGAACCTGAAATTCTATACTACTATTAAACAAACAAACATATTCATCACTAAACGCACCCAGCGTAACGTACCCACAACAACCCAGACCGACGAGAGCCACACGATTGAATACACTCATTTTAATATAACCATTAAAATAACAACTAGCCCTTATTAAATGTGCATTTATCAATTTCTTTCGCGGACGAGAACTCTGTCGCCCACATCCACGCGATCAGAGGTAACGAACCCGCTATCTTCCTTCCCACAATTCCCTAATTATGGAAAGGAATTAAGGATTTTCCTTATTTCTCTCAACCTCTATTATCTCTTTCTCCCAGACAAAAAGGAACATCTCCCTCACCTGCACAGCTCTCCCCAATCCCCACAGATGCCCTCCCCGCTGCCCCTCTGCTCTCTGCACCACGCGACCACGACCTCCCTCTTCTCCCTCGCCCCGCTCTACCTCACCAGGCGCCTCCTCCTCTCCCCCAGCCCCGGCACGGCCTCCCGCTTCTAGACGCTCGCCTCGAAGAAAGCAGCAGCCTCCACCATCCCCGAGCCCGACGGGGGCGTGTGGAGCGGGCTGCTCTTGGTGCTCGGTTGGGTGCTCATCGACGAGGAGTACCGCCGCTCGCGACCAGGTGCACCGCAAGGGCGTGGAGGCGGAGGGGTATGCCATCAATGGGATCTCGGTGGGCGGGCACGAGACCTGCGTAAATGTTGTCCGTGAACGTCACATTCAGCATCGGCCACGGTTCACTCTTGGCCATGCGTCGGGCCCACCTCGACCGCATCGCGAGTGATATACAGGCTGCGTGGCACCTTCTTCGTCCCAAGTACACCATGCCATTGACCAGTACGAGCTCAAGCTCACCCTCATCCCAAAAGACGCCGACGAGTAGTGTGAATTCAGGAGGATCTAAAGGTCAGGGCCTTCAAAACCTACCATGTCATACCCGCTAGGTGCGTAAACTTTAAGCAGTTCTTGGAATTGTAAATTATATCTCGAGTGTATGTTCCTGCTAGATTGCTATTTCCTTTTATTCTATAATTGAACATGGCATTGATTTAAAACTTTCCGTTCAGATGATTGCATGGGAAAATTGGACATGGCATATCTGAATATTGAAAATTCATTACTGGAGCTTCATCACTGATTGCATGTGAAAATTGCTACGGAGGAAATATTGCTTAAATAGTCTAAATGTTTTGTTGGTTGTTGCCCTTTTGGCCTATATCTTAGCATTTTTCCATCACGTTCATGGTAAGATATAGACTTGTTCTTCCTCTGTTTTTCTTATCTGTTTACATGCTTGCAGTACATAGTTAAATGACCCGAAATGGCAATTTCAGAGAAAGAGGAACAAGAAGCTCTTTTGGGTTTGTGTTGTTGCACCTGTACTTGCTGTTGCGCCATCACACCTGTATTTATCAGTTGGATATTGTAAAGAATTTTGTGCACATACGAGTCCTTGTATTCACGAATTTTCGGTTTCCTATTGTCCATAATAGAAAGCTGTTTTATGCTGGTCTGAACTAGTACTAATACATAATTTTGGTAGTCCACATAACCAAAATCCATTAGCCTCTCTTTTGCTGGTACTTATAATTTTATATATTTTGCTATGTGGATGTAGAATTGGATTTATGGAAGAAAAATAAGATTCGAGAGGTGAACCAGTTCACTATTTTTCTGCCTACATTCAAGATTTTGGTGAAGAAAATAAGATTTGAGAGGTGAAGCAGTTCACCTTTTTTCTGCCTACATTCCTAATCAGGTTACACAATATTTAATTTAGTAAATCGTTCTGCACCATCGTTGCTGCAAATTAATGGCCAACCTCTTCGTCTTGATTTTTTAGAAGTTAACTCACTTCAAAAGGGAACCAAGATTAACTTATATTCAGCATTGCTCACATATATTAGATTTTTTAATAATGAAAAGTGTGACTATTGAAAATCTATCCTTGACTCATGCTAGTTTGTGCGCTGCAATTTGCAACTGGAGAGGTTCCAACGTCTTGCCAGTTGGGCACTATCTATTTGTCTGAACCTGAAAATCTATACTACTATTAAACAAACAAACATATTCATCACTAAACGCACCCCACGTAACGTACCCACAACAACCCGGACCGACGAGAGCCACACGATTGAATACACCCATTTTAATCTAACCATTAAAATAACAAGTAGCCCTTATTAAATGTGCGTTTATCAATTTCTTTGGCGGACGAAAACTCTGTCGCCCGCATCCACGCGATTGGAGGTAACGAACCCGCTATCTTCCTTCCCATGATCCCTTAATTATGGAAAGGAATTAAGGATTTTCCTTATTTCTATGATCATCTATTATCTCTTTCTCCCAGACAAAAAGGAACATCTCCCTCACCTGCACAGCTCTCCCCAATCCCCACAGATGCCACTACAAAAAAATACACTTCCGTGAAGATACTTGTTTGTCACAGTACGTCAAGTTTTCTGTCATGCATGTACATCCATAACGATTTTATGATAGAATCAAGATAGTCATACCTGTGCTATCGTAGAAGTGTTCCATGACATTACGAAAATTATCATCACGGAAGTGTACACTTCACGCGTCACAGAAGTGCTTTCGTCAAGGGTGACCGACACGTGGCATCCACCGTAACGGAATGCCGTTAAGCTATCGGGTCAGCTTTTGGATCCGATAACCCGTTAACAGCCCCGACCAATGGGGATTTTCCACATGTAAAATCATCATTGGCTGGAGGAAACACGTGTCGGCTCATCGTTGGGACAAATGTCATCCACTCATTGGACAGAAGGCGCCTATGATACGTCGACACGTGGCACGGCCCAACAGAGGCCCATTCCTGTGAAAAGGCCGGCCCGTTTGACTTGGTCAAAAGTTGGCGGGCCGGCCCATGGAAAGCCAGTTAACGGCATGTTCGCATATAGCCCATTTACAGCCCGTTACGCCCTATCTGAATTAGGCCCAGTAGCGTCATCTGGGCCATCCAATATGATTCCAGCCCATTTTCACTTCTGGCCCATGTATGGCCCATGACGTCTTTCGGCCCATATGAGGACCTATGTAACTCTTGGCCTATTAACGGCCCGTGGTGAAGCTGGCCCGTAATGAACAGTGTATCACTTTACACCCATTAACGGCCCGTGGTGAAACTGGCCCGTAATGAACAGTGTATCACTTTATACCCATTAACGGCTCATTATTCCGTTGGGCCGTTTCCAGCCCATGTTATCTTTCGGCCTTCTCAGGGCCCATTTATTCTTGGGCTCATTGCCAGCATTCGTTTACTTACGGCCCGTTACTGTCATTTTCTGCTTGTGGGCCAAATTCAACCCGTGGTTATAGTCGGCCCGTTTGTTGTCCGTTAATACATTGGGCCGTTTTCATAGCGTCATCAATACGGTCTATTAACGATGGCCCGTTATGGTCGGCCCATGAACGGACGATTCCAACTATAGCCCATTTACGGCCATAATGTGGTCTGTTTGGCCCATGTTTGGCCAATCGATCATACGGCCCGTAGAAGGCCCATTGTTTCTACGGCCTGTAGAAGGCCCATTGTTTCTACGGCCCATAGAGGGCCCACTGTTTCTATGTCCCATAGAAGGCCCACTATTTCTATGGCCCGTAGGAGGCCCACTGTCCTTACAGTAAATATTAGCCCATGGTTATTGTGGCCTATTTTTAGAAAATAGGTTATTGCACCCACTAGCAAACCGCGGAAAAAGAACTGCACTGACTACAAGCAAACAAATAAACAAGACAACAAGGAAATAAATAAGCAAGCAACTTATGCTAGGCTATCACGGCTATTACACATATTACATCCACTGGGCATCAAAGTTCGCCACCAAAGGCAAATATAGGGAACAAAGCAGCATATAAACGCCAAGAACAAAACAAGTCCGAACTCAAACCACTTGAAGAGTTCAAGAAACAATATCCTGGGTACCCATAATGCTGGGAAGATGCTTAGCAAGCTTATTAACTTTCTCTTGTTTGGCGCTTAAATCCTCCAGCGCTTGCTGTTGCACAAGAAAGTACGCATCTGAATTCTGTAGGGACTTCCTCAGTCCTTCGGCTTCTTGCCGCAGCACAGTTGACTTATGCCTTTCAGCTTGTAGCTGAGACTGAAGAAGCCGAAGTGATTCAGGAAGCGAGTTCGAAGAGCTTGTGCCAGCGGTACTGGCCAGTAACTCGAACACTACATCAATGCAGGACTGTGGGGTTTTCTCACTGTCTACAAGATCGTTTTTATCACCTTTCTTTGAGACCAACAAGGTTGTCTCACTATCTTGAACCTTATCTGCATTACTTTCTCTACCATTGCATAGTGGGGTGCTCTTCTCCAATATTCTGTTTGCATACTACAAGAGGAACAAGTAGACACATCACAGGTTTAGCTTGTAGTATATGAAACTCATTTTGGTAAACCGGTTCAGTAGTAAGGTGGACATGATAACAGCATGAAACAAACATATATCTATGTACTATGGTCACTGTATTGTCCATATCATTCTAGTTTATGTTCCCTAATCAAGATAGAGACACAATTCAACTCATATATTTTTAAGACACAGCAACATAGACAGAATATAAGTGTGAGAAACTACACAGCATTGGCAGCACTTGTAATGTGCATCACATGAGAACATAACTGTTTATACAACTTAAACTGAAATCAACATAGAGCAAGAAGTTAGAACAGCAATCCAGTTAAAGAAATAGGTTTAAAACATACATGTCGCACCATTGGAGTTTCAATTGGATCCTTCAAATTCGAAAGTAGTTGGTATGAGTAAATACAGTGATGGAACAGCAAGGGAGTATGGACCATAGCTACGGAATCTGACCTGAGAACAGTTGCTCTTCTGCTTTAAACATGCAGTTTGGGTTAGCTGTGGTGGTCTTCGTGCTTTGGGCACTGCAGTAGCTTTACAAACTGCTCGTGTGGGGGTACTCTGTGGTGGACATGGTGCTTTGTCAACTAGAAGTGGGTTACTATCCACTAGGGTTGCGGTTAGATAGGTTGTAGTTGGTTCTCTGCCCAACGGTGTAAGTGTGCAATCTGGAAGAGTCTCGATTATGTGTGGTGGGGCTAGTTTGTGGGCCATTACAACCATGGTTCTATCTGCATCGATGGGTAGCACTGTCTTTTGTGAAGAACGGGTTTTTGCTCCCTTAGGTACTGCCATCACCCCCTCCAACTCAAATGGCTGATAAACAAGAAAAGAAATTGAACGTACAGACATTGTATGATAGACAGATGTGGTAATTCACATATATGTTGTCTAACCAAACAGGACAGCATGACACAATTTCACATATATGATGCCTAACTAAATAGGATAGCATGACACAGTTTCAGATACATGATGGATAACTTAACATGATATAATGGCATAATTCAACATATGATGAGTACCTAAACAGGATGACATGACAAAACTATATGATGTCTTTCTAAAATAGGTTGGGATGAAATAATTCACATACATGTTGTCTAAGTTATAGGATGGCATGATATAATTGACATAATTGATTCATATACTAAGCAGCTGGCACTCGCATGTATGATCTCTAAACTAAGCAGATGGAATTCAATATTGTGCATATGATGTCTAAACTAAGCAATGCAAGACACCATATGCATCATATGAGAAATATAAACATTGCAACTTAGAGCATACACCTCAGGTGGGATATAGGACTGGTCATCTGTCTCTGAATCCTCCTCTGAGGAGCTCCTTGTAACCATCGAGATATATCCTTCAACAGGTACCATTGCCTGCTCTGAAGACCTTGTTTTCACTCCAAATTTTTCCATAACCGGCTCAAATGGCTGATACACATGAAGAGTAGTTCAATATACACAGATTGTCGACAAATGGAATACGTAATGAAAAAAAAGATGGCATGAGATAATTCACATATATGATGCCTGGCTCCATGGTGGTGCATAATTCACATATATGATAACTGGCTGAAAAACATGGCATTGCATAATTCACATATCTGATATAGAAAGCAAACAGGAGGCATTCACACAAAGCATGTCTAATCTAAGCAGATGGCATGGCAATGCAAGACACCATATGCATGATATGAGCAATATAACCCATACAAGTTAGAGCATGCACCTCGGGGGGGATACGACTGGTCATCTGTCGTTGAATCCTCCTCTGAAGAGCTATTTAAAACCAGCAAGAAATCTGCATCGACGGGTAGCACTGACTGCTCAGAAGACCTTGTTTTCACTCCAGATTTTCCCATGACCGACTCAAAAGGCTGATGCACAGGAAGAGTAGATGAATGTATAAACATTGTTGACAAATGGCATACATTATGGAAAAAATATGGCACGATACAATTCGCATATACGATGACTGGCTAAACAAGATGGCATTGCATGATTCACGTATATGATGCCTGGCTAAAGAAGATGGCATTGCATAATTCCCATATACTCCCTCCGTTCCTAAATATTTGTCTTTTTAGAGATTTCAAATGGACTACCACATACGGATGTATATAGACATATTTTAGAGTGTAGATTCACTCATTTTGTTCCGTATGTAGTCACTTGTTGAAATCTCAAAAAAGACAAATATTTAGGAATGGTGGGAGTATGATATAGAAACCAAACAGGTGGCATTCACACAAAGCAAATCTAAACTAAGCTGATGACATATGAGATGTATAATGTAAGCAATGCAAGGCGTCATATGCATGATATGACCAACATCAGCCTGTCAGGTTAGAGCAAACACCTCAGGTGGTAAACAGGCGTGGTCGGCTCCTTCTGAATTTCCATCTGAACAATTATCTTCCTCTGGAATACAATCTGAAAATGTAGGAGGGGGCCACTTCGCCCACCATGGAGCGGCGTCTGCATGACATTATATTCCCACGCAACGGTCTTCTCTTTTTCTCTACATGTTCAGTACGATTGTGTATAATATCTGACATGCATAATAAAAAAAATAGTTAGATTTTGTAAGGCCTAAGGGGTGCATGCAAAAATCAAGACTGATGGTAGCAAACGAGTGGATGGATCCAAAACTAATGATAGCAGGTAGATTGTAGATTCAGTTTAAAAAGATAGACAATGGATCATCTATTGTTTGTTGCCCACCCAACATGAACCACATAGAAGACCCCGATGAACCAGATAGTAGATAGATACTATTCGTTGCTGGCTCGATATGAGACCCATGGGCATTTCAAAACTCAAGTTTGAATGATAAAGTAGCAGGTAATAATAAACGATGTATAACGTAAGCAAACACGAAAGACTGCGACCTCTCTTCCGGAACTGTGTAGTTCTCAGGTTCATCTGCTCGGTCGATGATGGTAATGCAGTTGGCGTGGCTGCCTGCAATGGGGAAGATGATCTGAGGCGGCGAAAGAAAGTCTGCAGGGGGGATCTCTACTGCAGTGAACGCTTCTGTCAATGGTGCACCTCAGCTGGGGTGGATGACGGCACGGCAGGAGCAGGACATAACACACAGAGTTTTCTTTGATGCCTATCTGAAAATGAAGTAAATATGTAAGGGCTCCTTAGAATTGGAGGATTCTATAAACGCAGGGACAGTAAAAACACAGGAATAGGATAGGACTGCACGTGCAAAACAGAGCATTTGGAAACATAGGATTTCAGTCAACCTGGGTGTTTGGTTCACACGAATTGGAAGAACACAGGAATGGAGAAACATGGTCAAATGAAAGTCAAACCACATGAAAATGAAAAAATAAGAATCTTATTATGCCAGTAATGCAATTAGTTCTGTTCTTCATGCATATTAATTTGAAAAGGACGTCCAAGTGAATAAAATTCCTACGTTTTTTCTTCGAAAGAGACACCAAAGGAAAAAAATCCTCCAGTTTTGCTTTGATCCACTCCTTCTAACAGATTTGCACGAATAGTAGTTCCATAGCAAAGGATCCCTGAGGGATCGACATGAATGCAGAGTAACAAAGTGATGCGACGAGTGTACAACCTCTTTGGCATAGCCTTGTGGACCTCAGCATCATTGGGTTGGACGTGGAGGATGGTGATGATGCTGGTGTGACTGTCGGAGGCGGGGAAGAAGATCTGAGACCTCTGGAAACGGCACCGAGGGTACTGCTCCGCTGTGATGGACGGTTCCGTCCTTGGAGCAGCACCGCTAAGGTGTACGGCGACGAGGCTGAAGCAGGACATGACAGACAATGTTAACCTGAAGTGGGACCCTAATATCATCTGCAATAGATGATGTAAAATACATCACCAAGAAGTGCTAGATTTAAAATGCATCAGCCGCGCCACGGCCACTTCGACAGATGTTGTAAGTACTGTTCACTCTGAACTTAACTGAAGAAAATGAACTTTACAGCCGAAACTGAATTTTACTGTCGAAATTGATTGAACTAGTAACAGAGCATTGGAATAGATGTTTAGGGCATTCGAGCACTAGTAGCAGAGAAGCAGTGATCTAAATAAGCAGACGCTCGAGCAGGGAATGCACTAGCAGAGAGCAAGTCGTGCAAGAGCACCATGAAGCGAAAAGTGAAAGCAGCAACTCCTGCAGCTGCCGGAGGTCGTGCAGCAGCAGCAACAGCGCAAGCGAGAGCAAGAGCAGAGCAGCAGCACGAACGAAAGCAAGAGCAGTGCAGCAGCGCGACCGACAACAAGAACAGAGCCGCAGCGCGAGCGAGAGCCGGAATAGCTGCAGCTAGTGCTGTTGTGGAAGTCGCTGCCGAGGAAGCAACCACATGGGGGAGAGACGTCGTGGATAATGTGGCCGGTGACGGCGCCGTCGATGGAGACCCGCCATGTCTGCTCGGTATCAAGCACCGGCAGCCCCGTGAGATCGAATAAAAGATAAAATGGAGCGGTGAGTGCAGAACCTCCTTGGTGGCGCTGAGTTGGCGTCGGCTTCATCGGAGGAATTGGTGAGGGTGCTGCGGTTCCGGTGGGGCAGGTCAAGACAGCGTTGTGGGGATTGAGGTGGCGCGATAGACGAGGCGAACATCGGGGCAGCTCCTTGGAGGTCGAGGATGGGGCGGTTGATCCGGCGGGACGACAAGATCGACAACGGATCCTCATCCGGTGCGGTGGATGAGGGACGGCGTGCTGTTGTGGTGGACGACATATTCGGGGAAGAGTCTCCGGTTGGGCGGCGATCGGAAGGCCGACGGAGGAGCGTGGGGTTTCGCGGGTTTTGCTGGCCTCGGTGTACGAATGGGGGGCGAAGGGGGAGGGGGAGCCAAGCTTAGGGACGCGCTTGTCCAAAATGTAGGGTAAGTTACCAGCATACCCCCACCGGTTTGACACCGCAACGTGGAGCTTCATTTTCGGCTGAGGGGTAGAAGGGGGATTTCGCGTGTCTGGGCTACGGGACCGATTTCGGATAAGGAGGGAGATCTCGCGCGCGTCCAAATTTTGGGATAACAAGGCGCGGCGCGGGTTGAAGAGGCGGGAGTTTCAAAGCAGGTGAGACAAAATATACTCGAGATTGAAAATTTCAGGATAACAAGGTGCGGATTCCTAGTTCAGCAGAACAAACTTAACGTGTAAAAAAACAATTCATACAAGACACAAGAGAGTCATGTCCCCTTTTACTATATTGCTATAGATGCCATTGAAAAAACTACAAGAAAAATGTAAAAAAAATCAGGAGAACAAGATTACCCTGCACAGTACCAAATCGATTCACACTTCCCTCAACAACAAAAAAAACAAATCAATTTCCACCAAAGAAAGAGTAATGTCCCTTTTTATATGATTACAAATGCCAGGATCTCGAATTTCAATTTTTGAATCCACGTTATGTTGAATTCGAATATATCGTTAGGTGGCCTTGCGGTTTATAATTGACGTAGTCGTACATTTTGATCTTCCATCATATATGAACATTTTACTCCACCATGTGAACATATATATTGTCATCTACCATATGGATAAATTTGAATCAATTTTCCTTATTTAAATACAATTGTTGTCAAGTTATATAATAATTTAAATATTATCTTGATAACAAAAAACATGCATATAGCAGAAAGTATATTTCACTATGAACTACATGTACCTTACGCTCTCCAATTCAAATATTTGTATCCATTTTATGTTGAATTCAAATCATAGTACATTATTGGTCTAGGTAGCGAGATGTTCGAGATAATCTAAACCCTGTTTTCATATGTATAATTTTTGGCTGAATTGGGACAAGTTTTGGTATAAGCTTCTTGCAAAACCGGAGATTCTCTCAACAAGCCTCGTGGTTCCGAGAGAGAACGTGTCACCTTTGTGTGTGAAATGATATACGCTGCCTCCCCCCTTATTTTCTTTACAGAGGCAACATAGAACTATATGAGTGCCCTGTTAAATTTTGGAATTATTTCAGGTTCATTTGGCCTTTTTATACATTAATTGAGTTTCTGGACTTTTAATGTGCATAATCTAAATATGAATTGCATGCACATGCTCCGGTGCACCAAAGTGGGTTGAAAAATCACATGTGTGTCCTTGGTTGAATTTCTAGGTACCATGGAAGAAATGAGAATGATATTCAAACATCTAGGCGTCATGACTCGGCCGAGAACATCTAGATTTTAAATTCATGTAAATCCAAAACTCGCCTGGAAATCATGAAACATGGCATGGTGTCATGTCATGGCACTAACATGTTGTGGTAAAAAATTGGGCCGATTTAGAAGCTCGTGGTTCTAAGAGGGAACGTGCCACCTTTGAGTGTGAAACGATATGCGTTGTCCCCCTTGAGTTTATTTACAAAGGCAACATAGAACTACATGAGTGCCCTGTTAAATTTTGGAATTATTCCGGCTTCGTTTGGCCTTATTTAAACATTAATGAGTTTTTGGTCATTTAATGTGCATAATTCAAATTTGAACTACAAGCGCATGCTCCCGTGCACCAAAGTTGGTTGAAAAATCACATTTGTGTCCTCGGGTGAATTTCTAGGTCCCATGCAAAAAATGAGAATAAAATTCAAACATCTGGGCATCGTGGCTCGGTCGAGAACATTGAGAAACTTGGCTTTAAAATCATGAAACCTGGCATGGTGTCATGTCATTGCAGTACCATGCCGTGGTAAAAAAAATTGGTCGAATAGGAACAATTTTTGGTATAATCTTCTTGCAAATCGGAGCTTCTCTCAAGAAGGCTCGTGGTTCTGGGAGGGAACGTGTCACCTTTGTGTGCACAATTCAAATTTGAAATACAAGCACATGTTCCAGTGCACCAAAGTTGGTTGAAAAAATCACATGTGTGTCCTCGGGTAAATTTCTAGGTTCCATGCAAGAAATGGGAATGAAATTCAAAATTCTGGGCGTCGTGGCTGGGTTGGAAATATTGAGAAACTTAGTTTTTTAATTCCTGTAAATCCAAAACACGCATGAAAATAATGAAACTTGGCTTGGTGCCATGACATGGCACCAACATGCTGTGGTAATTTTGCAGTCCGATTTGTGAAGGCGCACAAATTAGCAATCAACAAAGTCATTTTGGAACAAGTGTTGTCACGTTACAATCGGAAACACAAGTATTATTGAAACCGTGGGCGTTCTACTTACTAGTACCATTTACGTGCCGCCACGCGTCCCCATTTTTTATTAGCTAGGAGGCGCCGTGCAGGGTAGCTATTTGAGTACGAGAGGCGTGCGATCAGACCCCTGCGCGTGCTTATCGGGAGGAGAGCCCTTTGACCTCCATCTGCCATCCACCTCTCTCCCAAGGTCTCCATTAATGGCGCCCAAGACTCTGTTTAATGGCATGGCTATGTCTCACTCGACTGAGATTTAAGAGAGAGAAAAGAAAATCTGAAAGCACGGATCTTGATGTAAGATCCGACGGACCTATATAGCATCTACTACGACTTATAGCAAGACTGATGAACATATAAGGACGATTAATTGTCTTACATAATTAGAAAGATAATTAAAAAAGCCACATGTGGCTACGCCCGAAATACACAAGGGCAAAAGAAGAAGGAAGACAAGGATCTGGCTAGCTGATCTCTACTTTCTTGATGCGTTGCTGCAGGCCGCGGGAACTAGTCTCCGCGGCGAGCGGCGATGAGCTCTTTTGTGTCCTCAAGACGCTGCTTGAGAACATCCACGGATTCCTCCACCAGCCTTTGGCGCTCGTTGCGGAGCATGTCACTCTCGTCCATAAGTTTCTTGACGATGACGCCGGTCCTCCTCAACAAGGCACTGGTCTCCTCCTGCTGGTTTGCACTTCGGACGATCTTCGCCCTCAGCAGGTCGCGGTCGGCTCGGAGCCTCTCATTGCCCTCCCTTAGTTGCCGGATGACGCCGGTAGCCTATTCAAACGAGGCTTTCATGTCGTCCTGCAACCTCGCCCAGCCGGAAATCTGATCCATCTGGCTATGGACGATCGCATGCATGCGCCTATAACAGTCGTCGCCTACCCGCGAGAAATTTTCCTAGGCCGCCGCGGCGCGGCGGGACATCTCTGCTGCATTCGCGGCGCTGCGGGGCATCTCTGCTGCTTCTGCGGCGCGATCGGACCAGTCTGCTGCATCGACGGCGCGGCGGGACCTCCATGCTGCTTCAGCGGCGTGGCGGGACCTCTGCGCTGCTACTTCCGCGCGGTGGGACATGTTGGCTGCTCTCGCAGCGAGGCGGGACATCTCTCGTGCTTCCGCTTCCGTGCTCGCCTCTCCCTGGTGGCAATCTCTCGACCCAAAACTCACGCTGGCCATGGCAGACGCAAGGGAAGGATGTTGAATGACTTGTTTGTTTTTGTGGATGAGGAGTTGAGGAGGAATGTGCAGTCATCTTGGCATACTAGTATTTATAACCGAGTACTAATATGCTCCTAAGTGGGAAACCGTTTAGGTTGTGATCGGTGTGAACAGGTTTGCAATTCAATATAGCGTGGTACTAATACGCTCCTAAGTGGGAAACCGTTTAGGTTGTGATCGGTGTGAACGGGTTTGCAATTCAATATAGCGTGGAGTAATTTGGAATGTGACGAGACGCAAGCTCAGAATTTATTGACGGTTCTAGTTTCGAAGTGCGACACTATTCCCGGATGGAGTAGTTCTTTTTCTACTCCCTCCTTTCCGGTTTATAGGGCTTATCTCAAAGTTTTAGTTTTTCCATTTTATAAGGCTCAATTTGGTTGTTCTCCATCACATGTTCAGATTCCAAGGTGCCTTAAATCATTGCATGCAAGTATTAAGAGAAAATTGACCAATGCATGTACTTTACGCATGCATGCATTGCAATTAATGCATTGATAAACATAATTTTTTGAGAAAAACAAGAGCATTAATTAGGTGCTTTTGCAAAACTACAAAAAATATTCCACCACTCACCATATTAGTTGGTGAGATTTTTGAATTAAGCCCTATAAACCGGAAAGGATGGGGTACTGCTGTGTACGTGCAATAACTAGCACCGTCGTATACATATCTTACGGTTAATGGGGCGTTCGACAGGAATGGCCGCGTGGCAAGCTCTAGGCTAGTCTTTTTTCAGACGCATTAAACCTATCTCTCGGGACTTCTCGCACGCACCATCGTGCCACCCACAAAAACTTGTACTCTGAGTTTAGTACGTTATACAGGAAGAGAAGAGGTGCATGCACGCACTCGTCCTCTCACACACGTGTCTGTTTTTTCTTGGAAAGGAGGATGATGACCCCCGGCCTCTGCATCTGGGAGTCACACACGCATCTGTAGCTACGAATTGTAGTGTTCTCAACCATCCGATTGGCTCTATCATGGATGTACCTATATACTAAAACATGTCTAGATACATCTATATTTTGACTAATGGGAGGCATGTATTGTGGAACAGAGGGAGTGCTCTTCATCAAACCGGATAAAAAGGGACGTATCTTGAACTAAAATACGGCTACATACATCTCCTTTTATCCATTTTGATGACAAGTAGTACTTCTTACCCAAAGGAACTTTATATCCAACAGACACAAAATATTCGTTCGACTGTTGGAAATTACTGATCTGATGTCGAAGTAATTGCTGCATCGCCACCAAAACCCACCATTTCTTAAGCTAAAGTAGACCGAGGTAATCCCTATATTGGCATATTACTAAGATAAACAGAAGGCACTGTAGAAACATTTAGGACGTGAGCTTGTCAATCTGAATGTGGAGGGACACCAGCTTAGCCCCGGCCAGCAGCTTGGGCGAAACTGTGAAGAAGGTCAGCTCCTGCACATCGACGCACTAGGATCCTTGCTGCTTGTCACCTCCATTTCCACCTTGACGGCATCGGTCGTGCCTTTGGGCTCCCCCGGCGGGCCATTCGCCCATAGCTTGGCCATGTAGTGTGGCAGTGGGGACGCCCCCGCTCTGATGCAGACGACCGACACGGCGATAGGCGCGCCGATGTCGAGCACGCCACCGACTAGGAAAAACGTGCGGCCGTCCTCCTCCGCGAGCAGCAAGAGCCATGGCTCCGACAGTGGCACTTGCAGCTGGAGCACCTTGCCGTACTGGATCCTGTGCACGGGCATGGGATGCGCGGTGCTGATGTGGTGGTAGAGCGCCGATGGCGGGCCTTCGTAGCCGTAGACGGGCACGGAGCATTTGCAGGGCACGAGCGAACACACGCTCTGGTGATCGGTGAGCTTGTGGTAAGTGGCGTAGAGCCAACAGCCTTCGTGCGGGCACTCCACCCTCACCGACGAAAGGACGGAGTCCACCGCCATGTTCCGCACATCGAAGCCACTGCCGCGCTTGCACTTCTGGCACTGCCGCTGGTTCCTGGGGCGCTCGACACGGCAGTCCGCGCAGGCCAGGTGCCCTCCCTTGCACAGCAGAAATCAATCGAACAACACATCAATCAAGAAACTTGCACCTTGCTCAATCAGCCGAACGGACGAGGTGTATTCGAACCTCATGCACTGGAGGCGTCAAGGGGCGGACGCACAAGGGGCAGTGGAGCACGGTGAGATCCATCGAGACCTTAGAGAGCTCCATCGTCGGGTCCTGTTCGGTCTGCATGATCTCGCCCTCCTCATGCACAACCATCTCTCGACTTGGGCCAGGGCATTACAAAGCTTTACCGTCACATATTTTATACTACTTCAAGGTGCATTAAATCAACACATGCAAGTATCAAAAGGAGAGTCATGGCATGCATGCATGCATCGTAATTAATGCATCGGTAAACGCAAATTATTGAAATATATCGAGTGCAGTGCTTTGATGTGTCGCCTCAACTCGTACATCAATGAGAAGTTTGATTGTCCTCTCCCTCGCGGACTTAACTGCACCTGCCTTTGGCTGTATGACAGGTTGGCCACACACCTGTCGGGCCCTCCTGTCATACACGCCAAGGCAGGAGCGTCCCTCCCTCGCCCATGAGCGTGGTGGCTGGCAAGACTACGAGAAGCTTTTGCTACACGCTCTCCCTCCCACACGCGGTGGACATGCAGCAGTTCAATTGGTGACAGATGGACAGAAGCGTACTGTAGTACTCCTCCAGTGCAGTAGTACTCCATCATTGTTTGACTTCCTGGAGAGGCAAAGAGCCAAGCGCAGCCCGGACACTCGTGTGGCAGTTTCATGTGTAGAGTAGTCTAGGATAGCGTATACTGTGCCTGTAAGCTTAAAATCGTTGGGGTCGGCTCTGTGCTATGTGGCCGTCTCAAAGTTTGTTTTAAAAAATTAAAATAGTCTTCTGGCCCTACCTGTCATCCTGGTGATTGTAGTTTGCATGCTCATCTGGTCAAGACAGGAATATATATTTTAATTTGTTTTTTTTCGAAAAGGGGGACTCCCCGGCCTCTGCATCAGAATCATGCATACAGTCACATATATTTTAATTTGTGGTGGGTAAATGTTAGAGGTTGCAGCAAATATATTATACACTACGGGTCTTTCAGCCAATTTTAGAGGCAAGCATGTGGGGCCAGTGCTATGATGTGTTGAGTCAACTCGTACAATGAGGAGAAGCTTGATTTTACTACTACACGCCTTCTCCCTCGCCCATGTGCGCGGTTGCTCGCAAACGAGGACAGGCTTTTGCTTAGTAGTACTTCTAAAACAAGCTATCCGTCCCGCTCATGGTGGACGGACATGCAGCAGTGGATTCGACACTGTAGAAGCAGTAGTAGTAACATCATTGTTCATCTTCTCAAAGAGGCGAAGAGCCAAGCGCAAACCAAACGTTGCAGTTGCAAACATTGGAGCACGCATATAGCCAGGCTCTTGCATGAGACAAAATTTCTATGTGAGCCCACTATTGTACTAGTACATACAACTACTTGCTAGTATAGCCCTGTAAACCAGAAAGGAGTATTTGCCCTTCTAGAGATTCCAACAAGTGACTAGACTACACCGAGACGGAGTACATATGAAGCAAAATGAGTGAATCTGCACCGTAAATAAATACATACTAGTTCTATCGTTTTCCTCTCCGAGGTGCACAATATTGAGTATACTGACTAGTCTCTTTTTGACACGCATTTACGGTTTTTTTTCTTGACAACGTACAGACGCAAGCACTTATATACACGCGCATACACTCACCCCTATGAACGCACACACGCACGGCACTATCATCTTAAAATTTATGAAGTCACCATAGGCACCTCGTCGTCGATGGGTCCATAGGTGCTTGAATGCCAAGGAGGGGGAGGCTAGCGATTCCCGAGACGTTGAACGGTCAATGATGCATCCTCAATTACATGCAGAGGGAATTAATTGGAGAAGCAGAATAGAGCCAAGACGATGTGAATGCTGTGAGTTTGGACTCTCATATAATAAAGGCGCCCCACCACTCCAATCCATCTACTCCCAAGTCTCTGCGCAACACTGCTCACTCCAATCCAAGACCAAGTGACCGGAAGCCACAAGCACCTATGGAGGCGATGGACGCGAGCGGCAATCGGCTGTGCCAAATCATCCAAGGCGCTGGCCTGCGGCCCGGCACCATGCAGCATTTCCAGACGGTGCTGGCGACCGCCGGCATCGTAGCCCTCGCCGACGCTGGCTTCGCCTCTCGCATGGACGACATGATGGTCAACTCCATCCGCAAGTTCACCACCGTCAAGAAGCGCTGAAAGTGCTAGTATCGACTAGAGGGGGGTGAATAGGCGATTTTTATGAAAGTCTTCAAAACTTGGAAGTTTCAAAGACAAACAACAGAAACAACCTAATTGATATGCAGCGGAAGATAAACTAACCTAAACAAGCCATAGTCAAGTATGTAATGGTATGAAAGTACAGGACTAATAACAGTTAGGTAGTAAGGATCAAGATGGAAGATAGTATGAAGCCAATCAACAATAGTAGTCAAGCAATGAAGTCAAACAGATAGACAGATAAGCAATGACTTCATGAAGACAAACTTAAGTAAGGTTGAGAAGGGATAGAACCAGTTGCTTGTTGAAGACACAGGATTTGTTGGACCAGTTCGATTCTTTGTGACAACTAGACGTCTGGGTTAGGGAGGCTGAGATTTAACTCGTAAGACCGTGTCTTCACCTTATTCCCTTGAGCTAAGGACACCCAGTCCTCGCCCAATCACTCTGGTAAGTCTTCAAGGAGACTTCCAAACCTTCACAGACTTCGTTCACCGCAATCCGCAATGACTCTTGGATGCTCGAACGCGATGCCTAACCAATTTGGAGGATTCACAGTCCTCAAGTGTAATAAGTCTTCAGTCACATAGGCAGAAAGACTTGATGATGCCTAACACTCTTTGGCTCACGGGTTTTGGGCTTTGTCCTCGCAAGGATTTCTCTCTCTCAAATGCTTCGAGGTGGGTTGCTCTTAAACGACAAAAGCCGTGCACAAACTCTGAGCAGCCACCAGTTTATGGTGTAGGGGGTGGGTTATTTATAGCCACAAGGCAACCCGACCTAATTTGTCCAAAATGACCCTAGGTCACTAAGGAACTAACACGTGTTCCAACGGTCAGATTTCAAACACACGCGGCAACTTTACTTGGGCTACAAGCAAAGCTGACTCATCCAGCTCTGGATAAGATTTGCTCTCATTGTCTTATTTCGAAGACATAGGATTTGAGTTGAGCATCACTTGATCACTCGACTTAGTTCACTTGGACCCCACTTAACGAAGACGGTGGTTCCTATGACTCAACAAAGAAGAAAAGGAAACAACGAAAACACACAGTCTTCACGCTCCAAAGTCTTCACGCAATGTCTTCTCATGTCATAGTCTTCAATATGAATATCTTCTCATACCACCATTGTCTTTAATGTCTTCATACATTTTTAGGGGTCATCTCCGGTAGGTAAACCGAATCAACGAGGGACACTACCTGCGTTATCCTGCAATTCTCACAAACGCATTAGTCCCTCAACCAACTTTGTCGTCAATACTCCAAAACCAACTAGGGGTGGCACTAGATGCACTTACAATCTCCCCCTTTTTGGTGCTTGATGACAAACTGCTTGAAGTTTTCAACGGGGATAAAGTATGTGAAATTGTAGGGATAGGAAATTGTCTTCATAAGTTGCAAGGGCTCCCCTGAAGATGTGCATATAAGTAATTTGCTTTTGGAATGCAAATGCACATGGCAGGTTGTACTTGTGGAGATCCACTTCAACTAATGAAGATAATTCATCATACATGAAATGATATAGCAATAAGAATGACATGCATAATGAAAAATGGACGTATGCAGAATGATCTAAGTGTGGAAGTTATCGTCGCACATGCGGAATTTATCATCACATCATAGTAAAGCAAATAAGTAGCAGAAGTAGCAGACGACCATCAAGTTTAGGTGTTACAACTCAAAGAACCAAATGTTTCAAAATGCAAGAGTTGTAAGCACGCAGCAAAATATAATGCAACCGCCCATATGAACCCGCTTGAAGACTATCAACTCATACGCTTCTCCCCCTTTTGTCAGTAATGACCAAAAAGGTTTGAAGACATAGAGCATCTACTCGTCAGGAGTAGGTGAAGCAGCAGGGTTGTTGTTGTTGGTCGGCGGTGCGATTTAACTTGGTGCAAAGGTCGATGTCTTGCGCAGAGTAGTTGGAGGTGGTGAAGTAGCGTCATCTTCATCATCGATCACTCTGGCATGCTTGCTGCCACGGAAGAGGAATATTCGAGTCTTCAAGAGATGGAGTTCGACGCAGGTAGCAGTCCTTGGAGGAGTGGAGTCGAATCGAATCTTTCATTGAAGCCATCATCTTGAAGATCAGCTTCAGCACTGAGAAGAGTCAAACTCTTCCATGATCTTCGGCAAGTTTCATGAGCAACAAAGGCATTCTTGGTGGCAAGGTTGCGAATGCGATTGACATCCACCAAGAGGCTTTGCATTTGGCGCTTGAGCCAGAAATGATGCTTATCTTGCTTCTGATGAAGAGCCACAAGAAGCTCTCGGTCATTAAGAACACGAGAACGCTTCCGAGGCCTTTGGGCAATGGTGCTTTTAGTGGCTTCAGTGGGCGCTCTGTGAGGCAGACGGGTGTTACCAGCCAGTGGATAGAATCTTGTTGCTGCTTGAAAACCTTCAATAGGCTGAGTGAAGCTTTGGTGCTCAATGTTCTGAAGACAAAGTGGCGTCTTGGCAGGGTCAGAGTATACAGCATTAACTGACATATCAACCTCTGGCAGAAATATTATGTGATTGCGAGCAGAGGGCTGATAATTGACATATGAGTGTCGCTTGATGAGGCGCATGACCCATGGAGCATAAAACTTCAGACCAAATAGGTCAGAGCCGGAAGCAGCAAGTTGCCTGATGAAGAATTCCTGAGTGTTGAAGTTGATGCCATTGAGAATATAGAAGACCAAAGTCTTCATGGCTCCTTCAAGCTTGGCCGCTGATGAGTGTCCCTTGACTAGCCATAGAGTTTGCCTATATGGTGCGAGGCAGATACTCAAGGTCTTCAACAAAGAAATGTGTGGGATACTCAGCGTCAGATGGCAAAGGCTTCATCATGCTCAGCATGTGGCTCATATTGGGTATTGGCTTATGGAAGATGCTCTCCACAGCATTGCGGTGTAGCTGACAGTTGGGATCATACAGTTCTCCAGGAGTGGCTAGCCCAGTAAGCTCGATGATATCCATAGCTTTGGCTTCATGATGAACATTTCCAGTCATCCACTCGAGAACCCATGTCTTGATGTCTCTGTAGTAGCCGCGAATGTGTAGAGTGGCATAGAATTGAAGCAATAGCTCTTCATTCCAATGTTCTTTGTGCGTCACAAAGTGGAGCGGACCAAAGATCACGAAGCAATCAAGTGCTTCTTCTAAGCACGGCAATCCAGCAATAGCTTCAGTGTCGAGACGCATATGAGGGAAAATGCGCCCTTGATCATATAACACGCATGAGAAATAGCTTCTCTGCTGATAGCTCCAGAACCGATCTGATGAAATCCTTGGCTTGGAGTACGGGTTCTTGGCGCTATCAAAGAAGGTATTGTGGCTTTTGAAGCCATTTGCATTGAAGGACCCGGGGAAGTTGGAAGTACCTGGAAACCTTGGCAATCTTGGCTTTGGCTTCTGAACCTGAGGCCTATGCTCAACATGATAGTAAAATTGCGGTCCTGAGGCAGAGGGCGGAGACACCAGAACGGGCCATTGGACAGTGACAAGCTGACCGTGATCGTATGCTTGCTCAATAGTGTGAGGCCTTGGTAGCGGAACAGGAGCAGGGGCAACATCAGAGGAGTCAGGCTGCACAACAGGTGTTTCAGGTGCAGTTGTTAGATTGGCTTCGGGTGCAGCATCCTCATGGGCTTCAGGTGCAGCATCCTCATTGGCTTCAGATTCAGTGGCCACATTTGCTTCAGGCACAGTGGCCTCATTGGTTTCAGGCACACTGGTTGGTGCAGGCTCCACATGAGCATCAGCCATGACTACGTCACTGGCTTCATTGGCATTGGTGGTGGCAGCCTCAACATTGTCAACCTCCTCTTGACGAACAGGAGGGTCGGGCACAGGCACGTTCAAATCATGAACTGCTTCTTCTTCAATCGCTGGGGGAGTTGGTACACATACTTCTTCTTCATTTTCCTCGGCTGATGCAACCAGAATGTCTTCAGCAGCATGTGCTTCAGACTCGGAGACGTTCACTGTTGGAGCTGGTTCAGAAAATACTTGTCGTGCAACAGGTGAACGTTGCACTTCTCCTTCAGGAACGCTCGACAGAGGGACTTCAGGCCTTTGTCCTCTGCGAAGCTTCTTGAAGTCTTGGCTTCTGTGTTAGGAGATGGAGTTGGGTGAGCCTGAAAGTCTTCATCCTCTTCTTGCACTGGGGGAGTAGCTTGTTGTTGTTGTTAGGGAGTACTGGAGGAGTCTTGTTGTTGTTGTGGGTGATCAGCCCACGAAGCATCCTGAGCAATTGGCGTCAATGGACGACCAATGCTGATGAGTTCGCTGTTCGTATGAACAGGAGATGATACCACTTGATGTTCAATATGAGGAAGAACTTCATCATCATTTACATTGTCATCTTGACCAATGTCTTCAGCAACGTTGGGTTTAGCTGCTGGAATATTTTCAGCCTCATGAGCCTCTGTGGTAGCAGGCTCATGGACAACCATTCTTCGTTCTTGATGAACTGACACAGGGTGAACCACGGAAATGGGTTCAACGACTAAGGGCTCTGTAGAAGCAGCCCTAGTCTTCTTGGTCTTGCACTTCTTCTTGGAGGGAGCGGCATCATAGGCTTCAGTATGCTTTCTCTTTTTGGCGTCAGCCTCGGCAGCCCTCGTCTTCTTCTGTTCTGAAGCGGTTGTGGTGACCTTTGGCTTCGAGCCAATCATGCTGCTCGGGAAGATAATGCGAGGGGCTTCTTGGCTTGAAGGTTCAGGATGATCAGCAGGGCGCTTGTTCTTCTTCTTTGCAGCCATCCTGGGGTCAATGCCAGGGTGGCCAAGGGACTTGCGCTTCTCAGCCTCATTGTAGGCAAGCACACACTTATCGGCCAAAATCTTCATGCGCTCACGTGAGCCCTGAGCTTCTTGACGTTTCTTCAGAAAAGCTTCTTTAAGCTCATGGAGCATGACCTTGAAGTTGCGGACGTCTTGAACACTCAGATTGGCCACATGCTTCTTGAATTGTGCATTCTCAAAATCAATCTTGTTTTTGAGCTCAACGATGCGCTGAGCGAGAGCTAGCTCAGAAGCAATGGCGCCATTGAAGGCGACACTGAGGCCAATTGGGAGCTGTAAATCTTCAAAGCTGACGTTGGGGGTGTCGAACCACTCATCAATGAAATTGTGAATGATGGCCACATCAAATAGAGGCAGGTTGCTGAAGATTTCTGCTTCTTCTTTGCTCTTTATCAGCTGCTCAAGAGCATCATCAGCAAGATCTTCATCACTTGATAGATCAATGGGTTCTTCACGCAGAATTGCGGCAGGAGTCAAAGCTCTTTGATCAGATGGCCTAACAAGCTGCTTTTTCTTGTCCGTTCTCCACGGAGACACGGACAGATCCTCGATTACTGCTTGGCGGGAGGTGCAGTGGCTAGTTGCTTCGCACGCAAAGTCTTCGGAGGTGCAGCTGAGGTTGAAGCCTTTGACTTCTTTCGCTTCTGCGGCTTTGGAGGAGGAGCAGGGGCTTCATCAGAGTCAGCACCATTGTCAGAATGATCTACTCTGGCGCCTTGGAGTATGATGTAGGTGATGAGGCCGTCAAGGTTGGCGTAGGGGCCAATGACATTGGGATTAGCTTCTCCGGAGCCATCAGCACGGGGAGCAGAGGGGCCTGGGTTGAAGTCCAAACCCAAAGTCTTCTTGTTCTTCTTGGCCGAAGCCACAGCAAACTGATGGTTGCGCTTCAAGAGAGAATCGTCATGACACCATAGTAGTGAGGTGGGATCTGCGTTTGCTGGCTGTGGCCCACGGACCATACAAGGGCAGAAGCCTTGTTCAATGGCTTCAGCTCGGCTCTTGGGTTGAAGGCCTCGATAGAGGATATCACCCCAAGGTCTCTTGATGGCATTCTTCTCTGCATATTCCTTTGTGACAAACTTGTACTTGAACCACTCCTCAGCCTAATAGCGTCGAATCCATTGGATTCGTGTCTTTCTCTGATGATAGTTCTCTTCAGGATCTGTCTTGTACAGTTCAGCTAAATCATCAGGCAGATCTTTAGATGTACCTCCTCTGCGTTGTCTGCCACCCTTCCTTGCTGATTTTTCTGCAGCCATGAATTTTAAGCTGAAAGGCTTCAATACGTTCAAAGGCTTCAGAGATTTGCGCTTGCTGGTCAAGCAGGAACTGGCTTGAGGAGAATTTATGTGATGCTGTAAGTATTCTGCAAACGAATGCAGAGTATGAGAACCAAGGGATTCTCCCACGGACATGTACCTATGACAGCATTAGAGATGCGAGGGAAGGGGAAGAGGTCATATGCATTCTCAGAAGATTTTGAAGATAAATCAGTTTGAAGACATTGACCTCATGATGCGAAGACATTCACTTATATGGGTGAGTTGGTTCCAGATTTGTACCAATCCGTGAATAAGTACAAGTGAGGAATCAAACTAGGCAAGAAATCTAAGTGAATCGACTAAGCACTATGAGATGCAGATGGAATAGATCTAGCTTGAATAGACAGAAACTACTTTCGGTAAACAGGATGAATCTTGAAGATCAAAAAGGTGGTAAAAATAGAGTAATAATTACCGCACGAAGAACTGCTAGATGAAGGAATAGGAGACCGAGCAGTTCAGCCCAGCGTGCCCTAACATGGCGACGGAGGACAAGGACAGCGACGGCGGAGAGGACGATGTCCGCGGTCGGCGTGAGGACGGTGTTGGAGAAGTCGCGGCAGCTAAGCGCTTCATGAAGGAAATATGCCCTAGAGGCAATAATAAAGTTATTATTTATTTCCTTATATCATGATAAATGTTTATTATTCATGCTAGAATTGTATTAACCGGAAACATAATACATGTGTGAATATATAGACAAACAAAGTGTCACTAGTATGCCTCTACTTGACTAGCTTGTTAATCAAAGATGGTTATGTTTCCTGACCATGGACAAAGAGTTGTTATTTGATTAACGGGATCACATCATTAGTTGAATGATCTGATTGACATGACCCATTCCGTTAGCTTAGCACCCGATCGTTTAGTATGTTGCTATTGCTTTCTTCATGACTTATACATGTTCCTATGACTATGAGATTATGCAACTCCCGTTTATCGGAGGAACACTTTGTGTGCTACCAAGCGTCTAGCGAATCGGGTGATTATAAAGGTGCTCTCTGGTGTCTCCAAAGGTACTTGTTGGGTTGGCGTATTTCGAGATTAGGATTTGTCACTCCGAATGTCGGAGAGGTATCTCTGGGCCCTCTCGGTAATGCACATCACTTAAGCCTTGCAAGCATTGCAACTAATGAGTTAGTTGCGAGATGATGTATTACGGAACGAGTAAAGAGACTTGCCGGCAACGAGATTGAACTAGGTATTGGATACCGACGATCGAATCTCGGGCAAGTAACATACCGATGACAAAGGAACAACGATGTTGTTATGCGGTCCGACCGATAAAGATCTTCGTAGAATATGTAGGAACCAATATGGGCATCAGGTCCCGCTATTGGTTATTGACCGGAGACGTGTCTCGGTCATGTCTACATTGTTCTCGAACCGTAGGGTCCGCACGCTTAAGGTTTCGATGACAGTTATATTATGAGTTTATGAGTTTTGATGTACCGGAGGAGTTCGGAGTCTCGGATGAGATCGGGGACATGACGAGGAGTCTCAAAATGGTCGAGACGTAAAGATCGATATATTGGACAACTATATTCGGAGTTCGGAAAGGTTCCGAGTGATTCGGTATTTTTGAGTCTGGGAGAGTTACGGAATTCGCCGGGAGAAGTATTGGGCCTTATTGGGCCTGGAAAGAGAGAAGGGCTGCCTAGGGTAGGCGCGCCCCCATGGCCTAGTCCGAATTGGACTAGGGGAGGGCTGCACCCCTCCTTCCTTCCCTTCTCTCTTCCCTTCCTTGTCTCCTACTCCTAATACATGGAAGGACTCCTAGTTGGACTAGGAAAGGGGGAATCCTACTCCCGGTGGGAGTAGGACTCCCCTAGGGCGCGCCATAGTAGAGGGCCGGCCCTCCCCTCCTCCACTCCTTTATATACGGGGGTAAGGGGCACCCCATGGACACACAAGTTGATCATCGTGACCGTTCCTTAGCCATGTGCGGTGCCCCCCTCCACGATATTACACCTCGGTCATATTGTAGCGGTGCTTAGGCGAAGCCCTGCGACTGTTGAACATCAAGATCGTCACCACGCCGTCGTCCGACGGAACTCCTCCGATGCCTCTGCTGGATCGAAGTTCAAAAGCGTCATCGAGCTGACGTGTGTCAAGAACTCGGAGGTGCCGAGTAACGGTGCTTGGATCGGTTGAACCGGAAGACGACGACTACTTCCTCTCGTTGCGTCAACGCTTCCGCTTCAGTCTACGAGGGTACATAGACAACACTCTCCCCTCTCGTTGCTATGCATCACCATGATCTTGCGTGTGCGTAGGAAATTTTTTTGAAATTACTACGTTCCCCAACACTTCGTCGCCGGCGTCGTCGCGAGCTAGCGGTGGCGCTAGGGTTTTGACGGAGGTGGAGAGGTGGGAGAAGGATTTCTTTACCGCAGGGGGACAGGTATTTATAAGTAGGTAGAGACACAGCGCAATTACACTGGTGCCCCTGGCGGTTCATATCTGAGGGGTACGTGGCAAGCATGCAACACACTCAGGGTTGTCCCACATTCCCACTCCCGCCAGGCATGGCGGAGAGTTGTTCCGGCTTCTCCGGATTTCAACAGTAAAGATAAGACATTTAAATCAGATTTAATGTTTGTCTCTTTGCCTTCTGCTGACTAGGACGCAGAGAAGACATTCGACAGTTTCAACAGAATGCATATGATTTGGACAGATAGATTTTGAGATAGTAAGCATAGAGAGGTTAGGGTCCGATCACATTCACTTAGTTCAAAAGATCCAATCTTGAAGACATAGCTATAAGTGAATGTTGTAGAGGACAGAACACTAGTATATATATATATATATATATATATATATATATATATATATATATATATATATATATATATATATATATATATATATATATATGAAAGTCATTGCAATATAACGCCTTGAGTGAAACACTTCAAACAAGAAAAGTAGGTGGTGGCGTTACCCACCGTATAGGAAGTATTAGACCCAAATACGGTGCACAATTATCGTGGCGCTCCGAAATCAAATTCCGTGTTAATATGTTCACACTCAGAGGGTAAATCTTCATTGATTGAAGATATAGATTACTTTGTGTGTTGCACATCTAAGTCATCAACATGCATAAGTGTTAGGATGTGTGCCTGATCACAGGACATTAGAGGATTCTAAGATATTTAGCTCACACCGTAACTTGCAAAACCTTTTCTCATCCAAGGGCTTTGTGAAGATATCTGCCAGTTGCTCTTTAGTGTTGACGTGAATGATATCGATATCTTTCTTCATAACATGATCTCTAAGAAAGTGATGACGAATTTCAATGTGCTTTGTCTTCGAGTGTTGGACTGGATTGTTGGCTATTTTGATGGCACTCTCGTTGTCGCAGAAAAGAGGTACTTGTTTCAGGTTGATGCCATAATCCTTGAGAGTTTGCTTCATCCATAGAAGCTGAGCACAACAGGATCCAGCAGCAATGTATTCAGATTCAGCAGTTGAGAGTGATACAGTTACGCTTCTTCAAAGACCAACAGACAAGTGATCGACCAAGAAAATGACATGTGCCAGATGTAGACTTGCGATCCACCTTGTCACCAGCATAATCAGCATCCAAGAATCCAACCAAATCGAATCTTGAGCCCTTGGGATACCATAATCCGAGTGTTGGGGTGTAAGCCAAATATCGAAGAATTCGCTTCACAGCTAAGTGATGCGATTCCTTTGGTGCCTCTTGGTATCGAGCACACATACAAACACTAAGCATAATATCTGGCCTAGATGCACATAAATAAAGCAAAGAACCAATCATGGAGCGATATACCTTTTGATCGAACTTTTTACCATTATCGTCGGGACCAAGATGGTGTTTGGCTGGCATTGGCGTCATGTAGCCTTTGCAGTCTTCCATTCCAAACTTCTTCAGACAGTCTTTGAGGTATTTCTCTTGAGATATGAAGATGCCATTCCTCTGCTGGCGAATTTGAAGACCAAGGAAGAAATTCAGCTCACCCATCATGGGCATTTGATATTGCTCTTGCATCATGTACCCAAACTCATCATCGATTACGGTTGGTGCATTCAAGATTATGTCATCCACATATATTTGGCACACAAACAGTTCACCATCATATGTCTTCGTGAAGAGAGTGGGATCGAGGATCCGGGTTTGAAGCCTTTGCTCTTCAGAAGTCTTTGATTGTATCATACCGTGCACGAGGGGCTTGTTTGAGGCCATCTGATTGCCTTGTTTAGCTTGTACACCATATCGGGATGTTTTGGATCTTCAAAGCCGGTGGTTGTGCGACATATACTTCTTCTTCAATCTTGCCATTTAGAAATGCACTCTTTACATCCATTTGATATAGCAAGATATTGTGATGATTAGCGTAGGCTAGCAGTATGCGAATAGCTTCAAGCCTAGCAATAGGAGCAAATGTTTCATCGAAGTCAATTCCTTCAACTTGAGTGTATCCTTGAGCCACAAGACGTGCTTTGTTTCTGACGACTTGACCATGCTCATCTTGCTTGTTTCGATATATCCATTTTGTTCCAATAATGTTATGCTTGCGAGGATCAGGTCGCTTGACAAGTTCCCAGACATTATTCAGTTTGAACTGTTGAAGTTCTTCTTGCATGGCTTGAATCCATTCAGGTTCCATAAAAGCTTCAAACAACTTTCTTGGGTTCTGATATTGACACAAATGAAAAGTGCCCACAGAAGTTTGCTAGCTGTGTTGCTCTTGATCGAGTGAGCGGACCAGGTGCATTGGTGCTGTCGATTATCTTCTCTATTTGAACTTCATTTGCAACACGTGGATGAACAGGATGAAGATTTTGCTCTGGCTGATCATTGTCATCATTGGGAGGATTGTCTTCGGACTGAGCATTGTCTTCAGGTTGATTTGGTGCAGAGATGATAAGTTCCTCTTCAGGCTGTGCTTCAGAGGGCATGATTTCACCAGTTCCCATCAGCTTGATTGCCTCGTTTGAAGGAGCTTCATCCAGTGTACTTGGCAGGATCTCTCTTTGTGAACCATTGGTTTCATCAAATTTCACATCCACTGTTTCAACGATCTTATAGAGATAAAGGTTGAAGACTCTGTAGGAGTGTGAATCCTTTCCATAGCCAAGCATGAAGCCTTCGTGAGCCTTAGGTGCAAATTTTGACTTGTGATGGGGATCCTTGATCCAGCATCTTGCTCCAAATACTCTGAAGTAACTGACGTTTGGCTTCTTGCCAGTAAGTAGCTCATATGATGTTTTGTTCAGAAGCTTATGAATGTATACACGGTTGATGATATGACATGTTGTATCAATAGCTTCAGGCCATAACTTTCTTGGTGTCTTGTACTCTTCTAGCATAGTTCGAGCCATCTCAATGAGGGTTCTGTTCTTGCGCTCAATGATGCCATTTTTCTGAGGTGTGTATGGAGCAGAGAACTCATGAGTGATTCCCATTGTATCCAGATACAGATCAAGTCCAGTGTTCTTGAATTGATGCCATTGTCACCGATGTGCTTGATCTTCACGCCATAATTGTTCATTGCTCGATTTGCAAAGCGCCTGAAGACATCTTGCACTTCAGTCTTGTACAGGATTATATGAACCCATGTGTATCTTGAGTAGTCATCAACAATGACGAAGCCATAGAGACAGGCAGTTGTTGTGAGGGTGGAATAGTGAGTAGGTCCAAACAAATCCATGTGTAACAGCTCGAAGGGTTGAGATGTAGTCATGATTGTCTTCGAGGGGTGCTTTGCCCTTGTCATTTTTCCAGCTTCACAGGCACCACACAGATGATCCTTCTTGAACTTGACATCCTCGATGCCAATGACATGCTTCTTCTTGACAAGTGAGTGTAAGTTTCTCATGCCAGCATGTCCCAGCCTTCGATGCGAGCCAAAGATTCGAAGCTTTTGTGAGAAGACAAACGGCAAGATGTGGACCTGCTGAGAAATCTACCATGTATAGATCATCTTTTCGATACCCTTCAAAGACTAGAGATTTGTCAGATTCCATTAGTACAAAGCAATGATATTTGCCAAATATGACAATCATGTTCAAGTCACAAAGCATTGAGACAGACATTAAGTTGAAACCAAGGGATTCAACAAGCATCACTTTATCCATGTGTTGATCCTTTGAGATTGCAACTCTACCTAGACCCAATATTTTGCTTTTACCTGTGTCAGCAAATGTGATGTGACTCTTGTTGGATGGACGTAAGGTTGAGTCCATGAGAAGACTTCGATCACCAGTCATATGATTTGTGCATCCACTGTCCATAATCCACTCTGAAGCTTTTGGTGATGTACCCTACAGTGCAGTTAGGAGGATAGGCTTCACACAAGTGTTGTGAAGCATATGCATTTGATACATATAGGGACAGTCACAGCTTATATCAAAGTTAGGACATAGTATGACTGATAAGAAACTCAGATGTGAAGCATATAGAATGGTATTTTAAGGTGCGTCCTTAGTGAGTTTTAGGTCCCCAGCAATAGTATCGGACGCCATTGATTGCTGGCTGGAGACCATTTTCTGCAAAAGAGAGTTAGTTCTTCTTTGCCACCCACGTTTTCAGTGGGGGCTTAGAAGCAATGAGTGTAAGTGCAGCATCTGAGAATTTTCGCTTTGAAGCCCTAGCAAATAGCCTTGCAGGAGATGAATGATACTCATATGAATAAGCAGAAAAGTTCTTAGTCCTATGAACATAGCGGTTCGAAGATACACGCTCATATTCATAAGTCTAAGCATGATTTCCCGGCAAAACATTGGCGTTAGGGTGACTCATGTGAGTCTCAGATTCAGTATGAAGCCTTTGGGCCATATGAAGCTATAGGTCAGGGTTTGTGTTCTTCCTTGGTGGTGTCATGACGACATTCACAGGAAGACTCTCAATGTACCGCTTAGGTACCCAGATCTTCTTCATAGGTGGTCCATTCCTGCAGTTAGTACCAATGTACCTGGCAAACACTTCACCATTCTGATTTTTGAATAGCTTATAGTTTGCATCAAAGGATTCATCAATGATAATAGGATTAGCATAGGTAAAGCCAGATAAGGTAGATGGATCTCATGAAGGTTCCTTTGCAAAGAACCCATGTGGTTTTGGGGTACCGCTCGGGCTTCCAAAGACGAGCCATCAATATTAATTTTCCTTTCGAACCCAACACCCTCTTTCCTAGGGTTTCGGTTCAGAATCTTCTTTTTGAGGACATCGCAGAGAGTCCGATGTCCCTTCAAACTTTTGTACATCCTGTTTCAAGCAATGTCTTCAACATAGCATTTTCATCGAACAAAGAAGTGGTATCCTCCGCAGAGGGGTTAGTAACCACATCGGAGGTGAAGACAATGAAACGATAGCAGCAGATGGAACATTCAAACAGCAGATGTAGCATTATCACGCTCAATGCATTTTAGACATGGTGGTTCAAATCCTTCTGGCGGAACTCGATCCGTTGGAGCTGAAGTGAATCTCGCTCCTTCTGAAGATCTTCATAATCAACTCTTATCTTTTCAAGGTCTAGCTTTCTTTGAAGACATTCAGAAGAAAGTTTCTCATGATCAGATAAGAGAGCATTATGTTGATCTTGAAGGGCGTCAAACTTAGCATGAATTCTCTAAAGACTATTAGCCAAAGCTTTTGACTGATCCATTTCTTCACCCAACATATCATCGCTCTTACTAAGCATATCTTGAACCTTTTCCAAGATTCTTTGTTGTTTAGTGGCAAGGGAAGCAAGTTTGTCATAACTGGGCCCAAATTCATCACCTGATTCATCATCACTAGATTCAGAGAGATAGCATTCAGTTACCTTATCACCCCTTGCCATGTGGCATGATGAGGATGATGATGGTTCAGGTGTAAAGGTCATTTTCTTGAGAGGCTCCTTGTAGTCCTCAAACGGCTGATCATGACGAGTGCGATGACCTTCGTATACATCAGAAAGCCGGTCCCAGATTAGCTTCGCGTGATTGAGGTGCATAACATTCCTGAACTGATTTCGGGACAGATGACAGCAGATGACGTCCTTCGCTGTGAGGTTCAATAGAGTGTACTTGCGAATGTCATCAGCTTCTGCCATCTTGCATAGATCAGTGAGTCCAATCTCAGTGACGGTCCATAGTTCACTATCCATGGACATGAGTAGCTTCTTCATCATAGCCTTCCATTGGGGATACTCATGACCGTCAAAAGTGGGACACGATATGTTCCTCAATCCTGCAGTCGACATAGCTGAAACTCCAGGTGGTTAAATCGAATCACACAGAACAAGGGAGTACCTTGCTCTGATACCAATTGAAAGTGCTAGTATCGACTAGAGGGGGGTGAATAGGCAATTTTTATGAAAGTCTTCAAAACTTGGAAGTTTCAAAGACAAACAACAGAAACAACCTAATTGATATGCAGCGGAAGATAAACGAACCTAAACAAACCATAGTCAAGTGTGTAATGATATGAAAGTACAGGACTAATAGCAGTTAGGTAGTAAGGATCAAGATGGAAGATAGTATGAAGCCAATCAACAATAGTAGTCAAGCAATGAAGTCAAACAGATAGACAGATAAGCAATGACTTCATGAAGACAAACTTAAGTAAGGTTGGGAAGGGATAGAACCAGTTGTTGTTGAAGACACGGGATTTGTTGACCAGTTCCAGTTGCTGTGACAACTGTATGTCTGGTTAGGGAGGCTGAGATTTAACTTAGAAGACTGTGTCTTCACCTTATTCCCCTTGAGCTAAGGACACCCAGTCCTCGCCCAATCACTCTGGTAAGTCTTCAAGGGAGACTTCCAAACCTTCACAGACTTCGTTCACCGGCAATCCACAATGACTCTTGGATGCTCGAACGCGACGCCTAACAATTTGGAGGATTCACAGTCCTCAAGTGTAATAAGTCTTCAGTCACATAGGCAGAAAGACTTGATGATGCCTAACACTCTTTGGCTCGGGTGTTTGGGCTTTGTCCTTGCAAGGATTTTCTCTCTCAAATGCTTCGAGGTGGGTTGCTCTCAAACAACAAAAACCGTGCACAAACTCGAGCAGCCACCAATTTATGGTGTAGGGTGGGCTATTTATAGCCACAAGGCAACCCGACCTGATTTGTCCAAAATGACCCTGGGTCACTAAGGAACCGACACGTGTTCCAACGGTCGATTTCAAACACACGCTGCAACTTTACTTGGGCTACAAGCAAAGCTGACTCATCCACTCTGGATAAGATTTGCTCTCATTGTCTTCGCCAAGACATAGGATTTGAGTTGAGCATCACTTCAGTCACTCTGACTTAGTTCACTTGGACCCCACTTAACAGTACGGTGGTTCCTATGACTCAACAAAGAAGAAAAGGAAACAACGAAAACACACAGTCTTCACGCTCCAAAGTCTTCATGCAATGTCTTCTCATGTCATAGTCTTCAATATGAATATCTTCTCATACCACCATTGTCTTCAATGTCTTCATACATTTTTAGGGGTCATCTCCGGTAGGTAAACCGAATCAATGAGGGACACTACCTGCGTTATCCTGCAATTCTCACAAACGCATTACTCCCTCAACCAACTTTGTCATCAATACTCCAAAACCAACTAGGGGTAGCACTAGATGCACTTACAAGCGCGCGGACGACCTTGTCGTACTGCTCCAGCCCGCGCGCCCAGGCTTCTCATTGCCTGCCACCCTCATCGGCCTCCATGGTGACGAACTCTTTCAAGCCCTAGTGTCCCTGCAGGTGCCGGAGGTAGCGATGAAGAATGTGCACCTCGAGGCCGCGCTCACCGCGCAACACCTTGCCATGCAAGAAACCATCAACCTGCACATCCACGTCTACGAGGAAATCGTCGACATAGGCCACTACAAGGCAAGCCAGGACAGAAAGACGTTGGCCTTCTTCCAGCGGATGGAATCTTTGGACGCCATTGTTCAGAAGCACATCGACCTGGCCACGAAAGCCGCTGCTACTTAGGTGTCGTTCGGTGGGCCGGCGCCCTGAGTCGACGAGGTGGACGTCATCGATGGATGCATCTCTTCTTCTTCCCTCCTGTAACCAGCATTGCATCGCCCTCGTGGCCTTAATGTTTTATTAGTATAGTACTCCCTCCGTTACCAAATATAAGTCTTTCTAAAGATTCCAGGAAGTGACTACTACATACGGAGCAAAATGAGTGAATCTACACTCTAAACTATGTCTACATACAACTGTATGTTGTATTCCATTTGAAATAGTATCTAAAAAGGCTTATATTTAGGAACGGAGGGAGTATATGGCATTTTTATTCCAGTCGTAACGTTTTCACTATGAGGTGGGGCCGCAGTTGAGCAAACCCACCCCGCCCACCGGGCGTCGGTCGAGTTTAGAATTAGAAGAGAGAAATGAGGGAGGAGAGCTACCTGTAGCACGGACGCTGTTGTCAGATGGGACTCCTGTTTATAGAATAGGAGTACTGAGCACTCGTGCCTCTTTTTTTTAGGGAAAAATTAGTGGTATGTCTAGTACCACTAGTTGGGTGCGTGCGAACTATAGCTGTCATCACTTTAGGTCTCCTTTCCGAACCGCAGCTACGCTTCATAGTACATATTTTTTCACGCATTTATCCTCCTATATGTACTCCTAGGCTATTTCCACGTGCTCCCATTCGCCGACATGTGGGACATAGAGCATCTGGGTCGAAGTGCATGCATGACTTGGAGCATATGCCGGGGTACTTTACATTTCAGACCTCACGAACTACATGCCAACCCCCCGCAGAAGAATAAATAAATGAATGAATTACTACATGAAACCGGATTATTTTCGTAGAAATTGGAGCACGTTCATTAAATTTTAGACATAACACGTTTATAAAAAATGACCGGTCCTAAACCAGTCTAAGGGCCTCTTTGATTTTTCCCGCAAAAAAAGGGCCTCTTTTATTCGTAGGATACTGAAAACACAGGAATGGGGAAAGTATGATGGCGATGAACCGAGACAAGGAGAACTCTAACTCGGTTAGAGGTTAGAGTTAGATTCTAACCCTGAACTAACTCTAAACCAAAGAGGTGTATGGATGGCAGGGTTAGATTGACAATAAATGCTCTTTCTCAATCATTTGACTACTTTGGACCCTATTCCCTGCCGGATTTGGTGTTGTCGGCTCTTCTGTGGCCTCCTCCCGCTCACAATTGACATAAATGTACCATCTATACAAATCAAGCATGCAAAACATGATAATTTTTACTTTGTCCATACAAATGAGATATCCCACTTAAACATACAAGTCGGCAATCAAGCTTCACAAAAAAAACACTTCAAGAAACAAAGCCTGAGCTAACTCATCACGGAAGTCATTCACGATAGGGAGGGAGCCCGGAGCCCCTCACGCACCGAGGGAGGAGCTCGCCATCGTCGCTCTGGAGGAAGGCTCTGTAGAGCCCAAGCCCCGGGAACCCCTCCGACGCCGGTCCTTGCGAGTTGAGGTCGACACCGGCATCGGTAGCAGGGCCGCTTGCCGCCGACTGGGAACTTAATCTTTGGGCCTTTAGAAATAATGCAAGCCTGTAACTAAAATACCTAGAAAGGCAAACTGAATCTTTGGGCCTCTAGAAATAATGCAAGCCTGAAACTGAAATACCTAGAAAGGTGAACTAAATCTTCGGGCCTCTAGAATAATGCAAGCCTGAAATTGAAATACCTAGAAAGGTGAACTGAATCTTTGGGCCTCTAAAAAGATTTATTACCTCCTCAAGCAGCATCAAACAATTCCATGCGTGCACCACAAATCTATACCAAGTTTGATCAGAATCTACTTTTCCAAATCAGAATTAGCGCTAGAGCGAGCAAGATCAATGATATGGTCGTGAGACAGAGAAGGAACGAACAAACTCACCCCTCTCGCGACCTCCCTGGTAGATGCTGCTGCCACAAGACTGTGAGGGAGAAAACGACCGTGAAGGGGGGAGCGGGCGACCTTCAAAGGCCGGAGGGAGAGGGCGGCCGGAAGGAGAGGGCGGCCGGAGGAGAGAGAGGGTGAGTGGCGCTTGGGCGGGCGGCCCTATGGGGAACAGAGAGGAGTCGTGCGAGCGGGGAGGGAGCGATCTGGTGCGGGACTGCGGGCAGGGGAGATTTTTTTTAGTTCTCTTTTAGTGGGCCCGAGGATAACTAACCCAGTTAGAAACTCTCCACCAGGCTAGTTTTTTTAGCTGGGTTAGAGCAAACTAGCTCAAACTAACCCCTCTTGTTTCGATAATTTGAGGCTATTTCAACCCAAACTAGCTTTAACTCAGGGATCCAAACAAAGAGGAGTGTTACTGTACATGCTACAGTGTGGACCGTAGCTCATTGTTTTTTATGGCCATATCACCACACTGTTTTCTCCGCTGGTTCCTTTGGCTACCGTGGTTCGTGACCGCTGGTTCACTGGCTTTAAGTGGTTCGTGACCGCTGGTTCACTGGGCTGCCGTGGTTCGCACTCCTCCGACCTGAGTAGTAGTAGTACTAGTATATACCACATCATTCTTTGCTCCTTCTTACTACTCCGACATGTGGGAGAGCCAGCATCCGGGTTGACGTGTCATGCACCAGATTAGAGCACGAACGGAAGGGGCATCACCCGGTCGGGCGCCGAAGATTCATGACTATAGTGAGTGGTCATATCACAAGTCTTTCCAGCAGTAACGCGCTGTCAAATCGCACAGCCCGACCTTTCCAGCAGTATGTTTGAGAATCCGCCACTCGCTCACCCTCCTCGCCTCTTTGTCAAACCGCCTACCCGAAAACGGCCGCGCATACTGCCCGGGAAAATCCCCGCACTCAACTTTTAACTACGCGAAAATAGTTCGAGCTTGTTCATTCTATATAAATACAGTAATTACTGTATGTTTATTCACCCGTGGGGTTGTTCAATGAATGGAGGGGCGGGGAGCACAAGTGAACAATACTGTAGTACTACTAGTAGTAAGTAGGAGTCGTACAGTAGTCACCTTGAAAATAGAGTTTCTTTTCTTTAATGCCACGTACACAAATTGAAACGCTTGTTGTGGAGAGAAAAAAGATAATCACTCCACTATATATGTATGTAGGGGCCTGAGCGCTTGCTTTACTAGGGTTGCTCTCTTCATTCTCTCATCCTCTCCAGATATAAACAAGATAGCGGTAGCGACATTTTCTCTCTACTCACCGCTGGTCACAGATCCGGCCGGATCCCTTCGGTCGGTGTGTGTAGAGGACTAAACGGTGCATCATTCCCGCGGTCATCACCGCCGAGGGAGGAAACCCACAGCTGCCGGAGGGGCCCGTGCCGCTCTCTCCGACACAGCGCCCGCTCAGGAGGTCCTCCGACCCTTCTTCCTCCCTGCCGTATTGTCCGCAGATCCGACCTGCCGTCGCCGACATCCCAGCGACCCTCAGGTATAAGTTCTTCGAAAGCGGCCTTGCTCTACTGCCCCAGCTCCCCACGTGTCTGCATGTGCATCTTTTTCTACTCCCATCAGCTCTTCCAAAGCCACCTAAATTTTTAGTATTATTAGAGGTAAAGCTACTTCATGCATTCGAATCTAGGGCTTTGTTCAAACAACGAAGAAAGGGGGGAAAGTTTTAGCATGAATCTAGGACTTGATTCAAAGAGGAAATAATATGGTGAAAGTAGTAGAGACCGGATACCCAACCGGTCTCTTGGTTGAAAAGGGAAATAATGGGAAAATGCAGTACAAACTGGATAAGGAACAGATCTATTATTGGTTGAAAAACGGATAGAAAGTGGCAGCTGGTGGAAAAGTCAACAGAGTATGTCCAGGATTAGATTTGCTACCATCACATAGTAAAAGGTCTCGAGATTAGATTTGTCGCCCTCACATAGTAAAAGGTCTCGAGGATTAGATTTTTGCCCTCACATAGTAAAAGGTCTCGTGATTAGATTTCTTTGCCCTCACATAGTAAAAGGTCTCGTGATTAGATTTGCTACCCTCACATAGTAAAAGGTCTCTGTGATTAGATCTGCTGCCCTCACATAGTACAAGGTCTCGAGATTAGGTTTCTTGCCCTCACATAGCATGAACAAACTCGGCATCACCACTTTATGCCTCCTTGTAGGTACATTGTCCGATCGTCCTTCGTCGCATGTCCTTATACCAACCTTTTGTCTGTTGTTATTGTAAGGGCGCATGTAAAATGAAGCGATCTGCTTGTTACCTTAGGGACATGTCTAACCAAGTGTTATTGTTAATCTAATGCCTCCAAAGGATAAGATGCAATTAAACTGTGTTACAAATGGCACTCCTCCTATTTTCCCCAGTATGATAAGTAAGTTGCTCCTTTACGCTGCTGAGTGTCCTAGTGTCCCCACGGTCCCATGCCCTTAAACCAACTCTTTAGCTGCTTTGTTGATTTACCGTGTCTAGTAAACAAGAAATGCCACCATTAAAGTAATCCCATATTTGAGGAATCTCATTGTTGATCGTAATGCTTCTGGTAACATGAAGCATTGCTGACGTTTTAAAATTTCTATTGTCCTTGCGTGATTGCCATGAACATAATTAAGATGCTTCTTTTCATTTTGTATATGTTTCAGATATTCTTATTGACCAAGAATTGTTTACTTTCTATCTTTTGTGCAGATAGGGATATCCATTTCACCTTGTTGCTATTGTGACCTTTTGGTGAACTTCACAAAACACTTTTTTGGAATGAGTGTCTTGTGCAGTTCAACTAAAATGTCACGTAAGCAACATCTCTCAATTTTGGTGGAACTGCACAAAATGGTGATTGGAGTTTCAAAATCTCCGTCAAGTTCTGCTTGGTAATCTCGTGCAACATTTTATTAGCCTTTGCAAGATGGAGCCGTCCTTTGTCACCATAATGGCACTTTATTTTAGTGGAACTGCACAAAAGGATAAGAAAATTATAGTTGCACCTTACATGAGCCGGACAGCCAACCTTAATGTTCCTCAATTTTAGTGCAACTACTAAAGAAGAACCTGCCAGCTCACGAGAGCAAGTACTTCTTGCTAGTGAATGATGCAATCTTTGCTTCATTTCGTGAAGCTGAGAAAAGGCGCATGAATTGAATCATGGAACTCCAGGCAGACCTCATCCTAGTGGAGCTGCAGGTTGAGTTCAAGGAGGCCACTATTAAAGCGAAATCATGCTCTCCTCTCTCCTTGTTTGTGATGTGCAAACAGGAATACTCAACTACAGATGTTGTGACGGTCAAGAGCATTCGCCAAGTTCTTCGATTGTATGACATGGCTAGCCAAGATGGATTTAATCCCGATATTCACTTTATCAAAAGGCTCTAATGGGTTGGTTCTGAATCTTGCAAGCTGGGAATCAATGAGATGTGTAGGCATCTTTGTTGTACTTATTATTTGAATCTTATTTGTTGGTTCTGAATCTTGCAAGATGGGAATCAATGAGATGTGTAGGCATCTTTGTTGTACTTATTATTTGGATCTTATTTGTTGGTTCTGAATCTTGCAAGCTGGAAATCAATGAGATGTGTGGGCATCTTTGTTGTACTTATTATTTGGATCTTATTTGTTAGTTCTGAATCTTGCAAGCTGGAAACACGGCATGATGATGCAAAGGACAACAACCATAACAAACAGTTCAAACTTGGTAGTATTATGTTTGTGAAAGTGCGACAAATGTGCTGATCGTGTGCGTCCTCAGAATAATAATTCTAATTGTTGTGCATGTTGATCCTGTGGCACTGATAGAACGAGCCAATGCATTGCTTGTTTTAAGTATAAATTTATATTAAAGCTAATTAAATTTAAGTAAAGTGACCACTAACTCCTGTTATTACAGTATCAATACAGACCCGCTCGTGAACCGACGTGTGGCCGGAGTAGGTTTCTTAATGGAGGTGTTTGAATGCGCCAAGGGTGCATCTTCACGGCGGCGTGCAGCGGACGAGGAGGGTAGTGCTTGTCGCTGTACAAACTCAGCTTACTATTGAATCCAGTTCCCCAAGAGCTGAAAAACAAACTGCTGCCACCGCCTACACACTCGTTCACTCGAAGAGACTCCAATGGCGATCCAAGGGGTGAGCCTGCTAGATATGGACTTTAGCAAGGAGTTCCCCTTTGAGTTCGTAGTTCAGTCCTATGGCTGCACCAAGTTGAATGTGATGTACACCAACGATACGGACTTGGTGAAGCTCTGCCTCGCCTCAGTCCTATGGTTGCACCAAATTCTGGAGCATTCGCCCGTTTCATCGGCAGCACCGACTACACCTTCGCTACGGTGGAGAGAAGGAAGAACGCGACGATTCGGCCATCTGGTGCAACAAGCTTGTCGACATCCAGAAGCAATACAAGTTCATCAGCAACGGGCAGGAGAAGGACTCCGTGGTTGACCTCGCTGAGACCATCATCGACCCCTGATACGCCAACATGAAAGAAGACAACGATACCAAGGACCTGAACATGTGGGAGGTACCTCTGAATCTAGCCTACATAACCTACGTGGCCAAGGACGCATACGCATGCTACGACATGTACAGGCAGATCTTGGACATGAGGGCGTGTCTACTTCCGATAACCAACGAGTACACGGACAGCCGCAGTGTCATGATCAAGCATGCCAGGAAGGTCTAGATGTTGTACTTTATCTGTTTATAAGCACCTTTATCATCTGAGTGTTTCATGCATTAGCCTATGTGTCGTAATTATCTGTTTTGTCCGAAATATTTCTTTTAAGAACCCATTAACATGATTGCTTTTTTTAGTGGCTATTTGCTTTTGTATGTAACTAGTTCACTTGTCCGCTAAAAAAATTAGTTCACTCGGCTCCATGCTTTGAATCTCCTTCCTCCCAACATATTCCCCTCCTCAGGTGGACCCAACAGGTCTGTGAATTTTCTCCCACTTCCTTTTTCGATGTAAACTGAGTTTTCTCCTAGTACTTTTCCCTAGAACCAACTCAACTATCCCACGTCTAGCCTAAAAATAATAATACCCCACGTACTATTAACTCATCAAATTTAAATGATATTTTATTTCGTAAGTTGAAAGTTCTTACAAAATAATAATAATAATTGTTTATATATAACTTGGCAAGTTAACTCCTAGTGATTGCGTACATAAGCTTGCAAAGATTTTACTGACCAATGCAGTAATAGACGTGCAATCATGTGTTTATGTTTTTATAACATTTCTCCGTCTAGCCCAACATGATATTTTCACCCAGCCCAGCAAGTCCGCGGATTTCGAGAAAAATGCAAATGGGATTTAAATGGGCTGCATAAATGCTACATCATTGTTTCACCCAGCCCACCAAATGGATTAAAAACAAATGGACTGGCTGACATGTGGGCCAGTAGGTCGAAGCCTAAGAAGGCGTTGGATTTACATCCAACGGCCGGCATTCTTCTTCAATCTCTCGTCTTCTTCCCCGGCGCTGCCGGAACTGCCTGCTCTAGCCTTCGACGTCCAGCGGCGTTGTTTTGCGCTCCTCAGTGAAACGCTACCCCGCCAACGGCCAGGCCATCCCTCCACTCCGCACCTCTTGTTTTTCTTTGCCGAGTGTAGGCCCACCGCGCACCCGAACCAGTCAAGTTTCCCACTCCTCTCCGTCTGCGACTCCACTGCCGCGTCTTCCCCATCTCAGGGTCGTTCCAGTCTGGGACCTCGCCATCGTCCACCGCCTCGGTGAGCTCGGCGCGGCGTGGTCAACATACGAGAGTCGTCGGAAGAGGACTGTACGTGGAGAGCCTGACGGCTGGGACCCACGAGATCCATGGTCGCATGCAAAGAAAGATCCTCCTTATTACGCACTGTACGTGGATTGTACGTGGGAAGGGCTTCTGTATTTCGCGAAAAAAATATTCCCCCCGCTGACATGTCGGACCCACTAGCTATATCTTCGCACGCAAGGAAGTGCCTCCTTATTACGCACAAAAAAATGAATACCCCCTGCTAGCTGGGACCCACCATAGTGGGTGGCTGACTTGTGGGCCTACTAAGTTGACGAGGATGGAGGGCTTTGTCAACTTAGTCAATATGAATGATTCTAGCTCCAGTGACCATACGATGTCCATCCAACGGCCGTAGTGCTTCTTCAACCTCTGGTCTTCTTGCTCCAGCCGCCCAAAGCAGCGTCGGTCGTGCCGCGTGCTCCTGCCTTTCGTGGTCGGTTGTGATGCTGCGGAGGCCTCACCACCCCCTACTACTCCCACTGCTGGCCCAGGGCATCCCTCTATTCACCCACACCCCCTGTTATTCTGCAGTGACGGTAGCCTCACGCTGCAGCCGAACCAGTGAACCCTCGTACTCCTCTCCGCGTGGGCATCCACTGCCGCGTCTTCCCCGGCTCCGCGTCGTCCGCTTCCTAGGCCTTGCCATTGCCCACCGCCTTGGTGCTCTCGGCACGGCGTGGTCAATGTGGTCAACGACCGACTTCCATTGGAAGAGTACTGTACGTGAAGAGGCTGACAGCTGGGTCCACGGACGCAGCTGGGTCCACGGCCACAGCCCAGTTTTTTTGCGATTTGCCAAGTAAGTCGCTTTGTCAGGCCTGTTGAGCTGCAAATCTTTCAAGATGACGAGAGCTTCATTCAGCTGGCCAAGAAAATGGCCTATCAGTAATGAGAAATGGGTTGTACATTTTTAAAACACATCAAACCGGCAATTAGTTTCAAATATCTTTTTTTTTATTTCGAGATTTTAAATTGCATTTATTTTTATGCATGGACAATTTGTTGGATTTTATATTGATATACATTTATTTTTAAAATCATTTTGAATGTGACTCGAAATTTCGAGATTAAAAACAGTTCGGACCGCACCGAAATATGCAAATTTTCGTATAATTTTCTAACCGTGGCCACAATATGGGCTGTAATGCTAATAAAAGAATATGGGCTCCAAAAAAACCTTAAGAATTAGCAAATGAGCTGTAAATTATTAGAAATAATGGTAGATGGGTTGTAAGCTGTTTTCCACAGATTTGAGGCTTTCCTAAAAAAAGGTTGATGCACAAGCAGTGACTGTTGGATTTCCATCCAACGGCCGTCGTGCTTCTTCAATCTCTGCTCTTCCGCTCGGCCGCTCACAAGCGCCGTGGATTGCTGCTCCCTCCTCCCTGCTGGCTGGCTGTCTTGCGCCAGAGCCTCACCGTCCCACCGTACTCCCATCGCTGGCCTAGCCATCCCTCTACTCACCCACACCTGTTGTTATTCTCCGGTGACGGTAGACGAACCAGTAAACCCTCGTACAGTCGTACTCCGCTCTGCGTGGGAAACAACTGCCGAGTCTTCCCTGCCTCCGTGTCGTTCCCTTCCTAGGCCTCGCCGTCGTCCATCGCCTTGGTGCTCTCGGCGTGGCCTGGTCAACGTGGTCAACGACCGACATGCATCTGAAGTGGACTGTACGTGGAGAGGCTGACAGCTGGGTACACGGCCGCACGCAAGGAAATGCCTCCTTATTACACGCAAAATAATGATTCCTCCACCTGACATTTGGGACCCACCGAAAGGGCCTCTGTATTTCGTGAAAAAACGTTACCGCCGCTGACAGCTCGGACCCACCAGCTATATCTTCGCACGCAAGGAAGTGCCTCCTTATTACGCACAAAAAATGAATACTCCCCCTGCTAGCTGGGACCCAGTATAGTGGCAGGCTGACTTGTGGGCCTACTAAGTTGACGGGGACGGAGGGTTTTTTCAACTTAGTCAATACTCCAGTGACCGTACAATGTCCATCCAACGGCCGTAGTGCTTCTTCAACCTCTAGTCTTCGTTCTCCAGCTGCCCAAAGTAGCGCCGGTCGTGCCGCATGCTCCTGCCTCCCGTGGCCGGCTGTGATACAGCGGAAGCCTCACCGCCCCTACTACTCCCACCGCTAGCCAGGCTATCCCTCGACTCACCCACACCCACTGTTATTCTGCGGCGACAGCAGCCTCACACCGCAGCCGAACCAGTGAACCCTCGTACTCCTCTTCGCGTGGGCATCCACTGCTGCGTCTTCCCCGGCTCCACGTTGGCCCCTTCCTAGGCCTCACCGTCGTCCACCGCCGTGGTACTCTCGGCGCGGCGTGATGAATATGGTCAACGACCGACTTCCATCGGAAGAGTACTATGCGTGGAGAGGCTGACAGCTGGGTCCATGGCGGCCGCAAGGAAGTGCCTCCTTATTACGTGCAAAATAATTATTCCTTCACCTGACAGAGGGGACCCACCGGACGGGCCACCATATTTCGCAAAAAAAAACGTTTCCCCCTGACTGCTGGGACCCACCAGCTACACCTTTGCATGCAAGGAAGTGCGTCCGGGCAAAAAACAAAACGATTCGCCCCCCTGATTGCTGGGACCCACCACCTACATCTTCGCACGCAAGAAAGTGCCTGACAGTCGGGACCCACCTGGTCGAAGCATACATAGCGTTGTCATTCTGGTCGTGAACGTGTACGTACATATATACTGGTCGATGTAGAGGCGCGCACGTGTTGTAGTAGAGGCGCGTGCGTGTCGTAGTAGAGGCGCGCACGTAGCATGTACACGTACATACAGTGGCCAGTGTGCAAGAAATAAAATACGGCCATGTATGTGTACATACGGGCGGGGTTTCGAATGCCTACTCGCGCATACGTACGGTCAGGGCTCGTGTACATGGCTGGGTCGGAATGGAGAAACAGCGTCGTCGTCGTGTTCATGGAGAGCCAACCGGCTGGGTCGGAACGAAATGCGTCGTCGTGTTCATCGGAAGGGCTTGGACGGAACAGGTGATGGGAACGAGGCCTGGCATACCGCAGAACGGAGGAAACGGCCTTGTGTTCGACCGGCCACGTTCGAAACGGGATCCTGTTCATTGGGAGGGGTGTGGCGTACCGCAAAACGGAGGAAACGAACCTCCTACGATAGAAACGGGGGTCCTGTTGCTCGGGAGGGGTGCGGCGTACCGCAAAACGGATGAAACGGACTTGTGTTGGAGCACTACGATCGAAACGGGGGTCTTGTTCATCGGGAGGGGTGTGGCGTACTGCAAAACGGGACTCCACGGGATACTGTTCATCTCCACCGTCGACCTTCTCCAGCCTCCACGGGCTACCGTCGACCTCCTCCAGCCTCCACGGGCTCCTGTTCATCCAGCCTCCACCGCGCGCTACTCCACCGGCTACTGTTCAACCACCTCTCCACGGGTACCCCTCCATCGTATACTATTCATCCAGCCCTCCACGGGGTCGTCCTATTCATCCAGCCCTCCACGGGGTCCTGTTCATCCAGACCCAACCGGCTCGATCGAGGCAACGCAATGGGGTCCTGTTCATCCACCCCCACCGCTCATTGTTCATCCAACCCCCCTGCAACGCTCACTGTTCATCCAGAGAGGCAGCATCGATCGGCTTCAGTTAGCAGCAGATGGCGGCGAATCGCCGATCGGGTTCGATTAACAGCCATCGATCGATCGCCGGGTTCGAGAACGCGTAACTGCAGTCAGGTAATCGCCGGGTTCGATTAGAGCCCAACGACGCTCGAGTTTAGTTAGAGCCAACGCCTCGCACACACGCGTGTACGTGTACGAGAGAAACGCGCATCGCTCGGGCCCCGACCACCCACCGTAACCAGAAACTCCCCAAAATTTTCCTCGCCCTCGCTTCTACCACGGTTTTTTCCGTCATGGACGGCCCAAAGAATGTCATGCAGTTGCGTCTCCGGCACGGCCAGGACGAAAAGCCCATTTTAAGTAGTGATTTTTTGTCATAGAAGTAGGATCCCACCACATCTATGATGATACCGGGTTTTGTCACAATTATCGTCATAAAAGTTTCATATGTATGACAGAAAGAAATTTCATTCGGCCCAAAATGTCATGGATGTGTCTTTGTTTTGTAGTGTGCCCTCCCTGCTGCCCCTCTGCTCTCCGCCGCCGCCCCACACGACCACGACCTCGCTCTTCTCCCTCGCCCCGCTCTGCCTTACCCGGCGCCTCCTCCTCTCCCCCGGCCCCGGCACAGCCTCCCTCTTCTAGACACTCGCCTCGAAGAAGGCAGCTGCCTCCACCAGCCCTAGGCCCGACGGGAGCGTGGGGAGCGGGCTGCTCTTGGTGCTCGGTTGGGTGCTCACCAACGAGGAGTACGACCGCGCGCGACCAGGCGCATCGCAAGGGCGTCGAGGCGGAGGGGTACGCCATCAACGGGATCTCCGTGGGCGGGCACGAGACGTACGTAACTATATCGTCCGTGAACGTCACATTCAACATCGGCCACGGCTCACTCTTTGCCAGGCGCCAGGCCCACCTTGACTGCATCGCGAGTGATGTACAGGCTGCATGGCACCTTCTTCATCCCAAGTACATCATGTCATTGACCAGTACGAGATCAAGCACACCCTCATCCAAAAAGACGCTGACGAGTAGTGAGAATTCAGGAGGGATCTAAAGGTCAGGGCCTTCAAAACCTACCATGTCATACCCCGCTAGGTGCGTAAACTTTATGCAGTTCTTGGAATTGTAAATTATATACTAAATGTATGTTCCTGCTAGATTGCTATTTTCTTTGATTGTATAATTGAACATGGCATTGATTTAAAACTTGCTATTCAGATGATTGCATGGGAAAATTGGACATGGCATATCTGAATATTAAAAATTCATTACTGGAGCATTCTTAACTGATTGCATGTGAAAATTGCTACAGAGGAAATATTGCTTAAATAGTCTAAATGTTTTGTTTATTGTTGCCCTTTTGGCCTATATCTTAGCATTTTTCCATTACGTTCATGGTAAGATATAGACATGTTCTTCCTTTGTTTTGCTTATCTATTTACATGCTTGCAGTACATAGTTAAATGACCAGAAATGGCAATTTCAGAGAAAGAGCAACAAGAAGCTCTTTTGGGTCTGTGTTACTGCACCTGTACTTGCTGTTGCGCCATCACGCCTGTATTTATCAGTTGGATATTGTAAAGCATTCTGTGTACATACGAGTCCTTGTAGTCACGAATTTTCAGTTTCCTATTGTCCATAATAGAAAGCTGTTTTATGCTGGTCTGAATTAGTGCTAATACATAATTTTGGTAGTCCACAGAACCAAAATCCATTAGCCTCTCTTTTGTTGGTACTTATAATTTTATATATTTTGCTATGCAGATGTAGAATTGGATTTATGGAAGAAAAATAAGATTCGAGAGGTGAACCAGTTCACTTTTTTTCTGCCTACATTCAAGATTTTGGTGAAGAAAATAAGATTCGAGAGGTGAAGCAGTTCACCTTTTTTTCTGCCTACATGCCTAATCAGGTTACACAATATTTAATTTAGTAAACCGTTCTGCACCATCGTTGCTGCAAATTAATGGCCAACCTCTTCATCTTGATTTTTTAGAAGTTAACTCACTGCAGAAGGGACCAGGATTACCTTATATTAAGCATTGTTCACATATATTAGATTTTTTTAATAATGAAAAGTGCAACTATTGAAAAGCTATCCTTGAATCATGCTGGTTTGTGCGCTGCAATCGGCAATCGGAGAGGTTCCAACGTCGGCGGTTGGGCAATCGTCTATTTGTTTGAACCTGAAATTCTATACTACTATTAAACACACAAACATATTCATCACTAAACGCACCCGGCGTAACGTACCCACAACAACTCGGACCGACGAGAGCCACACGATTCACTACTGGAATCTGGCAGTTTGCCATCTGCCATGGCAGATGGCAAAGGCATGGTCGGCGGATGGCAAAGGCTTTGCCATCCGCCGCCAGATGGCAAACCGATCGTCCAAACCCTGCCGGTAAAGGCTTCTTTGCCGTCTGGCGGCTGATGGCAAGAGCACGTGGCTTTGCCATCTGCGGGCTGATGGCAAGAGTTTATGGCTTTGCCATCTGTTGGCAGATGGCAAAGCCTCTTAACGGGTTAGCCCGTTAGAAGGCTAACGGCATACTTTGCCATCTCGCCGGCAGATGGCAAGGCTACATGCTTTGCCGTCGCCGCCAGATGGCAAGAGATTTGCCATTCTCGGCAGATGGCAAAGAGCCCAAATAGGCCAGCCCAAACATGACACGTGGCCTCTTTGCCATCTGCCAGCTGATGGCAAAGCTCTTTGCCATCTGCCAGCAGATGGCAAAGTGACTATATTGCCCCATTTGATTTTAACAGAAATCAAACATAAATATATTTATATGACCAATATAGCATATTCAACACATATTACCAATAGTCATGAACACATATGTATCCAACACATGTTACCAATAGTAGCAAGTTTTCATCCGTACATATACATAGTTTCATCAATATTACACAGTTTCATCCATAGGTAGCAAGTTTCACATGTTACCAATAGTCATGAACACATATGTATCCACCTAAAGAACGAACTCCTCCCCAGTGCTTAACGCCAGACTGTAAAGCCAGCTCCTTTTACACCACGTCAATTTCTTCCAACGTCTCGATGTGTTTGCTGAAAAAACTGGAGAAAAATAAAAGATGATTATAAAACTAAAATAGTTTATAAGGAGTACAACAGGTCCCTGTTCTTCTTTTTGTAATGCATACATACGCATAGAGGGGAGTATGTAGTATAGAAGTTGTTGTTGCTCAAGCAGTGTATGTGTACGCACATGCATCTTATTAAGTAAGAAAGGCATCGTCTAAGCTTAACACATGACATGACACTGTTTCAGTTTTCTATTTTTTTTCTTCAACGAATCGTCTTAAATTTGGCTTCAAAATTTATTAAGTAATCCGATCAGTAAATATAAGTACACATAATCTATACAGTATTGAAACTGGTAGAGGACTCACCCACTGTTCAAAGTAATTTTACATGTACTCGCTCACTCATTCTGCTGTTGTGTATCTAATAAACTTGATAATCCTAACTGAAAGTAATTTCAGTTGTGCTATCTAACTCCTAAGGTACAGGTTCATCTTAGAAGGTATTGTTCTGTAGCATTCTACATGTACCTGATGGCTTCCACAGCTGCAGAATCTTCCGTCACTTTGGATCTTGTAAACTGGTATAATCCCTTTCAACCATAGAAAGCTTAGCTTTATCAGTAGGCTTTAATTCAAGAAAATCTGCACGACCAAGCTCTACTGAAATGCAGCCTATTGACCTTCGTGTTTCCTCAAGCTTCTCCATAAGCTCATATCAAGCAACTACTGTGCAAGTTGTGTCATTCGTCCGATTGTACTTACTGTGCAAGTTGTAGTTGCAGACCAAAGCCAACAAACTTTGCAAATAGCAGGCCTTTGATGAAAATGCCCTTCTCCTTTCAGTTCAATCGTACCTTGCATTTGGTCAGTCCACTGAAAATGAAAGCAATCATGAAAAAGAAGAAGGTTGAGAAAAGTGGTCCTCACAAAAGTACAAAAAAAAATTAATGCATTATATTTTATATTTGACTCTCAAACAGATGTTGTTATTGAAGAAGAGAAACAATAGAAAGTACATGTAGTTTTCAAACACATTCAGATTCACACCAGATCAAATTGGTGGAATTGATTCATCATGGTATTATGCAAATATGTTGTATAGAAAGCAACACATGTATCTTCTAACTATACGATCGTTTATTTATAAAATGCACTTTCAATAAAATGATTAATGTATCATCACATGAACTGGTTGTTAGCATGGTCAGTCATATCCGAATGTGAAGAAAGAGTAAAAAAAATCAGAACCATGATCACCTAACAAATCCATATGTTTCTTAGAACCATGAAGAAATCCAAGTGTCTGTTCAAGAATCAAATACTATTTTTCAAGATTGTTCACCTAAGATTTAGGAGAAGTGCACTCTAATTCAGGGCATCTTCAGGTGCCTAATTCAATGAATACGTTCCTATGACCAATGAAGTAGAAATAATATAACTATTATGATATGCATACTATCATCTTTTTAGTCATCCTTATCCTGGACAGCATAGAAAATATGCTAAATAATTAGCTGCTATATACCATGAAGCGTTCCTTTAGTCAGTTCTTCGGTCATGTGCGGTGGTCAGTGAGTCCATCTTTGCTCTTCTCCTGTAATTGGAGAAAATTTCTTAAAGTAAAATATTTTCCAATCACTAACCAGTAGTAAAGCTAGCAAGAACAAGTATATCAACATAGCAAATTGGCGGGGGCGTCACAATCGTGGCCTCATCTACATGGAACTAAGAAGTGTCATTTCTATCCAGCTAATTATCATGGCATTGGCATATCACAAGACACAAGTGGTTTCAGGCCACTTCCATTCTGCAAAATAAAAGGGAATCGAGCTTGACATTTTAGAGAGAGAGAGAGAGAGAGAGAGAGAGAGATGGACCTATAGGTCATCAGTGGTAAGTACGATGACATTCTCAAAGGCACAGTCTGGTAAGTGGTGGTGGCGGCCTGCGCTCTTCCTAGGCAGCACCTCGGCAGAAGGTAAGCCATGACTTTGTCCGGCTCCAGAGGCGACCTGCAAATCAAGACAATGTAAAGAGGAGCAGTCAAGAGAGAGAGGCTTTCTAATGAAATTGGTGGATAAGAAGTTCCATTTCCTAGTCCAACAAAATAATCATCAAGAACTAAGCTTAAATTAATCTGATTGAACAATAATATTTTCAGGCGAAAGATTTGAGCATTAAGCATAATATAAATACAAAACTATATAAATCAAACTCAAGATTCTATTGCACAATCAGTCACAACATTAATGTGATTTTGACAACATAAATCTGACCAAAAGTACATTCAGGCGAAATGCACCACACACATATCGAAGGAATGCAGCCCGAAAGCAAGCTATTAATGTAGCAATCCATCATATACTCTTTCACCCAAACAACTACTAAAAGAAAACTTGACCATAAGTAAATCTTCTGCTACATACAGACAGGGCAGAGCCGGCGAGGCTGCTGGTGCCACCCGACAACCTCTAGCCTACATGTTTGTTGCATATATGCTCTCGACAGTAGTGTCTGATGGCCCTGGGCTAATGATAGCCAGACCTACACACATGGGATCCTCCGACCAATGTAATCTGAAGTATGCCAAGTTGCCAACCAACCAAACAATAAGCATATATATTAATCCACAGTTTGCATATGTATTACAAGAACAATAGAATTCAAGGAAGATCTGTAACGTATATACATGCACCTTTTCTCTCATTCAGCTGTCCAAAAAAATGTCTCCACGCAAAATACATGAAGCTTCAACGGAACGCATTGGAGAAGAACACATTGGTGGCCACGGAGCAATCAAAGGCTACATTAGCACAGCAAGCTGAATTCAGCAACATCAAAGAGCTAATGCTTATGGTGATGGTCCAGATGGAACAAAGCCGAGAGGAGAATGAGGCATACCGGTTTCTTCTTGACGCCATGTAGCTTGCTTATGCAGGCGGCAACACCACAACGTGACGCCGACGGCTCAGCCACCCTCTAGAAGCCACGGCGAAGCGCCCAAATGCTATGCCTCCCTGGGCACCCATGGCAGATCACCTTGGGTTATCCTCTTCCAAGCGCCTATGGCTGGCGCTCCATGACCGTGCACATCGTTTGGCCTCCGACTTGGCCGAGCCCCTTAAGCATGTCGGAGTCGCTCAAGGCACCCACGGTGGCAACCCGCGCACCGCCTATCATGAATCCCTCTAAAGACTATCAAATGCAATTCCATATACCCTATCATGAATCCCTCTAATGATTTTTCGTTGACAAATTAATTTGTATATATCATAACCAGTTTTAGATGGAGATAGCAGAATCACCAGCAGAAGAAAAATTATACAAAATCATTCGAGCTTGCATTTGCAACATTATACTAAGAATTTCAGAACCAATCTATACAGATCCAATAAACAGGAAAGCTTATCTTGCCGCCAACAAAATGATGCTACCTATTTTTCAGCAGGATAAAAGGGATGTCACATGTGGAAAAATAATTAAAGAAGAAATAATTAAATTGTTAGCAACCTTATACATTAAATTTTCTAGCTATCTCAAAACGAGATCAGAACCCAGAGTCGGAGAGGTTTGCTCAACATGATCCATAGAAATTCTGAGATTTGGAAATTCTGAATGAAATCTGGATAGGAAGGAAAGGGGATGCCGCGCTCACCGAGCCGGCGAAGCTTCTTGCGCGTGTCCTGGTCGGCGTTGGCCCACGTGTCGAGGGCTCCGGCGCCGGAGATCCGGTCGGCCTCGAGCTCGAGCTCGGAGGGAGGAGGCTCGCCCACTGCCTCCACGAGGCGCTGAGGCTGCCAAGTCGTCGCGACGACGGCGAGATGGTCGGGAAGCAGGCCGCGACACCAGGGTCGGCGAGGACGTCGCGGGCCTTGCGGAGGACCTCGCCGAGTCGTCGGCGTCGAGCCCAACAGGCGGCGTCGAGGGCACGGAGCGCGACGGCCTTGCGCAGCGAGGTGTCTTGAGGAGGCAGGCGGGAGGGCGGCGAGCAGGCCGGCGAAGAGGGAGTGGGGGACGCGGCGGTTGCCGGCGACGAACTCGAGCACGCGGAAGGCGTCGGCGGCGCACTGGGGTCGTGGGCGGGTGCGATGGGGTCGTGGGCGGGCTGGGTGCGGTAAATCTGGGGCAGTTTTTTACACAAGTGGTGGGTGGGTGAGGTGGGGAGAGAGAGAGAGGGGTGGGGCCGGGCTGGAAGAGAGAGAGAGGGGAGGGCGGGCTGGGAGAGATGGGCCCTCTCTTTGCCATCTGCTGGCTGATGGCAAAGATATGGGCCTTTGCCATCCGCTGGCAGATGGCAAAGAGGTGGGGCTACTGGGCCGTTACAGCGCCGTTATCCATTGGACCCACCCACTTCTTTGCCATCCGCCAACAGATGGAAAAGATTCTTTGCCATCTGCTGGCAGATGGCAAAGAGGTGGGTTGACAGGCCGTTACACTACTCGACCCTGCCCACCTCTTTGCCATCTGTTGGCAGATGGCAAAGATTATTTGCCATCGGCTGGCAGATGGCAAAGATTATTTGCCATCTGCCGGCAGATGGCAAAGAATTGGCTGATGGCAACCATGTACTTTGCCGTCTGTCAGTTCTTTGCCATCTGTTTTTTATAAGCAGATGGCAAAGACGTTCTTTGCCATCAGCTGGCAGATGGCAAAGAGCTGGCTGATGGCAAATTCCCAGTTTCCAGTAGTGATTGGATACACTCATTGTAACCTAACCATTAAAATAACAACTAGCCCTTATTAAATGTGCGTTTATCAATTTCTCTGGCGGACGAAAACTCTATCGCCCGCATTCACGCGATCGGAGGAAACGAACCCGCTATCTTCCTTCCCACGATCCCTTAATTATGGAAAGGAATTAAGGATTTTCCTTATTTATCTGATCCTCTATTATCTCTTTCTCCCACACACGCTCTCCCCAATCCCAACAGATGCCCTCCCCGCTGCCCCTCTGCTCTCCGCCGCCGCCCCACACGACCACGATCTTCCTCTTCTCCCTCGCCCCACTCTGCCTCACCCGGCCTCTCCTCCTCTCCCCCAGCCCCGGCACGGCCTCCGGCTTCTAGACGCTCGCCTCGAAGAAGGCAACCTCCTCCAGCATCCCCGGGCCCGACAGGAGCGTGGGGAACGGGCTGCTCTTGGTGCTCGGTCGGGTGCTCACCGACGAGGAGTACCACTGCACACGACCAGGTGCATCGCAAGGGCATGAAGGCAGAGGGGTACGCCATCAATGCGGTCTCGGTGGGCGGGCACGAGACCTGCGTAACTATGTCGTCCGTGAACGTCACATTCAACATCGGCCATGGCTCACTCTTTGCCATGCACAAGGCCCACCTCGACCGCATCGCGAGTGATGTACAGGCTGAGTGGCACCTTCTTCGTCCCGAGTACACCATGCCATTGACCAGTACGAGCTCAAGCACACCCTCATCCCAAAAGACGCTGACGAGTAGTGTGAATTCAAGAGGGATCTAAAGGTCAGGGCCTTCAAAACCTACCATGTCATACCCTGCTAAGTGCGTAAACTTTATGCAGTTCTTGGAATTGTAAATTATATACTGAGTGTTTGTTCCTGCTAGATTGCTATTTTCTTTGATTCTATAATTGAACATGGCATTGATTTAAAACTTGCTATTCAGATGATTGCATGGGAAAAATGGACATGGCATATCTGAATATTGAAAATTCATTACTAGAGCATTCTTAACTGATTGCATGTGAAAATTGCTACGGAGGAAATATTGCGTAAATAGTCTAAATGTTCTGTTGGCTGTTGCCCTTTTGGCCTATATCTTAGCATTTTTCATCACGATTCATGGTAAGATATAGACATGTTCTTCCTTTGTTTTGCTTATCTGTTTACATGCTTGCAGTACATAGTTAAATGACCAGAAATGGTAATTTCAGAGAAAGAGGAACAAGAAGCTCTTTTGGGTCTGCGTTGCTGCACCTCTACTTGCTGTTGCGCCATCACGCCTGTATTTATCAGTTGGATATTGTAAAGCATTCTGTGCACATACGAGTCCTTGTAGTCACGAATTTTCAGTTTCCTATTGTCCATAATAGAAAGCTGTGTTATGCTGGTCTGAATTAGTGCTAATACATAATTTTGGTAGTCCACAGAACCAAAATCCATTAGCCTCTCTTTTTTTGGTACTTATAATTTTATATATTTTGCTATGCAGATGTAGAATTGGATTTATGGAAGAAAAATAAGATTCGAGAGGTGAACCAGTTCACTTTTTTTTCTGCCTACATTCAATATTTTGGTGAAGAAAATAAGATTCGAGAGGTGAAGCAGTTCACCTTTTTTCTGCCTACATGCCTAATCAGGTTACACAATATTTAATTTAGTAAACCGTTCTGCACCATCGTTGCTACAAATTAATGGCCAACCTCTTCATCTTGATTTTTTAGAAGTTAACTCACTGCAGAAGGGACCAGGATTACCTTATATTAAGCATTGTTCACATATATTAGATTTTTTTTAATAATGAAAAAGTGCAACTATTGAAAAGCTATCCTTGAATCATGCTGGTTTGTGCGCTGCAACTGGCAACTGGAGAGGTTCCAACGTCTGGCCAGTTGGGCACTGTCTATTTGTTTGAACCTGAAATTCTATACTACTATTTAGCAAACAAACATATTCATCACTAAACGCACCCGGCGTAACGTACCCACAACAACTCGGACTGACGAGAGCCACACGATTGAATACACTCATTTTAATCTAACCATTAAAATAACAACTAACCCTTATTAAATGTGCGTTTATCAATTTCTCTGGCGGACGAAAACTCTATCGCCCGCATTCACGCGATCGGAGGTAACGAACCCGCTATCTTCCTTCCCACGATCCCTTAATTATGGAAAGGAATTAAGGATTTTCCTTATTTCTCTGATCCTCTATTATCTCTTTCTCCCAGACACGCTCTCCCCAATCCCAATAGATGCCCTTCCCGCTGCCCCTCTGCTCTCCGCCGCCGCCCCACGCGACCACGATCTCCCTCTTCTCCCTCGCCCCGCTCTGCCTCACCCGGTGCCTCCTCCTCTCCCCCAGCCCCGGCACGGCCTCCGGCTTCTAGACGCTCGCCTCGAAGAAGGCAACCGCCTCCACCATCCCCAGGCCCGACAGGAGCGTGGGGAGCGGGCTGCTCTTGGTGCTCGGTCGGGTGCTCACCGATGAGGAGTACCACCGCGCGCGACCAGGTGCATCGCAAGGTCGTGGAGGCGGAGGGGTACGCTATCAATGCGATCTCGGTGGGCGGGCACAAGACCTGCATAACTATGTCGTCCGTGAACGTCACATTCAACATCGGCCATGGCTCACTCTTTGCCATGCGCCAGCCCACCTCGACCGCATCGCGAGTGATGTCTGAGCTGCGTGGCACCTTCTTCGCCCCGAGTACACCATGCCATTGACCAGTACGAGCTCAAGCACACCCTCATCCCAAAAGACGCTGACGAGTAGTGTGAATTCAGGAGGGATCTAAAGGTTAGGGGCTTCAAAACCTACCATGTCATACCCCGCTAAGTGCGTAAACTTTATGCAGTTCTTGGAATTGTAAATTATATACTAAGTGTTTGTTCCTGCTAGATTGCTATTTTCTTTGATTCTATAATTGAACATGGCATTGATTTAAAAGTTGCTATTCAGATGATTGCATGAGAAAATTGGACATGGCATATCTGAATATTGAAAATTCATTACTGGAGCATTCTTAACTGATTGCATGTGAAAATTGCTACAGAGGAAATATTGCTTAAATAGTCTAAATGTTTTGTTGATTGTTGCCCTTTTGGCCTATATCTTAGCATTTTTCCATTACGTTCATGGTAAGATATAGACATGTTCTTCCTTTGTTTTTCTTATCTGTTTACATGCTTGCAGTACATAGTTAAATGACCAGAAATGGCAATTTCAGAGAAAGAGGAACAAGAAGCTCTTTTGGGTCTGTGTTGCTGCAACTGTACTTGCTGTTGCGCTATCACGCCTGTATTTATCAGTTGGATATTGTAAAGCATTCTGTGCACATACGAGTCCTTGTAGTCACGAATTTTCAGTTTCCTATTGTCCATAATAGAAAGGGCAGCGATAGGCGTCGGTGCGCCGGCCGAAACTTTCGGCCTGTCTGCTACAAGCCATCCGATCTGAGCGAGGTGGGCCGCCAGATCTGTTCCTTCTCCTTCCTCCTGCACGGGTCAAAATCCCCCCGCTTCTCTCTCTCCCCCGCGGCGAGCACGCCCGCGCCCTCTCGGCACCCCGCGCCCTCATCCCCTCTCGCCGTGGTGGCCATCAAGCTCCGACGGGCATCGGTTCCGGCCAAAAAACGAGGTGCAGCTGCAGCACATCCGGCGCTAGGTTGTATCCCAGCAGACTTGCCGCCATGCCTCACCAGTGGAGGTTGCAGCTCGCCGCGAGCCCGTTGCAGCTCGCCGGTGACCGGTTGCAGCATCCGCCCCTTCCCCCGTGATGGATCTCGCCACCGGAATTCATAGAAACCCACCACCGGCATCTCGCCGTCGTGAAAAAAATGGATGTAGCAAAAACTGTGGACGGTAGTAGCAAAAATTCACATGCTTGAAGCAAAGATGTCAGGATGTAGCAAAAAACTGTGGACGGTAGTAGCAAAAATCCACATGGTTGAAGCATAAATGTCACACGGTCGTAGCAAAAGAAAATGCCGGTTCCAACACAAAAGTAATGTAGCATATCCAACATGCCCACACCCGGCACCGCTCGTGGCTTTCCCCCTCGCCAGTCGCCGGTTGAAACTTTTCACACATACAATTGAAGCATTTTTTGTCAGCGGTGGTAGCATTCTCGTGTGCCGGTTGTAGCAATTTGAAGTGCTGGTTATAGCACGGCATGACAACATTGTAGCAAAAGTTCCCGACGCGGCTATGGCAATGCCGCAAAATGAGACACCGGTTGTAGCAAAATCGACACCAGTTGTAGCAAATATCGCTGGATCATATTGGATACAAACTCCGGTGAACTCGGGTTGCAGCTCTGACGAACGTGGTTGTAGCTTTTTTGTTGAACGGTTGTAGCATTTGTCGACACACGTTGCCGATTGTAGCTCCGTTGTGCACACGTTGTAGCATCTTGCAAGCTGATTGTAGCTTTGTGGTACGTGGTTGTAGCATTCGCGACACCATCATCGCCAGGTCTCTCATGCAGCAACCTAATGGGGTCCGCCGGTGGTGGCCTCGCCGGAGAAGCAGCGGCGCTCGGCGGCAGTGCCTGAGGTCGCGAGGGGGGGGGTGAAAGGTGAAGGGAGGTTGAGTGGTAGAAGGAAGAAGAAGATAAGGGGTCGTCCGGTGGTGGCCTCGCCGAGAAGCTTGGCTTGGCGGCAGCAGCGCCGAGGTCATGAAGGGAGGGAGGGGGGATTGAAAGTGGAGGCAGGTTGAGTGCTGGAAAAGGAAGAAGAAGATAAGGCAAAAGAAAAAAAAACTAGGAGAAGGACGCGCGAGAGACTCTAGATCCACGTGGATCGAACGCACGCGACGCGACCGGTCGAGCATTTCGGCCGGTGCCCCGGCGTAAAATGTTTCCCTAATAGAAAGCTGTTTTATGCTGGTCTGAATTAGTGCTAATACATAATTTTGGTAGTCCACAGAACCAAAATCCATTAGCCTCTCTTTTTTTGGTACTTATAATTTTATATATTTTGCTATGCAGATGTAGAATTGGATTTATGGAAGAAAAATAAGATTCGAGAGGTGAACCAGCTCACTTTTTTTTCTGCCTACATTCAAGATTTTGGTGAAGAAAATAAGATTCGAGAGGTGAAGCAGTTCACCTTTTTTCTGCCTACATGCCTAATCAGGTTACACAATATTTAATTTAGTAAACCATTCTGCACCATCGTTGCTGCAAATTAATGGCCAACCTCTTCATCTTGATTTTTTAGAAGTTAACTCACTGCAAAAGGGACCAGGATTACCTTATATTCAGCATTGTTAACATATATTAGATTTTTTAATAATGAAAAAGTGCGACTATTGAAAAGTTATCCTTGAATCATGCTGGTTTGTGCGCTGCAATTTGCAACTGGAGAGGTACCAACGTCTGGCCAGTTGGGCACTGTCTATTTGTTTGAACCTGAAATTCTATACTACTATTAAACAAACAAACATATTCATCACTAAACACACCCGGCGTAACGTACCCACAACAACTCAGACCGACGAGAGCCACATGATTGAATACACTCATTTTAATCTAACCATTAAAATAACAACTAGCCCTTACTAAATGTGCATTTATCAATTTCTCTGGCGGACGAAAACTCTATCGCCCGCATTCACGCAATCGGAGGTAACGAACCCGCTATCTTCCTTCCCACGGTCCCTTAATTATGGAAAGGAATTAAGGATTTTCCTTATTTCTCTGATCCTCTATTATCTCTTTCTCCCAGACACGCTCTCCCCAATCCCAACAGATGCCCTCCCCGCTGCCCCTCTGCTCTCCGCCGCCGCCCCACACGACCACGATCTTCCTCTTCTCCCTCGCCCCACTGCCTCACCCGGCCTCTCCTCCTCTCCCCCAGCCCCGGCACGGCCTCCGGCTTCTAGACGCTCGCCTTGAAGAAGGCAACCGCCTCCACCATCCCCGGGCCCGACAGGAGCGTGGGGAGCGGTCTGCTCTTGGTGCTCGGTCGGGTGCTCACCGACGAGGAGTACCACCGCGCGCGACCAGGTGCATCGCAAGGGCGTGGAGGCGGAGGGGTACGCCATCAATGCGATCTCGGTGGGCGGGCACGAGACCTGCGTAACTATGTCGTCCGTGAACGTCACATTCAACATCGGCCATGGCTCACTCTTTGCCATGCACAAGGCCCACCTCGACCGCATCGCGAGTGATGTACAGGCTGCGTGGGACCTTCTTCCTCCCGAGTACACCATGCCATTGACCAGTACGAGCTCAAGCACACCCTCATCCCAAAAGACGCTGACGAGTAGTGTGAATTCAGGAGGGATCTAAAGGTCAGAGCCTTCAAAACCTACCATGTCATGCCCCGCTAAGTGCGTAAACTTTATGCAGTTCTTGGAATTGTAAATTATATACTGAGTGTTTGTTCCTGCTAGATTGCTATTTTCTTTGATTCTATAATTGAACATGGCATTGATTTAAAACTTGCTATTCAGATGATTGCATGGGAAAAATGGACATGGCATATCTGAATATTGAAAATTCATTACTAGAGCATTCTTAACTGATTGCATGTGAAAATTGCTACGGAGGAAATATTGCATAAATAGTCTAAATGTTCTGTTGGCTGTTGCCCTTTTGGCCTATATCTTAGCATTTTTCATCACGATTCATGGTAAGATATAGACATGTTCTTCCTTTGTTTTGCTTATCTGTTTACATGCTTGCAGTACATAGTTAAATGACCAGAAATGGTAATTTCAGAGAAAGAGGAACAAGAAGCTCTTTTGGGTCTGCGTTGCTGCACCTCTACTTGTTGTTGCGCCATCACGCTCAGATTTATCAGTTGGATATTGTAAAGCATTCTGTGCACATACGAGTCCTTGTAGTCACGAATTTTCAGTTTCCTATTGTCCATAATAGAAAGCTGTGTTATGCTGGTCTGAATTAGTGCTAATACATAATTTTGGTAGTCCACAGAACCAAAATCCATTAGCCTCTCTTTTTTTGGTACTTATAATTTTATATATTTTGCTATGCAGATGTAGAATTGGATTTATGGAAGAAAAATAAGATTCGAGAGGTGAACCAGTTCACTTTTTTTTCTGCCTACATTCAATATTTTGGTGAAGAAAATAAGATTCGAGAGGTGAAGCAGTTCACCTTTTTTCTGCCTACATGCCTAATCAGGTTACACAATATTTAATTTAGTAAACCGTTCTGCACCATCGTTGCTACAAATTAATGGCCAACCTCTTCATCTTGATTTTTTAGAAGTTAACTCACTGCATAAGGGACCAGGATTACCTTATATTAAGCATTGTTCACATATATTAGATTTTTTTAATAATGAAAAAGTGCAACTATTGAAAAGCTATCCTTGAATCATGCTGGTTTGTGCGCTGCAACTGGCAACTGGAGAGGTTCCAACGTCTGGCCAGTTGGGCACTGTCTATTTGTTTGAACCTGAAATTCTATACTACTATTAAACAAACAAACATATTCATCACTAAACGCACCCGGCGTAACGTACCCACAACAACTCGGACTGACGAGAGCCACACGATTGAATACACTCATTTTAATCTAACCATTAAAATAACAACTAACCCTTATTAAATGTGCGTTTATCAATTTCTCTGGCGGACGAAAACTCTATCGCCCGCATTCACGCGATCGGAGGTAACGAACCCGCTATCTTCCTTCCCACGATCCCTTAATTATGGAAAGGAATTAAGGATTTTCCTTATTTCTCTGATCCTCTATTATCTCTTTCTCCCAGACACGCTCTCCCCAATCCCAATAGATGCCCTTCCCGCTGCCCCTCTGCTCTCCGCCGCCGCCCCACGCGACCACGATCTCCCTCTTCTCCCTCGCCCCGCTCTGCCTCACCCGGTGCCTCCTCCTCTCCCCCAGCCCCGGCACGGCCTCCGGCTTCTAGACGCTCGCCTCGAAGAAGGCAACCGCCTCCACCATCCCCAGGCCCGACAGGAGCGTGGGGAGCGGGCTGCTCTTGGTGCTCGGTCGGGTGCTCACCGATGAGGAGTACCACCGCGCGCGACCAGGTGCATCGCAAGGGCGTGGAGGCGGAGGGGTACGCTATCAATGCGATCTCGGTGGGCGGGCACAAGACCTGCATAACTATGTCGTCCGTGAACGTCACATTCAACATCGGCCATGGCTCACTCTTTGCCATGCGCCAGGCCCACCTCGACCGCATCGCGAGTGATGTACAGGCTGCGTGGCACCTTCTTCGTCCCGAGTACACCATGCCATTGACCAGTACGAGCTCAAGCACACCCTCATCCCAAAAGACGCTGACGAGTAGTGTGAATTCAGGAGGGATCTAAAGGTCAGGGGCTTCAAAACCTACCATGTCATACCCCGCTAAGTGCGTAAACTTTATGCAGTTCTTGGAATTGTAAATTATATACTAAGTGTTTGTTCCTGCTAGATTGCTATTTTCTTTGATTCTATAATTGAACATGGCATTGATTTAAAAGTTGCTATTCAGATGATTGCATGAGAAAATTGGACATGGCATATCTGAATATTGAAAATTCATTATGGAGCATTCTTAAGCGATTGCATGTGAAAATTGCTACAGAGGAAATATTGCTTAAATAGTCTAAATGTTTTGTTGATTGTTGCCCTTTTGGCCTATATCTTAGCATTTTTCCATTACGTTCATGGTAAGATATAGACATGTTCTTCCTTTGTTTTTCTTATCTGTTTACATGCTTGCAATTACATAGTTAAATGACCGAAATGGCAATTTCAGAGAAAGAGGAACAAGAAGCTCTTTTGGGTCGTGTTGCTGCAATCAGTACTTGCTGTTGCGCTATCACGCTCAGATTTATCAGTTGGATATTGTAAAGCATTCTGCACATACGAGTCCTTGTAGTCACGAATTTTCAGTTTCCTATTGTCCATAATAGAAAGGGCAGCGATAGGCGTCGGTCGCCGGCGAAACTTTCGGCCTGTTGCATAAGCCATCCGATCTGGCGAGGTGGGCCGCCAGATCTGTTCCTTCTCCTTCCTCCTGCACGGGTCAAAATCCCCCCGCTTCTCTCTCTCCCCCGCGGCGAGCACGCCCGCGCCCTCTCGGCACCCCGCGCCCTCATCCCCTCTCGCCGTGGTGGCCATCAAGCTCCGACGGGCATCGGTTCCGGCCAAAAAACGAGGTGCAGCTGCAGCACATCCGGCGCTAGGTTGTAGCCCCCGCGTACTTGCCGCCATGCCTCACCGGTGGAGGTTGCAGCTCGCCCATGAGCCGTTGCAGCTTCGCCGGTGACGGTTGCAACATCCGCCCCTTCCCCGTGATGGATCTCGCCGCCGAATTATAGAAACCCACCACCGGCATCTCGCCGTCGTGAAAAAAATGGATGTAGCAAAAACTGTGGACGGTAGTAGCAAAAATTCACATGCTTGAAGCAAAGATGTCAGGATGTAGCAAAAAACTGTGGACGGTAGTAGCAAAAATCCACATGGTTGAAGCATAAATGTCACACGGTCGTAGCAAAAGAAAATGCCGGTTCCAACACAAAAGTAATGTAGCATATCCAACATGCCCACACCCGGCACCGCTCGTGGCTTTCCCCCTCGCCAGTCGCCGGTTGAAACTTTTCACACATACAATTGAAGCATTTTTTGTCAGCGGTGGTAGCATTCTCGTGTGCCGGTTGTAGCAATTTGAAGTGCTGGTTGTAGCACGGCATGACAACATTGTAGCAAAAGTTCCCGACGCCGGCTATGGCAATGCCGCAAAATGAGACACCGGTTGTAGCAAAAATCGACACCAGTTGTAGCAAATATCGCTGGATCATATTGGATACAAACTCCGGTGAACTCGGGTTGCAGCTCTGACGAACGTGGTTGTAGCTTTTTTGTTGAACGGTTGTAGCATTTGTCGACACACGTTGCCGATTGTAGCTCCGTTGTGCACACGTTGTAGCATCTTGCAAGCTGATTGTAGCTTTGTGGTACGTGGTTGTAGCATTCGCGACACCATCATCGCCAGGTCTCTCATGTAGCAACCTAATGGGGTCCGCCGGTGGTGGCCTCGCCGGAGAAGCAGCGGCGCTCGGCGGCAGTGCCTGAGGTCGCGAGGGGGGAGGGGGGTGAAAGGTGAAGGGAGGTTGAGTGGTAGAAGGAAGAAGAAGATAAGGGGTCGTCCGGTGGTGGCCTCGCCGGAGAAGCCGCGGCGCTTGGCAGCAGCGCCTGAGGTCGCGGAGGGGAGGGAGGGGGGATTGAAAGTGGAGGCAGGTTGAGTGCTGGAAAAGGAAGAAGAAGATAAGGCAAAAGAAAAAAAAACTAGGAGAAGGACGCGCGAGAGACTCTAGATCCACGTGGATCGAACATGACGCGACGCGACGGTCGAGCATTTCGGCCGGTGCCCCGGCGTAAAATGTTTCCCTAATAGAAAGCTGTTTTATGCTGGTCTGAATTAGTGCTAATACATAATTTTGGTAGTCCACAGAACCAAAATCCATTAGCCTCTCTTTTTTTGGTACTTATAATTTTATATATTTTGCTATGCAGATGTAGAATTGGATTTATGGAAGAAAAATAAGATTCGAGAGGTGAACCAGTTCACTTTTTTTTCTGCCTACATTCAAGATTTTGGTGAAGAAAATAAGATTCGAGAGGTGAAGCAGTTCACCTTTTTTCTGCCTACATGCCTAATCAGGTTACACAATATTTAATTTAGTAAACCATTCTGCACCATCGTTGCTGCAAATTAATGGCCAACCTCTTCATCTTGATTTTTTAGAAGTTAACTCACTGCAAAAGGGACCAGGATTACCTTATATTCAGCATTGTTAACATATATTAGATTTTTTAATAATGAAAAAGTGCGACTATTGAAAAGTTATCCTTGAATCATGCTGGTTTGTGCGCTGCAATTTGCAACTGGAGAGGTACCAACGTCGCCAGTTGGGCAATCGTCTATTTGTTTGAACCTGAAATTCTATACTACTATTAAACAAACAAACATATTCATCACTAAACACACCCGCGAACGCACCCACAACAACTCAGACCGACGAGAGCCACACGATTGAATACACTCATTTTAATCTAACCATTAAAATAACAACTAGCCCTTACTAAATGTGCATTTATCAATTTCTCTGGCGGACGAAAACTCTATCGCCCGCATTCACGCAATCGGAGGTAACGAACCCGCTATCTTCCTTCCCACGGTCCCTTAATTATGGAAAGGAATTAAGGATTTTCCTTATTTCTCTGATCCTCTATTATCTCTTTCTCCCAGACACGCTCTCCCCAATCCCAACAGATGCCCTCCCCGCTGCCCCTCTGCTCTCCGCCGCCGCCCCACACGACCACGATCTTCCTCTTCTCCCTCGCCCCACTCTGCCTCACCCGGCCTCTCCTCCTCTCCCCCAGCCCCGGCACGGCCTCCGGCATCTAGACGCTCGCCTTGAAGAAGGCAACCGCCTCCACCATCCCCGGGCCCGACAGGAGCGTGGGGAGCGGTCTGCTCTTGGTGCTCGGTCGGGTGCTCACCGACGAGGAGTACCACCGCGCGCGACCAGGTGCATCGCAAGGGCGTGGAGGCGGAGGGGTACGCCATCAATGCGATCTCGGTGGGCGGGCACGAGACCTGCGTAACTATGTCGTCCGTGAACGTCACATTCAACATCGGCCATGGCTCACTCTTTGCCATGCACAAGGCCCACCTCGACCGCATCGCGAGTGATGTACAGGCTGCGTGGGACCTTCTTCGTCCCGAGTACACCATGCCATTGACCAGTACGAGCTCAAGCACACCCTCATCCCAAAAGACGCTGACGAGTAGTGTGAATTCAGGAGGGATCTAAAGGTCAGAGCCTTCAAAACCTACCATGTCATGCCCCGCTAAGTGCGTAAACTTTATGCAGTTCTTGGAATTGTAAATTATATACTGAGTGTTTGTTCCTGCTAGATTGCTATTTTCTTTGATTCTATAATTGAACATGGCATTGATTTAAAACTTGCTATTCAGATGATTGCATGGGAAAATTGGACATGGCATATCTGAATATTGAAAATTCATTACTGGAGCATTCTTAATTGATTGCATGTGAAAATTGCCACGGAGGAATATTGCTTAAATAGTCTAAATGTTCCGTTGGCTGTTGCCCTTTTGGCCTATATCTTAGCATATTTCCATCACATTTATGGTAAGATATAGACATGTTCTTCCTCTGTTTTGCTTATCTGTTTACATGCTTGCAGTACATAATTAAATGACCAGAAATGGCAATTTTAGAGAAAGAGGAACAAGCAGCTCTTTTGGGTCTGCGTTGCTGCACTTCTACTTGCTGTTGTGCCGTCACGCCTGTATTTATCAGTTGGATATTGTAAAGCATTCTGCACATACGAGTCCTTGTAGTCACGAATTTTCAGTTTCCTATTGTCCATAATAGAAAGCTGTGTTATGCTGGTCGAATTAGTGCTAATACATAATTTTGGTAGTCCAGAACCAAAATCCATTAGCCTCTCTTTTTTGGTACTTATAATTTTATATATTTTGCTATGCAGATGTAGAATTGGATTTATGGAAGAAAAATAAGATTCGAGAGGTGAACCAGTTCACTTTTTTTCTGCCTACATTCAAGATTTTGGTGAAGAAAATAAGATTCGAGAGGTGAAGCAGTTCACCTTTTTTTCTGCCTACATGCCTAATCAGGTTACACAATATTTAATTTAGTAAACCGTTCTGCACCATCGTTGCTACAAATTAATGGCCAACCTCTTCATCTTGATTTTTTAGAAGTTAACTCACTGCAGAAGGGACCAGGATTACCTTATATTAAGCATTGTTCACATATATTAGATTTTTTTAATAATGAAAAAGTGCAACTATTGAAAAGCTATCCTTGAATCATGCTGGTTTGTGCGCTGCAACTGGCAACTGGAGAGGTTCCAACGTCTGGCCAGTTGGGCACTGTCTATTTGTTTGAACCTGAAATTCTATACTACTATTAAACACACAAACATATTCATCACTAAACGCACCCGCGTAACGCACCCACAACAACTCGGACTGACGAGAGCCACACGATTGAATACACTCATTTTAATCTAACCATTAAAATAACAACTAACCCTTATTAAATGTGCGTTTATCAATTTCTCTGGCGGACGAAAACTCTATCGCCCGCATTCACGCGATCGGAGGTAACGAACCCGCTATCTTCCTTCCCACGATCCCTTAATTATGGAAAGGAATTAAGGATTTTCCTTATTTCTCTGATCCTCTATTATCTCTTTCTCCCAGACACGCTCTCCCCAATCCCAATAGATGCCCTTCCCGCTGCCCCTCTGCTCTCCGCCGCCGCCCCACGCGACCACGATCTCCCTCTTCTCCCTCGCCCCGCTCTGCCTCACCCGGTGCCTCCTCCTCTCCCCCAGCCCCGGCACGGCCTCCGGCTTCTAGACGCTCGCCTCGAAGAAGGCAACCGCCTCCACCATCCCCAGGCCCGACAGGAGCGTGGGGAGCGGGCTGCTCTTGGTGCTCGGTCGGGTGCTCACCGATGAGGAGTACCACCGCGCGCGACCAAGTGCATCGCAAGGTCGTGGAGGCGGAGAATACGCTTATCAATGCGATCTCGGTGGGCGGGCACAAGACCTGCATAACTATGTCGTCCGTGAACGTCACATTCAACATCGGCCATGGCTCACTCTTTGCCATGCGCCAGCCCACCTCGACCGCATCGCGAGTGATGTACAGGCTGCGTGGCACCTTCTTCGTCCCGAGTACACCATGCCATTGACCAGTACGAGCTCAAGCACACCCTCATCCCAAAAGACGCTGACGAGTAGTGTGAATTCAGGAGGGATCTAAAGGTCAGGGGCTTCAAAACCTACCATGTCATACCCCGCTAAGTGCGTAAACTTTATGCAGTTCTTGGAATTGTAAATTATATACTAAGTGTTTGTTCCTGCTAGATTGCTATTTTCTTTGATTCTATAATTGAACATGGCATTGATTTAAAAGTTGCTATTCAGATGATTGCATGAGAAAATTGGACATGGCATATCTGAATATTGAAAATTCATTACTGGAGCATTCTTAACTGATTGCATGTGAAAATTGCTACAGAGGAAATATTGCTTAAATAGTCTAAATGTTTTGTTGATTGTTGCCCTTTTGGCCTATATCTTAGCATTTTTCCATTACGTTCATGGTAAGATATAGACATGTTCTTCCTTTGTTTTTCTTATCTGTTTACATGCTTGCAGTACATAGTTAAATGACCAGAAATGGCAATTTCAGAGAAAGAGGAACAAGAAGCTCTTTTGGGTCTGTGTTGCTGCAACTGTACTTGCTGTTGCGCTATCACGCCTGTATTTATCAGTTGGATATTGTAAAGCATTCTGTGCACATACGAGTCCTTGTAGTCACGAATTTTCAGTTTCCTATTGTCCATAATAGAAAGGGCAGCGATAGGCGTCGGTGCGCCGGCCGAAACTTTCGGCCTGCTCGCTACTGACCATCCGATCGAGCGAGGTGGGCCGCCAGATCTGTTCCTTCTCCTTCCTCTGACGGGTCAAAATCCCCGCTTCTCTCTCCCCATGGCGAAGCGCGCCGCGCCCTCTCGGCACCCCGCGCCCTCATCCCCTCTCGCCGTGGTGGCCATCAAGCTCCGACGGGCATCGGTTCCGGCCAAAAAACGAGGTGCAGCTGCAGCACATCCGGCGCTAGGTTGTAGCCCCCGCGTACTTGCCGCCATGCCTCACCAGTGGAGGTTGCAGCTCGCCGCGAGCCCGTTGCAGCTCGCCGGTGACCGGTTGCAGCATCCGCCCCTTCCCCCGTGATGGATCTCGCCGCCGGAATTCATAGAAACCCACCACCGGCATCTCGCCGTCGTGAAAAAAATGGATGTAGCAAAAACTGTGGACGGTAGTAGCAAAAATTCACATGCTTGAAGCAAAGATGTCAGGATGTAGCAAAAAACTGTGGACGGTAGTAGCAAAAATCCACATGGTTGAAGCATAAATGTCACACGGTCGTAGCAAAAGAAAATGCCGGTTCCAACACAAAAGTAATGTAGCATATCCAACATGCCCACACCCGGCACCGCTCGTGGCTTTCCCCCTCGCCAGTCGCCGGTTGAAACTTTTCACACATACAATTGAAGCATTTTTTGTCAGCGGTGGTAGCATTCTCATGTGCCGGTTGTAGCAATTTGAAGTGCTGGTTGTAGCACGGCATGACAACATTGTAGCAAAAGTTCCCGACGCCGGCTATGGCAATGCCGCAAAATGAGACACCGGTTGTAGCAAAAATCGACACCAGTTGTAGCAAATATCGCTGGATCATATTGGATACAAACTCCGGTGAACTCGGGTTGCAGCTCTGACGAACGTGGTTGTAGCTTTTTTGTTGAACGGTTGTAGCATTTGTCGACACACGTTGCCGATTGTAGCTCCGTTGTGCACACGTTGTAGCATCTTGCAAGCTGATTGTAGCTTTGTGGTACGTGGTTGTAGCATTCGCGACACCATCATCGCCAGGTCTCTCATGCAGCAACCTAATGGGGTCCGCCGGTGGTGGCCTCGCCGGAGAAGCAGCGCTTCGGCGGCAGGCTCGAGGTCGCGAGGGGGGGGGGGGTGAAAGGTGAAGGGAGGTTGAGTGGTAGAAGGAAGAAGAAGATAAGGGGTCGTCCGGTGGTGGCCTCGCCGGAGAAGCCGCGGCGCTTGGCAGCAGCGCCTGAGGTCGCGGAGGGGAGGGAGGGGGGATTGAAAGTGGAGGCAGGTTGAGTGCTGGAAAAGGAAGAAGAAGATAAGGCAAAAGAAAAAAAAACTAGGAGAAGGACGCGCGAGAGACTCTAGATCCACGTGGATCGAACGCACGCGACGCGACCGGTCGAGCATTTCGGCCGGTGCCCCGGCGTAAAATGTTTCCCTAATAGAAAGTTGTTTTATGCTGGTCTGAATTAGTGCTAATACATAATTTTGGTAGTCCACAGAACCAAAATCCATTAGCCTCTCTTTTTTTGGTACTTATAATTTTATATATTTTGCTATGCAGATGTAGAATTGGATTTATGGAAGAAAAATAAGATTCGAGAGGTGAACCAGTTCACTTTTTTTTTCTGCCTACATTCAAGATTTTGGTGAAGAAAATAAGATTCGAGAGGTGAAGCAGTTCACCTTTTTTCTGCCTACATGCCTAATCAGGTTACACAATATTTAATTTAGTAAACCATTCTGCACCATCGTTGCTGCAAATTAATGGCCAACCTCTTCATCTTGATTTTTAGAAGTTAACTCACGCAAAAGGGACCAGGATTACCTTATATTCAGCATTGTTAACATATATTAGATTTTTTAATAATGAAAAAGTGCGACTATTGAAAAGTTATCCTTGAATCATGCTGGTTTGTGCGCTGCAATTTGCAACTGGAGAGGTACCAACGTCTGGCCAGTTGGGCACTGTCTATTTGTTTGAACCTGAAATTCTATACTACTATTAAACAAACAAACATATTCATCACTAAACACACCCGCGAACGCACCCACAACAACTCAGACCGACGAGAGCCACACGATTGAATACACTCATTTTAATCTAACCATTAAAATAACAACTAGCCCTTACTAAATGTGCATTTATCAATTTATACCGCATCCGCATTCGCCAGACCTGCATCGCCACGTGCTCGGCATCGCCAACGCATCCTACACTCATGATCACTCCACCTCGCCCGCTCCGCCTCCTCTGCCCCTTCTCGGCCTCCCAGCCGACGCCATCGCTCACGCTGCTCTGCATGCACGCCACCATCCCTCATCCCGCGACTGCACTGCGGACCTGCCTCTGCCAGTCGTCAGCACGACCGTGCAACCTGACCCTAAGCATTCATGTGCTCGGCACACTAGCCGTCCATGCTCAGCACCTGTACGCAGTACTCACATGTCAGTGCCATAGCAGCACCGCCTCATCGCACGATGATCAGTGAGTGGCTAGCCTGCATGATTGCATCGAATGACTGCATCTATCAGTATCGGACAGTTGCTTCATTTAGTACTGATAGACTCGATCACTGCCATATGCATCATCGTATGATCTGTTGTACTTACATCTGACTATTGCGCAGTGCTAGTATTGATCATCTCAAGCATTGTACATGCTTACTTGTGATCAATCTGCAGTATATGGTACTTCTGCATGATAGCATTTAATATTTGAATGCTACTTACATTTGATAGTTGCTGCATTTTATTGTCTTGATGTAGATGATCTCAATGCTTATTTGATATCAGTAATTCATGATTAAAGTGATAAATCTTGATTTGAGCTGTAATCAGTATTATTCTGAGTTGATGACATTTTAGATTTGCTAATTCTACTTTTTCATGAATTATATTTAGATATTTCTTGATTAATGCTTGATGATTGCATATGATGAAATTAGTATATATTACGTATCTTAACTATGTACATAATTCATATCATTCTAATTGACATTACTATCATTATTGCATACTAAATTGATCAATAATTGAATTATTCTATTGACATTCTTTTATGTTCATAATGATCTATGCATCAATTGAATTTGATATAATGATAGATTACTGTCTGATCATCTATCATCTATTTATATACACACTTACTACATTTAGTTTTCACTAACACAGCTAGGCTCAACAACAGACACGGTGGCGGATCAATCACATACCCACATTACAGTAACTGCTAGCTATACTTATATGGAACAAATTGTTTGTCGTAGGCACCAGGCTGCGAATGGCGTTGCGGGGGTACATGCTCGCCAAGGTCTCCTGCCATATATGCTTGTGAGGAGGGATCCAGGGCGTGTTACTCTATGCAAGAACATGACCACTATGGTGTCATGGTTTTAAAAATACAATTTGAGTGGCATCGCACCATTTAATGCATTTCTTCTCCAAGAATTGCTTTATTTTTATCACATTATGTTTTTATCTGTTATTTTTGACTTACTTTATTCTCTTGAGTGTTACAAAAGAGGTGTCTTTGCAGAGCTTAATAACAATTTATTTGGTTGGAGCGCACTGATACTGCATTGAAAGTGATCGAGCAGCCAACCAGGTAAGCAGTTCTATGTCGTGCCATGTTGTTATCAGAGTATTTGTCGTGCCATGTTGTTATCTAAGTTTTTGATGCCATTTATTACCTTAATCCCATCATATGACAGTCTTATTTTTTGGTCATGAAACGAGAGATTGCAGTGCTTATACAGGATATTTGGCAGGCCTTGCAATTTTTATTCACATGTTTTATGAGTCGGTTATAGGTAGTTGCAATTCCACTAACATATTCTAAAGATATTTGGATTGCACTCTTGCTGCCTCTTGATTTTATATGTTTAGAATAATGTCCACCCATCATCTTAAAGCAATTTCTCTGGTGTTAAATTAATCCCAAATAAATGTCACCAATTTGTAAAACAAAACAATCTGATTATCTTCTTCTAAGTTTCTTTTGATTATGATTGTTATCCCCATTTCTAAACTTTTGACACTCTGCCCTATTACATGTACAGTGGAAAACTTCTCTTTTTGATTGAATCTGGATCTAAAGAAGCATAAGCATGTACAGGAACTGGTGGTCCACCTTGCTGCTACAAATGGACTGCCTGATTTTATCCATGTGTTGGACTAGATGATATATGATGATTTGAACATTGCACCGGTAGGGTTTCAGCAACACTATGTATGATCTAAACAATGCCTGAAAATATTTATTGGGGCATTTGTTTTCAATCAAATTCATTGAAAGATATTCCTAATATTTTAGTGCATGGGATATATACTGCTTTAATATTGTGTGCTCGATTGTTATTGTAGTTAGCAAATATTCAGAGTTTTAGAAAATGTACATCAAATAATATAGTACTCCTCTGCTCAAAATATAAGTCAATTTTTGGTCTAGATTAAGCCCAAAAAATATTCTACAGTACATTTTAAGATAGGGGGAGTAGTTATTAACATTTATAAATGCTATAACATTTATATTAGTCAAGACGTGCGTTGCACGTAAATCTGAGAATGGTTTCATACTTAAACCATACTTGAACCATACCCGTACATGTATCTTTCAAAACCATACTTGAACCATAGCCGTTTAATGCCATTTTCAGCCCAACCAAAACCAAACCCTCTATTTTTTCCACCCAAACCAATTTAAACCCAATACATAACCGTGGGTTTAAACCCAATACATAACTATGGGTTTGCTTCAATGTATATATGATTGCACAAATCAACATGTTAAGAAGCAAATGACATAGAAAAGGCATAAGTGCATCTACAATAGTTTGGGAACAAAGTTATCGTTGAGATACGGTCAACACACAGCAAGAGTCAAAAAGACAATGCCCACGAGTAAAAAGCTCACTGAAAAGTGTATTAAAACCAATTGCTTAGCTAAAGCACCAGCAAACACATTCGATTTGCATGTGGTGTTTTCCCATAATATAGAATTACATAGTGCATCGTAGCATGTACGCGGATCAAAGATATTCGTTGTCGATGCATCCTTGCTTATTGCACATAACCAATGCCCAGAAACCGGTTTGAACCCATAGTTTATAGCCGTTAATAACCAAATTGTTTAAGCCCATAACCAACTATACCCAAATTGGTTTCTTCGCATACCCAAACCAAAACCAAACTAAAAAAGATTCAGCCCAATAAAACCTGAACCAATCAAACCCAAAGTAAGAACCGAACCGTTTCACCCAGTTTTTTAATAACCATTCTCAGGTTTAGTTGCACGTGCATTTTTACGTAAACACCGGAACACCACGTAGCAGCACAACGCAGCATAGTTTTTTTTTTTTGAGTGGTGCACAACGCAGCATAGTGGGCGCTGGGCCGGGTAAACGGCCTGCAGGCCCACCTTCTGCCCAAAGCCCGGGCCGGCGACCTTGAAATACCTCGCATTGGCGCCCAGCGTAACCGCCTGAACCAACAGCTTCCGCCTCGCCGTCGCCGGAGCCCCTGCAAACCAAGAACCTCTCATCCCCACCGCCCTCCACCGCGCAGCGCCCACCTCCTCTGCCCTCCAGAGCCGGCGACCGATGGACCAGTTCCCAGACCGCCACCACGTGCGGCTGCGGAGCCGCGCGCTCGGCGGGTACCTCCACGCCGCCGACGACGGGGAGAGCGTCGTCCTCCGCCGGAGCCGGGCCTCGCTGAACGCTGCGTGGGCGGTGCACCTCCGCCCCAACGGAGGCCGCGGCGTGTACCTGCTCCTGCACAGCGCCGCCTACGGCCGCTACCTCGCCGCCAACACGGCCGCGCCGGCGCCGCCCGGCCACCACGGCTACCGCGCAGAGCAGCGCGACTACGACCATCCGGTGGTGCCGGAAATCATGTGGGAGGCCGTCAGGGCGGGCTCCCAGGGCGACGTCCTGCTCCGCACGGTCGGCGGCCACTACCTCCGCGCCAACGGCAGGTACCGCCGCTGGAAGAACAGCGTCAGCGTCGACGGCGACTACATCAGCACCATGGCGCGCTGGGCCGTCGAGCGCATCCCCCGCAGAGACGGCGCGCCTGCCCTTCCACCCCCGATTCCGGTGAGCTCGCCATGATTCTTCTCGCCTCTCGATTGCAATTCCTGGTCGCATTTGTGCTTCTTTGATCCCCTCAACATAACCAACTAGAATCATGTTCTTCGCGACTCGACTGCTGCGTGCAGATCCGCATCCAGGGGCGCCTCTCCGGGATCATCTTTGGGCGGCAAGAACGGGATGCATGGCGGACGATCCGGTTCTTCATCGAGAACGGCTTTTCCCAGGGGCTGTACCCGGAGAACGGCTGGCACAACTTCCCGTTCCTCGGGAGGTCCGTCTTCCACCTGAGCGAGGAACTCAACATTCGCGTCGGTGTCCTCAACGGGAGGCCTGCCCCGCGGCTTCGTCACGTGGTGCCTTCATTCGGAGAGGCGGACCTGCCCGACGGCTTCGTCATCTGCGTCCGAGCCGGCCGCCACGGGAGGCTCACCCCGCTCGTCGTCGACCTGCCACACGGCGGCGACGGCGAGACCCTCGAGATTATCGTGGCGCTCTCCGGGACCCAAGGTCAGATGTGGAATGTGTTCGTTTCTGCACATGAGCTGTATTGCTTTTAGGTTTTGTACATGAACTGTAATGTTGTATTGATGATCTCTGGGATTTAGATAGTTGATGTGCTTCCTAGTTCCTACTGATCTTCTTTGGTGAGAAATGTACAGATGTTGGTGTAGAAGTAGACACTGTTTACTGTATGAACATGACATTCGGAATCTTACTTTAGTGGAGCGCTAATCTGAGATCATGCTTGGAAGGGATATAATGATAAGTTTTGTTAGGATTGGGACTTGTCTGAAACTTTGAATGGATACAGTCGTAGGTGTCAGTGTCATGTGGATTTATCAGTCTATAGATGGTCTGAACTCTGAACCTAGTAGCATGCTTCCGCACTCCTTTTCTCGATTCAGATAATTCAGTTGGTCTGAACTTTGAAGATGGCACTCCTAACCGAGTTATGGAACCTGAAATGCCCAACCAAGTTCAGTCATCTCATTCCATCTTTGCAGAGAATATACTAAGTTATAATTATATTGTATCCTATAGACTGATAAATAGATAGTGCATAGAAGCTTATTTTTCTGCACATCATATTGTTTCAGGTTTTGCCTTCTTGATGTTATCATTATATTGTTATGGATTATTTGGCTGCCGCCTAACTGCCTCATTGTTTCTGCTGATCCAGTCTATCACGAGCTGCGACACCCCGATGTCGACGCACGTAGAGAAAGATCGGAGCAGGAGTCCTGAAAGTTCACCTGTTCACAAGTTTCGCCGCCTCGGATGCGATGACGGCAGAACTGGACGCCTACTTTTGCCTATGGGTAGATAATATAGGTTGAGAAAACTCGGCAACACTCGTGTTTCTTCTGCTAGTTAAATTTGCTCTGTTCCCCTGACAGGGCAGGGGTAACCCCTGTCATTTTTTACCTCCAAGGGCTGAACAATTTTGTACTGATGCTGGTCATAGTTAGTATAGTTGCTGCAGTGTCACTCTTCTGACATTCATCGCTGTGATCCGATTTTCACTGTAGTGGTTACTGCAATGAGTTGATAATTCTGCCACTTTTTGTAGATCATGCATTTTATCATAACTGGAAAACGTAGTGGCTTTTGCAGCGAGCTGATGGTCCTGCATTCCTTTTAGACTCTGCATTTCCCGTGTAAATGAAAAACGCGGTCTGTTCTTCCTGTGAGCTATTGATGGTGCTTTTAGTTATGCTGTTTTGTGTGTCGGCCAAGGGGGCAGTGTAGGGATTTGTAATGTGTGAACAAGATTCAGATTCTCTGCATGAAGGCTAGTTTATACTGTACACATTACACCTGTTTTCACGTATTGTACATCAGCTGCATCCTTTGTCTTTTACTCCCTCCGTTCCTAAATATAAGTTTTTGTAGAGATTCCACTATGAACCACATACGGATGTATATAGATACATTTTAAGTGTAGATTCATTCATTTTGCTTCGTATGTAGTCCACCTAGTGGAATCCCTACAAAGACTTATATTTAGGAACGGAGGGAGTAATGTCTTATTTTAGCAACAGATTGCTCGTGTGTTTTAGCAACAGATTGTTGAGAATTCAGAAAAACACCTGAAAACCCTGCAGCTCGTGTGTTTCAGACTTTCAGCTCGTCTGTTCTTCCCTTGTGGTTCTAAACTTGTGAGCCTGTGTGAACAATTAATTATACAGCGTAATTTGTTTGTAATGGTTGCCATCTTATCCGCTTCATCGTCGGTAGCTGCATCTCTCTTAGATGAAGCATCTTTTAATATCAACACCGATCTGGTGGTTCTTGCTGTGAGCTGAACACCTGAGCTCAGATGTTTGCTGCTGCCATTTGGTTGTTCTTGCTGTGTTCTCTTTAGTAATTCACTCTTTCGCGTGAGATCCATCGTATTTGATAGGGGTTCCGTGAAAAAGAAACGGTCACAAGTTTTTTAAACAAAATTCACCAAACTGAATTTGCTCCTCTCTCTTACTACTACTATTGGGAAATTTGACCCCCTCAAGCTTAAGAATGTCTGCGAGGCACACACAGGCAACTAAGTGTGTAACTGATACTGTAATATGTACTGTCAATTACCAGATGGCTAGCATTTGCCAGTGATGTTTTTTCTTGTTCCAAATTCTGACGACGGTATATATGGTCACACACTCGGTAGCACCACATCATTCAGCGTGACAACGCCTGTGGCAGATAGGGATGTAAGCACTGCGGAGCTACATGTATGTCTACAGGGGCCATGGCCCCCCCAACATTGACAAAATGTCTGAAGGATTTTTTTTTGGGAGTGCTTAATTAGAAAAAGTATTAGTCTTTGGCCCCCTCAAGATTGATGTAATTACCTTTCGCCCCTCCATCATTTCTTCTCTAGCTCTGCCACTGGATGTAAGCTATGTTCAAGTGTGTGTGTTTTTAAAACAAAAGCTATGTTCAAGTTCATACTAGTTGGGTACAGCCGTACAGCAAGACGAGAAGAGAAGAGCTTAATTTTTAGTCATAGGAGCCAAACAGTAACAAACAAGATACACCGCGCGTTGTTGTGTGAATTGAATGCAGTTATTTCTATGAGATCCCGCAGTATGAAAGTAGAATACTTGTATCAGCAATACTAGCAAAAGAGCCCGTGCGTTGCAACGGGAGATAAAAAATCATAATCTTCAATGGTCATGATCACATTTTGCTGCATCACCAAGATACACTATCACTCTCAATTTTGTGAAGTAATGAACATTTTTTAAAATTCATGAACATATTGAAATCGTGAACATTTTTCAAATTCATGAACACTTTACATATTTTTGAATATTTTATAAAATCAAGAAAATTTTTTGAATCCATGCACATTTTGTACTATTTGCAAACATTTTTTAAAAATGTGATTTTAAAAAAAAATCTTAATTGGCGAACATTTCTAGAATGGACAAACATTGTTTTCAAAATTGGTGGAACAATTTTTGAAATTGACAAACATTTTTTTGATTTAACGAACATTTTTAGAAATGCATGATCATTTTTTGAATCAGCCAAATTTTTATGAATGAATAAACTATTTTATAAGTTACGAAAAGATTTTTGAATTTTAGAATATTTTTCATTCATGAACATTTGTCGAATTGGTGAAATTTTGTTCAATTTCATTACCATTTTTAATACAGTAACTTCTCAAAAAATCATGAACATTTTTTGATTTCCTCAACATTTGCTTTCACAATTTTGACCAGTTTTTGAATAAACAAATATGTTTCGTATAATCACAAACATTTTTTGAATCCACAAACATTTGATGATTTACTAAACATTTTATTTCAAAATTCTCATTTTTTTCAATTTTCTGAACTTTTTTTAGATTTCCCAAATTATTTGATGTAGAAAAAAATTAGATAGAAAAGAAAAAGAGAAAAAGGAAAAGAAAATTAAAATCAGGCCCGCCTAAACGGGCGCGCTGTGTCTTCCCTCAGCGCACAGAGCGCAGTATAGGAGGTCCCTACTGCATGGGCCGGCCCAGAGGGAGGATTACCCTGTGTGAAATATTTTTTATCTGCAACTTTGGGGGCAATTTTTGGAACGTACCGCCAGAAGCAGTAGCCCCTTTATTATTATGTATAGATATAGATGTATAGATGTATAGATGAGAATTGAAACCAAAGTACATGTATTTTTTATATTGGATTATTATATAGTTGTAAAATATTAATTGAATATGAGTAGTGCATGGTGCTTGTTAGGGGGGGGGGGGTCTTTTCCCATGGATAATGACATGGTGGAGTGGTATAGTTGCACGATGAAAGGATAAAATTTAGTGAGGTATGCATGGTAGCATGATGAGTTGGCATAGTTTCATGTTAAGATACTTGAGTTAGTGAGGATGAACTATTTAGGTATATAAGATTTAGAGATTAATTTCACAAATCCAGATATTTATAGACGATATTATAGGAATGGTTTGAGGATTATTTTTCCAGCATTGGGGAGCCATGGCCCTAGCTCGCCCTTGCTGGCTCCGACACTAGTTACTATCTACGTCTGGTTTTTTTTGTCCGCATAGTATTTTCGGTCAAAGTTTGACCACACATTTAACTAGAAAAATATTAATGCATGTCATAAAAAAATATTTTTGAAAGAGAGAAATGCATATTACACCCCTCAACTCTAGCCCTAGTCTAATATACACCCTCCAACTTCAATACCGTCTAGTTTACACCCCTCAACTCTCAAAACCAGGCGGAATTCATCCCTCCACTCTCCGTTGACCGGTTCTGACCTGTTCATTGGGTGAACAGTAAATGCAAAATAAAAAAATAAAAAAAATCATTTTTCACAGGGTGAACATTAAATCCAAAAAAATACAGAAAAAATTCAAAATATAATTTTGATTTTTTAAAATTTATTTTTTTGACCGGGTGAACAGTTATTCAAAAAAATAAAATTTCTGAATTATTTTTGCATGGACGATGTTTGAGTGCGTGATTTTTGTTCCAATTTTTAGCTTGTTCAGACATCTGAGTAGCTCTCGGCAAAAAAGGCAAATGTGACATTTGTGAAACACTTAACTGTACGTGTACCGTTTGGGCCATTTTTTTTGTTGAGAAACCACTCAAATGTCCAAACAAGCTGAAAATTGGCAAGGACATCACGCACTGAAGAATCGTCCACGCAAAAAGGATTCAGATTTTTTTTTGAAAAAAATAGTAATTTTTTGGAATTTACTATTTACCTGGTAAAAACCAAAATTGTTTGTTGAATTTTATTTCCAACTCTCTTTTTCTGAAATTACTGTTCACTCGTTGAAAAAACGATTTTTTTTTGCTTTAATTTACTGTTCACCCAGTCAACAGGTCAACTGGGTCAAAAACCGGTCAACAAGAAGGGGAGGGTTGAATTCTGGCCGGTTTTAAGAGTTGGGGGGTGTAAACTAGACGGTATTGAAGTTGGGGGTGTATATTAGACTAGGGCTAGAGTTGAGGGGTGTAATATGCACTTCGCTCTTTTTGGAATCATATTTGAATGTAGTTTTTAATGTTATTATTTTTGCTACATATAACTTATAGTTTACTAGCATAATGATTGTGCGTTGCTACGGAAGCCATAAAAAAGACAACTAGCTTGGAGATCATCAAGGTATGATGGTGTATTGGGGTTGTTGCATGGTTCACGATTGGACAGAGAGCAAAACTGATCGTGGAGTGAGTCAAGCTTTATTATTATTTTTGGTGCGCAACACCTCCCCCTCCCCTACCTCCCGGGTCGCACGCACGTGCGGCTCCGGGGGCTCCCCCCAAACCCTAGGTCTAGCAGCCCCCAAATCCGCTCCCCCGGCAGATGCCGCCGCCGGGCTGGTGGTGGCGGCCACGCCCGGCCGACGAAGGCGGCAGGTGCTGGCGGTGCCCCTCGACGGTCTCCCTTCACGCGGTGGTGGGTCATCCCCTGGGGCAGCCATGGTGGTGGGGATGGCTGGCAGCATGTCTCGTGGTGATTGTCGCCAGTGCAAGGCGGGGAGCGCGGAGGGGCGGTGGATATGGGCGTGGTGTGCTGCAGAGTGGTGCCCCGGCTGCTGGTGGCGGCGGCGCAAGCCCAGCCACAGAGGCGGCGGCGCCAATGAGGCCCACCCAAGAAGGATCTTGGGGGGGGAATGGGTTGCCGGTCGCCTCCGTGTGAGGGGCGCGGTGTTGCCTCGGGAGGTCTGGCGCTGGGGTGTGTGCCGAGGTGCTGGTCAGATCCGATACGGTGGCAGTCCCCTAGTGTGGGTGAAGGCCAACGCGGTGGATCTGGCTGCTGCAAGGCATGGTTGGTTGCGGCTGCTCCTCGTTCGAGTTGGCGGTGGTCTGGGCCGCGTTCTCTCGGCAGTGCAGGTGGGGAGATCCATTGCAGCGCAGCTTCGACGGCAATTACCTGTGGCGACGGCGGTGTGAGGCATCTTGGACAGTTGAAAGTGCAACTAATCCCCAGGTGGTTTTGGTAATTAATAACAACATATATATCATTGAACTAATCATTTCTTGAGAATATTTCAGAAAGTTCAGTGATATGGGTATGGCAATGACTGATGATGTGGACCCCTCAAAATGCTAAGGAAAACATTGGCAAAAGCTCAAGACTCCATTTTTGGTTTAGTGATCCAAGATCACATTGAGTCCATAGGAAAGCCAATACTATTAAAAGGGGTGAGGTTATGATGATGATCCGTTGCTCTAAGTGCTTAGTGATTTATCTCTCAAACTATCGCAATCTTTCATTCCAACATAAACTCATAAGTAATCTCGGTCCCACCGATTCCAAACTCACCACACCGAGATGAACCACCTCACCATATACCCAAACCCTAAGAATCTCGGATTTTCCGATTCCAAACTCGGTCATTCGAAATTGGTGTTGCCAACCTTCAGAACCTTCAGACTCAAATCGGTGTCACCGAGATGAGAAAGTCGGTCCCACCGAGATTGGCAAACCCTAGACTTTGGAAGAATCGGACTAACCGAGATTGTATTTTCGGTCCCACTGAAAATCCCAACGCTCACAAGATTTGAACTTTCGGTCCGACCGAGTTGTCAACTTCGGTCCGACCGAGATTGGTCAAATGTGTGTAACGGTTGGATTTTGTGTGGAGGCTATAAATACCCTCCACCTCCTCTTCATTCGTGGAGAGAGCCATCGAAAGAACTACCACTCCTACCTTACATTTCGAGAAGAAAACTACCTACCCTTGTGTTGAGATCAAGTTGCTCCACTCCCACCATATGAAACTTGATTTCTAGTCTTCCCAAGTTGCTTTCCACTCAATCCCTTCTTCCACCACAGCCAAATCAGTGAGGAGAGTTGAGTGTTGGGGAGATTATCATTTGAAGCACAAGAGCAAGGAGTTCATCATCACCAACCCCATCTATTACCTTTTGGAGGTGGTGCCTCCTAGATTGGTTAGGTGTCACTTGGGAGCCTCCGTCATGATGTGGAGTTGAACCAAGGAGTTTGTAAGGGCAAGGAGATCGCCTACTTCGTGAAGATCTACCCCGAGTAAGGCTAGTCCTCCGTGGACGTAGGCCATGATGGCATAGACAAGGTTGCTTCTTCGTGGACCCTTCGTGGGTGGAGCCCTCCGTGGACTCACGCAGCCGTTACCCTCCGTGGGTTGAAGTCTCCATCAACGTGGATTGACGATAGCACCACCTATCGGAACCACGAGAAAAAATCTCCGTGTCACCAACTTGCGTTTGCTCTTCTCCACCTCTCATTTACTATACGTGCAATTTACTTTCCGCTGCCATAACTCTAGAATTGCATGTGTAGGGTGATACTTGACTTGGTTGTCATTGTGAACTTGCTAAGAAACTACTCCAATCAAAAGGCAAAACTTTTAAATTGTCAAGTAGTCTAATCACCCCCCCTCTAGACATACTTCCGATCCTACAACAGTCCTGGCCGAAACCTGCAAGGTGTGGAGATGCGCGCCATTACGGATGAAAATCCTGCTCGGTTTTTGCCGGGCCGGCGGCGATGGCACCCGTGGGTGTCATTCCCCTCCCTGGAGGCGTCGTCGAGTGTGTCACCATTCCCCACGCTTGTTTGGTGTTGGCAGTTGTCTCCTGGCGAAAGCCTCGATTCGGTGTTGGATCGGTATGATGGCGGCGTCTTCAACGTCGTGCCTCTGTTGGGAGCATCGTGCTGGGAGACATGGAGTTCCTAGGTTGCGGTCCTCCGGTGTTCGTCGTTGCCCTGATCTTCTTCTCTGACGCTATGTACGATCGTCGTTGGTGACTCCAACACGGTGTCTTCCTCGGGGCGGATCGATTTCTGTCATCCTCTCGCCACCTCCTAGGCTTCTAGGGGGGATGGTGCATCGACTTGAGATGCTTGGCGGGAGATGATGTTCTTTGGTGGTGATCGACATCGACAGAGACGCGGCTAGGTGCTTGATTTTGGGTAGGCCTTTTGTGTTGTAGCTGTATTGTAATGGGTGGCTGTCCTTGGACTAGCCAGATGTCGAGTTGTGCTATGCTTGTTGTCTTGTACTTGCAATTCTCTTCTTCTATAAAGCTAAGGTACGCAATTTACGTACTCTCGAAAAAAAAGAAAGAGAGCAAAACTGTAACGAAAGATCATGTTGCAGAAAAATCTTAAGCAACCATAATAGGTACTTTGCAAGATTTAGTAAGATGACATTTTGAATTTTGAAACATAGGAGAACGGACATGAGTAAGTTGAATGCACAAGATCATAAAATTGCAATTTGTTTGCTCTCTTCTGCTATCATATAAAGCTGGAAGAATTCATTGGGCAAAGAAACTAAAATCAAAACCATGATTTTGAGTTGGGGTCCCATACTTGCATTTAGAATTTGTCTTTTTGCGAGAGTGTTATTCTGACATAGGGATGTATTGCCGACTACAATAGGTAAATGATGTTCAGCACGAAAAACTTGACTCCCCTAAACTTTAAAATTTGAGAAATTAAAGTTACGAAAAACTTGACTCCCCCAAAACATTCAAATTTGAGGAACTAAAATTCTGCACCTACTGCTTCCCTTAAACTTAACTCTCAATAGAGTTGGACCCCATGTGCAAGCCTCACTTCCTCTCCCTTTCTCCAAATCCACTCTATTTCTTGTGGCCAGTGGATGATGTGCATGAGATAGCTAGGACCTATGGTAGATGTTGTACCTAAGTGATTTGATGGAGTCTCACTGAGCGCGATGTATGCGTGCGAGGAAGGTGTCGAGAAAGTCGTCCTCCACGGGCCACGGTTTGGGCATTTCTTCGTATGAATGAGTTCTTCTCCTCCATTCTCCTGGTGGCACGACGGTGTGGTATGAGACGATCCGATTTGTCGAACTTGGCGACGACGGCCAGCAACAGTGCTTTTAGGTGGTTGCGGGCTTCTTCTCATCGTTGGCTACAAGTGGCAGGGGTGATGGCCGACGGTGCTTGTCAAGAGAAATAGATTAGTGAGGGTGAACTATTTACTCCCTCCTTCCATCTATACAGGGCCTAATGCGTTTTTCGAGGCTAACTTTGACCAAATATTAGAGCAACAATATATGACATGCAACTTACACAAAGCACACCGTTAAATTCGTGTGTGAAAGAGCTTTGAAATGATATAATTTTTACATTGTGCATGTCATGTACTATTAATCTTGTCAATAGTCAAAGGCGGTCTTAAAAAAACGCATTAGGCCCTATATAGATGGAAGGAGGGAGTAGGTATTATAGATATGAGGAAATCCAGGTGTAAAATCGGCGAGACACGTTTTGACCCAGAAGAGCGAGATCTGGCTGCCCTCGGGAAGAAGCGACGCAAATTCCCTGCGGTGGAAAGCAGCTCTCGCCGCACGCACGCACGGCGTGAGCTCAGCTCACTTCCATCTCATCGATCTCGCCCCTCCCTTTCCACCATTTGCAGTAAGTTTGGGCCTCGCTTTCCTTCCCGACCCGACCCAGCTCGCAATCGCAAGCCACACGCATCGGGTCTCAGCGCAGCGATCTCACCTCCCTGACTGACCCGCTCCCTCCTCCCGCGTCACGTGTCCCCCCACTCTCCCCCCACCCCCCGCCTCACAGCTCACCCCCGCCGGCGGCCGCAGCGGCGCGCCCCCGACCCCCGGCCCCCGACCAGGCGGAGCGCGGCCAGGGCAGGCGAGATGGTCTTCGTCTGGCTCGCCGCCTTCTTCCTCGTCGTCATGCTCATCGTGCTCGTCATCTTCCAGGTGAGCGCCCCCCCCGCCCCGCCCCGCCCCGCCCCGCCTCGTCTCCGCTCGCGGTCGGCTCGGGCTACACAGGGCCCCGACGCGATCTCGCCTTGTCGTCTGTTAACCCCCTGGCGATTCTGCCGAGATTTTGGTGGGAAGGGGTGGGCGGCGGATTCACGCGTTCTCTTAGCCGAATTCTCCGGCGATCCGGGGTTTGGAGAGGGGCTTTTTGACCCCGGATTGCGGATTTGGAGCTGCTGGCTGGCTCGCTGGATAGCGCAGGAGCGCCAGGGGATTGGGTGCTGCTGCGTGTCCTGCTGCTGGTGCTGGTTCCTGCGCGGTGTCTGCGTCCAGATCTCCAACATGTTCGTCCTGCGTTAGCCTGCAGTAACCCAGAATTAACGCCCGGCAGCCGTCGTTGCTAGCCTTGCAGCTCTGAAAATCAGTTTCAGTTCATGTGTACTTGCATACATTTTTTCCCCCCACTCCCCCCGTCGTTGCTAGCCGTCGATTTAATTTGTTTTGTTGATAGACGCATTTAGGTGCTCCTTTAGGTATTTAGGCCACAGTATGTTCAGTAAATGAACCAATCCTTTTAAGGCCGTCCTGAAGGTCTTGTTGCGGTGCTCAATCAAGCTCTTGCCCCAATTTGGCAGGGTTATCATCATCATCATGAAACCAATGGAGAGTAGCATAGCGGACGGTTGTAAACGTAGAATATCTTTGCAGCTTGCTTGATGTGAAACATTCCGTGTTCAAGTGCCTGATCTTTGCCCTTAGATTGGGTGAGGTATCTAGCTTTTGTACTGCCTTTTCCCAAACCTTCTCTTTTTGTTACTGTATACTTTTCCCGGCTCCATTTTCTGTCTTCCGGTATCTAGCTTTTGTTACTGTATCCTTTTGTTGGTTCTAGCTGCAACTTCCTCTGTGCTTAGATGCGCCCTTCATGGGAGATGGACGTTTTCAGCAAACTAGTTTTGATTTTCTTGTAGGACAAAGGGAAAATCATTGATATATATCTCCATTGATTTTGATTGCCAAGTTGTTTTGGCATTTAGTATTTCCTAATGCTCCTGATTAAGCATAGAACCTGACTGCTTTTGTTTCATGTGAAGTGGATCGTTCATCCTTGCTTATATTGCTTTAGGTGGAATCTGCATGGCTCGTTACTCATGTTTAATGTTTTAATCAACAATGTTCATAAGTAAGCTTAGTCAGAAAGTTATTCTTATTCCTGACGATGTGTGTTTCTTTTACAGTTGATGTGCTTGGCAGATCTGGAGTTCGATTATATCAACCCGTTTGATTCATCCTCTCGGATCAATAAAGTGGTTATGCCAGAATTTATAGTGCAAGCACTTCTAAGTGCATTATTCCTCTTATCTGGGCATTGGGCGATGTTTCTGCTTTCTGCCCCAATGGTGTACTATAATTATACATTGTAAGTGTCTCTTGTCTTCTGTTTGCCTTACAATTTTTAAACAACTGATATGGTTCCTCTAGGCTGTGGTCAGTATATTGTTTATTGAACATTAGCTGCTACATTACGTACCATGCATAGTTCGACAGATTAACTGGAAGTTTGAAATAGTAATATGCTTCATTTCTCATCGTATGTGGGAATTGAGAACCAGAAGGAAATGGGTGCTGAACCTTTGATAGAAATATTTAGTGATAAGGACCCAAGTCTTCTCCTGCTTTAGTCTTTGTACTTAACATAATGTTCTGAAGGTGTTTTCATGATCTAAGTTCTTGGAAATTATTTTATTTTCCTACGATATTTGGATGCACCTAAGTGCTGTGCTACAATATCGTCATGTTAGTTGGTGTGAAAATCTCTGAAAGGTAGACTTATTTAATGGGCTTGCAAATATGGCGTCACTAGTTGGAATCAAGCAGCTAGTCATATACAGCTGCAAATTATATACCTAACCTAAAATTGGCAATACATGCTCTGCAGCGAAGTTAAGAACATGACCTGAACCCTTAAAATTCTGCTTTTTTCTCCATATATTGACTTTGGGACTTCAGGGCACTGACCTGCTGTCAGATTAAGATCATTCACGCACTTACTGTTTGTACTACCTGAATAACTTCTTTACAACAGAACATGGTGTTACACATAACCCTACTAAATCCGTTTTTGAACTCATAGCTCTACTTGGTTGGGATGTACTCAATGCAAGTTCTTCATGCGCCTTTCTTGGTTTTATATGTTGTGAGTAAGTGTAACCTTTGTCTTTGCAGGTACGAGCGGCGGCAGCATCTTGTAGATGTGACAGAGATATTTAACCATCTTTCACGGGAGAAGAAGCGCCGTCTTTTTAAGATAGCTGCTCTTATTGTCCTCCTATTCTTGTCCTTGTTCTGGTAAACATAACATATACCTACATTATTTGCTATTCACTGCAAGTCTGCAACCAGCAAAGAAGGAAAATAACCGCCTCTTGTTTCTGTGTTTGTCTTCAGGATGATTTGGAGTGTACTGGAGGAGCACGAGTAGAATGAGAGAAACACTGTGATTGTGATAGCTCAACCTGGTTCTGCAGCCGTTAGTTAGGTATTACGACGTGGTCCTCATGGCTTGCTGAACACCTACTCCGATGCCGTTATTATTCATATGAAAGCCCTTTTGGATAAATTTAGGGTGTCATGGAGAAACGACGCAAGCAGAAGGGCGAAGACTACGTGTCCGAGGTGCTGTATGTTGCTCACGCCTAGTGTGAAATCTCCTGCTGTTGTATCGTGTAACATAACATGTAAGTTAGGAGCCACTCCCTTCTGTTTATTTGATCGTGCATCCTTTCATATGGGGCGAAGAAATTGCGGCACCCAACTGTGCATGGCTTTTGTTCTGACCGACATTTTCATGTTTTGTGTTGCCCTTGCACCTTTAAACGCCGTTGGTCGATTTGTATTGTAGTTGATTGATGGGTATCCAAGCAGAGTAGGCATTTCAATTTGGACTGCAATCAGGAGTGCTCGGTTCATGTTTCAGTTGATTGATAAGTACCAAGTGATATACATTTTCATTTGTGGATGCATTTTGTTTCAGTTTATTGATTAGTGGTTTGTCCTGCTATATCCTCCGCGCATAAATAATTATTATTTCGATGAACAGAAACACACCACTAATCTGCCCATGGGGCTACAGCAAAAGCGTACGAGTAATCACAACTATTAGCTCTCGGGTAGAGAAGAACTAGTCTTATTTTGCCTGGCTTGGATCAAAATACAGCAGTAACAGTATAACTAGCAGCACCATATAAGAACTCATGGACGATCTTCCTTCAGACCCACGCAACAAGCAGGCTTCTTCTTTTCAGTAGGGCTCCACCGGCGCCCTGAAGTTCGCTCCGGCGTACACCGCCGCGTCGCCGAGCTCCTCCTCGATCCTCAGCAGCTGCAGCGAGCACAGAGAAGAAGCTTCAGAACAAAGAACATGTAGCATGTGGAAAGATGACTATGGTGTCGCCACTCTATATACCTGGTTGTACTTGGCCAGACGCTCAGACCTGCAGGGAGCTCCAGTCTTGATCTGGCCCTGCAACAAGCAAGTGGAGAAAGATATGACCATGGTGTCACTGTCACCCAATGCAATAAAAAGTGTAAGGATTTGAAGCTCTGTTTCAGCCGAAGGCGGCGCCGTACCGTGGCCAGGCCGACCGAGAGGTCGGCGATGAAGGTGTCCTCTGTCTCACCACTGCAGAGAGCAGAAAAAATGTTCAGTGCAAACGGATCATATCACAATTGCAAAACCCTTTCGCCGATTGAGAAGATTTGCAAATTTGCAGCGCTTATTACCTCCTGTGGCTCGCCATCACTCCCCACCCGGCGCGCTTCGACATGCTCACGGCCTCGATGCTCTCCGTCACCGAGCCTATCTGATTCACCTGTTATACCATATAACCAAAAGTGCTATTATCAGCATTATGGTTCTTCAAGAAAAAGAATCAGAAGATTCAGGCAGATATTGATATGGTGCTACCTTCAGGAGAAGAGCATTGCAGGTCTTCTCACTGATCGCCTTGGCAACCCTCTGCAGAATCCAAGCAGGCATCAGTGAAGCTTGTAAACATGTCCTCTTTGTAAGATTCAGTGATATGCTGGAAATATGTGGCTTACCGTGGGGTTAGTGACAAGGAGGTCGTCTCCGACAATCTGCACCTGCTGCCCGACCTCGCCGGTCATCTTGGCGTAGGTGGCCCAGTCATCCTGATCGAACGGGTCTTCGATCGACACGATCGGGTACTCGGAGACGAAGGACTTGTACAGATCTTTCAGGCTGTCGCCCGAGATTTTGTGGGAACCGTCGTTGTTCTGTTCAGTTAAGTCATTTGATGTTAGACAATATGCTAAGCCTGCTCTGTTTTTTTACTTGAACAAACTTATAGGTGTCTGCAGTGCACAAAGGACAGGTTGAGCATAGGAGAACAGGGGAGAAAGTTGGAAATCTTACATCCTCCTTGAAATTAAGGTCATAGGTCTGGTCCTTCTCACTGTAGAATTCAGAAGCAGCAACATCCATTCCAATGACAACCTGCCACACGTAAATAGAGCTCCATGTTATACAAGAGTAAATAAATCTAATGGCTGAAACATGACCTAAGCAAAGAGGAAAAAAAAAACCTTTCCAGTGTAGCCAGCCTTGGCTATAGCTGCCTTCAACAGTTCAAGGCCCTCCTTGTTTTCCTGAATGTTAGGTGCAAAGCCACCTTCATCCCCAACGTTTGTGGCGTCTTGACCATACTTCTTCTTGATTATGCTCTGCATACAAAAGAAATCAGCACTCATTCCAACTGCATATTTTTCTATAAAGTTCAGATGAATCATCAAAAGGGTTCAGCTGTTGACCTTGAGGTGGTGGTACACCTCAACTCCCATCTTCATGGCCTCCTTGAACGAGGCGGCGCCTGTCGGGAGGATCATGAACTCCTGTGTGTACACCAATTACATGAGAACCATCACATTTTTCTGAAACATGTTCTGAAAATTCATTCATTCATGACAAGCAGTGTTCTTACCTGCATGGCAAGCTTGTTCCCGGCGTGAGAACCTCCGTTGATCACATTGAAAGCAGGCACGGGCAGCACGAGGGTCTTGTTCCCGGCAAGATTTGCAATGTGCTACAAACAGATGATACTAACAACTTCAGTATACTAAATCCTCTAGCAATTCAACCAATGGCTTATGTAGGTGGTTCAGTTTTCGCAGACCTGGTAAAGAGGGATCTTCTTGACCATGGCGCCGGCCTTGCACACGGCGAGCGACACCGCGAGGATCGCGTTTGCGCCGAGCTTTTCATGGCATCCAAAGAAAGGAAATCATCGGTATGAAAAGTGAACATGCTTTTTGAGAACTTATGCATTGTCAGAATGAATAATCATTAGATGATGATATATCTACCTTCTGTTTGCACCAGCCCCACTCGTTGGAGGTCCCGTCGAGCTGCTGGACCATGAAGTTGTCGATGTCGGTCTGCTCGGTCGGATCCTTCCCGATGAGCGCCGGCCCGATGATGGCGTTTACATTGTTCACCGCCTGAAATTCAGAGATGTCACGGTCTGGTCCGGTCCGATCGGCGTCGCTCAAGTATATATGCAGTAACTGTGACCGGTGAACTAACCTTGAGGACACCTTTGCCGAGGTAATCAGAGCCCCCGTCCCTCAGCTCCAAGGCCTCGTAGATACCGGTGGAGGCGCCGCTGGGCACGGCGCCCCTGGCGAAGCTCCCGTCGCTCAGCCCAATATCCACCTGAACGAAACCCATATCAAATTCAGAGAAACAGGGTAAGGAACGTGTTCAGAACAGAGCAAACAGCGGCAGTACTCCCTCATTCGATCCAGTGGTCGATGCGATCGGGCTGGGAAGTGGGTACCTCGACGGTGGGGTTGCCGCGGCTGTCGAAGATCTGCCGCGCCTTCACCCACTGGATCGTCGTCGTCGTCGCCGCCATGGATGCTATCTCAAAACCTTGGATTCGCGTACGTGTCTGCTCCTTCGTTCGTTTCTGGCTGTCTGTATGCGCTTGCAGTTGAGGCGGGGCGGCCTGGCCGGGCTACTTGTAGTTGTAGGCGCTGGTGGAGGGGCGGTGCGGGGCCCGCTTGCCAGCGTTTCGCCGGACCTGTGGTCGGTGCACGTGCCTTGCCGGGGTTTGCTTTGCTTGGAGGAGGGGGCAATAATACAGAATGGACTTGGGAATTAAGTTAGGCATACATACGCATGCCTGCTTGATTTCCAAGCCCGCGGTTATTTTTTTTCCCCGGGCAGGTTTGGATTATTCACGCCGTGATTCTTTCTTTCGTGTTCAACAAGTCTACGATAATTCTTCTACCACTTTAGTTTGCCGGGTAATTCTACTCGCATGAGTGCCTTACAGAAAAGCAGCTGCCCTAAGAATGGCGTGGAAATATATTTTTTGCGAGAAAACTTTCATTCTATTAATCACCTGTCAAGATAGTACAAAAAACACCAGAAGTAAGAATTACATCTAAGTCAGTAGACCACACAGTGACACAAGCACTGGAGCAAGTCGAAGGCACGCCACCGTTATCGTACCTCCCTCATCCTAGCCGAGCAAACATTTTTTGTAGTAGACAATCGGGAAGTTGTCGTGTTAAGGCCCCATAGGACCAGCACACTAGAACAACAACCAGCGCCGATAAAGAGAAGTATAGACCGGAAGGATCCAACCTGCAGCGACATAGACTAACAAAGACCGGATCCAAGCGGATCAACCAAAGACACACGCCGACCGGATCACATGAGATCCGCCGGACGCACACCTCCGCACGCCCTTCGATGACACTACAAACATTGCTGGGACTAAACAACAACGAGCTTTTCAGCGATGCAGAGGCTGGGGGTAATCTCCTTTTTGTAAAAAGGTGAAACCATTTTGAATTCAATTTGTTTTCGGGGTGCAAAAGGATGGAAGATATGTTGTATTACCTCCATCCCAAATTACTTGTTTTAGATTTGTCTAGATACAGATGTATCTAGCATTAATATGTGTTTAAACACTTCCCGCATAAAAAATGTGTTCAAGTACAGCCGTACCTAGATAAATCTAAGATAAATAATTCAGAACGGAGGGATTATTTAGACGGATTTGCTAAAACTCATTCAGCTGAGAAACAAATTGGTCTCATTCACTTTTCTGACCGTACGATCAACCCGCGCCACGATTCGTGTTTCGTCCTGGGGGGCGAGTTGTTTGGTTTGTTGGGCCGGGAGCGACACAGGTGGAGCGAGTTGTTTTGTTGCGGGCTGGGCCTCCGCATTTGTGTGTTTGTTTTGGGCCGTGCTTTTTAGAATGCGAACGGTCTAACCCTATACTAAAGGTCCAGCCGTGCTGCCGTAGTCACTCTCCTCGTCTCTCTTCCCCTTCCCATCGGTTGTTTCTCCCCGAGCACTGTGCTCTCACATCTGATTTCAATCTAAGCGTGGAACGACTTGGTGGGCTTTCTGGCGAGAGAGATGGCAGGGGAGGCCGGCGGAGTGAGTGTTCGACTCCTTTTCTTGTCCTTTTTTTAGATTCGTTTTTTGCATTCTAGGGTTTGTTCCTCTGTTTTTTGTTTGTCTTGAGGTAGTTCATCATTAACCTGGGGGTGGGGGGTGGGGGTGTTTTATGCGAGCGACCTACGTTAGGATGAATGTTTTTGAGTGTGGAATGCACATGTTTTTTTAGAGCGAAATTAAATGTTTTTTGATTGTGCCCCTAGGTACAGATGCTGCTCTGTATCTAGATTCAGAGCCTGCTGTTATTTTGAATAGTATCTATATGCTCATCTTTTTAGTTGTCTCCATGAGGAGGTTGCCGTTTTAGTTGTCTATTAGATTCGTTTTTGAATGTCAAATGCACACGTTTTTTTAAGAGTGAAACGAAATGTTTTTGATTGTGGAATGTCTGAACACACGCTCGTATATGGAGCTGCTGAATAGCAACTAGGTACAGATGCTCCCCTGTTATGTTCATGCACATGGCCATAGTTGTGCATCTACATATAGTTTGTGCATCTATATAAAGCTGGTGAATAGTAACAAGTTACAGATCCTCCCTTGTTATGGCGAATAGTATATGTTCATCTTTTAGATCCCTGTTTGTGAAACTGTATGTAGCAGATAGCACCCAGTTTGCAATCTAGAGTCTGTTTTTTTTGTGTGTGTGTAAATCTGAATGTAGCAGCTAGCACTCAGTTTTGTAATTTAGAGTCTGTACATACATGTACTTCTAGCTCATATTGCATATAGACAGGAGACAAAGATGCCTTCCATTTTTTACCTCTGAAATTTAAGAAGGCATAATGCGAGTGGATCAAGATTTTTCAGTGGCACACATTAGCCATGCTTCTTTTTTCAGACATAGGTGTCTGAATTTTTTGTGTCTGTTTGTAGGGGCATGTGTAGTTCTTTTTAAGGGAATAGGGTATTTTCCGGTAGTGAGGAGATGCTGATAGTGCTTTCACATGTTTTTATTTATTTATTTATTTATTTATTTGAAAACCTTTTTTTGCTAGGTGGGAATGTCTGAAACTTTTTTTTGTTCGATGAGGACCACATTTTTCTTTTTCTTTTTTGTGATAGGGATACCTAGTGAATGAATTCTTCAAACTTTTCATACTAAGACAGGTTTTTCATTTCTTAAAGTTGTGGCACATGGTACAACTCCGGAAATTATAGATAGATGTGCATTTTTTACAGATACATGTGTGAAATTTTTTACAGATTTTCTTTGTTTGAGTATACATGATTGAAAATCTGACAAAGAATATTCTGTTTTCTGATATATAAATACTAGAGAGAATTTAATGTGATGTGGCAAGTGAAAATGGTATTGAGTTCGTTCAGTTAGTACTGGTAGGTAAACTCACTGGTGCTGAACTTTTTTTTTTTGAAGTAAACTCTGTTTCAGTTACATTATCCCAACCTCAACCTTCTTTTTTAAAAAATATACTCTGTTTCAGTATAGTAAACTCACTGGTTTTTCTCATGAAACAAGCTTTTGTATGTATAAGTGCAGATAGCATGTGAAATGATAGAGCTTTTGCAGATTTGTTTGACTAAAAGAATCAGCAGTTAACTGTTTTTTTTCTTTTTTCTTCTCATCAGGAATTGTCTTGTGAGCTATGTGGGAACTTTTGCCATGACGGTGCTGACAACTGCTTCCAGATCGACATTAGGTATGAGTTCCTGTCTAAAGCGGTAATCCGGCCGAAGTTTTTTTACATGTGCAAATTTTTCTTTTTGTTTAATAAATTATGTCATTTTTTCATGAAATTGATCAGGTTTAAAATGAAATTCTCTTTTTATATGTATTTTATTGTTCAAGTCACAGTCAAAATGCGCGTGGATTTGCATTGGATGGTCGGGCTCTTGTATTCAGACATGTCTTTTATATCATATGTCCATTTTCCTAATTATTTTTTCTTTCCTTCTTTTTACATTATAGACTGTCACATGCAATGCAAGAGTCTACGTCAATGGCGTTACCGGGGACTACATGCGTTTTGAAGCCCATGGACGCAAGTACTCTGTCGACATTGTGAAGGGAGCACATAGGACCAGGATCAAGGAGAGTGGCTGGAAGAAATTCACTTCTGACTTTTCACTTCGGAAGCGTGTTGTGGTCATTTTTGACTTGGACATGCGTCCCCGCCAGGCATATGTTGTTGTTCACAATGTTGACTTGGACACAGTTGAAGGAAGCATTTCAGACGGGGATGCTGATGAAGAGATGATAGATGGAGACATCTCAGATGTGGATGAAGACGGTGGCAGCATAAAGATCGAGTATACAAGGGGTCTAACTCTGAATGATGCACAGCAGGACATTCTCAATGCACTGGTGCTCAGCTTCAAGTCCAAGTTTTTAGCAGTGTCTTTTGTACACTGTCTTACTACAACCGACACTCAAGTTGGACAAATTTCTTTTTCATTAAAATATGCTTTTGTGTTTACTTTATTTGTTTATATGCATCATTTTTTTCTTAAATGCATGCAGTTGTTCTTCCGTTGCTTCAAGCTTTTTTATTCTCACGTTTTTTGTTTTCTTTTCTTTGTTGTGGATACAGAAAGTGCCAGAGAGGGTTGCTACAAGCTTGAACATCCCTAAAGAAGGGTTGGTTGGGGTTCGTCTAAGCAGTGGGGAGGCAAAGACTCGTGTTGAATACAGAATGTCTACTAATGGACATATAGCTTTCAACAAAAAGCAATGGAGGCGTTTCCTCTCAAAGATTATCCTGGAGATACAAGACATCGACTCACAACTAGGAGGGGGGGAGTGTGTGTGTTTGTCCAGGGTCCCTAGTTGCAAGCCCACCATCGACTCGCAATTAGGTGGGAGTGTGTGTGTGTTTGTTGAGGGTCCCCATTTTTTGCTTGTCGATAACCAAGGTACAACTAGTGTGTGTGTGTGTGTGTGTGTGTGTGTGTGTGTGTGTGTGTGTGTGTGTGTGTGTGTGTCGAGGGTCCCCAATTGCATGTCGATAACCGACTTGCAACTAGAGGGGGGGTGTTTTTTTTAAGGGGCCCCCAGTTGCATGTCAAGAATCGACTCGCAACTAGGGGTGTGTGTGTTTTGTTGAGGAACCCCCAGTTGCAAGTCGCCCATCGACTTGCAACTAGAGGGTGTGTGTGTGTGTGTGTGTGTGTTTATTCGTGGCCCCCAGTTGCAAGTTGCCCATCGACTCGCAACTAGGGTGTGTGCGTGTGTGTGTTTCTATTCGTGGCCCCTAGTTTGCAAGTTGACCATGAACTCACAACTAGGGGGATGTGTGTGTGTGCGCGTGTGTCGAGGGTCCCCAGTTGTAAGTTATCCATCGACTCGCAACTAGTGTGTGTGTGTGTGTGTATGTTTGTTTGTTTTTGTGTGTGTGTGTGCTTTATTCGTGGCATGCCGTGTGTGTGTGTGTGTGTGTGTGTGTGTGTGTGTGTGTGTGTGTGTATTTTGTCGTGGGTCCCTAGTTGCATGTAATAATCGACTCACAACTAGAAGCGCATGCATGTGTGAGTCTTTTTGTCAAGGCCCCCAGTTGCATCTCAACCACCGACTTGTAACTAGGGTGTGTGTGTGTGTGTGTTTTGTCATGGGTCCTTACTTGCATGTCAATAATCGACTCACAACTAGGAGTGCGTGCATGTGCGTGTCTTTTTTGTCAAGGGGCCCCCAGTTGCATCTCAACCACCGACTTGTAACTAGGGGTGTGTGCGTTTGTCGAGGACCCCTAATTGCAAGTTGCCTATCGACTTGCAACAAGGGGATGTGTGTGTACATGTGTGTGTGTGTGTGTGTGTTTTATTTGTGGCCCGCAGTTGCAAGATGACCATCAAGTCGCAACTAGGGAGATGTGTGTGTGTGTGTGTGTGTGTGTGTGTGTGTGTGTGTTGTCGTGGGTCCCTAGTTGCATGTCAATAGTCGACTCGCAACTAGAAGTGCGTGCGTGTGTGTGTGTCTTTTTGTGAAGGGCCCCTAGTTGTATCTCAACCACTGACTTGTAACTGGGGGGGGGTTGCGTATGTCGAGGACCCCTAGTTGCAAGTTGCCCATCGACTCACAACTAGGGATGTGTGTGTGTGTGTGTGTGTGTGTGTGTGTGTGTGTTTGTTTGTTTTATTCGTGCCCCCAGTTGTAAGTTGACCATCGACTTGCAACTAGGGGAGATGTGTTTGTGTGTGTGTGCGCGCGCGCACGCGTGCGTGTGTCAAGGGTCCCCAATTGCATGTCGATAACCGACTTGCAACTACAGGTGTGTGTGTGTGTGTGTGTGTGTGTGTGTCCCCCAGTTGCAAGTTACCCACCGACTCGCAACTAGGGTGTGTGTGTGTGTGTGTGTTTTATTCGTGGCCCCCAACTGCAAGTTGACATTTACTCGCAACTAGGTTATGTGTGTGTGTGTGTGTGTTTTGTCGTGGGTCCCTAGTTGCATGTCAATAACCGACTCGCAACTAGAAGTGGGTGAGTGTCTTTTTGTCAAAGGGCCCCCGGCTTCATCTCAACCACCGACTTGTAACTAGGGGGTGTGCGTGTTTGTTGAGGACCCCTAGTTGCAAGTTGCCTATCGACTCGCAACTAGGGGATGTGTGTGTGCGCGTGTGTGTTTGTTTTGTCATGGGTCCTTAGTTGCATGTCAATAATCGACTCGCAACTAGGAGTGCGTGTGCGTGTCTTTTTTGTCAAGGGCCCCCCAGTTGCATCTCAACCACCGACTTGTAACTAGGTGGTGTGTGCGTTTGTTGAGGATCCCTAGTTGCAAGTTGCCTATCGACTCGCAACTAGGGGATGTGTGTGTGTGTGTGCGTGCGTGCGTGTGTGCGTGTGTGTTTTATTCGTGGCCCCCAGTTGCAAGTTGAACATCAACTCGCAACTAGGGAGATGCGTGTCTGTGTGTGTGTGTTTTGTCGTGGGTCCCTAGTTGCATGTTAATAATCGACTCGCAACTAGAAGTGCGTGCGCGTGTGTGTCTTTTTGTGAAGGGCCCCCAGTTGTATCTCAACCACCGACTTGTAACTAGGGGGATGTGTGCATGTGTCGAGGACCCCTGGTTGCAAGTTGCCCATCGACTCGCAACTAGGGATGTGTGTGTGTGTGTGTGTGTGTGTGTGTTTGTTTTATTCATGCCCCTCCCCCAGTTGCAAGTTGACCGTCGACTTGCAACTAGGGGAGATGTGTGTGTGTGTGTGTGTGTGTGTGTGTCTGTGTGTGTCAAGGGTCCCCAATTGCATGTCGATAACCGACTTGCAACTGCAGGTGTGTGTGTGGGTCCCCAGTTGCAAGTTACCCATCGACTCGCAACTAGGGTTAATTTGTGTGTGTGTGTATGTGTGTGTTTTATTCGTGGCCCCCAGTTGCAAGTTGACATTTACTCGCAACTAGGTTGTGTGTGTGTGTGTGTATGTGTGTTTTGTCGTGGGTCCCTAGTTGCATGTCAATAACCGAATCGCAACTAGAAGTGCGTCCGTGTCTTTTTGTCAAGGGCCCCCCCCCCCCCCCGCTGCATCTCAACCACCGACTTGTAACTAGGGGGTGTGTGTGTATGTTGAGGACCCCCAGTTGCAAGTTGCCTATCGACTCGCAACTAGGGGGATGTGTGTGTGTGTATGTGTGTGTGTTTTGTCTATTTGTCAAGGGTTCCCTAGTTGCATGTCAAGCATCGACTCGCTACTAGGGGATGTGTGTTTGTTGAGGATCCCCAATTACAAGTTGATAACCGACTTGCAACTAGGAGTGTTGTGTGTGTTTGTCTATTTGTCAAGGGGGTCCCTAGTTGCATGTCAAGCATTGACTCGCAACTGTGTGTGTGTGTGCGTGCGTGTGTGTTTTATTCGTGGCTCCCAGTTGCAAGTCGCCATCAACTCGCAACTAGGGGGTTGTGTGTCTATTGAGGACCCCCAGTTGCAAGTTGCGCATCGACTTAGAATTAGGGAGGTGTTGTGTGTGTGTGTGTGTGTGTGTGTGTGTGTGTGTGTTTTATTCATGTCCCCTAGTTGCAAGTTGACCATCAACTCGCAACTAGGATCTTGTCTCTCTCTCTCTCTCTCTCTCTCTCTCTATCTATCTCTCTCTGTGTGTGTGTGTGTGTGTGCGTGTGTGCGTGTGTGTTTTATTCGTGGCCCCCAGTTGCAAGTTGAACATCAACTCGCAACTAGGGAGATGTGTGTCTGTGTGTGTGTGTTTTGTCGTGGGTCCCTAGTTGCATGTTAATAATCGACTCGCAACTAGAAGTGCGTGCGCGTGTGTGTCTTTTTGTGAAGGGCCCCCAGTTGTATCTCAACCACCGACTTGTAACTAGGGGGATGTGTGCGTGTGTCGAGGACCCCTGGTTGCAAGTTGCCCATCGACTCGCAACTAGGGATGTGTGTGTGTGTGTGTGTGTTTGTTTGTTTTATTCATGCCCCTCCCCCAGTTGCAAGTTGACCGTCGACTTGCAACTAGGGGAGATGTGTGTGTGTGTGTGTGTGTGTGTGTGTGTGTGTGTGTGTGTGTGTGTGTGTGTGTGTGTGTGTCTGTGTGTGTTTGTGTGTGTCAAGGGTCCCCAATTGCATGTCGATAACCGACTTGCAACTGCAGGTGTGTGTGTGGGTCCCTAGTTGCAAGTTACACATCGACTCGCAACTAGGGTTAATTTGTGTGTGTGTGTGTGTATGTGTATGTTTTATTCGTGGCCCCCAGTTGCAAGTTGACATTTACTCGCAACTAGGTTGTGTGTGTGTGTGTGTATGTGTGTTTTGTCGTGGGTCCCTAGTTGCATGTCAATAACCGAATCGCAACTAGAAGTGTGTCCGTGTCTTTTTGTCAAGGGCCCCCCGCTGCATCTCAACCACCGACTTGTAACTAGGGGGTGTGTGTGTATGTTGAGGACCCCCAGTTGCAAGTTGCCTATCGACTCGCAACTAGAGGGATGTGTGTGTGTGTGTGTATGTGTGTGTGTTTTGTCTATTTGTCAAGGGTTCCCTAGTTGCATGTCAAGCATCGACTCGCTACTAGGGGATGTGTGTTTGTTGAGGATCCCCAATTACAAGTTGATAACCGACTTGCAACTAGGAGTGTTGTGTGTGTTTGTCTATTTGTCAAGGGGGTCCCTAGTTGCATGTCAAGCATTGACTCGCAACTGTGTGTGTGTGTGTGCGTGCGTGTGTGTGTTTTATTCGTGGCTCCCAGTTGCAAGTCGCCATCAACTCGCAACTAGGGGGTTGTGTGTCTATTGAGGACCCCCAGTTGCAAGTTGCGCATTGACTTAGAATTAGGGAGGTGTTGTGTGTGCGTGTGTGTGTGTGTGTGTGTGTGTGTTTTATTCATGTCCCCTAGTTGCAAGTTGACCATCAACTCGCAACTAGGATCTCTCTCTCTCTCTCTCTCTCTCTCTGTGTGTGTGTGTGTGTGTGTGTGTGTGTGTGTGTGTTTTGTGTTGGCCCCCAGTTGCAACCCGCTGATCGACTCGCAACTAAGGATGTGTGTGTGTGTGTGTGTGTGTGTGTGTGTGTGTGTGTGTAGAGGGTCACTAGTTGCCTGTCGATAACCGACTCACAACTAGAGGTGTGTGTGTGTCTTTTTGTCAAGGGTCTCCAGTTGCATGTTGACCATCAAACTCGCAACTAGCAAATGTGTGTTTGTTGAGAACCCTGAATTGCAAGTTGACCATCAACTTGCAACCAGTGTGTGTGTGTGTGTGTGTGTGTGTGTGTGTGTGTGTGTGTGTCTTTTTCTTAAGGGGTCCCCAGTTGCATGTCAAGCATCGACTCGCAACTAGGGATGTGTGTGTTTGTTGAGGACCCCCAATTGCAAGTTGCCCATCGACTCGCAACTAGGAAGGGTGTGTGTGTGTGTGTGTGTGTGTGTGTGTGTGTGTGTGTGTGTGTGTGTGTGTGTGTGTGTGTGTGTGAGGGTCCCCAGTTGGAAGTTGCTCATCGACTCGCAACTAGGGAGAGTGTGTGTTTTTGTTGAGGACCCCCAGTTGCAAGTCGACCATCGACTTGCAACTAGGGGGTGTATGTGTTTATTCGTGGTCCCCAGTTTGCAAGTTGACCATCGATTCACAACTAGGGGTGTGTGTGTTTGTTGACGACCCCAGTTTGCAAGTCGACCATGGACTTTGCAACTAGGGGTGTGTGTGTTTATTCGTGGCCCCTAGTTTTCAAGTTGACCATCGACTCAGAACTAGGTGTGTGTGTGTGTGTGTGTGTTTGTCAAGGGGTCCCCAATTGCAGGCCGCTCATTAACTGGCAACTAAGATGTGTGTGTGTGTGTGTGTGTGTGTGTGTGTGTGTGTGTCTTTTTTGTCAAGGGGTCCCAGTTGCATCTCAACCATTGACTCACAACTAAGGGGTCCCAAGTTGCAAGTAGCGGAGTGCGTGTTTGTCGAGGGTCACCAGTTGCAAGCCGACCATCGACTCGCAACTAGGAGCGGGACGGGGGTGGTGTATTTGTGTGCTTGTTTTCTGTACGAACCCTTAGTTTTTTTCTACGAACCCTTATTTTTTTGCAAGTCAACCACTGAAATCGCGATTGAGAGGTGCCGGTGTCTGTGTGTGTTTGTTGAGTACCGATTCAACCAGTTCCAAGTCGATGCTCCACTCGTATTTTTTTACAACTATTTCCATTTTTTTGATAGTTTTTTTTTCCTTTTTTGATGGAACAAAACAAAGGATTTTCTACTTTTGTTTTCAATATAACTGCATTAATTTTTTTATCAAATATTATTTCATGGTATGATCTCGTGTATGTTTTTTTACACAAACAGCCTTTTGTGAAGGAGCCTAAAGGCCATTTTTTGAACTCAATTGTATTAATTTTTTTTCAGAGGGTTTTTCTGCAAAATGTCCAAAGTTTGCAACGGATAACACTAGGTTGTGCGGCTCTGCTTCTATCTATTTTTTGGCTGGCACTGTTTGAAGCGGTGGGAGAGAGAGCTAGGCAAAGACGGGAGCGAGTACATCGAAGCCGATGGCCTGCGATGTCGCCGCCGACGAGCCACCCGCCATCCGCACCGTACTGGAGCTTCGCGCGCTCGACTAGGCCCCCGCCGTCTGCCCCGTCGAGGAGCCCCGTGCGCCGGACAAGTCCCCCGCCGACTGCACCGTCCGGGAGCTCCGCGCAGCCGACGCGCCGTCCGCCATGGGCAGGGCCCCTAATCTCTGCGCCGACGACACAGAGCACGCGGCACAGGATCGAGTAAGACCAAGTCCACATCACGCTATCTCCATTCTGTTTTTTTTTGTTTGTATGCGGAGTTCCACTTTTGGTTCCGCTCTGTTCAACTCAGCGCCGCGAATTGAACCGTAGAATGCGTCGGCTCGCTGGTGAATTTTTGTGTAGGTCTGGAGTAGGCGGTTGGGCAGCAGGGGGATGAGGTTTTTGATTCATTGAGCCAGGAATTTCTATTTGATAGAAGTCTGTATCCGCTAGAGAAATTGTACAGCAAGTCTGAATTTGTTAGAATCAGAGTACAATAGCATTTCTGAACTTTTTTAGAGTGTGGTTATGTGGCAGGGGGGTGATTTTAGGTGTTTCTCGCTAGGGAGGGGCTTTTTATGGTGATCAAAGTGTTTGAACAGACCAACAACCACAACAAACAACGACAAAAAAAAGCACTGACAAGCAAAAGAGGCCCGTTATTGTGTTTTTTTACCAAGGAGAAGGACAGTGCGGGCCTACGAAAGAAATGGGCTGGGACAAGAAAAGGGAATGTCATGCATATGTCATCTGAATGAGACCATTTTATGTCTCATTCGAATGAGTTCCAGGCGCTCCCTTATTTAGATGTGTGAATTTTGTAGCGAGGTGGGGCACTGTGGTTAGGTTGGGTTAGGCAGCTCAGTCCTCTTGGAAGTTAAATCAAAGCGAGGCCAAGAGAAACTTGGACTCCTCTGCCGCGGTGAGCCAATGAGGAGTGCAACTCTGTCGAGGAAGTACGTAGTATGTTGTAAGTAATAATCAACCTCTACTTTCATCGTAGGGCCGGAATCTCGAACATTGGTCCGGACAGGTACATCGGCTGATTACGACGACACACACACTTGCTTGAGGTTCACTAGTACTCCCTAGTACTCATCACAAAATAGAAAACCACGTCATGTGCAGTGGTACGTGTTCCTGGTGAAAAGTCAAGACGATGATATGCTCTCCTCGTTTCTTTTTCGTTTTTGCCATGGAAAATCAAGGTTTTCCCCTGTTTTCCGCTGCCGTCGAAAACCGTTTCCCCCTTTATCTCTCTCGGCCCGAGGAACTGGAAAAGAGTAAAAATTCCATGAGCGAGCGTATGCCCTGTGTGCAGATAGATGCCGACTTGACTTCAGTAGTAGGTTGGTCAAAAGTTTGTCAAAATTTGCTGGCCAGCTATGTTGTTGGCTAGCCAGTGTTTTGGGCTTCTGGGGTTATTCTGGAGAATGGAGGTTGACACGAGCTAGCCGATTTTCACAAAAAGAAGGAAGACTTCCATTCTCTGAGCAGGTTTTGCAGTATGTTCTGCTGCGTCAAGCTGGCATCATCCTAACGACGCCTGAGGACTAAATTTTACTACTATCATCATTTTCTCAATAATGGATTCCACTTGTAGCAAATATATGAAGGGGCTGAGGGCGATAGCAAATATGATTTGTCAACACAGAAGCTATATTGTTGGATAGCTACCCGACGATCAGGGTTACCGTTAGCATATATAATTACAGCAATCTGCATATGTTCGTTGCTCTGTCCATCTCAGCTGCATTTCGTTTTCCATCACCAAATACAGTTCTTGCAGCATGCTATGTTACGCGAAGCTGTCATCATCCTCAAGTCCGACCTTAATAATTATCATTATTTTTCAGCAATAATGGATTAGACATCCTTGCAAATACATAAGAGGGCGGTAGCGAATTCGACCACGCCTTCTCCTTGCAATTATTATGCAGACATTACTCTATTATTAATTCAACGATGCCAGAAGCTGTGTGTGCTTTTGTACTGATTTGTTCATAGAGATTAGGTTACGTTCCTCTATTATGACGTGTCACGTCACGTCCTCATCTTTGTAAGATCGATGGGAAGCGTTGAACCCTTTGCTCGGGCCGCATGTATATTTATAGGATAGTTGCCGTGGCTTACAAGGTTTGGAATATCGCTAGGATCCTTCCAGAATACAACGAGAGATCGATACAACTTGGAGAAGAAGAACAGAAGAAGAGATAGATACAGAGACGGTTTAAACATCAACATCTATCCCTACGTTTCCTATTCCAACATCCTCCCTCAATCCAAACCTATGAAAGTTTCTCTAGGTTTAGATTGTACTTGAACTCATTCAGTCTCCTCGTGGTAAGTGGTTTAGTGAAGCCATCACCGGTGATCTCCTGTGGGAATAAATTTGATGTCAGCGACTTTCGTGCTACTCTTTCTCTCACAAAGTGGAAGTCAACCTCTATGTGTTTTGTACGTGCATGGAACACCGGATTTGCAGAGAGATAAGTAGCACCAATGTTATCACACCATAACCTTGCGACTGTGGAGACTTAATTCCCGGCTCGTATAGAAGAGTTTGGATCCACATGATTTCAGCGGTTGCATTGGCAAGAGCTTTGTATTCGCTTGGTGCTTGATCTTGACACAAGAGCTTTGCTTCCTAGCGCTCCATGACACAAGATTTGATCCCGTAAACACAAAGAAACCACTGTGGATCTTCTATCATCAGGCATCCACCTTGATCAAGATCTGAGTATGCAGCGACCAACATGGATGGTGATTTGACAATCTTGATTCCAAGTCCCATTGTGAATTTTAGATACCTCGAATTCTCTTTCTGCAATCCGATGAATTGTACTTGGTGCATGTAAAACCGACATACTTTGTCGATGAATATGAAATATCGTGTCTAGTCAATGTCAAGTATTGTAGAGCACCAACAACACTCCTATAGTTTGTTGCATCATTCGGTCCAAGTAGTTCACCCCTTCATTTGTAAGTTTCTCGAAGTGGAGAGTGGTGTACTAACCGGTTTGCAATGTTCGATCCTACCCTTCTTAGGATATCTGTGGTGTATTTTTCTTGTGTAAGAAGTATTCCATCTACGATCCGTCTTACCTCTATACCAAGAAAGTAATGAAGATTCCCAAATCCTTGAGTGCAAACTCCACATTAAGATCACGAAGGAGGAGGTAGTAGCTTCGAACTGGAACTAGCAACAATTATATCATCAACATAGACAAGAACAAACATAGAGATGTTGCCTTTATGATAAAAGAATAATGAGGTATCGCCTTGCTTGGAATAAACCCAAGTTGTTGTGGCGAGTACTCAACTTGGAATACCGTGCTCTTGGGGCTGTTTCAAACCATACAAAGCTTTGTCCAACTTGCGAGACAAAATGAGGTGTGCTTTTATTTTCATACCACGGTGGTTGCCGCATGAACACTTCTTCCTCAAGAACACCATGAAGAAACGTTACGAGCGTCTAGTCGACGCAAACTCCACCCTCTGGAAATAGCAATAGACAAAACAAGTCGAATAGTAGTCGCCTTAACAACAGGGCTAAAGGTATCCTCATAATCAATTCCAAACCTTTGCTTAAAACCCTTTGCAACCAATCGGCCTTGTATCTATCTATACCGCCATCGACTTTCTTTTAATCTTATAAACCCATTTGCAATCAATCAAATTCTTTCCTTCTTTTGGTGGTACAAGATGCCACGTTTTATTTTTCATAAGTGCTTGATACTCATTGTCCATAGCCCTTTCCATTCTTTGTGAGCAAGAGCTTGGCTAAATGAATGGGTTCACCCGAACTAGTGAGACAAGCAAACTTGCGAGGATCATACCTTCTTATCCGTCCTTGTATACCTTGGATTTGGATAGTCCAGATTTTGATCTAGTGTGCGCCGAGATATCTCGGATGATACACGTGTAGGAGCTATTGCAGCTTCCTCATCTCGAGCTACCGCAGAAGATCGGCCAGATCATCTCGATCGCCGCGCCACAGCGCTCGAGATCCAAGGAAGGCGCCGGATCTGGTGAGATTCGCCTCGCGTCGCGCCATGGTAGGCTACGATGGAATCGGGCCGCATCGGTCGGGTTTGTCGGCCACAGGACGCGCCGGTTCAGCGTGGCGCTGCGTGGACGGCCGCACCGCGCCGTCGGGTCCACGCCGAGTCTGGTCGACCCATGGACCGGCGGGTGGGCTGGCCCGCCATGTGGCGCCACGGAGACGCTTGGGAACGCCCACACGGACGACCGGACTGGCAGCCTCGGATCGCGCCGTTATCATCTCGATCGCGACCTTCCTCAAGGCTGCGATTACGCACAGATCAAGATCGGATCCAGCGCCACTTTCGCCCTCTTCGCACACATAAAATCATAGCCAAAAGCGCATTTTTCTCATTAGTATCTGAATTTTCTTTTGGACTAGTCACATGATCATGTTCTATTAATTCTCCCCGTGATCGATGCGTAACAAAGGATCCGAAGAAGAGAAATTTCTGCTCAAGGAGGGCTCGCATTTGGATGAAGTTTGGCAAAAGGAAAAATTGTTTCATCAAAGATCACATCCACGGAGATGTAGATCGCCCGATTGAGATTTCTAGACACTTGTAACCCTTATGAAGATTGCTATAGCCAAGAAAGACACATTGAGTGGAGCGGAACTCAAGTTTGTGGCGATTATATGGGCGAGGTTAGGATAACATGCACATCCAAAAACTTTGAGAGAATTATAATCTGGCTTTTGATGAAACAATCTTTCTAAGGGAGTTGTGTTTCCAATCACCTTGCTAGGCAAACGATTGATAAGATACGTGGCAGCAATAAATGCTTCATCCCAATACTAGGCATAGATGCATGAGCAAGTAGGGAAAGGCCTACTTCAACGATATGGCGGTGTTTGCGTTCGCAGAACTGCTCATTGGTGTGCATGAGGACACGAAACATGATGTGCAATACCTATGCTCAAAGAAAGAGTTGAGTTTCTCATACTCTCCTCCCGATCACTTTGGACTGCAATAATTTTCTTGTCAAATTGACGCTCAACGAGTTTTGGAATTCTTGGAAGGCAGAGAAGACTTGGATTTGAACTTAAGCAAGTATATCCATGTAAACTTACTATAATCATCAATGAAGCTAACATAATATTTTTTTCTTCCAAAAAATCTTTGGCATGACCCCATACATCATGAATATAAGATCCAACGGAGCATGAGACACACTATTTGACTTAGGATAGGGAGTTGATGACTCTTGGCACATCTTGGCAAGCATCACAAGCAGACTCTTTATTCTCACTACTGGACAATTGAAGATTGCCTTTATTCACTACTTGATCGACTATTTTTAAAGAAGGATGACCTAATCTTTGATGCCACCTCTCTAAGGATGGTTTGACGACGGAGTAGACTTGACGATGATGCTTGCGGCTAAAGGCTCTTGATGTGATAGGATATAGACCACCGACGCATCTACCGTGATGGAGGAGCTCCCTCGTTGCCCGATCCTTAATGAAAAAATACTTGGGATGAGTGACAAACGAGACATGGAAGCAAGGTTTTTGTTGGCTTGAGGGACATGAAGAACATCTTTTAGGAGAAGATCACGTTTAGAATTAGGAAAATTAATGGAAGATTGACCAATGTGACATATGTCCATACCTCCTCCACTTGCGGCGGTGTTTATTTGCTCATTGCCATAGTATCTTTCCGGTTTGCAAGCTTCTCTAGCTCATGGTGGCGTGATCGTGGCTCGGAATCAAGATACCAGACGGTGTCCCGGCTTCTTCTTGCTCCCCGATAGGCTGCAAAGAACGTGGCGCTCCTCCCGGCACAAAATCTTCATCATATCGATGCAGCAGTCCTTCACTTCGCCACGGCTTGCAAAGCCGCACCGTGGCTCGGTGTTGGAGTAGGAGGCGCCGGAGGACGTGAGCTGTTGTTGTTGGCGCCCACGCCCCGCCGTTATTCTTTGTTGCAGCGTCCGCGTCTGGTCAGCATCGGTGACCACGGCCTCGGCCTCGATGCGCGACCACGAGAGATGGAATTAACCAAGATGGCGGATGTTGTTACCTTGTAGCAGATTCATACGGGCTTCAAAACTTAGCAACCGATTGTAGAGTTCTTGGTATCACGGTTCATCGTGCGGCCGGTGAGATCACCGGTTATACTCGATGTCCGCCCTTTGAGCACATAGGAGGTTAGCTCTCCTCGAGAGGGATCACCGGCAGTAATCTCATCGGCGAAGGCCTTGATCTTCGCCAGATACTCGAGCATGCCCATGCTCCTTTGTGCAGATTGGCGAGGGCGTGCGGTGTTGACGATCGTGCTTGCGTCTGGGCGACAAGGAGGCGTGGATGGCACTCCACACCTCGGCCGGCGTCTGGAGAGTAGCGACTGCGCAAGAATCTCACGTGATAGAGACCCCATAAGGTATCCTTGTACTGTTCTTCTTTGGGCGTACCGGATCGACCGGCGTAGTTGAAGACTTGCTCCTCGTTCCCATCTTTGGTGATGGTGATGGTAGGAGGGGGCGCCGGGCTTGCGGCGTCAAGGAAGTGTTCCATCTGTGCTCCCTTGATTTGGGGAAGTACGATGGCCTTCCAGAGGAGGAAGTTCGTCCTCGTGAGCTTCTCAGATGGAGGAGACCCGAGAGAAGAGACGCTGCTGAAGGTGGAAGAAGATGCGTAGGTGGATGGAGCAGATTGGGTGGACAGGGCGCTCATGGTGGATCCAATCAAGGAGGCATTGGTGGCGGCGATGGTGGAGGCAGCGGTGCTGGCATTGGTGCCTGACATGTTTTCTCTCGATGTCTCTCTCTGGATAGGTTTCAGGTTTCTCTCTCGACCAAACTAGATCGATCTCTCAGGGAAAACTAGACGTACGAGAGGAAGGGCTCTGATGACCATGTAAGATCGATGGGAAGCGTTGAACCCTTTGCTCGGGCCGCATGTATATTTATAGGATAGTTGCCGTGGCTTACAAGGTTTGGAATATCGCTAGGATCCTTCCAGAATACAACGAGAGATCGATACAACTTGGAGAAGAAGAACAGAAGAAGAGATAGATACAGAGACGGTTTAAACATCAACATCTATCACGTTTCCTATTCTAACAATCTTCAGAGTTATTTACCAAAAACCATCATAGTTGAGCCTAGGGTAACAACTTGATACCAAATTTGTGTCAGGGCATAAAAACCACCGAAACTACGCCTAACCTGTACCGCGTAGCACTGATTGTTGAATTTAGTCGCGAAAACAGTGGTTCTGACCTATTGGGCCCACTTGTCGGGCTGACGTGGCAAAGGCCAAAAAATTGGCCAACTGACGTGGCCAAAAAATGAGCTGCGGCCAGAGAACGGCGACGTGCACTAGAAGGTCTTCTTCATATCGGTTTTTTGTTGGGGCATTCCATCGAGCACCTTCAGGGCGACCAGAGAGCTACGACCAGAGAACGGCGGCGGGCTTCCCGCATCCCGAGCCCTCACCTGCTTCCCTCCGACGTCGCCATGGGTTCTTTGATCTACGGAAAGACGGAGATCATCGCCGCCCCCCGAGTGATGTGCATAGTCCCGAGCATCTCGAGGAACTACAACGGCACCATGGCGACATCCCTCGTGAGCACGCCAGCAAGCCGGAGCACGAGCAGCGAGCAGCGCGGCGAGGCACTTGGTGAGCTGCGCATCGGTGTCAGATTGGAGAGCGCGACGAGCCCCTTGGTGAGCAGCGCGGCGAGACCCTCCGTGCGGCGCCGCGTGGACCTGGGAGACGCATCCCTGGACGCGGTTGGCATCCGTTTTTGAGCGTCGGGTCCGGGCACGGCAGCCGAATGGCGTAGGCGAGGAGCTTCTTGTGTGCTCATGGGGTGAGTAGGAAAGGAGACAGAGGGGGAGTGGAGGCGGGGGCGGTGAGACAATGGCCTGGGCGACGGGTTACTGCATGGATGTCAAAATGACTGTCTTCACGAGTAAATTCGACAATCAGTGCTCCGTGTCACAGATTAGGCGCAATTTTGATGGTTTTTTGTGCCCTGCATAAATCTGGTACCAAGTTGTTATCCTAGTCTTAAATGTGATGGGTTTGGGTAAATAACTCTCACCTTTAGGTTCACGCACAATTTTTATCCTTTTGTTTGGCGGATTATGCTTTGATTTACGCTGACGTTCAGAGCAATCCTTTGTTTTGTTTTTTAATTAAGGGAATAATCCTTAACCTGCTTCTCCTCCGGATGAGGATGGTTAGGGCGATGACGACGATGATAACAAAAACTAAATGGGCTGGACATGCAAAATGAAAAAAATGGATGGGCTGGAGCTAGTTGGTTGTAAAAGAGCAAACGGCCCATATTCTCCGGCATGGGCCTGTTCTAGGTTATTTTGCACGAAAGAATAGGTTATGTACGGTTTGACTGAAGCTTGCCTCCTTTCGATTTCCTTTTCTTTCTATTCTTCTGTTTTTGTTTCTGTCTTATTTATTTTCGTTTCTTTTCCTTTTTCCTTTTTCCCTTCTTTTCTTAATCTTTTTTCCTTTTTCGTGTATTCTACAAGTTCATTGTGTGGTTATATACAAAAAAATCTTCATTGTATATTTAAGGAAATGTTCGCCCTATATTAAGGAAAATTTTAAACTATTTTAAAAAAGGTTCACCGTGTATTTTTTAAAAAAACTCAGCATACATAAAAAATTGTTCAATGTGTATATAAATATTGTTCAGCTAAATTTTCATCATGTATTTTAAAATTGTTCAGCATATGTCACAAAATTGTTCAATGTGTATTTATAAAAAAAATTCAATGCTTATTTAAATATTGTTCAGCATATATCACAAAAATGTTTAGTGTGTATTAAATTTTTCAGGGTATATTACAATTTTTTTAATATATATTAAAAATTATTCACGTTTTAAAATTTTGTTCGAATTTCAAAATTTGTTCACTATTCCAAACATTATTCCTTTTTAAAAAAAGTGTTTATTATTTTTAAAACAAATAGTTGAAAATTTTGGATATTTTATCTGCCACTGCATTTAATTCCTAGATTTTTGCTCTGCCTAAAAATCGCTTGAACTCAACAGCTCAAGTGGTAAGGAACACCATGTCTTCTGCGAGTTTGATTCCCACGAGCGCATTATTTTGGGATTTTCTGCTCACTTCACGGCACCACTGGATGTGCCAGCCTATTAGGATCGCCCATGTCTGAAAACTCCGCCAAAGCTCGGGCGTTTGACGCTCGTGGGCATCGTACATGTGGTCTCGGTTTGACTGACTGAATCTGGACAATGCCGCAACTCCAACGCCGAGTCCCTCTCGAATTTGTATCGTGCACCATGTTTTGCGGCGAGGTTACCGTCTCAAACTCTCTCTTTTTAGGCTCAACTGAGTATACAGGTTGTAGCATCTATTCGGACGCACACTCGCACACACCTACAACCTATATCTCTAATACGTCTAGTGAGACTTTTGAAGTTCGCGACTCCAGGTACAACGGGCACATTGTCCTCACCTGTGGCTCGTAGACTTCGTGAGGCACTTGAGAAATTTATTACACTGTTCAATGATGAACAGTGTTCATGATGAACAATGATGCTACATTGTAGCGCAATGAGACACCCGAAAATTCGTCACAGCTAGGGATCAAACTCGGGCGGGTGGGGTGGCCACTGCCAACCCTCACCACACCAGGCTAGAGCACCCGTCTCGCGGGCAATGGACTAAGAAAGATGCCTTGGTATTCCAGAGTGATGGCCCTGCGCGGAATGGAAGGGAAACGAAAAGAGCTACCCCTATTGGAGCAGGTGGGTCCTACCAGTTTCCGTCTCGTGGCGGTTTTTCCTCTAGGGTTCGCTAGGGTCCACTATCTTGTCTAGTGATCATGCTGGAGTTTACGTCAACTTTTGTTGGCGGCAAGATCCCTCCGGGCACACGAGATCTACCCAGATCCGATGTGTGGTATCTCTCGCATGGCTGAACCATGGTTGCTGGTACCGATGAGAAGGATGGGACGAGTGAGGTGGCACGTGGGGAGGCGACGGAAGTAGGGGCAGAGCGGGTTGATCCTGCGGTGGTGGATGACAAGGAGGACGTGATTGAGGAGACAAATGGAGAGGCAGCGGCCTATGAGACAAATCTTGCTCGCCTGGACCGATCTGAGGCGGCTGAAATCAAGCACATGCAAAGTGAATTCTTAGATGTCTCTTTCTTGTTTGAGCATAGAGAATGTAACTATGAAGCTGATTCTTTAGTTAAGGCCGCACTTTTGCTTTGGTCGCCATCTGTGACTAGGGTTATTACAAGACATTATTATTTGTATTCCGAACATTTTTTTTTGCGGGGAATTGTATTCCGAACATTGCTGAGTTTGAATAGAGACCCTAGTTCACTTCAAAAATAAATAAATTCGGAGCAGGTAATTACGACCTAAATGCCACTGGCATCTCCACGCCTCGCAAAAAAAAAAACTCGTACGACTCGTCGTTCTGTCGGCGCTCGTTCCTCATCGAGCGCATCCAGAGCTAGGGTTGCGGGAGGCAACCGCGCCGCCGCCGCCGGAACCGCCTCGCCGGCCCCGTCCTCGCCTTCCTGCCGCCGCCCCTGTTTCTCCTTTTCCTCGACGCCGCCGCCCCTCCGCAGCCGCCCACAGGCCTCTTCCCGACGCCCCCTCCCCCTCCCCGTCCTAACTCTTCCGCTGGACGGCGACGCCGCTGGCCACTCATCGCCAGACGGCGACGCCGCTGGCCACTCATCGCCAGTGGACTGCTTCGAGCAGTTCACAAGTGAGCATCACCTCCTCTCTTTTCATCTCTCCTCTGTGTGATGCATGTTGTTTGATGCGTGTAAGAAATTTTTGCTGCTTACTGTGATGGACGGGTTTAAGCTGCTGCTTACTGTGAATGAATGGATGGATGAATTCTTGCTGCTTACTATGAACGGATGGATGGATGGATGAATGGTATTAGTACGCTGCCACTTTCATCTCTCTGTTCGAACCAACCATGCATGATGCTGCTGTTTGCTATTAGCTTGTTTGATGGATGCATTGTTGGAAATAATACATACCGATGTATGTGATCCAATGAGTGTTGATGCTCGTGGCAAGTATCGTTATTTTTTGACCTTCACAAGATTGAGCAGATATGGGTATATCTACTTGATGAAACATAAGTCTGAAATAGTTGAAAGGTTCAAAGAATTTCAGAGTGAAGTGGAAAATCATCGTAACAAGAAAATAAAGTTTCTGTGATCTGATCACGGAGACAAATATTTGAGTTACGAGTTTGGTCTTCAATTAAAACAATGTGGAATAGTTTCACAGCTCACGCCACCTGGAACACCACATCGTTATGGTGTGTCCGAACGTCGTAACCGCACTTTATTTGATATGGTGCGATCTATGATGTCTCTTATCAGTTTACCACTATCGTTTTGGGGTTATGCATTAGAGACAGCTGCATTCACGTTTAAAATAGGGCACCATCTAAATCCGTTGAGACGACACCGTATGAACTATGGTTTAGCAGTAAACCTAAGCTGTTGTTTCTTAAAGTTTGGGGCTGCGATGCTTATGTGAAAAAGTTTCATCCTGATAAGCTCGAACCCAAATCGGAGAAGTGCGTCTTCATAGAATACCCAAAGGAAATTGTTGGGTACACCTTCTATCACAGATCCGAAGGCAAGCCATTCATTGCTAAAATGGATCCTTTCCAGAGAAGGAGTTTCTCTCGAAAGAAGTGAGTGGGAGGAAAGTAGAACTTGATGAGGTAATTGTAGCTTCTCCCTTATTGGAAAGTAGTTCATCACAGAAATCAGTTCCAGTGATTCCTACACCAATTAGTGAGGAAGCTAATGATGATGATCATGAAACTTCAGATCAAGTTACTACAGAACCTCATAGGTCTTCCAGAGTAAGATCCGCACCAGAGTGGTGTAGTAATCATGTTCTGGAAGTCATGTTACTATACCATGATGAACCTACGAACTATGAGGAAGCGATGATGAGCCCAGATTCCGCGAAATGGCTCGAGGCCATAAAATCTGAGATATGATCCATGTATGAGAACAAAGTATGGACTTTGATTGACTTGCTCGATGATCAGCAAGCCATGTTAATGAATGGATCTTCAAGAGGAAGACGGACATTGATAGTAGTATTACTATCTACCAAGCTCGACTTGTTGCAAAAGGTTTTCAACAAGTTCATGGGGTTGAATACGATGAGATTTTCTCACTCCTATCGATGCTTAAGTCTGTCTGAATCATGTTAGCAATTGCCACATTTTATGAAATCTGGCAAATGGATGTCAAAACTGCATTCCTTAATGGATTAATCAAAGAAGAGTTGTATATGATGCAACCAGAAGGTTTTGTCAATCCTAAAGGTGCTAACAAAATGTGCAAGCTTCAGCGATCCATCTATGGACTGGTGCAAGCATCTCGGAGTTGGAATATACGCTTTGATAAGTTGATCAAAGCATATAGTTTTATATGGACTTACGATGAAGCCTGTATTTACAATAAAGTGAGTGGGAGCACTACAACTTTTCTGATTAGTATATGTGAGTGACATATTGCTGATCGAAATGATGTAGAATTTTTACGCAAAGCATAAAGGAGTGTTTTAAAGGAGTTCTTTAAAAGAAAAGACCTCGATAAAAGCTACTTACATATTGAGCATCAAGATCTATTGAGATAGATCAAGGCGCTTGATAAGATTTTCAATGAGTACATACCTTGGCAAGATTTTGAAATAGTTCAAAATGGAGCAGTCAAAGAAAGAGTTCTTGCCTGTGTTGCAAAGGTATGAAATTTAGTAAGACTCAAATCCCGACCACGAGAAAATAGAAAGAGAATGAAAAGTCATTCCCTATGCCTCGGTCATAGGTTCTATAAAGTATGCTATGCTATGTACCGACCTATTGTATACTTTGCTCTGAATTTGGCAAGGAGTACAATAGTGATCTAGGAGTAGATCCTTTGGACATTGGTCAAGAATATCCTTAGTAAGGACTAAGGAGATGTTTCTCGATTGTGGAGGTGATAAAAGAGTTTGTTGTAAAAGTTACATCAGTACAAACTTTTACACTGATCCAGATGACTCTAAGTCTCAACCTGGATACATATTAAAAGTGGGAGCAATTAGCTAGAGTAGCTCCGTGCAGAGCATTGTGGACATAAAATATTTGCAAAATACATACGGCTCTAAATGTGACAGACCCTTGACTAAGCTTCTCTCACGAGCAAAACATGATCACACCTTACAACTCTTTGGGTGTTAATCACATAGCAATGTGAACTAGATTATTGACTCTAGTAAACCCTTTGGATGTTGGTCACATGATGATGTGAACTATGGGTGTTAATCATATACGGATATGAATATTGCTGTTAAATCACATAGCGATGTGAACTAGATTATTGACTCTAGTGCAAGTGGGAGACTGAAGGAAATATGCCCTAGAGGCAATAATAAAGTTATTATTTATTTCCTTATATCATGATAAATGTTTATTATTCATGCTAGAATTGTATTAACCGGAAACATAATACATGTGTGAATACATAGACAAACATAGTGTCACTAGTATGCCTCTACTTGACTAGCTCGTTTATCAGAGATGGTTATGTTTCCTAGCCATGGACAGAAGAGTTGTCATTTGATTAACGGGATCACATCATTAGGAGAATGATGTGATTGACTTGACCCATTCCGTTAGCTTAGCACTTGATCGTTTAATATGTTGCTATTGCTTTCTTCGTGACTTATACATGTTCCTGTAACTATGAGATTATGCAACTCCGTTTACGGAGGAACACTTTGGTACTACCAAACGTCACAACGTAATCGGGTGATTATAAAGGAGTACTACAGGTGTCTCCGAAGGTACATGTTGAGTTGGCGTATTTCGAGATTAGGTTTTGTCACTCCGATTGTCGGAGAGGTATCTCTGGGCCCTCTCGGTAATGCACATCATTATAAGCCTTGCAAGCAATGTGACCAATGAGTTGGTTACGAGATGATGCATTACAGAACGAGTAAAGAGACTTGCCGATGACGAGATTGAACTAGGTATTGGATACCGACGATCGAATCTCGGGCAAGTAACATACCGATGACAAAGGGAATAACGTATGTTGTTATGCGGTTTGACCGATAAAGATCTTCGTAGAATATGTAGGAGCCAATATGGGCATCCAGGTCCCGCTATTGGTTATTGACCGAGAATAGTTCTAGGTCATGTCTACATAGTTTTCGAACCCGTAGGGTCCGCACGCTTAAGGTTTCGATGATGGTTATATTATGAGTTTATGAGTTTTGATGTACCGAAGGAGTTCGAGTCCCGGATGTGATCGGGGACATGACGAGGAGTCTCGAAATGGTCGAGGCGTAAAGATCGATATATTGGACGACTATATTCGGAGTTCGGAAAGGTTCCGAGTGATTCGGTATTTTTTGAGTACTGGGAGAGTTACGGAATTCGCCGGGAGAAGTATTGGGCCTTATTGGGCCTCGGGAAGAGAGAGGGCTGCCTAGGGCAGGCGCGCCCCCTTGCCCTAGTCCGGGTGGGCTAAGGGAGGGCCGCACCCCTCCTTCCTTCCCTCTCTCTTCCCTTCCTAGTCTCCTACTCCTAATACATGGAAGGATCCCTAGTTGGACTAGGAAAGGGAATCCTACTCCCGGTGGGAGTAGGACTCCCCTATGGCGCCTCCTCCCTAGGCCGGCCTCCTCCTCCCTCCCTCCTTTATATACGAGGCAGGGGCACCCCATGAACACACAAGTTGATCTACGGATCGTTCCTTAGCCGTGTCGGTGCCCCTTCCACCATATTCCACCTCGGTCATATCGTCGCGAAGCTTAGGCGAAGCCCTGCGCCGTAGAACATCAAGATCGTCACCACGCCGTCGTCGGTCGACGGAACTCTCCTCGACACTCGGCTGGATCGGAGTTCGAGGGACGCCATCGAGCTGAACGTGTGCTGAACTCGGAGGTGCCGACGTTCGAGACTTGGATCGGTCGGATCGTGGAGACGTACGACTACATCAACCGCGTTGTCATAACGCTTCCGCTTACGGTCTACAAGGGTACGTAGACGATACTCTCCCCTCGTTGCTATGCCATCACCATGATCTTGCGTGTGCGTAGAATTTTTTTGAAATTACTACGTTCCCCAACACGTCCCCCTCAATATTGGTTTTAGACGGACGCTTGTTGGAAATCGTTGGAAGGCCTGGCTCCATCTCGTTAGACGTTTAATGGAAGTCCGGCTGTCTCAGCAGCCAGATCAGCTGCATTGGAAACTTACTAAGAACGGTGTGTTCTCGGTCAAATCAATGTATCTGGATGTCATTAACTCTAGCGTCATCCCTACCTCGTTACATGTTTGGAAAGTTAAGGTACCCTTACGTATCAAAGTGTTTATGTGGTTTGTACATAAACAAGTCATTTTGACTAAGGATAACTTTGCAAAACAAAATTGGGTGGGCTCGGCTAGATGTAGCTTTTGTGATCATAACGAAAACATCAAACACCTCTTTCTTGATTGTCCGTTGGCTAAGATTCTGTGGCGGTCGGTTCATATTGCGTTTAATATTAATCAGCCCACCTCTATCAGCATGTTATTTGGAACATGGCTTGATGGGGTGGATTCTGACACTGCAAAACACATTCGGGTTGGCGTTTGTGCTTTATTGTGGGCAATATGGAACTGCAGAAATGATTTAGTCTTTAACAGATCAACAACCATTCACTTTTTGCAGGTTATCTTCCGGGCCACGGCGTTCATCCATATGTGGTTGCTACTCACTCCGACGGAGGCCAGTGAGCGTTTGGTTACTGCGTCTACCCGATGGGAGATGGTAGCTCGGGATATTTTCAACCGGTTTGGATGGCGGTCATGTAATAGGATAGGCATGTAGTGATCCTATTGTTTTGTCAGCCGGTTGTGGCTTTGGGTCTTTCCTCTTTTGAGCTTTTGTTTATGATTGTACTACGACCTTTTGAGACTTTGTTACTGGATTATCCTTTTAATAATATGAGCCGTATGCATCTTTCTGATGCAGAGGCTGAGGTACATCCCCTTTTCCAAAAAAAAAACGTCTGTACTAACCCTGAGCATGGTCCTGATGGTCATACCATCTCCTTCCAAGGTGATCTTAGCTTCGACCATGACCAGTATGAAAAATCCATTTGCAACGTGCACCATGGTGTAGTTAAAGTACGGATCTCGTACGAGTAATTGCCCTCTGGAGGGAAATGTTGTGTTGTAAGTTAACGTCGTGGGTCGATCCTGCTGGATCTGTTGGAACTTATGCTATATAACTGTTTATGCTATGACTCGCTTATGCTGTTTTCGTATTTTAAAAGTCGGATCTTTCAACTATACTGGGGACATGCCAATTTTCTACTACTCCCTCTGTCCGGAAATACTTGTCATTGAAATGAATGTATTTAGATGTATTTTAATTCTAGATACATCCGTTTTCATCTATTTATGCGACAAGTAATTCCAGACGGAGGAAGTACTATATAACAATGGTGAGAACATTTGTTCCTTGCAAACTGTAGGTTCAAAAAGAAAAGTGCTATATTATAGTGCACCACCATCAACTAAAAAATATACTAAACACTCCGAAATAATTCAAGGCCCAGCCCCTCTAGTTTTGATGCAGGCCTCCCATCAGCATGTCATCCTTTGGATCGACAGCTAAAACTACACGAAATTATCAAATTCGCATCACCAAGACTGATACCCACCAAATGAGCATATGCTTGACAACGGAGAAAATATTTAACAGTTCATTCAAATTGTCACTTCAAGTTATTTCAGATCTAGTAGGACAAAAATGTGTAAAATAGGAGGAACCAACTCAAGAGCAGCGATCCTGTGCCCAGACTCATCTGCACCTCCGGTGAAGAAGAAAAAAATCAAAACAAATACTAGAATTCAAATGATTCCGATTTGTTTTGCATGGTAGATAATTTGATGCGTGAGGTTTGCTTCAAATTTCAGACCGTTTGGACATTTGAGTAGCTCTTGGCAAAAAATACAAACTTGGGGTCTATAAAAAAGTTTACTGTTCATGTATTGTTATGACCCAATTTATCTTTTTTGCTGAGAGGTACTCATATGCCCAAATGATCTGAAATTTGGAGTGTACCTCACGTACCAAATTATCTACCATGCAAAATTATTGAACTTTTTAAATTTAATTTGTATTTTCTGCGAATTTCTTTTTGACCGCACAAATGAGTCTGGACATAGAAATAGATGTTCGGAACCATCTGTACTTAATTTAAAGGGAAAATCCCAAACAGCAGTTACACGATAAGCATCCAACAAGAGAAGATTCCCGGAGCAATTCCCACAAATAGTTGGAGGCAAGGTGTTCAATTCATTGTTAGCACGTCCTACAGGGAACAAGAGCTTTTCTTTCCCTTCTAGAAGGTGACTAGAGAAAACCTTCCACCTCTCGATCTTCACCGACAAGCTCGTGGATTCGCCTCCTCTCCGCCCGTCGTTCCCGCAGCCGGTGGCGGGGAAGAGATTTCTGGTGCATCTGATCTGGCTAGTAGATAGGTAGGATTTTAATCCTTGCAGGGGTGACGTTTCTTCTTCGAGCCAGTCTTCCAGGCTCCAATCCTCCTAAAATTCGTCCGTTGGGACAGATTAGACAGAGCTCTGACGTTGTTTCCTGCTAGCTCCCTGGACGGCGAGGTTAGGGTTTCTCGTCGTGTGGACGCAACGGCGATATTTGGAGTGAGGTTCTCCATATCGATTCAAGGGTTCAACAGCGACAACTACGACTCCAGGACGCTGGTCCTTAGAGGCACATGCACAAAAACTTTTCGTCTGTCATCAATAAGGTCAGGTCGGCTTCGGTATGGAAGCAATGACAAGTACGACGGTGAGAAGATGTAGAGGAAAGGGCGGGGCGGTGAGGCGGCATGTGGCCTGCACCCGCCAGCCGCAGGGGATTCAGGCAAGCTGAAGGGGCGGGGCAGGCTGACGATTGCACAAGGGCTTGGTCGGATCGTTGCTTGAGGAAGAAGTAATGAACGGGAAAGAAAGTCCGTCTCCGAGTGGAGCACCGACTCACACGATCCGTGGTGACACGTGCAAGTACGCCTCCCTAGATACGGAAAAAAGAGACCGTGCGCTTCTCCCCGAGTCGAACCCCCTCTCGGACTCCCTCTATACAGAGTCTACAAAAGGGCCGGCAGCACGTGTGCACCGACGTAACCTATTGCATAACTCTCAGCAGCGATGGCGATGGAGACAACGATGCCCAAGATGGAGGATCTCGTCGCCGCCTTCGCCGCCTCCGTCACCATGTCCGGCGGCGGCAATAACAACAACAGCCTACCCGCGCCGCGCCCTGCTGTCACAGCTTCGACGTCGACGTCCATGAGCCCGGAGATGAAGATGGTGCTCAGCATGGAGGAGCTGGTCGCCGCCTTCGCCGCCGCCTCGGTCAGCCTCGCCGCCCCGCCACCCAATGCGCCGGCGACCGTGCCCTCCCATACTACGACGACGATGAAGACGGAAGAAGAAGAACGCGAGCCGGCCAAGGGGGAGGAGGCGTGCGTCCTGCGCGTGCGGTTCCCGGACGGCCGCGTCACGTGCAGGAGCTTCGGCGCCGGACGCCCCGTCGCGGCGCTGTTCCGGTACTGCCGCTCCGTGCTGCTCGCGGAAGGCAGCGCAGGGCGGAGGCCGTTCCGGCTCGTGAAGCTCGCCGGCGGCGCCTCCGACGAGGTGCGCGCCGGCTCGGCCTCGTTCCGGGATCTCGGGCTGCACCGCTCCACCGTGCATGTGGTTCTGGCGTGATCGACAGATCGGATTTTCTCGTCGATGTAGGATTCAGCAGGAGTAGTTGATAGTCAACCACGATTGATCTTACCGGCTGCTTTTCCCGTGTAGTACGTGTGTAATGTCTCTGTACATATCTAGATCGACAACCACGGTATATCATACCGTCGTGGCTTTTTTTGGCTGATTTAAGTATTCACTTTATGAATAACATCGATTTGATTGCGCAAATTCCGTCGGTGTTGTAATGTTGTATAGGATCTACACGTACGTTTGATGTGATCGATTGATGTCGTTTTTCCTGATGATGTTGATTTCCAGCACATTGAGACGAAATACTACTCGTTAATTCGTTGTCGATCAGTTATACGAGTGTGTTTGTTTGTACAATTAAACCCACACCCTCGTCTTCTCGGCTCTGTTTTTGTTTCTGCATCTTTTTTTTTCTTTTCTTTTAGAAAAGGAGGATGACCCCCTGCCTCTGCATTTGGGAGATGCATGCAGCCATTTTATTGATTATTCTCGAAGACCTTACAAAGTAGTACAACAATATGCTTGAATTCGCCATCTTGGCAACATCTGCTGCTACTCATATCCATATGATGAAGGGGTGCAAGCTGGGCCATATACCCAGACTTCTCACCTAAGCCTAACATCAAAAGCCGGAAGCCCCGACCGAGCCACATACCGGGTCCGAGGCACAATCCGGTCCGATGCACTCACATGTGTCGTCGCCGCCATCTTCCACTGGTCCATCTTCGGAGCAGATTGAGGTGCCAACCTTGGGAGGTTCCTCCGCTATCGACGCCACCATGACGCCAAACGACAACCACCACCTACGCTAGTCCATCTCCAAGCCGAAGGAGCGCTACCACAAGATGAAGACCGGCGGTAGAATAGATGAAACGCTGCACACATTGCCGCCACCAAACACCTCACATGCACCGCAAAGCACCCACCGTGCTTCCGGGAACCCGAGGTGACGCCTTCAAGAAGGAGCGCGACGAGGGTACGACGCCGTCGTCGGCAAGGGGAACTAGAGCTTTCGCCCAAAAGAAGAGCACAGTGAAAGACGGGAGAGGACCTCGACAAGGCCTCCAAGAAGGGAACCGACGCCCAGCAAAGGCGCCGCCATTGTCGTGGCCTCCGTCGACGGCCAAGGGTTTCCCCCAGTCCCGCCCCCATCCCATCCACCCGGCCAAAGACCTGGCCAGAGGAGCGCACGCAGCCGGAGAAGGCGTTCTACTTCATCGAAGTAGGCACGCTGGGTGACGGCACACCCCGACCCACTGTAGTAGACGTCTACCGAGACCTCGCCGCCCGCACGGCCGAAGTCGCGGACCACCAGCACCCACGGCCGTCGTCCGCCGAAGAGGCAACGCCGTCCACACCGCTCGAGGCCACTGCCCCGGCATCCGCCCACCGCACACATCCCATCGAAACATGAAGAAAGACCCACACCGCCACCACCAGGGAGCACCACACCGCGAAAACCCAAGCCGGGCAGGAGGAGGCAGGGCCACGCCGGCCAGATCCGTGCGGATCCGGCGAACCCCGGCCCACCAGCCACCAGATCCAGAGGAGCTGGCCCCAATCCAGGGCCGAGCCGGCCTGATCTAATGGGCGGAGTCGTCCCAGGAGGCCCGCGCACCTGATCGGGATGGGGCCGACTCGACAACACCGGCGACCAGTCGCCGCAGAGGGCCGGCATCAGCGGTCACCAGGTTCCGGGGAAGCGGGTGGCGGCGCCTGATGCAGGGTGGGGTGGTCTCCAGAGGCCGAGGCGGGTGTGCGGGAAGCCCCGCCGCCACCTACCGCCGCGCGGGAAAGCCCGACGACGGCTGCCGGTGGCAGCGGGGGAGGAGGAGGGGAGGCGGGGAACCGGCGGGCGACTAGGGTTTTGCCCCCGAGTCGCCCGAGAGCGGACGACGCGGGGGGAGCTCTGTCTTCAGTCTTTGGATCAAGGTTTGGCCACCGCCACCGGAAGCAACCTCATTAGGAGTAGGACTACCTGTCATAACATACCTTTCATTGTACAGTCGGACTCGTCTGTAGCTAGCCCTGTCAATTTTTTCGGATGATTCTCTGGACCACTCTTCATCTGGTCACCTAGTCATGAAGACTAGTACATCAACCAAAGAGGCGGGCACGTATGCGCACATGCATTGAGCTTGTGCATGATATTACTAGCATAGCCCTACACACTTATGAACACTCTTTGATCCATGTTTGTATGCACGAAGACGCGAAAAATATTTGTACACAGGCCTGATCCAGAGATTTTAGGGGCCCGGGGTGAACCTAAGACATGGGGCACTAGCATTCCAAGACGCAACCAAAAAAATCACCCCATTAGGATAGGAGGGGTGTCATCTCAACGACTCGCCTCTTGGCGTGGCCGAAGGGGCCACGATGCATAAGAAATCAAGCGTTGATTAAATGCAAGTCAACATGGGTGATTGCAGAGGAGATCAAGCCAAATTGCATTTACCATCAAGCAAGCCAAATTGCGCTAACACGCTCTAGCGGATGATGGACCTAATGTTTGATGTACAAAAATGATAGCGTGCAAAAAATTGTATCACAAAAAAATATAAAATTGGCCAGATGACAACTAAACTCAACCTATACAAAAATACGAAAAACAAAATAAGATGTTAGAGCATCTCCAACAGCGCTGCAAAAAAAGCTGCTGGGTAAATCGCGATTGAAGGCGGCCGGTTGTTTCCAAGGCCCAGCGGTGGCGGGAAATTACGCTGCTGGAAGCGCTTCTTGCTGCTGCTGGAGAAAGCGCACGCTGGCGCGCTAAAACTATCGCGCCGCCATCACGCGCCTATAAATTGCCGCGCGCGCACCGCACACAGCCACGCAAGCCACGCAGACAGCCACGCGCCCTTCCCTCGCAAACTCGCCGCTCGCCGCTTCGCCGTTTCGCCGCTCGCGCTCGCGCCACCACCGCGCCACCATGCCGCCGCGCCGCCGGGGTGCTTCGGGCTATCGCGGCGTCCGCGCGCGCCCCAACGGCTTGTTCTCCGCCGAGATACGGTCCGGCAACGTGCGGCTCGGCCTCGGTACGTTCCAGAGCGCGCACGAGGCGGCCCGCGCATACGACGCGGCGGCGTGGCGCTTGGACAGGCCCCGGTCGCAGATGAACTTCCGGGACGTCTTCACGCGCGAGCAGGCGCTGCGCGTCGCCCCTCCGCCGCGCCTCATCACCGACATGGACCGTGCCGACCACGCTCGGCGGCAGCGCCGCCTCCTCGTCGCCGAGGAGGACGAAGCGAAGCCATGGCGGAGTGGCGCCGCCGCCACCGGAGGACGTCGCCGCCGAGCACGCCTACTGGGCGGAGAGGACGGCGAGGCGCCGTGCGGAGCGGGCTGACCGGCGTGCGCGGAAGGCATTGGAGAACGGTCAGTGCGAAATTGTTTCAGCAGGTGGGAGGTCGTTCTTCACGCGGGACGATGACCGTTGGGATGACATATGGCTATCAACCTCGGACGACACCGACGAGGATGATGATGATGATGATGATGATGGTAGCGACTTGGAGTAGCTTTATCTATGCCATAGTAGTGCCTATCTATGCCGTAGTAGTGCCTATCTATCTATGTATGTCGAACTATCTATCTATGTATGTTTGAGCTATCTATTTATCTATATGCATAATGTTCGCGCGCTGTATTTTACGCGCTTGCTGGAGCTCTTGCTGCTGCTGCTTTACAGTGCGGCTGCTGGAGCAAACGCGCTGCGCAAGGCCAAACCAGCGTTCGGTAGCGCCAAATCAGTTTTTGCTGTGGCGCTATAGCTACTGTTGGAGATGCTCTTAGAACGCTAAACATTGGTTACGAAACAATTAGCTGTAACTCATAACAAACAATCATCTTTTCATAACATGGGATTTGTGCTACGGACTGCATTGCCGTTTTATTCAGCAGGTCTGCTTTGAAAAATAACAGCGGGAGCTAGGCCTCATAGTGCATTGTACATTGTAGGAAGATTCCACCGCATCTGTCAGGCTGGCCGGTCTTGTCTCCACCGCACCAGTCTCTCCTCTTGCTTGCTGTTACTGTGCCACACGTTCCCCCATGAATCTTGAGTGATGAAGCGCCAAGAACTAGTTGCTCTTTGATGAAGAGAAGTCAGTATATTTAGGCCCTCTTTGATTCGTAGAATTCTCAAAACGCGGGAATAAGGAAAATAAAAGATTGAAGTGGCAATGCCCACTTGAATATCATAGGATTAGCAAAAGATGTTTGATGCCACAGGAAAAACAAAGGAAATGAAAAAAGAGATCGGAGTGGATGCTAGATTTTCAATGAAATGTAGTACAGACGATTCCATAGGACAAATTCCTATAGGATTCAGTCCTACGACTGCAACGACTAATGTAGGAAATGATTTGTACAAGTTCTTTTTTAGCTTTGTCCGTGAGAGACGAATCGCGTGGCTCATGAAATAGCTAGTAGGGCTAGGGTTGAACCTCTAGGTATGTGGACAGAGAACCCTCCCTCTTTCATTCGTAGTTTGATTATGGACGGTGCATCTATATTTGAGTTGAAAATAAAGAAAGCCACAATGTCAAAAAAATATTTTTAATCATCTTCTCTATATTTTTATTACCATGCATATTTTTTACTTAGCTTCATACGAAATCGCGTTGAACACCACTCTAAGGTGAGGGCCTCTATTTTCACCAATCTATGATGCATAGAAAATTCTTCACCAAATCTACAATATCTAAATAGTTCATTCCCACTACCACATTTCTCTCGACATACAACATGTGCCACATCAGCATTGTGCCACATCAGCATCTCTAAACGTGCATATGCGTGCTTTACCAGGGTACTGAACCGATTAAAACCAGCAATCTCTCCGCTTTCGTCCGTCTCTCCATTTCCACGGACCCCCTCTCCCTTCAAATATAGTAAGTAAAACGAATGGTTCGACCCCTCTTCCCCAAGAAATAGGAACGCCAATTTTCTCCTCTGGCTAATTTAGGCCCCGGCGGCCAGGAGACGATCGGCGCTCCTCAGAAACGACTGTCGGTCCCGCTTACCTCCTTGGCTCTCCCGCTTCTCTCGGGCATGTTCCCTTCCCTGGTATGGTTCCATGGGTCTTCTAGACGGAGGCCACGCCGCCCTAGTCCTTACCTCCCGTCATATCTCTATTCTGGACAAGGCAGCTCCGGTGCTGCGGGGGCGTATGGTTCCAGTCGATTCCACCAGAATCAGACCGGCCGTCGGTGAGTTTGGATTCCCAAGCTGGGTTTCTTTTTATTAGACAAGGGTTTTAGGGTTTGTGGCACACCTCCAACATGGGGTGACCTTTCATTATATAGAGAGGTACATAATAATGTACAACACAGTTACAAGTGGGGCCCGGTATATACAGAGTCTAACACCCTCCCTCAATCTTAACCGTGCTCTGAAGAATTCACCAGGTTGAGATTGCGCCTACAACCTTCAAACTGAGGAAGAGGCAGTGGCTTCGTGAAGATGTCAGCAAGTTGATCTTTGGAGGAGATAAACTTGATAAGAAGCAGTTTCTAGGCAACACATTCCCTGACAAATAATCAACTTCGATGTGTTTGGTGTGAGCATGAAAGACTAGATTTGAAGACAAATACGTCGCACCAATGTTATCACACCAAAGTACCGACGGCTGCTTATGAGGGATCTTCAACTCTTTGAGCAAAAATTGTATCCAAATAAGCTCTGCTGTGGCGTTTGCAACTGCTTTCTACTCAGCTTCAGTGCTACTATGGAACACCGTGGCTTGTTTACGAGCGCTCTAGGCGATCAAGTTAGAACCAAGGAACATTGCATATCCCCCCGTTGATCGTCTGTCATCCGGACTCCCAGCCCAGTCTGCATCAGAGAACGCAGAGAGAACTCCAGAGTGGGCCGGTTGCAGATGCAAGCCATAAGAAGAAGTGAACTGGATATAGCGCAAGATGCGCTTAACCGCAGTCCAGTGAGAGTCTCGAGGAGCATGAAGAAACTGGCAGACACGATTGACAGATAGGAGATATCAGGATGAGTGATAGTCAAGTACTGCAAGCCGCCAACAATACTGCGGTACTCAGTAGCCTCATCAGCAGAGAGGAGAGAACCATCGAGAGCAGATAGTCGGTCAGTAGAGGACATAGTTGTAGTAGCTGTCTTGCACTGGAGCATACCAGCTCGTCGAAGAATATCGAGAGAATACTTCTGCTGAGTGAGTGTCAAGCCGGAACCAGAGGACAAAACTTCCAGCCCAAGGAAATAGTGAAGCTGCCCAAGATCCTTAACCGCAAAATCAGCACTCAAAGCAGAAACCAAGAGATCCGCATCATAGTCCGAGGAGCTGACTAGGATGATATCATCAACATAGACTAGTAGGTACATAGTAATTGTAGGTCGCTGAAGAAGCAATAACGAGGTATCGGCCAGAGAGGGAACAAATCCATGAGCCCGAAGAGTGGTGCCAAGACGCGCATGCCAAGCACGCGGAGCCTGCTTCAGACCATAGAGCGCCTTAACAAGACGACACAGATGTTGCGGACGAGCTGGATCAACAAAACCGGGAGGCTGACGCATGTAAACCTCCTCCTCAAGGACACCATGAAGGAAAGCATTCTGAACATCAAGCTGACGAAGAGACCATTCACGGGTAATAGCCAGTGAGAGCAGAAGCCGGATAGTGGTAGGTTTGACCACCGGACTGAAGGTGTCCTCATAATCAAGGCCATGGCACTGTTTGAATCTTTTAGCAACCAGTCGAGCCTTGTATCTCTATAGAACCATCAACATGTTTCTTTACCTTGAAAACCCACTTGGAATCAATGATGTTGACACCAGCCTTGGGAGGAACCAGACGCCACGTGTCATTCTTAAGAAGAGTGTGGTATTCTTGTTCCATCGCAGTATGCCAGTGAGGGATACTCAGGGCAGCCTGAAAATGCCGAGGCTCAGCAGTAGGGTCGGACTGGGCCTGCGCCATGCAAGTCGCAAGCCAGGCCACCGTGCCATCAGTGCGTTCCTTAGGATGAAGCACCCCACTTTTGTTGCGTGTATTAGGACGCAACACAGGGGGCAGAGCAGGTGGCGAAATCGACGGGAGGATGACGAAGAGGACAGAGAACCCTCCCTCTTTCATTCGTAGTCTGATTGTGGATGGTGCATATATATTTGAGTTGAAAATAAAGAAAGCCACAATGTCAAAAAAATATTTTTAACCATCTTCTCTATATTTTTATTACCATGCATATTTTTTACTTAGCTTCATACGAAATCGCGTTGAACACCACTCTAAGGTGAGGGCCTCTATTTTCACCAATCTATGATGCATAGAAAATTCTTCATCAAATTTTAAGAAGGGGAGGGGGGGGGGGGCATTGGCCCCCTCCCCTCGGGACTGCATAAAGCTTCTCCATAGATCCCGTGCTTCTCTGCCGCTTCTCTGGCTACACGTGAGGAAGGTGATGCCATCTGCCGCCCTATACAATCTGATTAACACCGGCAACACTGCCAGCAGCTCCACCTGAGCCGCCTGGGCGAGTTATCGCTTTAGCTTGCTGCTGCATTTGAGCCTCCAGTGCACTGATAGTGTCCCTTAGCTATTGTTCCACCTGACCTCTTCGATTCTTAATGCCGTCGTCTTTCTCGCGATATTTCTTCTTGCGCTTCGGAACAAGTCAATGGGCAGATTATGTGTAAAATGAAAAGTATAGGCAGATAATGTAAGCATTAGTCAATGGGCATCAAATTGAAAGTATGGAGTAGTAAAGCTGAGCCCAATTGTGAAGTCGCAGATTGGCTAATACAGATAGGTAAAGAAAGCACACGCACGCGTGTATGTGCGCGCACACACGCACACACACATGAATGAAGCAATTGTCAAATAGCATATACTAAATTGGAAAAATGATTTAGATGAAGGGAATACAATGTAAGATTTTGGTAATAATATCAAAATCTCAATACAACACACTTTCATAATTTTTTCTTGACATATTTAAATTAAGTTGGTAGAAACTGCATGTCAAAATGAAATGAATACAATAAAGCTTGGCACAATTTGTGACAAAGAACTAAATTAACCGTAAAAGTCATTTCTTCTTCTTCTTCTCCTCCTCCTCCTCCTCCTTCTCTTCTCTTCTCTTATTGTTCTCCAATCACACATGTGCCCGTTTCTCCTTCCCTTATCCTTCCCATGTTTCTTTTGCAGGTCACCGGGGAGCATGCACCACCAGGGTGTGCTCCACCACCACCGTTGAGAGCAGCCCCCCCCTGCCCCTCCCTCCCACAAGTGTCACCAAGCAGGAGAGGACGAGTCCATGGGCACACAATGCAACGGACAGGTGCCGGCCATGCCTCGTTGAGGCTTCCGCTGTGAGGAGAGGACGCCGTCGTGGGCAAAGTGACAGGGAAGCATGTCACCGGCGCTAGGAGAGGCATCCATGTGGGCAACGTGACGAAGAAGCCCCAGGCATGGCCGCCGGCAGCCGCCGCCAAAGGTGCCACCTGTTTTTTTTTTCTTAAATTGTTAGCAACGGTGAGCGTGAAAAATGTGATCGCCACTAGTATAACAATTATCAGTGGCAGGCCTACACGCGCACCACTGGTAGATGATTCTGCATTGTTGGATGCACCTTCACTAGTAGCAATCACGATTGTTTTAGAACAGACAAAATGTCAGCAATAAAACTCTAGTGGAGTTCCCCTACCAGGAACATTTATGTTTTATTATAATATTTATAGTTTATTATAAAATTTTAAATTTTGAATTTGACATACGAATCACCAATCTTAAACGGTTGTTTTCTCTCAAACATAGGTCAAGAAGGCTTAATTGTTTTTCCCAGTTCACTAATACAAACATTTATGATTATTTGCGTTTTGGAAACTCCGAATGGAACTAAAAATATGAATCATCAATCTTAAAAGTTGTGTTGTCGAAACAATTGGTCAAAACGCTAATAAAAACCCCAATTCATCGCTAGGAAAATTTAAGGGTTTTACTAAATTTTATGCTTTTGGATATTTTGAATTTTAAACTAAAGAAATGATAAACCGATCCTGAAAAGTCATTTTCTCCTATCCACTGGTCAAAAGGATCTAAGGCTTTCCCCAATGGGAACAATTATGATATTTTTCAGAAACTTTGAATTTTATGTTGAAAACATGTATGAGTAACTCAAACAATTGTTTCTCCCAAACCATTGGTCGAAATTAGCTAAAACTTTTCTTTTTCATTACTGAAATTTGTGATTTACAAGATTTTTATATTTTTCTAAAAACATGGAACTTTGAGCTAATTTCTTTGAATAAGCGACCTAACAGCATTTTTCTGCACGTGGATTATTCATGTGAAAAGTTTCCAAGCTGTTGTGCCCACCTATAGAAAGCCAAAAGTACCAGCCCAGTATGTTAATGTGTTTCGAAGACTGTGAAGTTGGTATAAACACTCTATTTGAATTAGTTGTGTAAGTAAAAAAATCTTTAAAATCTGTAATTTTGCCAAAAATCAGAAACGTTTTTTGGAAATTTAATTTAAATGTGTGCAGAAAATCATGAACAATAAATTCATAGGAATGCGTTGAGAATATAGTGACGTACAGTGCAACAGATCACACTTAATTAAAATTAGTGAGTGCTCCCCGGTGGTTAGCTCAAGTTTGAACTGCATATATACCGGGGCAGCACACAAATTTTACATTCAATCCAAACAGGCCTAATATATGTCAATCCGCAGCTCGAAGATAAATAAATAGGTACTCCCTCCGTCCCAAAATTCTTGTCTTAGATTTGTCCAAATACAGATGTATGAAGTCACGTTTTAGTATTAGGTACATCCGTATCTAGACAAATATGTGACAAGAATTTTGAGACGGAGGGAGTACATCAGTACTCTAATACGTACTTCCTCCGTTCCAAATTACTCGTCGCAGAAATGAATGTATTCAGACAAGTAATTCGGAACGGAGGAAGTAGTAATTTGGTGAAATGGTGTAGACACCAAATGAAACAGTCAACAGTCAAACAACAACAGATAAATAAAGGGCACTGATAGGCGCCGGTGCGCCGGCCCAAAATTGGGCCGGTCGCACCCTGCCCGTTCGATGGCTCCACTCTAACCGTTCAGATCTTATCTTCTGCTTCGTCCCCAACACTCCGCACCCTGCAGCATATCCAGAAAAAGGAGAGAGCGCGCAGTCGTCGCGCCCATCGCATCTCCTCCGTCGGTCTTCTGGTTCACGAGACGCAACGACCGTGTTCGTCGGCGTCGGCGGCCCCGGCTGCACCAGCGCGTTGTCGCCTGCCGCCCCCTTGTCTCACGCCCGCCGTTGGGTGCCAGCTTCAGCTGCAACTGCAGCTCTGACGCTGGCTGGTTCGAGCGCACTGGTCGTGTGGTTGTAGCAAAATCTCTGGCATCACCGTCTCTGCCTCGCCACCACCGTCGACTAGCACTCTCGTGATCCAGCAAAACAATCTCAGTAACAAACCCCCAATCATCAATTGAAGCAAAACAATTAGCCGGTTCCAGCTAACAATAATAGCGGTAGAAGCAAAAATCACAGGAAGCAAAATCCACCAACAAAAGTTAATGTAGCAAAAATACTAACACGTTCTAGCAAAACATATAGCTGGTTCCAGCAAACCCACGTTGGTTCGAATAGAAGTCACAGGAAGCAAATTCCAAACGAAAAGTCGATGTAGCAAAAAAAACAGCAAGTTCCAGCAAAGCATAAGGCCGGTTCCAGCAAAAATCACGACGGCCATGGGAGGAGCGTCCGGTTCCAGCACCGGTGGACGCTGGTTCCAGCTCTACAACTCATCGGTTGCAACTCCGCCGGTGAGGGTTGCAGCAAAAACAAATTGTCCCGTCGGCGGCAGCGGCGGGAAGCAGCAGCGGTACTTCGCGGTTCCAGCACCGCCGCCCAACGGTTGCAGCTCCACCAGGTGCGGGTTGTAGCACCGCCGTCCTGCTACTTGTTCCCCGTCGCCGCACATCTGCATCTCTGCGCCGGCCGCCTCGTCGGGGGTGAGCAGGTGTGGGGGCTGGTTCAAGCTTGCAGGGGATGGCCATGATCGCTGAGGAGAGAGATGAGTGGGCAGGGGAGATGCGGTGGAGAGCGGCCTGGTGGCGGAGATGAGGAGCATGGGAGTAGATAAGGCAGAAAAGAGATAGAAAAGGATGGGAAGGAGATGTAGTGTGTGGGGCCCGATAGGGTACGTGGCTACGTAGAGACTCCTGCACGAAGCGAGCGAGCGAGGCGACCGGCCGAGCGTTCGGCCGGTGCGCCGGACCTAAACGTTTACCATAAATAAATAGGTCCATCAGCCTGCATATCACCGTGGAGACACCAGGAGCCATGACGTGGCGTTCACGAAGAGCTCTTCGTCACTCGTCAGCGCGCCCTGGGTCGCCGGGACTCCCGCACGGCGGCCGCCTTGGCCTTGGTCTCGGCGAGCTCGGCCTTCACCTTGCGCAGCTCCGCCCGCAGCTCGTCGGCGTCCATGAGCCTCTCCTCGAGCTCCAGAGCGTAACCCAGCGAGAACGCCACCTCGTTCGCCGTCTACAGGACTCGGCCAAGACCAGCATCGGCATGGATGTGTGTCAGTCGAGATCAACAAGCAAATCGTGCTAGAATCGAATGCACAGCTAGCGCATGGATGGTTCGTAAGTAAATTCACCTGGAGCAGCGACACAAAGCTCGAGGCGACGACGTCGGCCGGCCTGGACGCCGCGTGCTCGCGCTGCCGCTCCGGCGTGACAAGGCCCTGCAGCAGCTGCCTCGCCGCCTTCCAGCCGCTCGTGTCCCCGTCGTCGCCGCCGTGGAGTTGCTTCCCGTGTTTGCTCTTAGTCCTTCCGGTGATGTGGGGAGAACCCCGGCGGGAAAGAGAGGTATCCTGATGCTGAGCTCTCGCCATTTGCATGGTGCTCCGGCAGCTTCCTCTTCTCTTTTCCGGACCACGACGGCGCATCGCAGTCCGGCTCAGTCTTCACCGTCGCCTCCCTCGCTGGCGAGCGCGCTGCTCCTTTGAGTAGCTCACCTTGAGGAGTCGGCGGCGGCGGTGATAGTGCCCCGATGATCTTGGCCGCGGCCAAGTTGCTGTCGCGGAGATACGCCGTGAGATCGACCGGGGAACCACCGCGAGCGCGCAGCACGCTCGCCGCCACGGCCTTCTCCGGGCCGGTGAGCGACGGATCAGACGTGGCGGACCTGAATGGCCTCCCCCACTGAACAGGGCACTGCCACGGCGACGCTGCCGGTGACGACAGGAAGAAGAACTCCTTCCTCCACCGCGCGTCCGTGCCCTTCAACTGGCGGAAGAGCGGACCGGCGCCGGCAGCGTCCTTGCCTCGGAGGGAGTAGAGCCTGTGCGGGAACGCGACCAGCGAGTAGAAGTGCCGGAACACGGGCAGCGACGGCGGCGCGCCGGCGAAGTGGGAGAGCACGACGAACCCCGCCAGGGCGCGCCAGCCGTTGGGGGCGAGCTGGGCCGGAGCGATCCCGAAGTGGTCGAGCAGCGCGCCGAAAAAGGGGTGGAGAGGCAAGCGCATCCCGGCCTCCAGCGCGTCGACAAACACACAGACGGACCCTGGTGGCGGCGGCGCGCGCGCCGACCGGTGACCGGCGAGGAGCGGGGTGAAGCCGTCAGGGATGGAGTACTTCCTGCAGATGGCTCTCAGGGCTTCGACACTGCGCACCCGCGAGGCGTCCCGCCAGGGCAAGACGTCGTCGTCGTCCTCGTCGCCTCCGTCGCGGGCTATTTTGCTTGGAGCTCGGACGCGGGTGGGCTTGGTGAGGAGGTGGTTCTCCGGCGACCAGGATGAGGAGGTCGGGGAGGAGGATGCCATGGGAGCTAGCTGAGGTTGTACCTAACGATCGAGACGGCAACAAAGTTGTGTATGCGGAAATGGAGATATGCTTTCCAAAGAAGTAATTTTATTTATATATATATATATTCTTTTTTTTGCGGGGATATATATATATATATATATATATATATATATATATATATATATATATATATATATATCCCTAATAATAAAGCACGGATTGGGTCTCCGGGTTCACCGTCACAATACGCTTCTTTCCGTAAATTTACGCTTTCAGTTTGAATTTAGACATTTAGGCGAGGTGGTACTAATTAACAGCTCCTTATGTTTTTTCCTTAATATAAACCCGCAGTCCTATTTTATTGATCTATTTGGGCCAATGAAGTCAGCCCATTACATCCAGCCCACCACTCTTGTCCGTTCGTTCATAGCGTGTTCCTGCCGACTCGTGAATAGAATCCCTAATAATAAAGCACGGATTGGATCTCCGGGTTCACCGTCACAATACGCTTCTTTCCGTAAATTTACGCTTTCAGTTTGAATTTAGACATAGGCGAGGTGGTACTAATTAACAGCTCCTTATGTTTTTTCCTTAATATAAACCCGCAGTCCTATTTTATTGATCTATTTGGGCCAATGAAGTCAGCCCATTACATCCAGCCCACCACTCTTGTCCGTTCGTTCATAGCGTGTTCCTGCCGACTCGTGAATAGAATCATACGGACTCTGAGAACCAATACAATCGCCATCGCCATAAAGATGAATTAATCCTCTCGATTTCCTCAGATCGCATCTCGAGAATCGAATCGGAACAAATCGATAAACCTAAAGATCTGTCGGGTGCAAGGCTGCCGACCCGAGGCTCGCCGCCTCATGTACCATGGCGCCGGCCGGGAATCCGTATTGCTCACCGCCAACGATCTCGACGAGGGCCATGCGGAGCGACTGCTGCAGCTGGGCCTCACGTAGCATGGCGCCGGCAGGGAATCCATAATCGAGGTCGACCCAAGGTTCCTGCGAATTTTGAGGAGAGACGCGGTGATGCTTCTGCTGTTGGGCCTAGCGCAGCCAACCAAACCAGGGGAAAACGAAGGCCACTGTGTAGATCCTGGCGTGTTCAGTGCCACTTCCGGATGTGCCGGCGTTCATGTTGCTGGCGCAGCGGTGGAACGACGAATACACCGGCCACAGAATTGCAGTCTGATGTGTATATAAATTTGATGGAAGGGCTTATCAAGAGACAGAAAGGACATACAAAAGCAAATATGTGCAGGGCGAAAGGCAGTATAGAGAGCAGCAGAGTGGCACAGAGGTCCAAGGAAACTCGCGGCCAATTCATACCTTTAACTCAGCCAATCGGATCAAATTGCCGGCGCCGATTGGATCACATTGTCAGTGTCGGTGTCGCCGGAGTGAACGCCTCAGCGTCCTACTTGCCTGGTGCTTCCGCCTCTGCCAAACGGATCCTCAAGTGAGAACATGCCAAGCCGCAACTCTCAAGCAGGAACTGTCGTCCTCTCTTTGCGTGTGTAGTTGCACGGTCTACTCTATCTCCTCTCTTACTCCTGTTCTATTTGACTGTTAGCTTGTTAATCTTCTCCAAGCTTTAGAAGAGTACATGCCAGCTAGAATTCGTGAAAGAAAGTTATTATCCAATCCTACAATGTTTTGCTTTGGTTTTCAGATGGTGTTTTTTGATTGATTCATCATGCGTGACGTTGCATGCAGTGATATGAGAAATAAAGTCTGATTTATTTGTGCTAACGAGGACGACACAATACTGAGGTAGGATGGGTTACACCTATGTTTAGAGATAAGGCTGAGATAAATGTTCAGAGTATGTTCATGGTCTGATTGCATGAGCATCCATGCCAGTGGCGTATGCTTGGTATGAGGTGGTGTATGTGCTGCACCTGATGGACGTGGCGTGCCTCCTCTAAGCTAACTCCTTAATTCTTTGGAGGTCATACAGTGATGCTATGGGCACAGAGAATCTGAAGGTTAGTAATTTAGTACTTAGCTCTTCAATTCTTCTTCGATTGAGAACATTGTTGATTTTCAAGACTTAGTGTACTTCTAGGTGCTAATAAAATAAATCAACCATATTGGGCCATCTGCGATAGCTAAACGAACCATGTGAAAGTGGAATGCATTACATTTTCAGAGAAAATTTACAGTAGCACAATGTACAACATAAGGGGCATATAGACGATATTAGGTTGAAAGAACTATAAGATGGACATACGTGTACAAATGATATTGTGGAATTTATTTGAGAGCACAATGGGCACATGTTTGCGCAGATTACTGGTGTAAGCAACTTTGGAGAGCTTGATTTTGACTTGGTTCGATAATTAAGAGATGTAGAAAGTTAAATTTAATCTCTAGAAATTCTGATCGTAACTTTATTTATCATTTTGGGGGCACATTTTGTACTCTGCTCCATGTACAACAAATCACTGGATTCTCGAGACACAAAGAAAAAGAAATATCATATTGGTTTAAATTATTTTGTAACATTTTGGTTGAATTTATATGACTTTGCTCCTTAATTATTTACATTGATTTATGTACAACAATATGAGTGCGGCCTTCTAGAGGAGCATCAAGCTCTAACACTATACACTTGCTCAAGAAGATCGAAAGCATCAACACCGAGGGAGAGATGGAGGAGAGAGATAGTACTTATCCCCCTGCAGTAACGCACGGCTCTTGTATATATATATATATATATATATATATATATATATATATATATATATATATATATATATATATATATATATATATATATATATATATATATATATATATATATATTTCATTTTACCCACTAAACTAATTTTAACATGAGATTGGTGCTATATGTACAGAATTGATTTTATATCATATTAAATTTTGCCACACAAGCTCACCAACTTAGAGCATAAAAAATGTTGGTTAAGTCGAATGAGCATTGCCTACGGGCGAGATACTCTACCTCGTGTCCATGGACGACATCACTGTGCTCTTCCACCATGGTTACAGGTGGTGACGCCGTCCAGCTTTCGACTGCTCCTTTCTCTGTCATTGTTGGCTTGAGGGTGTTGGTCATCCGCCCTCGCTCCTTTCTCAACTTCTTAGTCGATCAAAGCATGGCTATGTGGACAACAATAGAACATCTATCTACAGTCGTCGGCTTTCGTCATTCGTTTTCGCTGCCACTTCCGCACCTGCTTCGTCCCAGGTGTGCTAGGAGTGTCATGGCCTATTATATGTGTCGACACCTGACATGCTCCACATGCTCATTTTTAAAGAACATCCACGACACATGTTGTGTTTGGATTGCTCAAACCTTTTCCAAGGTGCTAACATTCATTGTTAGCGGCTACTTACAACGGCGAACAACAAATGGATGTGTGATCAGAATGATGCAAAAGCCAGGGGTTCAATCCACTTTTCGGAAGAAACAAAAAACAACGACGACATCAACTAGGAGTACAACCTCTACACGTTCTCGTTCACCAAGACTAATCCGTCTAGAGAGCAACTACAAAGTGTTTTATCGAAATGTGGTGGCTCTGAAGTGATGGGATCTCTTCTACTATGGAATGACAATGTTGTCATATGTCGTGGCGCACAAGCTCATGTAGTACCTCTCAAAAGATATGGACTTGTAAAAACACCAAGTCGAATGATCAAAAACTGGTGCTAGGCCAAGATATGCTCCGCTAAAGCCAGTGTGGGTGCACGTCATCGGGGTTCCAACACCTCTTTGAGATTTTATTTGTTTGTGGGTAGTGGGATCCACAGTTGGCACAACTCGGGATGATGATATGCTCTGTATGCGCCGTCGTGGCACTGTTTCGCATCCAAGTAAGAATTTTAAGTTCAAAGATGTTCAAAAGGGAAGACAATGCTGGTGCTCCGTCCCTGCAGACGTGTATGTCAAGCTAAATGGAAATGATTTCAAGTTCGTGCTCGAGGAGGACAACTTTAAATCTGATGACAATTTTATTCCCCACATTTGGGAACATCATGATGGGCGCATGAGCATTGGCTACAATCTGTGGCGCTTAAGGTGCGAGACCACGGGAGCTCCTATGGGACGTTCGTTGCGTCAAAGAGTCGACGTTACGCACAGGGGTGGCACACCTGGCCCGGCCCATTCGGCTTTCGCAAGATTAAAAAGCGCGAGAAAAGGAACTCGCTAGCGCTAAGTTTCGAAGACGTGACTTACAGTAGTGCCACGTTGTGCGAGCTGCTGTGACCAACTAGCTATCATGCTCAACTGCCAGCCCAACACAACAAGAAATAAAGGACAGCGACAAACTTAACGTTTGCTAAAAATTGCCAAAAACTAAAAGCTAAAGCCCACTGAGGGATCGAAACGAGCAACTCCTACTAGGGAAAAATGTCGCTAGCCACTATAATTCCTGGGAGTTTGTCTCCAAAATTGCAGCCCGGTGTATATCAACTATAAGCTGCAACCAATAAAGCATTTCTGAAATTTCGAACATGATTTTTTAAAGTAAATATCTTGTGAAATGAGAACATTTTCAAAATTGTGAACATAATTTTAACCACGGACATTTCATGAAAATACGATAATTATTTGGGATTCACAGCCATTTTCCTGCAAGAACGGAAAGAAATTGCAAACAAGAACATTTTTCGAAATTACATACAATTTTGTAAAAAACACAAACATTATACGGAAAATAGCAAAAATTGAAAATGAGAACATTGCTCAAAATAATGAACAATTATCAAATCTCAAACATTTATTGCAATTCCCTGACCAAAATTTAAATATAAGAACGCCTTTTGAATTTGTGAATGGAATTGAAAATCTAGAAAATTATTTGAAATTCCATACATTTTCTAAATTTTTTATAAAAAAAATAATTGCGGGCATTTTTTAAATCCCGGAAATTGTTTTGAGTGTTGGAATGAATTTTCAAAACATGAACAGTTTTGAAATTCGTGAACAAAATTAGAAATTGAGACCATTTTCTAAAGTGTCGGAACATTTTTCAATTTACAGATTTTTTTGAAAACATGATCATTTTTATAATGTGTGAACAGAATTTTAAAACTTGGAACATTTTTTAGTAATTACAGAAAATGTTGGAATTAGTGAACAAAAATATTATGCAAATTTTTAAAACAATTTCTGATTATTGTTTTTGAAAAAAATAAAACTGGAAAAGAAAAGAAAAGGAGAAAATAAAAAAAATAAAAAATAAAAGACAAAAGACAAATGAAAAACAAAAAATAAAAAAAGAGAGAAAAGAAAAAAATGAATAAGAAACTAAAAAAACCTGTTTAGGAACCTTCTAGATTCCCAAAAATAAGAAAAACTGGCTGGAACCTTCCAGAAGATTCACGAAAGTGGAACGCACGCCTCGCTTCTAAACGGGCCAGCATGTCCTTCTCGACCGCTTCCGTCGCGTGCGTGCTATGTGCCGACATTTTCACGCAGAATGCGTCAAAGACCACCTCCCCAACCCCATAAGTGCCAGGGAGGGTAATGGCACTCACGCGCACCCCTCGTGGATTGGCCCACATTGGTGTCGAGCACTCGATCGGAACAAACTCTACTTTTCCTGGTACTCTGCTCACGGCTTGAGCAGTCGTGAAAAAATAGGAAGCCAAAATTATTCATCATAAATTCGTGGGTTCAGAAAAAAGTTCAGGGATTCAAAAAAAATCATGAGTTTGATTAACATAATTTTGTATTTTTTGAAGAAAATTCAACAAATATGAAATAATATTCAATAAATTCGAATTTTTTTCATGACATTTGGGGAAAATAGTAAACAAAACAAAAATGTCCAGGTTAAGGCACTGGGAGGACCTCTCCCGGACGAACGAGAATATTACCTCGCACAAAAGTTTTTTTTAGAGCAATTACCTCGCGAAAAGCAATTATTTGGCTATGGGCCAAGGCTGCGCCAAAATTGAGATCCGTGAAAAGGGAAGACCGCCGCGTGCGTACAAAAAGTGTACCAAAACAAGAAAAAGTCCTGTTACGCATGGGTAGTCCTAGCCATCTCCGGTCCGGTCCTATCGGCCCACCCAGGCCCGACCCTAAAATCCAGGGCCTAGGCCCAATGAGCTTGCCCGTGGGCTAGGCTTGGGCCTGAGTTTTGAGCCCACCAGCAGGGCCTGGACGGGCTTGGGCTTGGCATATTGGCATTTGAAGGAAGAGGCCCGGCTCACGACCCTAAGCCCTAAGGGCTTTTCAGGGCTTTTTACCAGATGGGCCGGGCTAGGGCTTGAAAAGTAGGCCCAATGGTAGGGCCTGGGCCTCAATTTGCTGTCGTTGGCTTTTTTAGGCCCGCCAGGTATACGCATAGGCATATCGAGTCGGTTACGTATGGGGCCACCTATATAGCGTTGTACGCGCCAGGGAATGACGGAGCAAGACTTCCGCTCTCTCCTCTGCGCTACTCATGGGCCAGCCCATGTGTGGGGTGGGAAAGCGGGAAGCATCTTTTTTTTCTTTTGTCTTTTTTCAACTGTTTACAATGTAAAACTAATTCGGGATTTCTAAAATGTAGCAAATTGTGAAACTGTCGTGAATTCAAAAATTGTTCATGATTTGAAAAAATGTACGGGAAATGATAAATGCTCACGGAATTAAAGAAATGTTCAGCCAATTGAAAAACATTTATTGGATTCAGAAAATGTTCGTGATTTCAAATGAATGAATTTTTTGACTTTGATGAACATATTTTCCAAATTCATGACAAATTTGGAATCTGATGAACATTTCTTTATTTAATGAACAAAATTTCTATTCAAGAATTTTTTTTTCTGAAAAAATGATGAACAAATTTTGAATTTAATGACCATTATTTTTTAAATGCTGAACAATAATTTGATTCGATGAACAAATTTTGTAATTGATGAACATTTTTTTAAACAATGAACAAAAAATAGAATCCGATAAACATTATTTAAATCCCGGAACTTGAATTTTGGAATCAATTTTCAAAACTTGAACAGTTTTGAAATTCGTGAACAAAATTAGAAATTGGGACCATTTTCTGAAGTGTCGGAACATTTTTTAATGTACAGACAAATTTTGAAAAAATGAACATTTTTATAATGTGTGGACAAATTTTTAAAAATTGGAACATTTTTGGCAATTCCAAAAAAATGTTGGAATTTGTGAACAAAAATATTATGCAATTTTTATAAAACAGTTTCTGATTTTTTTTAAAAAAGTAAAATTGTAAAAGAAAAGAAAATGAGAAAAGAAAAAAAATAAAGACAAATGAAAAAAAAGAGAAAAGAACAAAAAGAAAAATGAATAAGAAACTGAAAACCTGTTTAGGAATCTTCTAGAAGCTTCCCAAAACCAAGAAAAACTGGCTGGAACCTTCCAGAAGGTTCACAAAAGTGGAACGCACGCCTCACTTCTAAACGGCCGGCCTGTCCTTCTCGATCGCTTCAGTCGCGTGCGTGTTATGCGCCGACGTTTTGACGCAGAATGCGTCAAATAGGAAACCGCGAGATCACCTCCCCAGCCCCTTAAGTGCCAGGGAGGGTAGCGGCACCACGGCACCCCTCGTGGGTTGGCTCACAGTGGTGTCGAGCACTCGATCAGAACATCTCTTGTTTTCATGGTACTCTGCTCACAGTTGAGCAGCCGTGAAAAATCAGGAAGTGAAAAAAATCTTCACAAATTCGTGGGTTCAGAAAAAAATTCAGGGATTCAAAAAAGAAATCACGAGTTTGATTATAATAATTTTGTAGTTTTTGAAGAAAATTCAAAAAATACAAAGTAATATTCATTAAATCCAAAAAATTTCATGAAATTTGGGGAAAAACTAAACAAAACAAAAAATGATTCAGGTTAAGGCGCTGGGAGGAGCTCGACCGGACGGCCGAGAATATTACCTCACACAAAAGTTTTTTTTAAGCAATTACCTCGCGAAAAGCCATTATTTGGCTATGGGCCAAGGCTGCGCCAAAATCGAGAGCCGCGAAAAGGGAAGGCCGCCGCGCGTATACAAAAATGTACCAAAACAAGAAAAAGTCCTGTTACGCACAGGCATATCGAGTTGGTTACGAACAGGACAACCTATTTAGAGTTGTACGCGCAGGGAACAACAGAGCGGGAACCGTCTTTTTTTTTTGCTTTTGTCTTTTTTCAGCTGTTTCAATTGTAAAACTAATTCAGGATTTCTAAAAAGTACCCATTTGTGAAATTGTCGTGAATTCGAAAATTGTTCATGATTTGAAAAAATGTTCGGGAAATTATTTCAAGAAATGTTCATCCAATTCAAAAACATTTCTTTGATTCAGAAAATGTTCGTGATTTCTAATGAATGAACATTCTTTGAATTTGATGAACATGTTTTCAAAATTGATGAAAAAAATTCGAATTTGATGAACAAAATTTCTATTCAAGTTTATTTTTGAAAAAATGATGAACCAATTTTGAATTTAATGACCATTTTGTTAAAAAAAACTGATGAACAATAATTTGATTCGATGAACAAATTTTCAAATTGATGAACATTTTTTAAAACAATGAACCAAAAATTAGAATCCGAGAAACATTTTTTAAATCCCGGAACAAGTCGACAACGCACCTCCAAAGCATAGGCGGCTTGAAAAGTTGGAGGACATGCAGCGGAGGATGGATGAGCAGCTAGAGCTATTGCAGGCGTAGATCAAAAGGGTGGAGGGCCTAGCTGCTCCAGAGTTCATGAGCCTGCGGTCATGGCGCGAAGAAAATAATATTGGTGCGGCAGCTGTCGTGGCCATGTCGCAGACAACATGGTGTAGGTCGGTTTGGCACGAGCAATGGTTCAGGGTCGAAAGTCTTTCCTCCATGGATGTTAAAACAAAGCGTGGATCATACAAGTATTGACGATGATAAAAAGATGAACTCAAGTGAAGAAAAGAAGAAGTGTGTACTAAACTGCAGGGATGAAGATGTAGACGAAGAAGTTGAGATTGAGTGGGAAGATGGCTATCAGTGGCAGCATCTTTTTTTTAAAAATTTAAGTCTATTAGTTGAACAATATTAAACTACAGTAGCACTACTAGTACAAGACCATACTATTAGCAGCCACTATGGCAAATGGTTAGGGCATCTCAAACACTGACCCCTAAATCAGCCACTATGGAAAATGGTTAGGGTGAAAATATGCCATACACTAATCACACGTGGTGGCCCAGGAGGCCCCATGCGTGATGTGATGCACATCACAAATGATAGGATTTAAAATCTCGTGCCCAATGAGTCCTCACATCATGGACAGTGGTGAATCTAGAAAGAAAATGAAGGGTGTGCTAAAATTTAATAGTGATTACTTTGGTTAAAAAGGAATAAAACTGGCACATAAAAAATCACATTATACCCATGAGGCAAATTTTCGCTACAATACCTCTCCTTTTTGAATTACATCAACATTTGATCATCATTTTTTGCGAGGAAAAAATTGATCTTCATTAATGCCCTTGAATATTCCCGTAGTAAAAATTATGCATGCTCATAGTCTTCCCCTTTTAATTTTTAAATCTGCAAGCAAGTTGTTCAAATAACGGTTGATGAACTAGTTGTTCTTTATCGATAAAATGAACTAGCTATTAGTGTTACTGATTCGGAAAAACAAAATTAAGAAGTAGACCACTATCTTGCCGCTTGGCCCTCCAAGGCCGCGGCTTCCTCCCTCTGGTGCGGGCCGGCCGGCGTGCCCCACTTATTGAGGGCTGCAGTCATGCGAGGCTAACATTCCTGTCTAGTTACGGGCGCTCAAGCCTGCCACCGGCTGCAGTTTGCAAATACCAGCACCTATTGTTATGGCCTTGCCCATGGCAGATCCATATCTACATGATACAATAGCAATGTCCTACCATTTTCCATGTACAGGCTTACAACCTTCTTATTACTTGGCTGGTAGTGTTCTTGTTCATGTACGGATAGTGGTCAGCATATGACAGAAACAAGGGTGGTCTACTGCAATTTCTGTTTAAGTTGTTGCTGCCTGGATGGCTATGTCTTGAGAAGTAATCGAGTAAAAATAAGTCTAGATACATCCATTTCTGTGACAAGTAATTTGTGACGGAGGGAGTATATACTGAACATATCCTCATCCTATACGGATTTTAGGAATGGAAAGAAATTCTAAAGAGTTTTTAGTCTAAACATATCCAAAGCCAGTTGATAAGTTTCCAAAAAACCAATTGATCAAGAGTGTGATTCCTGCCTATTTTGTATCCCCTATAATGTATCAGGACATGCTTTCGCACCAACGGTTCAACATTTAGATGGAATACTAGTACACACCAGGATAAGGCGTCAATAAATCCTTACCTTTTTCATTCCTCAATCTAGATTGACACAAGAAATATACCAGTATATATATGCCCACATATGCATCCAAAGATTCATCGAGCAAACAAGCAAACACTCCCAGCCTACCATTGCACCGATCCCACAACTTTGTCAACTCTTCTCTTTGAAATGGAGAATGTTGTAGTGTTGATTGTTGGCGCTGGGCCAGCCGGCCTTGCAACAGCAGCATGCCTTAGTCAATTCTCAATTCCCTATGTCATTGTCGAGCGTGAAAGCTGCAGCGCGTCACTTTGGCGCAACCGCGCCTACGATCGGCTCAAGCTGCATCTTGCAAAGGAGTTCTGTGAGTTGCCACACATGTCATACCCAGTAGATGCGCCAACATACATACCAAAAACCTTGTTTGTGAAATACTTGGATGACTATGTTGAGCGTTTCAATATTCAACCCAAGTATCTCGCTAGTGTGGAGTCATCCACATATGACAATGACGAAAAATGTTGGTCCATTGTGGCACATGACATGGCAAAGAGCACAATAGTCAGGTTCACAGCAAAATTTCTTGTGGTGGCCAGTGGTGAGAACAGTGCAGAGAATATTCCAGTGACCCCCGGACTACAAAGTTTTTTGGGTGATGTCGTCCACTCATCAAACTACAAGTCAGGCAAGAACTACTCTGGCATGAATGTATTGGTCGTTGGATCTGGCAACTCTGGAATGGAAATTGCTTATGACCTTGCGACCCATGGTGCCAATACCTCAATTGTTATACGAAGCCCGGTATGTACACGCACTATATATTATTTTTGACCTGGAAACACTAGGGAATCCCCCCACACCCACCCTATGGGCACTATATATTTTCAGTGGGTAGAGGGAAATTTCTTATTATAGTCACCACTAGAAGGGATGCAAATTTTCAGAGTTATTACTACTAGAAAGTATTTCATAGTATAGAGCGATATACTATTTTATAACATGCACAAACAACTAAACAATTAGAAGAACTACAAGACCGAAAAATTAACTCTTGAAAGAAGATGATTCTATGAAATTTTATTTTATCGTGCATACTTCAAAAGAGATGTGACATGTTTTATGGTTGCAGATTCATGTAATGACAAAGGAATTAATTCGGTTGGGGATGACACTTGCTCACCGTCTTCCACTGAATCTAGTGGATAACCTCATTGTGATGGCTGCGAATTTAATATTTGGAGACCTATCGAGGCATGGCATCCGAAGGCCAAAAATGGGTCCAATGATCCTCAAGTCAAAAACCGGCCGATCTGCTGTTATTGATGTTGGCACGGTTGGGTTAATCAAAAAAGGTATCATCAAAGTAAGTATATCCTTGACATGACATAAATTTCATAATAGACGTTGTCTTCATATGCCAAGTTATCAATATTCTATTCATCTCCTACAGGTACAGGGGAGCATTAGTAAGATCATGGGCGATATACTTGAATTTCAGTGCAGTGAAAATATATCATTTGATGCGATTGTGTTAGCAACTGGATACAAAAGCACAACAAATATATGGCTCACGGTAACAACATCGATGTTTGAATATGTCTGAATTTGTTTTCTTGATGCAACAATTGTTAAATCTGCTAACAAGCTCTATGTTATTTTTTATCCCAGAATGGTGAGAGCATGTTAAATGACAATGGACTGCCTATCAAAGAATATCCGAATCATTGGAAAGGTGAAAATGGGCTCTACTGTGCTGGGTTAGCAAGGAGAGGATTGGCTGGTATTGCAGCAGATGCCAAGAATATCGCCAATGACATCAAGTCAGTGATAGGCACTATGTCCGGCTAAATTATATAATCAGTGAATGTGTCTTCGACAACGCGATGCATTCCATCGTTGGGCTCCTCGACAAGATCATAGATGAGATCCGATGCTGGGCTACGGCAGGGGCACAAGGCCTGCGGGTTGTTCTGCCTCGATCCTGGGGTATCCACTGAGTTGTATGATGTACTGTAAAATTAACCTCCTAGGAGGACTGTAACTTTTCCCCATCTTTTCAATGCAATGAAACGCAAAGGCCTTTTGCATTTTCTCTATTTCTTTTTATCTTTTACATGTAGTTTACCGGGGCTAGTGTTCTAGACGGTTGATTCTTTGAGAAATCTATCCACTGCCACATGTCTAACTATCTTCATCTATCTTTGATACAACTAGATTTTTGTTTATTTCAAGGTTAATATGTTCCAGGGAGTAAGCACTACTTTTATAACATAATCAAGGGCTTTATACTCACTTGGCGCAATGAGCTTTGTAATTTTTGTTGAACAGTTATGTACATTATTTTATTTACTTGAATTTACACATGCAAAAGTCATCCGCTTGAACCTGATGTTTAACAACAAGGGGCTAAGTGCAATTAATGCAATCCCAAATCATCAACAGCAAATGGTGCAAAAGATAATCAAGCCAAAGTTGTTTAGTTTTTCATGTGAAACACACACGAGTAATTGCAGTAGCTTCCAAGTTTTTATTTATTAATTGTCAAATGAATATCAAATTGGCGATTTCTAGAAATATGATGGTAATTGAAATGAATGATAACAAGTTCTCCAAACATTTGCTTGATAATTAATCTTCAAGCCAGACAGGATAGACATTTTTTTCATGCTATATTAATTAGTGAAAACTAATTTCCAATTTAATCTACCACTGGGCACAAAAATTATTACCTTCTCAGAACCACCTTCAGCAGTTCGTGTTGCGCTGGGCTTGTACGGTGCTGGATCCGCGGCACCTCGTCTCCTACACCTCCAGCTCGTCGGCTGCGGTAAGGTCAACACGGTGCGTCCCTCTCCCTCTCTCTGCGTGTGGAACCTGTCAGTACATGTTCGTGGGCAGATGTTCTTGAACCTATCAGTAGCTACTCCAATCCAATGGTGTATAGGAGTATTAGTTACTGCAATGGTGTATTTCCAATGATAATGTTCGTGGAGTAGAAAAAAGCCTTATGCTTGATGGGAGTAGTTTAGTTACTGCAATAATGTATTCTTGACGAACCTGCAAGAACCTCCTGCTACTGCAAATGTCCCAGGCTGTCACTTGCATGTTCAGTTACCGCAATGGAGTCACTTGCAAGTTCAGTCACTGCATCGATGAATCATGTGGGAACATCAATGCAATCTAGGGTGTCCATATTTATTCTAAAAATTTTCTCAACTATTTTTGGTGGAACTTCACTGAACTGTAGGACATTTTTATTCTGAAATTGAGAGCATAATGCTATCATTTTTATTCTGTGACTGAATGGCAGCAAGTGACTGAATATTTCTGTTGTATGCTCAAATGAGTGATTATTTCTACTCCATCGAGGTGGTTGGTGCGATCTTGGTGGAGGGACGGGGAGAGGGCGGAGACGGTGAGATTTGGGATTTGGTGGGCACGCGGTCGCGTGATTTGTCGGTAAAGGTAGGCGACGGGCTGAGGGCTCCTCGCCGTCGACGGGCTGAGGGTCGGCAAAGGTGCGGGGGCGGCGGCGGCTAGGGTTTCGGCGAGCGGGTGCGGGTGCGGGATTGGAACGGTGGTGAGTGCATGCGTGGGGATTGGAACGGTTGTGAGTGGGTGCGTGGGGTCTGCGGCTACGGTGGGGAGTGGGGGCGTGGGTGAGAGGGTGAGGGGTGAGGGCTGTCGTTGGATTCGGGAGCATCCGACGGTGTCTGAGGCACGATCCGCGTGATATCCTCCTGGACCAATCAAAGCGCAGCAAGCAATTTGAAGACTTTTTGACCATCTAAATTGGTCGTAATCCATTAAAGATAAGTTATTTCACGAAAACTTGATTCTTCATTTTTTTGAGTGCTCAAAATGAATTTTTTTGTAAAGGATCAGCCAAATATTTGTTCATATAATCTCATATTGTGTATAAGGATGCATCTTGGAATGGCAAACAATGTTGCCTAAGGGAGTTTTTATTTTCTTTGGACGAAAAATCTATTTTCCATTTTCCGAGTGCCCGAAATGAGTTTTTTTGTGAAGGACCCACCATATATTTGTTGAAAAATTGGAACAAATCAATTTTATAAAATACTAGGCCATATTTAATGCACAATTTGACAAAATGGTTGGGTGTAAAAAGTTTTGATACACCTCTGATGGAAAAGACAAATTTCCGCCGATTCAGCAGGAAGCAGGTCAAATTTGAATTGCAGCTGCCTCATAGTTTGATCTTTATTTTTTTCAAAAATAATTTCTAAGTACATAAGTATCTATTTAATCAAAGAAACGTCAAAAGTTTTCCAAGATTGAACCACTAGCTAGGAACAGTCAAGCCCGCCGTTTTGACCGCATTTTCAAACGGGCATAAAAAATTCAAAAAAAAACGAAAAATTGGAAAACCTTCACATTGTGTCATTATATATGACCAAGTTTCCATGGAAAATAATAAACTTGTAATATGGCAATTATTTTAAAAAAGTGTTCTCAGAAATGAGCTATCATGGATGAAGATTCATGGCTTTCAAGCCAAATGATCAATCTTATGGCCACATTCATGGCATAGTTTGTTCAAATTATCTCATATTGTGCACAAGGGTGCATCTTGGAATTCCAAACAATGTTGCCTAAGGGAGTTTTCATTTTCTTTGCACGGAAAATTCATTTTCCAATTTTCGAGTGCCCGAAATGAGTTTTTTTGTGAAGGACCTACCATATATTTGTTGCAAAATTGGGTCAAATTAATTTTATAAAATACTAGGCCATATTTAATGCACAATTGACAAAATAGTTGGGTGTCAAAAGTTTTGATCCACCTCTGGTGAAAAAGACAAATTCTCATCGATTCAGTAGGAAGCGGGTCAAATTTGAACTGCAGCTGCCTCATAGTTTGCTTTTTATTTTTTCTAAAAATCATTTCTAGGTACATAAGTATCTATTTAATCAGAGAAACGTCAAAGGTTTTCCAAGATTCAACCACTAGGTAGGAATGGTCAAGCCCACCGTTTTGTTCGCATTTTCAAACGGGCATAATAAATTTTAAAAAAAATCAAAAAATTGGAAAACCTTCGCATTGTGTCATTATATGTGACCAAGTTTCGAGGAAAAATAATAAACTTGTAATACGGCAATTATTTTTAAAAAGTGTTCTCGGAAATGAGCTATCATGCGTGAAGATTCATGGCTTTCAAGCCAAATGATCAATCTTATGGCCACATTCATTGCATAGTTTGTTCAAATGATCTCATATTATGCACAAGGGTGCATCTTGGAATTCCAAACAATGTTGCCTAAGGGAGTTTTCATTTTCTTTGGACGGAAAATTCCTTTTCCAATTTCCAGTGCCCGAAATGAGTTTTTTTGTGAAGGACCTATCATATATTTGTTGCCAAATTGGACCAAATCAATTTTCTAAAATACCAGGCCATATTTAATGCACAATTGACAAAATGGTTGGGTGTCAAAAGTTTTGGTCCACCTCTGGTGAAAAAGACAAATTCCCGCCGATTCAGTAGGAAGCGGGTCAAATTTGAACTGCATCTGCCTCATAGTTTGCTCTTTATTTTTTCCAAAAATCATTTCTAGATACATAAGTATCTATTTAATCAGAAATACATGGTTTGGTGGCGATACATCGAGGTTTGGACGGTGGCCGAGGGGCCCAACTCTAGAGCGCGTAAGCTCGCATCGCATGGTCACCGCGTGACCGTGGAGTTGCCATGCGTTTTGGGCGGCCTAGGCATGTCCAGTGGGTTGGGCACTTCCCAGGTAGGTGCTAGGAAGAAAAGTACAACATAAGATTCTCATGAGGAGACCGAACTATGCTCAAAGATGAATTAGCAGCCAAGCGTTTGATTAGCGTTACGGGAAATGCACATGGCCAATGGGCGTGAGTTTTGACTGAGGTTGATCATCTACTAAAAAGAATGTCTTCACAAATTTTCAGCTCAAAAGGAGGATCCTAGGTGGTACTTCCTTCACAATGCTTCTAGGCGGACAAACACTTTGGAAATTTGCCGAGAAAGATTTGCTGGGAAAATGGAGCTGAATTTTGTCATGAGGCAATTATTTGGATAGGAAAAAGTGCCCAAAAACTTCGAGGGTAATCAAGAATATATAAATAGCACTTCCTTCATAAAGTGCTGTTGTGAACAGAATAGGAAAATGAATATTGTTGAATTGTTTTTGAACTAGGTAAGGAAGGATTTTTACATATTTGACGAAGATATGACCCAAAGAATGTATGAGATTTTTTTAGGAATTTTGGGAATGACAGAAATATAGGTTGCTTCACAACCTAGGACAAAAATTGACACATGGACATGACACATAGGCAAAACTGATGAGGTGGCGCCTAGTCATACCAATCCACCACAATTTACAAGGTTATTACCATCTATATTGGTCATGATCAGCTAGAAATAAGGCAGCGGACTAGTGTTGTCTGCTTTGTGGCCATTTCGTGTAAGAAAATTACGACATTTCTGACCAAAATGGTCGATATAGTTTAGTGTTTGGAGCCCCCCGAACAGCTTTTGACCAAATTGGTCTCAAGTGGTCATAGATGTATGACCAATTCTTCCAGGGTCACTGACAGAAGGTCACTAGTTGACATATTTCTTGTAGTGATATTTCTACTCCATGTGGGTATGCTGAATATTTCTAGATGGAGTAACTGGGTATGTTGAGACCTGATTATGGTTTTCTCTAGATGATGGCCAAAGGACTTTTAACCAGGAGTACTCCAGCAGCTTCAAGCTCTATTCCTGCTCTCAAGCTTCTAGATGATGGAGTAACCAACGGAGTATGTTTCAAGCATGGAGTATGGTAAGCATGTGTTTCAAGCATGGAGCTGTCATGTACTCCCATGCAAAGTAGTTTCAGGATTTTTGACAATGTTGTTTATATAGATCCAGAGCACATTTGTTTCTACTGAATGATTAGCTGTGTATGTAGATCTTCATTGATAACTGACAGCTCGGGACCTTCATTGATAACTGAATAGTTGTGCTGCTCATGAGATGCTTGAGGAAGTTCTCTGCAATTTCCTACAGAGTAGTAGTGGAGTAGATGACATTGTTTGTACAGAGTAGTTTGCTCCAGGTACTCCCAATGCATGTACAGAGTAGTAGTAGATGACATTGTAGTTTTGCCCAATTGTGTCTGTATTGTACGTTGCTACTCTCGTTGCCACAGAGTAGCGGAGTACTCAAATTTTCTGTACTGTTCAGAACAGCATGGGTACATTGTAATGTATGTGAGGCGTGAAAATGTATTGACACTAGAGTGCTGAAAATGTATTAAGACTAGAGTACAATCTTGATTTGTATGGCACTGAAAATGTAGTGACACTAGAGTACATATATGAACTGCTCCATATTTCAGTGTGTCAGCAAAAGGCCTACATACATTGACCAAGCTGGTGTGCCCACCTATAGAAAGCCACAAGTAGCAGTCCAGTATGTTAATGTGTTTCGAAGACAGTGAACTTGGTAGAAACACCCTATTTGAATCAATTATGCAAGTAATTTTTTTTCTTCAAAAAAAATATATTGTTTTGCCAAAAATAAAAACTTACATTATTTTGGAAATTTAATTTAAAAGTGTGCATCTAATCATGAATAGAAATTAGTACGGCTTCCTGGCTCGTTTTTTCCAGAGACACTGGGCTACTTTAAAAGATGATATTATTCGGGCTGTAAAGAAATTTTTTGCTGATGGAGTTATGCCTGATGGGGTGAATGATACAGTTCTAATCCTTATTCCAAAGAAGAAAGATCCAGTTAAGTTGAAGGATTTCAGACCAATAAGTTTATGCAATGTTGTTTATAAAATCATAGCTAAGTGTTTGGTAAATCCCTTAGACCTTTGCTCGAGGATATTATAGCCCCCACCCAAAGTGCCTTCATTCCTAGGAGGATGATTACGGATAACGCCTTAGTAGCCTTTGAGTGTATAAATACCATGCAAAAGTCATGTGATGTCAAAGGATCTTTTTGCGCTTACAAACTAGATCTGACAAAAGCGTATGATCGTGTGGACTGGGACTACCTTGAGGGGGTTTGAGGAAATTTGGCTTTGCAGACCAATGGATTAGATGGATGATGAGTTGTGTGACGTCAGTCAGGTATGCAGTGAGAATGAATGGGACTATCCTCCAGTCCTTTTCGCCTTCACGGGGCCTGTGTCAAGGCGACCCGTATTCTCCTTACCTATTCCTGCTCGTTGCCGATGGTCTCTCTACTCTGCTACAATCGAAGATCAACACCGGTCATATTCAGGAGTTCAAGATCTGCAGAGGGGCGCCTGGCATTTCTCACTTACTATTCGCGGATGATAGCCTGTTATTCTTTAAGGCGAATCAGGACCAAGCCTCGAGAATTAAGAATGTACTAACGAGGTATGAAGGCTACAGGTCAACTGTTAAGTCCTAGTAAATGCTCTATCATGCTTGGCAAATCCTGTAGTCAGGAGGAAGGAAAGAGAGTGGCACAAATCCTGGGTGTTCAGAAAATTGATTTTGAAGAAAAGTATCTGGAACTTCCGGTCCTTGAAGGAAGGTTGAAGAATGGTAAATTTCAGCCCATTAAAGAGCGTTCATTGAAGAGATGTACGGATTGGTGTGAGAGATATTTATCCAGTGCGGCTAAGGAGAGCCTCATAAAATCGGTACTCCAGGCACTATCTACCTATGCCGTGAGTGTGTTTAAATTTTCTGCAGGCCTGTGTGAGGAGCTGTCACAGATCACCGGAAACTTTTGGTGGGGGGACGAAAATGATAGAAGGAAGATACACTAGCTTGCCTGGGATAAGCTGCTAATGCCAAAAGAGAAGGGAGGTATGGGATTCTGGGACCTCCGCTTATTTAATCAAGCCCTCCTGGCGAAGCAGGCTTGGCGACTTATCCAATTTCCGGACAGCTTGTGTGCGAGACTTTTAAAGGCAAAATATTACCCACATGGCAATCTTGCTGACACTGCTTTTATACAGAACGCGTCACCGTGCTAGCAAGGAATCTGCCATGGTTTGGATCTCCTTGAGAAAGGCATCGTTTGGAGGATTGGTGAAGGTGATAAAGTCAGAGTGTCGAGAGATAATTGGATCCCAAGGGGAAATTTAAAAATCACTAGGAAACAATCTCGTACTAGGATAAAGTGGGTCTCCGAGCTGATCGATCCTGTGACAAGGACATGGAATGAGGAACTGATTAGGAAAATATTACTACCTCATGATGTTGACGAAGTGCTAAAGATTCGCCTTCCACAGTCTACCTCTGAGGATTTTATAGCATGGCACTTTGAACGCTCAGGTGTTTTTTCGGTTTGCAGTGCGTACAGGCTAGCCGTTAATGACAAGGAGGTGAATCGAGATCTGGGACAAAGCAATACAACGCCAACTGGAGAAAGAAAGATTTGGAGTGTGCTTTGGAAAGCAAATGTTCCACCCAAGATTAGAAATTTTGGGTGGCGTTTGGCGATGGAGTCACTCGGAGTTCAGAAAAGTAGACATAAGAGAGGGTTGGAGCTATTCCCTACATGCTCTATTTGTGGGATGGAACCACAAGATGGATATCACGCAGTCATGAGATGCACAAAAGCTAAAGCCCTGCGTGACACCATGCGTGAGGTCTGGACCCTTCCCCGGGACACTGATCTTACATGTACGGGGCGTGAGTGGGTCCTTCTAACTCTTGATAAGGCGAATGAGGAGGAGCGTACACACATCCTCTTTATCTGGTGGCGAGCGTGGCACCTTAGAAATAACATTATATTTGGTGATAGGAAAGACACAATAAAGGCATCAGCAGAATTCGTACAAAGTTATGCTAGCTCCTTTGCGGCGATCAGAGCGGGACAGTCGCTTCCTGACTTCAAAGGAAAAGGAAAAGTGATGCCAGACATTTCATTCCGTGAGACTAAACAGAGAGATGCACATTATAAATGGGCCAGACCTAACTCAGGTTGGCTCAAACTGAATGTTGATGCAAGCTTTATTCAGGAGACAAACCATGGAGCTTGAGGGGCGGTTCTACGAGATACGAATGGGGCGGTGATTGGATCTGCTTGGAACACAATCCGTAACTGCGCTAATGCTGAGGCGGCCCAAGCTGAAGCTTGTCTTGAAGGAATCCGACATACCATGCAGTTCATAGACCGGCCAGTAGTTATTGAGAGCGACTGTGCGAATGTCATCCAACAAATTTCTTCAAAAGACTTTAATAGATCTCCCATTGGTAGCTTGTGTAGGGAAATTCAGAGTTTGCTGGGCCAACTCCCTGATTTTACTATTGCTAAGATCTCTAGAAATGGCAATAGGGTTGCCCATGCTCTCGCTAGTTTTGGTAGGAGTGGTGTGAGTAAGGGTGTGTTGATTGGCTCAGTTTCAGCCTGCGTGTTGTGACTGGTCGATGATGATTGTAATGAACCTATGTTGATTATTTAATATAATACACATCTTTTTAAAAAAATATGAATAGAAAGTAGTACATGTGTTGCCCGCAAATGTGTTGAGAATATATGATCCGAATCTCAAAGTTACCAGTGATAGCAAATGTGTTGCCCGCAACACAAAATTCAAATTCAATCCAAACAAGCCTAAATATGTCAATCCGCAGCTCAAAGATGAATAAGTAGGTCCATCAATCTAATATAATTTGATGAAATGGTGTAGACGCACCCAAATGAAACAGTCAACAGTCAAACATGAACATGTGTCTGCATATCACCGTGGAGACATGGTGTAGGCATGGCATCCAAGAAGAGCTCTTCGTCAGCGCGCCCTGGGCCCCCGGGACTCCCGCGCCGCCGCCGCCGCCGCCTTGGCCTTGGTCTCGGCGAGCTCGGCCTTCACCCTGCGAAGCTCCGCCCGCAGCTCGTCGGCGTCCCTCACCCTCTCCTCCAGCTCCAGAGCGTAGCCCAGCGAGAACGCCACCTCGTTCGCTGTCTACAGGACTCGTTCGAGACCGGCATCATCAATCCAGATCAACAAACAAATCATGCTCGAATCGAACGCACAGCGCATGGATGGATGATTCCTAAGTAAATTCACCTGGAGCAGGGACACGTAGCTCGAGGCGACGACGTCGGCCGGCCTGGACACCGCGTGCTCGCGCTGCCGCTCCGGCGTGACGATGCCCTGCAGCAGCTGCCTCGCCGCCTTCCAGCCGCTCCTGTCCCCTTCTTCGCCGCCGTGGCATTGCTTCCCGTGTGTGCTCGTGGTCGTAGCGATGGTCCGTGCCTTCCGGAGATGTGGGGAGAAGCCCGGCGGGAAAGAGAGATATCCCGACGCTGAGCTCTCGCCGTTTGCATGGCGCTCTGGCAGCTTCCGCTTCTTCTCTTTTCGGGACGACGACGGCGCACTGGGCGACGGCCCATCGCCGTCCGGCTCACTCTTCACCGTCACCTCCTCCGCCGACGCGCGTGCTGCTCTTTGCAGTAGTTCACCTTGAGGAGTCGGCGGCGGCGGTGATAGTGCCCCGATGATCTTGGCCGCGGCCAAGTTGCTGTCGCGGAGATACGCCGTGAGATCGATCGGGGAACCACCGCGAGCGCGCAGCAGGCTCGCCGCCGCGGCTTTCTCCGGGCCGGTGAGCGACGGATCAGACGTGGCGGACCTGAATGGCCTCCCCCACTGCACAGGGCACGGCCACGGCGCCGACGACGACGACATGAAGAAGAACTCCTCCTTCCACCCCGCATTCTTGGCCTTCGTCGGCCGGAAGAGCAAACCGGCGCCGGTGGCGTCTTTGCCGCGGAGGGAGTAGAGCTTGTGCGGGAACGCGACCAGCGAGAAGAAGTGCCGGAACACGGGCAGCGACGGCGGCGCGCCGGCGAAGTGGGAGAGCACGACGAACCCCGCCAGGGCGCGCCAGCCGTTGGGGGCGAGCTGGCCCGGGGCGATCCCGAAGTGGTCGAGCACTGCCCCGAAGAAGGGGTGGAGGGGCAAGCGCATCCCGGCCTCCAGCGCGTCGACGAACATGCAGACGGACCCTAGCGGCGGCGGCGCGCGCGCTGATCGGTTGCCGGCGAGGAGAGGGGTGAAGCCGTCGGGGATGGAGTACTTCCTGCAGATGGCTCGCAGGGCTTCGACACTGCGCACCCGCGAGGCGTCCCGCCAGGGCGAGACGTCGTCGTCGTCCTCGTCGCCTCCGTCGTGGGCTATTTTGCTTGGAGCTCGGACGCGGGTGGGCTTGGTGAGGAGGTGGTTCTCCGGCGACCAGGATGAGGAGGTCGGGGAGTAGGATGCCATGCGAGCTAGCTGAGGTTGTACCTAACGATCGAGACGGCAACAAAGTTGTGTATGCGCAAATGGAGATATGTTTTCCAAAAGAGTAAGTATATACAGTATATATTTCTCATTTGACCCACTAAACTAATTTTAACATGAGATTGGTGCTATATGTCCAGAATTGATTTAATCCTCGTACTGAACTTTGCCACACAATCGGCTAAATTTGAGCATAAAAATATATCGGCTAAATTGGACAATCATGCCCACCCACCAGATACTCCACCCGCGTGTCCTCGAACGTCGCTGCCCTGTTCCGCCGTGCATCGTGGTATTGGGTGGTCACTAGTGGGGCCGTGGCACCCCCTACAAAGTTGTAAAATAAACTTATTATCTACTACTTAACACTAAATATCCATCAAGTTGTTGCTATTTTCAGACTATTTGTTAAGTTTATGATGATGTTTAGTGTAAACTTTGAACTGTGGCACCCCAAACTTGCGATGCGATTCCGGATCCGCCACTGATGGTGACGACTCTCACCGTCTACCGTGCCTTTCTATGTGGTTGTTGGCCATCCTACCTCCCTCCTCTACTTCGTGGGTCAATTATACCATGGCTATGTGGACAATGACTATCAATAAGTCGTTGGCCTTCGTCTTATATTTTCGATGCCACTTCCTCGTCTCCTTCATCCCAGGTGTGCTAGGAGCGCCAGGGCCTACTCTACGTGTCGATACCTCACATGCCCTACATGCTCATGTGCAAAGTTTACTATCTCGGTGGTTGTGCGATTTTAACTAAGTGATGGCCATTATTGCTCTTTTAGATGGAAACATCCACCACGCACATCATCTTTGGATTTCTCAACCATTTTTAAGGCGCTAACCTTCGCTGTTAGCGGCTACTTACAACGGGCGGACTACAAATGGTTGTGTGATCACAGTGATGCAAAGCCAGGGGTTCAATCTCCTTTTCGGAACAAACAAAAGACAACGATTACAACAAGCGGGAGTACAATCTCTACTTGTTCTTGTCCACCGAGACAAACCTAGCTAGAGTGCAACTACAAAGTGTTTTATCGAAATGTGGCGACTCCACGGTGATGGGTTCTCATCTCTGTCAATGGAATGACAGTGTAGTCATATGTCGTGGCACACAAGCTCATGCAGTACTTTTTGAAAGATATGAACTTGTAGAAATACTACACCGATAATCAAAAAACTGATGCCAGGCCAAGATATGCTCTGCTAAAAAGCTAGTGTGGGCGCACCACATCGGGGTTCCACCACCACTTTGAGATTTTTATTTGTGTGTGGGCAGTGGGATCCAGCAAGAGCTATATCTCGCTTATAGCAAGACTAGCTTTTGTCTCGCCTGAAGGCTTTTTATGTTCTGTACAGTACTGGGTCGAAGCGTTTTTAGTGCTCGATCAACCGTTCAGGCGCTTGCGGCCGCTAGCTGGTAGCATACGCTTTTGGCTATGTTTCTTTTTCTTTTTCTTTTCTTTTTAATGTTAATTTCGGTTTTTTCATTCTTTACAGGTTTCTCTGGTTTTCGTTTTCCCATTATTTTTCACAGTTTACTTTGTTTTATTCCCAGTTTTTACAGTTTTTTATTTTCTCTTTGATTTTCTTTTGTTTCTTTCTCCGTTTCATTGTTTGTTTGTTTTTATTCTATTTTCTTATTTTTCTTTGATCATCTTCGTTTCTTTGTTGGTTTTTCTATGTTTCTTTCTCAGTTTTCCTTATTTTTCATTGGTTTTCTTCAGTTTTCATACTTTTTTGTTTTTTTTCTTTGTTGATGTTAACTGGCTTCTTTTTTGTCAGAACATTTCAACTTTTTCAGTACACATTCTAAATTTTTTGTATACATTAGAAACGTATTATATATACACATTTAATTTTTTTGACATACATGATTAACATTTTTGAAATATAATTTTTTATTTCTAAATTTTTCACACAAATTGTAAATTTTTGGTATATATCTATATTTTTATATACAGGTTTAACATTTTTTAAATACAATATTAATATTTTTTGAATACATGGTTAGCTTTTTTCAATACATGGCGAACATTTTTATTGAAAATAAATATATTTTTACACACAATGTACATTTTTTGTGTACAGAGCCTTTATACAAGTTTAACTTTTTTAAATACATGATCAACATTTTTTTGTACAGGTTGCATTTGTTTTGTATAAATTTTCATATACATGACAAAGATTTTTGTGTACACGTTCAACATTTTTTCATGGCAAATATACAACCAATTCAGCAAAAGTCGGCCGGTCCAAAACTCTCGACAAGACAAAGTCGTGTTACGGTCAAGCATATCGAGATGAAAAATTAGGTGCTTTGCATCTGGACTCCACCAAAGATATGGAATTTCCTAACGGACACTCATTGCGTTAAGTTGTCGAGGTTTCGCACAGAGGCGAGCGACCTAGCGATCAAGATGGGCCAACCCCATTTACGAGATAGCACACGCGCTACGGCGTCCAGTTTTCGGAACCTTCTTGAGGGTTCCTGAATGGTTCGGGGAACCTTCTAGAAGGTTCTTGAACTGGGTTTTCACTGGTTTTTTCTGTTTGCTTTTACTTTTTTTATTTTTATCTTTTTCTTTCTTTTTTTTCTGTTTCTTTATTTCATTTTTAAATTCCTTTTTTCTTCTCTTTTTATTTTCTTCTTGTTATCAAGAATTTCAAATTCTTTTCTAAAATTCTAAAAGTTCAAAAAATGTTCTTGTTATTAATTTGTTTTCACAAATTCAAAAATGTTCTTCATTTTCTAAAAATGTTCCCATATTACTAAAAATACTTGCTTTCCAAAACAAATCTATAAGTACCAAAAAATATTCATATTTTCAAATTTTGTTGCGAGTTTGCATAAATGTTTCCATTTAAAGAATTGTTCGCAAATTCCAAAAAAAATTCATGTTACAATTTTTGTTCGGGATTTACAAAAAATGTACGCAGGTTTTAAAACCTGTTCATGTGTTCAAGTTTTGTCCGGAAATTTCAAAAAATGTTCCAAGTTTTCCAAAATGTTCGAGTATCGAAAAATTGTTTTCGAATTTGAAAAATGTTCGGGTTTCAAAAAAACTTTCACGTTTTCTATTTTTGGGAGATTTTACATAAATGTTCCCGTTTCGATTTTTTTTTGCATTTTTTCGAATTTTTGAGGTTTTTCAAATTTATGCACGATTTGTAAAAGTGTTCGCTGTTTCATACAAGCTTCATGTTTTTTTATCAAAAACAATGTTTTGCGTACAAAATTTTAAAAATGATTGATGTGCGCTCGGTTTTTTTCTTAATATATTGTGCTGCGTTAAAAACCTGGTTGCTCTCTAGCTCAACTGGCTAGCTGTACTTCTTTGAAACGTCTGGTCTCAGGTTCGAACCCTGCCCAGTCGGGAGACCCGCCTGTGCGTCCGGTCGACATTCTGCCACAAAGAGCGACAAATAAGACCTCCTCAACACTACTAGGGAAAATCTTATACATGAAGGCTTATCAGTAGCGCTTGTTAAAAAGAGGCGCTACTGATACTTAGCAGTAGAGCGTGGTAAAGTCAAGCGCAACAAGTAGGGGGTTAGCAGTAGCGTGTTCTGTTGAATCGCGCTGCTGTTACGGCCAGCCCGGGCCCAACTGCCCGTCCCCACTTAGCAGTAGCGCTTGTCTTGGACCGACGCTATAACTAATGACTTTAGTAGTAGCGTCGGGCCGAGACCCGCGCTACTACTAAGCCAATGTTATCATCATCCTCCCCGCCTGACCTCTCAGTCTCCCTCCTCACTCTGCATCTCCTCTCTCTCTCCCACACCCTCGTTGGCCCGCCCCCGCACTACTCCGGCCGCCTCCCACGCTGGGCTGCCTCCCTGCTAGCCCTACTCGACTGCCGCAGACACCCCAGCTGGCCCTCCCCACACGCGCCGCCGTCCCCCCGCGCCCCGCCCTCTCCATCCCCTTCTCGGCCCCGGGCTGCCTACCATGAGTACCTCCTTCTCCTCTCAATTCACGCAAAAGCTTGGTATCTCTGAATGGGTTGGATGAATTAGCAAATGCAATATGTTCAGATATTTTTACTAATTTTGTTCATATATATGATCCCATTTCATCATTAGAGCACTAAATAGGTTTTTTGAGTACAATAGAATGTAGATATATGTAACCCTAGGTGTTCATATATATGAACGCTACTAGTAGAAAGCTTATAGATAAATGGGTGGATGTAATTAGGTTATTTTTTTAATGCTTGGATAGGTAGATGGATACACATATGGATAAACCTAGGTTTTTTAGTAATGCTTTGGATAGATAGATGGATGGATGGATAGCTGTTAGGGTTAGTAATACAATTTTTTAGTAAAAAAACTAGTTTTACAAATTTTTAGTAAATGTAGGTCTTTCGAATCAGCATAATAATGTTTATTGATAGCTTATAGAGTTTCACTAAGTTTTAAAATCAGGATAATAATGTTTTTGTTTATTTTTGTTTTTGCAGAAATCAAGGAGCCCCTGCATCATCCCTGCCGTCGTCCCCATCACCGACCCCCTCCAACCTCGAGGTGAGACCAGCCAAATCCCCATGTCGATGATGATGTAGATGTTTTGATAGATGTAGTAGAGTAGTAGATGAGTAGCTGTGACAATGTGATGAAGCTAGTTTTTAATGTTTTTTCAATACAATAGAATGCAGATTATTTGCATGGAATAGAAAATTTTCAATGTAGGTCTTTCAAATATAATGGAGATTTAGACATGTGATATGTAATGTTGTGTACTACTACTGCTTGCCCAAGTGGCCAGTGACGCATAATATGTTCAACACCCCCCACAGTCGATACATCGCCAGTGATGCATAGACTAGACCGGAACTCCTCAAATGTAGGCGTCGGTAACCCCTTAGTCATAACATCGGCAAACTTCTGAGCTATTGGAACGTGGAGAACACGGGCGTGTCCAAGAGCCACCTGCTCACGCACTAAGTGAATGTCGAGCTCATTGTGCTTCGTGCGACGATGATGAATGGGGTTGGCGGAGAGGTAGACCGCAGAGACATTGTCGCAGTAGACAATGGTGGCCGTAAAACATCAAGGAGCAACTCCTGGAGAAGCTGCCTGATCCACGAGCACTCGGCGACGGCATTGGCCACAGCACGATACTCAGCCTCGGTGCTGGAGCGGGATATTGTGGCTTAGACGGCCATGATATGAGCGAAGGACCCAGGCAGACACAGTGGCCGGAAGTGGAGCGTCGTGTGTCCGGATAGCCAACCCAATTGGCATCACTGTAGGCAACAAGGTCGGTCGAATACGAAGCCATCAATGTGAGACCCAGAGCCGGATGCCACAGATGTACCAAAGAATCCGCTTCACCAAGTTCTAATGAGTGTCGCGAGGAGTGTGCATGTGGAGGCACACCTGCTAGATGGCATACTGCAGGTCTGGCCGAGTGAGCGTCAGGTTCTGAAGGGCACCGACGATGGAGCAATAAAACGCCACATCTGGCGCGGCCGAGCCCTTGAGCGCAGAGACCTTGGCCTTCGTGTCAATATGCGCGGGGACAGGCTTGTAGTTAAGCATGCCTGCCCGCTCAAGGAGGTCCTGGGCGTGCTGCTGCTGATGGAGGAAGAACATGTCGGCAGGTCGCACCACCTCAATCCCGAGGAAGTAGTGCAAGGAGCCGAGGTCCTTAATGGAGAACTCGGTGTTCAGGCGAGCAGTAAGCTGGCGAAGGAGCTCGGTCGAGGAGGACGTCAGGATGATATCGTCGACGTAGAGGATCAAGTAAGCAGTCGCCTTGCCCTGGTGGTAGACAAACAGTGAGGCGTCGGAGCGAGTAGCTCGAAACCAAAGCTGCGGCAGGAAGGCGGCGATGCGCTGGTACCAGGCTCGAGGGGCCTGCTTCAACCCGTCCAAGGAGCGGCAGAGCAACCACACATGATCAGGACGAGCTGCATCGATAAAGCCAGTGGGCTGCTGACAGAAGACCTGCTCCGAGAGATGGCCATGCAAGAACACATTCGACACATCCATCTAATGCATCAGCCATGCGGGAGTTACCGCAAGCTGAAGGACCACGCGAATCGTGCCCGGTTTGACAACCGGAGCAAAAGTGTCGGTGAAGTCGACTCTAGCGCGCTGACGAAACCCGCGAACCACCCAACGAGCTTTATAACGCTCGAGGGACCCGTCGGGACGGGTTTTATGTCGTAAGACCCACTTGCCGGTGATGACGTTGGCATGGGGGGGGGGTCGCGGGACGAGCTGTCAGGTGCGGTTACGCATCAACGCGTCGAACTCCTCCTGCATCACAGCGAGCCAATGCGGGTCGCGAAGCGCGGCTCGAGTTGACGACGGGAGAGGTGATGGTGCGGATGTCGAGGCAACGAGGAGGTACTCGTCCGCAGAGTAACATGTGCTAGGGAGGTGGACGCCAGCGCGAGCACGGGTGACCATGCGGGTCGGCGGGGCAGGCAGGGGCGACGACGGAGGATCAACCGAGCGCGAGGCTGAAGAAGAGCCCGTCGGGATCACCGTCAAGGAGCGGGGTCAGGCGCATGAGAGGCGCTCACTGACGGGGCTGTGGACTCAACGGGAGTCGGAGGCATCGTGGAGCCTGGCGCGGCAGGCGAAGGCGGCAGGTCCGACACCACGGACCCAGTGGGACCCGCGGGGCGGGATGAGGAGGAGGCCCCGGACGAGGGCCCAGGAGCGGCGGGGCCGCCGAAGCCGGGAGGAGGCCTGGGCGCGGCAGGGCAGCCGAAGCCGGGAGGAGGCCCGGGCGCAGCAGGGGGCCCGAAGCCGGGAGGGGGCCCGAGCGTGCGGGAGCGGCCAGCACGAGCAGCGCCGGCTAGCGCGGGTGGTGATGGCGAGTTGTCCGTCGGTGGTACCTGGTGAAAAGGAAAAAGCTTCTCATCAAAGTAAACGTGTCGTGAAGTGAAAACTCGGTTGGAAACCGGATCATAACAACGGTAGCCTTTGGTGTTTGGGGGGTATCCGAGAAAGGTGCATGCCACGGAGCGAGGTGCGAGTTTGTGAGGAGTGGTGGAGGCGATGCTAGGATAACATAGACACCCAAAAACATGAAGATCATCATAGGAGGGGACGGTACCGAAGAGAAGATGGTGTGGTGCAAAGTTCCCACGAGTACGACATGGGCTAATGTTGAGAAGGAGAGAGGCGGTGGCGAGGGCATCCGGCCAAAACCGGGGCGGGACGTTAGCGTGGAAGAGAAGGGTGCTCACGCAATCATTTAGAGTGCGGAGAATCCGTTCAGCGTGATCATTTTGTTGGGAGGTATACGGGAAGGTGAGACAAAGAATCATGCCATGTGTGGCAAGAAGGGTGCGAACCCCAATGTTATCGAACTCCTTCCCATTGTCATTCTGCAACGCGTGAATGGGACGCTCAAACTGCATAGCGACATAGGAGTAAAATGTTGTAAGAACGGAGAGTGCATCGGATTTTCTCCGCAACGGGAAGGTCCACACATAATGCGAAAAATCGTCAAGTAGGACAAGATAGTATAAGAAACCCATATTACTGGCAACAAGAGATGTCCCTAAATCACTATGAATCAACTCAAATGGATACGACGCCACCGATGTGACGCACTAAACGAAAGATGAACGTGCTTGCTGAGGCGACAAGCATGAGAAGTATGATCATCGGTTTTTTTACACGTGGATGAAAAAGTCCTAAGAATATGACGAAGGGTGGCGGAGTTCGGATGTCCCAGCCGAGCATGCCAAAGGTCCACGGTGACGGAGAGGGCGACCAGAGTGGACATGGTGTTGGCGGTGGAGTGGACCGGGTAGAGCTCATCCGGGTTGTCACATCGATGGAGTACTGTCGGTGTCAAAACCGGCGGACCTCGGGTAGGGGGTCCCGAACTGTGCGTCTAGGCGGATGGTAACAGGAGACAAGGGACATGATGTTTTTACCCAGGTTTGGGCCCTCTCGATGGAGGTAAAACCCTACTCCTGCTTGATTGATATTGATGATATGGGTAGTACAAGAGTAGATCTACCACGAGATCAAGGAGGCTAAACCCTAGAAGCTAGCCTATCGTATGATTGTTGTTCGTCCCATGGACTAAAACCCTCCGGTTTATATAGACACCGGAGAGGGCTAGGGTTACAGAGTCGGTTACAATGGTAGGAGATCTACATATCCAGACGCCAAACTTTCCTTCCACGCCAAGGAAAGTCCCATCCGACACGGACTAAGTCTTCAATCTTGTATCTTCATAGTCTTGGAGTCAGGCCAATGATGATAGTTCGCTATCCGGACACCCCTAGTCCAGACTCCTCAAGAGCCCTCGAACCAGGCTTCAATGACGACGAGTCCGGCGCGATATTGTCTTCGGCATTGCAAGGCGGGTTCCTTCTCCGAATAATTCATAGAAGATTGTGAACACCAGGATAGTGTCCGCTCGCAAAATAAATTCCACATACCATCAGAGAGAGAATAATATTTACACAAGTTCAATCACGACGTATTTTGTGGCGTGACGTCACACCACAACCAAGCCTTTACTCGAATCGCTTTTATTATTCCACCTCAGTAGCGTTTAGCTAAGCGGTTTCTTGGCACGCCTTGTCGAGCAGAGATCGTGTCCCCTTATTCCAGGATTCTCATCAATATGGACGTGGGTAACCCAACCACGCCATTGATTGTGGCGCTTGGGAGATAAGCGAGTTTTACCAGGCTGGTGGGGACGCATAGTTTTGTCCGCCCATATATAAGGGGATAAGGATCCACCTTTTTACCTACGCCTTCTTCCTCCTTTGCTTATCCATCTCCGTGCACTCGAGCTCCAGCGCCCAAGTCCGCACATCTCACCTCGACCTTCTCTAGCCATGTCCGGAGCGGCAGGCAAGTGGATGGCCTCCTCCGTTACGGAGGGGCACATCAAGAAGCTACGCAGCGCCGGATATTTGTCTAGCGACATCACGCACCGGCTCCCCGACGAGGGGCAGCTCATCCCCACCCCCAGGCCCCATGAGAGGGTGGTATTCCTTCCCCATTTCCTCCGCGGACTGGGCTTCCCACTCCACCCCTTTGTCCGGGGGCTCATGTTCTACTACGGCCTGGATTTCCACGATCTGGCCCCGAATTTCATCCTCAACATCTCGGCGTTTATCGTCGTGTGCGAGGCCTTCCTCTGCATCTAGCCCCATTTCGGCTTGTGGCTAAAGACCTTCAATGTCAAGCCGAAGGTTGTGAAGGGCAGCCAAGCGGAGTGCGGAGGCGCCATGGTGGGCAAGATGCCCAACGTCACTTGGCTCGAGGGCGCCTTTGTGGAAACGATCAAAGGATGGCAATCGGGGTGGTTCTACATCACCGAGTCGCGTGACCCTAAATGGGCAGCGGCCCCCGAATTCAGATCTGGCATCCCCATGCGGCTCACTTCCTGGAAAGAGAAGGACCTGTTGTGGGTTAATTCGGAAGAGCTGACCGGACTTCAATCATGTCTCCAAACCCTGGTGAACAAGAAGCTCAAGCTTGTGAACATAATCCAGGTCATGCTCATCCACCGGATTCTCCCCTGCCAACAGCGGGACTTCAATTTGTGGGAGTTCGATCTGGCACAGCACCAGACCTTGAGCGGGCTCTTCGACACTACGTACAAACAGGCCTGGAGGGTGCCGTTCAAGGGCGCTGAGGCTCCCGCATCCGCTACCGAAGATCGTGGATTCAGCTCGCAGCGTCCGGCTGGTGAGGTAAGCCATGTTATCCTTTATGGGACACTTGCTTTTCATAGTTTGACTCTATGTGGGATCTAAACTCCCAATACCTTTGACAGTTCGGCAGAGACGCCGGACAAAGTTAATCGCCTGCTCCCTTTCCGGAAGACCCAGCGGATGCCCGTTTAACAGGGCTGCTGGTCCTGGCACCTTATGTGGTGCCGGAGAAGAAGGCCAAGAAGAAGGCCACGGGAACCCGGAGGAGTTCCTGGCGTCAGGTGTTATCGGACTCATCGTCCGATGACTCTGAGGCGGACTCCTCCCACGAGGATGAGGAGGAGAAGAAAGAGGCCTCTCCCCCAACCGGGGAGAAGAAGAGGAAGGCCTCCCCAACGAGGGAGGCCGAAGGGTCCAAGAAGGGAAGCACCCTTCCCCCAGACTGTTCCGCCAACGCCGGCGATGGCGACGAGGAGTGTCCCTCAAGGGCCAAGCCCCTGGCAAGATCGTAAGTAACCGGACTCCTGAATAACTCATAATTTTTCTTTTTGTCACATAACATCTTTTGACGCCGCATACAACCCTGTAGTCCGCCCAAGGACGATCTTCCCGCTTCGTCGAGCGGGTCCTTGGGTACGTCGGACATGAATAACACTTCACTTCCGACCGCCTCCTCCCCCCGTGACGCCGATGACGCCGAGGTGGGATCCCAGAAAGGGACCCACCAGGAGGAGGAAGCTCTGGAGGTGCCGCAGGGCAACCTCCCGGACTTTGGACCGGACTCCGCACCGGAACCTGCAGTGGTTCCGAAGTCCGGCGGGCGGCCCCTTCGTAAGAAGGGCAAGACTGTGACGCTAGCGGCCTCCGCCCAACCGAGGCGCCGGATAACTTGCCGGAGGCGCCAACGCTTCTATCGACGAGAACACCGCCACCGTCATGAGTGCGGTGATTCGAAGGTTCAGCTTCGCCAAGAGCGGGCTGACCGAAGCTCGCAGCAGCCTTCTAACAAAGCTTTGAGATAAGAATTTTAAGATATGTAAAATAGTACCGATAGACAAGAGCCTCGATGCACGGTTCGGTGTTCGGAAAGAAAAGCCGGATGAGGATCTAAAAAGATATGCGCAGGAGTCTTAACAAAATATGTCAATATGGGAATGCAGGCTGCACTGCTGACCTCGGCCAGACCGATCATGGAGGTCAATGCCTTGAAGCAGAGCCTCGAGCGGTCCGAGAGCGAGCTCGGCCGTGCCAAGAAGCAGCTTGAGGACAAGGAAGGTGAGTAACACCTTATTAAAGTTGTACCTTACAGAAAAGGATTTGGTTGCAAGAGGAATGACAAGGATAACGTGGGTACTCCAGGGGCTATAAGCGAGGTGGCGACCCTGAAGGAGGCGGTGTCCGCGGCCGAACGCAATGCGGACGCGGAACACGCCGGGCGAGAGAAGCAGGAGGCGCGGGTGGCGGAGGTACAGCAAGAGCTCCAGGCTCTCTTGAAAAAACACGAGAGTTTGGAGCGTGACTCGAAGACTCGAGAGTCCGAGCTTGCGTCGGCTCTTGAGAGTGCCAAAGCCGCGAAGGCCGAAGCCCACAAGGCCCTCCAGGAAATCGAGGCATTGAAGAAGATAGCGGCGGGTAAGGCATTCTTCATGCATAGCAAGCATGTAAAAGTGAATTACCTATTACTTACCCGAATTCGAAGCTCTCCAGGAGCGTTCGCAGATCTGCCCCGTAGCGTGTCCGATGCTGCCGCTTTCTACAGAGCCGAGGATGTTGGGTAACGTAGTAATTTCAAAAATTTTCCTACGCACACGCAAGATCATGGTGATGCATAGCAACGAGAGGGAGAGTGTTGTCACGCACCCTCAGAGACCCAAGCGAAGCGATCACAACGTAGAGGAAGTAGTCGACGTTCTCCTCGCGATCCGACCGATCCGGCGCCGTTATTCGGCGCCCGAAGTTCTTGACACACGACAGCTCGATGACGCCCTCGACTCGATCCAGCCGAGTGTCGAGGAGAGTTTCACAAGACGACGGCGTGGGACGATCTTGATGTTTCACCGCGCAGGCTTCGCTTAAGCTTCGCGACAGTATAACCGAGGTGGAATATGGTGGAGGGGGGCACGCGACACGGCTAAGGAACGATCCGTAGATCAACTTGAGTGTCCTAGGGTGCCCCCTGCCCCGTGATATAAAGGAGGGAGGGGGAGGCGGCCGGCCTAGCTAGGCACGCCGAGGAGTCCTACTCCTACCGAGTAGGACTCCCCCTTTCCTAGTTGGATTAGGTTTGGGGGAGGGGGAGAGAGAGAGGGCGCCGCCTCCTGTCCTATTCGGACTGGGGGAGAGGGCGCTGCCACCGCCTGGCCGCCCCTCCTCTTCTCCCTCGAGGCCCACCGAGGCCCATTTACCCCGGGGTTCCGTAACCTCCGGTACTCAGAATTCCGTTGCCGCCGGAACCATTCCAACTCCAAACATAGGCTTCCAATATATCAATCTTTATGTCTCGACCATTTCGAGACTCCTCGTCATGTCCGTGATCACATCCGGGACTCCAACTTCTTGGTACATCAAAATACATAAACTCATAATAACCGCCATCGAAACCTTAAGCGTGCGGACCCTACGGTTCGAGAACAATGTAGACATGACCTAGAACTATTCACGGTCAATAACCAACAGCGGGACCTGGATGCCCATATTGGTTCCTACATATTCTACGAAGATCTTTATCGGTCAGACCGCATAACAACATACGTTGTTCCTTTGTCATCGGTATGTTACTTGCCCGAGATTCGATCGTCGGTATCCAATACCTAGTTCAATCTCGTTACCGGCAAGTCTCTTTACTCGTTCCGTAATACATCATCTCACAACTAACTCATTAGTTGTAGTGCTTGCAAGGCTTCAGTGATGTGCATTACCGAGAGGGCCCAGAGATACCTCTCCGACAATCGGAGTGACAAAACCTAATCTCGAAATACGCCAACCCAACATCTGCCTTTGGAGACACCTGTAGTACTCCTTTATAATCACCCGATTACGCTAGACGTTTGGTAGCACCCAAAGTGTTCCTCCGGTAAACGGGAGTTGCATAATCTCATAGTTACAGGAACATGTATATGTCATGGATAAAAGCAGTAGCAACATACTAAACGATCGTGTGCTAAGCTAAGGGAATGGGTCATGTCAATCAGATCATTCTACTAATGATGTGACCTTGTTAATCAAATAACAACTCTTTGTTCATGGTTAGGAAACATAACCATCTTTGATTAACAAGCTAGTCTAGTAGAGGCATACTAGTGACATATTGTTTTGTCTATGCATTCACACATGTATCATGTTTCCGTTAATACAATTCTAGCATGAATGATAAACATTTATCATGAAATAAGGAAATAAATAATAACTTTATTATTGCCTCTAGGGCATATTTCCTTGATCTCCCACTTGCACTAGAGTCAATAATCTAGATTACATAGTAATGATTCTCACACCCATGGAGTCTTGGTGCTGATCATGTTTTGCTCGTGGAAGAGGCTTAGTCAACGGTCCGCAACATTCAGATCCGTGTATCTTGCAAATCTCTATGTCTCCCACCGGACTAAGTCCCGGATGGAATTGAAGCGTCTCTTGATGTGCTTGGTCCTCTTGTGAAATCTGGATTCCTTTGCTAAGGCAATTGCTCCAAGATTGTCACGAAGATTTTCATTGGACCCGATGCACTAGGTATGACACCTAGATCGGATATGAACTCCTTCATCCGCACTCCTTCATTAGCTGCTTCCGGCTGCTATGTATTCCGCTTCACATGTAGATCCCGCCACGACGCTTTGTTTAGAACTGCACCAACCGACAGCTCCTCCGCTTAGTGTAAATACGATCCGGTCTGCGATTTAGAATCGTCTCGGATCAGTGTCAAAGCTTGCATCAACGTAACTGCCATTTACGATGAGCTCTTTGTCACCTCCATATACGAGAAACATATCCTTAGTCCTTTTCGGTATTTCAGATGTTCTTGACCGCTGTCCGATGATCCACTCTGGATTACTTTGGTACCTCCTGCTAGGCTTATAGCAAGGCACACATCGGTCCGTACACAGATTGCATACATGATAGAGCCTATGGCTGAAGCATAGGAACATCTTTCATTTCTCTCTATCTTCTGCAGTGGTCGGGCATTGAGTCTTACTCAACTTCACACCTTGTAACACGTGCAAGAACCCTTTCTTTGCTTGATCCATTTTGAACTTCTTCAAAATTTTGTCAAGGTATGTGCTTTGTGAAAGTCCAATTAAGCGCCTTGATCTATCTCTATAGATCTTAATGCCCAATATGTAAGCAGCTTCACCGAGGTCTTTCATTGAAAACTCTTATTCAAGTATCCCTTTATGCTATCCAGAATTCTATATCATTTCCGATCAGCAATATGTCATCCACATATAATATCGTAAATGCTACTGAGCTCCCACTCACTTTCTTGTAAATACAGCTTCTCCAAAAGTGCAGACAAACCCAAATGCTTTGATCACACTATCAAAGCGCTTATTCCAACTCCGAGATGCTTGCACCAGTCCATAGATGGATCGCTGGAGCTTGCACACTTTGTTAGCTCCCTTTGGATCGATAAAACCTTCTGGTTGCATCATATACAACTCTTCTTCCAGAAATCCATTCAGGAATGCAGTCTTTACATCCATTTGCCAAATTTCATAATCATAAAATGCGGCAATTGCTAACATGATTCGGACAGACTTAAGCATCGCTACGGGTGAGAAGGTCTCATCGTAGTCAATCCCTTGAACTTGCCGAAACCTTTTGCATAAGTCGAGCTTTATAGACGAGAATATTACGTCGGCGTCGGTCTTCTTCTTGAAGATCCACTTGTTTTCTATTGCTTGCCTACCCTCGGGCAAGTCAACCAAAGTCCACACTTTGTTTTCATACATGGATCCCATCTCAGATTTCATGGCCTCAAGCCATTTTATGAATCTGGGCTCACCATCGCTTCTTCATAGTTCGTGAGGTTCATCATGATCTAGTAGCATGATTTCCGAACAGGATTACCGCATTCACTGTGCGGATCTTACTCGTTGATCTACGAGGTTCTCAGAGTAACTTGATCCAAGTTTCATGATCAACATCATCAACTTCCTCACTACTTGGTGTAGGTGTCTCGTAAACCGGTTTCGTGATTTAACTACTTTCAAGTAAGGGAGAAGGTACGATTACCTCATCAAGTTCTACTTTTCTCCCACTCACTTCTTTCAAGAGAAACTCCTTCTCTAGAAAGGATCCATTCTTAGCAACGAATGTCTTGCCTTCGGATCTGTGATAGAAGGTGTACCCAACTGTCTCCTTTGGGTATCCTATGAAGACACATTTCTCCGATTTGGGTTCGAGCTTATCAGGTTGAAGCTTTTTCACATAAGCATCGCATCCCCAAACTTTAAGAAACGACAACTTTGGTTTCTTGCTAAACCATAGTTCATAAGGTGTCGTCTCAACGGATTTCGACGGTGTTCTATTCAGTGTGAATGCGGCCGCCTCTAGAGCATAACCCCAAACGATAGCGGTAAATCTGAAGAGACATCATAGATCGCACCATATCTAGTAAAGTACGATTCGACGCTCGACACACCATTACGTTGTGGTGTTCCGGTGGCGTGAGTTGCTAAACTATTCCGCATTGTTTCAAATGTAGACCAAACTCGTAACTCAAATATTCACCTCCACGATCGATCGTAGAAACTTAATTTTCTTGTTACGATGATTTTCAACTTCACTCTGAAATTCTTTGAACTTTTCAAATGTTTCAGACTTATGTTTCATTAAGTAGATATACCCATATCCGCTTAAGTCATCTGTGAAGGTGAGAAAATAACGATATCCGCCACGAGCCTCAACATTCATCGGACCACATACATCTCAGATGTATGATTTCCAACAAATCTGTTGCTCTCTCCATCGCATCGAGAACGGTGTTCTAGTCATCTTGCCCATGAGGCACGGTTCATAAGTGCCAAGTGATTCATAATCAAGTGACTCCAAAAGTCCATCAAGATGGAGTTTCTTCATGCGCTTTATACCGATATGACCTAAACGGCAAGTGCCACAAATAAGTTGCACTATCATTATCAACTCTGCATCTTTTGGTTTCAACATTATGAATATGTGTATCACTACTATCGAGATTCATCAAAATAGACCATTCCTCAAGGGTGCATGACCATAAAAGATATTACTCATATAAATAGAACAACCATTATTCTCTCGATTTAAATGAATAACCGTCTCGCATTAAACAAGATCCAGATATAATGTTCATGCTCAACGCAGCACCAAATAACAATTATTTAGGTCTAAAACTAATCCGAAGGTAGATGTAGAGGTAGCGTGCCGACCGCGATCACATCGACTTTGGAACCATTTCCCACGCAAGATCGTCACCTCGTCCTTTGCCGAGTTCGCAATCAGTAGTCCCCTGCTTCGAGTTGCAAATATTAGCAATGTAACCAAGATCAAATACCCAGTGCTACTACGAGCTCTAGTAAGGTACACATCAATAACATGTATATCACATATACCTTTGTTCACCTTGCCATCCTTCTTATCCGCCAAATACTTGGGGCAGTTCCGCTTCAAAGGACTAGTCTGCTTGCGGTAGAAGCACTCGATTTCAGGTTTAGGGCCAGACTTGGGTTTCTTCTCCGAGCAGCAACTTGCTTGCTGTTCTTCTTGAAGTTCCTTCTTCTTCCCTTTGCCTTTCTTCTTGAAACTAGTGGTCTTATTGACCATCAACACTTGATGCTCCTTCTTGACTTCTACCTCCGCAGCTTTTAGCATTGCGTAAGAGCTCGGTATAGTTTTTACTAACCCTTGCATATTATAGTTCATCACGAAGCCTTTGTAGCTTGGTGGCGGTGATTGAAGAATTACATCAATGACACAATCATCCGGAAGATTAACTCCCAATTGTGTCAAGTGATTGTAGTACCCGGACATTACGAGTATGTGCTCACTAATGTAACTATTCTCCTCCATCTTGCAGCTATAGAACTTATTGGAGACTTCATATCTCTCAATCCGGGCATTCTGTTGAATATTAACTTCAACTCTGGAACATCTCATATGCTCCATGACGCTCAAAACGCCGTTGAAGTCCCGGTTCTAAGCCGTAAAGCATGGCACATCGAACTATAGAGTAGTCATCAGCTTTGCTCGCCAGACGCTCATAACATCTGCGCAGTTGCATTAGCAAAGAGTTCTGCACCTAGCGGTGCATCCAGACGTAACTCTTCTCAGGCAGCAATGAGGATGATCCTCGTTACGGACCCAAATCCGTAATTGCTACCATCATCTTTCAACTTTGCTTTCTCAAGGAACGCATTAAAATTCAACGGAACAACAAAGACGAGCCATCTATCTACAATCAAACATAAACAAGCAAGATACTATCGGTACTAAGTTCATGATAAATTTAAGTTCAATTAATCATATTACCAAAGAACTCCCACTTAGAAAAACATCTCTAGTCATCTAAGTGATCACGTGATCCAAATCAACTAAACCATAACCGATCATCACGTGAAATGGAGTAGTTTCAATGGTGAACATCTTATGTTGATCATATCTACTATATGATTCACGCTCGACCTTTCGGTCTCCGTGTTCCGAGGCCATATCTGCATATGCTAGGCTCGTCAAGTATAACCCGAGTATTCTGCGTGTGCAAAACTGGCTTGGACCCGTTGTAGATGGACGTAGAGCTTATCACACCCGATCATCACGTGGTGTCTGGGCACGACGAAGTTTGGCAACGGTGCATACTCGGGGAGAACACTTCTTGATAATTTAGTGAGAGATCATCTTATAATGCTACCGTCAATCAAAGCAAGATAAGATGCATAAAGGATAAACATCACATGCAAATCAATATAAGTGATATGATATGGTCATCATCATCTTGTGCTTCGTGATCTTCATCTCCGAGCACCACCATGATCACCATCGCCACCGGCGCGACACCTTGATCTCCATCGTAGCATCGTTGTCGCCTCGCCAAACTTATGCTTCTACGACTATCGCTACCGCTTAGTGATAAAGTAAAGCATTACAGAAGCGATTGCATTGCATACAATAAAGCGACAACCATATGGCTCTGCCGATTGCCGATAACTTCGTTACAAAACATGATCATCTCATACAAAAAATATAGCATCACGCCTTGACCATATCACATCACAACATGCCTGCAAAAACAAGTTAGACGTCCTCTACTTTGTTGTTGCAATTTTTACGTGGCTGCTACGGGCTTAAGCAAGAACCAGTCTCACCCACGATCAAAACCACAACGATACTTCGTCAAATAGACTCCGTTTAACCTTCTCAAGGACCGGGCGAGCCACACTCGGTTCAACTAAAGTGAGAGAGACAGCACCCACGGTCACCTTTAAGCAACGAGTGCTCGCAGCGGTGAAACCAGTCTCGCGAAGCGTCACGCGTAATGTCGGTGCGGGCCGCTTCATCTCACAATACCGCTGAACCAAAGTATGACATGCTGGTAGGAAGTATGACTGTATCGCCCACAACTCACTTGTGTTCTACTCGTGCAAAACATCAAACCATAAAAACCTAGGCTCGGATGCCTTTGTTGGGTAACGAGTAATTTCAAAATTTTCCCACGCACACGCAAGATCATGGTGATGCATAGCAACGAGAGGGAGAGTGTTGTCTACGCACCCTCGTGAGACCAAGCGAAGCGATCACAACGTAGAGGAAGTAGTCGACGTTCTCCTCGCGATCCGACCGATCCCGCGCCGTTACTCGGCGCCCCAGTTCTTGACACACGACAGCTCGATGACGTCCCTCGATCCGATCCAGCCGAGTGTCGAGGAGAGTTTCGTCAAGACGACGGCGCAGGACGATCTTGATGTTTCACGGCGCAGGCTTCGCTTAAGCTTCGCGACGGTATAACCGAGGTGGAATATGGTGGAGGGGGCACCGCACACGGCTAAGGAACGATCCGTAGATCAACTTGTGTGTCCTAGGGTGCCCCCTGCCCCGTGATATAAAGGAGGGAGGGGGAGGCCGGCCGGCCTAGCTAGGCTGGGAGGAGTCCTACTCCTACGGGAGTAGGACTCCCCTTCCTAGTTGGATTAGGTTTGGGGAGGGGAAGAGGAGAGGCGCCCCTCCTTGTCCTATTCGGACTGGGGGAGAGGCGCGCCACCTCCTGGCGGCCCTCCTCTTCTCCCTCGAGGCCCACCGAGGCCCATTTACCCTCGGGGTTCCGTAACCTCCGGTACATTCGAGAATTCCGTTTTCGCCGGAACCATTCAACTCCAAACATAGGCTTCCAATATATCAATCTTTATGTCTCGACCATTTCGAGACTCCTCGTCATGTCCGTGATCACATCCGGACTCAACTTCTTCGTACATCAAAATACATAAACTCATAATAACCGCCATCGAAACCTTAAGCGTGCGGACCCTACGGTTCGAGAACAATGTAGACATGACCTAGAACTATTCACGGTCAATAACCAACAGCGGACCTGATGCCCATATTGGTTCCTACATATTCTACGAAGATCTTTATCGGTCGACCGCATAACAACATACGTTGTTCCTTTGTCATCGGTATGTTACTTGCCCGAGATTCGATCGTCGGTATCCAATACCTAGTTCAATCTCGTTACGCAAGTCTCTTTACTCGTTCCGTAATACATCATCTCACAACTAACTCATTAGTTGTAGTGCTTGCAAGGCTTCAGTGATGTGCATTACCGAGAGGGCCCAGAGATACCTCTCCGACAATCGGAGTGACAAAACCTAATCTCGAAATACGCCAACCCAACATCTCGCCTTTGGAGACACCTGTAGTACTCCTTTATAATCACCCGATTACGTTGTAGACGTTTGGTAGCACCCAAAGTGTTCCTCCGTAAACAGGAGTTGCATAATCTCATAGTTACGTGAACATGTATATGTCATGGATAAAAGCAGAGCAACATACTAAACGATCGTGTGCTAAGCTAAGGAATGGGTCATGTCAATCAGATCATTCTACTAATGATGTGACCTTGTTAATCAAATAACAACTCTTTGTTCATGGTTAGGAAACATAACCATCTTTGATTAACAAGCTAGTCTAGTAGAGGCATACTAGTGACATATTGTTTTGTCTATGCATTCACACATGTATCATGTTTCCGGTTAATACAATTCTAGCATGAATGATAAACATTTATCATGAAATAAGGAAATAAATAATAACTTTATTATTGCCTCTAGGGCATATTTCCTTCAGAGGAGGGGAGCTCGACGGAGAAGGTCTTTCGGTCTCAAGATCTTCGAGGCGGACATCCAGTGCCCCTTAGCAACCGGTGAAGCGGTGGTCGAGCTCCTAAGGTGGCGAACAGGCCATGAATGGTTTTATAGTTCGGCTATGGCCCAAAGAGGCCATGCCTGGGAGCTACTTCAGCCTGGTGCGGCGGCTGGTGGATGCGTGTCCCTGGGTTGAAGTCATCAAGCACTCCGTCTGCATTGAAGGTGCCCGTCGGGCCCTTGCCCGTGCTAAAGTGCACTAGGGCAGGATGGATGCTGAGAAGCTTGTGACGGACGCGCCACCGCCGGGCAAGGAGTATCACACACCCGGGATGTATTATAAGGGTGTCCTTAAGGGTGCCCGCATTATTGCGGGTGAGTGCTCCAAAGATGTAATATTTGAGTAGACTCGCATTTTGTTATCCTGTGCGCTGAAAACTTTGTTCATATGCGCTAAGCAACGCTTGTTAATTTAAAATATTACCTTACAGGCGGCCGCTTATCAAATCTGAGAGATGGCAAGTCGTCGGCTTCAGCCCCATGCCACGAAAGTTTGGGGTGTTGGGATAAACTTGAGCGCTCTTGTTCCCATTTTGGGTCCATCTAGGAGGCGCTCAACACAACGAACGAGGCAACCGGACTTATAATGCTTGAACACTCTCACTTAGCCATAGAATTCTATAATTTTAAATTTGGTGAAGCCCCTAGTGTTCGGAAGGTCAATTGGGCGCTATCCACGCTGGGCCGACAAAGCAGGTTCCTCGCTCTAAGCGGCATAAGTCTTTAGGGACTCGAAAAACCTCTCGAACAATGATCGCTCTCGCCTCATCATGATGGTCAGTTTTAGCTTTCTCCACTGAGGTGCTCGCCCAGCTCAACTGGGGCACAATCGCAGTGGTTCTCCCAGCGCTACCTTAGCCGATATAACGGAACGTAAGGTACCAAAACATGGGAGCCGGGCAAACCCAACTATTGACCCAAGACATGATTCGGAGCCGATGCATATAATGCTATAAGTTTGGGGTTCCGCACTTGTGAAAGTGTTCAGACTTATCACACCATAATATGGGGAACTTAAGCCCCTGGTGTATTTAGCCATACCAAAGTGTACGGATGCGACATGTCATAAATGAACATATGTATAAGAAAGGAATGCAATTATAGGCAAAAAGCGATGCATTGTTTATTCAAGAAATACTGCCATGAATGCAGAACGATACAAATAGTGCGATAAGCAAGGGGTGGAACTATTTAGCATGTCCCCTTCCAGGGGTAGGCTGCGGAATGGTGTGTAAAACAGGTATAATGCTCGTAATGGAGACCACCTGGATACTTGTCGTAGCTTTTCTTCTTCCCTGGTTGTTGCATCGTGAGTTCGGCAGGTCCACTGCCGGACAGGGCCTCTGGTAAATGGAGTCCTGAGGAAAAAAGAAAAAAGGAAAGAAAAAGGATGACAAACTTGGGAGCCCCTGGTGTGGTTGAGCCACACTCTGGGCCTGCCGTGGTCGTGCCCCTCCCCCTATGCCCATGGTATCTCCAGAGCGTAATGATGTACGCGGGGTACTGGTCTTGCAATTTTGCGAGGGCTGGGGTTAGCCGCATTGCTACGCGATGCTCGGAACGTGCTGTGGTCTTGTTGTAGGTTACTCCGCGGTAGCGCTTCGCGGTGTCCCGGCCGCTTAGCGGCCGGACTCGAGAATTGCCTTAAGAGGCTGCTCTGCACTTCTGCAGCGAGAGCCGTTGTATGCTCCTCCGTTCGGAGGGAGCGTTCAGTGTTTCCGTTGACCGTGATGACTCCTTGAGGGCCTGACATCTTGAGCTTGAGGTATGCGTAGTGCGGCACCGCATTGAATTTTGCAAACGCGGTTCATCCGAGCAGAGCATGATAGCCGCTGCGGAACGGAACTATGTCGAAGATTAACTCCTCGCTTCGGAAGTTATCCGGGACCAAGACCACTTCGGTGTAATCGAGCTGTATAGTTGGCCTCTACACCTGGTATGACGCCTTTGAAGGTTGTTTTTGTGGGTTTAATCCTTGAGGGGTCTATGCCCATCTTGCGCACTGTATCCTGGTAAAGCAGGTTCAGGCTGCTGCTGCCTTCCATCAGGACTCTAGTGAGCTGAAACCCATCGACGATTGGGTCTAGAACCAATGCGGCGAACCCGCCATGGCGGATGCTGGTGGGGTGGTCCCTTCGATCAAAAGTGATCGGGCAGGACACTAGTAGAAAAGGGGGCAATGGTCCAGGCCGTTCCAGCCCATTAGTCTCGGTTCAATCCAGAACCGGGACCAATGGGGGCATTGGACCCGGTTCTTGAGCCCCGGGGGCCGGCCGGGCCACGTGGGCCATTGGTCCCGGTTCGTCTGGACCTTTTGGTCCCGGTTGGGGGGACGAACCGGGACCAATGGGCCTCGCTCCTTGCCCACCACCATTGGTCCCGGTTGGTGGCACGAACCGGGACCAAAGGCAAACCTTTAGTCCCGGTTCGTGCTATCAACCGGGACCAATGGTGGTGCCTATATATACCCCCTGCTCACGAGCAGAGCACTCCCAGTGCTCTGTTTTTCGTGGCTGGCGAGGGGAGAGCTTTGTGGTGCTCTAGCTCACCTCCTATGCACACGAGGTGTTTGATAGAATGCCCGAGCCACACTACTTAAGCTTTCTCCCCTCCAAGCTCGACCGCCAAGCTCCATTTTCCTCAATATTTGTCTAGATTTAGCTGTCCGTCACGCCGCGTCCCCGTCTTCACCGTCGTCGATCACCCGTGCCGATCTCATCGCCGGCACCACCGTGGTGAGCCTCTTGTTCTTATCTTCTTTCTGAAAGGAAAAATATTCTTACTTGTATGTTTAGATAGATACTTGTATTATTTTCTTACTTTTATTATTGCATCTTATATAGTGCGATGGTTTTGGTATCCGCCCCCGTCGGCCCTCGTCCTGTCTATGATTCGGATGTGGTATATATTATCTTTTCATAACTATTGGTTCATTTATTGTTTATGACAATTATGCCACCAACGTGACATAGATTTTATTTATCTAGGAGGTTGTTGAACCGAAATTCCAACCGACCCTATTGTCGAGAGGTTAAATTTAGTTGAAGAAGAAAACAATTTCTTGAAGGAAAAAATTAGAAAAATTGAGGAGGAGAAGATGATATTGGAGTTGCATGTTGCGGATGTCGTCGATGATCACAAGATCAAGATGGATGCAATGCGCTTGAAGATTAGAAAGATTAGAAAATATGCCATTCATACCGATGCTTGGTATCATTATGCCGTTGGATCAGTTGTTACATTGGTTGCGATTATGATCGCATTTGTTTTCGCATTGAAATGTTTTACATAGTTTCAGTGTATATGGTTTAATTAATTTAGATGCTCTGCAGAGCTTTATGTTGTTAGATGAGAACTATGTATGTACTTTGGTTTTAATGTGATGATGAACTTCTATTAATTTGGTCACTTCATTATATAATGCACGCAGATGAACCGGCAATGGATGTACGGTTCAAGACACACCTCCGAGTACATTAAGGGCGTGCATGATTTTCTCGAAGTGGTTGAGGCAAACAAGCAGAATGCTTTTATGTGTTGTCCATGCCCTATATGTGGGAATACGAAGTCTTACTCTGACTGGAAAATCCTCCACACCCACCTGCTTTACAAGGGTTTCATGCCACACTATAATGTTTGGACGAGGCACGGAGAAATAGGGGTTATGATGGAAGACGGCGAAGAAGAAGAGTACGATGACAACTATGTGCCCCCTGAATACGGTGATGCTCCTGAAGATCAAGAGGAACCAGACGATGTGCACAATGATGCTGCAACGGGCGAAGCTGCTGAAGATCAAGAGGAACCAGACGATGTGCCCGATGATGATGATCTCCGCCGGGTCATTGTCGATGCAAGGACCAATGCAAAAGTCAAAAGGAGAAGCTGAAGTTCGATCGCATGCTAGAGGACCACAAAAAAGGGTTGTACCCCAATTGCGAAGATGGCAACACAAAGCTCGGTACCGCATCGAATTGCTGCGTGGAAGGCGAGAATGTTGTGCTCGACAAAGGATTTGAGAAGCTACTTAAAATATTGAAGAAGAAGCTTCCAAAGGATAACGAATTGCCCGACAAGTACATACGCAACAAAGAAGGTCGATGCCCTCTAGGATTGGAGGTGCAGAGGATACATGCATGCCCTAATGATCGTGCATCCTCTACATGTGCGTATAAGGATCTGAACGCATGCCCGGTATGCGGTGCATTAAGGTATAAGATCGACGAGATGACCCCTGGTGATGTTGACGGCGAGCCCCCGGAAGAGGGTTCTGCGAAGGTGATGTGGTATGCTCCTATAATACCACGGTTGAAACGTCTGCTCGTAAACGGAGAGCATGCCAAGTTGATGCGATGGCACGTTGATGACCGTAAGAAAGACGGAAGTTGAGAGCACCCACCGACGGGTCGCGATGGAGAAAAATCGAGAGAAAGTCTTGGGATGAGTTTGCAAGTGAGCCAAGGAACGTATGGTTTGCTTTAAGCGCGGATGGCATTAATCCTTTCGGGAGCAGAGCAGCAATCACAGACACGCCCGTGACTCTATGTATGTATAACCTTCCTCCTTGGATGTGCATGAAGCGGAAGTTCATTATGATGCCGTTCTCATCCAAGGCCCTAAGCAACCCGGCAATGACATTGATGTGTACCTAAGGCCATTAGTTGAAGAACTTTTACAGCTGTGGAATGGAAACGGTGAACGACGTGGGATGAGCACAAACAGGAGGAATTTAACCTAAAGGCGCTGCTGTTCGTGACCATCAACGATTGGCCCGCTCTCAAGAACCTTCGTGATGATAAACAAGGGATACCACGATGCACGCACTCTTTACTTGACACCGATAGTATATACCGCAAGCTGCGGGAAGAATGTGTACACAGGCCATCGCCGATTTCTTCCGACCAACCATCAATGTCGAAAGAAAGGCAAGCATTTCAAAGGCGAGGCAGATCACCGGAAGAAGCCCGCCATGCGCATCGGTGATCACGTACTTGCTATGGTCAATGATTTACACGTAATCTTTGGAAAGGGTCCCGCGGACTAGCTGTTCCGAGTGACGCTGGGGACACGCACCCATGTGGAAGAAGAAATCTATATTTTGGGACCTACCCTCTTCGAAAGACCTAGAGGTCCGCTCTCGATCGACGTGATGCACGTGACGAAGAACCTTTGCGTGAACCTGCTAGGCTTCTTGGGCGTGTATGGGAAGACAAAAGATACAGGTGAGGCACGGAGGACACGCAATGTTTGCACGAAAAAGACGGTATGCCTCCAAAGCAAGATGAAGGTCCCGCCGGCTATGCTCTTACCAAAGAAGATAAGGAAATCTTCTTTGAATGCCTGCTTAGTATGAAGGTCCCGACCGGCTTTCGTCGAATATAAAAGGAATAATAAATATGGCAGAGAAAAGTTTGAACCTAAAGTCTCATGATCGCCACGTGATTATGACGCAATCGCTTCCGGTTGCATTGAGGGGCTTCTACCGAAAACGTCCGATTAGCCATTGTGAAGCTATGTGCATTCCTCAATGCAATCTCTCGAGAAGGTGATCGATCCAGAAATCATACCAAGGCTAAGGAGTGATGTGGTGCAATGTCTTGTCGGTTTGAGCTGGTGTTCCCACCATCCTTCTTCAATATCATGACGCACGCCCTAGTTCATCTAGTTGACGAGATTGTCATTACGGGCCCGTATTTCTACACAATATGTACCCTTTGAGAGGTTCATGGAGTCCTAAAGAAATATGTCCAGTAATCGCGCTTAGGCCGAAGGAAGCATCTCCATGGGCCATCAAACAGAGGATGTCATCGGGTTTTGTGTTGACTTCATTCCGGCCTTAAGAAGATAGGTCTCCCTAAATTGCGGTATGAGGGGAGACTGACCGAAAAGGCACGCTTGGAAGGGACTCAATAATATGCAGGACGGATATTCTTGGTCTCAAGCACACTACAGCTTCTCTGAACTCTACCTTGGTGACCCCAGATGTCGATGAACACAAGAACGATCTGCGCCCAAACACCCGAGCAAAGGCGACGATGGATTACATGTGAACACATCAGACTTTCAGCAGTTGGTTGGAAGCACGACGAGGTGACAACACTGTTTGTGATGAGCTGTACTTGTTATCCGGGGGACCATCTTTGACTGTATTGATTTGGAAAGGATACGAGATAAATGGGAATACATTTTACACAATTGACCAAGATCAAAAGAGCACCAACCAACACAGCGGTGTCCGCTTTGATGCAACAACCGAGAGGGGAAAGGACATATATTATGGTTACATAGTGGACATATGGGAACTTGACTACGGACATGATTTTAAGTTCCCTTTGTTTAAGTGCAAATAGGTCAATCTGTCAGGAGGCGGGGTACAGGTAGACCCACAAGATGGAATGACAACAAGGATCTGAAAAATCTTGGGTACACCGACGAACCGTTCGTCCTAGCCAATGATGTGGCACAGGTTATCTATGTGAAGGACATGTCTACGGATCGAGAAAGAGAAAAGATAAGGAAGCGAATACATCATACGATGAGCCAAAGCGCCACATAGTTCTTTTAGGAAAAAGAGACATCGTGGGAGTGGAGGACAAGATGACATGTCTCAAGATTATGAAAAGTTTCATGAAATTCCTCCTTTAAAGTCAAGGCTGACCCAAACATCCCGATAAACGATGAAGATTATCCATGGTTACTGGCGCAATAAGCAAATGACACAAGCGAAGAAAACTAAAGACTTTCTCCCATAACTATTATGATGATACCATGCCAACTTTGTAATGGCCATTTAGTATGATACCATTGTCCGTTTTGTACATGCACATGCTATGTGTGGGTCAATTTATGATACCATGCCAACTTTCAACTTTTTCAGGGTTCATTTGAAATGCTTTAATGTCTTATGGTTCGGCCCTCATAATAATTAAATATAGCAACAATAAGTATTTTTGTTGTAAGTAGAAACAAAAAAAAATAAATAAAGCAAGAAAGAAAACAAAAAAACAAAAAAGTGGAAAGTTTATAATTTTCCTAAAACTAAAAGCAAAAAAATTAAAAAATAAAGCAAAAAACAAAAGAAAATAAATAATGCAGAAAACAAAACAAAAAAAACAACATAAGTATTTTGTTGTAAGTAGAAACAAAATAAAATAAATAAAGCAAGAAAGAAAACAAAAAAACGTGTTTTCAAATTTGAAAAGTAATGGCACTAATAAAATTTTTATAATTTTCCTAAAACTAAAAGCAAAAAGAATTAAAAAATAAAGCAAAAAAACAAAAGAAATTAAATAATGCAGAAAACAAAACAAAAAACTGGAAAAAAATAAAAATAGCAACAATAAGTAAAGAAAACAAAAACAAAAAAATGCCCCTCATCTGGGCCCCCATGGCCTGAATCGACTTGAATCCCTACTTTGGGCGAGATTCAGGCCCATGAGAGGCCCATCAGGCACATCAGGCAAAGCAGTAGCAAGTAGGCCCGTAAGCTGCAAGTGGAGAGGAGCTCGAGAGGGTGCGGTAGTGGGGCTTATAAACCATCGCGCGCCTCTCAACTAGCGAGGTGGGACTAAACTTTGGCCCCGATCGAAGCAAGACAGGGCCTTTGGTCCGGTTGGTGGCACCAACCGACTAAAGGGGGAAGATGGTCCCGGTTGGTGCCACCAACCGGGACTAAAGGTCGCACTTCCGCCTTTGGGCTGCCGGAAAGAGGCCTTTGGTCGGTTGGTGGCACCAACCGACTAAAAAGATTAGTCGGTTGGTGCCACCAACCGTGACCAATGCTGCCTTGTATATAAGTAGCACCAGCAGTTTTGTAGAGTTCATCGCCACCGCAGTTGCCCGACGACGCTGAGCACATCGACGCCGCCAGCTGCCCCGACGCCGCCGCCTTCGCCATTGCCGCTGTCACCGTCGCTTCGCGCCGTCGTCGTCGTTGCCGCAGCCTCCCGAGCCCGCTCCGTCCTCCCGAGCCGCGCCGCCGTCGTCGCCCTGCCAGCTGCCTGCCGCGTCGCCATCGCCGCGCCGCGCCTCGAGCCCCTGCCCCTGCCGTCGCCCCAGCCGCCCGCCACGCTGTGAGCCGCCGTGCGCACTGCCTCTTTTTTTTCATTTTTATTAGTTTAATTTTTTTGTTCAATGTATATATATATATATTTGTATGTATGTATATATATATATATATATATATATATATATATATATATATATATATATATATATATATATATATATATATATATATATATATATATATGCTCTGTTTTTTTCATTTTTATTAGTTTAGTTTTTTGTTCATGTATATATATATAATGTATATGTGTATGTATGTGGCTATGTGTATGTAATGTTCAAAAATTGTTCAGAGCATGTTTTTGTTCATATATGTATTTATTGTTCATATGTGTATTAATGTTTTCATATATGCTAAAGATAGATTTTTAGAAAAGTTAGGTTTTTTTCTGTTCATAGATTTTTTTTGGTGATATTAATTATTGTATAATATGCAAATGTTTGTATATTCATATGAACAATGCATTAGGCAAAACCTTTGTTTTTTTTCGAAATTTTCTATTTGAACATTTTTTTAAACAAGCAATACTAAAAGAATGAGAGGAAAAAGGAAAATAAGAAGAGGAAGAAAGGAGAAAAAGAGGAGAGGAAGAAGAGGAGAAATAAATAAGAAGAGGAAAAAAGAAGAGGAGAAGAAGAAAGGAATAGAGGAGAAAGAAGAAATTCTATTTTTTTCTTCTTTCTCCTCTATTCCTTTCTTCTTCTCCTCTTTTTTTCTTTTTTTTTCTTCTTCTTCTTCCTTCTTCCTTCTTTCTATTTTCTTCCTTTTCCTTAATTATTTTCCTTTCTCGAGGGAGAAGAAGAAAGAAAGGAATAGAGGAGAAACAAGAAACTTCAACACGAGCTAGGGGGTGGTACTGATACCCCCTCCCCGATAACTCTCGAGGACAGCCAACCCTAGAGAGAAAATGATGTTGGTCTCCTACCCCCTCCCGCCGCGCCCCTACCCGACAAATTAACTCTCTCGAGGCCACCCAAATTTATCAAGTTAAAAGAGCGTTGTCGTCGAGGCCACCCCAAACCCTTGAAGCGTTGTGTCGAGGCGACCCCAAACCCTAGAGAAGCAGCGTCGAGGCCACTAACATGATTCCTTATTGTGATTAGCTAGCTAGTTCTACGTTTGCCACTATATATATATATATATATATATATATATATATATATATCCATCTGTATCATGTTTGAATAATAATTGACATGTTGTAAATATTTGCAGAAACTATGGAGCACTCCCGAGACGAAGAAACAGAAGCGATGTTGGGGACATAATCGCAAATGGAAGTGATGATGTTCGTCATTTCTCATCGACACGGATGGTCGGTGGAAGGACTGGATGAAGAAGAGGGCTATGTTTATGATGGCTTCACCCATTAATGCCGGTACAAGAGGAGGAGTATGTTCATGATGCCTCCGGTGACACAATGGAGGTACAAGAAGGAGACCGTCCGATCGCTCCGGTCACCGAACCGAGTCCGCCAGTATATATATATTAGTTAAGCCCGTCTTGACTAGTTAATTGATGCATCCATTGTTTTGGTATATGTACACATATTAATTACTGTCGTCTTTCTTCCTTATAATTTCTAGCCCTCCGGATCGAGCACACCTTCGTAAGGAGACGAGGCCCAAGAAAAGTTGAGCTCGGATGAAAAGTTTGAGATCGTAGAAATCGCGCCGACGGTGAACCGATTGAACCCATCCGGACAAGGAAGGCATTTTCGCTTTCGGTCACGGGGTTCTCGTTAGGGACAAGATCCCGATCAGCATCCAGCAATGGTATAAGCCTGCTAAGGATGAAGACCATGAGGTGTCTTATGTCAATGATATGCAGAAAGAGGATCTTTGGACTGAGCTGAAGGCAAATTTCACCCTACCAACAGAGGAGGATCCGGAGAAGCCAGTTAAAGAGCAATTAATCAAGTCTTGTGCTCTTAAGAAGATGGCAAGCCTAATGAGGAGGTGGAGGAAAGAGCTGAACCAGTTTGTCGAGAAAAAAAGACACCAGAATTCATCGGCAAATATGAGAAGATCAAAGATCACTAGCCCGCATTTGTGGCCCACAAGACATCGGAAAAGAGTAAGAAGATGTCGGAGACAAACAAGAAAAATGCTGCGAAGAAGAAGCTTCACCATCGCACGGGTCGTGGCTACCTCAAAGCCCGCCTAAGTGGTCCAAGGCTGAGCATGATCTGCTTGAAAAGGGATCAAACCAGAGACAATCGCCGCAGACCGTTGCGGACTTGGTTCTTCGGGCTGGCGGAACCTTGGACCCAGAATAGGAAGTGTCATGGGACGGACGAGCAATCGCAAACACCACCAAGAACCTTCGACACTATATCGATGCAGCGGCGAGGGACGTTCTTCCAAACAGGAGAAGGACGAGCTCACAATGGCCCTTGGGAATCCCGAGCACCCGGACGGACACGAGGCACGCCAGGCTCCATTCCGTGGAAGGTTGGTTTTCCAGACGCAGGGGGTTACAAAACCCACGAGAAGAGGAAGAAACTGGAGCAGGACCAAATGCAGGCGCGGTAATGGGGCTAGAGGATCGAGAAGAGGAACGAGAAGCAGCAGATCCCAACAAACGACATGCCGAAGCTTCCCCCGAAGCTACCCCGCCATCTCAGCGGAGAAGCAGCGTTGCTTCCACCGAGCTGCTTCAGCCGAAGCATGTCTTGACGGCTCCTGCCAGCTATCCAGTGGATGGTATCACGGAGTCTCAAAATTGCCACATTATGGCGCGATGGATGAATTTGAAGGTCAAGGCGGCTGTTGGCCAAGTTTATCCTAGTGGACCCGCACAACTTATCACCGCCACCGATTCCGAATGATTTGCTAAGGTGATGGTGGATGAAATAACGGAGGATTTGAGGACCTCGGCTTGAGCACCCTACCGGTGAAGGGGAGACTAGGCTGGGTTCTGCTCTGAAGACTCCATGCCTATGGCGGAAGTAGCTCATCAACCTTCTGAACTGGACGCCTCCGCCTCCTCCTCCTCCTCCGGCGAGTTAGGGCACTCCGCCTCCTCCACCGCCTCCTCCTCCGGCGAGTGACGATCAGGGCACGCGTGGCGGCACTCCACCTCCTCCACCGCCTCCTCCTTCGACAAGTGACGATCAGGACACGCGTGGCGGCACTCCGCCTTCTTCTCCGACGCGTGCGGCACTCCGCCTCCTCCTTCTCCGCCTCGCCAGCAAGGGCGGAAGAGACCCGCCGCCGCCCCGGCTGCTCCGGCGCATCGTAGTCCTTCTCCTCCGCCTCGTAAGCAAGCACGAAAGAAGACAGACGCCGCAGCCGCCCCGTCCTCTCCGGCATCTAGAAGCACAAGAAGAGAGAGGCAATACAGATACGGTCCACCTCTAAAGCCTCTATAGAAGTTACCGTACGAGAGGACCAAGGAGGAAAACAATACGATCGTGCAGGCCCACGTGAAGGAGTTCTTTGAAGGGTGAAAGCAAAGATACATCCACCTCCGGAGGAGAAGGTAGATCCGGTGAAAGCAAAGCGCACTCTCGATGCCCTGAGGAAACCACCAAAGTCTCCCCTGAGAACCAACTATGAGCGCATTACTGAACAGACATATCTCCAAGCCAAGCGGTCGAGAACTACTGTCAGTGATAAAAGGTCAAAAGAACAACGAGCAAAGGGGAAAGAAATTGCCCAGTTCGGCGAACAAGCACAGCAATCGTGCCCCCCGCTCAATGTGTCTAATCCTCCGGGGACGGTGGCCGGTTATGGCAATCTTGAAGATTACCTGCCTGACGATGCACTTCCCGATTTCGTGGAGGTGGACGTATTCAGATACGAGTACGGGAAGCCTCTCGTCAAAGATGAAAAATCTCTGACAACAATGATGCGAAGATTCCATAGTCGGTACATGAAAACCTGCAGAGAGTCTGAGGGGACGAACAGTTTGTATCTGAACATTAAAGAGGAGCACGACCTCGTTTCAAATGATCTGTTGTGTGTTCCATTTGAGGAGTTCTTCGAGTTCTTCAATCAAAAGGCCCTCGATAAATTAATGGTCTTTTGCTACAACCTGTAAGTACTATTTCTGTCATTAGTCTCTATATATAGCTCGGCTCTTTCATTGCATGTATTTATAATTAATTATCCTCAATATATTATGCAGATTGAAGATCGTCGAGTGCAAAAAAATGAAATCTATGATATTGGGTTCATTAACACAAATATCATAGATGTATTTCTGGTTGAAAAGAACGTCGAAGAGGCCGAGGACAACTTGCTACAATCGTTAATCAAAAATCAAAACAAAGATACCATACTCTTTCCTTAAACGGCCCGTGAGTGTTACTTATCGTGTGCATATTCGGTTTCCCTTATTACTCGGCGAGGTTAATGTAATTGATGAGTTATGCATGCGTGTGCAGGTACCACTATATTCTTCTGGAGATTAAGCTTGAGCGTGGACTAGTAACCGTCTTAGACTCCAGACGGAAAGATCCCAGCACCTATGCGGACATGACTGAAATGCTCAGCAAGTCAGTTCAATCGATCATTATCGCACCATATCGGCAAATTTTTGTTCATTTCCATCTCAAGTAATAATAATTATTTTCCTTGTCTTGTAGGGTTTGGAAACAGTTCACCGCACAAGCTCCGGGACTGCCGAAGGAGCTGCGATATGTATACCCGAAAGTTAGTACTACTGGCTAGCTAGTTGCGCGCATCTCCCGTTGATTCTATAGCTATACTTTCATCAATGCCATTTATAATGCTTCATTATCAGTTTGATTGACCTCTATTTCTCGTAAAGTGCTTGTGGCAGGAGGAAGGGAATGATTTCTGTGGATACTACGTGTGCGAGTTCATCCACAACGCGACTTTGAAAAACAAGCGGGGCTACTCTAGAAGACAATATGAAGTGCGTAAGCAATAATATTCACAATTTCATTTTATTACACTGTTGAGTTTCATTCATATATATGTATTAATTAACCCCCTTCTTCAAATTAATTAGACGTGGCAGATGCGGGATGAACTCCTACCACCAGATCGCATGAAAGCAATTCAAGAGGAATTGGCGGGATTCTTTCTTGAACACGTCATTAGTAAAGCTGGAGAATACCATGTGGAAGTTGATTTCAAATGCTAGGGGTTTGTAATTAAGAGATCTTATATAGATTGTACATGTATGTAGCCAGTAAAAAACTTGTTGTTCGACCAATCTCTCGGAGAAGGAGAGGTCGATCGATCACTTCTCTCGGTATGCATGACGAACTTCTGTACTGAATGGTTCTCTCAACCACTTATGTATATATACTACGTAGCGTCGACCAAGCACGGACATAAGAGAGGACACTTCTCTCTATTAATTATCTAGCTAACACAATATACGAAACACCTAAATTAACCCCCCAAAACCCCCAACCCCCCTCCTTTCAAAAAAACCCAGCCACTGGAATGCAGACGCGTGGATGCCTTTTGGTCCCGGTTGGAGCCACCAACCGGGACCAAAGGCCCCGACCGGCTCGGCGCCAGAGGCCACGTGGAGGCACATTGCTCCCGGTTCGTGTTTGAACCGGGACTAATGGGTTGAGGTATTAGTAACGACCCATTAGTAAGGCCCTTACGAAGCGGGACTAATGGGTGGTTTTCTACTAGTGGGAGGACCATGGGTTGAACTTTGGGGCGACTGGCTCCATCGCGTATACGTCCCTGAGTGCACGCTTCCGCTCCCTTTTGGGTATGTGGGTTGCGTATATCATGTTCACCGTCCGCACTTGTGGGGGGAAACCCTTCTGTCCTCTATTGTTCGGCAATCGGGTCTCCTCCCGCCATCGCTATGCAGCCCTTGTCATTGTTTTCGCAATTAACTTGCTCGCTTGAATACCCAACAATCCTGTTGGTGTGATTAGCTGGCTTTCGGGGTGCCGTATCCGCACGAGCGACGATGATATTCGGTCCAAATTGGACAGACCGGAGTAGTTCTTTTGAATGGCTTTTTCCACGACGGGTTTGGAGCTTCGAATCTGGCGTTGGCTGCTGTATCTTGATATTGTCGCTGTTAACGCGGCGTTTGTGTTTGTTATGACGCGACCGCCATTGCGGTCCTTGGTATCCGTCCGCCGAATTTTTGTTGAGGTTATTATCATGGCTAGCCACCTGTCCTCTCCCGTGCGAAGCGGGTCATGAGTGATGTGAGGGCTGGCATGGATTTTGGCTTTTCCTGTCCTAGGTGCGGGCAAGCCACTCGTCTCGGATGTTATGTTTGAAGGCTGCGAGGGCCTCTGATCCGGACAATCGGCGATTTGATTTTTCTTGGTTAAGAATCGTGTCCGTAATTGTCCGCCGATTCATCCGGCTGCTGAATTATGTGGCTTAGGTCATCGGCGCTCGTGGTCGCATATGTGCCTGGAAGTTATCAAGGAATGCGGCTTCTAGGTCCTCCCAACACCCAATTGATTCTCGCGGCAAGCTGTTAAGCCAATGCCGAGCTGGTCCTTTAAGCTTGAGTGGGAGGTATTTGATGGCGTGAAGATCATCACCGTGGGCCATGTGGATGAAGGAGATAGTCTTGATCCAAACCGCTGGGTCTGTTGTGCCATCGTAGAGATTCAATGTTCACGGGTTTGAACCCTTCTGGGATTTGATGATCCATTACTTCATCTGTGAAGCATAGTGGGTGTGCGGCGCCTCTGTATTGGGCTATATCACGACGTAGCTCAAACGAGCTTTGTCTACTGTGTTCGGCCCGGCCGGACTTGCTGTATCCGGTGCGACGGTTGTCGTCGCGTATCGTGGGGCGCCCACACGATCCGTAGATCGATCTTGATTGTCTTGCCTTATCCTCCAATATGTCTCGCAAGTCCGACGCATTCCCCCGTGGCTTTGTACTTTTCGAGCGATGTCGGGGTACGGCTTTAGTGGAGGGCCTAGAGGCCTCTCTGTCGCGGCCACGAGGTGGCCGGTCGGCCGTATTGTGCGCTGGTGATGTAGGTTTATATGCTTCCTCCTCCGATCGGGGCAGCAGCTTGCGTTTGGGGTTGCTTTTGGAGGGGCGTTCGAGTTCGTGTTCTTCGGCCGCAAGGACTTCAATCCATCTGTCGGCTAGCAAATCTTGATCAGCTCTAAGCTGTTGCTGCTTTTTCTTAAGGCTGCTTGCCGTGGGCATAAGCCTGCGTTTGAAACGCTCTTGTTCGACGGGATCCTCAGGCACGACGAATTCGTCATCGTCGAGGCTTGCCTCGTCTCCGGAGGGAGGCATGTAATTATCGTCCTCTACCTCTTCGTCTGCCGCTCTCTCATGAGGGCTGGCTTCTCCGTCCTCCTGTGCTGAATCTTGCTGGAGGGGGTTGTCTTCGGCACTGTCCGGGGTGTTATTGTCTCCGGTACCGGAATCTCCATTCTTGCTGGGGCGGGATTTAGAGCGGCGCCGCTAACGCCGGCGCTTAGGCTGTTTCTTGAAGGGGTCTTCCTCCGTTGTTTCCTCGCCATTCCCATCCTTTGGGATGTCCACCATGTATATGTCGTATGACGGGATGGCTTTCTAGTGCCCCGTGGGCGCTGGTTCTTGGTCGTCTCCGGCATCGTCGTCCATACCGTCGATGTCTTCGGAGTCGAAGTCTAGCATGTCGGTTAGGTCCTCGACAGTGGCTACAAAGTGGGTGGTGGGTGGGCTTTGAATTTCTTCGTTGTCCGCATCCCAACCGTCCTGACCGCAGTCCGCCCAGGGCTCTCTTGATAGCGAGAGATACTTTAGCGAATTCAGGATGTCGCCAAAAGGTGAGTGCTGAAAGATGTCCGCGGCGGTGAACTCCATGATCGGCACATAATCGGATTCGATCGGTAGGGGCGCGGGAGGTCCGGAGTCCGCGAGGAATCCGGCACCTCGGAGTCACGAGCTTCACAAGGGACAGGGTCGGTATTCGGCTCCATCGCCGTAGAGGTAGCAGCCCCCGAGGCGGCGTCTAGCCACCCATCCTCGATCGGCGCAGTCGGCTCCGAGTTAAGGGTCGGAGCAGACTTTTGTGCGGCCTCCAGGGCACCGTCCGGCAGTAGAGCTAGATCATGCCCATCGTGACAGTTCGGCGTGCACGGCTGTGGCTCGAATCCGTCGAAGATCAAGTCTCCGCGGATGTCGGCCGTGAAGTTCAAACTTCCAAATCTAACCTGATGGCCATGGGCGTAGCTTTCAATCTTCTCCAGATGGCCAAGTGAATTGGCCCGCAGTGCGAAGCCGCCGAATACGAAGATCTGTCCGGGGAGAAAAGTCTCACCCTGGACTGCATCGTTGTTGATGATCGGTGGAGCCGTCAGGCCTATGGGTGACGACACAGAGGAACTCTCAATGAAAGCACCAATGTCGGTTTCAAAACCGGCGGATCTCGGGTAGGGGGTCCCGAACTGTGCGTCTAGGCGGATGGTAACAGGAGACAAGGGACACGATGTTTTTACCCAGGTTCGGGCCCTCTCGATGGAGGTAAAACCCTACTCCTGCTTGATTGATATTGATGATATGGGTAGTACAAGAGTAGATCTACCACGAGATCAAGGAGGCTAAACCCTAGAAGCTAGCCTATGGTATGATTGTTGTTCGTCCTATATATAGACACCGGAGAGGGCTAGGGTTACACAGAGTCGGTTACAATGGTAGGAGATCTACATATCCATATCGCCAAGCTTGCCTTCCACGCCAAGGAAAGTCCCATCCGGACACGGGACGAAGTCTTCAATCATGTATCTTCATAGTCTTGGAGTCCGGCCAATGATGATAGTTCGGCTATCCGGACACCCCCTAGTCCAGGACTCCCTCAAGTACCATCCGGGTACATGCGTCCTTGACAGAAAAACCGACTTCGTCAAATTCAACAGTTATAGGATTTTCACGTGTAAGGGAACGGACGGAAACAAGATTTTTAATGAGCTCAGGTGAAACTAAGACATTAGACATATGTATAGGCATGGAGTTAGACGGAAAAGAACCATGACCGACATGAGTAATGGGAAGGGAGGATCCATCCCCAATAGTGATACGACATGTGGTATGAACTGGATATGCGCAGTTGAGATTACCGGGGTTGGAAGTCATGTGAGATGTAGCCCCGGTATCCATATACCAGTCGCCGCCTCCAGTGTAGGTGTTGGGTGTAGGAGTGGAGTGAAGCGCCGCGAGGAGGGCGGGGTCCCAAGGTGCCGGAGGTAGGGGGCGCGGCGGGGTAGGCGGGCACAACACCGTGGTAGCCACCCGGCGCGGCGTACACAGGCAGGGGTGGCAGCGGCTGATAGCCACCCGACGTGGTGTACATAGCCTGAGGGGCGCCGGGACGAGTGCCGAGGATGCCAGGACGGGGGCGCGTGACTCGGGCATCGTGTACGCGTGGACCACCCCGGTCTAGGGGTTCGGCACGGCCGCCCAAGGGGCTGGGGGCAGCTGCTGCGGTTGGTGCCCCCACCTTGCTGTTGCTCCTTTTTCTTGCCGCGGCGACCCCCGGGGCGACGGCCGTTGCCAGGGGCGGCAGCTGCTGGTTGGTGTAGGCCGGTGGCTGCGGCGCCGGGAAGTAGGAGGCCGCCGGCGGGTTAGGGAACCACGGCAGCTGCGGGGCCGCGCGAGAAGTGCCCGCGGCAACTGCCGTGTGCATGGCCCGGGACTTCACCATCTTCATCCTCCTCTCCTCCAAGCGAAGATAGGCCACAACACTAGGAAAGGTCGGGTCTGGAAGGAACGTGAGGTTGGAGGCCGCGTTGCTGAACTCTTCGCTCAGGCCGGCGGTGAGCGTGCTAAGGAGGAGCTCGTCGGAGATCCTGTCCCCAAGATCGCGAACCTCGTCAGCAAGTTTCTTAAGGCGCATACAATAACCGTCAATGGACGAGTCATGTTGATGGAAGCCAAAAAATTCCTGCTCAAGAAACACGCGGCGCTGGAGGGCGTTGTTGGTGAAGAGCCCATTCAGCTTCGCCCACACCATCTGCACGTCGTCCTCGTTGCACACAATGGTGTGTAAGAGGTCCTTGGATATGGCTTGGTACAGCCAGCGGGTGATGGTGGTGTCGATGGTCATCCTGTCGTCATCCGCAAACATGAGGTCGGTGTCGACGGAGCCATCAACGTGATCATTGAGGTGGTACTCGCGGAAGACGAGGCAGAAATAGGTTTTCCAGGCATAGTAGGTGGAGTTGGCGTAGTCCAGGATGATGGGCACGCGAGCGAAGATGTCAAGATCGCAGATGAGTTCCACCGGAGGAGGAGCCGGACCGTCGAAGGGGTTGGAAGGGATGGAGACGGAGGAGTGGGGAGAGGCCATCGGTGAAGATGGAGGTTTGGGCGCGGTGGCAGAAGGAAGTGGTGGCGCGGGTGGGTTCGATCGGTAGAGGTGGCTCGGGTGGATGGGGATTGGGACAGGGAAGGAGAGGTGGCGATCGGGGTGGGAAGGGGAGGTGGCGATCGGGTGAGGAAGAGGGGAAGGGGTGAGGCGCACGCGGCGGTGGGGCTAAATGCGACGGCGGCGCGGCAAGGTGGCGGCGGCGGCGGCGAGGGGGCTGCAGCCGCTGCGCGGCTAGGGCTTAGGCGGAAGCTAGGGTAGGATCGGGAAGGAAACTAAAATACCATGTTGGAAGGCAATGCAACTCTCAATATTGATCGGGTGCACAACGCACGTATATATGTACAAGGGGGAGCCCTCAGCCTCATCTATACAAGGAAACTAGAGGCGGGGTCGGTAGGAGATTACCCTAACCATATACATGCGTGTAGCGGCAAAATAGCTCGATGCCAGAATGATAAAAAGCTTAACACCTTTTATTTCACTTCTTCACTATTTTGAAATAAGAAAAAGATCCAAATCTAAAATGCAAAGGTCGTCTTATTCAAAACCTCAGGCCTACATAATATGTTCAATAGATACCCCTGGTGGAAGGCAGTTTTCTGGTGCCGTCACGTGTCGCTTGTTGGGTGCTTCTCTCATTGGAAAAAAATTCTCTATTTTTTCATATATCATTTTTGCTTTTATCTTTTATTTCCAGGTTTTTTGAGTTTCTAGGGTTTTCAGGTTTTTTGGATACTTTTTCCGTGTTTGTTCTATTCCGCATGAACAATAGTTGTGCTTACAAAAAAAATTAAAGCATAGATGTGCTTTCATGCTACCAAAAAAAGTGAATCACAAATGTGCTTCCGTGCTTTTTTTTATTCTTTTATTTTTCGGGGTTTCTAGTTTTTTATTATTGGTTTTTTGGTTTCCATTTTTTTTATTTCTGGTTTCTTTTTCTTTTTATTTGGTTTCTTTGGGTTTTGATTTATTTTCGATATCAGGTTTCTAATTTTTTTTCGGTTTCCACGTGCAGCTGGGATTTCACGCCAGAAGACAATTGTGCTTCTGTGTGAAGCATAAATTGCACTTCTGTGCTTCCCCAAAAAGTGTAGCATAGATGTGCTTCCGCATGAAGCACAATTGTGCTTCCGTGATTCCCCAAAAGTGAAGTACAGGTCTACTTCCGTGTGAAGCACATCACGCAAAAGCACAAGTTAGTTTACTTGGAAGCACGGATTCCTAGAGTTTGGAAGCACATATTTTCCAAAAAAAAAATATCGTCGAAACCTATCAACATGGGATCTAGTTTCAAAGATCTCGACGTGAGAAACACAACGGTGAAAATGGTTCATGATTTGGATGCATAGTTCAAGACATAAACAAATCCGCACGTACCTCCCGCGCATGAGAAGAAATTCCAGCAAAACTTTCAGGTTGCAACAAGTGTCACCATGCAGTGCGACACTTGTCACCATCAGAGATGGTAGGAGTGACCTTTGTAAGGGGTACCCCTTAACTCGTGATTCCGCGGGTCCAGCGAAACCGGTCACCTAGGTGTGGGTCTTTGATCCACACACATATGAAAACTTATGGCCCAAGTATACAATATGGACGACATAGATAAATTCCAAAGTGAGACATTAGGACTGTCTTAAGAAAAAGTTTCTGGTTCCCGGTTCGGTTGCTGCCCCTGTGGGTAGCACGCACCCCCCCCGCGGTCTCTGCCTCATGAGATGGTGCCCCTTGCGATGGGCCTAAATGTTGTTGGTCCTAGCAGCTATTGCTACCAAACCACAATTGTACAATCTCTCGCAATGGGTAGTATTATAAATTAACCAGAGCGTGATGGCGCACATTGTTGCGGCCGTCCCTTCTTTCGATAGAATAAATATGATTTTTGGTAAGTATGAAGTGACAAAAAGTTGAATACAAAAATATCTAAGTTACTATATGTAGAATGAATATATGTATACACACTTTAAAAATATAGTTATGCTAATAATGTGAACACATATAAAGTGGAGAACATACAAGTGGTAACAACATCGCCAAACGAAAAACAATTTACACAAAGACAAGTACTTTGGTCATTCTCTGTGGAGAGCATAGCATCTCTAGAAGCATAAATGGAAGAAAGCACATCAAGTCTACATGTTAAGGCGAGATGTTGCAGGTATTCCAACTGCTTTAGTATCTCTAGTGGCATCAACTATCGTCCTACATAATACAGTGAAGTAGTTGTTTGTATACACATCAAGAGAAACTACTACACTGACGATCATGTTGCGAGTCCTAAGATGGTGTTTATACAAAAAGATTCCAGCATAAGTAATGAAATTCCTAAGAAAATGTGAAGACTTTGATCGTTAGTAAAATGAAGTTGCAGTATAGATCTGCACAATCAACTACAGTTGCAGAGATGGAAGAAACATCATCTACGAACATATATTTATTTGGGAGAAATGTTGTACATGATATGGTCATATTGATAATCATATTTTTTTCATGTAATAAGGAGGCAATTCCTTGCGTGTGAAGATGTAGCTGGTGGGTCCCAGCTATCAGGGGGAGGAAACATTTTTTCCGCTTAATAAGGAGGAACTTTCCTTGCGTGCGACCATGGACCTCGTGGGTCCCAGCTGTCAGCCTATCCATGTACAGTCCTCTTGCAATGACTCTCGTTTGTTGATCACGCCGCGCAGAGCACAACAATTTTTGTTTCACTATTGGATAGTATTCATCGTCATCTATCTAGTAAGCTTGAGTTTCCTCAATTCGGAGCTCATTTGCAGAAGTTATGGCAGTTCTGGTTTTCCTCTAGTCATTTGTTGTTGTGCTTGTGAGCTGGAGGCCACAAGCGGTAGTACCGCTCTGGTTAGCGGTAGTACCGCTTATAAGTGGTAGTACTGTTGTCCAGTACCTCAGCTACTACCGCTGCTTCTGGGAACTCGGCTTTCGTGTTAGGTTTGCGCAGTAATGCAACGGTAGTGCGAAGCGGTAGTACCGCCTTTAAGTAGTAGTACTGCACGCTACTACCACTGCACTGCCGCTCCCTCTAGGTCTCGATGCACTCTCAGTGGAGGTGAAGCGGCTATGGAGGGCAGCACTACTCCCTATAAGAAATAGTACCACTTAGATGGGCAGTAGTACCGCTGTAACAGTTCTACTGCTTCTCCCCTGTTCCTGCTCTGCTTCTAAATAACCCCAAGTTGCAACCCTAGCGGTAGTACCGCTGGGGCGAGTGGTAGTACCGCTATGGCTGAACTACCGCCTCGTGGCTTCGTGTCATTGCACTGCTTTTGGGTTACTAGCAAGGTAATAGTTGCACTGCTTCGTGTCTAGGAGTAAGGTAATAGTTGGATTTTTTCCTCCTACAAAAGGGGTTCTTCTTCCCTTTGAACCTTATCCTTTGAGCTCGTGTTCTTCCCCCATTATTGACCTTCTTAGAGCTTGCTAACTCTCAATCCCTCCAATGATTCTTGCTAGTTCTTGAGGGAAAAGAGAGGGGAGATCTAGATCTACGTTTCCACCAATCACTTTCTCCTCTATGTGAGGGAACCCCTTAGATCTAGATCTTGGAGTTCTTCGTGTTGTCTTCTTCGTTCTTCCTCTCATTTTCCTCCCTATCATTAGTTGCTTTGGTGGGATTTGGAGAGAAGGACTTGGGCACTCTGTGTGCCCTTGCCATTGCATTTGGTGCATCGGCTTGAGTTCTCCACGGTAATACGTGAAGTGAAGTTGAGAATCTTGTTACTCTTGTGTGTTTGGGCACCCTAGAGCTTGTTCCTCTTGGGTGCCGTGATACCCTAGATGGTTGGTTGTCGAAACTCAATCATTGTGGTGTAAAGCTCCGGGAAAGCGCCGGGGTCTCCAATTAGGTTGTGGAGGTCGCCCCGAGCAATTTAACGGGTATCGGTGACCGCCTCCAAGGGTTGCCAAAGTATACGGGTTCGGTCACCGCCACAAGGGTTTCCATTTGTACGGGTTCGGTGACCACCCTTAAGGGTCCCTTAGTGGAATCACGGCATCTTGCACTATGCTAGAGCGTGAGGAGATTACCGTGGCCCTAGTAGCTTCTTGGGGAGCATTGTGCCTCCACACCACTCCAAACGGAGATTAGCATCTGCAAGGGTGTGAACTTTGGGATACACCATGTCTCCGCGTGCCTCGGTTATCTCTTACCCGAGCCCTTTACTTATGCACTTTACTTTGTGATAGCCATAGTGTTTCATTTATATATCATGCTATCACCTAGTTGTTTATCTTGCTTAGCATAAGTTGTTGGTGCACATAGGTGAGCCTAGTTATTTAGGTTTTGTGCTTGACAAATTAAACGCTAGTTTTATTCTGCATTTGTTCAAGCCTAAACTGTAATTATGTTAATGCACCAATTCACCCCCCCCCCCTCTAGGCGACATCCACGATCTTTCAATACAAGTACTCCTCCGTCCCGAATTACATCCTAAAAATAAATAGAAATGGATGTATCTAGAACTAAAAGTATGTCTAGATACATCCATTTCTGTGACAAATAATTTGGGATGGAGGGAGTATATACTTAACATATCCTTATCCCGTATGAATTTTCATTGATGACAACACGAATGGAAAGAAATTCTAAAGAGATTTTAGTCTAAACATATCCAAAGCTGGTTGATAAGTTTCCAAAAAAACAATCAATCATGAGTGTGTTTCCTGCCTATTTTGTATCCTCTATAGTGTATCAGGACATGCTTTCACACCAATGGTTCAATATTTAGATGGAATACTAGTACACACCAGGATAAGGCGTCAATAAATCTTTACCTTTTTCATTCCTCATTCTAAATAGATTGACACATGAGGCACACCAGTATATATATGCCCATATATGCATCCAAAGATTCATCAGCAAACAAGCAAACACTCCAGCCTAGCATTGCACCCATCCCACAACTTTGTCAACTCTTCTCTTTGAAATGGAGAATGTTGTAGTGTTGATTGTTGGCGCTGGGCCAGCAGGCCTTGCAACAGCAGCATGCCTTAGCCAATTCTCAATTCTGTATGTCATTGTCGAGCGTGAAAGTTGCAGCGCGTCACTTTGGCGCAACCGCGCCTACGATCGCCTCAAGCTGCATCTTGCAAAGGAGTTCTGTGAGTTGCCACACATGTCATACCCACTAGATGCGCCAACATACATACCAAAAACCTTGTTTGTGAAGTACTTGGATGACTATGTTGAGTGTTTCAATATTCAACCCAAGTATCTCACTAGTGTGGAGTCATCCACATTTGATAAAGACGAAAAATGTTGGTCCATCATGGCACATGACATGGCAAAGAGCACAATAGTCAGCTTCACAGCCAAGTTTGTTGTCGTGGCAAGTGGTGAGAATAGTGCAGAGAATATTCCAATGATCCCCGGACTGCAAAGTTTTCCGGGTGATGTCATCCACTCCTCAAGCTATAAGTCAAGCAAGAGCTACTCTGGTATGAATGTATTGGACGTTGGATCTGGCAACTCTGGAATGGAAATTGCTTATGACCTTGTGGCCCATGGTGCCAATACTTCAGCCGTTATACGAAGCCCGGTATGTACACGCACTATTTTATTGAACTGGAAACACTAGGGAATCCCCCACCCCCACCCTACGGGCCGGGCACTATATATTTTCAGTGGGTACATGGCATGTTCTTATTATAACTACCACTAGATGGATGCTATTTTTCAAAGTTATTACTAGAAAGTATTTCATGGTATAGAGCGATAGACTATTTTATAACATGCACGAACAACTAAGCAATTAGATGAACTACACCGAAAAATTAACTTTTGAAAGAAGATGATTCTATGAAAGTTTATTCGATGATGCATGCTTCAAAAGAGATGTGACAAGTTTTGTGGTTGCAGATTCATGTAATGACAAAAGAACTAATCCGGTTGGGGATGACACTTGCTCGCCGCCTTCCACTGAATCTAGTGGATAAACTCCTTGTGATGGCGGCGAATTTAATATTTGGAGACCTATCGAGGCATGGCATCAGAAGGCCAAAAATGGGTCCAATGATCCTCAAGTCAAAAACTGGTCGATCCGCTGTTATTGATGTTGGCACTGTTGGGTTAATCAAAAAAGGTATCATCAAAGTAAGTATATCCTTAACATGACATAAATTTCATAACATATGTTGTCTTTATATGCCAAGTTATCAATATTCTATTCATCTCCTACAGGTACAAGGGAGCATTAGTAAGATCATGGGCGATATAGTTGAATTTCAATGCAGTAAAAAGGTATCATTTGACGTGATTGTATTTGCAACTGGATACAAAAGCACATCAAATATATGGCTCAAGGTAACAACATTGATGTTTCAATATGTCTGAGTTTGTTTTCTTAGTGCAACAATTGATAAATGTGCTAACAAGCTCTATGTTATTTTTTTTATCCCAGAATGGTGAGAGCATGTTAAATGGCAATGGACTGCCCATCAAAGAATATCCGAATCATTGGAAAGGTGAAAATGGGCTCTACTGTGCTGGGTTAGGAAGGAGAGGATTGGCTGGTATTGCGGCAGATGCCAAGAATATCGGCAATGACATCATATCAGTGATAGGCGCTATGTCCGGCTAAATTATCAAACAGTGAATGCATCTTCGATAACGCGATGCCTTCCATCACTGGGCTCCTCAACAAGATCAAGGATGAGATCCAATGATTGGCTAAGGCAGGGGCACAAGGCCCGCGGGTTGTTCTGCACCAATCCTGGGATGTCCACTGAGTTGTATGATGTACTGTAAAATTAACCTCCTAGGAGGACTATAACTTTCCCCCATCCTTTCAATGCAATGAAACGCAAAGGTCATTTGCGTTTTCTTTATTTGTTTTTTATCTTTTACATGTATTTTACCAGGGCTAGTGTGCTAGACGGTTGATTCTTTGAAAAATCTATCCACTGCCACATGTCTATCTATCTTCATCCATATTTGATAGAACTAGATTTTTGTTTATTTCAAGGTTCATATGTTCCAGGGAGTAAGCATCACTTTTATAATATAATCAAGGGATTTATACTCACATGGTGCAAAGAGCTTTGTAATTTTTATTGAACAGTTACCTACAATATTTTATTTACTTAAATTTACACATGCAAAAGTCATCTCCTTAAACATGATGTTTAACAACAAGGGGACTAACTACCCGCGAAAAAAACAAGGGACTAAGTGCAATTAATACAAGGACAATGCTACAGCTACGTAAACTAGTCTATGTACTTTACGTAATGTGCAACATGGACACTCTGGATTGGATATAGGAGGACTGGGGGGGGGCTCCCTCAAAATTAGGGGGGAGAGAATCATTGTTAGAAAGTCTACGTTATACACCCCTCGTATAAATGGTAGTATAGACTTTTGCCTAATCACCGTATACGCTGTACATGGCTAATTTGGAAACGGGCACACAACTGCCCCCCCCCCCACGATCTGGGCTTGGCCCACCCCTCACGGGCTTTTCGTACAGGGCTAGTTTAGAGACGGGCGCACAACTCCCCCCACCACCACCAACGGGCCAAACCCTATTCGGCGCCTTTAGCGCCCGAATAAGGCATTTCCGCAAATGGGCGCATACCCCTCTCTGCGTACTGGGTCGGCCCATTTCTGCCCCTTTTTTTGTTTGAAACTGCAAAAAACTGTGGGTTGTTGACACTCGAACTCCCAACCTCGCGACCTCCTCCATTTATGTTAGCTACGGTAATCAACTACACAACTACACAACTACCCTCATTTGATTCGAGACATCCTTTCTCCTTTTATGAAATCTTCTTTTATTTTTATTTTTCTCCTTTCTTTTTCTTTTTCTTTTTCTTTTTTCTTGTTCCTTCTTTTCTTTATTTTTCTTAAATTCATAATTTTTTAAAATCCAGTGAACCTTTTCCCAGTTTGTGAACTATTTATTCAAAATTGATGAACTTTTCGAATTTGTGAACCTTTTGTGAAAACTAGTGAACTTTTTTTAAAATTGATGAAAATTTGGTGAACTCTTTTAAATTTTTTAAACTTTTTTTATCATAATCAATGAACCTTTTTAAAATCCATGAACTTTTCTCAAATCCATGAGATTTTTTCAAAATTAAGGGAACTATCTTCAAATTTGTGAACTTTTTTATCAAAATCGATGAACTTTTTTTGATTTTATGAATTTGTTTTGTGAAAATCCGCGAAATTCTTTTGAAATAGATGAACTTTTTAAGAATTCGTGAAATCTTTTTTCATATTGATGAGTTTTTCCCCAAATAATTTATATTGGGACTGGAAAAATGGTCAAATAGCGTGTTTTTCATTTGATAACATCAAAGCGATGGTGGTCCAGTGGTTAATCGCTCGTGTATTTAGAGTTGGCTTGCTGGTTCGATTCCAGCAATTTGCAAAATAGTATAGCATTATTCACGTTTCTTTTTGGAGCATTTTTGCTAGACGCCAGCGATGCTGGGCCGGCCCATTACTGGCTTCCCTCGAGCGCCAGCTAGCCTAAGCGGCGCTGAGGGCGCTGAAGAGGACCTCTCCACCAACGGCCTGGGCTTGGCCCATTCACATTTTCTTTTGTTTTTCCAAACTTCAAAAAATGGGCAAGAGTAGGTTACAATCTCTCAACCTAACGGATCAAGTCAACTAGGACAACCAACTCGGCCACAATAACTTACGTGCCAATAAACTGTTTTCCCCTCTTTTTTCTTATGCGCCAACTGTGTAACACCACAACGAAGGCTCTAATTATATTATTTGTGTTTTCTTTCGCCAGTTTTCTACAGTTTTTTTATTTTCCTTTTTCCTGTTTTCTTTCTTAAAAGCATGAACCTTTTTCAATTTTCTAGAACTTTTTTTAAATCTGTGATTTTTTTTATTTTTTTTTGCAAACTGTTTAGTTAACATATTTTAAAATCCATGAATATTTTTCAGTTTTTTGCAAAAAGTTTCATGAACTTCCTTTTTAAATCTATGAACTTTTTTAAAATCCATGAATTGTTTTTTCGAAAAATGATGAACCTTTTCCAAATCCGAGAATTATTGTTCAAAATCCGGATGCTTTTTCAAATATGTGATTTTTTTAAAAAATTGATGAACTTTTTTCAAATCCGTGAACTTTTTGGTCCAAATCGATGAACTTTTTTCAAACCTGAGAACTTCATCTCAAAACCCATGTACCTTTTTTTCAATTTGTGAAGTTTTTTCAAATCTAACGGTTTTAAAAAAATATGAATTCTTTTCCAAGTTTATGAACTTTTCAAAATCATGAACAAATTTCAAAATTCATGAATTTTTTCCAATTTTCTGAACATGTTTTGAATTAATGCACTTTCCCCCATCCTTTCAATGCAATTAAATGCAAATGTCTTTTGCGTTTTCTTGATTTTTTTTGTCTTTTTCATGTAGTTTACCAGGGCTAGTGTACTAGACGGTTGATTCTTTGAGAAATCTATCCACTGCCACATGTCTATCTATCTTTGATAGAACTAGTTTTCTGTTTATTTCAAGGTTCATATGTGCCAGGGAGTAAGCATTACTTTTATAATATAGTCAAGGGCTTTATACTCACATGGTGCAAAGAGCTTTGTAATTTTTGTTGAACAGTTACCTACAGTATTTAATTTACTTTACAGATGCAAAAGTCATCCGCTTGAACATGATGTGTAACAACAAGGAACTAAGTGCAATTAATACAATCCCAAATCATCAACAGCAAATCTATACCTACTATTAAAGGGAATAGATATTCTTGGTTTGGTATCACTTTGCATGGTCCTGTTTTAATTTTTTTTCGTTTGAAGGAAACTTCGGCAGCTTTTTGTACAGATTTTCATCCGTTGTAGAGCGTACGAACAACATATTTTTTTTTGAAACACGTACAAACAGCAGGCTGGGCCGCACTGCGATCTCGGCCAGAGACATCCGGCCCAAAGTGTAGCATCCATGCTGCCCCATGTTGGGCCTCGGCTTGTCAGCACAAACAATCCCAAATTAGAACTGGAAAAAAGAAATCATGTTGGCTACGATGATCATAGCCAGTTGAGCAAGCTCTCAATTGTGATAGAAAAACGAAGTTACTACTTAATTCATGTACAAATAAACTTATGCACGCTCTATCCCACATATGGGCCGATGCTGCGTCTGGTCTGCAGCAAAAAATAGCAGCAAGCAGCAATTAGAGGTCAGGCGTGGATTCAATTTTATCCTCAAAAACGAGGAACACACATGGCCTACGCACATACACACACATGCAAAAAGAGCTCAGGATGGGGCACGTGAGTACATACAAAGAGGCAAAAATACACGTACGTGTGTGTGAGGAGCAAGCTGCAAGCTGAAAGTATAGCTCAAAAGCAATGGTAGTGCCTCAAATAAACAATACTATGACAGTGAGCATCTGTGCAAAGTTAATTATGTAAATTGGAAAAGTACAGTGGTGTGGACCTCGGTACTACACAGTTTTATTCTGTCCTAAAGCTTATAAAATGAAAAGGCATGGAATTATAGGCACACAAGTTAGCTGCCGAATATGACTATCAATATTAAAAAAAAACAGTACAACATCAGAATAGTTCTTACAGATTTGGCTAATTACTGTGATTTTCTATTATCGTACGAAATGTCCTTTTAATCGATGAACAGTAATTTTTCCCATGCCTAAAATCATAGTTCAGGAATCTATCTCTTTGCTATCTAATTTTCCCTTAGCTGAAGAGACAATCGGCCACCCCTGCTCTATTGTATGCTTTTTAATGTATGAACTTTTGCATACTCTGCAGCAGGTATGAGTGAATATTTGCATTTCTAAAGGGTCAGTGCAATTTTCCCATTAAAGTGATTGCCAAATTTTATTTTGTATTCAATAGTGGCTTAAGCTATCTCATAAGGTATTCTACATGTGCCTTGGTACTCCTACAATACTCATACAGTTTTTCGAGTTGCTACCCGACAGACACATTTACCAATCACCCTCAAACAAAAAGAAAATTGGAATAATGCAAATTTAAAAATTTCTTACAACATGAGGCAACACTCATCGTTTTTTTAGATGGAAAACGTCCATCGTTCGATCAATCAAGACGAGCAAACCCCAACTAACATGAACCTCTTTAGAGAGTCATCCAAAGATCGAGCGGTAGAGAAAGAGAATCTTGTAAGATGACACTGAACACAAAGAGACATGTATGTAGGGTGGAGGAAGGAGTAGTTCAACAGTAAAAAAGGTCAACATTGTTACCTGATGTATGTGATAGTCAAAAAGATATGTGGTACACACAGTTGATATTGAACCATAGAATATGTATCCTATATATATCGCACAAAATTGATATTGTGCAATAGAATATGTATGCCCCGTTGCAATGCACGGGCATTTGTGCTAGTGATGCAAAATATAATCAAGTCAAAGTTGTTCATTCTTCATGTCAAACACAAACGAGTAATTGCAATAGCTTCCAAGTTTTTATTTATTACTCCAAACATTTGCTTCATACCGCGATTCAGCACCAATCTTCAAGCCAAGCAAGGATGGATGTTTTATACCCGTTCCATATTAATTAGTGAAAAAAAATTCTAGTTTAATCTACCACTGAGCACAAACGTAATTTCCTTTGCAGTACCACCTTCAGCAGTTGCTTTGCCACTTCCGTCAGAGTTTAGACATCCTCTGGTGTTTCTTCCCTTTCTGTAGAGGCAAGGAGAATGAAGGGTGCCTCAGTTTGCGCTTTGTTATTAGTCAGACTAATATTATAGGCATGGCATCCAGATTTCATCCATAGGCATGGCATCCAGATTTCATCGATTATAGCTACCATTTATCAATGTGCAAATGGAATTGCTAGAACTAGTCAATGTTGGAAATTCACCCTCAGGATCGATCATATCAAATCACATGATGAACACACGCACATAGATAAAACTGATAGCCAAGGGCCCGTATCGAGCCCTTTGTTTTTCTCTTTATTTCTATTTTTTGGTCTTCTCTCCACGGTTACAAAACTCACACAACGCTGTGTATATACAAACATAGCCAGGACTAACTATCCTACTCGAAGCCGACTCACCCAAGCCAACACATACCAAAACTAGCACACGGAGGCGAATCAACCTATGGTTAGATGGTTAGAGGGACAGTGGTATCCCGAGTCCATCAGGATTCAAGTCCTGGTGCTCGCATTATTTCTGGATTTATTTTAAGATTTTGAGCGATGCGTTTTCAGTGGGAGGAGACGTTCCCGTCAACGACCCCTACGGTGACTTCGTAAATCTCAAGATGATATGCTGGCCCAGTCTTCAAAGGTGCTCATAAGGATAGATTGTGCGTGTGTGCATTCATAAGATGAGTGTATGCATATTAAAAAAAAAAACTTGCCCACGGAACCGAATTTTTTTCGAGTAACTCAACCGAAACTAATCCAATTCCTATACGTACTACTTCTCAGTACGGGACACGGCCAACTCCTGGCATACAAGCCAACGAAGACACCAAATCGGACTCTCCTGATCACCGGCTACCTTGATTACGCTTATACTCCCTCCGTCCCAAATTTTTTGTTTTAAATTTATTTAAATACGGATGTATCAAGTTACATTTTAGTATTAGGTACATCCATATCTAGACAAATTTAAGACAAGAATTTTAGGACTGAGGAAGTACTGTTTCTTACAAAACTCAACTAGTAAAGCTCACACACATATAATAGTTTGGATTATTCCAACATTCACCCCTAATCCAAACATCCATTTTTCTTTATAAAAACGAGACACACAGACGATCACCTGTTCATCTTGTCATGTTGGCTGCCTTCGGTGACACGACTTACCGGACCGTAACTTTTCTCTTCTTGCAACGATGGCCACCACTTCTTCACCATCTTTTTTCATGCCGACTTGTAGACTGAAATCAACAATTACCCGAGGTACCAACGATTATTCGGATTACCAGCCATGTTGCCACATCTTAGCGTGCTACATGTAAACTAAACGCATAGCCTCATGCCAACTTAACTGGTGCGCCTCCTCTTCACGGTGTTCTTCATCTTCTCATCGACTACTTGCACACAGGGAGACACACCTATTCACCTGCCACATCTTTTTCCTTTGTCGTTGGTGACACAACTTAGCAAACGACATCTCCCGTCCAGCGGCAACACAACTCGCCATATACATGCAACTCATCTCCCGCATATGAACTCGCTGGAACTCCTTGATCACGAATGGAAACACAAGGCACAAATTCCTTCCGCCCGATCTTGCTCGCAATTCTCCTCCGCCAGTGTCGCATCTCAACTGCAACAGAAGACTCATACACCTGAACTCTTGGACGCACCTTACAAGAACTCATGTGCACACCTAGACGACAGCTCGCAACTTCGCCATCTCCACCATGCACCCTCCAACAATGATCTCAATGATTTCCGCGATGTCGCAACTTCGGCACCTCCATAACCATCAATGATCACCAATGCATTGCCGACGACAGCCATGTCGCCCTCCTCCAGGTAGTTCCATCGAACGACGAGCACCTCGTCACCTCGCTTGCGACAGCGTCCACACCGCCTTTTCATCGTCGCTCCGCCAAACGACTATCTCTTATCCTCCACGTCGCTACACCAACGACTGTATCGCCCGCTCCTCGTCGCTGCACCACCCAACGACTATATCGCCCGCCCCGAGGCGCTTGTTGGGTCACCACCCCAGGGCAAGCGCAGCTTCACCGTGACCTTGCTCTAGATACCAAATGTTGAAAATTCACCCCCAGAATCGATCACATCAAATCACACGATAAACACGCGCATACAAAACTGATAGCCAAGGGCCTGCATCGAGCCCTTTGTTTTTCTCGTTATTTCTATTTTCTGGTTTTCTCTCCACGACTTATACACATAGCCAGGGCTAACTATCCTACTCGAAGCCGACTTACCCAAGCCAACACGTACCAAAACTAGCACACGGAACCGACTCAACCGAAACTAATCCAATTCCTATACGTACTACTTCTCAGTACTAGGACACGCGGTCAACTCCTCGCATACAAGCCAACGAAGACACCAAATCGGACTCAACTAATCACCGGCTACCTTGATTACCCTTATACTAGTTCTTACAAAATTCAACTAGTAAAGCTCACACACATATAATTGTTTGGATTATTGAGAAACAATATAACACAGCTAGTTAGGAGCCTCCACAGCGATTTGATTGTCTCAGTCGTCAGATCTTTCAATTTACGATCTAGATTAGCGCTGGTCATCCCAGTTCGCCCGCTTGCCTCACATACCGTCTCGCGGGCCGCTTCTCCACGGAATGACCTGGTCTTTCTCTCCTTAGTCGGCCCGTGCAAGGCCCACTTGTTTCCAGTTCGTTGCTAACAGCCCACGTTGTACACATTCTGATAACCCGCGTGGAATTTCCTATTTGACGCATTGTGCGGCAAAATGACGGAGGTTCGCAAAAGGGAGCGACGCGAAGAGGTCAGTAGGCAGCGGCCCATTGAGCGGTTAGCGTGGCTATTGCGGGGGGTTTTCTCCCGGTTTTGGGAACCTTCTAGAAGGTTCCCCGAACCGGTTTTTCTTTTTTCTGTTGTTTTTCGAGGCTGGTTTTCTTTGTGGTTTTTTCTGTTTCGGTTTTCCTCTGTTTTTTTAATCTTTTCTGTCTCTTTCGCATTTTCTTTTTCTTTGTCTTTTTTGAAAAATTCGAAAATTTATAAAATGTTTAGAATACAAAATTGTTCCCAAATATGAAAATATTTTTGGGGTATTCAAACAAATTCATGTTTTCAAAAAAATGTTCCCAAATTCTAGAAAGTGTTCGTGTTTAAAAAAATGTTCCCAAATTTGAAAAAATGTTTCCATATTTAAAATGTAAGTAAATTTAAAAAATGTTCCCAAATTTGAAAAAATGTTTCCATATTTAAAATGTTAGTAAAGTTAAAAAATGTTCGCAAATTTTCAAAAATGTTTCCATATTCAAAATGTTGGTAAAGTCAAAAAATGTCACATTTTCAAAAAAAAAAGTTCTTAACTTTCATAACAAATTCATGTTTTTCAAGATAATGTTCGCAATTTGGAAAATTGTTCGCTTAATTTTGAAAAAGTTCTAAATTTCAAAAATATATTCGCATTTTTAAATTTTGTTCACAAACTAAGAAATATTCGGTTTAAAAAATATGTTACATTTTTCAAACTTTGTTCAAAATGTTGGAAACACTAATATTTTAAATTCGTTCACAAATTTAAAAAATGTTCGCATTTTAAAATTTTGTTCGCAAATTGCAAATAGCTCAGGAATAAAAAAATGTTTCCATTTTCGATATTGTTCACAAAAATCGAAAAATGTTCCCATTTTCATAATTTGTTCACAAATTCAGAAACCTATCACGTATTTAAATTTTGTTCAAAAATTTAAATAAATTAGGAATTCTAATTTTTTTCCTCTTTTCTTAATATGTCCACAAATTCAACAATTTTTCAGATTTCCAAATTTGTTCACAAATTAATATATGTTCATGAATTTCTGAAAATGTTCTTGTTTTCCAAATTAATTCAGAAATTCAGAAAATATTCCTTTTTTGAAAATGCTTGAGTTTTCAAAAATTTATGTTCAATAAACAACTCCGGGTTTTTTCAAAAAAAATTGCTTTCAAATTATATATATATGTTGGATCTGTGCTCGATGTTGGTTCTAAAACATTTACGCTGCTTCTTGTTCAATAACTTTCGGTAGCTCAACCGGTTAGAGCGTTTGATCTGTTGCGTGAGATCATGTGTTCGATCCCATCCTATGGCGTCTTAAACCTTTTGCTACTACGATAAGTGCTCGCTCATGAAACTTCGCGTCGCAGCCCCCAAAGCCCGCCAATCACCATTTCTGTCTGCGGCCGCGCCTACTTGACGAGAATCGTCCAATAGGACCTCCCAACCCGCGTCGCTCTCAGCGGCGCCGCCACCCTTGCCGCTAGCCCTCCTCCTCCCCTTCCCCGCCGGTGGCCAGAGCAGCCGGGCAAAGCCCGCGGTGGTGGCGGCGGGCCTTCTCCCTCCTCGCGTTCGTGGCTTTCTTTGGACCGGCCGCCAGTTAAGCGGAGGCGCCGGGCGCGGATCTGGCAGCGCGGCGGCGGCGATCTTGACGGCGGCGGGCCCATGGCCCATTGCAGATGGGTCGACGCCGAGCTATGTGGCGGCTGCGTGCGGGTCTCCTCGTGGCGGCGGCCTTTGTCAGCGGCGGGGCGGCACGTGCACGGCATCCGGCGAGGGGTGGGGGCGCGGCCATGGTGGCTTCTCGTGCGAGTACGTGGAGAAGAGGCTGCGGCGTGTGTCCTCAGGGAGGATGGCTATCCTCGCCCAGATCCGTCGGTGGCATGGCGGCGGAGGTCGTAGTGGTCGGTCTGCGGTGGCGGAACTTGGCCGGTGGTAGCGGCGAGGTTCTGTCTGGATCCCGGGGTGGCGGCCTTGGAGGGTGGCGGTTGGTGAAGCTAGGGCTTCCCACGGCGGCATGGCGTGGTGCAGTCCCTGTCCAAGGCGGATCTGTGACGGCGATCTGCTTTGGATTGGTTCGGATCAGAGACGGTGACGAGTGCGCTGGATCCTTCTTGGCGGCTCTCGCGGTTTGGCGAGGCGGGGTGGGAGCCCTCCTCCTAGGCTCTAGTGGTGGCACACACAGGCAATGGCCGGTGCGCCAGGGATCCCATGGTGGCACTGTTGCTGCGGTTGGTCGCCAGATCTAGGCGGCTGGATCTGGGGCTTTGAAGGCGGTCGAGATGGTGCACAGGTTGTTAGGTGAATTTCTTGGGATGGATCCGGGTGAAAACCTGGTCTTCGGTTGATGGCCGGAGCCGGTGATGACGATGCCCTTATCATCGTTTCCTTCATCCTTCATGAAGGCATCATCGAGGTGAAGCTCCCAACTCCACTCAATACCTCCGGGGGAAACCCTAGATCAGCTGATCGGATGTTGGCGGCATTCATGTGTCGTAACCCCCTTTGGGGCGGCATTCTTGGAGGTGCACTCGGCTTTGCGGGACCAGCGGACGGCTTCTTTGATGGAGCGGTGCTTCATCCTACACATTGATGGCGACGGATCTTGATGGTGTGGTGCAGTGCAGATTCGGAGTTTGATGTGGAAGAATGGACTCGTGCAGGAGGACGGCGCTGTCTGGCGTTGTGGTGGCGTCGATGGCAGAGAGACCTGGCACGGTAGATGCAACAGTACAGCTCTGAAGATGGACTCATGGCAGGTGGCTGCGGCGGCCTCATACCCGCAGGCGTCCTGGTTGAGGAGTGCGTCGGACTGGTAGGTGCCCCATACCGAGCAAAGGCGTCCTGGTTGGGACCTCAGGTCTTAGATGTTTAGGTTTGGCTGCAATGTCTGTTTGGTATTAGGCCCAGGCTATCAGCGCCACAACATCAATTAGATAGGTGTAGCGACAGTTGTTGCTTAGACGGTGGCTTTAGTCTTGCTGTTGTATGACTTTGTAAGGTCTTGTGAGAATAATTAGTAAAGTGATCGCATGCATCGTCCGGATGCAGAGGCCGGGGGTCATCCTCCTTTTCTAAAAAAACAGCCCACGTCGTACAGTTTCGAGCGCTATCCCTCCCATCGCAGTTTCTCTGTCCCTCCTCGATGCGCCGGCGTCCCGCCATGGGCGAGCTTCGCCACGATCGTGCGCCGTCGAGGACTCCGGTCCCATCCGTCCCAATCTTCTGGTCCTCTACCATGTTTTTACGTGTGGATCTTAAACATGTATTGGCTGCTTATCATTGCTATCGCCTAATTTCGTTTGTGTGATGTATTCATTGAATCACATGGCAACTCAAGGTTCCGGGTTGCATCCAAACAACGGGACTATCTTTGTTTCCTGCCCACCCAATATGCTATATTGACTGTATTTACTAATTTACTGCTAACTGGTTTATGCTGATTTGTATCAGATCTAAGAATCTTGGATCCCCAACTAATGGAGGGCTTGGAAGCTCTGCACGTGTAAGTATGTTATATGCCTTAATCCCGCTCTTTTTTCTATACTGTGTTTTTCTCTTCCATCTCATCACTCTCTAAGAAGGGTGATAATGATAGCCCACAAATCGCCGCATGCTTGTTGTTGGTACTTATATGTCGATTTGTCTCCAATTTTATTTGACATTCATAAATTGAACAAATATGATTTACTACTTAGACTAAGGGACAACAACTCCATTTTCATCGTTTTTACCGCATGGGCGCCGCAACGCGCCCTTCATGTTCTTCAATAGTGTATTTTCTTAAAAATGCACGGGCACCGCAACGCGCGCCTTCATGTTCTAGCTCCAACAGAGTCAGCGATGAGCGCCACAAGAGGAGCCTAAATGGCTCACAAACAACAAAAAAGTATGAACATTTATTTATTTCTATTATTACCCATTATTCCGTTTATGCCTGTATTTGTAGCCTGGCTGTCCGGCAGCAATACAGATTATATAGTAGTAGCGCATTTACCGGAGTTGTCACCGGCAGGCGCCTCCCACCCCTCCGCCGCGCAAGCGACACCGGCCCCGGGAAATGCCTCTGCCTGCGCGCCATCTCCATCTCCATCCTCGTACTCACCAGCTGACCTCAGAGCAGCTCCAACGCGCCGATCCAAATGGACACGCGCTTTGTCCGCTTTTTGTCGGTTTGGGTCGGGTCGTCCCCCTGGTTTGGGACGGCTGTGCGCCCAACCGGCCGACCCAATTCACGTCTGCGCAGAAAACCATGCAAATGAACTGCGCACCACCAAAAATAGCAACTTCTGATTGTCTTAACTGAAAGAATATCCTGAACTCTTTGAGAAGGCACATAACTTCTTCAGATTCACCGATCTTTGTTGTGGCTTTCAAATTTACCCGCAAAAAGAAAAAGCATTTTGCGTTCAAATTAATTACTGTACGTCTTTGGTCTCAAACTAATGATGAACAACCATCTCTCTTTATCTTTCAATAATTATTAATGTGTATATATATATCTTTGCAGAAAGAGGGAGTACTATTGAATGTTAATAAATAATTCTTCTGCAGGTTGATATATCATTCACAAGACCACTTCACGCGCTACCCGGCCGCTGAAAATGGCCATTTTGCGCCGGCTCCGGCGCAGCAGCTGTCTTGCTGCAACGCTGCCTACTGTGCTCAATGCTCAAAGCATAGTGAACCACCTTACTGAAACTAATCAGAGAAGCATGTGGGCTAGCAGAAGGATAGTGGAGGACGAACAACTGTACATAATCCATGTTCAGGGCAATGCTGGCATCGGTATCCTAGTTACGCTGGTCGTCAAGAAGCTCCAGAGTGTGGATGGAATAGTGGACAGTAATCTGGAGAACCGCTGCAAGTCAGAGATGATCCTGTAAGCCAGCATCTGTCACGACAATCGTCAACATCCTACACTTCATCCAGAGGGAAGACGCGATGATGCTCGTTTACACGTACGAGGTAAATGGCAGCCTTGACCACTGGCTGCACCGGCAGGAGGAGGGCGAACCACCGCTCAGCTGGCCATAGAGGAAGACCATCGCCATTGGCGTGGCCCAAGGGCTCTGCCACTTACACCATGGATGCAATAGACCAATTGTCCACCACAACATCACCTCTAATAACATCTTGCTTGATCAGGAGTTGAATGCCAAGATCGCCAGTTTTGGTGCTGCACAAATGAACATGGCCGGGCTCAACCAACCATTGCCTATCGTGGGGTTTGTATTTGGTAACTTTGGATACACAGCTCCAGGTATGGTGGGTGATCTATGCTTGCAATGAAATTCCGTCTTATAACTTTTTTTTAAGAATAGGAGGATGACCCCCGGCCTCTGCATCTGGGCGATGTATATGGCCACTTTATTAATTATACTCACAAGATCTTACAAAGCCATACAACAGCAAGACGAAAGCCACCGTCTAAGCAACAACTGTCGCTACACCTATCCAAATTGATGAAGGGGCGCAGATAGTCTGAGCCTAATACCAAACAGACATCGCAGCCAAACCTAAACATCTAAGACCTGAGGTCCCAACCAGGACGCTTGCCGGGTATGGGGCACCTACCAGTCTGGCGCACTCCTCAACCAGGACGTCTGCCGGGTATGAGGCCGCCGCAACCACCTGCCACCAATTCATCTTCAGAGCTGTACTGTTGCATGCTGTGTCAGGTCTCTCTGCCATCGACGCCACCACGACGCCCGACAACGTCGTCCTCCTGCGCGAGTCCATCCTTCCACAGCGAACTCCGAATCTACATTGCGCCACGCCGTCAAGATCCGTCGCCATCAGTGTGTAGGATGAAGCACCGCTCCACCAAAGAATCCGTCCTCTGGTCCCTCGATCACGTGTGTACCTCCAAGAATGACGCCCCCAAGGGAGGAATGACACCAGAGCACCGCCGTCATCCGATCTAGGGTTTCCCCCAGAGGTAGTAGAGAGTGGCCTTGAACTTCTCCACGGCGATGCCTTCAAGAAGGGAACGACGCAGATAGCGCCGCCACCGCCGGCCTTAGCAGACGCCGAAGGCAAGTTTTCACCCAGGTCAGTTCGAATGGATCCAACTCTCGTGCACGGGCCGGCGTCACCACCAGCACCACCAGGCAGAACCCTGGAGCACTGGCAGATCAGCGAGCCGCCGGCACCACCGCATCCAGATCGCCGGCCACGCCGGGCCGCCGCCATTCCCCGCACCGTCCGGGTCAGAGACGGAGCCGCCGACCGCGCATAGGGACCACCGCCGCCTGCACACGCCGGAGGGCCACCGAGAGCCCAGCGCCCGCCGCCTCTTGCCGAGGGCCGCCGTCGCACGCCCCGAGCGGACTCCCACGCACACAGGGAAAACTGTCGTCGCCCCCAAGACCGCGCCGGCACGCCCCGCCTCCAGCGCGCCGCCAACCACCGCCGTGATCCGCCCGCACCAGATCCAGCGATCCGTCTTATAACTAGCATGATCATTTACTAAATAGCCATATAATTGGTTATTTGTAGAATATGGGAGGGCGGCAAGCCAGCTGACGGAGAAGGTAGACACGTACAACTTCGGTGTGGTGCTGCTGGAGCTTGTCACGGGGTGGGTAGCCAATGGAGCTGATGGTCAGTTAGCAAAATGGGCACGTGACAACTTCAGTAAGATGATGGCAAAGAAGCTGGAACGGTTTAAGATTGCTGTGCACAAGGGCATCACAGATCAAGAAAGGTACATGGAGGAGATGGCAACCATGTTGAGGTTGGGTGTGGATTGCACTGTCGAGGATCCGCAGCAAAGGCCTTCCATGCAGATGGCTCTCAAACGACTCCGCTGTGGCCATGGGCGCGGCCGATTCGGTGGCCTTCTCACCTGCTATAGCCTGTAAGGCCACCGGCTAAACCAAGTGCCTTAACTTTATTTACTTTTTTAAAAAGGGAAAAAAAGGCAAAGGCCTTCCCTACTGTTCACATGAAAAAAGAAAGAAATTGAAATGTCCCTGATTCCAATGGGCACTTATATCAAAAAATGCTGCTTCCTCCCATAATAATTTTCGCCACTTGCTTTTATCCGTGCACGATGTGATTGCAATGCTTGAAAACAGGAAGTTTTCATAATTCTATTGAAACGGTGTTTGTTCTGTTTCTGACTGCTTTGCACATGCCTATATGACGTAACACTTCTGTTCAATCTTTAATGATGTTAGTACTTGGAGTGATTGGTTTTTTGGAAGTTGCAAAATGAACTTTCTTGTTACAGAATATTGAGTTAATTAGGCAGCACAACATTCTCATGTTTCTGACATCGACATCTCGAAGTCTTAGGAAGTATCCCCTCTAGATGTTTGCAGGAGAGCCAAATTATGTTCTTCTTGGGCACCCAATGGAAAGGAACAAATGAAGAGCACACCTATTTTGCTGAAATGGATAATCACTAACTGGTAGGCTGTAGTTCTAAATGTAACTTGCCACATTGCCATGAGTATATGTATATGTGGAGATACTCATTGCGTATTGTAGTTAGTTTGTACGGTGACTATATGAAAGATTTTGTCAGATGTGTCTGCTTGGATTTAAATAGTTTATCAAGGTATCTTGTATCTTCCAGATACATCACTGGTGAGGATGTTGTCGAACTGAAGGGCGAAGGCATGTGAGCTTATTTGAGAAGCATGACATCGTAATGCTTCTCGCATCCAATATAAGCTGACCATGCCAAGCAAGAAATATCAGCCAAAATGAAGTCCATGAGAAAACAAAGTGGGTCTCAACTGCTCTAGCTTTCAAGAATGAGTTCTTCGTAGTATGGGGTAGCACATCCAAAATTATGTTAGTCTTTGGAGTGCTTGCTCCTTGGAAACTTGCAAGGGGAACTTTCTTGTTAGGGAATATTGAGTGAAGTAGGTAATATAACATTCTGATGTTTCTAGCAGCAAAGCCCTTGCTGTTCTGTACTGCACATCAAGTATTCCTTGTAGGGATATTTGCAGGAGAACAAATTTATGATCTTTCTGTGTGGGGACCTAATGAAAACAATTAGATGACACAACTATTTTATCGTTTGAAACTTATAAATGTATCTAACAGATACTCATTGTAATTTGCAATGCTGTTGTATTCTGATTACATGAAAGCCAATGTTGCCTGTTTCCTGTGTGAATTGAAAGAATTTGTCTGTTGCTTCAGTTCCCAACCTTTTGTGTTTCACAAATTCTTATCGGGTTATCTTATTTCTTTCAGATGCGTCACCGGTGATGATGTTCTCGAAGTGAAGGGAAAAGTGCCATGTGAGCTCAGCTCCTGATGAACTGACATTGACTAAGCTTATGTTCAGTGGTAGATGCTACTGTAGAGCAGATGGTGGCTCTGCTTTCTTTCCTTGTTTGGCGAGAAAAGCTTCAGGATGCCCCAAAGCCACCGTAGGAGCAAGAGACAACTCAAATGGTTGCTTGAATGCAAGGTACCTAATATACTACTCCCTCCGTTCTATAATTCTTGCCATGGTTGGAGGGAGTAGTAAACAACCTATTGCTGATGTCACAGCAATATATTAGTTCCCCAACTGATCATAATACCAGAACCTATTATTATGGCCTTGCCCATGACAGATCCAGATCTACATGATGAAATTGCAATGTCCTAACATTTCCCCATGTACAGGTTTACAACCTTCTAATTACTTGGCTCGTACTGTTCTTGTTCATGTAAGGATATGACAGAAACAAGGGTGCTCTACTGCAATTTTTGTTTTAAGTTGTTGCTGCCTGGATGGCTATGTCTTGAGAAATACATCAGTTTAAACTGAATATGTAGAATGCCATCAGTACCAGCTGAATGTGTCAAACTGATATGGTTACAAATTAATCAATGTGCAAACTACAAACTGATAGTGGTCGGTGAAATACCTTTATTTTCCATTCATTGTTGCATCATCTTTACTTGCTTTCCGTTTACTGCCGCCGCTTGTGGATTTTGCTCTTGTTGAAGTTGTGTTTCTATGTCTAGCGCAGTTCCTGTTCTTTTAACATGCTCTTGTTGAAGACAACAAATGAATTATGACTATCCGCGCATTGCTCTTCTGCCATGCGCGTCGCCTATTCTGATTCTAAATGGAAGAACTACAAATGGCCAGGTGCAGGATTAAATTATCAATATAAGTTGAACTTGAAAGTATGAGATACATAATTGAACAAAAGGAGTTGAGAAACAACACACAAACTAGGTTCCAACAGGTCCCAGATCTCAAAACAAGATGAGGTAGCAGAACCACAACTAACTCTTTTTTCACGGCAGCACAAAGGGTGCGCCGAATAGCAGCTGACAAAAGAACAAGCGGAACAAATCTATCGCACTAATGACAGCCTGACGAGCTTATGCTCAAAACATTCCTTGCGCCGGATGGAGTTTCTAGATAGCCAACCTGAGGAAACTGTTCAATGCTCGATAAGATAGATGGTACAAGTGCAACCCGACCACCAGAGTGTAAGGCCATCCATGCTCGATCAATACTTTGGTGTCGACAGCCCAGAAGACACCTGCAGAGTCCATCTCCATAGAGAAGGAAGGCTAACTGGCCATGATGGGTTAGTCTACAAGTATAAGGAAAGGAAAGAAATGCTTGCATAATACATAGAAAAGGAAAGAAACACTAACAATCTTTCTTGAATCTTAATTAGCATACAAGTACTCCCCCGTCCCGAATTACGTCCTAAAAATGGATGTATCTAGAACTAAAAATACGTCTAGATACATCTAATTATGTGACAAGTAATTCGGGACGGAGGGAGTATATACTGAACATATCCATATCCTATATGAATTTTTATTGATGACAACAGGAACTAAAAGAAATTCAAAAGAGATTTTAGTCTAGACATATCCAAAGTCGGTTGATAAATTTCCAAAAAAACCTAATCGATCAAGAGTGCGTTTCCTGCCTATTCTGCATCCCCTATAATGTATCAGGACATGCTTTCACACCAACGGTTCAATATTTAGATGGAATACTAGTACACACTAGGATAAGGCATCAATAAATCTTTACCTTTTTCATTACTCATTCTAAATAGATTGACACATGAAACATACCAGTATATATATGCCCACATATGCATCCAAAGATTCATCAAGCAAACAAGCAAACACTCCAGCCTACAATTGCACCCATCCCACAACTCTGTCAACTTTTCTCTTCAAAATGGAGAATGTTGTAGTGTTGATTGTTGACGCTGGGCCAGCAGGCCTTGCAACAGCAGCATGCCTTAGCCAATTCTCAATTCCCTATGTCATTGTCGAGCGTGAAAGTTGCAGCGCGTCGCTTTGGCGCAACCGCGCCTACGATCGCCTCAAGCTACATCTTGCGAAGGAGTTCTGTGAGTTGCCACACATGTCATACCCACTAGATGCGCCAACATACATACCAAAAACTTTGTTTGTGAAGTACTTGGATGACTATGTTGAACGTTTCAATATTCAACCCAAGTATCTCACTAGTGTGGAGTCATCCACATTTGATAATGAAGAAAAATGTTGGTCCATCGTGGCACATGACATGGCAAAGAGCACAATGGTCTGGTTCACGGCAAAGTTTCTTGTCGTGGCAAGTGGTGAGAATAGTGCAGAGAATATTCCAATGATCCCCGGACTGCAAAGTTTCGCGGGTGATGTCATCCACTCCTCAAACTACAAGTCGGGCAAGAGCTACTCTGGCATGAATGTATTGGTCGTTGGATCTGGCAACTCTGGAATGGAAATTGCTTATGACCTTGCAGCCCATGGTGCCAATACTTCAATCATTATACGAAGCCCGGTATGTACACACACTATATATTATTTTTAGACCTTGAAACACTAGGGGATCCTCCCACCCCCACCCTACAGGCACTATATATTTTCGGTGGATACAAGGCAATTTCTTATTATAGTCTCCACTAGAAGGATGCAATTTTTCAGAGTTAGTACTAGAAAGTATTTCATGGTATAGAGCGATAGACTGTTTTATAACATGCACAAACAACTAAACAATTAGACGAACTACACCGAAAAAAATAACTCTTGAAAGAAGATGATTCTATAAAAATTTATTTTTTGATGCAAGCTTCAAAGAGATGAGACATGTTTTGTGTTTGCAGATTCATGTAATGACAAAGGAATTAATCCGGTTGGGGATGACACTTGCTCGCCATCTTCCACTGAATCTAGTGGATAACCTCCTTGTGATGGCGGCGAATTTAATATTTGGAGACCTATCGAGGTATGGCATCAGAAGGCCAAAAATGGGTCCAATGATCCTCAAGTCAGAAACCGGCCGATCCGCTGTTATTGATGTTGGCACTGTTGGGTTAATCAAAAAAGGTATCATCAAAGTAAGTATATCCTTGACATTACATAAATTTCATAACAGATGTTATCTTCATATGCCAAGTTATCAATATTCTATTCATCTCCTACAGGTACAAGGGAGCATTAGTAAGATCATGGGCGACATAGTTGAATTTCAGTGTAGTAAAAAAATATCATTTGATGCAATTGTGTTTGCAACTGGATACAAAAGCACAGCAAATATATGGCTCAAGGTAACAACATTGATGTTTGAATATGTCTGGGTTTGTTTTCTTGGTGCAACACTTGTTAAATCTACTAAGAAGCTCCATGTTGTTTTTTTTATCCCAGAATGGTGAGAACATGTTAAATGGCAATGGACTGCCCATCAAAGAATATCTGAATCATTGGAAAGGTGAAAATGGGTTATAAAGTGCTGGGCTAGGAAGGAGAGGATTGGCTGGTATTGCAGCAGATGCCAAGAATATCGCCAATGACATCAAATCAGTGATAGGCGCTATGTCCGGCTAAATTATCAAATCAGTGAATGTGTCTTCTACAACGTGATGCCTTCCATTGATGGGCTCCTTGACAAGATCAAGGATGAGATCCGATGCTGGGCTAGGGTAGGGGCACAAGGCTTGTGGGTTGTTCTGCACCAATCCTGGGATGTGCACTGATTTGTATGATGTACTATAAAATTAATCTCCTAGGAGGAGTGTAACTTTTCCCTATCCTTTCAATGCAATGAAACGCAAAGGTCTTTTGCGTTTTCTTGATTTTTTTTATCTTTTACATGTTGTGTACCGGGGCTAGTGTGCTAGACGGTTGATTCTTTGAGAAATCTATCCACTGCCACCTGTCTATCTATCTTTGATAGAACTAAATTTTTCTTTATTTCAAGGTTCATATGTGCCAGGGAGTAAGCATTACTTTTATAATATAATCAAGGGCTTTATACTCACATGGTGCAAAGAGCTTTGTAATTTTTGTTGAGTAGTTACCTACAATATTTTATTTACTTGAATCTACACATGCAAAAGTCATCCGCTTGAACATGATGTTTAACAACAAGGGATTAAGTGCAATTAATACAATCTTGAATCATGAACAGCAAATGGTGCAAAAGATAATCAAGTCAAAGTTGTTCAATTTTTTCATGTCAAACACACACGAGTAATTGTAGTAGCTTCCAAGTTTTTGTTTATTAATTGTCAAATGAATATGCAATTGACGATTTCTAGAAATATGTTGGTAATTGAAATGAATGATAACAAGGTCTCCCAATATTTGCTTGATATGTACATGATTCAGCACCAATCTTCAAGCCAGGACAGGATTTCACTCCATATTAATTAGTGTAAACTAATTTCAGTTTAATCTACCACTGAGCACAAACGTAATTACCTTCTGAGAACCACCTTCAGCAGTTGCTTCGCCACCTCCTTTAGAGTTTAGTCATTCTCTAGAATTTCTTCCCTTTCTGCAGAGGCAAGGAGAATGAAGTGTACCTTCGTTTGCGCTTTGTTATCATAGGCATGGCATCTAGATTTGGTCCATTATAGCTACCATTTATCAATGTGCAAATGGAATCGCTAGAACTAGTCGGCGATGAGCGCCGCAAGAGGAGCCTAAATGGCTCACAAACAACAAAAAAGGTATGTACATTCATTTATTTCTATTATTACCCACTATTCTGTTTATGCATGTATTCATAGACCAGCTGTCCGGTAGCGGTACAGATTATATAGTAGTAATGCATCTACCAGAGTGGTCACCGACCGACGCCTCCCACCGCTCCGCTGCGCGAGCGACACCTGCCCCATGAAATGCCTCTGCCTACACGTCATCTCCATGTCCATCCTCGTACCCTCCAGCTGACCTCAGAGCAACTCCAACATGTCGACCCAAAAGGACACGTCTGTTTAGGTCAGGTCGTCCATCCCCTTCTGTGTTTGGCTCGGCTGTGCATCCAACTGGCCGACCCAATTCACGTCCACGTAGAAAACCATATAAATTATAAAAAGACCCGTGGCTATAGATCATGCCAGCAGCTATGACATCGCCCAGAGTTAATGCCGGCGCCATGCCAGCGACTGACATACATGCATCCTTCTAAAAACACCAGATAGTTCATGCTAGCGCACTTGCCAACGGCTGGCACACATGCCAGCACACAGAAGGGGCGGGAGTTTAACCACTCCATATCGGGCGTGGTCATGCCGACATACTTGTCGGCATACAAAAAAAGATGGCGCTCTCCGCCATAATCGCTCGTCATCAAACTCATGTCGGCCTGCATCTTCTCAAACGAAGGTTTCTTCCTCGGGGGCATCATGCTCAAGCCCACCTTCATGATCTCCACCCCCTTCGTCATGCAAGCGAGTGCCACTTCTTTTGCCTTGGTCTTGGCATTAGTGGCCTCAGTTTTGAGCATCTTCATTTGCTTCTCCGCCTCCATATCAAACCTCTTCCTTTGTATCTCCATGAAGGCCTTCATTTGCTCTTCTTTGTCTAGCCGGCGCTTCTCCTCCCTTATGTCCTTCTTGGTCATCATGCCTTCCAATGTTGCATGCAAGGCAATCAACGCCGCATCACGCTTGTCCTCTTTCATGGAGTTGGTCTTCCCCCTCGGCTGCAACTTCTCTTCCTCGCCATCCTCGACGGCCTCCTTCCCTCCACACGCCTTCATGGAGGCGTATCGCGCCTTGAACTTCTCGTCCCCATTGATGACCATCCAACAATGGTTGAGGTTGAATGACTTGTTCCCATGATGGGCCTTGAAATCTTCTAAAGCTTGAAATGCCTACAAATGAAGTGCATGCAAGCATATGGGCAAACGGACAAGCAAGCATATGGGCAAATGGACAAGAAACAAAGGAGACGAAGATGGACGCATGTATACCACGTCCTTCATGTCGAGGCCACTCACGGGACGTCCCTCGATACTCTCAAGGGTGGCTCATAATTTGTTGCATTCTTGTTGTATCACCCTCCAATGCTTAAAGAGAGACAGCCACCCACGCTTGCTATCGATCTTGTACGGCGCAAACTTCTTGCGTTCAGGATATTCGCGATGAACACGTACCAAAAGGTCGAGTGGCCGGGAGCGCGAGCGAGCGGTAGTTTTTTGGGAAAGAGAGGGAAATGGCGGTGGTTGTGCCGCCGACTAGCGGGCCAGGGAGAGGAGTAGGCGGGCGTCACGCGCGTTCGTTTCGTGTCCGCGTCGACGCAAGCGAGACCCAAATTTGAGTCGGGAATGGGTCGCGTGATGGACAAAAAGCGGACGCGCGTCCGTTTGGTTCGCCAGGTTTGGCTGATTTTTCTGTTTGTTTCTATCTAAACTGACATGAATTAGGTCGGCGCATCGGAGTTCCTCTGATCTCCCATCTCCTCCTTGCCCCACGCCAAGAAATGACAATCCATGGTGGCGCGACAACGAGACGTCACGAATGGGGAAGAAGAAGCGGCGGGGAAAGGAGTGGTAGCGAATGGGAACGGCAACGGCAGAGTGCAGTCACCAATGGCGTGGCTCCGAACTGCGGGTGACACGGGATGTCGGAGCTAGCAAGATGAAGGGGAGGATGTTGAGCGATGGCCGAGCCCTTTCTGCTTTGCTCCCTACTGGGCCTTCTAGCGGCCCATTGACTAAACCCAAACTACTCACTCAGCTTGCTAGTGCTTGAAATTTAGTAAAGCAAAAAAAAGTGAAATTTAGTAAAGCAAATGCATTCCCCAAAACAAAATGCTACATGTCCCTTAAAAAACAAAATGCTACATTCCTCTAAAACAGTGCTAGTGGATTTTCTAGGTATTATCTACAAAAATAGGTGCTCTTCTAGTGTGTTCGAGGCCATTAAGATGTGTGATAGAAAAAATTAGAGCACTGTGCTAACGTTCATGTCTTTACACCCTACCTTCCTCCTGAAGCACGAATACTTTAACTAAAAAAAATCACTCTAAATGCTCAAGGTTTTGATCATTTGAGGTAAAAAAAAGGGATTTCAGACATTCTGTCGCTAGAGAGATTTGTTTAGCGGGATGAACCTCGTTTTCTACGATGATAACCGAAAGCAAGTCTGTATAATTTTTTGGTAATCCTCTCATAGTTTCCATCACTTAAAATTCTCTAAAATAGAATTCAAACACTACCTGTATTTCTCGTACTCTTTCTGCTTGGACATTCTACTGTTCATTATTTCCTTAGTTTTCCTAAGTTTGTGGGTAGTAGGAGAGATTTTTTCATTAGGACCTCATTTCAATTTCCACTTCTTTCATATGGGTTATCACTCTTTTTAGATGTTGTTTTGGAACAAATTAGTTTGCTTTGAGAGTTCTCTCGCTAAAACCGATATATTTTATTCCTTACATATATTCTTAGATGTTATAGAAAATAATCTCCTCAAATAATAATTTCCCTGTGGAGATGAACACGGGACACATGTTCTGCCCAGGCTCACCCCTCTCGATGCAGTTAATAGCCCTACTCCTGCTGATCTGTGATTATCTCAAGGCAGAGTACAATGGAGGGTCTCGGCGAGCTGCGCATTAATTCGACGAGTCATATATGGCCGTTCTCGCCAAATGTCTAGATTGGTTTGGCTGGGTAGCTATTCTAGGTATTTGACAGATCTTGAATGTGTCCTTTGTCTTGGCGGCAGGTGACCTTACATAGGGGTATAGCTCGGTGGCATTATAGCTTTTTGTGCCATACAACATGGACTCCTTCGAGTTCGGCATATGCTCATCTCTCTCTAAGGAAACAAGGGTGTCGTGTCCAGGGGAGCAACTAACGTACGAATACCCCTGGCGGAAGGCAGTTTTGTGGTGCAAAGCGCCCAGTGCTGTCACGTGGCGCTTGTTGGGTGCTTCGCTCATTGGAAAAAAATTCTCTATTTTTTCATATATCATTTTTCTTTTATCTTTTATTTCCGTGTTTTTTTAGTTTCCAGGGTTTTCAGGTTTTTTGGTACTTTTTCGGTGTTTGTTCTGTTCCGCATGAATTAAAGCATAGATGTGCTTTCATGCTTCCGAAAAAGTGAAGCACAAATGTGCTTCCGTGCTTATTTTCATTTTTTTTTCATTTTTGGGGGTTTCTAGTTTTTTATTTTTGATTTTTTTGGTTTCCAGTTTTTTAATTTCTGGTTTCTTTTTCCCTTTTTCTCTGGTTTCTTGGTTTTCGATTTATTTTTGGTATCAGGTTTCCAGTTTTTTTTCGGTTTCCACGTGAAGCTGGGCTTTCACGCGAAAAGACAATTGTGCTTCTATGTGAAGCATAAATTGCACTTCTGTGCTTCCCCTAAAAGTGAAGCATAGATGTGCTTCCGCGTGAAGCACAATTGTGCTTTTGTGCTTCCCCAAAAGTGAAGTACAGGTCTGCTTCATGATTTGGATGCACAGTTCAAGACATTAACAAATCCACACGTACCTCCTGCACATGAGAAGAAATTCCACCAAAACTTCCAGGTTGCGATAAGTGTCACCATGCAGTGTGACACTTGTCACAATCAGAGATGGTAGGAGTGACCTTTATAAGGGTTACCCCTTAACTAGTGATTCCGCACGTCCAGCGAAACCGGTCACCTAGGTGTGGGTCTTTGATCCACACACATATGAAAAATTATGGCCCAAGTATACAATATGGACGACATAGATACATTCCAAAGTGAGGCATTAGGGTTGTCTTAAGAAAAAGTTTTTGGTTTCTGGTTCCCGATTCGGTTCCTGCCACTGTGGGAAGCACACACAACACAACCCAACCCCCCCCCCCCCGGTCTCTGCCTCACGAGATGGTGCCCCTTGCGATGGGCCTAAATGTTGTTGGTCCTACCAGCTATTGCTACCAAACCACAATTGTACAATCTCTCGCAATGGGTAGTACTATAAATTAACTAGAGCATGATGGCGCGCGTTGTTGCGCCCGTCCCTTCTTTCGGTAGAATAAATATGATTTTGTAAATATGAAGTGACAAAAAAGTTGAATACAAAAATATCTAAGTTACTATATGTAGAATGAATATATGTATACACACTTAATAAATATAGTTATGCTAATAATATGAACACATATAAAGTGGAGAACATACAAGTGATAACAACATCACGAAAGGAAAAACAATTTACACAAAGACAACTACTTTGGTCATTCTCTGTGGAGAGCATAGCATCTCTAGAAGCATAAATGGAAGAAAGCAGATGAAGTCTACATGGTAAGGCGAGATGTTGCAGGTATATTCCAATTTCTTTAGTATCTCTAGTGGCATCAACTATCGTCCTACATAATACAGTGAAGTAGTTGTTTGTATACACATCAAGAGAAATTACTACACTAACGATCATGTCACAAGTCCTAAGATGGTGTTTATACAAAAAGAGTCCAGCATAAGTAATGCAATTCCTAAGAAAATGTGAAGACTTTGATCATTAGTAAAATTAAAGTTGCATTATAGATCTGCACAATCAACTACAGTTGCAGAGATGGAAGAAACATCATCTACCGAACATATATTTATTTGGGAGAAATGATGTACATGATATGGTCATATTGATAATCATATTTTTTTACATGTAATAAGGAGCCACTTCCTTGCGTGTGAAGATATAGCTGGTGGGTCCCAGATGTCAGGGGGAGGAAACATTTTTTTCGCTTAATAAGGAGGAACTTTCCTTGCGTGCGACCATGGACCGCGTGGGTCCCAGCTATCAGCCTCTCCATGTACATCCCTCTTTGATAACTCTCATTTGTTGATCACGCCGCGCCGAGCGCAGCAATTTTGTTCTCACTGTTGGATAGTATTCGTTGTCATCTATCCAGTAAGCTTGAGTCTTCTCAATTCGGAGCTCATTTGCAGAAGCTATGGCAGTTCTGGTTTTCTTGTAGTCATCTGTTGTTGTGGTTGTGAGCTGGAGGCCACAAGCGGTACCGCTCTGGTTAGCGGTAGTACCGTTTATAAGTGGTAGTACCGCTGTCAAGATCATGCTACTACTACGCTTCGAACTCGGCTTCGTGTCGGGTTTATGCTGAAATGCAGTGAGAGTGTGAAGCGGTAGTATCGCCTTTAAGCAGTAGTACTACCCGCTACTACCACTGCACTGCCACTCCCTCCAGGTCTCGATGCACTCTCAGCGGAGGTGAAGCGGTTGTGGAGGACAGGGCTACTACCTATAAGCAGTAGTACCACTTAGATGGGCAGTAGTACCGTTGTAGCAGTTCTACTGCTTCTCCCCTGTTCCTGCTCTGCTTTTGAGTAATCCCGAGCTGCAACCCCAGCGGTAGTACCGTTGGGGCGAGCGGTAGTACCGCTCCGGCTGCACTACCGCCTCGTGGCTTCGTGCCATTGCACTGCTTTTGGGTTACTACCGCCCGAGCGGTAGTGCCGCTCTGTGCGGGCTGGGAGCAAGGTAACGGTTGGATCTTTCCCGTCCTATAAAAGGGGTTCTTCCCCTTTGAACCTTATCCTTTGAGCTCGTGTTCTTCCCCCATTATTGACCTTCTTCGAGCTTGCTAACTCTCAATCCCTCCAATGATTCTTGCTAGTTCTTGAGGGAAAAGAGAGAGGAGATCTAGATCTATGTTTTCACCAATCACTTTCTCCTCTGTGTGAGGGGAACCCCTTGGATCTAGATCTTGGATTTCTTCGTATTCTCTTCTTCGTTCTTCCTCTTATTTTCCTCCCTAGCATTAGTTGCTTTGGTGGGAATTTGGAGAGAAGGACTTGGGCACTCTGTGTGCCCTTGCCATTGCATTTGGTGCATCGGTTTGAGTTCTCCACGGTGATACATGAAAGTGAAGTTTAGAAGCTTGTTACTCTTAGGTGTTTGGGCACCCTAGAGCTTGTTCCTCTTGGGTGCCTTGATACCCTAGATGGTTGGTGTTATCGAAACTCAATCATTGTGGTGTAAACCTCCGGGCAAGCGCCGGGTTCTCCAGTTAGGTTGTGGAGATTGCCCCGAGCAATTTTACGGGTACCGGTGGTCGCCCCCAAGGGTTGCCAAAGTGTACGAGTTCGGTGACCGCCACAAGGGTTGCCATTTGTACGGGTTCGAAGACCGCCCCCAAGGGTCCCTTAGTGGAATCATGACATCTTGCACTGAGCGAGAGCGTGAGGAGATTACGGTGGCCCTAGTGGCTTCTTGGGAAGCATTGTGCCTCCACACCACTTCAAACGGAGACCAGCATCCGCAAGGGTGTGAACTTCAGGATACATCATGTCTCCGCGTGCCTCGGCTATCTCTTACCAGAGCCCTTTACTTATGCACTTTACTTTGTGATATCCATAGTGTTTCATGTTATATATCTTTCTATCACCTAGTTGTTTATCTTGCTTAGCATAAGTTGTTGGTGCACACAGGTGAGCCTAGTTGTTTTAGGTTTTGTGCTTGAAAAATTAAACGCTAGTTTTATTCTGCATTTGTTCAAGCCTAAACCATAATTATGTTAATGCACCAATTCACCCCCCTGTTGGGGAACGTTGCAGGAAATTAAAATTTTTCCTACGGTTTCACCAAGATCCATCTATGAGTTCATCTAAGCAACGAGTAACGAGAGAGAGTTTGCATCTACATACCACTTGTAGATCGCGCGTGCGGAAGCTTGCAAGGTGATGATGGAGTCGTACTCGAACGTGATTCAGATCACCGATGCCAAGTGCTGAACGGACAGCACCTCCGCGTTCAACACACGCGACGGGACGAGCGACGTCTCCTCCTTCTTGATCCAGCAAGGGGAAGGAGAGGTTGAGAAGACAGCTCCACCGCGGCACGACAGGCGTGGTGATGGTGGAGAAGCGAGACTCGGCGAGGCCGCCGAGCTCTTACGGAGGAGGAGATTTGTTGGGGAGGGAGGGCTGCGCCTTGGGAGTTGGTACAGCAGCCCCTCCTCCCCCTTTATATAGGCCCCTCAGGGTGGCGGCCCGAGATCCAATCTCGTGGGGCGGCGACAAGGGGTGGAGTGCCCCAAGCCGGTGGGCGCCCCACCCCTAGGGTTTCAACCCTAGGCGCAGGGGGTGGGCCTAGGGGGGCGCACCAGCCCCCTGTGGGCTGGTTCCCTTCCCCCTATGGCCCATGGGGCCCTCCGGGATAGGTGGCCCCACCCGGTGGACCCCCGGGACCCTTCCGGTGGTCCCGGTACTTTACCGGAAACCCCCGAAACTTTCCCGATGGCCGAAACACCACTTCCTATATATTATTATTTACCTCCGGACCCTTCCGGAACTCCTCATGACGTCCGGGATCTCATCCGGGACTCCGAACAACATTCGGTATTCACATACTAGTCTTCCTACTAACCCTAGCGTCACCGAACCTTAAGTGTGTAGACCCTACGGGTTCGGGAGACACGCAGACATGACCGAGACGACTCTCGAGCAATAACTAACAGCGGGTGCGGATACCCATGTTGGCTCCCACATGCTCCTCGATGATTTCATCGGTTGAACCACGATGTCGAGGATTCTATCAAACCCTGTATGCAATTCCTTTGTCAATCGATGCGTTACTTGCCCGAGACTCGATCGTCGGTATCCCAATACCTCGTTCGGTCTCGTTACGCAAGTCACTTTACTCATCCGTAATGCATGATCCCGTGACCACCACCTTGGTCACATTGAGCTCATTATGATGATGCATTACCGAGTGGGCCCAGAGATACCTCTCCGTCATACGGAGTGACAAATCCGATCTCGATCCGTGTCAACCCAACAGATACTTTCGGAGATACCGTAATGCACCTTTATAGTCACCCGATTCGTTGTGACGTTTGATACACCCAAGGCACTCCTACGGTAACCGGAGTTACACGATCTCATGGTCGAAGGAAGAGATACTTGACATTGGCAAAGCTTCTAGCAAACGAACTATACGATCTTTTATGCTATGCTTATGATTGGGTCTTGTCCATCACATCATTCTCCTAATGATGTGATCCGTTATCAATGACATCCAATGTCCATAGTCGAAACCATGACCATCTATTGATCACAACGGGCTAGTCAACTAGAGGCTCACTAGGGACATATTGGGGTCTAAGTGTTCACACGTGTATTATGATTTCGGATAACACAGCTTATAGCATGAACAAAAGACAATTATCATGAACATTGAAATATAATAATACTTTTATTATTGCCTCTAGGGCATATTTCCAACAGTCTCCCACTTGCACTAGAGTCATTAATCTAGTTACATTGTGATGAATCGAACACCCATAGAGTTCGGTGTTGATCATGTTTTGCACGCGAGAGAGGTTTAGTCAGCGGATCTGCGACATTCAGATCCGTGTGCACTTTGCAAATCTCTATGTCTCCATCTTGAACATTTTCACGGATGGAGTTGAAACGACGCTTGATGTGCTCGGTCTTCTTGTGAAACCAGGCTCCTTGGCAAGGGCAATAGCTCCGGTGTTGTCACAGAAGAGTTTGATCGGCCCGACGCATTGGGTATGACTCCTAGGTCGGTGATGAACTCCTTCACCCAAATCGCTTCATCGCTGCCTCCGAGGCTGCCATGTACTCCGCTTCACACGTAGATCCCGCCACGACGCTCTGTTTGCAGCTGCACCACTTCTTGCTCCACCATTCAACATATACACGTATCCGGTTTGTGACTTAGAGTCATCAGATCTGAGTCGAAGCTAGCGTCGGCGTAACCCTTACGACGAGCTCTTCGTCTCCTCCATAAACGAGAAACATGTCCTTTGTCCTTTTCGGTACTTCAGATATTCTTGACCGTTGTCCGGTGTTCCTTGTCGGGTTACTTTGGTATCTTGCAACCAAACTTACGACAAGGTTTACATCGGTGCAGTACACAACATGGCATACATAATAGATCCTATGGCTGAAGCATAGGGATGACACTCATCTCTTCTTTATCTTTTGCCGTGGTCGGTGGTCGAGCTGAGCTCAATTTCACACCTTGTAACATAGGTAAGAACCCTTTCTTGGACTGATCCATTTTGAACCTCTTCAAAATCTTATCAAGGTATGTGCTTTGTGAAAGACCTATGAGGCGTCTCGATCTATCCCTATAGATCTTGATGCCTAATATATAAGCAGCTTCTCCAAGATCCTTCATTGAAAAACACTTGTTCAAGTAGGCCTTAATGCTGTCGAAGTTTTGTATCATTTCCCATCAAGAGTATGTCATCTACATATAATAGGAGAAATGCTCTGAGCTCCCACTCACTTTCTTGTAAACGCAGGCTTCTCCATAAGTGCGCATAAACCAAACGCTTTGATCATCTCATCAAAGCGAATGTTCCAACTCCGAGATGCTTGCACCAGTCCATAAATGGATCATTGGAGCTTGCATACTTTGTTAGCGTTCGAGGGTCGACAAAACCTTCCGCTGCATCATATACAGCTCTTCCTTAAGATGTCCGTTAAGGAATGCCGTTTTGACGTCCATCGCCATATCTCATAATCATAGTACGCGGCAATTGCTAACATGATTCGGACGGACTTAAGCTTCGCCACGGAGAGAATGTCTCGTCAGTAGTCAATCCCTTGAACTTGTCGATAACCCTTAGCGACAAGTCGAGCTTTATAGATGGTGACATTACCATCCGCGTCCGTCTTCTTCTTAAAAATCCATTTGTTTTCTATCGCTCGCCGATCATCGGGCAAGTCTGTCAAAGTCCATACTTTGTTTTCATACATGGATTCTATCTCGGATTTCATGGCCTCAAGCCATTTGTTGGAATCCGGGCCCGCCATTGCTTCTTCATAGTTCGAAGGTTCATTGTTGTCTAGCAACATGATTTCCATGACAGGGTTGCCGTACCACTCAGTGCGGGCGTGTCCTTGTGGACCTTGAAGTTCAAGAGTAACTTGATCCAAGTATCTTGATCATCATCAATGATTTCCTCTTGATTGGTGTGGGCATTACAGGAACGGTTTCCTGCGCCGCACCACTTTCCCGTTCGAGAGGTAGTACTTCATCGAGTTCTACTTTCCTCCCACTTACTTCTTTCGAGAGGAACTCTTTCTCCAGAAAGCATCCGTTCTTGGCAACAAAGATCTTGCCTTCGGATCTTAAGTAGAAGGTATACCCGACAGTTTCCTTAGGGTATCCTATGAATACGCATTTTTCCGACTTGGGTTCGAGCTTTTCGGGTTGAAGTTTCTTGACATAAGCATCGCATCCCCAAACTTTCGAAAGCGACAGCTTAGGTTTCTTCCCAAACCATAATTCATACGGTGTCGTCTCAACGGATTTAGACGGTGCCCTATTTAAAGTGAATGTAGCTGTCTCTAGAGCGTATCCCCAAAATGAAAGCGTAAATCGGTAAGAGACATCATAGACCGCACCATATCCAATAGAGTGCGACACGACGTTCGGACACACCGTTTACCGAGGTGTTCAGTGGCGTGAGTTGTGAAACGATTCCACATTTCTTTAAGTGTGACCCAAATTCGTGACTTAAGTATTCTCCTCCACGATCGATCGTAGGAACTTTATCTTTCGGTCACGTTGATTCTCCACCTCATTCTGAAATTCCTTGAACTTTTCAAAGGTCTCAGACTTGTGTTTCATTAAGTAGACATACCCATATCTACTCAAGTCATCAGTGAGAGTGAGAACATAACGATATCCTCCGCGAGCCTCAACGCTCATTGGACCGCACACATCGGTATGTATGATTTCCAACAAGTTGGTTGCTCGTTCCATTGTTCCAGAGAACGGAGTCTTGGTCATTTTGCCTAAGAGGCATGGTTCGCATGTGTCAAATGATTCATAATCAAGAGACTCTAAAAGTCCATCTGCATGGAGCTTCTTCATGCGCTTGACACCAATGTGACCAAGGCGGCAGTGCCACAAGTATGTGGGACTATCGTTATCAAATTTACATCTTTTGGCATCCACACTATGAACATGTGTAATATTACGCTCGAGATTCATTAAGAATAAACCATTGACCATCGGAGCATGACCATAAAACATATCTCTCATATAAATCGAACAACCATTATTCTCGGACTTAAATGAGTAGCCATCTCGTATCAAACGAGATCCGGATACAATGTTCATGCTCAAACTTGGCACTAAATAACAATTATTAAGGTTCAAAACTAATCCCAGAGGTAAATGTAGAGGTAGCGTGTCGACGGCGATCACATCGACCACGGAACCATTCCCGACGCGCGATCGTCACCTCGCCCTTCGCCGATCTCCGTTTATTCCGCAGCTCTGCTGTGAGTTACATATGTGAGCAACGGCACGGTATCAAATACCTGGGAGTTACTACGAGTCTTGGTAAGGTACACATCAATTACATGTATATCAAATATACCTTTGGTGTTGCGGCCTTCTTATCCGCTAAGTATTTGGGGCAGTTCCGCTTCGGTGCCCTTCCCTTGCAATAAAAGCACTCGATCTCGTGCTTGGGTCCATTCTTTGACTTCTTCCCCAACAAGCTTACGGGCGCGGCAACATCTTTGCCGTCCTTCTTGAAGTTCTTCTTTCCCTTGCCCTTCTTGAACTTAGTGGTCTTATTGACCATCAACACTTGATGTTCCTTTTTGATTTCAGCCTCTGCTGACTTCAAGATCGAGAACACTTCAGAATGGTCTTTACCATCCCTACATGTTGTAGTTCATCACAAAGCTCTTGTAGCTTGGTGGGAGCGATCGAGGATTCTGTCAATGACCGCCTCATCGGGAGGTTTATGTTCATTTGGGTCATACGGTTGTGCAACCTGGACATCTTGAGGATGTGCTCACCTTGTAACTGTTTTCCTCCATCTTACAACTGTAGAACTTGTCGAGACATCATATCTCTCGACCGGGCATGAGCTTGGAAAACTAGTTTCAGCTCTTGAACATCTCATATGCTCCGTGATGCTCAAAACGCTTTTGGAGCCCGGTTCTAAGCTGTAGAGCATGCCGCACCGAACGAGGGAGTAATCATCGAACGAGTCCGCCAGACGTTCAAATCGTCTTCTTGATCTTTGGAGAACAGGTGGGTCACCTAACGGTGCTTCTAGGACATCTTGTTTCTTGGCAGCTATGAGGATGATCCTCGGGTTAGGACCCGATCCGTATAGTTGCTGCCATCATCTTTCGGTTTGGTTTTCTCTAGGAGCGCGTTGAAGTTCATGTTGACATTAGCGTTGGCCATTGATCTACAAGACATATTTGCAAAGGTTTTAGACTAAGTTCATGATAATAAAGTTCTAATCAAAATTATGAACTCCCACTTAGATTAGACATCCTCTAGTCATCTAAGTGTTACACGATCCGAGTCGACTAGCCCGTGTCCGATCATCACGTGAGACGGACTAGTCATCGTCGGTGAACATCTTCATGTTGATCGTATCTTCCATACGACTCGTGTTCGACCTTTCGGTCTCCGTGTTCCGAGGCCATGTCCGCACATGCTAGGCTCGTCAAGTTAACCCTAAGTGTTTTTATTGTGTAAAACTGTCTTACACCCGTTGTATGTGAGCGTAAGGATCCATCACACCCGATCATCACGTGGTGCTTAGAAGCGATTTAACTGTAGCAACGGTGCACGCTTAGGGAGAACACTTCTTGAAATTTTTAAGGATCATCTTATTTACTACCGTCGTCCTAAGTAAACAAGATGCATAAACATAATAAACATCACATGCAATTATATAGTTGTGACATGATATGGCCAATATCATCAAGATCCATTGATCTCCATCTTCGGGGCTCCATGATCATCTTGTCACCGGCTTGACACCATGATCTCCATCATCATGATCTCCATCATCGTGTCTTCATGAAGTTGTCACGCCAACGACTACTTCTACTTCTATGACTAACGCGTTTAGTAATGAAGTAAAGTAGTTTACATGGCGTTCTTCAATGACACGCAGGTCATACAAAAAATAAAGACAACTCCTATGGCTCTCGCGGTTGTCATACTCATCGACATGCAAGTCGTGAATCTTATTACAAGAACATGATCTCATACATCACAATTCATCATTCATCACAACTTCTGGCCATATCACATCACATGAGCAATCGCTGCAAAAACAAGTTAGACGTCCTCTAGTTGTTGTTGCATCTTTTACGTGGCTGCGATTGGGTTCTAGCAAGAACGTTTTCTTACCTACGAATCACCACAACGTTATTTTGTCAACTTCTATTTACCCTTCATAAGGGCCCTGTTCATCGAATCCGCTCCAACTAAAGTGGGAGAGACAGACACCCGCCAGCCACCTTATGCAACTAGTGCATGTCAGTCGGTGGAACCGGTCTCACGTAAGCGTACGTGTAAGGTTGGTCCGGGCCGCTTCATCCCACAATACCGTTGAGCAAGAAAAGACTAGTAGAGGCAAGTAAGATGACAAGATCAACGCCCACAACAAATTGTGTTCTACTCGTGCATTAGAGAACTACGCATAGACCTAGCTCATGATGCCACTGTTGGGGAACGTTGCAGAAAATTAAAATTTTTCCTACGGTTTCACCAAGATCCATCTATGAGTTCATCTAAGCAACGAGTAACGAGAGAGAGTTTGCATCTACATACCACTTGTAGATCGCGCGTGCGGAAGCTTGCAAGGTGATGATGGAGTCGTACTCGAACGTGATTCAGATCACCGATGCCAAGTGCTGAACGGACAGCACCTCCGCGTTCAACACACGTACGGGACGAGCAACGTCTCCTCCTTCTTGATCCAGCAAGGGGAAGGAGAGGTTGAGGAAGACAACTCCACCGGCAAGACGACGGCGTGGTGATGGTGGAGAAGCAAGATCTCGGCTGTGGCTTCGCCGAGCTCTTACGGAGGAGGAGATGTGTTGGGGAGGGAGGGCTGCGCCTTGGGAGTTGGTACAGCAGCCCCCTCCCCCCTTTATATAGGCCTCAGTGTGGCGGCCCTGGAGATCCAATCTCCGGGGCGGCGACCAAGGGGTGGAGTGCCCCCAAGCCGGTGGGCGCCCCACCCCTAGGGTTTCAACCCTAGGCGCGGGGGTGGGCCTAGGGGCGCACCAGCCCCTATGGGCTGGTTCCTTCCCCTATGGCCCATGGGGCCCTCCGGATAGGTGGCCCCACCGGTGGACCCCGGGACCCTTCCGGTGGTCCGTGATTTTACCGAAACCCCAAACTTTCCCGATGGCGAAACACCACTTCCTATATATTATTCTTTACCTCCAACCCTTAGGAACTCCTCGTGACGTCCGGGATCTCATCCGGACTCGAACAACATTCGGTATTCACATACTAGTCTTCCTACTAACCCTAGCGTCACCGAACCTTAAGTGTGTAGACCCTACGGGTTCGGGAGACACGCAGACATGACCGAGACGACTCTCGAGCAATAACTAACAGCGGGGTGCGGATACCCATGTTGGCTCCCACATGCTCCTCGATGATTTCATCGGTTGAACCACGATGTCGAGGATTCTATCAAACCACGTATGCAATTCCCTTTGTCAATCGGATGCGTTACTTGCCCGAGACTCGATCGTCGGTATCCCAATACCTCGTTCGGTCTCATTACCGCAAGTCACTTTACTCGTACCATAATGCATGATCCGTGACCACCACCTTGGTCACATTGAGCTCATTATGATGATGCATTACCGAGTGGGCCCAGAGATACCTCTCCGTCATAACGGAGTGACAAATCCATCTCGATCCGTGTCAACCCAATGATACTTTCGGAGATACCGTAATGCACCTTTATAGTCACCCGATACGTTGTGACGTTTGATACACCCAAGGCACTCCTACGGTAACCGGGAGTTACACGATCTCATGGTCGAAGGAAGAGATACTTGACATTGGCAAAGCTTCTAGCAAACGAACTATACGATCTTTTATGCTATGCTTATGATTGGGTCTTGTCCATCACATCATTCTCCTAATGATGTGATCCCGTTATCAATGACATCCAATGTCCATAGTCAGGAAACCATGACCATCTATTGATCACAACGGGCTAGTCAACTAGAGGCTCACTAGGGACATATTGGGGTCTAAGTGTTCACACGTGTATTATGATTTCCGGATAACACAGTTATAGCATGAACAAAAGACAATTATCATGAACATTGAAATATAATAATACTTTTATTATTGCCTCTAGGGCATATTTCCAACACCCCCCCCCCCTGTAGGTGACATCCACGATCTTTCAATACAAGTACTTCCCCGTCCCAAATTACGTCTTCAAAATGGATAGAAATGGATGTATCTAGAACTAAAAATATGTGTAGATACATCCATTTCCGTGACAAATAATTTGGGATGGAGGGAGTATATACTAAACATATCCTTATCCCGTTTGAAATTTCATTGATGACAACAGGAACGGAAAGAAATTCTAAAGAGATTTTAGTCTAAACATATCCAAAGCCGGTTGATAAGTTTCCAAAAAAACAATCGATCAAGAGTGTGTTTCCTGCCTATTTTGTATCCTCTATAATGTATCAGGACATGCTTTCACACCAACGGTTCAATATTTACACGGAATACTAGTACACACCAGGATAAGGCGTCAATAAATCTTTACCTTTTTCATTCCTCATTCTAAATAGATTGACACATGAAACATACCAATATATATATGCCCATATATGCATCCAAAGATTCATCGAGCAAGCAAGCAAACACTCCAGCCTACCATTGCACCCATCCCACAACTTTGTCAACTCTTCTCTTTGAAATGGAGAATGTTGTAGTGTTGATTGTTGGCGCTGGGCCAGCAGGCCTTGCAACAGCAGCATGCCTTAGCCAATTGTCAATTCCCTATGTCATTGTCGAGCGTGAAAGTTGTAGCGCGTCGCTTTGGCGCAACCGTGCCTATGATCGCCTAAAGCTGCATCTTGCAAAGGAGTTCTGTGAGTTGCCACACATGTCATACCCACTAGATGCTCCAACATACATACCAAAAACGTTGTTTGTGAAGTACTTGGATGACTATGTTGAGCGTTTCAATATTCAACCCAAGTATCTCACTAGTGTGGAGTCATCCACATTTGACGATGACGAAAAATGTTGGTCCATCGTGGCACATGACATGGCAAAGAGCACAATAGTCAGGTTCACAGCGAAGTTTCTTGTTGTGGCAAGTGGTGAGAATAGTGTAGAGAATATTCCAATGATCCCCGGACTGCAAAGTTTTCCGGGTGATGTCCTCCACTCCTCAAGCTTCAAGTCAGGCAAGAGCTACCCTGGCATGAATGTACTGGTTGTTGGATCTGGCAACTCTGGAATGGAAATTGCTTATGACCTTGCGGCCCATGGTGCCAATACTTCAGTCGTTATACGAAGCCCGGTATGTACACGCGCTATATATTATTTTTTGACCTGGAAACACTAGGGAATCCCCCACCCCCACCCTACAGGCACTATATATTTTTAGTGGGTACATTGCAATTTCTTATTATAACCACCACTAGATGGATATAATTTTTTTCAGAGTTATTACTAGAAAGTATTTCATGGTATAGAGCGATAGACTATTTTTATTACATGCACAAACAACTAAGCAATTAGACGAACTACAATGAAAAATTAACTCTTGAAAGAAGATGATTCTATGAAATTTTATTCGATGATGCAGGCTTCAAAAGAGATGTGACAAGTTTTGTGGTTGCAGATTCATGTAATGACAAAGGAACTAATCCGGTTGGGGATGACACTTGCTCGCCGCCTTCCACTGAATCTAGTGGATAACCTCCTTGTGATGGCGGCAAATTTAATATTTGGAGACTTATCGAGGTATGGCATTAGAAGGCCAAAAATGGGTCCAATGACCCTCAAGTCAAAAACCGGCCGATCCGCTGTTATTGATGTTGGCACTGTTGGGTTAATCAAAAAACGTATCATCAAAGTAAGTATATCCTTAACATGACATAAATGTCATAACATATGTTGTCTTTATATGCCAAGTTATCAATATTCTATTCTTCTCCTACAGGTACAGGGGAGCATTAGTAAGATCATGGGCAATATAGTTGAATTTCAATGCAGTAAAAAGATATCATTTGACGTGATTGTGTTTGCAACTGGATACAAAAGCACAGCAAATATATGGCTGAAGGTAAAAACAACGATGTTCGAATATGTCTGAGTTTGTTTCCTTGGTGCAACAATTGTTAAATCTGCTAACAAGCTCTATGTTATTTTTTTATCCTAGAATGGTGAGAGCATGTTAAATGGCAATGGACTACCCATCAAAGAATATCCGAATCATTGGAAAGGTGAAAGTGGGCTCTACTATGCTGGGTTAGGAAGGAGGGGATTGGCTGGTATTGCAGCAGATGCCAAGAATATCGCCAATGACATCAAATCAGTGATAGGCACTATGTCTGGCTAAATTATCAAACAGTGAATGCGTCTTCGCCAATGCGATGCCTTCCATCACTGGGCTCCTCAATAAGATCAAGGATGAGATCCAATGATGGGCTAAGGTAGGGGCACAAGGCCCGCGGGTTGTTCTGCACCAATCCTGGGATGTCCAGTGAGTTGTTTGATGTACTGTAAAATTAACCTCCTAGGAGGACTATAACTCCCCCCCATCTTTTCAATGCAATGAAACGCAAAGGTCATTTGCGTTTTCTCGATTTGTTTTTTTATCTTTTACATGTAGTTTACCAGGGCTAGTGTGCTAGACGGTTGATTCTTTGAAAAATCTATCCACTGCCACCTGTCTATCTATCTTCATCTATATTTTATAGAACTAGATTTTTGCTTATTTCAAGGTTCATATGTGCCAGGGAGTAAGCATTAATTTTATAATATAATCAAGGGATTTATACTCACATGGTTCAAAGAGCTTTGTAATTTTTATTGAACAGTTACCTACCGTATTTTATTTACTTGAATTTACACATGAAAAAGTCATCCCCTTGAACACGATGTTTAACAACAAGGGACTAACTGCCCGTGAAAAAAAACAAAGGACTAAGTGTAATTAATACAAGGACAATGCTACACCTACGTAAACTAATCTATGTTCTTTACGTAATGTGCAACATGGACACTCTGGATTGGATATAGGAGGATTGGGGGAGGGGGGGGCACCTCCCTCAAAATCAGGGGGAGAGAATTATTGTTAGAAAGTCTACGTTATACACCCTTCGTATAAAGGATAATATAGACTTTTGCCTAATCACCGTATATGTTGTACAGGACTAATTTAGAAACGGGCACACAACTGCCCCCCGGACGGCCTGGGCTTTACCCACCCCTCACAGTCTTTTTCAGACAGGCTAGTTTAGAAGCAGGGCGACAACTCCCCCCCACCCACCCACCAACGGGCCAAACCCTATTCGGCGGCTTTAGCGCCCGAATAAGGCATTTCCGCAATTGGGCGCATACCCCTCTCTGCGCACTAGGCCGGCCCATTTCTACCCCTTATTTTGTTCAAAACTGCAAAAAAAAAAACTATGGGTTGTTGACACTCGAACTCACAACCTCGCAACCTCCTTCTTTTACGTTAGCTACAGTAACCAACTACAGAACTACACAACTAGCCTCATTTAATTTGAAACATCCTTTCTCCTTTTATGAAATCTGCTTTTCTTTTTCTTGTTCTCCTTTCTTTTTCTTTCTTTCTTGTTCCTTCTTTTCTTTCTTTTTCTTAAATGCATGATTTTTTAAAAAAATACAGTGAACTTTTTCCCAGTTTGTGAACTATTTATTCAAAATTGATGAACTTTTTTGAATTTGTGAACCTTTTCTGAAAACTAGTGAACCTTTTTCACATTAGTGAACTTTTTTACCGAAATTGGTGAACTTTTTTATAAACCTGAGAACTTTTTTACAAAATCCGGTGAACTCTTTTCAAATTAGTGAACTTTTTTTATCTAAATCGGTGACTTTTATAAAAATCCTTGAACTTTTCTCAAATCCGTGAACTTTTTTTCAAAATTTGGTGAACTCTTTTAAAATTTGTGAACTTCCTTTTTATCATAATCAATGAACCTTTTTAAAATCCATGAACTTTTCTCAAATCTGTGAGCTTTTTTTAAAATTCAGAGAACTATTTTCAAATTTGTGAACATTTTTTTCAAAATCGATGAACGTTTTTCGATTTTATGAATTTTTTTTGAGAAAATCCGAGAACTGCTTTTGAAATAGATGAACTTTTTAAGAATTCACGAAATCTTTTTTCATATTTACGAGTTTTTCCCGAAATAATTTATAATGGGACCGGAAAAATGGTCAATGGCGTGTTTTTCAATTGATGACATCAAAGCGATGGTGGTGCTGTGGTTAGTCGCTCTTGTATTTAGAGTTTGCATGCTTGTTTGATTCCTGCAATTTGCAAAATAGTAGCGTGCAGTATTCACGTTTCTTTTTGGAGCATTTTTGCTAGACGCCAGCGATGCTGGGCCGGCCCATTACTCGTGCCTTCGAGCGCCAGCTAGCCCTAAGCGCCGCTGAGGGCGCCGAAGAGAACCTCTGTCCACCAACGGCCTGGGCTTGGCCCATTCACATTTTCTTTTGTTTTTCCAAACTTCAAAAAATGGGCAAGAGTAGGTTACATCTATCAACCCAACGGATCAAGTAAACTAGAACAACCAACTCGGCCACAACAACTTACATGCCAATAAACTGTTTTTTCCTCTTTTTTTGTTATGCGTCAACTATGTAACACTACAACGAAGGCTCTATTTATATTATTTGTGTTTTCTTTCCCCAGTTTTTTTACAGTTTTTTTATTTTCCTTTTTCCTGTTTTCTTTCTTAAAATCATGAACCTTTTTCAATTTTCTAGAACTTTTTTCAAATCTATGAATTTTTTTCAGTTTTTTGCAAACTGTCTAGTGAACATTCTTTTAAATCCATGAATATTTTTCAGGTTTTCGCAACTTTTTAGTGAACTTCCTTTTTCAAATATGTGAACTTTTTTTAAATTCATGAATTGTTTTTCAAAAAATGACGAACTTTTTCCAAATCCAAGAATTATTGTTCAAATCCGGATGCTTTTTCAAATATGTGATTTTTTTTTCCAAAATTGATGAACGTTTTTCAAATCGGTGAACTTTTTGGTCCAAATCGATGAACTTTTTTCAAACCTGAGAACTTCATTTCAAAACCCATGAACTTTTTTCTCAATTCATGAAGTTTTTTTCAAATCTGACGATTTTTTTAAAAAAAATTATGAATTTTTTTCCAAGTTTGTGAACTTTTCAAAGTCATGAACAAAATTCGAAATTTTCCAAATTTCTGAACATTTTTTGATTAATGCACTTTTTTACAAATTGGTGAACTATTTTCAAATTCATGAACTTTTTTGAATTCAAAAACATTTTATGAATTCATGCGCTTTTTCGCAGAACGTACTTGCAAGGGAAAAAATTTGGTAGATATTTTATTGAAAGAAATCTCTAGGCGAGAGGAGCGATCGAGCAAGCTATATGGGCCACGACCCACTAGGAGAGTGCGTGAGCGCTAGCTAGTCCACACGGCGCTTAAGGCGCCCACGAGGAGCTCTGATGCGGGGAGTAGTGACACACAAACCGACGCACCACCCCCCCCCCCCTCTCTCGGGGTCGCCCATTTATTGATTCCGTGACCTTGTATGATCAATTCAAGGCATTTTATCAGTCAAATAAATGGTCGGATGTGTCGCAAATTGCATACGGTGTCGTTCAAACCTGGTATGAATGCCTAACATGGGCATGCCCACCTGCATGCAAAATTAGGGTTGGTTCTAAGGTTTCTAAAAAATACATGTTCAACGCAGAGTGTTCGGGTCGACGAGAAGGGTCTGTTTGGGAGCAGCTCGTTTCTCGACATCCCTTAAATGGCCCAATTTTATTTTCATGGCCTTGTAAGACAAATTGCTGGGCGAGCTTAAAGCACATTGTTACACCTTCCTCAGACCCTGCGTAGGCGGGAGCTACATGCACCAGGCTACCCTTTTATGAACTTGTATGATCAATTCAAGGCATGATGCCAAGTTGTTTGGATTTTTGACAATTTTTACATTTTCTAGAGTTTTCTCGGTCAAATAAATGGTTGGAAAGTTGAAAAAGAAATTGTTGGATGTATTGCCAATTGAATACGGTGTCGTTCAAACCTTTTATGAATGCCTAACATGGGCATGACCACCTGCATATAAAATTAGGTTTGGTCCTGCAGTTTCCAAAAAAAAAATATCATGTTCAACAGAGAGAGTTCGGGTCGGCAAGAAGGGTCCGTTTGGGAGCAGCTCTTTTCTCGACATCCCTTAAATGGCCCAATTTATTTTCATGGCCTTGTAAGACAAATTGTTGGGCGAGCTTAAAGCATGTTGTTTCCCGACATTCTTGGAATGGCCCTAATTTTTTCCATGACCTTGAACACAAATTGCAAACCACATACTTTTGTTAAATTTATCCAAAAAAATTCTAAAACGCAAACATTTCTTAAAATTGTGAACGAAAAAACTCGAAAACCAGAATATTTTCTGAAGGTCATACAAAAGGGGAAAAAAGTGTAAAATGGTCAGGCCCAGGGAGGGTGTGTGCCAAATTGCTTGCCTCTTTCTTGAGCAGTATATTGCTAGCTAAACTAGCAAGTAAGCACACTAGCTGAATTTTGAAAAAAGAAGCAAGCACATAGGCTGCTTAATTGATTCCGACCGTACCCACACGCCTTGTTGTAGACATAGCCTCCAGGTGCCCAAGTATATTAGCGTGTGCCTGGCGGCCTAGGTCCAGACACCAGCCGTGTTCCGCGTGCGCCAGCCTCAAGTGGCGTAGTTTAATACCACATTGCGCGGCGAGCTGCAGCGAGTTGGATGGGGGGAAATGAAAGGAGGAGTGATGGACGGTTCAACTCATATATGTGGTTATTTTCCACACCAAAGCTATTTTTGGTTAACCGAAATAAGGTCATCGCTTTTTAAAAGAAACCAAAATATTAGAAAAATATTCATCGATTTTTAAAAGGTTTGTAAATTTTCAAAAAAAATCACACAATTTTTAAACATTCATAGATTTTGAAAAAACAAATTGCCCAATTTGAGAAAAAATTACAAAAAAAGTTCATGTGTTTTAAAAAAATACATGTGTGAATTTGATTTTTTTTCATGATCTTGAAGAAATTTTCAAGAATTTTAAGCAAATTTCATGTGTTTTAAAAAAAGAGATCCAAGAGGTCAGGAGTTCGAATCCTACTTCATGCCATATTATTTGGATGTTAAAAAAAGAAGAAAACATATATGGGCCAAGCCGAGAACGAAGGGGTGTGTGCACCGGTTTGCGTGACAGTACTCCATGTACAAGGTATACGTTGGGAACTCCTAGTCAGCGCCTTTTTAGGGTTGCTTAGTCGAACTGACATCCATGTTCAAGCGCTTTGGGCTGGCCCAGCAAACGAAAACAGTGCTCGCATGGTCGGTTGACAAGGCCGCTGGTTGGCCCTTGACTATGAGACATTTGCCAGTTGATAAAGCTGACAAAACTTGAAAAAGTTCATGAATTCTAAAACAAAATCGTCATTTTGACCAAAAAGTTCATGTATTTGTAAAAACTTTGTGGATTATGAAAAAAATTCACGGGTTGATGACAGGTCATCAATTTGCAGAAAGAGTGCATATGATCGAGAAAAGTTCAAAATTTGAAATTTGTTTGAAAAAACACAAATTTGGAAAAAGTTCATGAAATTTTTAAAAACTTCACAAAGATAGAAAAAAGTTCAACGGATTTTGAAATAAAGTTTATGGATTTGAAAAAGTTCATCGATTTTGATAACAAAGTTCACGAATTAAAAAAATGTTCATTGCTTTTTAAAAAGAACATCACCTTAAAAAAAGTTCACAGATTTCCACAAAAAAATGCGACTTTGAAACAAGTTCACCAATTTTGAAAAACAATGTTCAGGAATTAAAAAAAGCTCACCGGATTTTCAAAATTTCGTCTATTTGGATAAAGAGTTCACGCAAATTGGAAAATTTCATGAAATTTTTAAAAGGTTCATAATAACTGAAAAAGTTTACTAATTTGAAGAAAATTTCACGAATTAAGAAAATCTACTCCTATAAAAGACTCAGTTGGTGATCTGCCATCCGTCATTTCTGACCATTAGATCTGCATCTAACGACTCTAATGTAAGTTGTGGCCTTTTTGTAACAATATCCCACTTCTCTGCTCCAATTTCTCTATCCTATAAAAGACTTAGTTGGTGATGATGGTATGTCTGCAATCTGTCATTTCTGACCACTAGATCTGCATCTAACGATTGTGATGCAAGTTGTGCCTTTTTGCAACAATATCCCACTTCTCTGCTCCAATTTACAGAAAACCCCTTAGTATCTGTGAAACCAACCACATTCCCCCCTTACCTCATCAAAACAGCCCAAGAAATATATTTTGAGTGAAACATAATATATTTTTAGTGATATATGTATATCAAAACTAGACTGTTGTCTTTCAAATTTGTGAATATGTATTATTCTATTTTGGATCTGTTGCAACGCATGGGCACATTGCTAGTAAAACAAAAAACCAAAGAAAAAAAGTCATAGAAACAACGGCCAAAGAGAACAAGAAAATCCAGAAAAGAAAACCATGCACGTTACATTTGCCACAAAAAACGGAAAAAGGCATAAGTGAGCACACCAAAGTAACGTGGCAAAGTGGTGACTGAACATCGAGGTCTCAAGTTATCTGTCTGAATGCATTCTTTTCGTAATTTTTGAATCTTAGAAAGAAGGAAAAAAATACTAAATGGGCCGAGCCCAGGACGGCGACTGGATGTGCGCCATGTTGCAAAAAGCATTATAACGGGCCATATAGGGATTGGGTATACATATAAGAACGAAGAGTTTGTAAAATATGACCATCATGCTCTTTCTTATGAGGAGGTATGGGCTAATCGAAGCCATTCTTCTGTTTACGCGGGGGGTGGGGGGGTACCGAAGCAGAAGTGAATCATCAACATCAAATGATGCAAAAGATAATCAAGTCAAAGTTGTTCATTTTTTCCATGTCGAACACACAAGAGTAATTGCAGTAGCTTCCAAGTTTTTATTTATTAATAGTCAAATGAATATCAAATTGACGATTTCTAGAAATACGATGTTAATTGAAATGAATGATAGCAAGTTCTATAAACATTTGCTTCATATGTACATGATTCGGCACCAATCTTCAACCCAGGCTAGGATAGATGTTTTCTTTTCGTTCCGTATTAATTAGTGAAAACTAATTTCTAGTTTAATCTATCACTGATCACAAACGTAATTACCTTCTCAAAACCACTTCAGCAATTGCTTCGCCACTTCCTTTAGAGTTTAGACATTCTCTAGTGTTTCCTCCCTTTCTGCAGAGGCAAGGAGAATGAAGTGTACTTCAGTTTGCGCTTTGTTATTAGTCTGACTAATATCTCTAGTAATTGTCAATAGACTTCAAAACTCAAAAATTCAACAGAAACTTTCTCCTGAATTATAGAACACATGGACATACTACCTGTGTAACTGCTTAATTTTATCACCAAAAAACATATGAATCAGCCAACTAGTCTTCATTACAGTTGCTTCTAAAACGTAAGCATCAAATAGTATTTCACAAAGACCAGCAGGTTCTCATTGTTAAACTTATCATACATTCCCTTTATCATGGACCAATTATTTCCCTGGTCTAGATTAGTGGATTACTACACCCATAATGAATACAGTTCCAGACATTATGCCTATAAAACACTTATTGTTTCACAAGATAGAGAAATAATACTTCATTATCAGTCCACGTCAAACATGAATAGTGGTTTTTCCTCCCATACAAAGCAATTTCAGCAACTACTATCGTTTTCTCAAAAAGTCTCCAATTCCCATATACTAGAACGGCAAATTTGACAAATTTGACCTATAGACGGAATCAAATCATAGAATGAACTATCCGTGAAACTATTTCACGCGGCTGACCTTTTTGTGTGACGCCCGCCACGAAGGCGCCACACTACACTGTGCAACGCCTCACAGATAGGCGCTACACGGCCAGCGTCGCACACGTGTGATCAGAAAATTACGAAGTCGTGTGCAGCGCCTGAGAGCTAGGCGCCACACTATACAGTGTAGCGCCTAGCTCCTGGGCGTTGCACTAGTGCAGCGCCTAGCTCCCAGGCGTTGCACTAGTGCAGCGCCTGAGAGCTAGGCGCCACGGGTCAGCTACGTGAAATAGTTTCACGGACAGTTCATTCTGTGATTTAATTTTGTCTATAGGTTAAATTTGTCAAATTTGCCTACTAGAACACCATAAAGGCATCCACTCAAAAAAAATAAGAACACCATAAATGAATGAACATGAACTACACTATTTTCATGTATTGGAGACACAAAGGTCAGATCATACCAAATGCCCGAGTCCTGCGTCAATTCCATCAAATGCCAATTAATGAGAACAAAAACATAACATACAGAGGATGCTTTCATGCTTTACGGATTTGTTATTTAATTGAACTCTAGAAAAAGAACCTAAAGAGAGAGACTATTTCACAAACATATTACTTGGTGTTATGGGATACAAACTAACACACTTCCTAATCTCACTACGAAAAGTTAATCTTGCATTATCATTTAAAACTACTAGATACCGTCAGCGAAACACATTCACATGAAAAATTGGACGAGATATTCACTTTCCATGATACAACCACAAATTTTCTGCCTATATAATGCAAATAACAATTTGAGCTTTGCGAGTTTCTTTGATGTAGATAGGAGTCTTATCATGCAACTTAATAATGTTGGGTTCCTGAGCTATTGTTGAGCGTTCAGTTTTTCAAGGTTAATACTTTTTGGTGAGAACCAATTGTTGGGGAACGTATTAATTTCAAAAAATTTCCTACGCACACGCAAGATCATGGTAATGCATAGCAATGAGAGGGGAGAGTGTTGTCCACGTACCCTCGTAGACCGTAAGCGGAAGCGTTATAACAACGCGGTTGATGTAGTCGTACATCTTCACGATCCGACCAATCCAAGTATCGGACGTACGGCACCTCCGAGTTCAGCACACGTTCAGCTCGATGACGATCCCCGGACTCCGATCTAGCAAAGTGTCGGGGATGAGTTTTGTCAGCACGACGGCGTGGTGACGATGATGATGTTCTACCGACGCAGGGCTTCGCCTAAGCACTGCAATGATATGACCGAGGTGGAATATGGTGGAGGGGGGCACCGCACACGGCTAAGGAACGATCACGAAGATCAACTTGTGTGTTCTAGGGTGCCCCCGCCTCGATATAAAGGAGCCAAGGGGAGGCGGCGGCCAAGGAGGGCGCCAAGGGGAGTCCTACTCCCACCGGGAGTAGGACTCCTTCTTTCCTAGTTGGAGAAGGAGAAGGGGAAGGAGGAGGAAGAGGAAGGAAGGGGGGCGCCCCTCTCCTTGTCCTATTCGGACTAGGGAGGGGAGGGGGCGCAGCCCACCTCTTGCTTCCTCTCCTCTTCTCCCTTAGGGCCCATGAAGGCCCAATAACCCCCGGGAGGGTTCCGGTAACCCCGTGGTGCTCCGGTAAAATCCCGATTTCACCCGGAACCATTTCGATATCCAAATATAGGCTTCCAATATATCAATCTTTATGTCTCGACCATTTCGAGACTCCTCGTCATGTCCGTGATCACATCCGGGACTCTGAACAACCTTCGGTACATCAAAACTTATAAACTCATAATAAAACTGTCATCGTAACGTTAAGCGTGCGGACCCTACGGGTTCGAGAACTATGTAGACATGACCTAGAACTATTCTCGGTCAATAACCAATAGCGGAACCTGGATGCTCATATTGGCTCCTACATATTCTACGAAGATCTTTATCGGTCAAACCGCATAACAACATACGTTGTTCCCTTTGTCATCAGTATGTTATTTGCCCGAGATTCGATCGTCGGTATCCAATACCTAGTTCAATCTCGTTACCGGCAAGTCTCTTTACTGTTACGTAATGCATCATTCCGTAACTAACGATTAGCTACATTGCTTGCAAGGCTTATAGTGATGTGCATTACCGAGAGGGCCAGAGATACCTCTCCGACAATCGGAGTGACAAAACCTAATCTCAAATACGCCAACCCAACATGTACCTTCGAGACACTGTAGAGCTCCTTTATAATCACCCGATTACTTGTGACGTTTGGTAGCACACAAAGTGTTCCTCCGGTAAACGGGAGTTGCATAATCTCATAGTTACAGGAACATGTATAAGTCATGAAGAAAGCAATAGCAACATACTAAATGATCAAGTGCTAGGCTAACGGAATGGGTCATGTCAATCACATCATTCTCCTAATGATGTGATCCCGTTAATCAAATGACAACACATGTCTATGGTTAGGAAACATAACCATCTTTGATTAATGAGCTAGTCAAGTAGAGGCATACTAGTGACGTTATGTTTGTCTATGTATTCACACATGTATCATGTTTCCGATTAATACAATTCTAGCATGAATAATAAACATTTATCATGATATGAGGAAATAAATAATAACTTTATTATTGCCTCTAGGGCATATTTCCTTCAGTCTCCCACTTGCACTAGAGTCAATAATCTAGATTACACAGTAATGATTTTAACACCCATGGAGTCTTGGTGTTGATCATGTTTTGCTCGTGGAAGAGGCTTAGTCAACGGGTCTGCAACATTCAGACCCTTATGTATCTTGCAAATCTCTATGTCTCCCACCTGGACTTGGTCCCGGATGGAATTGAAGCGTCTTTTGATGTGCTTGGTCCTCTTATGAAATCTGGATTCCTTGGCCAAGGCAATTGCACCAGTATTGTCACAGAAGATCTTCATTGGTCCCGATGGACTAGGTATGACACCTAGATCGGAAATGAACTCCTTCATCCAGACTCCTTCATTTGCTGCTTCCGAAGCAGCTATGTACTCCGCTTCACATGTAGATCCCGCCACGACGCTTTGTTTAGAACGCACCAACTTACAGCTCCACCATTTAATAAAAACACGTATCCGGTTTGCGATTTAGAATCGTCCGGATCGGTGTCAAAGCTTGCATCGGCGTAACCATTTACGACTAGCTCTTTGTCACCTCCATATCGAGAAACATATCCTTAGTCCTTTTCATGTATTTGGGATGTTCTTGACCGCTGTCCGATGATCCACTCTGGATTACTTTGGTACCTCCTGCTAAGCTTATTGCTAAGCATACGTCAGGTCTGGTACACAACATTGCATACATGATAGAGCCTATGGCTGAAGCATAGGGAACATCTTTCATTTTCTCTCTATCTTCTGCTATGGTCGGGCATTGAGTCCGACTCAACTTCACACCTTGTAATACAGGCAAGAACCCTTTCTTTGCCTCATCCATTTTGAACTTTTTCAAAACTTTATCAAGGTATGTGCTTTGTGAAAGTCCTATTAAGCGTCTTGATCTATCTCTATAAATCTTGATGCCCAATATGTAAGCAGCTTCACCG